>OX246737.1:31697740-34118074 GCA_945910005.1 Isoperla grammatica | reverse complement strand
GTTGGGGGGCGGAGCCATTCTCATAATATTATGGCACAGCAACAGTAGGTTTAAAGCGTATCAATGTTGACAAGGAAGGTAAATGCCCCTGACACGATTAGGTCTATATCAATCGTCTGTCTATGATTCTATATTCCTGGCAACACTTGTTACTGAGCGAGTATATTATACTAGCCTAGTATGACTAACCTAGTAGCATAGCAATCCACTGGCTGTGTGCGGTAGTGCCCGTACAGCACAAGTTACTAATGTCTTTTGTACCACCTCGTTTGATTAGATTATGGTATTTTCGACGCTTATTCACGCTACCACCTCGTCATTTAAATCAACTACAAAACTTTAATTTTTTAAAAATTGTTTGTGACAAGTTGAGTACCGTGTAGAATTAATTTTCATTTTATAAAATGTAAAATAAAATAATCTTATAACCATAACCAGGAGAGCTGGGTAAGATTGTGAGGGGGGGGGGGGGGTGCTTTCAGGAACTATCCCCGTGGAAATAACATCTCGTCTTATCTAAGAGATTCCAGACAACATTGTGTCCAATCCTAAAGGAATACTATTGATTGACTTGCTTTATCAAAATCACACTCAAGACAACCGTTCGAGGTGCCTCAGCCAGTGACACACGATAGGCCTACGTGTATTCGGAATAAATAAAATAAATACATTTCTATTTAGAGTCTACCTGCACTCAGTAACACGACTGATTTTGGGTGGAGGACTTGAATTTTAAGTGACTAAGCCAACCCTGCAGGCCACCATCGGCGGCAGGATACCATCGGCGTTACTATACCAGTCACAGATAATCTTAATTTTTGGGAGTTTTTTCTCGGTCACAAGCCCTCGGACATATCTAAACACCCTAAGATACTAAGTTTGTTACCTGAAGAGGGGCACATCAAGTAAATCTAGTGTGCACAATACAGAAGGGTTTCCTGTACTACAAATTGTTATTTATGTGTCATTGACGCTTATTTTCATGGTCCATATAACACCAGCATCCAAGAAAATGCCAGACTGGAGAAATGCAAGCTCAACATGACTTTATTACTGCTATTACTTTTTTTAATGAACTATTTTCTCTCTGAATATGTTTGATTTCACTAGACAAATTCATTAGGCCCAGTGCTCGGAAAATACATTGTGATTAAAACTAATATATAGTGAAATGACAATAGTGCTACTCCCAATAATCTAATCTGAGGCACAATATTCGTCAGTCATCTTCACTACGTCGCGGCCGAAACATGTTGCATACAAGATACCTCGGCGTCACGACTCCCTGCTCACCTTGTGCTAGGACACTGACGCAGTGTCTCACCTTTTGACTTTGGAGATCCGAAATATTCTTCTCGAACCCACCAATTGTTTTTCTTGTTCTTCTTCTTGTCTCCGGTACCATAATCTTCTAGACATAGCCGTCGGCTACCGCTACCCGGTATGAATGACATACACCTACGTGTTATTTTTATTCCCGATGCGTCATACATTCGTAGACAGGCAGACAATGATTCTCCAGCGCCCCCGTCTCAACGCCATCATGCGCCAACAGTGATGCCTCATCGCGGCACTCGATCATGGTCATGACAATATTGTTGTGAAACACGCTTTTCTCTAGGTCACAGACGGTAGATAATTCATTTACATACAACGAGCAAGCAACAAGTTGTTTGTACGACGAGGTGACAGAGTGACGGGAGGGTGGAGGGGAAGGGGGGGGGGAAGCTGCGTCCTGTTTCAGAGGCTGTCAAATGAAAACAATAACAACAGCTTTGTTATCGCCGTGTTAATAGTCTGTCACGTGATTGACGTCGTAGTAGATTACGTGTATAAGTTTAGCTTACAGCTCATTGTGCAGCGCTTGTTAATCGAAGCTGCCCACACAACTTTATATAACGCTGCAAAGTGTCAAGTGACGTTCTTTGTTTTTGCATTGGGTGACTATTTGCGCATGAACAAGGCATGTGGTTTTTCTTTATAATATTATATCAACCACTAATTTCTTTGTATTACAATTTTGAGGTCATTATACAGTCTGCTCATTCGATTCGACTTTATCGAGGAGTAAATTGTGAGCAAGATAAACACTCGAGTCAAATGTATAGGTGTATGCGCTATTATATCAACCACTAATTTCTTTGTATTACAATTTTGAGGTCATTATACATACAGTCTGCTCATTCGATTCGACTTTATCGAGGAGTAAATTGTGAGCAAGATAAACACTCGAGTCAAAATGTAGGTGTATGCGCTAGTTTTCACTCAGAATAAATTGATTAAATCATATACAAATGTGCATACAGAAAATTTTGCGTATTACTCTCACAAAAAAAACGACAAACTACCACCACTCATAAAATAAAAAACTGATGAACTTTCTCTCGAACTGCTTATCAAATGTTTGATTGTTTATGAGTAAATTATACGATAAATCATAATTGCTAAGCCAAATTAGAACACATTCAATAGTGTCTTGTAAATATAACATGAAATCCACAATATATTTTTGGGGTTGTCAATGTTACGAACTCAAAAACCATTGTTTCTATTGTTTCAAATGATTTTTTGTAAACAAGATAAACTCCCATCTTGGTAGTGTCTGAAGATTCAATTTTGCTGGGATTGATAAGCGATGTACGGCATTCGGCGTAAGTAAATCAAGGGTAGTTGAGGACACATGTATTTACTCTCACGGCTCGTATCCACTTATTTTTTCTATCCACTATGTTTGCTGAACGTTATTTCTCATATATATTATTATATTATGAGAGCCTTTGACGACTCCTCTTCATTGTCCTATCCAAACCATCACCTTTGATAGCCACATACTGCCACCACGGAGGCAACTATACCTCCAGCACGTAGTTAATTAGTTATCTGTGCCTCCAGTGAGAGGTAAACGTTACGGTACAACAACAACCACTATACCCACCTGCCAACAGTAGAACATGGAGGCCCATCAGAGCAGACGGACGCTTTCGTGAAGATTCTCTCCTTGGATGGTGACGGGGGTTGGTGTACCTCGGGGTCCGGGGGCTGCAGGGCTGGCGGGTGGTTGCTGGGGGCCAAGAGCTGGTAGTGGGAGCTGACCAACACGATCCCCACCCCTATCAGCACCACGAGGATGAACCCAAGGCCGATCGCATAGCGCTTCTTTAGCCCCGGCCTGGAACGAGAAATTATAAATAATGAAGATTTACGTATCATTTTTTTCGTGATTGTGCTAATCGAGATAGTAAGAAACTAATGGGGAGGAGTAGTCTCACTTTTAAAACCGCGACAAATGAACGTGTTTTAGTAAGATCCTGAGAAGGCTAAATAATATTTAAAAAGAGGTTGCTGGTTACCAACTAAAACTCAGCAGTTCGAAAGAACTATGTAAACTGGATTAAAAACGTTTCAAATATTTTAATCTTGATGGTTGTTATTTAATATTTTGGAAGACAATTACAGAATTAATAATGAATTGGTTTCCAAACTACAACCGTAATAATTGCAATATTTGAAATTTTAGGTTTCATTCCTAATGAAACTGAATGTTGGTTAGCAGCCACTTTTTTAATGTTATGTAGCGAGCGTTCTTACAGTTATTTGCCCACTTTTCTTCTGCCCATATGAGCATGGCAGAAAAAGTTTTTACATTATCAAGTAGACCTAAATTTTATGTTCCATATTTGATTATGCCCTTTTATATTTCCTAATTGTATTGATATTCTCAATTACAACATTTCTCAGCTGCCTGTACTCCTTATATATTTGTGTGATTGTGTTCGTGCTTCTGTATAATGTACTACAAAGTGACCTCGTCAATATTATTTTACAATTATTTTTGCCACGGTAAATTAAACAATATTCGAAAAGATGGTGTGCCTACTTAGAGAATGACTCAGGAAGCGATTTTTGTTATTTTTCGTATCGGTTGTCTCAATGAGTAGACGACAATACTGCCTCTAGCGGATGTATACGCTGTAAGGTAACACAAAATGTACATGCTATAATAAAGTAGTATTACAACATTAAATGCTAGAACAAATCATAAAAATGAAATCACGAAAAGCTAAATGATTGTGTCTGGAAGACCAGACGTGAAATCACACATGCAGTGGTTTGCGGTCAGACTTCGTGATCGCGCAGGTGTATAACGAAGGACACAGAACCTCGAAGGAAGCAGGTTCCCTTGCAAAAAGTCAAACGCCAACGGATAGCCAATTATGCAACTGGTCCAAGCCGAGCTACATGCGGTGTACAGTGTACACTCACTTGATGCTGTATGCATTGAAGAGGACCTAACCTATACTATGTATGAACCACTGGTGCCAACCCCGGGGTTGCAGGAGGGCCAAAGCACCTTGGGGAAGGTTTTGCACCCACACAAACGTTTCGTTTTATAAAGGTACCGCAAAAATAGTAAAATGCATTTATTTTTTGATGAATTGTACACGGAAACGTTCATTATTTAATTGTAATATACGATCTAGTCCGACCTCGGACCTTTGTGATTGAAATATACTCCCCCCCCCCCCCCCCACACACACACACCCCATACAAAGGTTGGTCCTCAGACAAAGTCATCGAGTGAATCTGCCAAGTAACAAAGAGTTGGCATTGACATCAAGTACGGTGGTAAAAAGTAACCCACGCCCCACGGGCCACAGTGTTACATTCGTCGGCGACACCTAAAGCAACATTGTCGGCTGCAGCGGCGTTTGGCGTCGGGTGCCTCCCACGATCATGGGTGCCTCGTATAGGAGTGAAATTTTTGGTTCAAAAGCAATTTGTCGGACTGTCAATTGAGAAGCGATACAACGGTACGACTGATCCAATGTATTTGACTAGGAGATGTGTTTCGCTCCCGGGTCTACGGTGGATCTTAGCGGCTGTGGGTTTGAAACTGTGGGACTAGTTTGCAGGAAAAATTGACGTTGATATTCTGGAACATTGCATTATTAATACGCATTTTGGAGCTGAGGGCACCTTACATTGTTTGGGAAGGTCGTTAATTTGAAACAAGATTGGTGGTTGATATAACGAGTCTTCACTCGATGACAGCCGGCGTTGTCACCCTCCTTGATTAGGCTATGGTATGTCTATAGTCAGAGGCGGTCGGGCGGATTGGGAGAAGCCAAGGATGCTGGGCGCAGGATTGGGGGGGGGGGGGGAGAGGGGGAGGCGAACTTACAACGAGGTGATGCATAAGTATGTGTGTATGTAGTACGTATGTATGTATGTGTTTCTATGTATATACGACCAATGTTATTGATTGATAGTGTATTGATGTATTCATATTTCTTTGATGTTTGTAATGTTTATGTATGTGTGTTATTTTAGGCATATCACGCACATAATGTGTCGAAGGGACTATCCTCGTCGTGATATTCCGAATAACTTCTATGCCATTGAATTGGAATAATAATTATGAAAAATAAAATATAAATCCCAATAATTTAGTTAACAGATATTGGGTTATCATTCTGTTGAAACCGGGTTACGTAAGTGGCTTAGATTATTCTGTTAGCAACTAAAAGTGCAAGATAGATCGGTAGGTCAATGACCGGACCTGTAGGCCTAGGACATTGTAAGCTGGTTCGCATGTACTGACAATGAATCCGGATCTATCAGGTCAATCACTTTGTTAAGCTGTAATAACGAGTATTGGGCGGTGGCCGGTAATGATGCTCTTGTCGTGGGAGAGGGGAATGTGGGTTGAGGGGGCGGGGGGGGGGGGGGGGGGGTAGGCATCATTGAACAGAGAACTGCATGCGTTCGTATTATCATCATTATTATTATTATTATTATTATTATTATTATTATTATTATTATTATTATTATTGTATTAATATTATTGTTATTATTATTATTATTATTATTATTATTATTATTATTATTATTATTATTATTATTATTATTATTATTATTATTATTATTATTATTATTATTATAGCCACCCCCTGACCTAACTTAAGTTGGAAACAGGAGCCAGATATATATATATATTTTTATATCTATTACTAGTTTTATTATTATAATTTTTATTTTTATTATTATCAGCCAATTAGACGTTCAATATGATGGATATCATGTGAAGGTTTCTCATCACCCACGAATAGTCATCATCATAATTGCAAGAAAAGTGATGTGCGGGACTCAAAGTCGGACTGGCAGGTACGGAACTATGCAAACCCATACGGGGCCCCTGAGTGAGGCCCCCTTCCCCACCCAACCCCCCTGAAAATGTCTTATAGAGTTAAGAGCGTGTACGTGGAACCTCGTCACTCGGTCAGTCAAAGCGCACCTGTAGAGTGTAGATAGCTTATTAACGTAGCTTTATTGAATCGAATATTATATTAATAATGAATATTTAGGCCTACTTTATTGAATACTAATTAGACATTGATTTTGGTTAAAATTGCACCCATTTATGATCTATAGTTCAATCTACCGACACCACATCTCAGTTCTTGTCAGAGTGGGACCAGAAGCCACAGTATCTAACAAGCCACAGGATCGATATGACCTCGCTGCCCCGCACCGCCACTGTCCCTCGCTCTACCATTCCCTCATAAAGAGCGAATAAGATGCGTTCTTTTATAGGCTCAATGACATTCAAGTTGATGAGGTCTACCCACACCTACCGCCTTCCTGTAAACGAAGAATGTCTGGCCTTTAAATTTGAAACTGGTTTTAAACATCCTGGCTTACAACACTCCACCAAGTGGTATGTCTATCCAAAATCACAAAGAAATCAAATAGAGGTGCTCAGCGGAAAGATGCGAGACTCTAATTTGGGAGGTCACCGGTTCGATTCCGGCCACCGGCAGTTCTGACTAATTAAAGGTTTTTTCCGAGGGTTTCCTCAGTCGTAAAGGCGAATGCTGGGTCATTTTGTTTGATGTCATACTATCAGCTCTTGGACATTCCTTCCCAACTATCCAAACACCCCAACATACGTAGATATAGTCAGCTGAAGAGGGACATATCAGGTAAAGCTGGTGTGCACCCTATAACAGGGATTCCTGCGAAAATGTATTATTATCCAAAAACAAAACAGAATCAATAGGTTGAGCCCACTGGTTGACCCGCTGGTGATGACGTAGTTAGTGTAGAATGTAGATCGTGTTTTTAAACTATTTTGATGCACAATTTGTTTGATATTATGTGGAGATGGATGGATATTAAACCCCCTAATTGGTGTACATGTTGACGTTATCACATTACGCATGCGACACAAACTCAATCACACTCTCGCAACTCGGTACGCACGGGAAATGCACGTGTGTACATCTGGACAAACAAGACCAGTTACGGGACCTCGAACTTCAGTGCTAAGCAAGTCGTATACGACCTTCTTCATAAAGTTATACCCTGGTGTCCTTCGTTAACCGTGGATATGAAACATGTTGGTTTGGACTACGAAACTTTGGATTGAACTAGTTATTTTTTTCCCTGTGAAGAACGCGCCTTATGTTTGATTATTCTAAAGCTCATAATCATTCCACTACAACTTTCAAGTTTCAACTCCTGAACTCGGGGAGTTTAAACTCTATAGTCCGTGAACGAGGTTGAACTTTAAACTGGACGTGGTACGGAGTTTAGGAACTAACTTTTTACGAAAAGTTCTAAGCTGTTATAGTTAAACCTTGGAAGTACTTTTAGAAGTCTCTATTTCACTCGACGATGTTCAATATTTATGTTATTTAATTCGAATTCCGCTTTGTTTCTTTTATTCTATGTCATTTAAATAATTATCTATCGTCATGTATTTGTTATGGCAGTCATAAATACTTTGTATGAACACTTTGTATGCATACTTTACTTTAGACATGTGCTTACAGGAAGTGAGTGGCTCAGACTGTGCGTCAGCACTAGCATGAACTTGGACTATGCTATCACTGTGTGTAACAATACATATTTTTTAGGTTTATTTATAATATTTTGTTGGTGTGCTTTGACTGTATAGCTAGTTTTTGCGTGAGCTATAATAATCACGTCCTGTCCTTGCCCTTGTCATGGGCATGATATACTTCGTATTCACCGAGTTTGTTGCACGTTCTCCATTGCCTGAGTATGAGCTAACAGACTGGCTAGTTGATACGTTATCCTACATTGAGGCGTGTAAAGCATGACAATGGGCTGTGCAGCATGAATGCAATTCTGTTTCGTTTAAATTTAAATTCTAAGAAAACGAGTCGAATAATAATGTTTATTTGACAATGGAAATACGCGTGTAAAACAGACAAGTTTATTCGTCATAGTTTCAAGATAATGTATCCATGCAACGTTTTACCATTAATTAATATAGTTTCAAGCTATTGAATATAGTTTGAAGCAACACGAAATTATAATGTGTCTATATATACGTATAGACAGGAACTAATTAAGGTATTTTATAACTCGTCCATTGTTCAATTGAAAGAAGAAAACCTTGAAAATGTTTTTAGACAGAATTTCCGGCGGTTCGGATTGAGCCCGCAACCTTGCGATAATGAGAGTGGCTCTGTTTTCGTTTATAATAACATTCGAACCAAATTAAAGGTATGAAAATAATCCCAGTGAATATATGAAAATAAATTCCAGTTTAGTATAGAGAATGAAACAACCACAAACATATCAAAAATCACTTATACTCACATTGATATGTTGTCTTCTCAGCGTACGTGAAACTGGCATTTTGTTTTTTTTTACTAGGGCCCATGCAACGAACGGCCAAAAATGAAGAATTCTGTATGCGATATACTGTTCTGTAGTGTATAGTGTATATACAGTTATAAATAATAAACGCTAATAATACAAAATCAAAATAATTAAAGATTTGATACATACAAGCAAAATACAAAACAAGATTCTAAAATGCATTACTTGGGCACAAAGGAGTTTACAATATTTTCGCTCACAATAACATTTGCGCAGTTAATAATCTTTTCTTCTGTCAAACACCCCCCATCCCATATACTATCATCTGTTTAGTCAAGTTTGGACGCATATTTTCTCTTGTCTATAGGGCCTACTATGTTTCTCCAGAAGGAGTATCTAATACCATATGCCACTAGTTTCTACGCCAAAGCATTAGAATGACTACAGCTGTACAGGTAAATGCATGCACTTGTAAAACAATCAATATTTCCCCGTCATTTCCCTCCCTGTGTTAAAAAGTGGTATCGATCACGATTCACGACCGTCATACAGTCTGCCGTTTAATAATGGATTTGAGTGACACTGTTACAACACTTCTTTCTTCGCTAGCCGCTAGACTGTCCGTCATCCAATTACGTATGTATTGCGGTTACAGTAGGAAAACACACGAAGCAGAATTATTATTTCATTATAATCTAGGGGTCATGTCTCTTTTCTGCGCATAGCATAGCAACATTGTCGATATTCAGTTTTTGCAAGGCGATTTCCGCTAGGCCATCCAAGGTTATCGCGATCATAACTGCATGGGCAGAATAATTTATGATGATCATCAGCATCATCAGTATCAGTAACCTTGCTGGTTTCATTTCCTCGCTCTACATAATGCGTATTGCGTATCAACTGATTAACAACACAATATCAGTTGTGTCCATTGTTTCTTTTCTACTTTTATGGCAAATGTTTTGTTGTTTTGTTTGTTTTTATGTGATCGCGATTGTGGTCAAACCATCGATTTATAATAGTACCTACAATCCATGGTCAAACGGAGAGACAGATCAAACAGAAAATTGGAACATCCATATGAATTGAATACATTAGTTTTGTGGCATAATCGGTCAAGAAGTTAATTAGTTACAACATACCACAAAGTTACTCGAAATATTTTTTCAAAACAAAATTTTGTCAAAAATTGTGATGCTTGCTGCTTGGAAGGGCGGGGGGGGGGGGGGGGGTGGAGTATCGCACCTATATTCGGTAATGTATGTACTTATATATGCAAACATATTTGTGTAGAAAATATCTGCACAAAAATATTATTATTTCCTGTATTTTATGTTCATGTCAATGTAGTTTAATCTATAGTTTTTTTTATATTGTAAGCAATTGTATAGGAGACTAAATAGAGTCCCCACCTATTAGGAGCAATCTGTCGCCATTACGTTATAAATAAAAACAAATATATAGTTAAAACTACGGTAACTTTATGTCAAGTTCGTACTAAAGTCACAAGGTCATTCACTCGGCCTTATCACAAACAACTAAGAGATATCAAAGTAGAGATATACTAAATCGTATCATGTGGTATTGACTGATAACTTTGTGACACAGTGTATTAATAATTTCTTATGGTAAACATGGACTATCTCTAGTTATTGCATAATATTTTACGCTTATAATTTAATAAATTGTGTTTTTCATCAAAACAGGTACTTTACATATCCAGGTAACAGCGCCGACACAAAACATCAGCCAATATGTTCTATGAATTGATTGAACAGTGAACACATAATATGATGCACACCAAAGATAGTAAAATATACCCTGTCGGATACATTGGCGGATCCAGGAGCGCTGGGAGAGGGGGGGGGGGGCCCTCCCTTCATCTCTTCTTCCGACAGAATCATATGGGCTCTTGTAAGACGCGTCGGAATATGTTGCGACAGTGGGGGGGGCACTAACTATTAGAAGATGGGGTATGGGGCGGACCCCCAGCCGCCGGAGGCCAAGATTTGTCGATGTTTTATCTGCCGTAAGTGCCCGAAAAGATCATTTACATTGGATTAAAATTCTCTTGTATCCGATTCTAAAACGTGGTTCGCAGTTTTGTTTGTTCATGAGGCACTTTAGAAAACACCTTATAACTAAGCCCCATACGCTAAAAATACACAATTACAAGGAAAAAGAACACTCGACGAACTATAAGGGGGCATTGGCGTCCTAGCGCCCCATCCCCGGCCCCTAACCGCCCACCCTTTGTGTACGTCTATGCTAGGAAACATGAGTCAACGCTGTCATGTTGGTACTATTACATTGCTGCTGAATATTATACACATCATAATATCACGACACGACAAAAAGAAACGCAATATTCGTTACAAGTGGTGGTGGCAAACACCAAAATGTTGTTATGCTTTGTTTTGTTGTTTTTGTTTATATTATGTTCTTATCAGCGTTGAAGTACCTACCTACGCGGGTTTGGTAATCTATTCTTTTATAATCGGGAATTTTTTGAAGGAATCGCAATTTCCTTATTATCGTATTGTATTGTATTGTGGAATAAAACGATTGATTGCCGGTGACGAGCCGAGCCACTCACTTATATTGTATTGTATGTCACGTGCATCACGTGTCACATGTATTGTATGTCACGTGCATCACGTGTCACATGTATTGTATGTCACGTGCATCACGTGTCACGTGTATTGTATTACATGTCACGTGCTCACGTCGTGTCACGTGTACCATTGCAGTCGGTCTGTGGGATATCACTGCCACTGCGCCATCTCTCGGCCGAGGTATCAAGTTTTACAACAAGCCAACAATCTTGCTTAAAATGCGCACGAAATTCAAATATACTTTCGAACTTAAAGACTTGTTTTCTTGACATGCTATTGAAATCAATTATTACATGCTCAAAATGACGTGTATTTCAAATTCACGTAATTTGAATATAAGTATATTTATATTATTAAAATTGAATTTCATTGAATGTTTTTGTTATCAAATAAATGACTATCCAAGACTAGATATTGAGGTAATATAGGTACTCACTTCCACAAGTGTCTAAGGAGCAACGATCGTTTGATTGTGCGTGACTGCTTGACCGCACCGGCACAAGTGCTCTGAGTTGGGCTAGTTTGACCCTTGACCGCGCGCCTATGAGTGACTCTCTGCCTAGCGATACACAAGGGCGCCGCATCCTCAGCGGCAAACCACAGTGCCATGTATGGCGTTAGCACTTGACCATCTCACCCCGTGCTCGAGGCCTCGTGGGGTGACCAGGGTCAACCCTTCTAGCACTGACCCTTGAGGCCATGGACACTCGTGACGCGTGGGCCTACTGTACTGCGACGAGCACAATCAATAGCGGCAGCGTTGTGGTGCGGGCGCATGGACGAGACAGAACGACGCCGGGGTAGCGGCGCCGCCAGATAGATAGCGCCACTGTAGCCTATCACATCACTAGTACGCAAACATCATGTAGGCCTACCTACCCTTTCAGGGATTCTATTGAGGCTTTACGAGTGTCGGAAAAAATATCTGTTTATCAGGAAGTTTAAAATATAATCCAATATTCTAATATACTGAAGCAGACGCGTAGCAACGTTCTGAAAGTTGCGAGGGGGGGGGGGGCATAAAGAAAACGCTGCTGTCTCAACGTGCATTCTCTAACGCACGTGGGGGTTGGGGGGGAGGGGTGGGGGGGCAGACAATATGTTAGTATCGTTCAGTAATCAATATAGTCAGTAAATCATTCATTATTGCATCATTCTCCTCAAAGTAAATAAAAACAAAATTAATATCTAGTTGAAAATAGACTCCACTTAGTTGTGTGTACGATATCAATATATATATATTTACTCTTGGAGTAACTTGTTTTCATTAAGGCATTGTGAAACCGCCAATCAGAAGCTTTTGCATGTTGTTTAGCCCGCGGATGACAGGTTCTCGAGAATTTTATACTTATTAATGTTTTTATTTTGGATATTTTGTTTTGACTGTTTTGCACTATAAAACAAAACATATTCTATTTGTTCCGAACGAAAAACGATATACGCACACGGACAGTCGGACCCAACTCGTGTTCGTAACTCACAATTCGACTCTCGAGTCCATTTGCAGCGCACCAATACGGCACCACCGTTCAAATGAACAAAGCTTGAGCTTAAACTCTAGGCCTACTAACGTATACCTAATGTTTGTTCAGATTGGACGGTTCGAAAGCTTGCTTCGTTCTTCTCGTCAACTGTCGGCAGTCCAGATTAGTGGAGGAACCTATATAACTGGTCAAAGTTACACCGTCCTTTCGGATGGGACGTAAAGCCGATGGTCTCCTTGGTACTTTTCGACAGGAGTAGGCTACGTGCCAATAAAACGCTTCCCCTCCTCCCTTCCTGAGGGCATTGTGCCCTACACTGGCCTTAATTACAATAAAATAAATAAATAAAATAAATAATGTGTGTGGTCAACGATTGACAGGGTTGAGACGTGCGCCTATTGCGAACACAATTATTCTCGTCGCCACGCGCAACGTGTTCTCGCCTCGCCACGCGCAACGTGCACGCGCCAGCACAGACACAAATTAACTCTTTGTAATTTGTGATCTTAGCACAGGTGTGGAAGCGTCTGCAAACGTCGTTCCATTTTCATTATACAGTTTCGTTGACGATCGCATTAAACCGACCACTATTCTTTAATCCTACTGGGATTATTTGAATTTTTGAATTGCAGAGATGAAAAATGGGAACTCCAAAGTAAACACTGCAGATCCACCAAAAGAGTTAGAACAATCAGAATTGGGAAAAATTTAGGCACAGATAATAAATTTCACTACATGGGGCTCCCACACTTATTCTACTCAATGATCTGCCTCCCTGGCTCATCCCTACATTTAGTGGCCTGGTCTATGAGAATCCGGCAGATTGCTTTTTTTTTTTTAATTGTGAGGACGTTTTCCGTCAGCAAGATATCACAGATAAGTGTTTGGTAGTGCATCGTGACTAAGGACTGAGATCTTATCGTGGAGAGCTATGCCGGCGGAAGCGTATGCTACTGGTATGGCAACCCTAGCCGAACAGGTCGAGAGGGAGAAGCTAGAAGAAAGGCAGTCCACGTCCTCCCCTTTCCTTTTTCTTCCCCGTACGTCCTATTTGTTCCTAGTTTCTTTCCTCCAATCACCCCCTATCTAGGAATAAGAACCGCCGGACACTGAGGGGATGCTCATTGCTCAATGATGGTGGCAGGGCCGCCAATATTCTAAAATCTAAACCGACGTGGAAAACTTTAACGACCGATTTCAACATTCCTTTCAACGACAGGAATCCTTCACAGTTACAATTTTCAATGCCTACCTTTTACAATTTTCCTTTTCTTCCTTTTTTTATTTTACAATTCCTAGTGCAAAGTGCACTCTTTGACAAAGATGAACTTAAATAGACTTGCTCTGTGAGACTAACCTGTTATACCCTTCGCTCTGGACTATTTTACACGATGTTCTATTACCTTACCTATAATGTGTTCCTACTAAATGTCTCATTTTGGCGCAAATAATCAAGAAGTTGACGCGCCATTAAACATTTTACAATCAACATCCGAACCCTTCACGTCAGAACTACATGGGAAAAGATACAAGAGGATCCTACGAACCATACGATTACAAAATATAATGTCGAATATATTTAGCAGCTCAGGTTTCAATAGCGTGAGTTACGATTAGCTTCTGTGTGACGTCATTGCTCAGACCCGCATGGGCATGTCTCATTCCCTGCAGACAAACAGCCAGGATGATGTGTGCAGAACAGTCGTCGGAATTTCGTTTGTTGACATCTTAAATTGTCATCGATTCAAGCTTTCGGATATTTTGATACATTCTGTAAGGATCAAGTGATCTTGCGAAACCTTTTTTTGGAAGAAACTAGCTATTATATAACCGTATCTCTAAGTTAAAAAAACCCTATTTTCATATTGAAATGTTTGTCTGCATCTGTCAACAAGTGCAAGCCAACTCTCAACAGCTAGCGCTAGCGGAGGTTTCTAAATAAAGAATCGTAACTAACGCTATATTAGTTTGAACAAGGCCAATTTTGGCCACATTTAAGATAACGGAAAACTCCGGGTCAATCAAGGAAACACCATTATTGGTTGTGTTGCGAGTACGCAACGCAAGGTTCAATGTCCCACGTAGGCCTACCTCGCTATAACAACAAACTCTGGCATACATAGCCTATCTGTGTAATGGCAAACAGAGGAATTAATTTATGGAAGTGTGTTCACACTCCCACTAAATCACACTCTTGTTCTAGGTTGCGCTGTTTACGAACGAGCGAAGTAAACGAGTCTCAGTTCGAGGTCAATACCATTTTATATCTGGTTTATTAGAATCGTTATTACTTTGTTTTATGTAGGCCATTTGTTGCCAACATTGCGAAAAGCTAGCTAATAAATTAAGTTATGCGTGCTTCTAATTAAAAACAATACATTTAGTAATAAAAAACAGCAATAATAACAAATTTTGAATTACACGTTAGATATGGCATTGAAATATGGAGCAAGTCTACACAAGCACATACAATATTCAAACTCCAAAAAGAAGCACTTCAAAATATTCTATGACGCAAAAAACAAATCGTCTCGTACATCAAACCTCATTGAAAGCCACATTTGACCTTACACAAAATGCTCACATTCTACAGTCTATAGGCCTACACATATAAATCCATCCTAAATTTAAAAGAAACTAACATTTAACATAAGGGATGTGCGAGTACTCGATTTCTCGAGCTTTTTCGAGTAGTTTTTCAAGCTCGAAGTCGAGTCGAGTAGTAGTTTAGGCTCGAAAATTTCGAGTTTAAAGGCCTAACCTACAAATTATGAAAATGACATCGCTCAAGCCGATTTCCATCCAGTTTTAAATTAACCCTACCTGACTTTGTGATGTATCCTAACCTAGGTCTAGCGTCAATAAATAAAGACGTAATAATTATAATAATAATAATAATAATCGCAATAATAGGCCTAATGTCGGGCCAGTGTAGGCCTATACAAGTACCTAGTCATGAGCCTATATTCATCTTTTCGTCGCCAAAGTCTAGGCCTTGGCCTCTTGAACATCACAAGTAGTGCTTGGAACTTTTATTTCACTGCACTGCACAGACAGCACAGCACATTATTAAATTCGTGTCTAATTAACGTCAGTCTTGTAGGTTCAGTTGCACTTATCGCTATAGTCCGCAAGATATAATATGCATCAATATGCTACTATGTATATACACTGATTATCTATTTCTGTGCATTATTGTGTGATTGATTTCCTTTTTTTAACTAAAAATGCAAAAGTAAAAAAAAACTCGAGCTCGACTCGATACTCGAGTATCTAGAAGACTACTCGACTCGACTCGACTCGACTTGTAAAAGTGCTACTCGCACACCTCTATTTAACATTCATATAACACAAGACAAGCCAACAAAAACAACATATTATAATGTATTATAAATTTATCACAAGATAACTCATATTATACATTATTAATTATAATTGTATAACAAGCCCCCAATAAGCCTAAAGAACATTTCTAGTATTGCATTTTCAAAAATAAAGTTAACTCTTATGCCGACGCGAGAAAGCCTACTATTCGATCGAGGAATTCTTGCATGACAAACAAATATAAAAT
Source organism: Isoperla grammatica (assembly GCA_945910005.1). NCBI lineage: Eukaryota > Metazoa > Arthropoda > Insecta > Plecoptera > Perlodidae > Isoperla > Isoperla grammatica. The sequence goes on along the minus strand of OX246737.1, from coordinate 34,101,770 downwards.
TACGTTTGCCTATACCATACCATCAATATAGTGTACACTATCTATCTATCATTCTATCTATTACCATATTTTATTTCTAAGTAAATACATTTTATAATCGTACAAATTATAAACATACACGTGCATCATTCGTCGCATACAACTCATGAAGCTTCGATAATTCCGATGACATTGTCGTTGAAGGATCGAACAACATGATGATCTTCTGACTCGAAAAGACACATTTTATGACTTAATCGGAACTATGTAGTAAGACGTACTCAGCAGAGTTTGACAGGTGATCGATACAACTATCACATCATCATTACATGTGTAGATAACAAACAGTCAATACACCCCCATCTTTCGTATTTTCCCCATCAGACATTATTAATCAACAGATTATTGATCTACCAAAGCGCATTGGTCAGCACTCGTTGTTTGATCACTGCTAAGTTTCTTTAGAGTCACTCAAACAATAAAGCGTCTTCTCGCTTCTCAACTCCCGCTGGAATCCCACTCTCAGGGAATTCAGCCGGGAGACTCCTCGTAAAACTAGTATTTGCTCTCTGGATAACACCCCCTCCATTACACGGAGCCTTCGTACGAGGCACAATATTTTATGACGCTATAAAATAAACTAGAGTAGGATCTTCTGCCTTGCATTCAAGTGGTATCGCGAAAATGTTAACAGATTATCCAGCAGTAAACCTTTTTATTGTAACAGTATAATGTTAAAATGTAATGGCAAACTCGGATGCAAAGTTTGTGTGCGAAGTTTGACTCTTGGTCGTAGTTTGAATCTGAAAGCTAAAGGTCCGCCAGCAGCGAGCTTTTCATGCTTTTCAAGCTTCAAACCAGCCGCAAACTATTCAAACCGCAGCCTTTCTAAACTCTTTGCCTAATTATTTTCAACGTGGCTAGGATAGAATGGAACGAGACGAGATTGTTTCAGATTGTTACAGTTCTTAGAGGTCAATACAATGATTTTCAACATCTATAGTAGGCTAGATCGCCAGTCCCCCAACCTTCCACTCAGCAGCAAGCGTAGTGATTTGAAGCCATCTTGAAATTGGCAAGTTACATGCTAATTTGGACCTTTTAGTACTGCTAGCGCTGCCAATGGCAGAAAGTCGCATTAGAAACTCCTATCCCCGCCTGTGTTATTTGCCCATTTCAAGATGGCATCAAAGTGCTACGCCTGCTGCTGCTAGCCTGGCGATCTAGCCTACTATAGATGTTGAAAATCATTGGGTCAATACCTCATCAGTTCGTAAAGTGAGGATAATCTAGACGATGAGCTATAAATGATGACAATTCCCTTAATCTTTCCGCCAGGCATAGTTTCCATAATGTAACGGTTTACCGGATCTAAGGTGTAGGGTCTATGTCAGATTACCTGCGTCCCCCTAAATTGACTTTGTAACACAACTTCGTAAAATACTACGTTATATTTTGACCAGTTTGCATTAGAAATATGTCCAAACACTGGTTTTTTAAAGAGTTACATCCGGCAAACCGTTTGGACATAGGACTAAAGATAAGAATGTAAGAAGTGGTTCCAAATCGAATTTGCATCTTTTTACGCTCCTGCAATTTCTTACTGGCAGCTGTACGATAAAAGACATTAGTTAGAGAGTGAGAGACGCAAACGTCTATGGGATTCTGAACTACACAATACGTACACGTCGTAAAATACATCGCTATCATCGCTATCATGCCCGGGAGCCTGAACAGTGAACTACACTAAAACGTATACACGTCGTAAATGTGTATACATGTACGCAAATAGGTATAAATGTATATCGGTACATATTGTTTTTCTACAGCTACTTCATATACAACTTTCAAACTATGAAAGCTATTTACACCACATTTCTTACCCAGCGACTCTCACAGGTATAATGTACAAATAAGTGTGCCTCAGGGAACAGCTGAGTAATTAATTTTTTATAATATGTACACGTAGGGGAAAAATATAATAAATATATATATATATGTGTATATTTAGGCCTATTTTGAAAAATTATTTTAAAAAAAATGAAGTGCATTACAGGTTTAGTTTAGACACAATGTGAAACAAAGGTATTGTACTTTAACCACAGATAAATAATTGCTTTAACCTCGCAAAAGTTCTGATCAAACTGTTGGATAGTCTCTGAAATTAAAGTTCCTGAACTTGGCCAAATGTACATGTTAAATGCTCGTGTGTAAGTTGCTAAAGTGCAGTTAGTTGTAGAAGAAATGAACCGACAGTAGATGTTCATATTTCAATTTTTGCACCTCGAATTGTTAACGCTACGTGTGAAGAAACAACTATCAATATTGAATGTACGTGTTACCCAAAAGATATAAATCAAATTTGAAAGTGCACAACATGAAAGGAATGTACTGCCGTAAGATGTGTACGCTATTCTAGAGCATTATCCGGTGACTGAAGACATACGAAGGTATGCTTATTTGTGACTTACCACTCGCTGGCGTCGAGGCCAACTGCGCGGTAAGCCGGCTGGCGCTGCGGCGGACGTCGCGGCTTGGACACCGTGGCCATCGCAACTCAACTCACCGAGAGACGCTTCTTGCAAACTTCAAACGCCTAATGTAATTATTTTCAGTGCCAATTATCGTGGTTATATTTATTGCATTGTCACGAACAAACACAACGTCCGCGTCTAGTACTATCCTTCTTAATTACCTACTCCCAACCATGACTTCTTTTCCTTTACCCTTCCACACCTCATTTCTCTTCCATTTTTGACATTATTTTAATTGGTAGAATTTGTTAATAGCCAACTGTTTCATTTGTTGCATTTTGTGTTTATGCGATTTTGTTTCTATTTATTTTAAAGGTCTACTTTATCTCCGCCTAGCGGAGATAAAGTAGACCTTGTTTATTTGTTCTGTATCTTCAAAGTAAAGAGGGCACTGTGCCTAGTCGTTGGTCTTTAATTTCAATAACACAAATTAAAATAAAACCAAATACCTTAATAGTAATAGTTACTGCTACGGTATTTGATAAAACTAACCAATCTCATGACTCGTATACACATAGATTGATCAGTACGAAAGCTTTCAGTTTTTCAGTTTTGTATTTAGCTTTCTTTCAGCTGGATGGGGGCCGGGCTGAACGTTGTATAGAAGGTAACAGCATGGTCGCACCTCGTCGCACTTTCTGTACACCCCTAAGTGTCGTCTTTCTACCGAGGTATATATGGACATTTTGTTAGCTGTTTGGGAAAGAATGTCTGAGGGCTAAATCGCCTTATGACTGAAGAAAACTCCGAGGAGGAAAACCTTAAGTCAGGGTTGTTGATAACCAGCGGGGATTGAACCTGTGTCCTCCCGAATAAGAGTCACCGAACTATCTTTATCGGTAAATATGTCATTCTTAGAGTATAAAAATAATTTGTCATATAAAAATACAACAATAAGCTACTATACTGTCGAGCAAATGTTTTGGTAGCTCATCAAACATATTGTCTATACATAGACATCAAATGCGATGAGCCCGTATAAATAGAGTCAGTGGTTCCCAAATTTTTCGGTCGCTCTACCACCTGAGTAGTTTGGCTTCAAAACTAAGAAAAGTAGAGATTACATAAGTTGGTGAAGAAAGGGGTTACTGGAATAAGGGTTTCAAGTCCGGCCTGATTGGTGAACATTTTAATCATAGACCTTTCTCGGTTTTTAATCGGTTTCTGAATTTAGTTTTAGCATTTACTTTTTTGTAAGTATTGTTAAGAATTAGTGGTCGTTTCACAAAGGTACGGTAATAGTGCAAAAAGGCATTAAGCAAGTTATAGCATTGTTAGAAAGTAGCGTAGTATATGTTCCTCTCTAAAATGTAACCAGATATACAAACGTGCTATATTCAAACCCAACATTGTTTGCTATATCCTTATCATTCTCGTTATTTTGAGGACAACGTTACGAGACCCATGTTATCAATCATCACTGAATGGATTCCTCCACCATGCAAAGGAATTATACATCACCAGGAACGGTTGACGGACTGTTGTACGCAAATTGCTCAGGTGTTCAACAATGCTATTTTTCACATCCCTGTGAAGATGAACAATATTTTGCCAGCACTATACACATCACATTAAAAGGTCCAAACGTCCTAACAGAATGGCGCCCCCCCCCCCCCCCCAAGGGGTACTGTACAGAATTTACTACTATACTGTTACTTTAAACAGAACTGATGACAATTGCCTGACAATTGCCTTAGTTGATATAACATTTTATCCATTGATCGTTCGCTTGTTTGCGTTCACGTTGACTATTTGCGAGACATTGAGTGGAAGGTTGAGAGATGTATCTTATATTTCAACGTTAATCCAGTCAAATTTACCAGTCACGAAAAATACATTTCGCTACAATAAATTTATCAGAAATGTATTTTATAGCTTATGAAAGCTTTATTCGTACAAAGTTAATAACCGTGTGACAGACGTAAAGCATTTCCTCTTGACACACTCAAAGAAGTGGAGAAATGTCAGCTTCAGACCCATTTCCCAATTATTCCACGCGAAAGGGCAGAATTCCCTTTGATTTACATCACCGTCTGGATGCCGCGGTAGGTCCAGGCTGTATCCCCGCGTAGTAGGCCTACGAGGCAGCCATCGCCGTATCATCACAATCATGTCGAGAGCATTTTTTCCAATTTACCATTCCGTGGGTTGGATCGAAACAACTGTCAATTATGTATTATTTTCCGCCAGTATTTTCATTTCTTCCTATCCATGACAAGTGTCTACGCATATCCTTGATTCTCTGTTGCATAGCACCATTGAGTTTGTTAGTAACTCAATGATACCATCACTCTTCTACTATTTTCACGACCACTTGTTAAAACACTCGCATCATACGGTCAAGTTGTTGACGCAACTTGGTGACAGCATTTAGAAAGCATGGAAATGGCATGATGTAGTCACACACTACAATAAGTTGACTCACTTCATTGACGAGGCCGGCAATAAGTTGACTCAACATTGACGAGCACGGCAATAAGTTGACTCAACATTGACGAGCACAGCAATAAGTTGACTCAACATTGACGAGCACGGCAATAAGTTGACGGGAAGTAGGACGCAGTTCTACTTTCAAGCAAATGTTGACGGCGTTCAACCAATGGCTAACTGACATTTTGTCATAGAACATATCGTTGAGTGTTATGTTTATACTGACGGCATTACATGATACAGCCAGTAGCGTTGACTATCGGTAATCTAATGACGTACTGCTCAACGGAGCGCGTATCGTTTGCGAACGCGCGGACGATACGAAAATGTATCCTAATATATTATTATTTACTACAACTTTGAAGAAATTCGTTGCGATTACTAGCAGTGTTGTTAAAGCTACTTTCTAAAAGTAGCACTGCTACAGCTACAGCTACTTGATCTTTAAAAGTAACTTAGCTACTGTTCAGCTACTGTAATTTGTAAGTAGCTCGTTACTTGTACAGCTACCTACTCAAAAAAAGTAGTGACGCTACTTTAAAGCTACTTTAATTATTTATAAATGACCAGAAGTACGTAATATTTAATTATTTATTTTGATAATCTAGGCCTTCTTACCAACAATCATTTTTATGTTTATGAAAATAATGTATCAAAAACTTAGAATTGCCACAAATATGTCTATAAGAGGTTTTATATTTTATATTGCATTGCAAAATTGCAAAAATAGAATAGCGGTGATTTTTCGCTACAAATACTCGTATAATAGTACCAATCTTTGATAGTACCTTGCTATACTGGCTATCATACTTTACCGCATTTTCAAATGTAGGCCTCAACTCTACCACCAGATCGCCACGTACAGACGCCAATAGGTAGCGACGTTATACTGTTCCCTCGTTGGCAGTGTTCTTGAAATTATTCAATGAACTTTGAAAAGCATTTAAAACTTATAAAAGTGTTATCTCCTATGTAAATATACCCAGTTGTAATTGTTTGAGTGGGGATTATAAATAGTGCACGCTACACATGACAATTACACAACACAACAATGAGATGATATAATGATGCCGAGTAAAGTGTGTCCCACAGGTTGGGCACATGAAATACTGCTTGAGATGAGGATAAAGTAGATCGAGAAGAGCTTGGACTGAGTAGATTGGAATGAATTTGAAAGAAGGATGTGTACCTGGATCTGCAGAACATCGTCTTCTAAACGTGACGACACTAACGGTATCAAGTCGAAAACATGTTTTACCGTAACAAAGGTATGTTCTGTGAACTCTCTTTTTCAGAAGCAATGTGCAATGAACACCAGGGCCTGGATTCACAAAGATGCCTAACTCTTAGTTGTCCTAAGTTAGGCAAATCCTAACTAGATAAATCAAGATGAATCATGTCTTGGTATTACTACACATTCACAAGTAAAATATGATTGGTTAAATTGTTGACATTTTACTATATTTTATCTGTATGACATAGCAGAACGACATTTGCGTGATTCATATCACTAACATTTGCACAAACTAGGACGTATTAGCACTTAGGCACCTTTGTGAATCTAGGCCTAGATTGCTTGGATGCTTAGAACAGGGCTCATAGTGAAGACAATGATCTTCACCAAGTATCTCATCAGCCCAAGGTTTCATGGGTCTCTGTCAACGTTGGTTCAGTGGCGGACCAAAAGGGGAGAGGGAGAAGGTTTAGGGGTAACCCCCACATCCAATTGAAAGATCCGAAGACACTCTAAAATGACAACGTTTTAGTGTTTGTATTAAGTATTGCAACATACTTATTCTGCACGTGACAGCTGGGGTCTACGGCTACCCCAGAACACTTTCTATTCTATTATAGAACCAAAACGAATTTATCATCTGTGATAGAATGTAACTATACCCACTGATTATACCCCATCTGACAAAGCCCTTCTGGGATGAAACTTCGGTCTGCCGCATGTTTTGTGTGGTCGGTGTTTGCGTATTGAATTAAGTATTTTAATATTTGTTTTATAGCTACCATTTACAGCATATTTCTTCGTCGTCTTCAATTCCAGAGTCATCAGGTTTTGTAGACGATGGTCCAGAAAAGGAATATCTTGCTGCCATTGTTCTTTAACAGGATGTTACTCAACGACGTGGCTTACAATTAAAAACGTCAACAGAACACAGGTGCTAGGCTACGCGTCTTCAGAATAACTAGTAACACCTGTAATCGTAACCTTTCACAATATTCACAGTGCGTGTACGTGTACCTTTTGTCTTTCAATGTGACGCTCAGAGTTTTAAGTACTGCAGTAAACCCAATCAGGCTGTGAAAGATAAGAGAGAAACAGTATAGGTACGTGATTTTAAGCCCCAATATAACGCTTTGACCAGCTGTCAGTACTTCGGTGAACGTGCTTCTGGCAAGTCTCCATTGCTTCTTATCAGATACGAACTACAGTGCGAAACTCCACACATTTCCCTACCGTCGTCGGGTCATCTGCGCCAAACAAGCCAACAATACCGTGCGTTCATAATTCGCGTGGTGGCCATTTTGTGTACCAAAATGGCGTGTTTATTTAGTTTCTACTGGCAATTCGTTGCTGAAATGTTTCAAATGGCGTTTTGGTTGAAGTATTACTATTTTCCTCCCTGCGTTCGCTATTACCATTGAGGTCACTACTAAAAGCAACATAATTAAAGACACTTTCTTGGTGCGGCCAATCTGCTGCGTATTATGATTTATGAAGCATAAAATATGGAAATAGCATTAATGTTAAGTTGTTGGAGGCTTTCACGACCCATAGATGGGAATAGATTATTTTCTTCTGGGTTGTTTCGTCGTGCCGGTACAGAGTTTTCACTCGACGTTTCGCCACCCATGTTAATGGCTTTTTCCCACCAGTCCGTTTTCCCCGCCAGTTTTTTTACCAGTCTTGAAAAAGCCACCAACATGGGGGGCGAAACGTCGAGTGAAAACTCTGTACCGAAACGACGAAACAACCAAGAAAAAATAATCTGTTCCCAGCATTGATGTTGAACTGACTAAATCAGACAGTTGGTTTCTGAAACGAATATGGATGGGCTGGCTACATATTATGATCGTTCTGTATTCACATCTGGTAGCCCTTAGTTCTTATTTGATATGCTGAGCTTTAACAATTATCATAATCCGTGACAGGGACGTAAAGGAACGTACCCTGTTTATGTGGCTAAAAGTTAAGTATATGGCTAAAATTGCGTTTCCTTTTCTAGGACTTCTCAATAATATGAGGGTTTCCATGTAAATGTTTTGTAAGAATTTTTAAATTGGTTTTGATACTTTGGATCCATTTTACAGACAATATAAATTTTGCGAGGAGAAGCGAAATTAAATTTTATTATATTAATATTATTGTTATTTTAAACCACGAAGGTCTGTTATGAAAGGTTTTTTCAAAAATTTCCTAGGTTATTTTCGTAGGAAGCCTGCCCAGGGAGAAATTTATGTCCCTCTTGACTAGCTGGGTATTGTCGTATTTGGGATAGTTGGGAAGGAATGTCCAAGGGCTGTTAGTATTACTTGATCCTACCATTTTCCTTATGACTGAGGAAAACTTAGGAAGAACGTTTAGTCAGGATTCCTGGAAGCGGATATCGAAGTATCGAACCGGTGATCTCTCGAGTTTGAGCCTCGTGTGCTACACATTCAGCCATCTCTATTGGTGTTGCTAGTGTTTTAAAATTACATGTTATACGCTGTAGGATCATGTGTTGTTCGGCGGGTTATGCACATGTTTAATTATGCACTAAACTTTTTATTACGCAGTTTTGATTGAATTAAACGCACTTGAAGTTAATTACCTGCTGGCATGAATGATAGTTTATTTAATTGGACAAATTCATTGCCATGGTGCAAAGAAGCTAGAATAAGTTAGCTATAGCATTTATACTTTGGTTCAAGGGTAATATTATTATTATTATTAATTAATTGTTCCTTGGGACAACATCATTAACAAGGTTACGCACACGCACACGCACACTGTGCAGGGTCGGAATAGTAACGGATCGTTCAGTTGTCTGTTCTGAACAGCCTACAACAGGCTGAACATGAAAATGGTTGTTCACCTGTAAAAATATCGGTTCGATTGGTGTTCATTCGTCTCTTTCGGAGCAGTTTGGAACGGTTCGAACATGCTCGATCAGTTCGGAATGAACACAGGAGAAGCGAGTAGAACAAAATGTCGAGCGGGAATACAAATTTGACAAGGCGGAACATAGATTCGGATGCAGATTGCAACAATTCTGTCACCTGAGAAATCGACGAACTTCGAATTGAAAAGGGTTAGTGTTTGTCACGTCATGTTAGATAAGAAAGTCAAGATCTAACGTGTATTTATTGCTGGGCCCCGGTGGGCAACCTAACCCCCACATTATGTAGGCCTATAGGCGTTCGTAGGTTTCGTTCACGTTTAAACTATCACAATCTTGGCTTGGGTCCTGTACTGTACATACAGTCAATATTGTCGCCTACCCAGGTACATACTTTGAATGTGTAAGGTTTTGCCTAAGTTTTGTGCGGGTAGGGAGTACTAAAACAGCTGTCACTGACAAGATTGTTGTTAATTTGTCTCAGGTAGAACATGCTTTTTCCTACTCGATTTCAGTAACTTCCTGTTCTATGATGCGATTCCCTCTATTCTTATTTTGTTTTAAAACAGTTATACTTTTCTAGATTTTACACCACTGTTCAAAACTTAAATCATTAACAAATTCAAAATCAAATCTTTCAGTGCCATTTGATAAAGGGCCATGCAGATGCACATTCGAGTTATGTTTAGGATTGGTTTATGGCTGCTATGGAGTTTGTCTTTCTTAAAATAGCATGCCATAAAACAATTCCAGAGAAATCATAAAAAACAACTCATATATTTAACTTGGACACCTAATATCAATTGGCCCTTATATCAAGTGGCACTAAAACATTTGATTTTGAATTTCTGATCCCGATTTAAGTTTTAAACGGTGGTTTGAAATGTGATATTTTTACATGATTCTTCCTTATTTTAGTGGACGCGGTAATTATTGTCATGGACGTACATCTCGCATCTACTTTACAGTTACACAGTTGATTTCTCATAACAGCTGATTGAAGCTTCAACTATTTCCATGGCGATCAGGCCTGCAGTTTGTGATTATATTAAAAATAAGATAATTATACTAGGCAGTTGTTAGTACACGTATTTGCCGTGAGTTTTACCAATAAGTTCTATAAGTTAAACAATACATATCATAAATGAAATTTTAATTGAAACTGCCCATGCTCAAATCCCCTGGGATTTTGTGAGCTTCCTATGTCACGAGGACTCCAAACTAACATATAGATAGCTCTGGGCAATAAAACAACAAGGAAAACTTGACAGACAACCCCTTCCTCTTATAAGTTTATTTTCTTGCCACCAGAATGCATTTAGTCTACTTTGAGTGCTCTTAGATTATACTCACAGATGGTTGTTAATACACATACTTCAGATTTACCTACTCATTAATGAGAATTGTATCCATGTAAATTGTAAACAAAATGATTAAAATTGAATTATTGAAACTTGAAAGTTGATGTCCTCCTAGGTCTACTATAACTGAAATGCCTGTATTCTATAGAAGCTGCTGTGTTGCAGAATTCATCTCACAAATCTCAAGTATCTGGGATTACCTGCCGTGACGCCAGGACATAAAAGGGTCACTAATGGGATTTGTGTTTCTTCGTAAATAGAGGGAATATCCAATATAATTGAACTATTGCTTAAAGACATTATGTAACATGTGTAAGAAGCAATCCAGTATTGGAACACTTGGATTATTTATTTATAACGTAAGTCTTCCCATCTTAGTGGGAAGACGGCTACAGCAAAGTGACCCTAATAGGGGGGGGGGGGCTCTCTTTAGCCTCCTTTATAATAGTTAACAATATGAGATAATAACAGCTTAGCTTATAAAGTACATGAACATGAAAATAAATAGAATAAAAATAATGTGAGTGTGCAAATATTTTTCTACACAGAAACAATAGTGTAGATTTAGATGACTGTTGACTGAGTGAGATTAGTAATCCGATGAATTCTGGAACGCAGCTGTTGTAAACGGATGGCCGAATAAAGATGAGCTATTAATTCTCATACGAGAAGAGCTACCTTGCAAAATGTTCATTGTTTGACATCCTCGAACTAAAAAAAGTGTTATTTCCACAAGTTCTAAACGTAAACTCAATGGTTCTCTCCTCTTTATCGAGGCTACAGAAATCGCCACCGGTTGCGACATAGGAAGATAGAAGACGACCATACGTGTTTAAATTTGTGTTGTGTGTAACATGGGTGTATGTGCATTCTTGTCTCTAAGATAGATCTACCAACATAAATTTTTACAGAATTTAGAAGTTAGCTTCGTCGAAAATATTTTTTTTTAATATCTTTATTGTATTGTTTGAAATTCACGATTTAATGAACGAACATACATTATAGTCATATGTACAGTTTCCAAACTAGCTATTTGTCTGTCAATTGAGATTTTAAAAATAGCATTTCCTGTTGAAGGTGATCGTAAAGATTAAAACAAGTTTTTAAAGAAAAACCAGATTGTTATAATAACGAACTGTTACAAAATAACAAGTTGCATTATTGTTGTGACTCGAAGCTGTACACGCGGATGCTATTTAGTTTTGAGCACAATCGCAATTTACACCTATCACTCTGTGTTAAACCATTGCATTAAAACTTGACAACGTTTTGCACAGTACGGTTTGTATAGTTACACTCGGAAAGCTATAGTAATCAGGTGCGAATGTGTGGACTTGTCAATAACAGAAACAAGATAACGAGGTGGTTTTGTTAGCCGAGGTCTCTGTTCCCGGGGGAACCGGGTTCACTTACCGACGCGTGTTCATCAACTGTGGCTCCCACTCAGCATCATTGACCTCCTCCACATTGTTAAGATCTTTCAGTGATAGAGGCATCGTCACATTCCTAGAAACACACGTAAGCGAAACATCAAGATAAGCACACTTATGCACACTAGACTTAACTTATGTTATCTCTGTATTTCTGGAGCACCTTCTTGGCTATCACTAGCGCGTAGTAGTTTACAGACTGACTATCACAATTCACAACTCATCGTGCCTAGAAATTAGCCCGTAGTCATATTATATTCACATACGCTACAATAACATTCAAATAGCATAACTGTACCATGAAGACCGTCTATATAGCTAATTAGCATGACGTTATTTAGCATTGCTTCCGTTATGTGAGCTATTTATAATTTTTATTTAAATTTGGGTGTATGGAATGCATCGTTGTTGCAAGTTAGCGCATTAGTTCGAGGTGATCGGTGGATTTACGACTAGTTCTACATCCAAGTAACACACTTATATAGAGTACTGATAGTGTTATCATGATTGTGAAGATGCAATATTGTACGTACTAACACTAACATTACAAACGAGTAAAAGTTGATAAATACTAACTATGACCTGTAAATTTCTCTGGCCGTTGGCTGTGTATTGTTGCGTATATATAGTTTTCTGTGTAGATAATATTAGTAAACGTCTTATTTTATTCGATGGAAACGGCTTTTCCATCAGTATCTTATTCTACTGTCTCTAAAGCACTCAGTTAATGCTTATCCGCCTATCATTTTAAAATTTTAAATGATGTTTCTTTTTCTTTCTTATATACAAGATGGGGCCGAAACCCCACAACACTCCAGTCTAATTTAGTTCCGTGTATTCAACAGTCAACACACAAGACATAATGTGTACATTTGAAAAAAATTGCAAGATAATTAGTTATCTGTGATGATTGTGTCAATGAGTGACTACAGACTAGCGTTTTGGAAGTTTATAAGAATCCATTCTAATTTCAGCTCACGACGCTAAACATGTACTATCTACTATGTTGAGTTATTTCAACAAGAATTGCAACAATTAGCGTAAAACACACAAATGTTGAGCTTTTTAAAGTATGAGCTTCGTTCAAAATCCCCATTAGACTTTTATTATTGTATGTATTTAACAATTTAATAATGTATGAAAATTTCAAAAGGAAATAAAGTGGTCCTACAAACTGTTAGATCTGCAAAAAACTTCAAAGTATTCAATTTGAAAATGCTATTTTAACATAGGTCTAATAACAAGCAATCTCGGGAGACGGTGGAGAGGGCTTCGTGTTGTGGGTCTCCAAGATTCTTCGAGGACCTGTTGAACTGCAATTAAACGGAACAAGTGTCTGAGCCGGCGCGCGTGACTGCTCTCTGTCGACACGAGATTGGAGTTCCGTCACATAAAACTTCCAACAACTTTGACACAGGCAGGCATACGAACGAACAAATTGCAAATTGAATAAAACTTTTCTCTTCTCAGAGGAAATCCAAGATAAGAATCAAATCGTTGAGATGCTCGTCAGCAACATAACCAAACTCGACGCACGTGTTAATAAACCATGTTGCATTCATTCTGTTCGTTGCCCCACGCTCAGCTTTCTTGGAACTTGTAAGGGATGGGTAAAGTTTGAAGCACATTGAGTGTTCTGGCACTTTTGAAGAGTATGCCTTTTGCTTAAATTTTCAACGCAAATACAAATGTTGCATTTATTAAGATTGTATTTATTAAATACCGGCAGCCTAGCCTAGCCAGTTATAACACTAATTTACAAAAGGGAAGAGTAAATACCAGCGTAAAATATCCATGGGGTACAACATATTCAATGAACAGTTTATCTTAGAACAATGTTCCTTTTAGATTCTAGCACGAGAAGAGCAGAGCAGCTTCGGCTGGAAATATAGGTAAGTTGCGATAACATTTGTTTCTGTATAATATGTATGTTTGTTGTATTCTTTGTAGGCTTACACTTATATGTAATTATCCTTATATAAACTTATATTCACAGTTACATGCTTGGCTTGTTTCATACTATATTAATTTTTTGTTTTAAATGATACCCGTATGCGCGGCGTGGTGTGTGGGTTGGTTGGTTCGCTTCTTTGAGATGGCGTGGTAGTGTTCTTTCAAGTTTCAACAATGTTTTGGGAAAAGAATGGGAATGTACGGGAATGAACTGGCAGTGCGTGCGGGTTCCGCAATCCGCATGCAGCCAGAACGGTTGGCCGCGGGAAATGTACGGGAAATGTACGGGAAATGTACGGGCACGCCAGAACTGTGCGCGAGCATTCCCGAACGGAGTCCGGCCGGCCAAGCCAAGCCACATATTCGTACGGGACGCGTACGGGATTGGGAAACATTCGGGAAATAGTGCGGGAAACGTACGGGGAACGTCCAGGAAGGCCCAATTTTGATTTGCTAGATAGAGAGGACCTTGCTGAACTTGAAAAAAACAATGAAGCTAATCAAATAGTTGCACGAGGTAACCGATTTAGCAGACACAATCATCTGACGTGTACGGTATTTCATAATTCACTTCGAATTGTAGCACAGATAATAGGCCTAGAATATAGATAATATTATTTGTGGTTATTCTAGTAACAGCACGGGCAGTTCACAACACCAGGGTCAAACATTGCAGTAACATCGATGCGTGGTTCTGACAGGCCGGGTAATTGCTACAACTGAATAAGCACGAAACGCTTTGAACGCAATTGGTGGACATGTACGCACGTTACGCACCTGCTGGAGGGGAAGCGTAGCAATGTGTTGGGTACAGTATGTGATACTGTCAACTATATCAAATAGTGTTCCTAGCTTGCTAAACTGAAAAAAGTTATTTGTACGAAACTAACTGAATCGGAACGAAAAGGAAATTTTAATTTTTCTAATTTCTGTTTTAGTTTTTTTGGTCTAGTAGTGAGTGATCCCTACGTATCAGAAGCAAATAGAAAAGAAAAACACTTCTTTATACACTGTACTGTACATTTATACATATATTAAAGTACTAGGATAACGCTATGTGACGCGAAGGTTTAAAAACTACCGCAAACATTGATGTTTGGTTATTTCCTTTCCAATCTAAAATCAAATACCTTAGTATACAACCTATCTAAAATAACCCTTGTGGAAAACGTAAAATGACGCTTCGCTCTATTGTGGAACCTACTGCTACTGAACAATACAGATAGTTTAGAAACAGTTACTGTCCAAGAATTTTCTCGTCTTTATCGGTCAAACAAACACTCTCGTCACTGTTCATAGAAGAATCAATATCAATATTTATATTATATACAAAAAACAAGCTGTGATAAAAGTTCACATACTGGTAAACCTCAGTGACTCATAATATGTAAATACAATTTACAAATAATTGAACTGATCGCCAAGCAGTCCCAGTGCTCGGAAACGCGTGTACATAACGTGGCACGTGTGTTTTACTTGGAGCTATAGTCGGACCGCGGGTTACTTTATACGTAGGTTTCGGTATCCTTAACCAAATCTATTGCAATTTATTGTATAATACATTTACTGGAAAATTTTGATTTGTTTATTTATACAGGGTAACATATGTACATATATAATATTAAATTTGTTCATGTGACATTTACTGTAGTTAATGTCATGTTACGATATTTGGTCGTCTTTCTGAACTTATATTGGCTGGCAACAAAGAAAAAAAACGATGTACAAGAGATCTGTTTATATATAATCGGGTGAGAATCAGTGGCGTCGTAACCGCGGGAGCGTGTGATACTAACCTCCCCCCCCCCCGGACCCGGAGAACAGTATAAATGTACTCAAATGTCAGATTGGCTCAAAAAATCTTTGCTTCCCCGACTGAGGTATCGACCCTGCGAACGCGTAGTACAGCGAATTCTCCTCTCTTTACCCCCCCCCCCCCCCCCCCCCTCTGGACAAACATACTCGGGACATGCGGGTGTTCTGGCCTGAAAGATAGTTTGTCAAAGACAACGCCAGAGACACAAATTTGCATGAATACGTCCTCGTCCCCATGTGGTTCGGCGACGGTTTAGGCTACATCAGTCCGGTCCTACAAGTATGCAAACACCGTGCGGTGTCTCACTTGCAGCCAAAACCAGCAACAAGTGTTTCGTTGACCTACAAAAGCCGGTCTGCCCAGATCGTCGTGAAATAATTAGAGAATTGCACGACTGCCGGCAGCATGGGATGCGAGAAACTAGGGAGTGGTGGACGGTGGTCCCTCTCCCCTCTATATTTTAACACCTAAATGAAGCATTATTATAATAATGGCTGATGTAAAAAGCTGCTTTGCGGATAACTAAATATCCGTTGCTTCGTTAGTGTCAGACATTACCCCGCCCCCTTTGCCACAAGCGTAACAAGTTAGTTACTGGCTCATCATCCCGTGAATGTTCCCTTTGATACGTCTTAACGTAGTTTAGATTTGACACAAGAATGACAGATTCTAGATTCTGTTGCGTTGTAAGTGTACGAAATGTAATGGATTATCGACTTACCCTGATCCTCCGCTGTCAGTGCAGAAGTGCCGCGGGTGTATTCAATCAAAAGAACATAGCTCACGAGGCGCTCTCCGCGATCCTCCGTCTGCTACGACTATCAAGTTATCAACACAACGACGACTGGCAGCCTCGACCAATCACAACGTTGCCACCCAACGCATGCCATGCTGCCTACTTCCGACGAGTCGGCCTTGACGTAATATTCTTCAATTGTTGTCTACATCAATTTACGGTGCTCGAGTTAAAGGTCAACATTTCGGTGTTATTTATGAATTCATTGTCTTGTGAAGTTTGGTCGTGTTCTCGTGGGTGACACATTGGGCAACGCTGTGCAAATATTGGCCTACTATTAATCCAGTCTAGAAAAAATGAAACAAAAGCGCCTGAGGAGTGGTTGGATGACACGACAATCTTGCCAATGCCAAGGTGTGGTGCTGAGAGTTCATTTCCGCTAGGCAGTAATATTGATTCGCCCATAATGGTCGGTCCAATTACTCAATCAAGTTGTTATGACCACATTGTACTTCTATATTTGAATGTTATGTTATTTTTATTTATTTTATTGTAATTAAGGCCAGTGTAGGGCACAATGCCCTCTTTAGCCTGATGAGTGATGATTGATGAATGATAATGAGGAAGGGAGGAGGGGAAGCCTGGTACCGGCACGTAGCCTACTCCTGTCGAAATGTTATGTTAGTGACCTTAGTGGTAAAGCGTGAGACACTGATACGAAATATATCGCGTTCGATTCCTGACACTGTCAATCCTGAGGTAAGGAGTTACCTAAAGGCATCTGCATTTGATGAGTCCGTATTGAACGCTTGAGAAACCCTTACGAACTATCCAGACACTGTGGAATAAATTATCTAAAGTGCAACACAATCATTATTTATTATATAATTATTATATCAGTCGTCCAACAATACAAGCACATTTCGTAGATATCAATAATGTTATGGGTATTCCATAGGCGTTTTCCATTTTCTTTAATAGGCCTATCTATGAATGTAGGCTTTTCAGGATTTAACTATAAAATAGGTCTTACGCGTTTTGAAAAGTTAAAAAACAAAAGTTGGACGCAAGGCATACTGCCAATAATACGTTGCACATTTTACAGTAAGCCGACCCACCATAATGGAGTTTGGGAAACTCATTATCTCAAACAGTTTACGAAATGTAAATTTGTTCGGGTGCTGGTACAAAATGGAGGTTTTGTTACGGAACACGTATTTTCTGACTTCGTCGTACAAACAAAGATGTGTTCTCACAAAATGAAAAATGTGGATATTCGCAAATGTATCTTCCTCGCTAATGATGGGTCAGCGTAACGGCTCGAGTAGGCCTCATGGTCGATGTTTTTTACTTCGAACATTTCAAGACGAGTGAAGTTTTCAGTTTCTAGCATGATGCGTACAAAGAACGTGAAGAGTAGAACAATTTTGTCGTGGCTTTTTATTTAAATTAGAGTGATGATATCACTATGCATCTATACCAAGGACGTATCCGAATAGTACCGAATAGTACCGAGATGAACTAGGTAGAACTAATATAATCACACACACATATGAGCACATGCACATGGTATAGATTCTGTTTATTTTAGGTCAATCACTCTTATGTAATCCAGATAACAAAGATTTCGACAATCAAATATTCACTAACATGTGGTCAGGCTGACCGCACGTATACGCATTGTTCATTTTATACGTGGGGACAAAGATTAGTAGGGGGTGGGGACATGAAAATAGATCAAACACAATTTGTGTTTATTATTAAGTCAAACAACTGTCCTCTCGTCGGCACCTCATATTATATTGGTTTTATTGTTGGCCGTCTGCCGGCTCCAGACGCTACGAAGCAGAGTACACCCGTCGATTGAATCGAGAGGCTTATGTGTACCGGCCGGGAGGACAACTACTTTATTGGCTGCGTGTTTCACAGCGCGACCACGCTGAATCGCTGAATCGCGCCTTTATATCAAAGAATGTAACATATATTATATGCTTCTTCATTTTTTCATTACACGATAATTCCTTCTTCCCCTAACATGAACATAATTATCATCCCTTGTAAAACTTTGATTATGTTCATAAAGCAAAGCTTTTACCCTCGCCAGGTCTATACTGCTAAAATAAGTTAAGTTGTAAGACAAAATAAGTTATTAAAACTATAGATATACCCTTATAAAGGCAAAGTATACATCATTATATTATACGTAATTTACCCGTGTCGTTAATTAAAGGGAATAGAAAAACCGGCCGCGACCTAAGTTTGAGACAACTGTCCACGCACAGCCACAGCCATTTTTATTTCTTTAGTTTCAATACCAACTAAACAAAATAATGATAATCATTTTTCGTAAAAAACCTGCCCAGGAATCAATCAATGCCTCTTCACTGACTAGGTATTGTGGTATTTGGAATAGTTGGTAAGGAATGTCCGATGTCAAATTTGAAAAGCCCATTTAAAATTTTAAAATTCTGAGAAAGAACATTCATTTTTGTGTAAGACAGTTACTATTTTTTTACTGATGCATAATTGTAAGAGTTGTGCAGTTTTCAACACAAAATGCCAACATCTGCAGTTGTTTTAGTAACCGATAGAGGTAGCTCAGCGGTAAAACGCGAAACTCGGGAGGTCGCCGGTTGGATCGCGGCCACCGGCAATCCTGACTTGAAAATGTTTTCCAAGGTTTTTCTCCTGCAGTCACATCACAAGGCGAATGCTGGGATTGCTTTTGCTGAATGCTTTTACGGGTTTAACTTGATTCATGTATGAGTGCAAGAAGGTCCAGCGAAAAGTCGCCTTTGATCAACGAGCCCAATGTGGAAGGAAATTGCTAAATCATTTATATATCTCCGTATAGACACGCCATTCGGACGGGTATTTCAAGTTTGTGTGATTTCCATTTTCATTTTCAAATATTATATTACTATATTTTGCAATAAAACCATACATTCTTTAACGCCATAGAGTACACACATGATGGCGCAGAAATACAATGTGTGCTGTAGTGGTAGGGACCCCACACATGGGTTGGACAGTGTGTGCTACAACGTACTAGTGGTACGGACCCCACACATGGTTTGGAATCAGGACCTCCAAAGGTGAAGAGACAGCTGGCCGTACTGTTATGGCTTTACAACTCATTATCCGGCGGAAGTGCTCGATGGCGCGTTGAGAATAACGTGCGTTGTACTGATGCGCACCGATGATGGTTCAATGTTTGTCTGAAACAAAACACTGTGGAGAGAATATTTTATAACTCAAAATAACGCTCACAAGACTCAATTGAAGGGGTTGTGACATCACAGGTGGACAAACAATGTGTTGCTAGGTAACTCCATTGTTGTATATTTCTTTGATTGGTGCACATGCAATGTTTGTCCGAATCAAAACCCGGCAACACGGTTATTTTTAGAATTGAGTCTTGTGCTATTGATAGTCGATAGACATTATGGAAAATGACATGCGTGTATTTCCAATGGGCTTTGGGCTGACGATGAATACAGGTTCACTCTTGGGTTCACAGGTTATGCGGAATTAAGTATTTAGTAGGCCGCGCCTTGCAATCAACGCTGGGGGCGTCAACTTTCTTCTTCGTGAACAAGATGAGGTGAGAAATTATTTATAAACCAAGGGTTGTACAGTTTGTGATTGATGGCTGCCTATAAACCACTTAGGTGTTCGCGTAGCGAAAGATCACAATGTCTTAGATTAGTTGTAATTAGATTAGCTGGAGTGCGTAACTACGTTATTTTCAGATCATCTTAACAGGCACACCAGCGTTTCGAACGTTGCTCCGTTACGAAATTTGAAACTTATTGTAAAAGTAATCGATCATCTGTGCTCAACGCATTAATTATGCTCTCTTTCATAACACCTATCTAGTTAATGAATATTTGTCTCCGAAAATTGTTGTACATTTTTCGATAACATAGTGTTCATACTTCATAGCAATCCATATGACAAGACTATACGATAACAAATAGTCTATGAGAAAAGTTATCATTCCTATACATATATTTTTAATGAGATATTTTGCACCACGACGTTTCACTTCTTTCATCTTCATATTGCACTTCCTACACTTATCAGCCACTGTGACGTCTTTCATTGTTTATTTTTTGTAATTGTTATTCTTATTCTTGATTACTTTATCTTGAATGCGATCATAAATCCTTCTGTTTCGCTGAATGTTATCCTATCGACGTTAGCGTCTGCTGTGTAAAACCTTTTCTTATATGATTACCTCCTTTTGTTGTGCCTGAGTTGATGTTTTCTTGTAAGTTTAAATTTGCTTCACATAAATTAAGGGGAGAGAGCGATTTGTCCTCCGACACTATAGCTATGTGAGATTGTGAACATTTTGTATACAAGTATTTTCTGAGAATTTCAAGTTGTTTAGAGTCACTCTTCGTCACTATTGTTGATAGTGAGAATTTATTTATTTTTCAAGAGAAAAGACAGTGTACATTTTGTATAAGTAACAAATACAGGCTATTGGGCATATGAGACATCACAGTGATTTAGGATGATGCATTCTGTACTTGGTGAATGTCTGTACGAGTATTTGAAGTGCATATTATATACATCTCTGTATGTGTCTAATTAATAACTACGAATGAATATGTAAGTACCGGATGGCATACGGGCGATTTGCTTTGATCTTATGTTTATGATCAATTCGTTTAGCTTGTGCGAATCCTAGGTGTTTGTGTACGTCTTCATCATCCATTACTCTAAATCTGCTGTCTTAGTCAATTTCAATTTCCGTTATCTTTCTTGTGATGACTTGAAGTGACTTTTATCAATTCCAAATTTCATTCATGGTTTATATTTCTACTGAATGTTACCGTTGAGTTAAGTAAATTTGTCATGTGTGTCGCATTTAATGCATATCACTCGAGGTCGCCCATGTAGAATAGATGTGAAAGTGGGTGGCAAATCCTATTACCATCTTTTATCTTGAAGCCAATGTAGATTTGTTAAGTATGTGAGATAATGGATTTAGTGAAGGACAAAACCATAGTGCTCTAAACGAGTTACATTGAAAAATATTATTTTCGTTATATAATAATAATAACAATATAATAACAATAGAAGAAGCTACACTAAAATGCTGCAACTAAACTACAGTATGTATGTAACCGTTCAAACGTTCAGTTAGTACCTACTGCAAAGATGGAGGGTGTAGCTCTCTGTAATGCCGGCTGCATCATGAAGAAGGACTTAGAGGTGGCTTATCTGGATAATCTATATTACACACCGAACACCTGTAATAAGTTATTACAGAACTCTTCACAACCCATAGTAGTAAGCAAACTTTCAAGTCCTGCAACACCACACAAACTTTACAAAGTTCCCATTGGTGAGAAACTTGTTTTTAAAGTAGATTATGCATTCATGAATTTTAGGGATTTTGGGTTGGTTGCAAAGTAAAAAACGTGAGGAAATATTTTGATAAACTTAGTGAAGCAATATTGTAGCTCATATAAATTACGTTTAATTAGGCTTACCTACTTTCTTCAAAATATATCTAACTAAATTTCATTACAACACAATTATGTATAGTTCTTAAAACTTACCTTTTTCGTTTGTTTTTCCTGCAAAATGGTTCCGTTTGTCAGTAGCAGTATGGAACAAAACACACAATTTCCATTTCAGTAATAACATTGCACTACTTTTAGAAGTTAGAATTAATGAGATGCATGAATGTTAAACTGTTTGAATATCCTAGATATATTTCAGCTGTCAACAATTATTCGTCCGTTTCGTTAAATGTATTTCTACCTAAGTATAACATATTTACATCGTAACATATTTAAATATCCTGATGTATAGAATTAAACTTACAATATTACGTATTTTATAGTTAATATCTAAAAAGTATTATTATTTTTATTTTGATTACATATATTTTTACTATTATTATTATTATTATTATTATTATTATTATTATTATTATTATTATTATTATTATTATTATTATAATTATTATTATTATTATTATTATTATTATTATTATTATTATTATTATTATTATTATTATTATTATTATTATTATTATTATTATTATTATTATTATTACTGAAAGAAGCTCTGATAACTCCGATATTCAAATCAGGAAGTAAGGCTGAAGTTAACAATTACCGTCCAATATCTGTTCTTCCTACAGTATCAAAAATTTTAGAAATTTGTGTAAAGAATAGGGTCATGCATTTTTTAACATCTGTTAACTTCTTTTCTCCTGATCAATTTGGATTTTTACCTAAAAGAAATTGCGATATGGCTATTGATAACCATGTGCGATTTATAACAGCGTCATTGGAAAAGGGACATAAAACTTTAGCTGTATATTTAGATCTAGCCAAGGCGTTTGACATGGTGTCCCATGAACTTGTTTTGGACAAGCTTTATCATTGTGGTATCAGAGGTGTTATGGGAAAGTGGTTTAGTTCTTATTTGTCGAATAGAGTGCAAAGGGTAATGATCAAAGGGGTGTGTAGCTCGACGAAGATTGTGACTCATGGTGTACCACAAGGGTCAGTTCTAGGTCCTGTAATTTTTCTCATTTTTATAAACGAACTCTCTTACTTGCCACTATATTCTAAAGTCACAATTTTTGCCGATGACTCAGCACTGGCTCTTTCCGCAATATCGTACAGTATTCTTGAGGCCCTTATAAATGAAGACATGCGTGTGTTGTCCGTCTTCTTTGGTCTCAATAAACTTGTTCTAAATATTTCAAAAACTAAGTTCATAATTTTCCGTTTTAAAGAGGATCTGGCAATACCTAATTTGACAATAAAATATCACTTCCCAGACTGTACATCTGCTATCTGTAATTGTAGTGAAATTGAAAGGTGCGAATCCATTAAATACCTGGGTGTATTCATTGACTCGGCGTTACATTGGTATGATCACATAAATTATTTACAGTCAAAAATCAGGCCTATGATACTTTTGTTTTATCACATGAGGAAATTTATGCCAGTGGAGGTGTTGCGGCAGTTGTATTTTGCGTTGTATCAGAGTAACCTGCAATATGGAATTGTTCACTGGGGAGGTGCCTCTGCTAGCAAGTTACACCCATTAATTACGTCACAGAACTTTGCACTTAGAACTATCTGTAATATGCGGAAAGGAGATTCCACCACTTTTCTATATTCGATGTTATGTATTTTACCTTTGAAACATTTGTATATTTTTAAGACTGTCATGTATGTTTTTAATAATTCTTGTTTATATAAACCAGTGGTCAGTTCCTCTAATACAAGACAAGCTACATTGTATAAAATTAATGTCCCAAAGTTTGTAATGTCAAATGCTCGCAATCAACTGTCATACAGAGGACCAACTCTTTTTAACATAATGGTTAAGTGTATGCCTTGTTTTAATGCTAGGATGACTCTAAGTAATTTCAAAATGAAAGCTAGGGATGTTTTAAAGCAAATCGAATCAACAGATACTTTTTTAATAGAGTGATACAAATGCTGTTTTAATATCTATTTGTAGTTTTACATTTTAAATGTTTTACTTTTTAGTTTTTAGTTGTGTGTATTATGTAAAGTGGTTATTAGTAGGCGGCGGCACAGCAAATAAATATGGCTTTAATGACATTGTGAGCTTACCACCGCGCGAGTGAGTACTCATGGTGGGTATTATGCCAAGATAAGTATAAATGTATTTTTGTGTCAATGAAATAAATGAAATGAAATGAAATGAAATGAAATGAAATGAAATGAAATGAAATGAAAATTATTATTATTATTATTATTATTATTATTATTATTATTATTATTATTATTATTATTATTATTATTTTTATTATTATTATTATTATTATTATTATTATTATTATTATTATTATTATTATTATTATTATTATTATTATTATTATTATATTATATTATTATTATAAGCTTGTTGCAATATTAGTAATAGTTGTCAGTTGTCACCATTCACCTTAAATGAAGGGTGGATAGTCGATAAGGCTTCACTGCCCTTAATCCCGCATTGATATCAAATACCGGAATCAATCAATCATCAATCAATCAATTAAACCATGAATCAATCAATCAATCAATCATCAATCAATCAATCAATCAATCACTCAATCAATCAATCAATCAATCAATCAATCAATCAATCAATCAATCAATCAATCAATCAATCAATCAATCAATCAATCAATCAATCAATCAATCAATCAATCAATCAATCAATCAATCAATCAATCAATCAATCAATCAATCAATCAATCAATCAATCAATCAATCAATCAATCAATCAATCAATCAATCAATCAATCAACTAATCAATCAATCAATCAATTCACTCCTTAATATTTTCGAATAAAAAGTGTTTCTTTTGTAAACTTTGTTTTAAAGTTTCTTCGGACTATACATTTATGTGACAAGTTTAAAAACCATCTACAGTTGGCGTGTAGGCCTACAACCCGCACATCAATGCCATGCCACAGTCTCACACTAGTTGCGCGGGAAGATAATTAACAGAAAACATCTACGCGAGGATTGAGTTGGTCTGAAAATATAAAATTAAGGCATCGTATTTGCAAGGTGGACTATCTGAGAACTTGCCCTTCTGAAATGGAAATTTTATGTCTTGAAAAGGATCGGGATCCAGTGATGTTCTACGTTGCCTCCTTTGAACTGACGACTTCCACACACCGACGTAATAACCGAACGCTGGCTCGGCGTCTCAGGCGCCCTTTGAGGGGTGGGGGGGAGTGTGTGGGGGGGGGGGGGGTCAACGTCGTACTGCTCTCTTCGCCTGATACAGTGTCACCATAGTGAACCCTTCATGGGTGAGTAAGTTGCCATCACACAAGCAGTCATGCGGCATGCATGCTCATGGAGTGCGTATTGTAGGGTAGAGACCCAACGTCAGCGGCTGTTTGTACAGTCAATATCGCGATAGTTGGGTAGTAGGATAATGTAAAGTGTAAACGCATGCACGAGTCACTGATTCGTAATATCGTGCGCTGGTATCGTCCATGCACTTGCATTCTGCTACTAGCCGACTTGATTGTGTTGAGCGATACGAAGCAGTATAGACGGCAACCGGAGTGTTATTAGGTCGATCTCTACCAATATATACTCAACGATGCAACTTCTCCAGTTATCACGCTATGACTATTTCATACTTTTTTTTATAAGATCCACTCCAATCTGATGTTTCTGTTCCCCATACCAGGTCCTCTTGCATGAACTAATCATACAAAACCCCCCGTTTTATTTGTCATGTGTAACACTCACAACAATCTTATTATTCATGTAACTTTTCTCTTGCGATCACAACATTCACCAAATCCATGCGTTTGCTATTTCATACATCACCTGATGACCCCCACCATATTATTCAGTCTTCTCCTGTGTCACATAAATCCACACACATCACTATAATTAAACGCGATTACACCGTAGTGTTTTTACAACGCTTATATTAGCTTCACGTGTCTGTCTGTCTGTCTATCTGTCTGTCTGTCTGTCTGTCTGTCTGTCTGTCTGTCTGTCTGTCTGTCTGTCTGTCTGTCTGTCTCGGACGGAATATTATAATCGATATTTCACCCACTTCCCAATGTCCAATCGAGCTGACATTTTTCACACTTACGTATTCTTGAGAACAAAACATTAATCAATTATCAGATTAACTAATGAATCAATTAATCCATCATAATTAAATAATAAAACAAAGTTGAATATGGGAAATTAGTTACAGCTTGTTAGGATGGGCCAACCAGACGCAGGTATCGGAATTACACACCTGCTGGTTGGTCGGGACTCAAAAATTTGTGACGAAAGCATCGGAAATGTTGCTATGCGGCGAGATTGCTCACACGCGCGCCACTTGCAAGTACAACTCCGTGCAGTGAGTCATTCACTATGTACGCACCATGTATACGCATAGTTGCGTTCCCCTCGCGTGGTTCTTCCTCACAGTTGATCGGATGGAGTTGGTGCGCTGTGCTGCTGTTATCTATCACGGTAGGAATTAATGCCAAAACACAATATCCACACATTTATTTTAGTAATATATACTTCAAGTGCTAAAGGCAGTGAGCACAAAGTCGATTACTAGAACCTAAAAAGTAGAAAATAATTTTACATGAACTTTTTTTTTTTTTAATCCATGCTTATATTTAAATGAACTAAAAAATTTATTTTCTGCCAACAAATGTTTGCCTCACTCGGACACTCGGAAAATAAAAGCGTTGGGCGTTTACGGTATTGACATGGATTACAGATTTCTGTTGTTGATGGAGGGAAAGCGAAGCGTTCAACGCTTTTATTTTCTGAGGCAAAAATCAATTGTTCGAAAATGTATTTTTGTTACCGTTTTAATACATATAAACCTGTGTGTGTTTTTTTAAAATATTTATTTCATGTAATATTATTATTTATATACGAGGTATTTGAAAAGGTGAATGTGTCTTGAGCTAAATGAGAAACAATGAAGGAATCCGTGTGAAATGAATACGTCACAAGTTTTATAAAAACAATACACTTTATATTACAATATAGATTCACAGATTTTCCAAGCGTTTAATTTGACATGAAATCCCGTGTGGTCCACCAGGGAACATGCAGACCTACAATCCTTCTATCTCGTGAAATGTAGGCCTTTAATTGATTACATTATATTCTGTATACGCGCTCGACAAACTTTCTATAAAAGATAGATTTGGCTCATCACTTTCCCATCTAAGAGTATGCCTCAATATACATTGAACACACACATATATAATATAGCATGGCAAAAATTAATCTTCGACTAGAATGTTCACACCCAATCTCTAAGGTACAAAAATACTCCTAAGATATGTATGTTGTCCGCATTGAGTAAATGCAGTAATACATGGATTTTGACTAGAGGGCGTTTCATGAAGATATACACAATAATTTACTGCATAATCTATAAATACAAGCTGCAACTCATAAATATAAAGTCTTTTGAACAGTGACTGTATAATACCCTGTTAAAACACCGGCAGATTAATAAGTACAATAGTACTTTTTGTCAAATTTATGTTCGGTCATAATGTTCGACTATGACTTTGAAATAGGCCTACCACTAGTGACTTGCTAACGTAACTCATTTGAAGACAAACATCAATTATTCATTTGTGTGTGTTATTATTCATGTACATATTTTTTTTTTGGAATGAGAAGAACAAATAACAGTTTTAACAGTAACATCATTACAATGTTAACCTATCTATACATACACTGTTTAGCACTTATCAATTACATTGTAGGCCTATTTGTTGCTTGTGGGTTGGAGAAGCACATCGATATAGTTAAGGTGTAAACAGCAATTATTTAGCTCTAAACAGTTAATCAAGATGTTCTAGGAAGAAAATCAATGTTCAGTGATGGATTGCTTATGAAAGCTGAAACCCCAAACAATTATGAATAGTTGCATATTATGAACATCATTTTGGTCTGATATTTGCAATGCAATGCGTTGCATGCAGCAATTATTATCACGATACGCCAAACGTCATGGACAGTTTTAGAGCACACATTCGGGTGAGTCGGCAAAGTCCACTAAGCTCTGTGTTACGTGAACTGTGGTCTGCGAAGTCGACGCCACTGTGCCATTCGCACCGTCAAGTACGCCACTGCCTTTCCCCCTCGTCGTGGGCCACGACAAAATGTAAGTGGGCAACGGTGTTGGCTCTTCGATCGCTTTCACCGAGTCTTTGGGCGCTGCTCCGTCGCCGACCAGCGGAGCTGAACTTTGCCCGTCCGGTGATGGGTCCTCCTCCATCGAGGAGCAGCTGCTGTTGACGGGGTCACCGCCAGCTGAGGAGCTCACGCTCGTTGACACGATGTCCAACCGTTGTGCCCGGAATGATTCGCTCCCACTGCTGCCGCTACCCCCCTCCACGGGGTTTGCCTCCTGATATCGGTACCGCTTCCACTTGCGCTCAATGAGGGAGTTGGTGGAAGTGGAGTAGAGGCGTCCCATTGGTCCCTTGGACGGCGACCCCGGCGTCGGAGGTGACTCGCTCTCCTCGGAGAACGCGCGAGTGATGAGGATGCGAGGTGATCTCTTGGGCGTGTTATCCAACACCGTCTGAATGGCTGCGGCCCTCTTTACGGAATGTGCGTTCAAGTCTTTGTGCTGAAGGTCGTGGAACGGTGTGGGCCCAGCGCCGAAGATCCGTTGGATGAAGAGGTTAGCGCTGCTGAGACTCACCGGTCGCGCAGTTTGGGGGGCGGTCCCCCCCAAATATAAAACCTCCTTGGTTCCGCCGCACAGCGATGTAGAACCCTCTAAGGATCCCTGTGGGTTGCTGTCGCGGGCAGCCCTGAAGCTCTTTGCGTCCTCGTCCTCAATAGTGGACACCTCGTTGTAGTTGACTGGAATCTGAAGGGTGTTGCAGCTCGAAGTGTAGTTCTGGACGCGATCCCTGAAGGATCTCGACCTAGGCAACACGTTGAACGCGGCAAGAGACATGCCTGACGAAGACACGGGCCTCCAGTTCATTTCCGACGCTATTCTCTGTATCCTCGGCTTGGGTGTTCCGCCTCGGTACGGGTCGAGGAACACTTCTGAGAGCCTGCGCTGTCCGCCCGGCCGCGCCAAGATGCCCAGCGGGGAGAGAGAGGGTCGACGCGATCCACACGCCGACGGGGTTCGAGCCTGGATCTCCTGGTTCATCTCACTCTTGGACATCTGCTTCCGCCAGTAGTTCTGGAAAGTCTTGCGCAGCACTTTGCTCTTGACGCCATAAAGCAGCGCGTTGATGGGAGGCGAACACGTGAGCAGCGTAGAGGCCAAGGTCACGAGATGGGGGTGGACGTGCGTGACGTCAACGGACGAGTCCCAGAGGATGACGCAGTAGTATGGGAAGTAGAGGACGAAGAAGGAGCCCAGAAGCTGAAGGACGGTGGAGATGGCGCTGCGGCTTCGTAGGAAACGAGGACCGCCCGGAGGACCGAGGACGGGGGGAGAGAACGGGTTCCTTTGATGTGTGATGGTCACTTGGGCGGACAAGGCCACTTCGAAGATGGCTGATGCAATTCTATGGCGATGGTAACGGGCGATCATCAGCACCTGCAATTAATGCAATTTCATACGTTATAATTCTCGTTGTGGAAATGAAGACGTGCACTTGTTTATTTTAAGACTTTCTTATTAAAAGAAAGTCATGCTTATAATATTTATTTGTTTAATCAATTAGATTAATCATTGTTTTTCCTCCGCAATTACAAGGAGTCGTAATTATTTTCTGTGATATTTATAATATCAAGCAGCAAAATAACTTGCAATGTTATTTAATTAAATAATAATGTTGTACACTCTAAGACTAAATAAACATGTTTGGCTACATACATTATTTTAAAACCTACGAACAATGAAAATATATATACATAAACAATTGAAATAAATTTCTGGTCTTGTTCTAAATAATAAGTACAAAATAACTAAAACTGGCACTTTATCTTGAAACACATTGCTATTACACAGGGCACAGCATGGCACAACATCTCAAACCACTCAAACACGGACAAGACACAACGATGTCACGACAGCAAGGAATTGTATTTCGACAAAATTTCATATTCTGTCTCAAAGAATCTTTTCAAGGTATTTTCCCCGGCGACAAAGCTTTCTTGTAACAAGAAGTATGTAGACTTGATTTTCTTAGTTTGACGTTTTTCTGCTGCTCCCCTCTATCGCTATGTGACCACCCTTATCCCCATGACAACCCGACAATCACATCATATTTATTCCTTTCATATTATATTATTTGTAATAATCAGTCACATTGGTTATGCTGGGTGGTGGTAACATAACTATAGTGGGTGGAGCTTCAAACAATGTCAAACGTCAAACTAAGAATATCTCCACTCTACGTCCGTGGACACAGTTCTGTTGTAAAGGTCGCATTAATCACTTGCCTCGCATGCTTGGCTACATATTTCTATTCGCTAAAGCAATGAAGAGTCTACATGCATTTATTTATGTACTATCTCATCTATTCAGTTATACATACTGTTATACAAATGGTAGCGATAGAAGCATACACACAAACTAAATATATCAATATTATTCAATATCTCTTGCTGGACGGCCTATAACTAACTTACAGAACAAAATGTGGCCAGTATTTTGGTATATTCCAGACATACTTGTTATATCTGCTTATAACGCCTCAGATTGCGCCCCCTGTTTTCACCCAACTATCACTCACTGCACTCAAAGTTAGTACACCTGTTATAGTTACGTGACACTGTATACCACAGTTTACCCGGCAAAGTCATGAACATTAAACTAGGGGAATGAAACGCAGATCTAAGCCATATGGAAGAGGAAGGAAAGCAAAGGAGTTGATCAGCTATCAAACATTGAGCCGAACCTTCACGTTGCAGCCGAGAATGAGTGCGGCCGGAACTAGCAGTGTGAGAGTGGTGTACACCATCGAGTACCATATGGCTCCATCCCCCAGGCTGAAGTCAGGCGCGCACCCTCCCAGGCCGCCGTTGTAGCGATACGGCGCAACCAGGAACAACGGCGGGATGCAGAGCACGAGCGAGAGCCCCCACGCGACGCTCAGCCCCAAGGTCACTCTCCGACGACTGACGACGGCGCCGTAATGCAGCGGCGCCGAAATGGCGAAGTATCGGTCGCAGTTGAGGCCGCATAGTGTCCACAAGGCCATGGGGTGTAGCAGGGTGAAGAGGAACCCCTGTAGCGAACAGGGGGCGGTGAACCCCAACCAGCCTGGTAGACCGCGCAAGAGCGCAGGTGCCGAGAACAGCAGGAACAGCACGCACAGTAGAGAGTCCACCACGCCCAGGTGCAACAGTAACAGGTTGTTGGCGGCCTGCACCTGCAATCACGTGCGTTGTGCGCATTACTTTACATACGGCCCATCTCACAGGAACAGCGCGCACAGTAGGGTCAACCACGCCGAGGTGCCACGCCAAGATGGTAGTGGAAGCTTCAAGCTATCCATCGACTTCACAGGTTTGAAAAACGCGGTTGAACATTTTCTTCAAACCTCTAAAGCACCTTTAGAGTGATACCTACACTAATGCTGTCATATTACATTCTTATACTATACCGCAGGTGCGTCTTGCTGATTTAACTAAAGTAAACAGATACCTACACTCATGCTGTCATATTACATTCTTATACTATACCGCAGGTGCGTCTTGCTGATTTAACTAACGTAAACAGATACCTACACTCATGCTGTCATATTACATTCTTATACTTAACCGCAGGTGCGTCTTGCTGATTCAACTAAAGTAAACAGATACCTACACTCATGCTGTCATATAACATTCTTATACTTAACCGCAGGTGCGTCTTGCTGATTCACCTAAAGTAAACAGATACCAACACTCATGCTGTCATATTACATTCTAATACTATACCGCAGGTGCGTCTTGCTGCTTCAGATAAAGTAAACAGATACCTACACTCATGCTGTCATATTATTACATTCTTATACTATACCGCAGGTGCGTCTTGCTGATTCAACTAAAGTAAACAGATACCTACACTCATGCTGTCATATTAAATTCTTATCTTATACCGCAGGTGCGTCTTGCTGATTCAACTAAAGAAAACAGATACCTACACTCATGCTGTCATATGACATTCTTATACTTAACCGCAGGTGCGTCTTGCTGATTCAACTAAAGTAACACATACCTACACTCATGCTGTCATATTACATTCTTATACTATACCGCAGGTGCGTCTTGCTGATTCAACTAAAGTAAACAGATACCTACACTCATGATGTCATATAACATTCTTATACTATACCGCAGGTGCGTCTTGCTGATTCAACTAAAGTAAACAGATACCTACACTCATGCTGTCATATTAAATTCCTATACTTAACGGCAGGTGCGTCTTGCTGATTCAACTAAAGTAAACAGATACCTACACTCATGCTGTCATATAACATTCTTATACTTTACCGCAGGTGCGTCTTGCTGATTCAACTAAAGTAAACAGATACCTAACCTCATGCTGTAATATAACATTCTTATACTATACCGCAGGTGCGTCTTGCTGGTTCAACTAAAGTAAACAGATACCTACACTCATGCTGTCATATTAAATTCTTCTACTATACCGCAGGTGCGTCTTGCTGCTTCAACTAAAGTAAACAGATACCTACACTCATGCTGTCATATTACATTCTTATACTATACCGCAGGTGCGTCTTGCTGCTTCAACTAAAGTAAACAGATACCTACACTTATGCTGTCATATTACATTCTTATACTTTACCGCAGGTGCGTCTTGCTGGTTCAACTAAAGTAAACAGATACCTACACTCATGCTGTCATATAACATTCTTTTACTTAACCACAGGTGCGTCTTGCTGATTCAACTAAAGTAAACAGATACCTATACTCATGCTGTCATATTACATTCTTATAATAAACCGCAGGTGCGTCTTGCTGATTCAACTAAAGTTAACAGATACCTACACTCATGCTGTCATATTACATTCTTATACTTAACCGCAGGTGCGTCTTGCTGCTTCAACTAAAATAAACTGATACCTACACTCATGCTGTCATATAACATTCTTATACTATACCGCAGGTGCGTCTTGTGGTTTTAACTAAAGTAAACAGATACCTACACTCTTGCATATAACATTCTTTTACTTAACCGCAGGTGCGTCTTGCAGATTCAACTAAAGTAAACAGATACCTACACTCATGCTGTCATATTACATTCTTATACTATACCGCAAGTGCGTCTTGCTGATTCAACTAAAGTAAACAGATACCTACACTCATGCTGTCATATTAAATTCCTATACTAAACCGCAGGTGCGTCTTGATGATTCAACTAAAGTAAACAGATACCTACACTCATGCTGCCATATAACATTCTTATGCTATACCGCAGGTGCGTCTTGCTGATTCAACTAAAGTAAACAGATACCTACAATTATGCTGTCATATGACTTTCTTATACTTAACCGCAGGTGCGTCTTGCTGCTTCAACTAAAGTAAACAGATACCTACACTCATGCTGTCATATGACATTCTTATACTTAACCGCAGGTGCGTCTTGCTGATTCAACTAAAGTAAACAGATACCTACACTCATGCTGTCATATAACATTCTTATACTATACCGCAGGTGCGTCTTGCTGATTCAACTAAAGTAAACAGATACCTACACTCATGTTGTCATATAACATTCTTATACTATACCGCAGGAGCGTCTTGCTGATTCAACTAAAGTAAACAGATACCTACACTCATGTTGTCATATTACATTCTTATACTATACCGCAAGTGCGTCTTGCTGCTTCAACTAAAGTAAACAGAAACCTACACTTATGCTGTCATATTACATTCTTATACTATACCGCAGGTGCGTCTTGCTGATTCAACTAAAGTAAACAGATACCTTCACTCATGCTGTCATTTTACATTCTTTTACTTAACCGCAGGTGCGTCTTGCTGATTCAACTAAAGTAAACAGATACCTATACTCATGCTGTCATATTACATTCATATACTATACCGCAGGTGCGTCTTGATGATTTAACTAAAGTAAACAGATACCTACACTCATGCTGTCATATTAAATTCCTATACTTAACCGCAGGTGCGTCTTGATGATTCAACTAAAGTAAACAGATACCTACACTCATGCTTTCATATTACATTCTTATACCATACCGCAGGTGCGTCTTGCTGATTCAACTAAAGTCAACAGATACCTACACTCATGCTGTCATATTACATTCTTATACTTAACCTCAGGTGCGTCTTGCTGCTTCAACTAAAGTGAACAGATACCTACACTCATGCTGTCATATGACATTCTTATACTTAACTGCAGGTGCGTCTTGCTGATTCAACTAAAGTAAACAGATACCTACACTCATGCTGTCATATAACATTCTTATACTATACCGCAGGTGCGTCTTGCTGATTCAACTAAAGTAAACAGATACCTACACTCATGTTGTCATATAACATTCTTATACTATACCGCAGGTGCGTCTTGCTGATTCAACTAAAGAAAAACAGATACCTACACTCATGCTGTCATATTACATTCCTATACTTAACCGCAGGTGCGTCTTGCTGATTCAACTAAAGTAAACAGATACCTACACTCATGTTGTCATATTACATTCTTATACTATACCGCAGGTGCGTCTTGCTGATTCAACTAAAGTAAACAGATACCTACACTCATGCTGTCATATTAAATTCCTATACTTAACCGCAGGTGCGTCTTGCTGATTCAACGAAAGTAAACAGATACCTACACTCATGCTGTCATATTACATTCTTATACTATACCGCAGGTGCGTCTTGCTGATTCAACTAAAGTAAACAGATACCTACACTCATGCTGTCATTTAACATTCTTATACTTAACCGCAGGTGCGTCTTGCTGGTTCAACTAAAGTAAACAGATACCTACACTCATGCTGTCATATTACATTCTTTTACTTAACCGCAGGTGCGTCTTGCTGATTCAACTAAAGTAAACAGATACCTATACTCATGCTGTCATATTACATTCTTATAATAAACCGCAGGTGCGTCTTGCTAATTCAACTAAAGTAAACAGATACCTACACTCATGCTGTCATATTACATTCTTATACTTAACCGCAGGTGCGTCTTGCTGCTTCAACTAAAATAAACTGATACCTACACTCATGCTGTCATATAACATTCTTATACTATACCGCAGGTGCGTCTTGCTGATTCAACTAAAGTAAACAGATACCTACACTCTTGCATATAACATTCTTTTACTTAACCGCAGGTGCGTCTTGCAGATTCAACTAAAGTAAACAGATACCTACACTCATGCTGTCATATTACATTCTTATACTATACCGCAAGTGCGTCTTGCTGATTCAACTAAAGTAAACAGATACCTACACTCATGCTGTCATATTTAATTCCTATACTAAACCGCAGGTGCGTCTTGATGATTCAACTAAAGTAAACAGATACCTACACTCATGCTGTCATATTACATTCTTATACTATACCGCAGGTGCGTCTTGCTGATTCAACTAAAGGAAACAGATACCTACACTCATGCTGTCATATGACATTCTTATACTTAACCGCTGGTGCGTCTTGCTGATTCAACTAAAGTAAACAGATACCTACACTCATGCTGTCATATTACCTTCTTTTACTTAACCGCAGGTGCGTCTTGCTGATTCAACTAAAGTAAACAGATACCTATACTCATGCTGTCATATTACATTCATATACTATACCGCAGGTGCGTCTTGATGATTTAACTAAAGTAAACAGATACCTACACTTATGCTGTCATATGAAATTCCTATACTTAACCGCAGGTGCGTCTTGATGATTCAACTAAAGTAATGAGATACCTACACTCATGCTTTCATATAACATTCTTATACTATACCGCAGGTGCGTCTTGCTGATTCAACTAAAGTCAACAGATACCTACACTCATGCTGTCATATTACATTCTTATACTTAACCTCAGGTGCGTCTTGCTGCTTTAACTAAAGTAAACAGATACCTACACTCATGCTGTCATATGACATTCTTATACTTAACTGCAGGTGCGTCTTGCTGATTCAACTAAAGTAAACAGATACCTACACTCATGCTGTCAAATAACATCTTATACTATACCGCAGGTGCGTCTTGCTGATTCAACTAAAGTAAACAGATACCTACACTCATGTTGTCATATAACATTCTTTTACTATACCGCAGGTGCGTCTTGCTGATTCAACTAAAGTAAACAAATACCTACACTCATGCTGTCATATTAAATTCCTATACTTAACCGCAGGTGCGTCTTGCTGATTCAACTAAAGTAAACAGATACCTACAGTCATGTTGTCATATAACATTCTTATACTATACCGCAGGTGCGTCTTGCTGATTCAACTAAAGTAAACAGATACCTACACTCATGCTGTCATATTAAATTCCTATACTTAACCGTAGGTGCGTCTTGCTGATTCAACGAAAGTAAACAGATACCTACACTCATGCTGTCATATAACATTCTTATACTATACCGCAGGTGCGTCTTGCTGATTCAACTAAAGTAAACAGATACCTACACTCATGCTGTCATATAACATTCTTATACTAAACCGCAGGTGCGTCTTGCTGATTCAACTAAAGTAAACAGATACCTACACTCATGCTGTCATATAACATTCTTATACTTAACCGCAGGTGCGTCTTGCTGATTGAACTAAAGTAAACAGATACCTACACTCATGCTGTCATATAAAATTCTTATACTTAACCGCAGGTGCGTCTTGCTGATTCAACTAAAGTAAACAAATACCTACACTCATGCTGTCATATTACATTCTTATACTATACCGCATGTGCGTCTTGCTGATTCAACTAAAGTAAACAGATACCTACACTCATGATGTCATATAACATTCTTATTCTATACCGCAGGTGCGTCTTGCTTATTCAACTAAAGTAAACAGATACCTACACTCATGTTGTCATATTACATTCTTATTCTTAACCTCAGATGCGTCTTGCTGCTTCAACTAAAGTAAACAGATACCTACACTCATGTTGTCATATTACATTCTTATTCTTAACCTCAGATGCGTCTTGCTGCTTCAACTAAAGTAAACAGATACCTACACTCATGCTGTCATATGACATTCTTATAGTAAACTGCAGGTGCGTCTTGCTGATTCAACTAAAGTAAACAGATACCTACACTCATGTTGTCATATAACATTCTTATACTATACCGCAGGTGCGTCTTGCTGATTCAACTAAAGTAAACAGATACCTACACTCATGCTGTCATATTACATTCCTATACTTAACCGCAGGTGCGTCTTGCTGATTCAACTAAAGTAAACAGATACCTACACTCATGTTGTCATATTACATTATTATACTATACCGCAGGTGCGTCTTGCTGATTCAACTAAAGTAAACAGATACCTACACTCATGCTGTCATATTAAATTCCTATACTTAACCGCAGGTGCGTCTTGCTGATTCAACTAAAGTAAACAGATACCTACACTCATGCTGTCATATTACATTCTTATACTATACCGCAGGTGCGTCTTGCTGATTCAACTAAAGTAAACAGATACCTACACTCATGCTGTCATTTAACTTTCTTATACTTAACCGCAGGTGCGTCTTGCTGGTTCAACTAAAGTAAACAGATACCTATTCTTATGCTGTCATATTACATTCTTCTTCTATACCGCAGGTGCGTCTTGCTGCTTCAACTAAAGTAAACAGATACCTACACTCATGCTGTCATATTACATTTTTTTACTTAACCGCAGGTGCGTCTTGCTGATTCAACTAAAGTAAACAGATACCTATACTCATGCTGTCATATTACATTCTTATAATAAACCGCAGGTGCGTCTTGCTAATTCAACTAAAGTAAACAGATACCTACACTCATGCTGTCATATTACATTCTTATACTTAACCGCAGGTGCGTCTTGCTGCTTCAACTAAAATAAACTGATACCTACACTCATGCTGTCATATAACATTCTTATACTATACCGCAGGTGCGTCTTGCTGATTCAACTAAAGTAAACAGATACCTACACTCTTGCATATAACATTCTTTTACTTAACCGCAGGTGCGTCTTGCAGATTCAACTAAAGTAAACAGATACCTACACTCATGCTGTCATATTACATTCTTATACTATACCGCAAGTGCGTCTTGCTGATTCAACTAAAGTAAACAGATACCTACACTCATGCTGTCATATTTAATTCCTATACTAAACCGCAGGTGCGTCTTGATGATTCAACTAAAGTAAACAGATACCTACACTCATGCTGTCATATTACATTCTTATACTATACCGCAGGTGCGTCTTGCTGATTCAACTAAAGTAAACAGATACCTTCACTCATGCTGTCATATTACATTCTTATACTTAACCGCTGGTGCGTCTTGCTGCTTCAACTAAAGTAAACAGATACCTACACTCATGCTGTCATATGACATTCTTATACTTAACCGCAGGTGCGTCTTGCTGATTCAACTAAAGTAAACAGATACCTACACTCATGCTGTCATATAACATTCTTATACTATACCGCAGGTGCGTCTTGCTGATTCAACTTAAGTTAACAGATACCTACACTCATGTTGTCATATAACATTCTTATACTAGACCGCAGGTGCGTCTTGCTGATTCAACTAAAGTAAACAGATACCTACACTCATGCTGTCATATTACATTCTTATACTATACCGCAAGTGCGTCTTGCTGCTTCAACTAAAGTTAACAGATACCTACACTTATGCTGTCATATTACATTCTTATACTATACCGCAGGTGCGTCTTGCTGATTCAACTAAAGTAAACAGATACCTACACTCATGCTGTCATATTACCTTCTTTTACTTAACCGCAGGTGCGTCTTGCTGATTCAACTAAAGTAAACAGATACCCATACTCATGCTGTCATATTACATTCATATACTATACCGCAGGTGCGTCTTGATGATTTAACTAAAGTAAACAGATACCTACACTTATGCTGTCATATGAAATTCCTATACTTAACCGCAGGTGCGTCTTGATGATTCAACTAAAGTAATGAGATACCTACACTCATGCTTTCATATAACATTCTTATACTATACCGCAGGTGCGTCTTGCTGATTCAACTAAAGTCAACAGATACCTACACTCATGCTGTCATATTACATTCTTATACTATACCGCATGTGCGTCTTGCTGATTCAACTAAAGTAAACAGATACCTACACTCATGATGTCATATAACATTCTTATTCTATACCGCAGGTGCGTCTTGCTTATTCAACTAAAGTAAACAGATACCTACACTCATGCTGTCATATTACATTCTTATTCTTAACCTCAGAT
Source organism: Isoperla grammatica (assembly GCA_945910005.1). NCBI lineage: Eukaryota > Metazoa > Arthropoda > Insecta > Plecoptera > Perlodidae > Isoperla > Isoperla grammatica. The sequence continues at coordinate 34,062,510 of OX246737.1, read as the reverse complement.
GCGTCTTGCTGCTTCAACTAAAGTAAACAGATACCTACACTCATGCTGTCATATGACATTCTTATACTAAACTGCAGGTGCGTCTTGCTGATTCAACTAAAGTAATTAGATACCTACACTCATGTTGTCATATAACATTCTTATACTATACCGCAGGTGCGTCTTGCTGATTCAACTAAAGTAAACAGATACCTACACTCATGCTGTCATATTACATTCTTTTTCTTAACCGCAGGTGCGTCTTGCTGATTCAACTAAAGTAAACAGATACCTATACTCATGCTGTCATATTACATTCATATACTATACCGCAGGTGCGTCTTGATGATTTAACTAAAGTAAACAGATACCTACACTTATGCTGTCATATTAAATTCCTATACTTAACCGCAGGTGCGTCTTGATGATTCAACTAAAGTAAACAGATACCTACACTCATGCTGTCATATTACATTCTTATACTTAACCGCAGGTGCGTCTTGTTGATTAAACTAAAGTAAACAGATACCTACACTCATGCTGTCATATTACATTCTTATACTTAACCGCAGGTGCGTCTTGCTGATTCAACTAAAGTAAACAGATACCTACACTCATGCTGTCATATTACATTCTTATACCTAACTGCAGGTGCGTCTTGCTGATGCAACTAAAGTAAACAGATACCTACACTCATGCTGTCATATAACATTCTTATTCACACTAGCCAACAAACACCGAACGAACTCCGAACACCGAACGTTCGGTAAGTGTGGACGTCGCTCCGAAGGCAAATCGAAGGGGAACCGAACGTTCGGTTCCCCTTCGGTCGGGATTCGGAGTGTGTCGGTACATCAAAGAAAGTTCGTCCGTAGTGTGGTCCGATTTCGAACGTTCGTAGTTAGCACCAAATGGGAACCAAACGAAGACCGAACGAACTCCGACTCCGAACCTTCGGAGTCGGAGTTCGTTCTGTCTTCGTTCGGCTAGTGTGGACGCACCTTAATATTATTACAATAATAATAGCCTTATAATAATAATAATAATAATAATAATAATAATAATAATAATAATAATAATAATAATAATAATAATAAAAAAATAATAATAATAATAATAATAATAATAATAATAATAATAATAATAATAATAATAATAATAATAATAATAATAATAGTAATAATAATAATAATTATAATAATAATAATAATAATAATAATAATAATAATAATAATAATAATAATAATAATAATAATAATAATAATAATAATAATATGAATATGAATATGAATAATAACAATAATAATAAAAATAATAATAATAATAATAATTATAATTATAATAATAATAATAAAAATAATCATCATATTAATAATAACAATTATAATTATAGTAATAATAATTATTATAATAATAATAATAATAATTATAATTATAGTCATAATAATAATAATAAAAATAGTAATAATAATAATAATAATAATAATAATAATAATAATAATAATAATGATAATAATAATTATAATAACAATTATAATAACAACAACAATAATTATAATAGCAATAATACTCTACGTTTTTGGACCATCTGTGCATAACTTAGTATTAGCAACAGCCAGTTTGTCTAATATGCCGAGAGTTGCGAAGTAAGTTTGTTTCAGCTTCTTATTGCCTCAGATAAGGCTGCTATCGATTTGCCCGAGAGAGCGTTAAATTTTCATCTTTGAAAGTTAATAGAGATTTCACATTACGCCCGATGAGATAATGGGTCGTAATGTGCAGAATATGCTGGTTCTCTTTTGTGCGATCTGAGTGAGACAAGCTGTGTCACTGTGATCTCACTGGATTAATCTCACTGCTCCCTTAGAACTGTCATCATAACGATCTGTCGTGTGTTTTTATGTTTTAGAAATATTAATATTTTCAAACTGGATCAATAATGCGTCTGCGTTTGTCAGAGAACTAAGAGGGTTTACGTTTTCTCGTCTTAGATAATGGGTTTTCGTCAGCCTAGGATTTACATTCAATTTTTGTCCTGAATCTAGTTTCATGAATTCTAACTGCGACTTTTTTATTCCTCATTTGAATCAGGAATTGATTTTCAAGATTTGAAGAGGACATTGAGATGCTCGGTTTCTCGGGTTGGTTTTTTGTGAAATTTTATTACTCCCTGATTGCAGTTACTGATTTTTTGCAATCCACATATTCGTTCTTTAAATCTTTTCTCTTCCCCTGCCACTTCCGTTTCCAATTTCGTAATTGCTTTTCTCTTCAATAGTTGTTTCTTTAACATTTTCTTTTTCTGTTTCTCTCACCCTTTTGAAACGGGTCTTTATAAAAACGTAATGTGTAATGGATAATAATAGATGCATAATGCGTATAGTCGTAATGTTGGAAGATAGGAAATACGTACAGCGTCCACACAAGCGCTTGTTTTAATAGATAGTCATAATGCATAATTCTCTGTTTTAATGGATAACAAAGTTGTGTTATTTCCATAGTCATGGCTAAAACCTTAAAACTACACACAAAAACGCGAGTTATATGTTAGACTACTTCATTCAATCACGGTTTCGCATAATACAATACAGTTTGGGGAATTATAGCATCAACCGTCTTTCAAGCATCCTTATCTTGTTCCCATTACGGCCACTAACAGAAGTTAGGCTACTAACTGCTGTAAAAATGTAATGTGAACGTAGTTAACAGCTAACAGAGGCCAATTTAACACTGCCTCCCTATTATTTTCACGATTTCACATATTTACTGCAATATGTTACATCTCTGGTCATGAGAATATATTATTTATGCATCATATTAACTCAAATAAGAAATTGGTTGCATGATCGAGGTCAATAGATTTCTCTCCGTATTTTGGATTTTATTGGGTTCTTCCTTGTTCAACAATTTACTACTTATTACAAATGTATGTCGATCGTCTTCTTCAATCGTAAATATAAACAAGTATCTATATTTAACTTGAAATTTAGTTTAGTTTAAAAATGAAGAAATTGCGTGTATTTATCGAATACAACTATAACTCGATAGCAGCACACGTTGTGTCAAGAGAGATGAGAAGAGAACGACAGCTATGACATTGTGTTTTTTAATTGTTATTTTTTAATTATTAAATGCTGGTCCACACAGATTTTTAAGACATACGATTTAAGGTTTAACGCGTAGTCGTAAAGTTGGATCATAGGAAACACGTACTGGCGTTCACACAAAGTTTTAGTTTTAAGACGTTGTTTTCATTGTTGTTTTTAAAACAACGTCTTAAAACCTTATGCATTATGTCTTCAAAATCTGTGTGGACCAGGATTAAGGAATATGTTAAGGCCCCAAAAGGTTGTGTCTGTAATGTTTACATCGATCATTATGCAGATTGTGGATATTTTGAACACTATACCTCTTCGCTACACCATTGATGAGGACTAGGCCAAAGTCATCAACCATATTAAATCACATCGTTAAGGACGTCAAACAAGTCCAATCTGCTTATTAAATATCCGGCCCGATGAAGTCATGTTACCCGACCATGGGTATTTAGTTTCCAATTTTCTGCTCATGACCCTGCGAAATGATGCATAACACGTTAGTTAGATCAGATTATTCAGACGTTCACAATGCTGGGGACAATTAGCCCAGTTTGGAATCAGTGGAGTAGCTGGAGTAGCTGGAGCCCGTTGGTATATTTTCCGTGACCTATTTCCATGACATTATACGTTACCGTCTATATACAATTAATAGATCGGAAATCTAATTAATGAAAACAACGTGGGTTCTTTAATTAAACCTATTAAAGTATCTTAGGCTTGACGATTCATGTCTTCTCTTCATCTTAATATCGCGTTCCGTTCCTGTAAACTCTTGGGTAATTGTCAGAGTAAGGCTTCAGCGTCGTTCAACGTCCGAATTAATTAGTGCTACTAAAGAATGACGTGATATAACCTGCCAGCGCAGTTGGCCGCCATCGATTAGGCGTTGTTCCAGGTTCGAATCCTGGCTTGGGCATCATGTAGCGTTTTATCATCATAATAATCACCCACGCATGGTCTCGATTAGCATCGTCGCAAAAATATGAGTAAAGTCCAAATATTATCATCAACGAGATATAACTCAATTATTATTGTCGACTGTAGCATGTACGCACTTTCAAATCAATATTATTAAATTAATCGCAGCAATCCAATTTGTGAGCTTTCATGTTTGAGTAATTGAATTTGGCAGATTCTCAAATAGATGTATTTGATTACGTCTTTATTTTTAACAAAAAATTTCTTTTCCACAAGTGAACATTTAACTCATAAAAGTAACATTCTGGAATACACGCATTAAACGGAACTAAATATCAAAACTTAAACCAAAACAATATTCAGATATAAAAAATAGCATGTCCAATGAAACGTGAATTGTATAACTAAGCCTATATATATATATATATATATATATATAATTGTTGCAAGTTGAATTTAAATGTTACAAGATTATGAAAGTATATAGTCACTGGCTATGTTTTATACAGAGGTGATGTTTAAAGTGTATTGAACTGTTAAACCATACTTTTGGTTAGTTGTAACAAGATGTATCACGCGGTGCAACGTAAAAGTTGTTTCTCAACAAGTAAGGAGAATCCCCGTAACTCTTCAAAACACATACACTGTTCACAAAACAATAGCAATAGCATGTCTACAACTTAATTCTACTATAATTTCAATATTTTAGCTAATCATTTAATAGACCTGAACATTCAATTACGAGAGTTGAATCTTTTAAACCCTTTTATGTACTTTTTAAAGATCGATAATCTTGGTTCTATCGTAAGGACTCGGACGCTTTGAGATGAACCAAGTTGACTTGATGCCATGAGTCTACCGTGTTGATTGAGTGGCCGGGGTGGGGGTGGGGGGGGGGGGGGTGAATGGAGTAAAGGGACGAGATAATTGGAGACGAGAGATTATTAGATCTAAAATAATCGAGATCGTGTTCAGTCAAACATTTGATATTTGCGATATTTATCTATTTTCTTCTTTTTGGTCATTACACATTTGGATTTTTTTCTTGGTCATGCGGAAATTACGTGAACCAATAAACAAAGTATATATAATTCACAAAATAAACATAGTGATGTATAAGATATTTGAAATATAGATGCTATCTCTAAAAATATGTGTCGGCCTACCTCGAAATACGAATTGGGCACTAATAACCACGTCGTTGTGTGCCCTTAAACACAAACTAACTAACTCAAAATACGAAAACCCTGCGTTACAAAGTCCGTGTCGTGTGCATGTTATAACAATACAATTTATTCGTTGAGGGAGCAAGTTTGTAATAATGGGTCCTTGTAACATAGTTGGGTGTACAGTACACTCCCGTGGGTCTAATGAAACACTGAACTTCGTCGTCACCCACCCCCCGAACACAGCTGGAACATAGTACACGTTATTACAATTCCCGTCACCCTTTAAAAACTCTGCCGTTGTTTTGTCTCAACGGAAACTGGATGCATTTTATTGGATTCTATTTCAGTGAATTTATTATTAGATATTTTACCACACTCGACAACTCGATATCATATGACGTCCGAATCATATTCATCATACATTGCCAGTCGTCATTTAAGAGGAGGGGAGTTGGGTTAGGACGTGTGGTTTTAGGGTTGGGGCATTGGTGGGAGTCTAGGTCGAACTGCGTTCAAACAACCATCTCTATCCAGCTTTCAGTGTTCTTAGATTTATTTGCAACTCCGTAGACTTTCTCGTATTTATTTAAATCTAATGCCAATAACGAAAAGATGTATCTCGGTATATACCAGGAAATCTTTCTAAAATTTAGTTTAGATGCAAATTTATCTCAAACAAGAATTCTATGAAGATACGCGTACATATAGTAACTATAAACCTGTTTCAATTCAAGATGATATATGTCTATTGTCTCCTGTTTACTTGTGCTTGTAGAAAATCTATTAAAAGAACAAAAAATTGGGATCATGCTCTATTGTCCCAAGTCAAATTGCCAGTTCGTGATCGTCTCTCCTTGGTCCCAAGGCAGTCCCAATAATAAGCTACAAATATACCTGGTCAATAGATAGGCTGCTTCAATGACGTCACTGCTATAAACTATATGTTATGCCAGTTTGGCAGAGGTGTCCCAAGTCCAAACAATCCCAACAACACGTGCTTACCCTAGCTGCTGGTGGCTAAACGTTTGGGGGTATTTTCATCCGTAAGATGGCATTTAAAGTTTAAAGTGATATGAGATATTATTTTGAAAGGAAAGCCTTTATTATACTCATTAAGATAATATGTTACTTTCATCTTCTAACATTTTAAGCGTTAATCATATATTTTGTAAATTAATTTTAAACATAAAGAAGATATCTTTATAGTATCCATAATGTGTCGGCGAGGCGAGTGTACGCAAACATTGACATTGCATGTTAACTATTACCCGGCACCTCCACCAAAGAACGCGTGATTTGTGTTCAATTGAATCTATACACATAAGGAGCCCCTTTTCACAATTATTAATTCATACAAACAAATAACTACAATTATTCTTGGTATTTCTTGTAGCATTGTTCGTGATCTTTGAAGTATGCTTTGATAAAGACCCCAGTAAGTTTGATCGAAATAATTACAAATGTTTGTATTGCCAAGAACAGTGCAAAGTTCTATTATTTATATATTAATATACCAACCTGTTATACTAGTTTAATTCTCGTATCATTAAATAACTACAAGCTATGTTTATCCGGAACCATTTCAGTAAATCGCGTATAATAGGTTGTAGGCCTATTGATAATATTAATAGGTAAATAAAATTTCTTTCTGGGTGAACAATTTTAGCCCCGAATCATTTCATTTCATTTCATTTCATTTCATATCATATCATTTCATTTCATTTCATTTCATTTCATTTCATTTCATTTCATTTTATTTCATTTCATTTCATTTCATTTCATTTCATTTCATTTCATTTCATTTCATTTCATTTCATTTCATTTCATTTCATTTCATTTCATTTCATTTCTGCGTCGAATCTCATTCATGCTCGAGGTAAAAACCTTCGTATATTGCTACATTACAGGTTATTATCTCACTGGGAATTGTAATCGACAACTAAACTGAATTCGTATCATATTTAATTAAACAACACGGATGGAGTAACAAAGTCATATCGTATGTCAATGTGAATTAATTACAACTGTACTGTTGGTCACCGTTAGTATTTCTCCTTGAATAGGGGTAGACGCACGATTAGGATCTCATATCAAAGCGGACAGTATTCCGAGCCCACCTCGCCGACTGCCGATTGTTCTGGACGAGACTTGAACCGGCGTCCACCGCATAAAATAAAGAGTGACCAAGAGACTAAGACCACCTGCAGTTATTGTAATAAAGATAAGCACGGAGAGTCAGGGCCACAGAGGTCATCGGAACTCTGAAGGTCATATTTACCTGTTTAGTGAGGACAATGACGAGCAGGATGTAACCGTTGAGCAGCAACCCCAACGCGGATACCACGGTAAGAGCCACTCCGAGGGCGACAGAGGTCATCGGGACAGTCAAGGTCATATTTACCTGTTTAGTGAGGACAATGACGAGCAGGATTTAACCGTTGAGCAGCAACCCCAACGCGGATACCACGGTAAGAGCCACTCCGAGGGCGACAGAGGTCGTAGGGAACTCTCAAGGTCATATTTACCTGTTTAGTGAGGACAATGACGAGCAGGATGTAACCGTTGAGCAGCAACCCCAACGCGGATACCACGGTAAGAGCCACTCCGAGGGCGACAGAGGTCATCGGGAACTCTCAAAGTCAGGCTCTCACGGCGGGTCAGTTCGGCTCCAAAAGACATGCTTCATACTTCGAGATACCTGAAACATATACCAAGTGTTTTCTTTTATGTAAGGTTATCATAATGTGACGTGTTTGTAGTGCGTGTTACGTGATCAAATAGGTCTGACTAAGGTCCATGGTTTTATTTGTTCTTTTAGTTTTTGTATCACATCCCTTAAAGTTTTTTGTTTTATTTAGTGGCGAATAACGACCCATCTGAACTCTATAAATATAGTTTCTGATTCTCGTGACACTGTATTACCTGAAATAACTCAGCGATAACTATAAGTGAAGTAGCAAGTGTTGGTGAATTGTTGATGACAATAATTCTTTAAATTATTTTATCATGATCGATTATAGATCTGAAGTCTTGGCCATGCTGTGCCGTATTTTAACTTGTTCACTCGTACAATGAATAGGATATAACCATGGCACTTTGACTTTGACTTTGAAAGAATGGTCGTAGGTAGAGGTAGGTTCGGGTACCCGGTCAAACGTCTACCCGGGTCCTTTTTTAAAACCCGGATACTCTCTTTACCGAAATCAGCTTTTTTATCAAATGTAATTTCAAATTTCAGGTAGATATTGAGAAACATTAAAAAATTTCCCATTTTCGTATATTTCACTATGTACCTCTTACCCACATCACTTAGAATATCTATCCACAACTAACAAAAATTAGCCGAATCATTTTTTTTTGGTTGCTGGTATACCCGGGTAATAAAACGGGTACCCGATTCCAATTATGATTACCCGAACTGACGCCTAGTCGTAGGGTATCCAAGTTTATTTTATGTACTTCAGGAAAGGACGCCATTTCATCCTGTTGGGGAACGGAGAGAGAGAGATGGCTTTACCAAGCGGTAAATAACTATTTGATGGGGTATTTTTATGTTTGCTGTCTTCAATTTCCAGGAAAGAAACAAAGGCGATTTCATTATGTTTATATTGTGGTTTTGTCTACCAAAATTTAAACATTAATTAATGGGTACTTCATCGGATTTTTTTTCCTTCTAGCTCAAAAGGCGCCTTTCCTTGGGTGCGCCACTGGTATTTTTTAAATGACCAAATTTGTTTACGTTACGTAACAAATTATGGCTGCAGTAACCTGAACCGTATAGTACCAAAAGTGATCATTTTACGTACTTATATTTTAAACGATCCAACAATTTTCATGCTATGTCTTTTATCCACAATTTTTCGCTATTATATTAGTAACTGTAAATTGTAAATCCTTTCTTAGATGGAACGGATTAATATTGTAATGAAAATACTTTCTTAGACCCAACTAGTAATTATTGTTTGCAAACATGTACACGTGAAACATTATCTTCACTTGCATACCATAATTATAATTATGTATCATATTACTAAAAAACATGCCAATAACCAAGGTATTTTGAATATTTAAAGTAAATCATACGCTAAACCATCGAATCTGACACATTTTTCAGACAACCTCTCTACATTTTCGCTGGGACCCTTTAATAAGTAATGTGACAATGTCGACTGTCACACAACAGTCAACACACACAGAACGTAGATATAAAGCAAAGGTATTACCACAGTAACGACGAGGACAGTGGTAAAACAAACATTATTTAAACGTGTTGTTGAAATATTCATCTTGTCTCCAAAGGAAATCTCACATACATACAGGTTTTACGAGGCGCCCATCATAGTCTCATAAATAAGTCTGCGTGACTCCAACCAACATCATCGGAGTCCTAGATGCCGCCTCGTGCCGGCCAAGACGTCGTTTCAGATGGAACCTCCGATATGAACAGTTATTGGGTCGCGTTCAAGTTCGTTTCGGCAAGAGACAGTAGGCAGAGCTTGCGCGCATCTATAAGCCTACTTTTCTATTATTTTATTTATTATTTTGTTAACTATGTGTTGAGGCATCATCTGCTTTTCTATCACCCTCGCAACTTACCACAACTGGTAAATAAATGATAAATGAATTAGCATCCTGTATTATCACGAAACAAACAAGCTTGATTTGAGCAACAAACTTGAAAAAGTACGAAAGAAATATATTTTCCGCGCTTGACTTTTTAGGGCTAAACCGCCAGTATCGATCAACACGGGTGACAGGATGAGTCTGAGGGAGGCAAAAGGTGGCGCATTATTATCTATCGCATAACACCGTGGTGGGGTAAAGGGGCTCTCAGCAAGATCTAGGCCTAGGCTCGTTGTAACGAACCATCATTTGTCTGTCTTACTGTGTTTACACATAGGCCTGTCCCAACCCCCCCAGGGCGTACTATAAACAAACTCATGCGTTATTATTCATACCGCTATTGACATAAAGATTTTTCTAGTATAGATAGTCAAGAAAACCCGAAATTCTGTCATCAGTAACGCAAAGCATTATATTTTAGTGGTGCCATCTGGGAAATAAACGTAACAGGTACAAAGTATTTCGTTTGAGGAAAATCAATCAATCAATCAATTAATCAATCTATCCATCAATTGATCCGTCCGTCAGTCAGTCAGTCAGTCAGTCCGGACATGTCTTTTACATATTATACACTATCAGTTTCCCGACAACGATTTTTGAGTACTCAGCAACATTTGGCCACGTATCACCTTCTAGACTCTAGAGTAACAAGCTACGTGCTTATAAAAATATATAAATATACTTCCTTATAATATTATAAGAAAGGATAACTCTCACGCACATTTCTCACCAACCCGCGATCTTTTCTGACTAAACTGATGTAGAGAGCCATGATATCACTAAACACGGTCCAATTTCTGCATGTTTTAGTATAATTTGCCCGCAGTGATTCCCAATTGTGGATAAACGCGCGGTTAGCGTGACTGGGTCCCATTCACAAGGTCTTCAGATACATGTCGTTTAAAATCACACGGATTTCCACCCGCATTATTTTATTTAGTGTGTTGTTTTTTTTTAGAAGATACGGTTTTGTTTTATTCAGAAATAAATAACAAATAATGTATGGACTGGCATGCACGTATAAATCAAAACTTGTCCCTCAGTGTGCCTATATATATATTCACGTTATTCAAGGTAAATTTAAGTCAGTTAACAACAACTAAGTCAGGCTCACATGTGGTCGGAATGAGGAGGGAGGGAACAAAGACATCGGGAAACCGTTGACGTGCAAGATGGTGCTTTAAAAGATTACGAGAAAATAAAGTACAAAGATGGTTGTTAACAATCATTACTAAACAGTTTATCACTCAACCGTATTTTTACTCTCACTTCATTGCCATACCTTGCTGTGCCAATGCGTATTAAAATGCGACCAATTACACCGCACTTCATCACCCCCCCCCCCCCCCTCGTTTTCCTCAAAACACGAGGGTGGGTGGGTGCGGGTGGGTTGGTTTCGGGTATAAATACAGCCATCTCGCAAGGCGAGGGCAGTCTCAGATTATTTCTGTTGCTCATATACTATCGCTTTCCGTCCTGCACCATATTCTTGTAAATACTCTATCCTTGTACCACCTACGTCATTTGTATATCATTTCACTATGTCCGTCAAAACTTCCCTTTACCATCTAGAAACGCTTTCCTCTTTAGCCCTAGTAAACCTACCTACTTTCCTGAGTCAAGCTTTGAGTCAAGCTTTAGAGAATATCCATAAAGTAAGATGCTGTCTGGCTCCTTAATGTCCTAAATGTTGTATGTTGAATGTAGATACGAGCAAAAACAACACAAATTATCACTCTTTTCAAGCTAACTGTGTTGATTTTAACATTCGTGTGTCCAAATTATCAAACAGGGTCCCATTCCTTGCAGAGCGAGATCATGAAACCACTTTACATCTGTCCCAGTTCTGTCAATATTCCCCAGAGAGGCCTAACCGTACAATATTGTTATGTTATTTACATTTCACATGAGAAGCATTGTCAGCAACTCATATTGTCGCTACTCAACGCTTGAGGCGGGTATTACGCCCACTTGACCCCGACTGAACGCTTGCGTTGAGTGAGATGACTTCTGTGTGCGCGGGAAGATTATTGCAGTCTCTTTCGCACAAACTGAAGGGTTAGAATGTCATTTGTTTCAAATTAGAGCGGATTCAGCAATGAAATAATAATGAAAGTTGAAACAATTTGTAATAATAAGCGTTTCCATTTGGAGTCTGAACTAAAGACGACATATTTGTGTTTCAATTATAGTGTTAATACCTGGTATTGAAGCAATTAAGTCATCTTCTGCAATTACTTGCAAAATTGAAATGCGTGATTTGTTGTTGTTGATAATGGGTTCCCTTATAACACTATATTACACCTTGCTTTCTGCACTCATCAAAAGTATTAACTATTTAGTATTCTCAATATTTATTTATAATGTTGCTAAAAATGTTAAAATGTTAAATATACACATTATTTCAATTTTTCACATTTGCCTAATTTCTATTTTAGTTTTATATTTGAGCCACTAAAATAATACACACAGTAGCCTATACACAGAAGTAAATGTTAATTTTGTTGGCATCTTGCATGAAAGTGCGACATTGTTTTTCTCGTCTTGTATTGTGTGTGTTTCGTGTTTGGCGTTAGTGTGGACAGTTAAATTGAATTAATCTCTGAAGATCTAGTGTACACGAATTATCAGCCGGAAACATGTTTATATTGCACATACACTAAATATTGGGCTCTGTGTAATCAAGCCCCCAGACACCTGGGAGAGAAGCGAAGGGAGAGATGTGGCGTAGTGGCCGTAGCCAATGAGGTTCCGAAGAAGGTTTTAGACTAATCCTTATCTACCGCTTGACCTCACGCAGCGTTTTAGTCTCAATATTGTAAGGAACTTGCTGACCACCAGTCAGATGACGCAGATCCCGAGCGTGATTGAACAGTTCAATATCTGACTTGTTTCTACAGCTATATTAATGCACCGTTTTGAGCCGAAACTAAATTGATTCCTGTTGAGTTTAAATTGGGATAGCCACTAAACATATGACGAAATGTGTGCCTTTTCTGTTGGTAAATACAGTTGTAATCAGTGGCGTATCCAAGGGATGGGATGGGGGATGGGGTTGAACCCCCCACCCCATTTCCCAAAACATAATAAAATTATACACGGCGAGAAGGAAGGAAAGGAGGAGGGAGGACGAAACAACCATTCTGATTATTGGTAATTAACGTACTACCTATATTCTCTCCCGGGGCCAAACTGGGGAGGAAGTTGGAGAAATGGGACAAGTTAGAGGAATATATTTAAAAAATTCTAATGGGGGAAACGGGTCAAAGGGTTCCTTTCATCACCTTGTCTAATTCTTCAACGATTTTACTGGCGTTCAAAACGTCATATATGAAGAAAAACAATTCGCCAAAAGGCAAATGGACTTAATGGCTGGGGCGGAATGCGTGGGATATTCACCTCCCCACTTGTGAATTCCTCGATACGACACTGGTTGTAATAGTACAGTATTGTATTGATATAATGCATGTATATACAATCTATATGTTGCTTATAATGTGTGTTGTATAAAATACACATGATGGTGATAATAATATGTGAACACTATATAAACTATTTTTGAATAGCAGCAAAAACAACATACACCGTTTTTAAATGCTTAAAAGATCACAAACCTTTTAGAGCATAAACCTGATAAGCACAAGATCTGTCGCTTACATATTTTTCCAATTTGCATATCCAAACAAAATCTTTGATCTATTTGTGGAATTCGTTTGCAGTATCACTTCCAACAGCGTCCAATTTGCACTACAGAAGAGAACACACATTTCCTCTTAAACAACCGTACACCTTTTACATCGTAAATAGAAAGAAACGCTGCAATGCTAAAATAAAAACTATTTTTGATTAGTACTTTAATTCACTTGAGTACTTTGTTACATGAACTCTCATTATTTAAACAACTCTGTCACTATTACTTTGCTAAATCCATTGTCAAAGTGCACCGCGCTTTTAATGACGTTAAAATAACATTCGTCCTTTGTTTGGAAATTAGCTTTTTCCTCATTGTGTACTAATTAGGAACGACATACATTCCATTATCACAATTGAGCTTGTTTCTGGATAATGGTAATTCCAAAGAGCGTATAATTCCAAAGAACGTAGCGGACTATAGAAACACAAGAATCAGGGTTTTATTTCAGACACGTGTTTGTTTCAAAGTCATTGGGAATTTATAACATATTTGACAAGTCTAATAATAAATATTCCCTTCATACATCTTTTGGCAGGCCAATACGTCAACCTTCCAATCTTAAAAGGATCAATACATTTGATATAACTATTTTCTATTTTCTATTGGGTCGGATTCATGTAATATCGTGATCATTGATACATGTTCAGCAACTAACGTAATACGCATTAGTCAGACATACTTATATCGTAAGAGTGTTACAATACTGCAGGGCAATAGTAATAACATGTTCACATCTCGTTGCATTATCTTATTGACGACTGTGGTCTGAGAACTGATGAGTTATTTCATTATGATTGAGGATTTCGTATCATAAGATCTACGTCATCAATTCTGATATTTTATGTCGTAGCTGTTGTATTATTACCTTCAATTCTCAGATATTGGATTGTGGCATTGTGAAAGCAAAACCGCAATATGCGATTGAGTACGTAGAGCACGGAAACTAGAGATTGTGAGTTCGATTCTCAATACTGCAGTAATACTGATATTTTCAATTAGATTTTCGAAGTTCATTACGTTCGAAAACGGGAGGCAGTTGTGTAAATCGTTCTTGAACACTCCCTTATTAACCTATAGAATATCTGTACATTTCATTATGATTACACCCATTTATCAAATGATTTGATAGATTATAAATCAAGAGTAATTATTAGTATTAGGGCTACAAAACATTCGTTTTAAAAACATATCCTTATTGATCCCGTATATTGTGACCACGTATGTACTAAAATCACTCAGTTTACATGATTTGAACATAGGCAAATTAAATCACTTTTTTGATACCATGATATCAATTAATCTTTCTGTATTTAATTTATGTCAGCACGAAAATCTCATAACCGGGTTTACAGACAGAAGAAAAATGAATGTAAAATGAATATGGCTATGCTTGAATGTAACCCTTAATTAATAAAGAAAGAAGCTTAAGTATGTTTGTTCACAACACGGTGATAAACATTAAACAAAACTGTATCCTACATGTTATCGCGTGGTTGAGGTTTTGAAATTGTTGGATTCGATCTTGCTACCGATAATCTGTTTGACTTTTATTTCAGTATGAATTATTGAAGCGAAACGTGTAATAGTTGCATCAATTGCATCGAAACTAATCATACTGCGAAACAATACCTTACTTGATGAACCGATTGCTCACTGTACACTAGTCACGTCACGCATAAACTACTGAAAGGAATCAATCCTCCCTATAATTGCTTCGCGCTCACGCCTGTGTAAGGTTATGACATTGATATGTGTGAAGATCGTCGCTTCCATACAGATTTTATATCGAACAGGCGAGAAGCTATTATACCAGCCAGGGCTGAATTCATCTCTCGCTTATAGAGTGAAGAAAGTGCACACGACCCTGATAATGATAGAGGGTTGTTTGTTATGACATCACTTATCAGCCACTCTCTCTTATTCTGTTCCACGTGTACAAGTGAACTAATTACGTTACTGCATTGTAAATCTGTGCTATGACTCGAGAGATCATGCATAACAACTTTACACCCCCTCGCAGAACTTTACGGCACAACATAAATTATGCATTACAAAACTACTACAATATCGTCAAAGTAAGCAATATAATTTTACGAGTACTGAAAATTGATTCGTTTTCGAATAGTAAGATGTTAAATAATTAATACCGCTTTTTAAAAATGTAAAATTAATAAAATTGCAACTGTTTAGCACAATGCTGACGTGTGTTCTCTGCATGTTCTCCTCTTAAGGTTTCCCACCTCGATCTGAATATTCCACCTTATTCGTGCGGCCTACGCTGGAAGTAATGCGTTTCGTACATCTCTAAGCATTAAACGCCCACTAAACTCAAACACACATGTCGAGTCATTAGACGCTGACGCTTTTACGTAAGTCGAATGAACAAGTCCCACCGCTCAGCGAGGCTTCGTTCGCCCTACAGCGCAGGTTTCGTTCCGTCTGTGACGTAGATCGATACGGTTCGATCGTGAGGCTGAAATCCGATGTTTCATGGGCCATGTTGAATAGTCATACATTGCACAATGACAATTTTCTTGGTATCGAAACAATTCAGATTATCATTAAAACCCTCTCTCCCCCCTCCTATATTTGTTTCGTTAGTGTTTTACAATCAAACGCGTATAAATAATAGATATGACATTTCTATACATAATGTTAACATGAATTTAGATCGCAGTTCTACTTATTATTTATATTCCTCAAAAACGAAAGCAATTTATTTTGATATCATGCGGTTGGGACAAGGGTTTTATTAAAAAGCATATGAAATGCATTCATAGCTTTAAGTTATACTTACGTCGCTCGGTTCATGTTCTCATAATCAGTCTTCAAAAGTATGTCAACCCTGGTAAAAATTTCAGTTGGTGACCAATTGGTATTTAGATGAAAATCAACTGATCTTAATTGATATCAGTTGATGTCATTGATTTCAGTTGGTGTCAAATTGGTACTGCCTGTTGGTACCAGTTGATGTCAGCGATATCAATTGATGTCAATTGCCAATTGGTACTGCGTGTTGGTGCCAGTTGATGTAGAAATACATCAATAAGTGTTGCCAATTGATGTTGGAATCTGTTGGTAGGAACAGCTTGCACTCAAATGATGTCAGTTAATACCAATTGATATAATTGAACATGAACTGAATATAATGTGGCAATTGTTCGGGTCACTTGATAAAATATAAACTAAACTAAATTAGCTACGAAGAGATGTAAATATGAATTTGACATTTGTTCCTGTCTTAATAGTGGTGTAATGAGAGAGAGTAGGATTACTTCATTGCAAAGAATTGATACGGACTAATAAAAACAGACCAAATAAAAGTGATACAAAACAATATACCAAAATGTGTGCATATGAATAAGTATAATTGTGATGATCGTGTGAGCTTTTTCTTTATAATAGGAGACATATGCCACTAACGATTTGACATTTAGGTCACATCTGTAGTTTTACAATGCTAATTCTACAGCAAGGAACTCGACAGAATTCTACAGCAAAACACACGTGGTTTCGTGAAATTTTAAAGATTACTTGACAAACATTAGGTTCCAACAGTATCGGCTCCCTCGACCACTCTTGGCATGAAGAATCAGGTATACCTACTCGCCGCCAGAACGAAATCTCTGAGCGTAAAGCCTGACATGTTCAAGATGTTGATATTGGGCACACTGGAATCATTAAGGACGATGACGATGTACAAAGAACGAACAAGTGTTTGTCTAGTGGGATGCATGTTGAACATTGGGTGGGGTGAAGTGTCTACACTCTATCTATAGACTGAAAGCGACTCTCTATCCATGTTTCTATACGTGTTGGTTTACGTCTATCCTAACGCATGGCATCTGCAGTGAACTTAGAAACATAGGTTGTAATGTAATGCTGGCTGATTCAGATAATACCCAACTTCAAAAATGTCAAACTAATTCATGGCATTACACCTAAAACCAACAAACTGAATATTATTATTTGGACTAAGTGAGGTAGTTATTTTTAAGGTATATTTTTTAGTTATAATATATATAATTATTTTTAGTTACAATTAAATTGTAGATGACTATAAGTAATTATAGCGTGTTCGTGAAATGGTGTCGTTCAGTTTGCGGCTTCTTAACCACTTCCTAGCTGTGCATAATGAGAAATGTCGTGGTAGTGCTGCTAACAGACATCGTCGTGATGGCGTCGTATTATCGTCTTTGTACTGTGAAGGAGGGAGTGGGACGGAACTTGTGTTCTCTGGACGGTGTATACAGTTTATCTCAAATTGACGGTATTCATTATTCTGGACATTGCACAATCCTGTCTTTCTTTGCCCGCACTTCCGTTTCCCATCAAATATTCTTTTCTTGATTAGCGCCACTACATAAATATATTACACACCAAGTCCAATATGAGTAAAGCAATCAATAAATCAGGCATTATTCGATGGACCCTTCCAGCGTTGAATGAGCACTTCCATTCAGCATAGGCTTTCCCATCATGCAACCCAGTGGCGTAATTAACTCAAAATGACGGGGCCCGTATGCAAGTTGAATTTTTGGCCCCCCACTTTTTATTTATTTATTTGTTAGCAACACAAATACAGCCATAGAACATTTTACATTGTGCGTATCTAAATCTAAACAAGTATCAAAATTCTAAACTAATAACCAATTCATTAGATAATTAATTAACTAATTAGAATTGAAAACTAAAATGCAGTGTATAATAGGACAATAATTATTTCTGGCACCAGATTAGGCCTACTTACGTTTGTCACGTTATCTTTTAGTGTGAATACGTTTGTATACAAAAATGTATTTTACACATGAGTGGTTGTCGAGGGGGCCCCTAGGTCGCGGGGCCCGTAAGCATTCCATACGTTGCACTATAGGAAGTTACGCCACTGATGCAGCCTTTTCTTATTTCAGTTTATTACTATAATATTATTATTAACTTACTACTAATATTTGCTACTACTTACTAGTACTATACTACTTCTATTATTATTACATATTATTTTCTTAATTACTGTAAGTCTCTTGTTTTACACATAATAATGAAACAATACGTCAAATGCATAGTTATCGTTCATTCCTGAAAACCGTCGCGCGTCGTATTGCTGGTCAAAGCGTCGTTTCTTTGACTCGGCAAGTAGGCCTAGACATACCGCGTCCATCCCATGTCTGCCACTCATTTCGTTTTATTGTTTTCGATCGATATTTCTATTTCGAATTGAGGAAATGAATAAGCTATTGGCTGGTTATCATAGTTGAAGGTCAGTGGAGCTCACGAAGAGAAGACATTCGGGTGAATTAATGATTGATCCACCAAGGACGAACCACTCATTGGTTGACAAAAGGTTGTGTGCATGAAATATTGATAAGGTCGGAACTCCCTCTATTGAGTTGGGTTGCATTGCATAGCTGACATTTCTCACAGTACCGCACAAAACTGGGTAGGCATTTCACTGAATTTCCCCCCAGACCAACTGAGAAGCCAGGTTGACCCAGTTTTAGTGTACTATTGTGAGAACGTAAAATGTTCTGAAAGTAAACACAAGGTGATGAAAGTGTTGTTGTCTAAAGAAAGGTTTATCCATAAGTCATCCATCCATAATTATAACTTCGTATCATAAATATAACATTATGCTAATAAATGTCTAAAAAGCCGTTAAAATAGAATAAAATAGAACTCGGGAACGCATAGCTATTGTACTGTAAGTGTACCCAAAGTCAATACATTCGAATGAGTAAATGATAACACTACACACTATTAGTTGGGGAATAGGCTTCAGTTATACATATTAATCCGATTATGAACCATACGCGTATGTAAGTAAAATGTATAACATTTACACTCGTCTCTGCTATCGGACTTCAAGCGATAGTCATGCATGTGGGTTTCCTTTTAGATTTCCGTATTCACCCCTCTTCTAATACAAACTGTAAAAGTGAGTGAATGAGTGAGATGCAAAACGAGAACGGTGATGATAATTGGGCTTTACGTCATAATTTGGCAACGGTGCTAATTTTGGATTACAATTATGAAAAACGGTACATGGTATCCATATCTAAACCACGGTTGCTAATAAACATAGATACAATCATATAAATGCAAAACTGTAGATGTGCATCAATCTGTAAAACATGAGAGGGGGGCATAATTAAATTACAAATCAACATTTGGTATCACAGGGGATATCACGGGGGAGGGGGGGGGGGGGTGTCCCTCCTTTTGGCTTTATGTTTAATAGGGTTTTATGTCAATAATATTTTTCACATCTCCTCTATGTAAACTTACAAATAGTACTTGTAATTTTGATGTACGTACACTTTCAAACATAATAAAAATCAATTTAAAAAACTGGAAATCTTCGGTAATGGATAACATTAATTATTTCTCTCTGCTGTGTCGAACGAATACAACTAAGAAAACCTTGACTCAGTCTGGCGATGAGAAGTCAGGCGGCCTCGGTCGCCCGCTGGTCGATTCCCGAACAAGAGAGGCATGACAACGTATTTCAAACTCCCCCACTCGACTTCTCAATCAAAGTGCTGTGTCGTTAATGATTGATAAGCTGCAAGTCCAGCCAAGCCACTGGCTGTTATCGTAATTAATTGAGGAATGCGCTTCTTGATGGACACACTGATATCGTGGAGTCAGTTACTATGTCCCTGCTTTAGGATTCACACCAGCTTTACCAGGTATATATTTGCTAGTCGGATAGTTGGGAGGAAATGTCTAAGCGGTGTCTTATATAGGACTCATTCCCATCATTTTTTGTCTGCTGACTGAAGAAATAATAAAAACCCTTTCGGTCAGAATTGCCAGTGGTTGGAATCGAACTGGTTAGTTACGAATTTGAGTCTCGCATCTTTCTGCTGAGACTCCTATATCGATATAAGCTGATTTATTCATTACTTAATTCAGAGCGTTGTTTTGAATCTGCAAGTCAGCATTTGATTATTGTTACTAATTTGAGATGATCATATCGACAGATGGGGATTTGTGATCATATCACATTTTGGTTTCAACGCACGATCAATGTTATTTTCATTTTGAGAATTAATGTAAGTAACAATAACTGAGTGACTTGGGCAGGCGACCCTCTTTTCCTATACAGCTCTTTATTGGCTAAAGTATCATATTTGTTGACGGATGATTGGGATAGTTTACTTTGATAAACGCACACGTCAGTGTACAACGTGTTAACCTTGTGAACTGAGTCACGTGGAATGGAACTTGTCCACACTTGTCCGCATTTCCAAGACTTCAATCTGGCGTCTGCTTGATTACTTCACTGACATCCTCCACCCCCAAAGCCCCAAGCTATCAACTGCCTCGTCTTCCTGCTAAGAAGAATACGCCCGGTTTTACTAAAATCGTCCAGTAAACACGCTTGACACAAATCACATGTGGACGCGGTGTCATAGATTGTGTTTGTTCCATTTTCAGCCATTGCATACACACCCTTAATAAAATTTATAAATTAATTAATCATTCAAAATACTTAGAATAAACACCGGTTTCACTCCAAGTGCGAGTGTGAGTGCATAGATTTGGTTTCTATGTGTGCAGTAACACGCATGAAACTGTTACGTGGCAACCATGGGCGCTAAGCCAGCCTTCGCTTGACGCATACTCACATATCACAGCCTTCTTTGTTTCTTGCACCGACGTCGGCGAGTGACGAGCACCGGAAATAGATGATCTGGCTGACCAATCAAGGAGAAAGCTGCTTCTCCGTGACTGGTCATATCAGCCATATCCGGTGCTCGTCCTCCATGTTGTGAACCAAGCGTAACTGCCTTGCTGGGTAGTTTCTAGTAAAGGCACACTTGTAACCCGTTACTGGGTGTTTTCTAATCTCTATAGTCAATGTTCTGTATTTAGCACAGTAGGGATACGAAAATAGTAATACTTTTTCCTAGGAAACCAACCCATGGGACCCTCTATAGTTAACTTGTAGGTATTGTGGTATTTTGTGGAAAATAACATAATGCTACTAATTGTTTACCATTTCGTTGAAGAACAACTCGCACGATGGAACTGACTGTACTTGCTGCCGAAATAGTGCGTCAGGTTAAGCCGCGAAAAAGCAACAAAAAGCCAACAGGTAACAGACAGTTTCTTTTCGCATACAATCTTCCGGTGAGACGGCAATAAAAACTCGACAAGTACTTTTCACTTTACACTTTACTTATTTCCCTTCCAGGTACGACGGCAGCTATATAATTTTATTTATTATTTTGTATTTGCTATTTTACGACGTATCCTCGACAGCTGTTATGCGACGACGCCCTTGCGCCATGTTCGTTTTCACGTTATGGGGATGCAGAGTATTCCCTAACACTTACCGACATTTCGGTGTAAAGATGTGGAAACATGACTGTGTAAAGTTTTGCGATTTTACAGAATCGATAACCAGGTAACAAGGGATAGCGACGTCTACGTGTTATTGTGCAACGTAGTGAAGTCTCTTTGTCTTGGACATGTCTCTCACACTGACGTTTACATGCCCCAGCTCGATAAGTATATACTTAGTAAAGTGGAGCTTCAAGTATAACAACTCTTTCACTCGACGCGTTTACCACCCTTCTAACTTCACGTCACCCAAGTACCCCCTTACCCCGGCCCCACCCCATTCCCTCAACAGTATAAGGACATGGAGGAAGAAGCACATGAAGTAGCCGGGCAGAGAGGACAACAGGACAGAGGACAGAGAAGGACATAATAGCTAAAGGCATTGATATTTCGAACACCATAGCAAAGATTATGAAGGGATACACTCCATAATCCTTGACCATAGGTCTTCGTCTCTTTTAGCATTTTGAATAAACTTATACCGTATTCAACCACCAACATTTGTGTGACTATGTAACCAAAACGTGAATGTTGAATTAACTCATGTATCTTTGTGTAAGTATGTAGGCCTACAAAGAGAGTTCCAAACCTGCCCACTCGATATATTTATACCATCAACCACCCTGGCATAAGTGTTGTTCAGTCGGCGTGAAAATGAGGCTACTACTTTTATTAAATACTAGACTAACATTGAAATATGACTCCCCTCCTCCACTTTTACAAGGAATGTGTTTATTACACATGGACAAATAGCGGATCAATCCGTTAGTGTGATACATATGTTAACCGCCCCAATCAATTTCTTGGCTGATCAACTAAATTCCTGTTTAGACTTAGAGGGTTGAAAACAGTGTTAATACCGAATTACTGGATGAATTCTGGAATCCACTTCGAAGACGTTAATTACTCCAAGTGGGAGGTGAGCAGAAACTACTCAAGTAATTAACTAACCAATCTTGTGATTACTGTAATCTTATTAATATAGTTATACACTTGATTGTATATTATGATAATGAGTACTTTCTATTAGGAATTATTACGATTCTAGTCCATAACATCTTTACTAACAGAATACATTAGTTCATTTACGAAAAGAGATCTCAGAATTTCAATCGAGTGTATTGCGTTAAATATAACATCTCGACTGCAGCAATCTGTTTTATTAATTTGACTGTTTAAAAAAAAATACTCCCTTTCTTGAATTGAATTGAAACACATTTACCTAGTTTTACAGAATCCAATATTACCCATGCATTGAACCGACCGAGCGTGTAGTTGATTTAGTATATTTCTTTACCGCGTATCGTACTATGGGAAACGTGTAACGATCCGAATTCAATCTCGTCTTGTTGTTCTGGACGGGCAAAGTCGGTCAGGTATTCCTTGGCACGAAGAAGCAGTGACAGGAAGCGACTGACTACGTCTCTAGTGTGATTGATGGAAACTGGAAAGCATAACAAAGTTTCTATTATATAATACAGTCTGAGACTCAACGAGAATCCGCCAACATTCATTATACTGAGCTCGCGCACCGGCCGATTACCCCAAATTGAACGAGAGGGAGGAGAAATGTGTTCTGAATTAGTTGGAAGTTTCGCTTTAGGAGTTGATGGTTTTGAGATGATTATGGATGGCTATATACATGTTTTAGGTCAGGCCTAAACTTTTATTTGTACATTTGAAACTAATATGATAGTATTCTAGTAAAAAAATAACATTTGGTACAGGGACGGATATTGATTGATCATTATTATTATTGTTAGTATTACATATAAAGTGACTGTACCCGAGAGGGCGAAAGGTCGGAATCTCAGTTCGACCGCTATCGCGAGACACAAAAACAAAAATAGGCAGCTTTCACGCCCAAAAAACAGAACGAGTGCCATGAAAGAAGAAAGGAAACGCTCGATCCTTATGAACATCATTTTTTATATTAAATATTACAGAACGATGATTTAAAACATTAAATCATCTACACTGTTCCCGCCTCTAGCACACACAGTTATACGCATAGCCCGACCAAGTTCAATGTCTAATGTAATGGCTAATCAGCGCACACACAGTTATACGCATTGCCCAACCAAGTCCGAGTGTGGCGATCGCAACAGGTGTCCGAATACGATTCTACTTTATATACGATGCAAGGAAATCTCTGTCTCTGACGTCCCGACACGACTGTACTTTATTCTTCACGTGTCAGAAGAATGCTGTAACCAGACCGTATGGTGGGGGTACACGAGGCTTACACGACCTACGCCAGGGGATTGACGGACCTGAAGTAATCTCTTCTGTATTTTCCACTCTTCCCAAATCTGTCTCTGAAGTGACATTTACTGAACAGTTATGTTATTTGTTCCGCTGTTATCACCATCGCTCTGTATGCTATTCACACCAATGCGTTGCCTATAAGCCTTCCTCTAAACCACCCTTTATGATCAATCGGCGCCGTATGGCCAGTGGATCAATGGCTTTTGTCTAATGACGTTTCGCTCCGTCCCCGTTCGTCTTCCAAACACTTCTATCCTATTCTTTCCTGTTCCATTATTCCTATGTGGACCAAACAATTTTCACTCTCAGATATCTTTTAACTTCGATGTGTGTTGTTCCTAAATATATCCGTCACTACTAACCAGTAACCACGCCCTTTATAAGGCAGTTTTCCGTCAAACATAATATGTACGAGTATACATTTCCTTTCGTTCCTTTTCTTTTCGCGTTTCCTTTCTACTTTCATTGCATTCGTTCTGTTCTTTGTTTTTGGGTTTCGCGAAAGTGGTCGAACGGAGATTCCGATCTCCCCCCTTTTTAAGTAGGTAGAGTCTCGGGTAGAATAACATTTTATCTAATAATAATAATCTAATATTAATATTAATAACAATAATAATAATAATTATTATTATTATTATTATTACCATCATCATTATCGGATATAATTAACGGTATAACAATTACTATTGTTCTACTTCTACATCCTTTTGTCC
Source organism: Isoperla grammatica (assembly GCA_945910005.1). Taxonomy (NCBI): domain Eukaryota; kingdom Metazoa; phylum Arthropoda; class Insecta; order Plecoptera; family Perlodidae; genus Isoperla; species Isoperla grammatica. Next base: position 34,037,702 of record OX246737.1, on the reverse strand, counting down.
ATCGGATTATTATTATAATAATAAATATTATAGTTCTTAATGATAAATCATTATGGGAACCATTCTTTCAATTTTATCTGTATTTCTCCACTTTTCCTCATTCTGTTCGCAGTTCAAACTTCCTTCTTGTACTCACTCCTTCACTGGAACACTGGAATATCATTCCAGTGTCTTTAAGAGTAAAAGGTTAGGGTAGCTAACTAACTCGCTAAGTAAACGGTTTGGAATGATATCTTGAGAATGCTTCTAGATGTTGCAAAAGTTATTCATAGAACGATTTGTTTCTTTATCAGATAAACGTGGAATGAACGTACTTTCAAAGATTGTAATTTTATATCATTCACTTTTTTCCAATCTTGAAGCGTTATCAAGATATCATTAAACTACCGTGAATTGTGGGTGGTTTAACAAAATTCATAAAATTTCTTCACTTGATCAACTTGGATAGTCAATTTTGAATTTCCATTAAAATTTGACACCCCTTCTAAACCTCTTTAATTTTTTTTCCTCGCTTGTTTATTCAATCCTCAACACTATCCTTTATTTCACTTCTGTCTCACCGATAATGTAGATATTCATCACTCTTTCAGTTCCGTCTATTTCAAACTGTTCGTCTATTTAGCTCAATATAAATCTTGCACCAGTTATTCATGCAGAATCAACGTTATTTGTTTGTGACGCATCTTTTCATATCTGTTTTCCATTCTCATATTATCTTTGACAAACTCAAAGCCTTTTCCAATTCACAAACAACTAAAATCTTCACTTTACCCCGTTTGTATTAGAAGTATACATCCATAATCAACCACCCGACAAATCAGGCCGATATCCGCTATATTCTATTCTTAGACCACATTCTGCGTAACAGTCACAAGCGATACACGAAGATCGCTATGAATATATGTTAATCAATACACACATGTGGTTCTTTTCAGTTTTCTGTTCAATGCACGTATGTAGCCAAGCCATTACTAAAGCACTGCTTTTACTATACAGACGACGCTACAATAATGTGAACGGTGACATCTGACGTAACGGTAAAGTCAACGTTCTTTATTTTTATATCGACGTTATGGTCTCTTACACGTACTTTCATCAGAGCACCGGCTATCCAAACAAAAGTTTCTGTATGTTTTTTTTATTTCCTCTTCTGCGGTGGATGTTCGTTGTAATACTTTTTATGCTGTCATAGCAAACGTTTTGAAAGCATAGAACATTGTGGTTTGTGGCCCATTTTATTCTTTCCGGGTTACGCGCTAGAATTTTCATTTCGTAAAAGTGAACACTGAAACTACTTTTATTATACTGTCAATGTTATTTGAGACCCTTTCATTTTGAAGAGACACGGACGTAAACATCCCAAGGGCTACTCTACTAGACTGTCATAACTCAAACTCTTTGACACAATTTCTCAAATCGATTTACTATAAGTTAGTAAGTAAGTAAGCAAGAAATCAACAAGTGTCTTAAACAAACCACGGAAGTTGCCGACAATCATCCAAGTTCCCATTAGGGTAGCACGTCAGAGTTTAATTCAATTAGGAAGAGCTCCCAACCGGAGCAATTTATACTGCCGAAGTCTGACCCTCCTTCTCTAGAATTTAGCGTTCTAGCTGCGTGAGCTTCCGACCGCACGCCAGATATGCCATGCTAAGCAACAGTAACATTGGGGCTCATAATGAATTCATGGTGTTTTATGAACACGAGCGTTATGAATCTGTGTTATAACTAACCTTTACCTGAGGAGGAGGCGTAAACGGTCGTCGAATATAGTTGCCGTGAAAAAGAGTAGTTTATCGGTTTCTTATTAGGTGTAGAGTTGTGTGTTGATTAACCCTTCGTTGATCAAAGAGAACTATTCACAAGCACAACACAAGGTAAATGTCATTATGTAGATATCTCTCAGCGCAGTGTGTGTATTAGGTTTACAAAAATGTATATCTAGAGAAGAAATTATAGTTTAGTGTATATTTAGGCAAACGCATTACTTGTTTCAGTCATTATACTCACAAAATCTATTTTATTCCCAATCTTAGAAATAAGTAAAGTACAGTGATTGGTAGGTAAATATAGATTTATATTTTCTTTCTACTTTCTAGCAATGATCTTTTCCCAAATGTATTTCTTCAACAATTTAACAAATGTAATTATTTTGATTGTGTTAAAGAATAATTGTGATACACTCGTCTCGAAAAAGCTATATACCTAATCTAACGTTAAACCAGTTCCACCCGAAATAGATGTCAACGAACCTTTAATATAACAGGTACTTCGGAACAACTTTTTAGATGTGCATACATGCTTTCTTTAAAGACGAGTGATTCGTGGCCACCCAGCTATCTCCTATTTCAAATACCATCGCTGCACGGATTATCACTGGTCACGAGTCACTCGTCTATGACTAACGCATTGGTAAAGTCTTTTGGATAAGTATACTCGAGTTACAGTCAGATTAATATTATTGTAAATTAACCATATAAATTGAAACTACTAAAATTAATCTTTTGTATTTTGGCTATTTCTTTGAAATGCTAAGAAACTATAGCTATTTAAATAAATTATACTTTGTTTTTTAATTAATATTCTTCAAAGACATATCTGTAAGAAATGTAAAATAAGAAACTAACATTCTACTCTTATCTTCTGCCTTAGTTTTCACTTATTTCCCCCTTTACACTTTACAGAAACGCTGTACTTATTTTTATAAAGACAGAAGAAATGAATTGATGTTGAATTATATTTTCGAATTGAATTGAAATTCCTGCTGTAGGTCTTTTGTAAGAAAAGTTGATTGGGACAACTCCCCAGAGGTCAGGTAAATTGTGGTATTAAACTATTATCCAATCCATCATAGCTATAACTTTATTTCTGTGAAACAATAGCCTCGAAAGCAATACGCAAATAATGTACGACAAAGAGAGATATTTATAAACAAGCTCACTAACCGTAAGTATAGTTGGGACACATTTTGTGCCGTGAAGGAATACCAAATGTATTATTATTTAGTGAGGAGTTATACAATACATTGTACATAAGAGAATTAGTTGGAGAAAACTAACAATATTTGTATGTAGAGTGTATACTTCTGTATTGGAAACTCTTACCGGTATCGTTAAGATATTGATACAAAAAAGTGCATAGAGATCTAAAGCAAGCAATAAGTACATTATGTAAGACATTCTAGAGCAAGTGGATGGGAAGCAAAGTACAGAATCCAGCCTTGCGTTGTAAAAGACATTCAGAAATGAAAAGACTATCAGAAAACATTAGAAATAGATGGTGATTTCAACCAATCTTCGGATTGCTTACATGATAAATAAACATGGCTGGTTGATTGGATGTTGTTTGAGAAGAAATGGGTATTGAGCCTGTTTAGTAAAATTTTTGCCAAAGGTCTCAATGTAAGAAAGGTAAAATAACAAAAACTATAACAACCCCATTGCCCAAACTGTTTCAACCTGATTCTGTAGTGGAATCGTTATCCTGCACTCTAACAAAGTGGCGTGGCTACCAACGGGGGGGGGGGGGGGGGAGGTACCAAGGGGTGTTGCGCACACTGAGGTGTAGGCTTACATAAATAAAAACAACGCAAGCTGAAGAGAACGGAAGGTGTCTGGAAACAACACCCACTATTGTTTTGGATTACTCATTTAATAAATGTCAGTTGTTTGTAACCAATGTACACTATGGAGTGGCTTTAGTGATTATTTGTTAGACATTTAAGTTGGATTCAGTTGACTTAGATCGAATTCGATAAGAATTAACTGGCAATAAACAATCGTGAGCACACTTAATTATCTCATCATTTGGATAGAATCACAATAACACAACAACCCTTATGTTTACGTCGTCACTCAAAAGGGCAAAGGAGGCACCCACCCCTGGCTGCGACCAAGTCACCAAGTTGCTCTTGCAGGCCTACATGGTATTGTATCTGTAGGCCAACTTGTGCTGCGAGAGAGTGTGTATGAAGGTTATTGAAATGTTCATTGCACTCCTTGTAAAGCATTCTGAGGGCACCCTTACCCTACCCCGTCAGATACATCCTGACCCTTCTTGCGTGTCCGAGTAACAAATCACTTACCTTACCTTAATTTTAATCCGTACTTTGAGTTCGTGTGCATCTACAATGACACCACTACACAAAAATCAACATTTGAAACCCTCGATGTGATTGGTGCAAGCTGAGCTGGCTGCTTCATTCAATTGTATCGGGTATTCAATTTAGAAAAATTCTCGAAATTAAATAGAAACACCGCTCAACGTTTATAATATAATTATATAGAGCATCACTAACACGGGTTTGTATTTTAATAATGATTTAGTGTATTTCTTGATACTACAACAATATTCATCTCACTCTTTTTTTAACTAAAGCAATCATGGAATATATTGTAGCAGCGTTTATTATGTTCTTCACAAAAATAATGATTCATTATAGTTGACAGAACAATAACGACAAGTGTAGTTTGAAGTAATTAACACACTATAAAGAGGTCGTATTCCCTATATAGGTTTGCCATATGGAGATGCTTTCATGCATCATGTATTCCTGTGATACGCCAAACGCCGTTGGCTGGCCGGGTTAGGGTTAAAGTATAAGCGAAATGTTATTTGATTGTAACGAAGTGGCTTCGGACAGTAATTCGTAATGTAGGGACTATATTATCTCTTCTTGTTTTTCCCCTACGTGAATTTTTGAAGAATAAACCCGTTTCACGCAAACCTGTCGAATTCAGCCTGAATCATTAGCTGCTTCAGCTGAGTCTTAGGACGTCACGTCACGCACGGAATGCAGTGCGCTAGCAGTAACGTCGCTATAGAAGAAAACCGTGGGTAATAATTGCAAAGCCCAGCCATGCAGGTAGATTCCCATGTAGTAACGTAGCTAGAACATAACTCAATTAGTGTTCGAACTATCTCAGAAACCATTTCTTGATTAGTTTCCATTTATGAAACTAAATCATCATAGATAGATGTATCCATAGTTTCTCAGCGATGAGATCAAATTATTAATATAAGTATCGTTGCTCTGATGAGTTGACTGAACAGTCATATGAATTTCGTTGTAAACACAAGAGATTATCAAAACATTATAACATGCGCCCCTTTAACTATTTATTTAATAGTATCAGCATAGAAGAGGCACAAGACATCGTGAAGTTCGGTGATTACTTACTTAACTTTGTTGTAATTAAGGCCAGTGTGGGTCAAAATGCCCTCTTTAGCCTAATGAGTGATGATTGATGAATAATAATGAAGAAGGGAGGAGGGGAAGCCTGGTACAGGCACGTAGCCTACTCCAGTCGAAAAGTACCGAGGGACCATTGGCTTTACGTCCTATCCGAAAGGACGGTGTAACTAGACTAGTCACATAGGTTCCTCCACTGACCTGGACTGCCGAGCAGTTGACGAGAAGAACGAAGCTTTCGAACCCTCTATCTGCTCTAACCAAAGGTAACTAGTGTTTCAGAGGAGAGTGGTCACCCATCCACCTCCTGACCTAGCCCGAGGTTGCTTAACTTCGATGTTCGTATGGGAACCGGCTAAGCGACCGCGGCTAAACCGTGGGCTGTTCGGTGGTTGAATTGTCATTGTTATATAATTATTGTTGTTGTTTTTTGTCTGTACTGTACATGATATTTAAGTTGAATGTGTCTGTTATAAAAATTGTGTAAGATGGTTTAAAACGAATAATGGGTAGAAGAAAGCATTGAAATTGAGAAAGCAGCTATATGCAGTCAAGGGCGGTGAAAGTGAACAACAAGTTGTTCTTCTCCCGCTCATCTCATTACCGCACTTTCTTGCTAATCCGTTTAGTTGTAAAAATGATTTAAAGAAGTACTTTCGAGTTGATTAAAACTGGAAGATCTGAGTCGCTCCAGCTTTCAACGTGAGACGCGCCGTACGTTTCAACCGAGACCCGGACTTGTGTTTTAATTAGTCTGAAAGTGGAATGGTAAAAAAAGCGAAACCGCGATTAAGCTTTTTGAGGGACTTACTGAGACTTAACGTGAAATTTCTTAACTAAGGTACAAAATGATATCGTAAACAGCGTTATTACGCTAATGTTCCAGCATGAAAGACATTTCACGCATAAGCACCAGCTCCGTGGGTGTAGGAGGGCCAAAGCACCCACACAAATATAAGGCATTCAGTGGCGTATCCAAGGGGGGAGGGGGCGCTCAGGGGCTTAGGGCCCCCCAGAAACTCCAGCTTTGCTTATACTCTGCAAATATTCTTAATTGTTTTATGGTAAATACTATCAACTCCAATACCCCCCCCCCCCCCCCCCCCACACACACACCCGGTAGAGTTTGTTTAAGTTTTGAGCACCCACAGCCATCCTGAAAAGTTGGCGACCCTGGTTTCAGGTGTGAATATAGTCAAATAAGGGCCGTAGTAAAGAGCCGTAGTATAATAATAACCTAGATGTATAGATTTACGGGTTATCTAGTTAGTTTGTAATTCGTGTGGCTGTATTTTTAAATGCATTGTATATCCTAGTACAAACCGCGATTTATCGTCACTCACTAATCTAACACAATCTTATATATAGTGTATTCAGAGTTTTTGGACAGGCAACATAATATACCAGTACTACAAACGAGCTTACGTAAGCTTAAAATAACACAGTCACAAACATAATATTATATTTACTACATGGCCATAACTTAAAAAGCTGTGTGAAATAACATAGTTTACATCAATACGTACATTGTGTTCATTTCTTAAAATTGGCAAAAAAAAATATTTTTTGTGGAATTGTGATGTTCAAGTAAATAGAAGTGTGTGTATATAGTTAGAGCTTATTTTTTTGTTTTTTTGACAATGCTATACGAAGGCGTTGATACCATACGTGGTCAGTAATGTAGGACACTATTTTATTTTATTGCAGGACACATCCACATCCACTCCGTATTGTTTTACTTTATTGTACAACTACAAAGCCAAGCGGCTTAACTACGTGAGCATTACTATTATTATTTAATACACACTGGCCTCCGGTCTCATATCTCTACCGAGCGCTGCACGTCTGTGTGAGGGGAGACGTCCGAAGGCCATAACGAGGTGGAGAGTAGAGAATACTCAACTCATTCGAGCGGACGTAACACACACCGCCGTGGCCGCAGGAAACGTGTTTTAACATCACTGAGTTATTTAGATGTTTCGAGAACTAGAGGCATCTATATGAATCGTTGTTTGTTGAGAAACAGTCCCGCCCATGCGATAAAAACCTCAAACACACATTTGATGATTAAAAGGACTGCCTAAGGGCCTAGGTCAGATGTATTGTTCACTCGAGAGGGTGTAAAAGGTGCTTTTGGTAGATACTCTTTCTTCTAAGATGCCTACAAAGAGCATTATGTTGAACTCGAAATAAAATATGTGCTAGAAAAATAATTGAATTCAAAACATGTATGTGTAGGATTTTCAACATTTCGCATAATAAACAAGGAAGATAATGTCGGCGTTTGATTGCAATTCTTCTTCTTCTTCATCTTCCTCTGATTATTATTATTATTACTACTCTTATTATTTTTAATGTCATTACTGTGTATTGTATGTATTATAGGGAAGAAATTGATCTTCATACATTTTTTTCCGAGGATGACAGATATTTGGTGATGTAGTGCTCGTGCCCTTTCTGTCACTAAATCTTACAGAATGCGAAGAATAAGTAAATAATTAATATTTTTTCGTAGGAATACCCGTTATAGGGTGCACACCAGCTTTACCTGATGTGCCCCTCTTCAGGTGACTAACTAGGTTATTAGGGTGTTTTAATAGCTGGGGAGGAATGTCCGAGGGCTGTTAGTTAGGATTCAATACCAGCAAGAAGTAAATGCATCTGTAATGTAAGCGGTAAACAGGCATTTTTATCAGTAGTGTAATTAATAGTTGTCACTTCTATTGGAAACCAGGAAATCAAGGCGTGGCGTAATGTGGCTTCAAGGGGGCAATTGTCCATAGCCAATATACACCGAGGAGCCTAGTCTGTGTTTACTGTTCAGCAAGATAACGCTGACCGGCAGAAACGATACGCCCCCGTCCTTTGACACAGCTCGGTTCACAATGCAGGTAAACTGAGAACCGGTGATCGCCGCTAACCTCATTAGTAGGGATACAACGCATTACTTTGATCTTCCGTAACGCCTAAGTAAGCTCCAAACTTGCATGGTATAATTATCGGCAACAGGATGAAATGGCGTAGGCTGCAATGGCGGAAATTGGTGAATAGATTGGCTCGCTGCTGCTTGCTGGGATTTCATCAGTGGGTTGACATTGTAACGAAGATTTATTGTGATGATGTGATTAGAAAGCCGCTGTGTAAACAGTTCTGGTCTGCGATCAACAACGAATACAATGTGGCCTGGTATTGGTGGCATATCAAGGGATTATTTAGTTTTGTTTACATGTTTTGTAACCGATCAATACGTGACGAGTTTTAAGTGTGTCAAAACACATAGAATTGAGTTATTTTTAATTTTCTCCTACTGTATGTATTTTCTCTTGTACACTCAAGTTTAGACATTTGGGAATAATAAGACGTTTTTTGTTTTTCTATTCTATTTGGGTACTGGTACTAACATGGAATTTAAATTTATTTAGGTTTGTTGTTTTCGTTCATGTCATTTCAGTTATAAATATAATAACTTTTTATACACAACAATAATGTCAAGAAATCATCAAGATTCGAGACACTGGAGGTTTCAGACAAGATATTCAAACATTTGTTTTCAAGTTGTAAATTCAAGTTAGCATTTTTCGTATACATAAAATTCGTAAAAAAAAGTAGTATGCGATGTTAGAGTTACAGATACTGGAAAACACAAGTATGGTACGTTTTGCATGATTACGGATGAATAATTTGTTTTTAAGATTTATTTCATAAAATATTTGATTCAGTTCAACTTGCCGTAAAAACAATTTCATCCGTGATAATTTTAGTTAATAAATTTAAGAAATCGGTATTTATTAGATATTTTTAAATATTTTCAAAAAATCCAATTAAGGAGGTAAAACTGAGGGCAATTTTTTTTTAGCTCAAAAACGGAAGATGCAGTAGACGTAAAATTGATATTTAGATTCTCCTTTAAAAATACATACAAATTTGTCACAATTTTTCAAGAAACGGGGGATGAACAGAGACGGCGAATATTTTTTATTGTTATGAAGATACCAGTTGAAAACGGATGTTACACACATGAAAATTACTATTTAGGTTCTCCAAACGTGTGTTTTACCGTTTTTACAAAATTATGTTAAGGAGGGGGTGGGGGTGGATTTTTTATCGCAAGAACCAAAGCTCGTACACGAGAAATTTGGTATTAAATAAATAAATACATTCATATTAGTCTCAGTAACATGACTGATTTCCAGTGGGGGACTTTAATTTAAAGCAACTGAGCCAACCCTGTAGGCTCCGAACACCATCGACGGGTAAGCGATAACCAATCAAATATCGTTTTTTAAATATAAAATATATGGTATGTATCAGTGGTTGGACAGTGAAAGCACTGCGAACAAATATCAGAGTTAACAAGGCCGAATCAGAACATCTTTGAATTGACTGAGTGCTACTCCTTTTAAAATAAAGAAACATGTGCTTTACCATTTTGTCTACCACAATTGTACAAAATCCTTAAATCCTCGTGAGCGAAACCGCGGCGCAAACTGTTAGTTTAAGTATAAAATAAAACCTTGGAACTTGGAGCTATTTTTGTTTGTGTGTATATACACAACGAATTGCACTAACGCCTTGAATACCTTTCCCATAGAGCGGTATTATACATTTTTCTTGCGTGGCGAAGGGGTATGGCAAAATATGCTGTCGCTATTCAATGTATGTCGCGTAACGCAAGAGGCCGGTTGAAGCAGGGGAGGTTGTTGCATGGGTTGAGAGTGGTTGGGGGTGCTGGAGAGAGAAAATGTTGCCTCTATGAACAAAAAATCCATATAAAGATTCGTGATGCCGACGGGAAAATGTAAGGACTATGGAATTTTTCATTTAACAAACGTGAGAAATGTTTGCAAGTATGCCATATATAAAAAACTGTATAAACCGAGTTTGATGACCAGTTTTAAACGTGATTTATTTTTTATAGTTTTAAAAACATTATTTAAATCGTTAATGTACGCGTGAAACTTGTGTATGCTCAGCAAAGGGAACTAAGTGATTAAAATTTGAATTTTTAAAGAAATTTGTTTATACATTCTAATATTCACAAATTTCGTATTGCATTTTTTATAACACACTTTTGAGGGCAAGAAAGAATTACAAAGATAGAAGAAGAAATAGAAAGAAAGCATTGTACAATATATTGTATCATATGTATCATACGTTTTGTATCATATTGCATTACACATATTCGTTTTTATATTTCCAAAAATTCTTTCAAACGTACATATTATGCTGTGGATTGAACCCAGAAGGAAAAAAACAATAAATAAGCAAACCAACGTACATAAAAGTATATGTATGATATACAAAGATAATGTAGCTACATATTATATTGCACTTGTAGTGGAGAGTACGCGTGTGTGTGAGATCATGCACGCTAGTGTGCTATTGTGTTTCAGAGTTTAATGCCATTTGATTCAAATTGGTGTGGAAAGTTAGAGTACTACAGTACTTTGTTCGCTCTAAACAATGTATTATGTTATTATCATAGTATTCAATTACTCGTGTCCTCAGCACTTTAGGGACAATATATGCATGGGCACGATATCAAGACAACTATTAACTTTGCTTTTATATAGTGAGAAGGATAAAGAATAAGTCTACATGTTTACTTGCCCTACGAGCTGTGTAATTAGAGTTGAGAAGTAGGTAAGTGTACTCTGCTTCTAGGTCAGACATCTATAATGGGAGACATAAACTTGAAAGAAATCATCCTTCTCTCAAGCTGCGATGAGACACGAGGCATCTAATATTTGTTCCCTGCACTCAACTTGGCCACGAGAGTTGGTTTATGCTGTGTCGTGGTTGGCGCACCTACAGTCAAGAGATATGGGATTGTAATAAAACTCGTGCATAGTGTTGAAACCCAGAGAGAATTGGTATCGAGGTTCGCCCTATCTATAACACGCAGCGCAGATTGTGGTGTTACTGTATTGCCCCAACAGAGAGCCTTGATTTGTTCAAGACTAACATTCGGGCGATATGTTTTGATTGGCACATTTTCACTGGCTTGCTTCTGTATCAATATGTATACATTCTTAAAATGTATACATCCTAACTTCTGCTCTATGGCAACAATTAAACTGAAACTTGTTGAACACACCAAACACTTACCTAAAGTTATTGAATTATTTTTTTTTTTTAATTTTTACATTTCTATTGTTATTGACATTGTTGTTGTTATTACAACAATGCACACCGGGAAAACGATTACATGAGAACCAATTGAGATAATCAACTTTTTTAAAGTGTTATTTGAAGTTATGCAGACAAGCAATGAAATGATGCATCATATAATATATAGCTATGAGTATTTTATATGAAATATTTAACCTACTTTAAGTTTTGAATCGATTATTAATAGTTTAATCAATTAAATAAAAAAAATTGTAGATTGAAATTTAAAAAAAAAAATAATGAGATTTTCAGTGTTGTCCCGCCTTAATATTATCATTTTTCTTCCTTTACAACAGCAGACACAATGTTGTAGGGATATTTCCAAGTTCCTTAAGTGAAAATTGTTGTCTAATACGAGTTTTCAGCAGCATGGCGTATACTTTCAGTTAGTTGCTCAACAATTATTTTTCTTGTGGGAATGAGCGTACGTGATTTTTTACTGTGGAATGCCACATTAGGTCTTTCTGTTTAATGGGTACATTTTTTAGATTGGTATATAATATAAAAATTCGTTTTTAACACACTAAATATGATGGTTAGGCTTTCTAGCTAAGTAATTTTGACAAGTAATATACCAGTAAATCCTAGGATGATGAAAACTCAAAATACGAAATGTGTAGGTAAGGTATTTTAAGTTACTGGGGCAGAATCATCGTTACTTATTTATATTCCGTCACAGCGCGGGGGGGCGGCAAGCAGTGGGACTAGATCGTACGATTAAGTCGATTTGCTATAACCATAAGGATTGCTTTTTTTTATCACAAGTGGGTTGCATGTCTTCTTAGACATTGTTGTGATTCTTTTAGCTGTTTGCTGGAATTCTCCTTTCTCCTTCAAATGTGCTCATGTTTCACTGAATATTGTGCATGTGAAATATTACGTTAGGCGGAGACGTCCAATGTGTATACTTGCTGTTTACTTCATACAGCAATCTTAAAATGTTTGCCATCATTCAGATGTTCGCGTTTTATTTCACTGCAACTTCATAATTTTCCATTAGACTAATCTTGAATGTCAAATATGCTACTTACATTACATGACCTCAATTTTAAAGTTTGTAAAACTTTCATTTTATTTTTGGTTTCTCCATTTTTTTTTTATCGATAGACCCAAACGTAACTTAAACAGACGTAACATATTACGAATTGACTGAATTGACTTTTTACAAATTTCCAAAAAATGTGCACCATGAAAATTCCCAAAATTGTCGAATAGAATTATTTTCTTGCTGCAATTTGTGTGTATTAGTCCATTGCTTTGTTTAATCTTTCTTCCGTAGTCCACCGTGAACTTGTGAAGAATATTTTGGTTTCGTGTTTTCTAACTCTATTTTAGGTTGTTTAGTGGACTTTTTACAACCGTTGCATTTAGTTATGGTCAAAACAGTTTGATACAAATTTGAACGACCATTGGAGTGAATATATGTCAGTCTACACGCAATACTCTGGTACATTCTCCTGAGCCGCATTCCTGCAATAATACGTCATATTTTCATATTCTATTTTTAGCATTTAAAAATTAAATTTATAATTAAAAAATGGTCCCGCATGGACGCTTGTTCTGAAGGGGTCGTACGGAGTGTGGGTTACGGGTGGAGGGGGGAGGGGGAGCCCTCGGGGCAAAACCGAAACCTCACTCTCTGAGGAACGTGAATGTAAACTCATGAGGCTATAATATTGACCGAGAAAGATAAAGAAACATTGCGTGGGAACGCCAGTCGTAGAATGAATGTACACAGTAGGAGGGTTTCAGATGACGTCACAACAGTTTGTCACGTGGCTTCCGCTTACCATACCCACTGGCGCGTGGGCATTGGCACAACATTCAATGATGGCATTGAAGTAAATACGAATTGAATACAATTCTTTCAAAAAGTATAAAAGTTGCATTGCGTTCGGCTGTGATCGCGTACAGTATTGTTTGGTTCTAACATCAGTTGTTATCGTTCGTACGTCGTACGTGTCTCCTAGATCTAAAGTATCGGCAGTAATTATTTAGTTGTCAAATATCCTGAACTTCAACATATAGACCTTATATTATGTAACCATGCAGCTCGATAATCAATAACCGATACGCATTCAACTTGTATCATCATTACACGCCATTTTCGGCAACCATATGCTGCAGTGAAGCTCCACAAAAAGCAAAAACTTTGGTTAAAATTTGTTTTCCTGTATTGCAGACTGCACATACTAGGTCTTTAAATGAGATATTTGAATAGTTATTGCAAATACCTTAGTATACAACCTTTGAATCTTGGTGCTGTTTTATTCTTAATGGTTCCAAGATTTGACGTATTCAAGTTTGTCATCGTAGAGAACAAGCGAAATTAAAAAAAAACTTTCCGCCCTCATCATACTTCTTTATTTTGGTTGGAAATGTGAGTCAAACAAGTTCTTGCACGGCCTTTAACTAGTCAGCGCTCAATCCCCAACGGCCATAAGCGCTCTTATTATACAGCGAAACTTTAAATTAAATTAATCCTGCACTTATTAGCCGTCTTGAAAAAAAAGGTTTTCAACAGTCGACACAATATGAACTTTTACTTTATTTAAAAATCCATACGAATATACTTATAGAGAGTGGAACGAAAAATTGTATTTTTTTTATCATAACGGTAAAAACAAAAATGTTGAATAAATAAATAAAAATAAATTTGTATTTATTGTCTGCCCACTCAGTTGCAAACCCTGATATTCAGTGGGGGGACACTGTGATTTAAAATGTGCTTAATTCCAATAGCAGCTCCAAAGTCACCGTTCACGTATATCAAGTTTATAAATAGGCTAACGTCAATTTACAAAGTTAAAAACAACCAGCCCGAACCGGGATTCAAGCCCTTGACCTCCTGAATTGAAAGTAGAAATAAACCCACTAGACTAGATCAATGACCCGCAAACAATTGGGCGATCCACTGTATTGTTGTGTTGTACTTATACGTTTCTTTAGTAATTCTATAGAAGCACAAAAAACAAACTAACACGTACATTTTTTGTGAACTTAGTAATAGTTAAAGAAAGTTGGCTGGAATTCATAGGGCCTCTCCGAATTCTACTAAAAACGTTCTGGTTCCTGTTCGTCTTGATGTTACGTCATCAATAATCATCAACTATCAGTAGCCAGAGGTCACCCATTGTTGATGACGTCAAAGATCAAGACCAAGACCAAGGTCCCCCCCTCTCCCCCCATTGTTACCAAGGTAACAGTTCCATGCATGTTATTTCTCATATAGAAAACAAATCCATAGCAACAATGGGTGCCCCTAGGTGTAGAGGCCGGCTATGAATTGTAAATTTCCTAAACTACTACTAAGTTTGCAAATAATGTATGGTATGTGTTAGTTAACGACGTATGAATATTTCGTCTGCTCGTACAAAACACATAATTATTTGTAGCAGCGGCTGAAAGATTCGTTGTTGAACAAAAACTGTGACAATACATATTTTTAAACAGTCACATCAATCAGTTGCACAATTTCAACCTACACGTATTGCAAAACTACTTCCAGAACAAATTAAAAAACCATTTGATATCACAATGCGTTGTCGATAGCACTGCTGCAACCAAAAATGTTTTTTTTTTTTTATGTTTTGAATATTCATTTTTAATTACAAACTTTTTAGTTGCACTCTCTGCATTTAAAAATTATAATTTAATCCAGTGTGGCAACAGTCTGCTGTTGATGGTTCTAGTAGTACGTTTGTTTTTCATAGCATAAATGTTGGTGTTGTGGCGTGGGAAATGATCAAGGAATGAAGCCCTTGGTGTCAGTCACGATCGACCCGTGTCTCACACGCTTTGCCCCCACAATGGCAGTTTCGTTCTTTGTTGGTTTCGACAACATGAAGAGTGGGCGTAGAATCTAATGTATAATTAAAATTTACAAAGGTTCATGTATAATGTGAGTGTTGTTATTTTGGGATTACTTCATAGGAAATTAATTCAAAATAGCAATCCTCTGTTTAAATAATTATACCGTACATGTTTTTCAAGACTTGTTAGTTTTAGGAAACCACATTTTGTTACCTTTAAATGTTGCGTTGTTTTAATGTTGCAAGTATAGTCTTTCACGTTTCGGCTATTCCAGCCACGCGCTGTATTTTTATGATATCCATAAATAAGGTACTTTTTATTAACCTTATACGGTTTTAAAAACATAACTACCCATACCTTCAGTAGTACGTTTTACATTCACGTTACGGTAACCTATTATTATAGAGCGAGATGAAAGTAAGGACGTTCATATTTTTATGTCACAATTTAACACCGTGTTTATGCGATTTAATGTGTAAAACATGATATCTTCAGGAGTTTTGGGTTTACGAATTGTTTCGCGCGCGGTATGAAACAACCATTTCTCCGGCGCTTAAGTAAATCCTACGCCAAAAGCTGTTAATGATATGAATAATTTTTTCTAACTTCACATAATTCATATAATTCATATAATTAATATAATTAATATATTTGTGTTAACCAAAGTTAACAATATGAACATTTACAGTTTTATGTTTCTCGCTTATAAAAACTGCTTTCCTTAATGTGACTGCAAAAAGTACCATTTGTATGGTATCGTATGACCAAAGTTCGTATTGTTTCAATTTTCAAATTTGAATAAAACCCAATTTAAGATTTACTCTTCACAAGTTTATTTAAATGGATAAAAGAAGAGAAAAACGAAACGCGGTTAGAAGAGACTGTGTTCCCTCTTGACGCTCACGCTACTTGAAACCTCAACATGCTACAATGTCGTACTCAGCTGTTTCAACATATTCGCGTTCTGCATAAATGGGCTCGAGTGCTCGTCCCACTCGGCACCGCCACCATAAGCGTTATAGATGGCAGTGCACTGGCTCGGCACCGCCACCATAAGCGTTATAGATGGCAGTGCACTGGCTCGGCACCGCCACCATAAGCGTTATAGATGGCAGTGCACTGGCTCGGCACCGCCACCATAAGCGTTATAGATGGCAGTGCACTGGCTCGGCACCGCCACCATAAGCGTTATAGATGGCAGTGGACTGACTCGACACCGCCACCATAAGCATTATAGATGGCAGTGGACTGACTCGGCACCGCCACCATAAGCGTTATAGATGGCAGTGCACTGACTCGGCACCGCCACCATAAGCGTTATAGATGGCAGTGGACTGACTCGGCACCGCCACCATAAGCGTTATAGATGGCAGTGGACTGACTCGGCACCACCACCATAAGCGCTGTAGATGGCAGTGCACTGGCTCGGCACCGCCACCATAAGTGTTATAGAAGGCAGTGCACTGACTCGGCACCGCCACCATAAGTGTTATAGAAGGCAGTGCACTGACTCGGCACCGCCACCATAAGCGTTATAGAAGGCAGTGGACTGACTCGGCACCGCCACCATAAGCGTTATAGATGGCAGTGCACTGACTCGGCACCGCCACCATAAGCCTTGTAGTCGTAGGAAGTCCATTATGACACATCCATTATGACATCAGTCAGTCCTGTACTACCATAGTGGACTGACTGATGTGTCGAAGTCCATTATGACACATCCATTATGACATCAGTCAGTCCAGTACTACCATAGTGGACTGACTGATGTGTCATAATGGACTTCCTACGGCGAAAAAAACTCACACTTGACGCGTGAAAGGCATCTTGATTCCTTTTCCCTTTCAATTGGGCGCGCATTAGAACTAAGGACCACATCTTGTCATACAATGTCATAGTAGGGATCTTTAGAGAGAGGGACAGAGCACATCGTCTAGAACTGACGATATATGAATCCTATAGGGAGTTTTGGTAAAAAACGGACTTGGCTGACTTTGTATCTAACTTTTCAAAATTACTGTTTTGTGGGAAGATTGAATATACGAAGTATACATTTTAAAGAATAACAAAGAATCAATAGCTTTTTTATGTTCATAAGATAGCACAAGATAATAGACATTACAAATACATATTAGAATATATCATTATTTTCTACGGATTTTGATAGCTATGTTATCTAACGCAAGAGGATTTAACCAATATTTGACTTGTTTTGGACCTAACAAATTTAATTAACTTATAGAGCTACAAATTCCGTATTCAATGATATCAATAACTCATTTTTCATCAGAATGTGACTTAGCTGGTATTGCATCTAGACTCCTCCAGACTGCATAACAAGGCAACAGCAGCGAAGTGCAGTGCGTATTTCAATATTATTTGTTATTTATTGTGATTTGATTCCTCACGAACTTGTGTATACGCGTGATAATCACTGCTGCGGCAAACAATTATGCCAGAATATTATAATCTATTAAACTTTAGTATCTTGCAACCCAAATCATAGTCTGAGCGAGTGCAAGTACGTGTATAACCAGGGCAATACTTCTGTGCTGGCATTGGTTGCGATGCACTTGATGCACCAGTTATTGCTGCGTTACAGATCACGTGATGATAGCTCAGGGCCACACAGCAGATAAAGTCAGAGTAGTCTGCAAACAGTGGTGGAAGCTGATATGGCCACAATGTCTCATTATTTAGAAAGGTTTTATCATTCATTGCATTGTCATTGTCATTGACCATAAAAGTGGAACATTTCCACCGGTTTTATTGAAACGCGCGGTTTATGGTCGTGCGTGTCACCGCGATAAGTCACTTATGATGGGTTTTATACACACTTAACATATTTGATGAATTTTGGAATTGAAACATTCTCTTCGGGAAAAGTATCATAAAATGTACATTTGTTGAGCTGAGCGGTGTTACGCCCACATTGTTGAGTAGGCCTAAGGGTGCGTTCACATGTTCTTACGTCGGACGTTGACGTCAGACGTTGGCCAACCGTAGCTCGTAGAATTCTCGACGACCACAAGCGATTGTTGTAAATGGCCACAATTGGCCTCCAACGTCCGACGTAAAAGCATGAAAACCCGCCAACCCATCGCGCCCAATAACAATGCGCGAAACGCTATTTATAGCTATTTTTTTAAATTACTGGAATATATATGTGTGTGTATAATGTATAAAATTATGCACAAATTGATTTTCTAATATTTGAGCAAGGATTACCGTAAGGCTGTATAGTCACGTACCCTGCGTGGGGAACATCCGATTTCGGTTTGTTAAAATCGCCTATAAAATAATTTCAAACTGTCACAAAAGAAAATCAAAATATCTGATCCTTTAGCAAATGTAGTGCTCTTTCTTCATCCCCAGTCGGGTACATATCTTCGTATTATATATTACGATTTTTTATTACAATCGTTACATAAATGATTGTTGTTTTGTACACGAAGGTATAATTATATTTCCGTAGAGTTATTAAATGTTTGTTTATATTCTTCGTGTGTCGTGTTATTCACCGATGTGGTACTGGTACACTATAATTATATTTGCGTTACGTTTCAGAACCCCCCCCCCCCCCCTCGTGATCTTATCCGCATTCAATATTTCAATTCCAAAACTCTCTGTTCTGACATGTCGTTCGTATTTAATACACATAAACACGTTTATGGCTCACTTTACAACCGCAGCTGTCTCGTATTCGTCACAACGGCCACATTGAATCGATAGTTTGTGTACACGTTGTCTTGTGTTAAGTTGCTTGCGATGCAAACAACCGACGTAGATGATATTACAAAAATTGTTAGTTATTGGTGTATAAGAGGCTACGAATCAGTAGATTCTGACCTGAATGATGGTTATTTCCGAAAATTTTCTGTGATGAGACGAATTCTGGAATTGAGTCATACTAATGGCCCTCAGGTTTTGTATAACGGAAGAGGTGGATATCCCAAGTAGCACAAACGAAAGGCAATTTGTATCACAGCCATCAGCTGAGCTTAGAGGAGACATTGAGGGACTTGCGCATGTGGATCGCTTATGGCTTTGGCACAATCCCCATACAAGCATTCCATAAGCGGCCAGCCACCTATGTGCCCCACAAGAGGTAAGCTGTAGCAAATGCAGCAGTTTGGAGAGGAAAAATACTTCCGGATTTGTGCATAGTGAAAAACGAGGGGCCCACTGTAGGCCAGCCATAATATTGCAACATGGTATTCCGGATTTATGCATAGTGGAAAATGAGGGGCCCACTGTAGGCCTGCAGCCATAATATTGTCACTGGTAATGCTGGCAATTGTCCCAAAGATATGTATCTGCAATCCACTTCAATACTGCTCAAGCCGGCCACATTAGGGCACTAGCAACACCAAAAGACAACAATGAAACAAATGAATTGAATCGATGGACAAACAACAAGCTGTCAAAAAATAATTTCGTCTGATTTTGGAAAACAAGAAAAAAAACAAATACACACAAAACTTTCACTATGTCGTTGTCAATCATTAAAAGTTTTAAATGGCGAGCAGTTACTATTGCTACACTTGTTTTTATTTCCATGGTTGCAATTTTATTATTTTGACAGCTGATGATTTGTCCATCAGTTCAATTCATTTGTTCCATTGTTGTCTTTCGGTGTTGCTAGTGCCCTATAAGGACAAATTCTATGACTATGCACCCTACCTCTCCGGTACATAAATAAACCGTACTGTGGCGTCTGAACAAACAACAGAACGTGCTAAAACGTTCGGTGAGTCACCCTCCCCCCCCCCCCCCCCCAACCCCACCCCCTACACGCGAAGTACAGATTTGCTCTTTTTCGTCCATTCTACAGAATGTGCTCATCGGCGCTGATGCTTATTCCTGCCGTGGTGTGTATTGGAATGAAACGTGCTACTTAATGATAAAGGCAAATTAATTTCCGCAGTAGCGCTTTCGCAGTCAATTTGTTTCGTTTTGTAGGGTACGGTTTATATATTGGTAATTATTTTTAATGTGCTCCAAAGTTTGACAACGTTGCTGTTCCCAGCCAACCCGTAAGACTATGAGGATAACTCAAAACAACTCGACTGCCTCAAGGCAATGAATAATCTCATACAATACGTATTATATAAATTATAAATATAGTTGGGTTCAAACCAGGAAACAATTGGAGTTCATTGTGATCTGCTGATAGGGTGAACACCAGCTTTACAACATATGTTCCTGTTCTGGTGACTAACAAACAACTATGTATATGAATATTAGTGTGTTCGAATTATTGGGAAGAAAGGTCCGACCAGACGCAATATGGCCTTGTTGTCGTGTACGTCATTAAACACCAAATATTCAATCAATCTACGAAGATTCGAGGGTTGTCTTATAGGAACACTTCTATTCCAGAATTCGCCTTATTACTGAAGGAAGAAACCTCGGTAGTCTTAATTGCCTGTGGCCGGTGGCCTGAATCGAACCAGGGACCTTCCGAATAAGTCTCACGTGTTGCCGCTGAGCCAACCCTGTCGGTTGGCATTTCTTGATATTCCGTATCGATATAGAAATCGCCGAAGAAAATACATAATATGTTGTTAATTTTTCCCGGCAAGTAGTGTGGTGTAGCTACAATTTTTGCATCAATTATGATGTAGTTTTGGTCGAGGTTCCATCAAAACTCCCAATTATGTTATTTGTACCAAAACAGATTAGCTGTTATAGTCTTAGGTTATAGTATACGTTAATAATTAGCACGCTATTATTGTGAATGCGAACGAATCACTTTTTTAAAGAAAAAAACTGACATATTGGTGAACATTGGTCATTGTCATTCAAATTGTCAAGGTAATTGTATTTTTTATTGGGTTGTTAATGGAAATAAAATGTCGGCAAAGTTCGTTCAAATATACGTTTCATTTTCCCATGCTTAATTTAACAGCGAATCTTAAACACGAGATAAATTAATACTGCACAAAAGTATTTTCTCGATGTAATTGATTTGGTCGATTGACTGTTAACAAATACGACTCTTTCCAAGTTTATACATTTAAATGGGAAATCTGTAAAAAATGTTTGTTTAAATACCGCTTTCTGATCGAAACCAACATCAACCCGGATGGACACTCGTACGGATTTATAAAATCAATTAAAACATATAATGGGTGTTGATATCGGCAATCACAGCTGTAATTGCTCCGTAATCGCCCATATGAACCGCGATGTGGAGAGATGTGGAGCAGCAATGAGAGATACCGAGTGATATTCCGGGTACGAGGTAATGTGTTCCGTTGCTAATCGCCCATGTGAACCGCGATGTGGAGAGATGTGGAGCAGCAATGAGAGCTATCGAGTGATATTCCGGGTAGGAAATCTGTTCCGTTGCTCTAGAGTCTAGATTAGGGAGGAGATGGGTGGGTGGGTTGCGCTACTTCGTAACAAAGCTGATAATATGGAGACAACATGGTTACTTCGTCCAATCTGGTTGGTGATGTCGTAGGAAGTTGAATTCAAATCAAGTTTTTGAATAGTATATTCTGCAAAATATCCAGACGTATCTACGTAATGCCGCTTTCTTACAATCCTGTGTTCCTATTCTCTGTACAAATAGATAGCGCTGCTAAGCAGCCTCTTTACGGCGTCGTTGATGATTTAATAATAAACCAACAAAGAATAATTGACATCTAAACTCCTTCAGACTGTATCTTATCTATCTTGAGTGTGCAATAATAAATAAAAAAAGTGGGGATTTTGAAAATCAATATTTTCTTATCTTCTTTAACGTCTATCGAGGTTAAAAAGCTCCACCTACTCGTTAATGTTGTCTGACGATTTCACGTAGCACAATTACGTAGCTTTATCTTCTGTTTAAAACTTAGACCAAAACAATAATAACAATAATGTTTCAATGTTTCGTGTACTTTAAAGTAAAATGATAACACAGGGATCATTCTTTTAAGGGGATCCTTTAGAAAACAATATAATGGGTACGTTTATAAATTAAATCGATATTATAATCGATTCTTTCTTGAGCTTTGTATTTAAATACTCCAGACTTCCGAAGAGAGTAAAAGGCATAAAAAGAAGTATATTTAAAAAACGTTGATGTTGCATCATGGTCAAGACGTTAGTGGGAAGTTACAATGTAACAATGAAATCGTTTTAAGAAATTTTAATAAACGCCTTGTTGACATCTGCATAAAGTGAATTCATAAAGTGAACTATGCTACTACTGCGATCTCCAGCAAATAATGTTTCTTTCTATGGCTTTCAACGATCTGTCGTCGATTATATCGTAGAGTGTTTGCTTGCTCTCTGTTATCTCGTAGCGTTCGGGCTGGTGTCAGCACTGTTCACTCCTTTGGTTCGTGATTGACCAGTTTTCTCTGGCTTCCCTGTAAAAGCAAACACTCGCAAGAAATCAGAGAGAGCTTGGAGTTAGTTGGACTGGCATGCAACACGCATCGGTCCCACTTGTTGGCCCCAACGCCCCCAAGTCATCACTCTCCCCTGTAGTCAGGCCCCCTGGTGGTCACTTGCATAGGAATCACTCTGCTAACAAGAACAAACGACCAAATCAAAGAAACGAAACCTCTTAAAGGAGATATAGGTTTATCGCCACGTTCGTCGGCACTGTAGTCTCATGAAAGTATAAAGGAGCGAACAGACCATTCTGTTGGACTGCTTCTCTCACAACCCAGATACCAACATGATGTGCTCGTAAATACACACAACACAACGCATGTCCCTGTCAGTGTTCACCTTAATCAGTAAGTTCCAAGAGCAAACATATTATTGATGGCGGTGAGCATATTGTGGAAGCGATTTCTGTATTGTGATGAGGAAATGAATAAATAAAATGACAAGGCCAGACTTCTCTAAGGCCAGAAGTCAGAACTGAGACGTTCTTGTTTGTATTTTTAATTCTCGTATTTCCTGTTGAAGTGCTGGGAAATGTGACACTTGGCTCTACACGAAGGTTTCGAAAAAAAAATCTTCCGAGATGCTATTCTGACACGTTCAAGTTCGCTAGCTCTCTCAACAGCCTGATGTTGCAACACAGCAGAGTGGTACTTAACGGTTCAAGTGCCAATTTCAAAATGAACCCATTTATTTATTTAGCTATCAAATGGAATTGAGTGTTTGCCTACAAGTTGAAACTAGCTAGCAGGACGTTGTGTGCGTTACTAAAATTGTAGGATTATATTTCAAAATATTGTATTTATACAATATTTATAACATTTGGTAACCACGAGTTTGTATGTCATAGTTTATTTTCAGCTTAAACAAAACGTGTCACATAAGTTAGTGATTTATATGCCCTAAAACGTGAGCTGTACTTATAAGAACAAAGTAGTGTTCAATTATTTAAAAAAATATTAGTATAACATATAGTTTTAAGTAAATAGTAAATACTATAATCCTCAAAAATGTAAAAGCAAACACAACATGAATTATCTGTAACAATTGAGATGTGATGCGAAGAACTCCGAATTATTATGAAATAATATTACAAAGTGTGACATATACTTAGTTAATTTGTATTATTATTGTCTGAATTAAAATTTGTTTACGTATGTAAAAGCGATGCTGATTGTTTTTAATCTATACGGACGAGTAATGTTACAGCGTCATCTCGTTCGTTGCAACTGTTTCTCTTATTGTAAATTTAAATGTGCAATTACCAAGTACGGTGGAATACGTCTCTCTCGGGTGGTTTCAGTCCTATTGATTTCCCGTACGGTTGTCGACGCCAATAAGAGCTAAGATACCTCGAGCAACGCATCATGTTTACGCAATAAAATGCATCATATTGGCGGGTGTTGCGAGAACGATGAAGGCTGAATGTACGCACGTGGTATCGATACGATAGGTAAACTATCACACAACTTACGGGCCTCTGTCTGTTACCCATCGTAGCTAGAATCTAGATAAACTCAATTATTACCATGGGCTAAAAGAATAATTTAAACGGCAATTATTGTGCAATCACAAATTTGAGACACGATGTATTATTAGAATGTAAAAACTTGCTTTAAATCATTATAAAAATTATTACATTGGCTTACTCTTGTAAGCAAAGACTGTCATGTAAGCTGATTGCCAGCATGCATTATACTGCTACTACTTTACTTAGCACAGAAACACACAATCTAAAATATAGGATACTTATTAAGGATGTGTAATCAATCATATCATGATGATTGATGAGGGCGCATAAACGTGAAATTGTTTTTAAAAGTTCTTTTCGTGTATGGCGAGAACACTATTCTAAATGCGTTTAACAACATACTTTTTAAAACATTTCCAGTACTATTTTTTGGGAGCCGATTTGGAATTGTTTTGAAAATCGTACATTGTTTAGATCCATTGGTCTGTCCTTGAGTCCCAACCATCCAGCATTTCAGATACGTCGAGGAGAGCGTCAGAATGTTTTCCCTTGAGGAGCAGAGCGCCTTAACTCCCTCACTCAAGACGCTCCTCACGGCGTCACTCTATTGGATTACCTTAACGTGTCGCGTTAGGGGATTATGGTAGCTACGCTCATCACACGATCACCAAGGAATTAAATGTCATCTGAACACATCCTCTGTTAATGTCAGCTCCATGTGCTTGCATTGAAAAACATCTTCATTTGTTTGACACTAGAGAGTGGTAAACGGATAATTTCAGTTAGTGACAACCAGTCAAGGAAAGATTACTGGTATTATACTTTCGCCATCTTTGAAATTCCGGCCGCCATTGTTACCATTCTTGAATACACAGCCTTCCCGATTTTAATTCGAAATTTACAATGAGGCACAGCCTTCGTGAACGAAGGTTCATAGTTCCCACGTGACGTCACAGCGGCCATGATTGCGACACAATTGGTAAGGCCCAATCCTAGATCATTGGCAAATACTATTCAAATTCCATAAATAAGCCTAATTTAGAATTTAAAAAGTAAACATAAGTAATACAAAAATTAAAAATTACGACACATATACCAATTTTTTTTTTAAAACACGCTGAATTTTTAAATAATTAAGAATTTCTGTGTTCTACCACAACAGCCTTCCATTGTTTCTCCATGCAACGTCAAAGTTTGATCACAAATGTGGCCGCCATGCGCAAAGATGTGACGTACGTGCATCCTATGAGTTCGAGATCCGAGATCCGAGGTTCTATCGCGGATTGACCCGTCGAGAAGGCTGTGCATTGAGGAAGTCGTAATACGCCAACTACACGCTATACTTTAATAAATATATCTTTAACTTTAAGTGATGTTTATAATAAAATGTTCCCTAAAGTCGTCCATAATTGGCATTTAAATGGCCATTTAAATAAGACACCCATAAAGCGTGTAGAATGCGCATAATGGCGGACGCCCAAGATGTCTGCACCCACTAAACTGCGCGTCATATTGTCTATACAGCCAATATTAAGTCAAGTATAATAATGTATTAAAAACGTGTCACAACATCAGAATTCTGTAATGAGAGATCCATGTGTGTTTTTAAATTTCATGACACAGGTTGAAGAGACATGTAAATATTAAACCAGTGGCGGAACTGAGCTAATTTTACCGATTAAACGATTGCGAGATTTCAATAGGGAATCCTCATAGTTTCTTATGACTTCGAACACAAAACTATATTTTTATCAAATCGATTTCTAATGTCTGTATTGTGTCATTGCTTGTATTTCTTTATTAATAGTGCAATGCAATACTTTAAGAATATTTTAGTAGAATTTCAGAAATCAGCAGTTTCAAATTGTTTTCCTCAAGTAGTAGGCAACATCCTACGTTGTAAGTGAGATTCAAACAAAGTTTCCTAACGATGACGTCACAATACCGTTTCAGTTGGAAAGAAAAACTGTGAACTTTCGTTACTAAAACTAGAAATGATAGTAACAAATGGTATCACCAGAATTGCAGTACGTAGTATTGGTGTATATTTTCTTCGGGACATTACCGTATCCAGTGGACATTCTCAATGCCTGACAATGTATGAGCATGTATTGCCACCGATAGAGATGGCCAATGCGTAGCACACGAGGCTCTAATTTAGGAGGTCGCCGGTTCTATATCCGCTAATGGGAATAGCGACTGAAGGATTTTCCCGATCTTTTCGTCTGCTACTTGGCGAATGGAGTCATACTAACAGTATTTGGACATTCCTTCACAACTATTCCCAATATGCACGGAGTAGCCATTTGCCCAATAATATCATACCCCCCTCAACAGGATGTAAATACTTTGTTTTGTAATCTTTTTATTTATAACTTATACACGACAGAATATAAACTGTACTCGTTTTTGAGAAAACGTAATACGTTTGTCCCGTTCAAAATTACATTATTCATTTCAAGCGTTACATAATTCATTGAAAGCGGTTGAATATGAAATGTAATATAATACCGCCGACAGCATCATTATATTTGTATATTTTCTCTAGTGAAATTTAAAATACCGATAAAGTTGTGATTTGTTTTTAGTATATCTTTGGATCATATGCATTTCACACTTATTCACTAAGTCTGTCGTGCTCTGAGTTTTTTTTTTTGCGAGGTACAATCATAAGGTATAGGGGTATATTTGTTTTTATTCGTACCACCTTCTTAGATACTGAGTGACGGTGCAGTAAAGACGATAATATGTGGACTCAACGACGGAAAATAGTAACTTAACATTGTGAAAGCTTGGCTGGTAACTAAACCGTTCCATCGGTAAAGTAGTTACTGCTATTACCTGAAAACATCTAATGTCAAAACAAATTCAAGAAATTTATTATTTTTCATATAATATGATCTGTTGATGCTATGACCGATGTTGGGAAAACATTTCTAAGTTTTGTCAACTATTTCTGCCCTCATTGCTTTAGGGGTTAACGTTTTATGGTTGCTATTAAAATGCGTTTGTTTAAGTAATAGCACTGAGTTAGTTCAAATCATACAGATATAACAACCTTAGCTAAAATATTGAATAGTGCAACTGCAAGAAGGTTTCAAACAGTACAAATAGGCTAAGTAAGCATCCCCATAGAAACTGGAAAGTGAAGATTGCTACTCGCAGAGAAACATTATTTTCTGTAAGCAGACATATTACTTTGGAATCGAAACATCACCTTTCCCCAACGATCCAGTTTTAAAAACTTACACAATAGCCTAAATTGTTAATCTAGTAGCTTATAGCTAATAGGGAGAAGATACCGCAATAGTGTTTTTTGGGTGTCTTCATTCAGTGTGCGTGGTAGCAGTATTGAGAGCCGAAACGGCCATGCTTTTTCTCTCTCTCTCTCTCTCTCTACTGGCCTTAACCACGCCTTAATAAAGACGATCAATCAATCAATCAATCAATCTCTCTCTCTCTCTCTCTCTCTCTCTCTCTTTCTCTCTCTCGCTCTCGCTCATAGTTCGTAGCAAGCATACTCAAATGCTACGCACATTTTGGCCACCACCATCAGTATAGCCCATGATACAATAATATTACTGTGTGAGTATAGCCGTTGTGGTCATGACCTACAAGTGAGCATCGTCCATCTATCTAGATCAAACCTAAATCATAATCATAAACATGTTTACTTGACGTTTGCAGGGAGCTTGAAAATAAATGACTTTGTAATAATCTCATCATTCATACACAAGAGGAATGAAAGCTGCGCGTTGATTGGTTCTCTGTGGATTAGGGTGCTAATTACAAGCAACTACGTCGGCGCATATTGCACAGCGGCAGCGACGAAGGTGGAGTGGATTGGATTCCTGAACTTCTGGCAATATGAGTCATTACGGGATGAGATGGACTAGACGACTGGACAACTTCCGTCAGCCAACATCGTTATCAATAGTTATTTTAGTAAACTTGATATTAAGGGTGGAAAACATGCTGAATATAGTCTCGCGAATAACGAGACACGAATGTTGTGACTCTATAGCCCGGGCTGTCAGATGTCTACCCAAGATTTTTTTATCCCTTAGGTATACCCTAAGAGGATCAGAAGAAAATCGGATCGAGGTCGAAATTCCTACGGGTCTTATGGTTAGAAACTGGACTATTTATAACACTCCTTGTCAAATGTAAAATACTTTTCACTTCATAATAGGTAAGGCCAAATCAAATAATTTTAACCTATAAATTCAATACTAAAAATACAAAAAAATTATTTTAGCAATTTTTTTATTTTTATTTTTCTTACATATTATCAACTCCAACTCGTCTAGCCTCTTCTCGTCGTCCGGGCCCCACGGACAGTAATCCTTGACGAAAGAGCAATAAACAAACTGGTAATGTATAAACAAAAAACAAATACCTAGCGTTGTTTTGTTGCCCTGCGAATAGTCCGAGTAATTATTATTGTATAAGCTATTCGTAAATGTGTTACAAGTTCAAGCGATTTGTATGTATGTACGGCATAATACCTAACGATGCTTTAACAAAGCGTTGGCAGCTTATTGTGCAGATTAGGTGGGCTAGCCGGACAGGTCTGGTATTAACTAAAATGTAATATTAAACTGGTGAATACTCTAGCAATCAGAGTTTATACCCCTTTAGCCAAGCTCGATAAACAACAAAATAAAGGACGAATGCATACAGTAAAGTAATCCAATTATTACTGCTTGCACGAGCAGTTTATACTTGAAGGCACTTGAAATTAAATAATGAAGTGAAGCAGATAAAAGACAGATGGTGCGTAAAGTTGCAGGAGATACGAGTGCATTGTACCGTTGGGGGGCGATTGATTCAGTCAAAGAGAAACGGACGTAAACTTAGTCGAAACTTCACAATAGTTGAGGAAGTTGGTTGAGATAAAAGATCCATTCTCACGAACTAACTTTACTCCCAAAGATGGAGCTAACACAGAACCAACAACAGCTCTATTCTTAAATATCACACTAAAATCACTTGCAAGTGTGAACATTATGTTTATTTCTAGAATAAATGTATCATTAAGACGTCCGTATTTACAAGATTTTTAACGAAATGAGGAACGTTTTTTTTATTCCAGTGTTTACATTAAAATACAGGAAATGCCACGTTTTTTAAGAGAGCTGATTTATTTAGTATAAGAATTTTGTTTGAAGCACGCTTACCCGCTCTTTAATGAAGTTGGAGCACCGTCTCTATATAGTTAGTTTGTAGAGCACAGAGATTCTCAATCTTTAATTAATATAGAATAGGCAACACGCGTACGATTTTTTGTATTATTCAGTAGACGTGGCGTAACGGACCAATCGCTGAGGCGGTGAGCGGCGGCTCGTTTTTCGCGCCCTTTTATGTATCGTTACTAAACCAATTATTTTGAGACATAGACTTATCCGTAATTCAAAATTCAAAAACACAGAGTTAATAAATGAGAGACAAGGTACTTAAAAATCGAATAAAATTACCATACGCGTTTTTCCTATTGGAATGTTGTAATTCAGAAATCAAGGTTAACAAATTACAAATATTTCATAATCCAAAATCTAGGTGAATTAACTGAAGCATTTTGGCCACTTTACGTGTTAGATAAATAAATTATTTAAAAGCTGTATGTATTTCGACCTACCCTGCGAACCCAGCGATTTCTGACAGTTATAAAATTGCTTTAAGACTGTCAAAAAGCAAACAAAAATAATATGTCACCTCCAGACTGAAATTCGTTGCTCTTTCTTATAAATAATTTCTTGTTTCAATGCAAATATTTTAGTGTTTAAAATTACATAATTTTATTTCTGCAATGTTTGCAACACACCTTTTAGACTCAAATGATAATTTGTTTGTACTAACCATTTATGGGATCTATAAGTTGGTACAGTTACAGGCTATTGATAATACTGTTAGTAAATAAAAAATTAAATAAATACATTCACATTTAGAGTCTCCCCACTCAGTAACGAAACTGATTTCCTCAGGTGTTAAACTGTAATGGCAGTATTTGAGTTTAAGTATCTTGGTGTATAATTGGATTGTATAATCTTACTGTTAAAAAGCATTATTAATATGTTTGTAATAGGGTGTGTGTGTTCAGTTATATAGGTATTATTGAAAGAATGGAGAAGTTTGTGACTGAGAGAATGTTGAGACTACGCGTAGATTCCTATGATCACTTTTGATTATTGTTTAGTAGTGTAGGCAGTACGACCGTCTGATGACAGTCGTGCGGCAGAGAAGAATCGACCATATTTTATTTGATACAGTTCCTTTTAGCCAAGATTTATAGTAGATCTTCTGACAGTTGATGAGCGAATGAAGTTTTATATACTTACGGTAAATATATTTTTAAAATGTGGAAAGGTAGGCCTATGTATTTAGATATTATAACAAATATGTTACAGTTTGTTGAACGTACTCGATATTCTGTATTAATGTTTACTTGTTCCTTAAATGAATTCCGAGTCATTCCGCAGGGCATACGTATACCGAGGTGCCCATTTATGGAATTAATTTTGCATGATCTTAGAAGTCAGTTTAAAGGATTGCGGCTCGTGAAATTTAAGAATAGAATGAAGATTAATTCTTAATAAGAGAATCGAGCTTAGTGCGTCTTCACATCTGTCTTAGATAATTGGTTTTTGTCAACCAAAGATCTACAGTCAGTTTTTGTCCTGAATCTTTTTTGTTCAGCTTGACTGCAACTTTTTTATTGCTGTATTGGATCAAGAATTACAAATCATCTGATTTTCAAGATTTGAAGAGAATATTCAAGATACGTACACAGCATTTGGGGTTGCTTGTTGTTGGGTGTTGTTCGTTTTTAAATAGTACAGTACCTACCTAGTTTCTTTTTGCTTTCTTGTTTTTTTTTGCTATTTTATGATTTCCCATTATCATTTGTATACATAGTTATATTTATGGTCCTCCTTTGTAAATTAGTTTTATAACTGAATATAATACATTAAATAGATGATTTTTTACATTTTATACAGATGGTTTTCACGGCGACACATTTAGAGATAATTAACACGGAATTTTACTTAGCCAATATGTAGATTATAATTGAAATGGCCACGTAGAATTAATTAAACGATTCACTCCCGGTGGCTGTTGAGGGTTAGTTTCGATTATAAAGTGTTTCCCGTTTATAATTTAAATTACATTATACAGGTTCGTATGATCCAGCACGCGAACATAATCAAATATGGCAGAGTGTAACTCGCGCGGTTGTCGCTGAGTCGCGTTTCCTTATAAAACGCTAAACGCGAACCCTGTTATTATAACAGCCGAGTTGTGTCCTGTAGTCGTATAACATGGCGAATATTCGTCTGGTTATTCCAAGACCTTCACCATGTGAGGGTAACTCGAAGACTAAACATGGCATTTGATGCCCGCCACACCCCCACTGGCAAGAGCGGGCAGAAGGCCGCGGAAGAAGCCACAGAAAGCCCCCGTTTTCTGTCAGCTGAGATCTAAAAATCGTAATTATATCTTGTTGCAATATATTCCTTGTTTTTGTTTCAAATATTATTTGGTTTACCGCCCCCCCCCCCTCTCCCCACACGATACTTCACTCACACTGTCCTTCTCCCCTTTGTCCAACCTTGATAATGGCAGGGGGGGGGGGGCTCCGCCTAGCGGAGGCGCGTCGAACTTGGGAGCCGCTAGGCGGAGATCGAGAGGACCTTGTTTGTCTGCAGGTGTTCGCACTATCCAATCACTTATTCATATGTTTCGTATGAAATATCGATCTTTGATTGGTTATCGCTCACTCGTCGATGGTGTTCGGAGCCTGCAGGGTTGGTTTAGTCGCTTTAAATTAAAGTCTGGAAGTCAGTCTTATTACTGAGTGGGTAGACTAAATGTGAATTTATTTATTTATGTTTTAGTGTTGGGTCCTAAAATACCAGGTTTGATAATAGTATCTGGGACTGGGGTATGCAATAGGTCCAAGATTCCTCTGCCTGTTGTAGGAGGCGTATAGAAGAGCCGAGGCTAGATCGCCTGTACTAGTGGTTAAGGGCGTTATTAATCAAACATAATCAATCATCATCAACTAGATTTGAGACTGTTCGAGTTTTAGTTTGTTTCTCAACTTTGCCGCCGTCGGCTTTTATCACTTCCTTTAGAGGACATCATCTAAACTAAAGTCGTAGGCCCAGTGGGGCTCTATTTCGTTTTGCCGATCATGAGCCACATATAGGACCTAATGAAATATGTTCATATTTCAAAATTCCAAAATATAAAATATTTGAACATCTGGAAGGTCGATTCTACTACTTCTACAAATAACAATTGTGACAATCCTCATATAAGTAATAAAATCCACTCCCTACTGGAAAAATATGTTAGTGTGTTGCCATACTGTTCCTGTATTTCCAGATGTACCTTGACCATTAAAAGATTGGAAACCACTGGTCTAAATGGTCCGGAATATGGGTGTACCCAAGGTGTACCTCAGTTCTTCCGTTGATAACCTATATTACCGTCACAATACAACCACACGAACGCTTCCAAATATTGAACAAGTGATTCTGATCTTGCCTTTGGTTTTGTATCAGCTACACAATGGGTTTACAAAGTAAAAAAAAATATATATCCATATTTTTACGATCGTTATTTTATTTATTTAGTCATTATTAATTATGAAATTATAAATAAAATAACATTCGTAACGATAACAAACTTTGTATGTTTTTAAATCCATTGTTTAGCTGATACAAAACCAAAAACAGGACCAGAATCACTTTTTCAATATTTGGAAGCGTTCTCATGATATAATAAAAACAATATTTTGGGTGGTTTCAATACCCATTCACCTTAGCGGGTAACCTGGTTTCTTTGTGTCCGCGCCTTCAGTTTCGATGAGATATTGCGCAGTGTGCGTCATTGCATGACACGACACCGAACTGCGACCACCATCGCCAACGAAGACACAAGGAAGGTAATCGACTATACCGTTGTCACTGGTTAGTGACAGCTCCATCTAACATTGATTATCTGTCCGAGGCATCAGGGCTACTTACGTCAACAGCTTTAGTCTTATTTCAATTATAAAACTTCAGAGTAATGTAACGGGACGTTGACATTAAGCGTTTTTATTTTTATCAGATACTCTGGGGACAGAGAAGAGTTCAAGTCGTTGTTGCAAGTGGAGCATCAAGAATGTTATTGTGGAGACGCAAGATTCAAGGCCCTTACAAGCCGTAAGGCCAACGCTTAGTAGAAGCCGCTTTGGTGGCAAATGAAACAGTTTTTAAGCAATTCAATTAATAATTACACAATTAGTAACGTAATTATACATTGCATTGACAATGTGAATTGATGTTCGTGTACAATTCATCCAACTGTTGTAATAATATTACACAGATTGACTTATTGCAATTGACTTATTGAATTGTATGATAATAGCACGTTAAATCAAGTGGTTGCGATCTCACTTATTTCATATGTCATCATATGATTTATATCGGAATATTTTGCAAAGTGACCTCAATTAATTATACTTATTGAAAAAATAATGATTCTGGGAAATGTGGCTCGTAAAACATAATAATAATAATGATATATATGTATTCATAAATAGTTACAAAATGTAACTTATGATATTTAACTTTTCTTTTACTATTGACACCTATTGCGCATTTACATGGAAAGTAAAAACAAAATATTATCTGGAACCTCGTAGATCAAAGAAACCAGCTTTTAAAATTGAATGAAGTTTTAGAAACAGCCCCGTAAACGGTTGATGTTTAAGGGCTGGTCCACACAGATTTTTAAGACATACGATTTAAGGTTTAACGCGTAGTCGTAAAGTTGGATCATCTAGGAAACACGTACTGGCGTTCACACAAAGTTTTAGTTTTAAGACGTTGTTTTCATTGTTGTTTTTAAAACAACGTCTTAAAACCTTATGTATTATGTCTTAAAAATCTGTGTGGACCAGCCTTAAACAAAACAAAAACTTTTTTTACATAACCTAATATTCATCTTTGTCCGCATGACGATTGTGTTCCCACGTTTCTTTCTTCTGGGCAGTAATTACCAATTTAGAGATATGTTTATTTTACTGATGCTTATACCTGCATTGTCAAAAAAAACAAAAAAAAAACAGCCATTGGTTTTAAATGTTATTTGACGCGACAAGCCCCGCTATATATAAAGAATATATGACAAATTGACAAGACTAAGCCAAGTTTGGAATATGTGAGCGTAATTAGTGAAATTCCCTCCGCTTATTGCGAATACAATACTTCAAAGTTCAAACCACCAATATTTCGTATTGTCGATAATTTGTTTCGACGTGTTAGGTAAAACTATGCTTTTTAAACGGAATTATTTGCTAACTGATAAAGCCACTTGCTATCGATTTTAGAATGAGCATAAAAATAACATCGGTGAACTGAACATCTGACACTAAAATACTTTTCTGCGAATGAAGTGAATTTCATGGCTGTGCACGATGGCTGACAGCGGACACCCACATTGCCGCCACGTGGCACT
The DNA here is from genome assembly GCA_945910005.1 of Isoperla grammatica. Classification (NCBI taxonomy): domain Eukaryota; kingdom Metazoa; phylum Arthropoda; class Insecta; order Plecoptera; family Perlodidae; genus Isoperla; species Isoperla grammatica. Next base: position 34,003,158 of record OX246737.1, on the reverse strand, counting down.
TGCACACCCACATTGCCGCCACGTGACGCTACACGTGGCACTTGCACTTCCTGCAATGTCTGCGGCCTCCTACAACAGACTAATGAAACCAGCGTAGGTCACTGAATACATATCGAGATTAGATTAACTGACAAATATGTCAATCCGCGGTATTGGAAAATATATTTTGTTTGATTGTACTGCGTATAATCAAGTTTTTTTAAGAAAGCTTTTATAGAGCAATGTTTTGTGTGCTTAATAACAGTCGAGATTTTCAAGATTGATTGATTGATTAATGGGGCTTAACGTCTCATATTTATGCAACGATGGCTAATCGAGACGATGAGCGGGTGATAATGAAGATGAGAAAGATGATAATGAAGAATAAAGCCACATCCGAATCAGATCCATTGTACGTCGCGTGAGTTGTCATACGGGAGTCCAGCAAGGGAGGGCAGGGCCAAGTGGGAGGAGAAATATTCAATGGGACAGTGGGGGGGAAAGGGGATTGGGGTGTGGACTGCACTTCGTCTGACTTCTCCTCCTCGACCAGTCCGGCTTGGGTGGCCCTACCAGAAGCATACGCTTCCGCCGGCATAGCTCTCGGGATCAACAAAGCACGTAAACCTGCCCACCACGATAAGGTGGCAGTCCCTGGGCAGGGAGATTTTCAAGTTTTCAAGTTAGCATTGAATTCGTATGTTTCGTTTTGCAATAAGTTCTACGGAATTTACATCATACTTGTAAATAATAAACTACGAATGTAATATTTCTGATTGTGAAATTGTTTCATTGTGTACCTAGACATTCAAGTACGCTGAACAAGTACGGAACAAACTCAACAATATTTTGACTGAAAATAATTGTGATGTATGCAATTCTCTCAACTTTGCACGCTTGTCAACACCATACCCCAAGTCCTGGCGTGACCTTGCCTCGCGCGTCCACGGGGTTGGCCGGAAAGTAGCCGTACAATAATGTACCATTGCCTTATCCTCACATTTACATGATTGTTTTATATTCTAAATACTGATTACAAAATACTGGCATTCTTTTGCCTATTTATCATTAACCTGGTATTTTAATATCTATTGACATTTATCTGCACGCTAACGTTTGGTTCTAATTTACAATGCATACAAAATGATACCTATTCATTTATTTTACTCTCGAATAACTAATGCACGAAAAAATGTACCCCGAAAGTATTTGTAGCTAGAAAGTTGGGGTTGTATTCGCTTTATGACTGATTATTCGCTAGGGAATGCATAATCTGTCAGGTTTGCTAGTGCGGATATCGAACCCACAGTCGACCGAATCAGACTCCAACATTGTCCCAACATTGTCCCAACATTGTCCCCAACATTGTCCCAACATTGTCCCCAACATTGCCCCAACATTGTCCCCACAGTCGGCGATCAATCCACGGAATAACGTTTGTTTATTTACTGACACGAATATGGTTTCAATGGGAAGGTGGATTCCGTACCACACGAGTTTGCCAACCGCCCTGTTGTCTTGGTAACTGACTTCTTGTTTATTAATCATAAACAAGATAAATATTGTAGTTTTCAAATTTCATATTTTGGAACAAAAAGCAACGATGAGTGTGTAATACATGAAGTTGAAAAATGACACATATGACATCCATGCCCAAGCCAGGATTGCAGCAACTGATAGTTAAACCAATCGACCACGACCTCTCTGCATTGGAAATAACATTGAACCTTGTCGCAAGTAGGTCAGTGTTAAATACACCAACATTTAGCTTTTGATTCAGCCGATCTGGGACTGAATAACGTGATCCGACGATGCGTCATGACTCATCCATGATCTGAATCCGTGATCCAACGATGCGTCATGGCACATCCATGATCTGAATAACGTGATCCAACGATGCGTCATGGCACATCCATGACCCGTATTTCATGCTTCAATTAATCAAACACCTTAATCGAATTTGGTTTTCATTCCATTTGACGCTCGACGAATGATTTCACGAGATTCGTTTCATGTTTTACAAAGCCACATCTATTTTAGTACGTGCTTGTTTTATGTGATAATAAAACTATTTTTATATTTTACGACCAGGGTAAAGAAACACTTTTGAAAACGAACGTTATTTGATAAAATATGTTAGCACATATCTCACAATTGATTGCATTACGTTCTTGAACCCTGATATCCGCCACATGCATTAGCTTCCTCAATTAGCTATTTCTAGCATAGAAACACGAACAATGTTGACAATAACACTCAAGGTCAGGGCGTGTGCACTCACCAACTCACCAACGGGAACGCCAACGTGATTATTTCGTCAACAAACACCAATGTCGACCTAATGTCGTTTATTCTCGTACTGATTCATCTCCGCCTGCTCACCTTCGCTGGAATCAGAATACAAGACGGCATGAGCGATAGATAGCTTGATGCACACTTCCCTTTTCATCTCATGTCGTTGCAAGAGCGACAGACCCCCATTTGATTGTCATCTCATGTCGTTGCAAGAGTGACACCCCCACTATATTGTCATCTCATGTCGTTGCAAGAGTGACACCCCCACTATATTGTCATCTCATGTCGTTGCAAGAGTGACACCCCCACTATATTGTCATCTCATGTCGTTGCAAGAGTGACACCCCCACTATATTGTCATCTCATGTCGTTGCAAGAGTGACACCCCCACTATATTGTCATCTCATGTCGTTGCAAGAGTGACAGACCCCCACTAGATTGTCATCTCATGTCGTTGCAAGAGTGATAGACCCCCACTAGATTGTCATCTCATGTCGTTGCAAGAGCGACAGACCCCCACTAGATTGTCATCTCATGTCGTTGCAAGAGCGACAGACCCCCGCTAGATTGTCATCTCATGTCGTTGCAAGAGCGACAGACCCCCGCTTGATTGTCATCTCATCTCGTTGCAAGAGTGACAGACCCCGCTTGATTGTCATCTCATGTCGTTGCAAGAGTGACAGACCCCCGCTTGATTGTCATCTCATGTCGTTGCAAGAGCGACAGACCCCCGCTTGATTGTCATCTCATGTCGTTGCAAGAGTGACAGACCCCCACTTGATTGTCATCTCATGTCGTTGCAAGAGTGACAGACCCCCACTTGATTGTCATCTCATGTCGTTGCAAGAGTGACAGACCCCCACTTGATTGTCATCTCATGTCGTTGCAAGAGTGACAGACCCCCACCTGATTGTCATCTCATGTCGTTGCAAGAGCGACAGACCCCCGCTTGATTGTCATCTCATGTCGTTGCAAGAGTGACAGACCCCCACTTGATTGTCATCTCATGTCGTGGCAAGAGTGACAGACCCCACTTTATTGTCATCTCATGTCGTTGCAGGAGTGACAGACCCCCGCCTGATTGTCATCTCATGTCGTTGCAAGAGTGATAGACCCCCACTAGATTGTCATCTCATGTCGTTGCAAGAGTGACAGACCCCCGCCTGATTGTCATCTCATGTCGTTGCAAGAGTGACAGACTATTTTCATCTCATGTCGTTGCAAGAGTGACAGACCCCCACTATTTTGTCATCTCATGTCGTTGCAAGAGTGTCAGACCCCCGCTTGATTGTCATCTCATGTCGTTGCAAGAGCGACAGACCCCCACTAGATTGTCATCTCATGTCGTGGCAAGAGTGTCAGACCCCCGCTTGATTGTCATCTCATGTCGTTGCAAGAGTGACAGACCCCCACTTGATTGTCATCTCATGTCGTGGCAAGAGTGACAGACCCCACTTTATTGTCATCTCATGTCGTTGCAGGAGTGACAGACCCCCGCCTGATTGTCATCTCATGTCGTTGCAAGAGTGATAGACCCCCACTAGATTGTCATCTCATGTCGTTGCAAGAGTGACAGACCCCCGCCTGATTGTCATCTCATGTCGTTGCAAGAGTGACAGACTATTTTCATCTCATGTCGTTGCAAGAGTGACAGACCCCCACTATTTTGTCATCTCATGTCGTTGCAAGAGTGACAGACCCCCACTTGATTGTCATCTCATGTCGTTGCAAGTGCGACAGACCACTACCATATTGTCATATCATGTCACTGGCAAGCGTCACACATCCCGTATACAAAATAATGTAAACACTAGGAAAACGCTCCGCGTTGACAGATGAGCGTGCTTGTGGCAATAAAAAAAATCCCTCATCATAAACTAAATACTATAAATACTTTCTAACTAAGTGCCTTCAAAGTAAATCTTAATTAATGATCAGAAGAATCTACCGCTTCATCACATGCAGCTACGCTTTACCAGTTGTGTCGACGATTGTACTAAACAAGATTCAACATCATCTTACATGGAAGGAGATTTTGAAATTTAAAAAAATGATGTGCTAAGCGTGGCTGTCTGGAAGTAATTTAAATACCCTAGTATTGGTGGCAACACACCCTGACCTGCCAATTGTGTTGGAAAAGTGAAAATTGACTATAGCTAAACTTCTCTAATTGCTAATTGAACGATTGTACGGTACCTATCTAAAGCTACAAAATATAAACTTTATTAAGTTGGGAAAAACGGAAAAACCATATCCCAAGCATCCCAGTCTATAATACAACGTTCACAACCTTCGAATAACCTCAACTAACACAATATGTTTACATATTGCATGAAACATCAATACTGCGCGTTGTTATTTCAAGGTTAATAAATAATTTAAATAAATATTGATCGAGTAAATATTTGGTTTGGACGGGAATCAATTTGACTTAAGCCCAGTACAGTATTTTGTGTTTATAAGAGAAATATTAAATCTTGTTGATCTGTTCATAGTTATGTGTGGTGCCTTCACTTGATAGTTTAGATACTTAACAAATTTAGAGTGATTGATTTTCAGTGACTAGAATATTTTCCCAAGTTCGTGTGTTCAATTGTGAAAAGTAGATGTGGAATACGGAACTATGGGCCTATCATTTTATGGATGTACAAAAGTCTCTTTCGGGATTGTTTTGTATTTCCAACGGGGTCGGTGTTTTAGATTCTGTTCTATAAAGCATCATGTGGCTTACTATAAGAACCATGCATTTCGTGTGCTCTCGACCCGACCGTATTCGTCTCGTGAATTGTTATTAGCTTTGGAGTTGGACTGGTACCAAACCAGGGATCAATTACTCTCGATTGCCCTCGTTCCTTTAAGAAAACTTTACCCACAAACTTCAAAGAACATTCGACAATTTTAAATATTGTTTTTTAGAGGTCACTAAATTTCTCAGTCTTGCCACGTTGGCACTTCCAAACTTACTTTAAAAACCGAATACTACAAACGTGAATAATGAATAATAAACGTGTCTTATTAGTTCCTGAAAGCTTCGAGCAAGCTATCGAATACACCGTCGCTGTTTTAATTTATTTTTGCTATAAAAAAAATGGTTCGGGACAATAATATACCTAAAAATCGATTTGTTTTTAATGCTTAAACTAAACGTTCTTCCATCGTCGAAGGTTGTGAAACAAAATGAACTGAATGATAATCATATTAAATTTCTCTGAATCAAGGTTAGTAAAACATAGATGATCGTGTTTAAAGACTGACTGTTCGCTATCGACACTATGATTGCTGTACGAAATAGCAAGACAGCAAAGTAAACAATTAATTACATTTTAGTATTTAATTTATATTGGCCGGTGAAGCTAATTTGTGATCAATTTAAACTTACGAGACTTACAAACGGTTTCAAAAACAAAAACGGAACGAGTTTGTGTACTAAACGTCTTACATTCTTTGAAGTCAATAGCTGTCTGAGTGTGCAGATAGATAAGAGGTAATCCAAACACAAAGCAGATTATTTTGAGACCTTTAACATTGTACTTAGCTAACTCGGTAGTAACATATAATCCACCCTAATCTTAGGCCTCACTAATCTTTAGCCTTGCTAAACGCTCCTTTTGTACTTTTTGGGAAAATACTCCAAACAAAGTAAAAACATTTTGAAATACGTACGAAAGGTATTTGTATAAGTGAGAATGTATAACCATTAGTGAGTTGAGAATAGGAAGTGCCTTCAAGCAAATACTTGGTAAGGAGACTACACGTATACTAATAATGCTAATACTACTACTACTACTACTACTACTACTACTACTACTACTACTACTACTACTACTACTACTACTACTACTACTACTACTACTACTACTACTACTACTACTACTACTACTACTACAACTACTACTACTACTACTACTACTACTACTACTACTACTACTACTACTACTACTACTACTACTACTACTACTACTACTACTACTACTACTACTACTACTACTACTACTTCTACTACTACTACTACTACTACTACTACTACTACTACTACTACTACTACTACTACTACTTCTACTTCTACTACTACTACTACTACTACTACTACTACTACTACTACTACTACTACTACTACTACTACTACTACTACTACTACTACTACTACTACTACTACTACCAATAATAATAATAATAATAATAATAATAATAATAATAATAATAATAATAATAATAATAATAATAATAATAATAATAATAATAATAATGTGACATATATGGAAGGCGGATAGGGTTGGATCTAGGAAGCCTGGTAAAAAGAAGAAGTGGTTTTAGAAAAGAAAGATTGTTGAAGTTTGTTGATCAGGTTGCTAGGGAGGAGTAGTCAGTGAGTCTTGGTGTTGGAAGGAAGACTGACAGTATGGTTGTGTCGGTCAGGGAAATGAATATGGGTTAGGAAATCATTCAGTTAAGTTGTTGTTGGATTTAGAAAAATAACAAGATAAAAAAACTTGGTGTTGTTTAAAAAGTTGACAGTGAAGGACTGGTTTTGTGTGTGGGACGTGCACGACAGCTGCTTCGGGACGTCGAAACAGGCCTGTTTCGAAGTGCGACGGTTGTTCGTGAGGTAAACGTCAAGCCATCAAACGAGTAAGTAATGTAATATCGACTGAGCTAGTAATATAAAATAATAATTTGTCTACTTGAGATACCGGGCTAGACAGTATTTGACAATAATAATAATAATAATAATAATAATAATAATAATAATAATAATAATAATAATAATAATAATAATAATAATAATAATAATAATAATAGTAATAATAATAATAATATTCTCCATGTTCCCCCTATTACCTCTCAAGCCCCCGGTGTGTGGACTTCTACTGGGTGTGCCCCTCTTCAGGTGACTTAACTTATTGTTAGGGTATTGAATAGTTTTGAAGGAATATTCTAGCATATTCTGTGGGTCTTAGGGTGGAATGCAGAGGCAAGTATAGGATTTGTTTATGGTTGCTATGAAGTTTGTTCTTCTTATGGAAAATAGCATGTAATAAAACCTATTCACAGCAACAAATCCTACTATAATCCACTCAAAACCACCACTTTGTTGAATGTCAATACACAATATTGTTAGATTAAACATATTTCTAGAAGCGCAAAATCTAGAGACCTTTCTAAGAGAGAAAAGAGTCGAGTTTTATGTAGTAACCAGGAATAAAGCCATGTAACCAATAATGATTCTACAAAGTGTTTCACTCCACATATTTGTGGATGTGATAAGGTGCTTGTTTTTTGTTTTTTTTTTTGTTTTTTTTGAGACCGGTATTATATACTTTGGATAAATATTTAGTGAGTTACTAACTTGTTTTATCCATAGTATCCAGGCTTCCGATTGATTGTTGCAATGGCAAAAACAAGTTAGTAGCCTTCTAAATATGTATTTGAAGTTCATAATACGCCCGGTATTATGAACTGTATGAGTGATGTACACGTCATAAAAGTATGTGAAGCGAATGATTACGAGTTCTTCAAATCACTAATTTCCAGTTTGAATATTAGGTTGAACTAGAACACACATTTAAAATATGTGAAGTAATGACCCTGTCTTACTGGGTGATAATACTGTTGATAGTGCTATGATGATACTGTATGACACGTGGGTCTTAGGGCGGAATGCAGAGGTTAGCGTAGGATTTGTTTATAGTTGCTATGAAGTTTGTTCTTCTTATGGAAAATAGCATGTTTAGCACAAGAATGGCGAGAATAGCAAGCATATAACAAGAGCATGTTCCCTATTTTTAGAATATTTGGTCATCTCTCAATATTCATCATTTCCTTCAAACAAGTGCTAGAGAAAGTAAAATTGAATAAATTTAATTACAGAGAAAGTAATACATTTTGTTAAGTCTAAAAAAAACAGTTAAGTTACTTAATTCCCGTTTTCGTGAAGAACTACCTCGAAATGGTCTGTTTTGGTGGTGTTTTGTCCATGTCTGAAAGCTTGCAAGATCTGCGTGTGCTACGGATCCAGTTTGGTTAATCCATCTTAGATTTGGTTACATTCCTCAATAATTTATAGAAACGCTTGGGCAGCAAAAGGTTCAAATAAAATAAGTTTAAAAACAATACGATATACAAAAACGTGAACATTAGCTGTTAAAAAAAGTAATTTTGCAACACAAATTAGACGTAGTTTTTCTTCTTGTGGGTATAACAAAAAACAATCGGCCTGCGTCACATTTTCACTTCCTGCTACAGATGTTTTAGATAGTGGTTAGAGTAGGATAAATATAATTTCGCAGTCCAAGGCTATATTCTATTATGCTTGAAACCAAATCAATGATTCGACACTTTTTCTAACTCATAAAACAAAAACACGCACATTTTTACTTTAAACAATTATTTCTAGTGTGGCGTCTTCATGCTCAATTCAGTTTGCTGTTTTTAAAAGTGAAAGCAATATAAAATGAAAATTTAAATCAGCAAAGTAAAAGTATGAAATGAACGATTATAGAATGCGAAACAGCTATGACGGTGTTAGGAATGTGTAAGGTGAGGGCTCACCATAGGTCGTGGGCAGCTCATGGTTGTCACTGGTCCGTGCAGGCCGGCGCGCACTTCACTACCGACGCCTTCCCGTCACGCGGCGCAAGAGAGTCGCTAGCGCCGGTCGCGAGCCACTGGCGCGGACAATAGTTTGCGGCTGACTTACTGCTCGCTTGCTATATATCTGTGGCCTGGAGGGGTGCGAGCGGGGAGAGTTCTCGGGATACGCGGGTTGGCGGGAAACTCGTCGCGACGCCGCAGAGCACGCTCGACTTTCGGGAGCGTCGCTATCGAGACACCCAAGGGACATAGGATCGAATCCCGCGTGTTTCTATTGTTCCTGTACTTCAATCCCATCTGGCATTTGTTCATCGCATCGATTAGGTCGGTTTATAAGCTTTCCCAAGAGTTAACATATTTTCCTGACTGTTTTACTAAGGATCGCTACCATTGGCCGGATTTATAAAACATCGCCTCTAATTGGCTGGGCTAAGAATTTTAGGTATTAGCTAACGTTGTTATGGTTTTCTTAAATCCTAAATCTTAGGAAAGTGTGTAAACGCCATGATGCTTTTGGCTTGATTTTTTTTATTAACCCTTAAATCTTAAATATATATAAATGTGTAAATCGACCTTTAGCAAAAACTACGTCGAAAAAACATTGACTAGAAAAAAATCAAAAAATGAATACACTTTCATATCCAACCCCGAACTATGTTCTAATCTGACCTATCACAAAGCATTTCACCTACCGCTAGACGTGGATCGACGACAGCAAGCCACAGTCTAATTCAGACAGTCACGACTTCGATTCCCACTAAGGAAATCCTGACAGGAGAGTTTTTCGATGATTGGCTCAGTAGTAAGGCGGGTATTGGGATTGAGTTCTACCGATAGCCCTAGGACATTCAATCCCAATTCTCCCCCACCCGCTATATTACGTACAGTAGTCATTCTTGTCTGTTTCGGACAGGAATAGATTAACTCTACAGAATAGCAGCTTCACATTCACCTTCAGACAGTGACAAGAGAAATTGCTTTGATTCTGTTCAAGGTTTGAGCTGTATTATATTATACACAAAAGCTAGCTTTTTTAAGAAACCAAGTAATAAAACCGAAAGTCCCTTGCTGCATACTCTGGCTATCGCATTTCAAATAACTTCTGGAATTTATCGCCAATTACTCCACGTTCCGTTAATTAATGAAGCACAGACGGTACTGGAACAGCGTGTATTGGAATCTGATAGGGTAAGGTGGCTTCTATACCACACTCACTAGCATCACTGTTCTCCATCAGACTCAACCACAAGCGTTGGTTGGAACGCACGGATTTATCGATTCTCTTCAGTTGTTGCCTTCCCAATTTCATATGACTGTGTTTTCTTATTGACTCGTTATTCGTGATTGCTATTTGTGTTGACATCTTACATTGGGCTTATGTGTCCAGTAAGGATTCGAATAGATCAGTATAATTACTAATACAGATTCCCAACCGGTAGGGAATGATTTCTCACATTTCTGCGACGAGGAGGAGGGCTGTTTTTGCATATTAGTAGTTCTGCGACAGCCTTGCAGAATAGCTGCAAAAAAAATATATGAAGACACTATAATCCTACATTGTCATTATAAAGGCCTAGATCACGTAATTTGCAACTAACTATCCTCAAGATTTGTGGACCCATCCAGCCATGCATTTATGTAAAACGCAAAACGAAACTTCGGATTTTAATTCAATAATAGAATGCATTATAAAAAGACAATAATGTGTATAACATTGTTGCGTACAGCTTGTTTGCGAAGATTATACAAAACCCACCTTCACCCTAAAACGCTCTAGGACTAAACACGAGGGGCCTTAAAAATGCTACTTATTAATAACGAAACACATATTGTCTGTCTGACTGTCAGCGAATATTCAGAACCATTAATCAATGAAGACCAATAATCTGTAAGTTATGAGTGATTATCCGTATGCACGAACATGACGGGTATACGAGCGCAATTGGGGAATATACCCTCCAGTTTATCGCTTATTAATTTGATTTGATTTGATTACTTGTTGTTTAACGACGTACTCGTCGGCGGGGGGTGGTTAAGAGGAAAGGGACAAAGGACTTATAGGACGTAAAGGAGAGGAAAAGGGAAACGGGAGGACGTGGACTACATTTCGTCTGGCTTCTCCCCCACGACCTGACCGGCTAGGGTGGCCCTACCAGAAGCACAGATAATAAATTCACTTATCTGTGCCAAAAGCATACGCTTTTACCGGCAAAGCTATCGGGATCAGCAAAGCACACAAACCTCCCCAACACGACAAGATAGCAGTCCATGGGGACGTCTCTTATTAAACGCCTTCGGTCCAAGGGGTAAAAAAGGGCAAAACGGTGTAATATTTGCCAACATCTATAGTCACCAAATAAGGTCAGACTAACATGAGTTTTCAGCTTTAATTCATTTTCATTCATTAATTCATTTTTAATTTGTATTAATTCTTTTATTTTTGGAATAATGAGGTAAATTTCCACTACACAAAGTTTGAGTGGTTTGGCCCCATAAGGCGGGGGTTGAACTGGTCCTGCTAGCTCGCTTCAAGCCAAACCCCTCTTAGGATACCACGCACAATTCATTATGAAGTCTGCTAGGTCGCTTCAAGACAAACACCTCGCAGGATACCACGCACAATTCATTATGAAGTCTTCTAGGTCGCTTCAAGACAAACACCTCGCAGGATACCACGCACAATTCATTATGAAGTTTGGATGGATACAACGCCCACCAATGCAGCACCACGCAACACTATCTGATGCAACAGGAACTCGGAACAAATGCTTAGATTTCAGCGTACAAAATTATATTTAAACTATATTTGCTTACATCAAACACGCGATATTAATTTTAAGCTTACAATGTTTAACTCTAGCAGGTTAAACCCGTTGATAAGCGTCACGCTACTGCCCAGGGGCGTTCCATGATTAAAATATACCCAAATGAGGTAAACTAGAAATTGAACTGATAATGAGAAATTACAGTCGGCGTAGAACGTTGCCCCCGCGGTGGCTATACCGGTCATGTACCATAAACGCAACCGGGCCGACCGAGTTGGTCGTTTAATTGTTGTTAAATAAATTAAAAATAAATACGTTCACATTTTAGAGTCTACCCACTCAGGAACGAAACTGATTTTCAGTGGGGTACTTTTATTTAAAGCGACTAAACTAACCCTGTAGGCTCCGAACACCATCAACGAGTGAGCGATAAGCCGATAACCAATCAAAGATCAATATTTACAATGTAATACAGTATACCCACAAAGAAATGCACAACTATACGCTTCGTAACGCGAGCCGGCTAAATTTCGTATCTGCCCCTCTCGGGTTGACTGGAGCAGTGTACAGTGACGTAATTGTAGGTGCACTTATTTCCGTACAACGATATTGTAAAATTCAATTTCTTATTAGCCACTAAATATCGGATCAAGATAAATCTAAACCTATTACCACGGAATTGAATGGTAACTTATAGATGATAATATGGTGTGCTACCAAGATGAGATAATTCTTTATGAAGCGATATAATAGTTCTATATTGCAAAGAGTTTTAATAAATTCATTCATAAAATGTGCGTTTTTCCTTTCACCATGCCGGAACGGGAAGGTAAACTTTTCGAACTTTGATTGCTAATATAATTGGAACCAATCATTTTTTAGATATAAAAATAATATCTACTTTATTCTCGGGCAACCTTTCGTTTTTAGGTTATGATTATTCCCTGTTGTTTTAATGTCCTGGCCAGCCAACGAGCATGTGTGCCTATGCCCTGTAGGCCTACTGTTGTACGCCCTCTAATCACTGATGCACGTAGAGAAGAGTACTTGCAAACACATGTTGCGCATGACAAGTACAGCAGACGAAGAGAGCTCTTGACTTGTGTTCGTCTCGTCCCCATTGTAGTCGAACTGAAAGACGAGTGCCTACTTCACATTGACGCCGTTCTCGAAATAGAGAGAGCGCATATAAAGCTGCACGGAATATCATTTTATAAGCTTACCTATACCTTCGAAGGTTCATAGCAGATAAAATATGCATCAATACACTTCACGCCACTTCGTGTATTCGGTATGAAAATCTTCAAGATCTCGACGTGCTATAAAAAATAAGTAATACAATCTTTAAATAAATAATCATTAGTGCCCCGTAAAATTCGCGATCGGGAAATCGTTTGATTGTTGTGAATATTGCTCTATTTGATAAATTTTGACATTTAATAGCGAGGGGAGTCCAAATATATAAACATTAAAACGCAAAAATTGGCATTAAAACACCACAAATAGCGAAATCTCATGTTTTACGCGTTATAACCAAGAATTGTCTCGCAAAACGGTCGTCTGAATTCCTAGTGATCATTTTTCAGAAACTTGGACAAAAAGTTGTGTTCTCTTAAGATAATAAATTTCGTCTGAAATGAAATAAATTTCGGACTATTTTTCCATAGCGGGGATAAGAATATTTATTTCGCCAACACGTTTTACTTTGCGCGAACGTGTGTAAATAGTAGGCCTAGCTCGCGTAGTTCATAGATTGTATCTTACATTTGTAATCTCTCTACACTGCTAAAAATAGTAACACCGCTAAACACCGAAATCGTCAATTTATAAAACGCAATTTGGAGAAAATAAAACCACTTCCACGAGTCTCCAATCATATATGCCAGTTGAAAGGAGATTAGTAAAAAATGAATGCAATTGCATGAACGAAAAGCGGGATTTCTTCGAACAATACATGCGCTAATAAATAGTCATGTGCCAATTGAAAGAAGATTAGCAAAAAATGAATGCACTTGAACGAAAAGTGGGATTGCTTCGAACAATGCATGCGCTAACTAGTGCGAATACTACTAGTCTACTAGTCTGAAGAACGCTTGGCATCAAGATTGCAGTCGTGCATATTGAATCCCTGCACCAATGTAGAACGATCTACGACGGGTTCTTGATATATTTTCCTTTAGTCTCTTATTTTTCTCTAGTTTTTCCAATAAAACGTGAACGATTTTGCTCAGGTGACAGATTAATTAGAGATCCATTTGAAGTCACTATAATCCGATTTTCCTATTATTGACCTCAGTGATAATGTAACTGTCCAATTTCAACTAACAAACACTTGTTTATGTTTTTAAAAGAAACCCGTGTGCGATCACATCCCATAATATACAGAACCTTTCGTTTTTGTTTTTTTCATTTTTACCTTTGACTTCCAAATATTGGTATAAGTATTAACCAATACAATGTCTTTAATATGTGAACATGCTTTCATCCATGGACGTGAACTTTACACAGTGTTTAATTCCATATAATTTGATATGCATCATTCAAGTATTTGTGAAAAATTACCTTTGACCTGTGATCAGTGTATCACTTATTGGCCCTTTGTATAAAACGTATTTGTACAGTTTTTAATTCTTGGACTTACGTAAATTGTTAACATTGGTTTTGTTTTATTTTGAGCATTGCATTTTGATTTTTGAAATTATTGTGAGTTTGACCTTTCAGATGATCCCTAAAATCTTTGTGTGACATTCTTGTATTTTTTTTCAAATTAAGCAACAACCATTCCTTAATGATGACCTCTGTATTTTTTTATTAGAGCAATTAATAGATAGCCACGATTTTTGTAATGTATAATTGTTCTTATTTAACCTTTGACCTCCACCTACGGCCACCCTCACATAATACTGGTCTTGTGACACATATAGGGTAAACGTTCCTGTGGTCTATATGTAACATTTGATATCTAATCCGTCTCCTGCTTAAACTAAAGATGGTTAGCGCAAAATGTGTTTAAGCTCTCAGCTTCTATAAGATCTATTTACTTATGACTGTGAATGGGTAATACACGTTTTAACATCTTAAAAACAGTCTCGAGGTATTGCAAGTCTGTAATTAACAAATCAAAAACATTCAAAAGAATACTTTACTGAAAAGGCATCAAAGACCCTCGTTCCACAGTTGAATTATTTTCCTCCACTCGCTGTGTAATAATTGTTCAAAGAACGATAGTAAGTGAACGTGGACAAACTGAGATAGAAGTACACACGTACGATTAAAGTTATTAAATTTTCTAACAGCTATGGCGTGAACAACATAGTTGTAGACGAAAATGGAAGAGTCGATATTTTGGTTCCAGCTTGTTCACGAACGTGGAAATATGCTGGATTATACGACACAGCATGTCCTGCACTCTACTCGACTTAACCGCCCCATGAGAATTCTTTGAGAATCGACGCCCTCATACCTCAAGAGCTCGCATATGCTACAGCCGGCTTTCATCGGTGACGTGTACAGTCACTGGCGTGGTGTAAACAACACGGCACAGTCTGGTGTCTTATTAGCTACGGTCATACCGGCTTTCATCGGTGACGTGTACAGTCACTGGCGGGGTGTAAACAACATAGCACAGTCTGGTGTCTTATTAGCTACGGTCATACCGGCTTTCATCGGTGACGTGTACAGTCACTGGCGCGGTGTTAACAACATGGCACAGTCTACTGGCGTCTTATTAGCTTCGGTCATACCGGCTTTCATCGGTGACGTGTACAGTCACTGGCGCGGTGTTAACAACATGGCACAGTCTACTGGCGTCTTATTAGCTTCGGTCATACCGGCTTTCATCGGTGACGTGTACAGTCACTGGCGCGGTGTTAACAACATGGCAGAGTCTAGTGTCTTATTAGCTACGGTCATACCGGCTTTCATCGGTGACGTGTACAGTCACTGGCGGGGTGTAAACAACATAGCACAGTCTGGTGTCTTATTAGCTACGGTCATACCGGCTTTCATCGGTGACGTGTACAGTCACTGGCGTGGTGTAAACAACATGGCACAGTCTAGTGTCTTATTAGCTACGGTCATACCGGCTTTCATCGGTGACGTGTACAGTCACTAGCGCGGTGTTAACAACATGGCAGAGTCTAGTGTCTTAGTAGCTACGGTCATACCGGCTTTCATCGGTGACGTGTACAGTCACTGGCGTGGTGTAAACAACATGGCACAGTCTACTGGCGTCTTATTAGCTTCGGTTATACCGGCTTTCATCGATGACGTGTACAGTCACTGGCGCGGTGAAAACAACATGGCACAGTCTAGTGTCTTATTAGCTTCGGTCATACCGGCTTTCATTGGTGACGTGTACAGTCACTGGCGCGGTGTAAACAACATGGCACAGTCTAGTGTCTTATTAGCTTCGGTCATACCGGCTTTCATCGGTGACGTGTACAGTCACTGGCGCGGTGTAAATAACATGGCACAGTCTAGTGTCTTATTAGCTTCGGTCATACCGGCTTTCATCGGTGACGTGTACAGTCACTGGCGCGGTGTAAACAACATGGCACAGTCTAGTGTCTTATTAGCTTTGGTCATACCGGCTTTCATCGGTGACGTGTACAGTCACTGGCGCGGTGTAAACAACATGGCACAGTCTAGTGTCTTATTAGCTTCGGTCATACCGGCTTTCATCGGTGACGTGTACAGTCACTGGCGCGGTGTAAACAGCATGGCACAGTCTAGTGTCTTATTAGCTTCGGTCATACCGGCTTTCATCGGTGACGTGTACAGTCACTGGCGTGGTGTAAACAACATGGCACAGTCTAGTGTCTTATTAGCTACGGTCATACCGGCTTTCATCGGTGACGTGTACAATCACTGGCGCGGTGTAAACAACATGGCACAGTCTAGTGTCTTAGAAGCTACGGTCATACCGGCTTCATCGGTGACGTGTACAGTCACTGGCGCGGTGTAAACAACATGGCACAGTCTACTGGCGTCTTATTAGCTTCGGTCATACCGGCTTTCATCGGTGACGTGTACAGTCACTGGCGCGGTGTAAACAACATGGCACAGTCTAGTGTCTTATTAGCTTCGGTCATACCGGCTTTCATCGGTGACGTGTACAGTCACTGGCGCGGGGTAAACAACATGGCACAGTCTACTGGCGTCTTATTAGCTTCGGTCATACCGGCTTTCATCGGTGACGTGTACAGTCACTGGCGCGGTGTAAACAACATGGCACAGTCTAGCGTCTTATTAGCTTCGGTCATACCGGCTTACATCGGTGACGTGTACAGTCACTGGCGCGGTGTAAACAACATGGCACAGTCTAGTGTCTTATTAGCTACGGTCATACCGGCTTTCATCGGTGACGTGTACAGTCACTGGCGCGGTGTAAACAACATGACACAGTCTAGTGTCTTATTAGCTTCGGTCATACCGGCTTACATCGGTGACGTGTACAGTCACTGGCGCGGTGTAAACAACATGGCACAGTCTAGTGTCTTATTAGCTTCGGTCATACCGGCTTTCATCGGTGACGTGTACAGTCACTGGCGCGGTGTAAACAACATGGCACAGTCTAGCGTCTTATTAGCTTCGGTCATACCGGCTTTCATCGGTGACGTGTACAGTCACTGGCGCGGTGTAAACAACATGGCACAGTCTAGTGTCTTATTAGCTTCGGTCATACCGGCTTTCATCGGTGACGTGTACAGTCACTGGCGCTGTGTGAACAACATGGCACAGTCTAGTGTCTTATTAGCTTCGGTCATACCGGCTTTCATCGGTGACGTGTACAGTCACTGGCGCGGTGTAAACAACATGGCACAGTCTAGTGTCTTATTAGCTTCGGTCATACCGGCTTTCATCGGTGACGTGTACAGTCACTGGCGCGGTGTAAACAACATAGCACAGTCTACTGGCGTCTTATTAGCTTCGGTCATACCGGCTTTCATCGGTGACGTGTACAGTCACTGGCGCTGTGTGAACAACATGGCACAGTCTAGTGTCTTATTAGCTTCGGTCATACCGGGTTTCATCGGTGACGTGTACAGTCACTAGCGCGGTGTAAACAACATGGCACAGTCTAGTGACTTATTAGCTTCGGTCATACCGGCTTTCATCGGTGACGTGTACAGTTAATGGCGTGGTGTAAACAACATGGCACAGTCTAGTGACTTATTAGCTTCGGTCATACCGGCTTTCATCGGTGACGTGTACAGTCACTGGCGCGGTGTAAACAACATGGCACAGTCTAGTGTCTTATTAGCTTCGGTCATACCGGCTTTCATCGGTGACGTGTACAGTCACTAGCGCGGTGTAAACAACATGGCACAGTCTAGTGACTTATTAGCTTCGGTCATACCGGCTTCATCGGTGACGTGTACAGTTAATGGCGTGGTGTAAACAACATGGCACTTCTAGTGTCTTATTAGCTTCGGTCATACCGGCTTTCATCATGACGTGTACAGTCACTGGCGCGGTGTAAACAACATGGCACAGTCTAGTGTCTTATTAGCTTCGGTCATACCGGCTTTCATCATGACGTGTACAGTCACTGGCGTGGTGTAAACAACATGGCACAGTCTAGTGTCTTATTAGCTTCGGTCATACCGGCTTTCATCATGACGTGTACAGTCACTGGCGCGGTGTAAACAACATGGCACAGTCTAGTGTCTTATTAGCTTCGGTCATACCGGCTTTCATCATGACGTGTACAGTCACTGGCGCGGTGTAAACAACATGGCACAGTCTAGTGTCTTATTAGCTTCGGTCATACCGGCTTTCATCATGACGTGTACAGTCACTGGCGTGGTGTAAACAACATGGCACAGTCTAGTGTCTTATTAGCTTCGGTCATACCGGCTTTCATCATGACGTGTACAGTCACTGGCGCGGTGTAAACAACATGGCACAGTCTAGTGTCTTATTAGCTTCGGTCATACCGGCTTTCATCGGTGACGTGTACAGTCACTGGCGTGGTGTAAACAACATGGCACAGTCTAGTGTCTTATTAGCTACGGTCATACCGGCTTTCATCGGTGACGTGTACAGTCACTGGCGTGGTGTAAACAACATGGCACAGTCTACTGGCGTCTTATTAGCTTCATTCGGTTGGGCAATGTAACAGAACGCTTACTGAACAAAATGTTCTCTCGAACTTTTCTAGGACAGCGTTGCCAAATGAATTTGATATTTTCCATGAATGACGTATTATATCTTTTTGTTGTGAACGTGATTTGTGTGAGTTTCGAAGAACAAGTTCAAGAATTTAACAACTTTTTAATAAAAAAAAACTATTGTATTTTTATCTACTCGCCGATAAACGTCAGCCTACGATTGCACACATGATGCTTTGAAATTTTTATGTTATACTTAGACAAATATTTGTTTAAATTAAATTTGCACTTGTGGAATGTAATGTAATGTCTGTTACAAATGAAGACTATGTATAGTGTCAGTCGTTTGTTGTTCTTGTATCTGTGTAACACATGAATATTCACCTTAACTTACGAACATACGATCGACGTATATGATTTATTAATTTATTCGCAAGTATTTATGATGCGCAAAGTCACAATTTCAAACATCGTAAACGCCCTTTGCAGTTGCGCATCATTATATTCCCTTTGTAGACAAACACGACTTTGTTGGCTTCGAAATCTGTTTCATGAGGGTGTTATACACTATACAGTATAAAACATAGCCGCATTTTGATGAGCATAATATTTCAGTGTAGCTCTTTATGACGTCGGGTCACCGCATCAACGTTGACCTCTGGATGGCGGTTCGTGTGCCCCTCTGCCCCGAGACCCGGGACAGGTAATCATATTTGGATCCCCACAGACGCGTGACGTCAACGGACAAGTGCTGCTTCAGCGGCGCTAGAGGAAAACAAAATAATTGGAGTGACTTTCAAGTGGTCTATGTTTTCGCGTCATTTTGAACGCGTACTATGTCATGGATAATTAATCATCTACTCACGAAGCTCATTAATATTAATGAATTGATAGAAGTGTTTAATTGGATTAGAAGAAGGACCACCCCCAATATTAAAACTGTAGTAAATTAACGTGTCAGTTATTTCTCAACAAAGAACATAATTATTATTATAATTTTAGAGAATGGTCACTGAAGCATTAACATAAAATTAGCAGAAATTATAACAAGTAATTCAGGCTGTTCTATTTATGTTGTTCTGCTCTTTATTTCATGTTTAGTTATGTTTAGAAAATGTATACGATTCCACACTTCATCACAAGCAATCAAAATAGCAACGACTTGGTTGCACAGTCTTAAAATTCACAAACACATATTGATACCTATTTTACAGTTTTCCATCGATCTGAGATATGACTAAAACAAAAAGTTTAACAGTTGTAACATTGACAGAAGTCGTTGCCCGCATAAGAGCGCGGCAACACCGGAATAGCCCGTGCAATGATCACAGCTATAGGACACACACTTCGAAAAGAAACAAAGATCAATGTATCTTAATGTAGAGTTGACACGTCTCATTATAAGACTACATTTGTTATTATTAATCCCGCGCCGCGGCGAGAGCGACTTCTACTTTCCTTGTTTGTAAATGTTATAAATTACCTCCATGCAATTAACTTTACACTTCAAGGAAATATATCTAGATCGTCTTGAAGCAAAGCTCATATCTTGTCTCGTTCTAATAACTGTACAGAGAACAATCGTCAGTGTATTGACGAGCATCGGACGCGCTACACAGTGCGAGAGGTCCACCATATAAATAATAAACAATATGGGACTAAGTACAGAGCCTTGAGGAACCCCAGACAACCCTTTACACTCACTAGGCAATGCACCCGCATATGCTTCGCCCGTTCAGATAGCTGCTTACCCACTCATAGACTTGGTCGGAGATATTGTGTCGTTCCAGCACTGCGATTCTGTAAGGATATCAAAACTCTTGTTATCGAGATATCAATCGCTATCACCGGTTTGCAAGGCGGTGACTGGGTGAACCGCGGGATAGCGATTGATATCTCGATAACTATTAGTTTTGTTATCCTTCCTTACAGAATCGCAGGGCAGTTTGACCAGGAGGATCCTGATGAGGGACCCGGTCGAAAACCTTGGCTCAGTCGAGAGAGATGCCATCAACGTTTTACAAGTAAACTCAGTTATACAAAATCACTTTAATTACCATATTACGATTGTAGCATTGTAGTGGAGTTAGTGAACTCTAAACTCCACACGTCACTTCTAATCCAACTTCTTAAGTATAATACCGATTGTTTTGTTAACGAGCAGCCGATACTAAATATCGTTTTATTGATTCCACGTCATCTTCATATCGAGACGCGCCTTTTATTGCCCTTGGGTGAACAGAAGAGACGAACCGAGTGGAGCAGCATTATGCGCGCTCGTATGCGCTCCAGGGGAAACAGATCACCGCAGCAAGGCTTTTCACGATCAAATGAACTCTTTTACATTTACTTCTTTTTGGGGAATAGATATGCGAATATTCATCGTTGATGTATGTAAAAAGATGCGAATATTTCGAGAGGTACATGTTCAATGCTAGCGTTTTAATGATATGTTATATCCCACCTTGTGCACTGTATTCCAGCCAACGTTGTCTTTGATGTTGGCAATTACTATTTCAATGTTTTGATTGTGTAATGTGCTGTGAATATTATTACAACCTACATCGCATACATTTAATATTTATACGTCAAAGAATATTTTATTAAGCATGATTTCATTTCAAATTCTTATCTTTTTTATAATCGAATAGCCACGCTTACTAGTTTTCAAGTATGCAAATATTTCTTCAAATGTTTTCATTACTTGCATGCATTGTTTTAACCTTGTAGAGTGTAGAACACACCTAGGCATGTTGTCTTGTACCGGTATGACAATAATAACCAAATACGATTCGTATTATTATATCGTACCTATTGGTATGGCATACATGCATATATTTAATTTCTGGTAAAAGAATAAATAATACATAAATACAATTATTAAGGCAGTTCCATCACCGTTTCACGTTTTCTAAAATATTGTCAGAAAGAATTATGTTCAAACTGATATTGAAACCTAAGTCTAAAACATATGGAAAATATTTTGATAACTTTTTCCCGAGAGGGTACACAGCAAATAATGCGTCTCAAAGATGCTTTTTTATTTCAAGTACGCCGTATGTATGTATCGTTCAACATTGCTGCAAGTGTTATGTCATGATAACCTTAAAAATCATAATAAAATGAAAAAATAAAAAATAATAAAAATCATAGATAAAGTAGATCACGACGTAGAATAACCCTTACAGCATAACCGTGCACAAAATCAGTATCCATTGGTGAATGGTACTTACTTACGGTGGACTTGAAAAAAAATCTTTGAGACGCATTCTTTGCCGTGTGCTTGATCGGAAAAAATTATAAACATAGGTTCAGTTATGTTTTAGCACCAGGTTTCAATATCAGTTAGAACAGTGTTCTTTCCAACCATATTTTATAAAACGTAAAACGCGGGTGGAACAACTTTTTCGATTGTAAGCAATTAAATTGAACATAGTACACCTCTTTCAGTTGTCGTTATTCCAGCCAAGTGTCCAAACTATGGTGCACTGAACAATGAAGCAGCAGCTAGAAAAACATTGGCCGTGTATTATGGTGCTAAATAACACATTAATTTAACCCTACAACACGCAAGTGTAACTAAGAGTTAGCTGATATATCTGGGCAGGGGCGTCTCTATAAGGCGATGTAAAACACGTGCATCACATTCACATATCAATAACATGGCTGCATCACACTTGCCAGACACGTTGTATGTGACCCGGCGCCCTCACCATAGATTCATTCTGTTGCATCACATTCTTATATCACATAACATGGCTGTATCACACTTGGCAGACACGTTGTATGTGACCCGGCACCTCCACCAAAGATTCATTCTGTTGCATCACATTCACATATCACATAACATGGCTGTATCACACTTGGCAGTCACAGTGTATGTGACCCGGCACCTCCACCATAGATTCATTCTGTTGCATCACATTCACATATCACATAACATGGCTGTATCACACTTGGCAGACACGTTGTATGTGACCCGGCACCTCCACCATAGATTCATTCTGTTGCATCACATTCACATATCACATAACATGGCTGTATCACACTTGCCAGACAACGGTAGTTTTGAAAATTGTGTACACACATTACTGCAGCGATTTCTTATAATTATTTTATTGACTGGATTTTCTGTATGGGAAATTTCACTCTATTGTGAAAAAGTGGGACTGCATGTTTTCTCGTTTTAATTTGTCCTCACGTAATATTTCTGACAATTTTAACACTTTTGTATTACGTGGTACAACAAAAGTTACTGCGCGTAAGACGGAGTGATATTCCCAGTCCCAGTCTTAGCACTAAAACCCGGGGACGGCCCACAATATTGAAAAGTGTTTATATCAATTTTTGAGATGTGTTCTATGAACGGTTTGCATTAGAACAGTTTTAATATTTCAATCAGTACCGTTTTTGGTTAAGTTACTGATTACAAAACGAATTTCTTCATGATAGTTAAAAATAAATTTGGCGATTTCAATACTTGACACGGTTGTATTCAGTTTTTAACTCGAAGAAAAAAATCTAAACATTAGTTTTAAACGTTTTTAGTTTTTATATATCGTATATCATTCTTACAACAAAAAGAACTAAAAAATCTCTATTAATCATGGTCGATTGCGCCCCAAAACGACTCAACTACATTTACGATTGGACTGATAGTTAGATTGTTAGATTTTTATCGGCACGCCATCATTTATTTACAACATTTTGTAATGTAAAGACAGCAGCTGATACTGTTTATAACTAAAGTAACAATATCAGAACTTTCACTGCCAAATTGTAAACCCACATTTTTATCCGCCATCCCAACGCAGTCCGCTCACATTTAGTAAGCAGTAAGCACGCACGCATGGCTGTATTCATACACTCTTCCTAAAGCGTCTTGATTGACCACTTATCCACAGCGGATTATAATAGCCAGACCTAAACACAAGAACACGCCAATGCTGATGTCAATGTTATAAGACTTGACCCGTTGTTCACTGATCTCCAGATAGGGAGCCAATCGCTTACTTTACTATAAAGTATTTGTTCCTTACCATGACGAAACAAGATAATCACTCGGCAAATCGGCCTAGGTTATATTTAGTTCCACGGCGGGGAGATTTTGGTAAATATTATCCACCAGCACAATCAGTTATTGTTGTAAACGTTCATAGAATGATTATAATCACATCAATAGTGACGTACGCCTAATAAGCAACGATTTTGGAGCCAATCAACGTTTTCCTCAGAAAAGCTGATAATCTCATTCGTTCGATTCGTTCTTTCTTTTTAAATAATGGTGATTGCCAAGGTCTTTCGTTAATTGGTAAAAAGTTGTAGTTGGTGTTTGTTGTTGTATATGTGTTGTTGTATGTGTGTTGTGGTTGTTGTTGTGATTGTTGGAGATAAAAATACTTCTCACTGAGTCTCTCTACTGTAGAGAATTGTGACTGATGTGTGGTTTCCGATTCTCACGATCTGCTGCCGCAGACTCTTAATTAAATACGAAATAACAACGATACAATTATATCAATAATTGAGCTCATAACATCCTAAACAAGTGTTGGGAGAAAGTTACAGAGTTCTGTCATAAGATGAAATGTAATCCCACAATGGAGTGATATTGTTGGAAATCATTTGTTGAGACGTTTGACTTACGTGCTATGACTGTCAGCACTCACGTGCTATGAGTTGACTGGTGGACTATTCGTGTGATATGTCCCATCAGTGGCTCATCCAAAGGGGAGAGGCTGGGGGCTCGAGCCCCCCTCTTAATCCCTGCCTTAATAAAATACTCTGCAAATCATCAAATTTTGCTTAAAAAATTAGATAGATTTACTTATTAATTTCTCTATTAATATCTTGCTTAGTCGGGAAACACTCCCGTATAGGTGAAATGTATAAGTTGTAACAATATAGTAATTTTATATAATATTGAATCTTGAAATTATTTTAAAATCGCATTTGGCGCCGTTTTAACCCGTATCCCGTTCAGCAAAGCACCTAACCGTCTTCTAAAACACATTAAAATCCCTTCAAAAATACGGATCTTACAAAAATTGCCTGCGACGCTACTTTGGGGGACATCCCCCCCCCACACCTCTCATTGTGTCGTTTGTTGAACACCTTTTTACAGTAAATGTTCTACTCTGGGCAGCCCTCCCCAAATATATTCCTGCGTACGCCACTGTGTCCCTACAAGACGTTCCAGTGGGCAAGTGGGCAAGTGTGTCGTGAACGTGTGATGTTTGAAAATGATGACGAAAGTTTGCGCCCGAAGGCTTCTAAGTTGGGGGTGAACGAGGGTCGTAGATAGGAGGTTGATTAGAATCACAAGTTATTAATATTTCACAAAGGGTAATGACGTTATGGTAGTTGGGTAGCGGTATCGACCCGTAGAGTTGACAGCATCCTTCACAGTTCACACACAAAGTAACAAGATCGAGATTCTCTCGTCCAACCTCCCATACTCAACATTGTCACACACCCTCGTAGGGCAACCTTTGTCCGTAGGACCGTAGCTTCCAGACAAACAGTTTCAAAGTGCTTTAAGTTAATAGAAACTCCTTCCAAAAGTTTAGATAGCTTTAGACTTCAGTTTGGACATTGGAGGCGAACATTCCAAACATTATCTTCCACAAATACTGAGAGAACAACTAAAATTGCAATTATTAAAATAATGCTTGGGAAACAGGGCACGACGAGGAGTGGTCGAGATTATTCTCCGTCCGCCCCCCCCCCCCCCCCCCCCCCCCCTAAACTTTAGGAATTATTCTTACACCACTAGAAAAGGTGATCTGCACAGACAGCCACAGGTATACCATACACAGCTGTGGGTATGCACTATGCATGCATAGTCTAGTAGAATACATATGTTGTGGTGGGACGGCTTCAAGTGGTTTTAAATAATGCCAAGCATAACATCCATTACCAATATGCGTGTGTTCATGTATTGTCTATGGCTTCCAATATGCGTGTGTTCTTGTATTGTCTACGGCTTCCAATATGCGTGTGTTCATGTGTTGCATATGGCTGCCAGTATGAGTGTGTTCATGTATTGTCTACGGCTTCCAATATGCGTGTGTTCATGTGTTGTCTACGGCTTCCAACATGCGTGTGTTCATGTGTTGCATATGGCTGCCAATATGCGTGTGTTCATGTATCAAACAGTTCCTCGACTCCAACAAGGGATTATACTATAAGAAGGAAATTAATAACACAGCGCGTGGGTCCGTCTCTAACCGGATCAATACACGTAATATGGGATTACACGATGATTAAACAACATTTTAGTGTACCGATATCGGAGGGTATAAAAGTCTCGAAGATATCGCTTCGAGGCTTAATCTCGTCTTAGCCAAGTCAGATCATCTCTTCGGATCTGTGCTAGCTTGCCTCTTCATAAACGAGAAATCGGAAAAGTTAACAATTTTCTTATTACGATTTCGTTCCAGGCTGACAAGACAGAAGTGGGCACGTCAAATATATTTCCAATTATTTTTCCCTCAGAGTTTGTATCGTTCCCAGAGGGTCATCTATAGAGGTCACCCAGAGCAGGTATTGTGTGTGATTGGTTCTATTGTTGGGAGCACGAACGCGCCACTAGACTAGTCTCCAACTTCCCGAAATAAAACTTAGATTCTAGAACAAACTTTGGGGACACAAAAGGAAACGAATACACAAACGATCTCCACAAATAAATGGGGTAATAACGGTTATATTATACACTTTTATAAATTGATATATTACAGGTTGCGTCGTCCAATTGTGTGATGTGTGAGTGTGAGGAAGCGATGTTTTAAGATACTCGTAGGATACAGCTAAATATGATAATCATAGTCGTATGTTTATTAGTACAGTCGTCAACCCGTCCCACAGAGGTCTCCCCGACCTCTACAGGTGCGATATTTAGACTAGTGACAAGACAATTTGCCAGACTCGTGGCTTTATGACAAAATGTGTTATGACAAAAATGATTCTTTGTAAAAGTCTTCACAAAAAACAATATTCAGGTATTATTCTAGGACTTAGGGCCTACAATTCACGCACACATTTAAAAGTGTGTATAGGTTTTAATCTGTAGGTCCTACTATAATGTACTAACATTGGCTACCCTGGACTTCTTGATGAAGGAAATATATGGTCTATATAGGAGTGAACTCAGTATCTTTAATTTCCTGTAAGAATACGTAAATATCATGAGTGTGGACGAGTTACGAGGTTCATGTACATGTTACGAGGAATAGTTTGTGTCATATTAGGTTTTATCATAAAATATACGGTTATGAAGATATATTGCAATTTTGTCGCCTAATATTTGAGTGATGGCACCATCAAAATTATTATTTTATAATCTGAAAGGAAAATATTGAGCCCACTCCTACACTTGCTTCATCAAAGAACCCACGGATGTACATTTGAATACACCCTATTGAGTATTGGCGGCCATTTTGTTTTTTTTGCATGTATCTTGAACGCCTACTATTTGAGTTTGCGACACCATATTGAGCCCACTCCCATAGCCCATACTTGCTTCATCAAGTTGTCCAGGGGATCGCCAAAGTATGTACCGGTACATTTGAGAACAGATTAGCATACAAACATTTAAATTTGTGCGTAAATTGTAGGTGCTATGAATATCCATGCATATTACATCTATGTAGAATTTTAAAAGAAGCTAAATTTGTCATATATGTTTTGTCATAAAACGTACGCTTATGGAGATAATTTGGAAAAACCACTGGAAGTGACAGCCATTTTTTTTTTTTTTTTTTACGTATAATATGTAAGTAACGTATCTTGGTAATAATATTTTATATCTATGTTTTGTTAATGCAATTTTTGTGCTGGGCCCTGTCGCATAAGAATATAGTACATGTCATGTATATGTATATTGACTAGTGTAGTCCGGATGTACGACGTCATCAACACGACATCCGGCACAGAGCTCGGACCATGGCGTCTAGTAAGCACGTCGTAATATACATTGTTCTAATAAACATCTTAATATTACTTTAATAGTATTATTCAATAGTGCATCCCAGTGCATCCTATCGATCCCTGAACAAGAACACTACATGGTGTCAGAATTGGGATAGTTTGAACTAACAGTAGTGAAGTGAACAGACGCAGATCTACGACCAGCACGCGAGCCTACTTGAAACAGAAACATGGACGTCTTTCGTCGACCCGCCGAGCTGAAAATAAAAGACCAATCTACAATAGACTGGAAAAAGTGGCGTAAAGGTTTCGAAACGTACATGGCAGCATCAGGGTTAGATGGGAAGCATGATGCACGGAAAATTGCAATACTTCTAAACATGATAGGCGAGGACGCCTTGGAAATCCATGAGAATTTCGTATTTTCGGAAAGTGAAGACGCGTCGTCGTATGACGTCATCATCAGAAAATTCGAGGATTTTTGCCTGCCTCGACGCAACCTCGTCGTGGAAAGGTACGAATTTTTTGAGGTTAGGCAAGCTGAAGGGGAACCTTTTGATACTTTCTTAACGAGGTTAAGAACAAAAGCATCAAGTTGTGAGTTTGGAGATCAGTTAGAGTGATTAATCCGAGACCGGATTGTCCATTGCATAAAAGATAGAGGGGTCCAAGGAAAACTTCTCCGGACGGACTCAAACATCACTCTAGATAAGACGATTGAAATCTGCCGGACTTCGGAATCCACACAACGCCAGTTACAAGCGATCCACGAGACTAGTTCCCAAGAGGTAAATGTAATATCTAAATCCAAACAAAGACAGTACTATGGTGACAAACACAAGGTCACACAACAGCAGAAGCCATCAGGGTCTACTGAAACTTCATCGTACAGCAAGACTCCAGCTACCGATGGATGTAGATACTGCGGGACCAGGCATCCACCAGGACGGTGTCCGGCATATGGAATGAAATGTTTTAACTGCAACGGTTCTAACCACTTCAAGAGCGTTTGTCGCAAGCAGAAGATGCAGGTTCGTGAACTACAGGAAGGGGCGTTTCAAAATGAAGCCAAAGCCGACATGGTGATGGAGGAGCAACAGTATGAAGAGTACTTCATCTCCGAGATTCATCAACACGTGAGGGTGCATGGTATGCTACCCTAGGTATAGGAGATGTAAAGGTAAAATTCAAAGTAGACACTGGGACCGAAGTGAACATTCTACCGGGTACAGTCTATGACAAGCTCACATGTCCAAAGACATTGGTAAAGACAAATACTGTGTTGGTTTCTTATGGGAATCATAGAGTTAAAGTTAGGGGGAAAACTAACCTCCAAAGTAGTTATAAAGACTGCCAGAAATCACTTGACTATGTAGTCTCTGATGTAAGTTCTCAGCCATTACTGGGATAATCAGGTTGTAAAGATTTGAATATTGTAAAACTTGTTGAAAATGTAACCATTGGTCTAAATAAGACTAAACTCGTAGAAGTATACCAAGATGTGTTTACAGGGTTGGGAAAAATTCCTGGTACCCACCATATTGAGGTGAATGAGGATGTTAATCCAGTGGTGCATGTTCAAAGAAAAGTGCCGTTTGGCCTACAACCTAGATTAAAGGAAACTCTGGACAAACTAGAACAGGAAGGAGTAGTGTCTAAAGTAGACAAGCCTACCAGTTGGGTTAGTAGTCTAGTAATCGCGGAAAAGAAAAATGGTGATATCCGCCTATGCTTAGATCCTAAGGATTTGAATGTAGCTATAAAACGTGAACACCACACCATTCCGACAGTAGAGGATGTAGCATCCCGCATGAATGGTAAGTGTGTATTTTCTAGCATTGATTTACGTTCTGGATTTTGGCAGCTGGTACTTGACGAATCCAGTGCAGACCTATGCTGTTTCAATACACCATTTGGGAGGTATAGATTTAATAGGCTTCCGTTTGGAATAAAATCGGCTCCCGAGGTTTTCCAAAAGAAAATGATTTCAATCTTTGGGGACATTAAAGGGGTAGAGGTAGTGTTTGATGATTTAATCATATCAGGGGAAGATGAAGCAGAACACGATAAGATCCTTGATCAAGTTCTTAAGAGGTCTAGAGAATATAATGTCAAATTCAACCCGTATAAGTTTCAGCTGCGAGTCAGTTCAGTAAATTACTTGGGCCACATCATAAGTAGTAAGGGGTTGGAAGCTAATCCAGATATGATTAGGGCCATAGTTAAAATGGATACCCCCACTTCAAAGGAAGAACTTCGCAGATTCCTGGGCATGGTAACCTATGTAGGGTCATTCCTTCCAAAGTTATCGGAGATGACAGCACCTCTCAGGGAGCTTCTAAAAGATAAGACAATGTGGGTGTGGGGTGACGAACACACAAAGGCTATTGTGAATTTAAAGCAAAACCTATGTAACACGCCAACTTTAAAGTTCTTTGATGTAAACAAACCTGTGGTTATTCAGACCGATGCTTCAATGCATGGTATTGGATCATGCCTGTTACAGGAAGGACATCCCATCGCCTATGCTTCTCGTTCTTTGACAGACGCAGAAGGCAATTATGCGCAAATTGAAAAAGAAATGTTAGCCATCGTTTATTCCCTAGAGAAGTTTCACCAATATTGCTATGGACGTAAAGTAGAAATTCAGTCTGATCATAAACCCTTAGAAGTCATAGTAAAGAAAGACATTGGGAAAGTCCCGAGTCGCTTGCAGCGCATGCTTCTTAAGTGTCTTCGTTATGATTATACCGTAACTTTCGTCCCGGGAAAGTTTATGTTCATTGCGGACACACTCTCCCGAGCTTTTCTTAAAGATAAAGTAACCGATGATCCGGAACTGGATACGGTGGTGCATGTAGTGTCAAAACACTTGGCAGTAAGCCCTGAAAAGAGGTTAGAATTTCAAGAGGCCACTGCACAAGATCCTGTGTTACAGCAAGTGTTGTGGTATCATAAGAATGGTTGGCCATTGCATGTAAAAGACGCCTCTGTAGAGAGTAGATTTTATTGGAAGTTTCGCTCTGAAATTTCAGATTCCGACAACCTACTTTTTCTGGGAGAAAAGTTACTTGTACCACTATCTATGAGAAGGAAAATGTTGGAGTCCATCCATGAAGGTCACTTAGGTATAGTTAAATGTAAAAAATAGAGCTAGATCGTTGCTATACTGGCCTGGAATGGCCCAACAGATTGAGGACATGGTTTCTCGCTGTGAAATTTGTGAAAGGTTTCATAATGCCAATGTAAAGGAACCAATGTATCAACGTCAAATTCCTGACAGGGCATTTCAAAATATTGCAACGGATTACCTAGAATTTCAGGGAGTGAACTTGTTGACTCGTATTCTAAGTGGATTGAGTTGGTTAAAACTCATGGCAAGACAGCCAAAGAAACTATTTTAGTTCTAAAATCCTTCTTTGCTCGTTATGGTATTCCGGAATCCCTCTGTTGTGATAATATGCCGTTCAATTCTTTTGAATTCAATCAGTTTGCCAAAGCATGGGACTTCGCAGTTATCACCTCAAGTCCCACGTATGCAAAGTCCAATGGCTTGGCTGAACGAGCCGTTCAAACGGCCAAGTCAATACTAAAAAAATCCTTGGAGGCTGGGGAGGATATGTATACGGCATTGTTGCAGTACAGAAATACTCCCATTCAGGGTATAGCCTATAGATGCTTCTCCGGCACAACTGCTGATGAGTCGCAGATTGCGTAGTAAGATTCCTATGACACATCATGCTCTTAAGCCCAAAATAGAAAGAAATGTAAAGGAAACACTCTTAAATAATCAGTCTGTTCAAAAACATTACTATGATCAGGGTGCTAAACCTTTGCCAGAACTATTTCCGGGTGACAGTGTTCTCCTACGCAAACAAGGACAGTGGAAAAAGGCACAAGTTGTATCAAAACATGATGCACCAAGGTCATACATTGTTTCTCAAAATACTCACATGTACAAGCGCAATAGAAGCGATCTAAGAGTTTGTAACAATCCCCCACCTTTGAATAACAGTGAGGATGTTGATGATGAAGAGTCTAAGGAGGTGATAAACACATCATCTTTACCACCACAAGCTCCACCTGTAAATGTGTCTCCTTCACCAGTCAGTGTTAGACCGACCCGTAGTGTGAAGGTTCCTCCTAAGTTTAAGGACTTTATTATGTAATTTAAGTATTGTCAAAGCTAAAAGGGGAGATGTCATGTATATGTATATTGACTAGTGTAGTCCGGATGTACGACGTCATCAACACGACATCCGGCACAGAGCTCGGACCATGGCGTCTACTAAGCACGTCGTAATATCCATTGTTCTAATAAACATCTTAATATTACTTTAATAGTATTATTCAATAGTGCATCCCAGTGCATCCTATCGATCCCTGAACAAGAACACTACAGTACATATACTATAGTCACCACTAGTATAGCGTATTTGAATTCAGCTTACCTCCTATTTCCTCCTGAATAAAAGTTCGATTTTAAACTGTTGATTAGGACTGAACGAGTAATTGCCTACATCTCATATCGATTTACCAATGCCAAATGAAATGAACTGTACTGTGCAATTAGCATAATTTGTTTTCAACGCCAGTGTCGATAGCGTCTTGAATATCACATTGAGTTCAAAGAACACTAACCACGCTCTGTACATTAACTTACGCTGTCGGAACAAGAACCCATGGGGGTTTATGGACTACCGATAGCTGCAACATAATCCGTATCGTTCCTTCACACGACATAGGCTCTCTATCTCGTAGCTCTTATGACACCGGTCCGTGGACACGGAACATGTACCTCAAACTTCACCCTCCTAAGTAAAAAAAATATAAATATTATTCGGGCATTTAAAAGTAAAACAAATGATTTACTCTTTTCTTTATGATAAAGATAAAACATACATTTTGTTGGCAATGGCAAAGTCAGCAAACTGAGGTTCCCAAGCGTGCAGCTTCATTACTACTAATTGGTATTCGATAAGACCAATTTCTAATATCCCAGCAGTAGCACATCTTGTAATCTCTTTGATCCGCTTAATTCGGTGGGTCCCATGATCGAAATTAAATACGTAAAGGTTTTCATGTTAATCCTTCGTCCCCAATCAGATATAACTTCTTGTAGATTTAGATTGAATACGGGCAAATTATTTAACCAGTCGAAATTTTATTGCAGCCGTTTTCGACGAATACATTGTGGGCTCAATCATGGAACCGGAAGATTCCCTGAAATATTATTATTTAAAGATGTCTATTGTGTTTAAATGCTTGTTGCCCCCGTTACCAGACTGGGGGGGGGAGAGGTTCTGAGGACGCTTCTCCCGAAACTGTTGGTTTATTGACGAGTGTAGTGTGCTCGGTCACTCATTACGTAATGCCCGGAGGAGCACTTGACGCACACGCACACGCACACGCACACGCACACGCACACGCACACGCACACGCACACGCACACGCACACGCACACGCACACGCACACGCACACGCACACGCAAACGCACACGCACACGCACACGCACACGCACACGCACACGCACACGCACACGCACACGCACACGCACACGCACACGCACACGCACACGCACACGCACACGCACACGCACACGCACACGCACACGCACACGCACACGCACACGCACACGCACACGCACACGCACACGCACACGCACACGCACACGCACACGCACACGCACACGCACACGCACACGCACACGCACACGCACACGCACACGCACACGCACACGCACACGCACACGCACAAAGTGCCTACTGAGTTGGAAAACCAAAGGATGGAGAAACCCATGACCATGATATATGACGTGTTCCTTCTTATAAGTTCAAATATGTGTGTACTATTCTATGTTTCTTTAATATTACACTCTGCTTTTGCATTTATTTATTTATTTATTTATTTATTTAATGTCTATCCTATTCAGTTATAAAATTAAAAACTGATTAGACGTCATGTATCATGGTCATGGGTTTCTCCATCCTTTGGTTTTGCATCTTGACGTATTTGTTTGGTTGTAAACTTGTTGTAGGCTTTCGCGGCCCGAGTCACTATTTTATTCTTGGCAAAAGGGTGTTACTGCGTCCATTGATGTGATCAATTGCGGATCGGATATGATTACATGGTATAACAGTTACTTTATTCTGCTTCCACTGGTTTTTTATTTCAATAGTAAGCTCCTTATAGCTGTTTATTTTGTCTATGTTGTCTCTAATTTGTGGTAGAGGTGAACGGCAACAATTTAGTTAACATTGTTTCTTATTATTTAAAATAAATTATTTTTTATTTTATTATTTTGTTATATATTAGTATTATTATTACAATATTATTTAATGTATCACATACAATCACAGTCGAAACCGGCGTTCACCATTTTTATGGACAATTATGGATGTAATGTCAAGTATTTCCATAAGGTCCTTGGTCAATATTCAACTTCAGTCCTTGTTCATATCATACACTGGGTTAAAACTTCATAAAATAATATGATCTTCTTTATGTCGTGTGTGTACAGTTGTGGCCGATTTCTCGAAATGTATAAAATGTTCACAACGTTACATGTAAATTGCCTAATATTAATTAATATTTAATATTATTGTATGTGAGACAAAGGACTAAAAGGGGTGAAGCGTCAGGCATGGCTAGCCGGCTTAGCTAGACCCCAGGTCCAAGTGATGGTGGGAACCTCCCACCCCCTACCCGACTATATAGTTGGAACAGCGACAGAATATATTGATCATTTGCGTTATATCTTATAATTGTATAGTATGGACTTTAGAGGAAAATGCACCTTTGCATTTTCTTCTAGTGCCGCTACTGATCTTAAGCTTATTTACATAGGCGTGCGCAGAGGTTGATCAATGGGGGGGCACAATAAATTCCCAATGCAAGTACTTCACGGTGGCGCCAATGGGGGGTGTGGGGGGGATGCCCCCCACAAAAAGCTCCGCAGGAGATTTTTTAAAGACATGCATTTTAAACGGGATTTTAAGCGTATTAGAAGTACAGGTTGTCTGTTCAATGGGTTAATTTCACACAATTATTTGCGGATATCAGCGGTTTAGCCCCGGTCGCTTAGCCGGTTCCCATACGAACACCGAAGTTAAGCGACATCGGGCAAGGCCAGGAGGAGGGAGGGTGACCGCTCTCCTCTGAAACACTTGTTTTCCGCTGGTTAGAGCAGATTGGAGGGGTCGAAAGCTTGTGTAACAGCTTCGTTCTTCTCGTCAACTGCTCCGCAGTCCAGGTTAGTGGAGGAACCTATACGACTGGTCAAAGTTACACCGTCCTTTCGGATGGGACGTAAAGCCGGTGGTCCCCTTGGTACTTTTCGACAGGAGTAGGCTATGTGCCGGTACTAGGCTTCCCCTGCTCCCTTCCTCATCATCATTCATCAATCATCATCTATTAAATTTGCACTAGTGGGACCTCGGTCCTGTTGCAAATATAGGCTTAATAATAATATCATTGTTACAAAGTGAAGGAAGTGGTCAGTCCCACAGCCAAAATCTTGGCGGTAGGGCAAGAGTTGATGTTGAGGCCGGTCAGCTGATTCCAACGTCATTCCAATCTCGGACTTCAGGTAAAGGTTCGTTCATTTGTCCAGTTCGTAACTGTTCGGTAACAAGTTGGGACACAGCGGAAATGCGTCATCGAACAGGAAGTTGGCCGAGTCTAGTGCGAAAAAACATGTGTTCTGCCTTCACACAACTGAACACCAATCTAGTCAGAGACACCTGTTAATTTTAGGTTAAAACGGTCTTTAAATTAAATAGGGCGAAAGATAACTGAATTAATCTTTGGTAGGGCCTAAGCCAAGTTTGTGATGGTTCAATTAAACGTATGAGATAAGCAACGAGAGTACGGGCGTCTAGGCTTAAATGAGGTTAGGTAGGCCTATTGGACTAAATAAACGTTAAATAATTATTTTCTTACCTTAATGTATCAAACATAACGACCCTATTCAATTAGACGACGGACATGTTGTAATCTGCATTAAAATGTATATTAATTAACACGTTACCTCTATGTATAATTTGTATTCCCGCTCTACATCTTGTTCTACTCAACTCACTCCTCTTTTTCATTCCGGACAGTTCGAACATGTTCGGCCTGTTTGCAAACAGTTGCCGGCGGACAACTGAACACCACCAGAACATATGTTTTTTTACAGATGAACAACGAACACCCTGTTCGGACTGTTCGAGACTGTTCGGAACGGACAAATGAACGAACCTTAAGATTAGAATCATTGTCAGGCGTCAGCATTTTTGATACCCATTACGACAGGCACTATTCTGGACCTCCCGGGTCAAACGAACAAGGCAGTTTAAGCAACAGTGACAGTTTGAGGAATATATTTAATATGAGGAAGGTGCTATAGGTCCTTTTCTCGTCTTTTACGATCGGCGGCGTACACGGTATACCCTGGGCCAAATTCTATTTAAAAAAAAAAGCTCACCTATCCTAATGGGGGGGCCGCTGACCCCCTTGCCCCCCCTGCGCACGCCTATGCTTATTTACCAATAGAGGTAGCTCATCGGTAAGACGCGGGACTCTAATTCGGGAGGTCGCCGGTTCGATTCCGGCCACCGGCAATTCTGATGAAGATTTTTCCGAGGTTTTCCTCAGTCGTAAAAGCTAATGCTGGAATTTAGTCCTACAACAGCCCTCGGATATTCCTTGCCGACTATCCAAGCGCCCCAACATACCTAGTTACTGAACACACACTACATTACACTCAACATACATTACATTACATACCTAGTCAAGAGGGGCCCATCAGGTAAAGCTGGTGTGCACCCTATAACGGGTATTACTACGAAACATTATTATTATTTATATCATTATTTTTATCATTATTATTACTATTATTATTATTATTATTATTATTATTATTATTATTATTATTATTATTATTATTATTATTATTATTATTATTATTATTATTATTATTATTATTATTATTATTAGTAGTAGTAGTAGTAGTAGTAGAATCCTGGTGGCTATAGCCACCCCCTGACCTAACTGAAGTTGGAAACAGGAGCCAGAGATATATATATATATATATTATTATTATTATTATTATATGTATATATATATTATATATATATTAATATTATTATTATTATTTACGCTGTGTATATTCTTACGGCAGAACGTAAGATTTGCTGAAAATTATTCTTACGGCAAGTGCTGTTATTGGTCGTTTTTTTCACGTGTTAAGGCCGATGTCCAATTGCCCGTTAACGTTAACGGGAACACGGTAACGGGAAGGGTTTCGATGCACAATCACCCGTCAAGCAGACGCAAGTAAATAAAATATTATGTTTGTCAACCTGTATTTGTTATAGGTTTTAATACCGTATATTTGGCGCACCTGGTAATTTCGGCCAATCAACATTCGACCAGCTGATTAGGAGTAGGCCTACGTACAATTTTTAACAGGCCGTGGACATTTTGATTCTGAAATGGTTCCGGGAAGGCCCGGAACGGGAACGCTAACGAAAAGTTAAAACTTGGCGAATTTCCCGTTACAGTTACTGGGCCCGCAAACGGGAAGCTCTTAATGTGTATCGTATCGTAAGTTAACACGAGATCAAACTTTCTTCACGATCTAACCTTCATGGACCTTAACTAACGTCTCTAATGAATCGCCAAAAGCTTTAATCGCCCTGACATTTTTACCAGGAAAATGTTGAATTCAAAATATAATTCAACGTACATTACAACTAGGAATGTAAAAAAAAAATAAAAAAAAAAGATTGGGCAAGATTCGAACCCTGGCCGTCCGCTTGACAGTCGAACTCGCTCACCACTAGACCAATGTGGCTGCTTACGGCAACTGCGTCTTGACTGCCATATAATATAACGATCCGGCCGCGCTTGCGCGACGTAAGAATAATTTTGACTGAGCAAATCTTACGTTCTGCCAGTGTTGGGGCAGTTCTTTTTTTAAATGAACTTTCTAAAAGTTCAGTTTACAGCTCAAATAATGAACTTTAATAAAGTTCAAGTTCTTTTCAAAACCTAAAATTTTGAAAAGTTCAAGTTCGTCTAAAATATGAACTAAGTTCTTTTAAAAGTTCTTTTGTGAAAAAGTGTCACCACATTGTATTAACAGTCATGCGAATAATCAATTGCCTTGTATGGCTTAAATAGGAAGAAAAACATGCATGTTAAGGTAAGATATTGAATGCTGGCATTAGGTGTCTGATGTAGGGCTATAGGCGCCTACCATTGTAGAAATAAAAAACTTAAGAACTTCAAGGAAGGATAATTGTATTGTTGTTTCAGTTTATATTATTACAGACATGTGAAAATAGCGATTAGTGTATCGATTAATTAGTGATAGTGATAGCGATTAGTGATAGTGTATGTCATAGGCGCCGACTACGGGGGGGCTTGAGGTCTAGCGCCCCCCCTGACAAATCCCAGGGGGGGCTGAGCCCCCCCTGAGATTTGAAGTTTGTACTTTTTTGTTTGAAGAAAAAGTTCATTATAATAATAATAAAAATAAATTAAAAAAATTTAGTCATCAGGTCATAATTCCCTCAATTTAAATGAAATTTTTTGTTATTGTTTTTCTGAATTTAAATTTAAAAATATTGTGATTTCTAGCTTGAAAAATCAGATACTTGCAGTCCAGAACGTTCTCAGGTATCAAAATTCAAAAGCAAATTAGGTTCAAGTATTTAAAAAACTGATATTGAAGGCAAGCATTATCTTGTAGAGTCCTAATTACTTACTCCCAACTTCCTAAGCCCCAAAATTAATAACTAAATAATTCTCGTCATCGTTATAATTTTTGCTGGTGGTTTTTTGGTTTTTGCACTACAGAAACGACAGTATTTCGGTATTGCATTCAGTACGGTATTTTTTTCTGAAACGCTCAGAACGCGCTCTAAAGGCCTGATTTTTTTAAATTTTGCCTGCGGCGCTATTATTGGGGGCCTATGCCTCCCAAACCACCCGTGTTTTTTCTCCTCGATAGATAATATGAATTATAATAATATGAATATGAATTATAATAACATTAATATGAATTTTGAAATTTGGTAACCCTAGTTTTTATGTGAGTCCTTTCTGAGCCCCCCCTGAAATGTTAACAAGTCGGCGCCTATGGTGTATGTATATGTATGTACAAAAGTGCTGTTCTTCACTAAAACTACCAGGGCTAAGCCGGGCTAAGCCCGTCCTATTATTGTTTTATTTTACAAAGACTAGTAGGCCCCTTTAGTTGGTAAAAATTGTTGATAATAATTGTTATGTATTTTATTATTGATGTGTTGATTGATCATTTGAAGTTGATGTTAATTCAAACTTGTTGACATCATTTTAATTTTTTTCAACAAAATTTTCAATTTTAACTTTTTTTAAGACAAGCGTTTGAAGGTTTGAAAGCGTTTGAACCGAAAACGATTCGCGTGTTCCTCGACGGCGCGTTGACAGATGCTCAATCATCGAACAGAATGAACTTTCAAAAGAACTTTCTAAAATTGAAAAGTTCGTTCTCAAAAAGAACTTTTGAAAGTTCAAGTTCACTCATTTGAAAAAAGAGTAAGTTCGTTGGAAAGTTCACAAAAAAGAACGCGTTCTCGGGAACGCGTTCTTTTTAAAAGTTCTCGCCCCAACACTGCGTTCTGCCGTAAGAATATACACTCCGTTGATCTTACGTTCTGCCGTAAGAATATACACTCCGTATTATTTATTATTATTAGTTTCTTTCATACTGGACGGTGAAGAAGAGCGTTTTACACTAGCTAAATAGCCAGTGTAAAAAGGTCCTGGAGAACCCATCAGCTCAACCCATCACACAACCAAAATGAATTGAAATTTAAATATACCGCGCTTCGTGCTATATCCAAGCAGAAAGCGACGGAAATAGCGTGTAGTGTCGAGGTGTTTGGTATACTGTGCTTCTGCTGTGATTGGTCACTGAGTGCGACGGAAGTAGCGAAACGAGCGGCTTGGTATACTGCGCAGCGCTTCTGTCAAAAATTTAATATGGCGAATAGCATGGCAAACTAGTGAAATAAATAAAATAAATAAGCCGTTTCAAGGTAAGTCTGCTCGTAGTAATGTTGGAATTATACACATATATGTCTAGCCTATCTAGTTTATCAATAATAACTCTAATGCCTACGTTAAGTCTAATACATGGGCATAGGCTAGAATATCGTTAGGCTCCGAGTATGAAGAACCTGATAGGCCTAGGCCCTAGCCTAGGCCATCTAGTTTTGCAATAATAACTCTTATGCCTACCTAGGCTAGGTATCTTAGGCATAGAAAAGGGTAGGCGCCGAATACTAGAATTAGGCGTTCTAGTTGGCTAGACGTATGCCTTACGTAGCCAAATAAGGGCTAATAATAATAATAATCAGTGACTAGGCCTAGGCCTAGCCTAGGGCTAGGCGTAGGCTAGGGCCTAGACATGTAACAATTCGAATTTTTAAATTTACCCTTGTCCAGAGAGAGAGAGGTCTAGGCTAGGCCTGGATTTGGCAAGGGCCAGATGCACAGTCAAGTTAAGTATAGCCTAGGCCTAGGATTTGTTTGTAGTCACAATAAGCCTAGGCCTAGAATAGAAATGGTAATTACATGCTAGGCCTAGGCCTATTTTCCATTAAAAAAAAAACAAAGGCCTAGGCCCTAGTTGGGTACGTAAAAATCATACAGTTGTCCACAACCACTTAGGAAAGCCCCTGGGTGGAAGTGGGGTTATGTGTGTCGTTATTTTTTATTAAAGGGTCTAATTATTAACATAACGATAGGCCTAGGCCGAGGCTTAAGCTATGCCTAGTTGAGAATTCGTGTAATCTCAGTCCAGGAGTTATTTTATCATCTAGGGCCTAGGCTAGGCCTAGGCCTATAATAAAGTAGGCCCTAGATAAGCCCTGGAGTAGTTGGGTAGGCCTATATAGAACAGAGGTATAGGCCTATCAGTAGTATCAGTAGTAGTGATTGGCTAAATTAAGAGTAATTAGAGTAATTAATTGGCATACGAAAAGTTCAGATCCAGTCAACTTTTTCGTGTGTTACATAGACGTTACGTGGATGTGAAATGTCTTATTGTTTGTTGTTGTTGTTTGCTTATCCTCTAACGGTTGGCCGTACGCCGGTGGCAAGAGTCTCTCCGCTACCTTCATTACTCCTTTCCCATCCTTCGCATCATCCTCCCATCCTCCCATCCTCCATCAGTCTTTGTCGTTTCATTCTTCTCGGTTTTCCTTGCTTCCTTCTCATCCATCACCCCCCTTGCTTCCATCCTTTCTCCTTCCCCATGACCATCGCCTTTTTCCTTTTCCTTCAACCTGGGTTCGGGTTTAGGCCTCAGCCTGTCGGCAAAAGCCTTTTATCTTCTCTAACCCCACCACCTCCCCATCCAACTGGTTCAACAGTCGTCCTTCCCAGGAAGGAGAACTTACCCACAGTGTTTCACACACTTATTCACAGTGTTTAAACATTCTCAAGTTATTTTTTTACTTTTAAGGTATTCTTATGTGGCTCTGAATGATGCTTTAAATTCAAGTGTGTAAATAAAATCCCACACAGACTCTAGGGCCATCGTGAGCTAGGCGAAAGCTAGTAGGCCTAGCCCGGACATGTCGAAATCCTACCAAAACAGCGTTAATTCTTCTTCCAAGCCTAGATTTTACGTACATCATCAATCATCGATGACTTATCAAGTAGGCAGGTACCGTAATGTCCGAATAGTCCCGCGTGACTTGACCTTGACACCTAGAATAAGATCTAGACCGAGCGAGAATTAAAAGTATGGTACACACTTGTCCTTGGTTTTGATCATGGTGGCTAGAGCAATGCTGCATTGATGCCTCGCCTTTTTAGTATCTTGAAGCCTTGTTGTTGCAAGCAAAACTTAATTTAATTTTGAAAAAGTAACTTCATAATAATTGTATTACATTTTGGCTCCAGTAATAATAAGTAGGCCTAACGTTATTTCACTACCGGTACTTTTCAAAAGTAATTTACCCAGGCCTGCAAAATATGAATAGGCTATGCCACTGAATGAGGGTTTTTTTTTTTTTCAGAAAACTCATCATAATGGCCAGTAGCTCCTCAGCTGAACCTCAAACTACTATTGCTCAGAAGTCTTGGGAGTTGGCTAACAATGTGGAGCCAATAGGCTCTATTGATGAAGTCTACCGCTACAATCGGCAGCAGCAGCAAGACATTCTCGCAGCTAAACCCTGGGAAAAAGAGTAGGTTCTTATTTGTATTGCTTTATTTATTGTGTAGCTCTGATGTACAAGACAGGGCACATCTTTATAGATGTGCTGCCCTCAAGGTTTTTATCGACTCCCTGACCAATGACATGAGCAGGCCAGAAAAGGAAGCTGTTTTATATTGGATAGTTAGACAAAAGAATGGCTGAAAAAGCCGTCTTGGCACAAGAAGAAAAAAAAATT
Organism: Isoperla grammatica; assembly: GCA_945910005.1. NCBI lineage: Eukaryota > Metazoa > Arthropoda > Insecta > Plecoptera > Perlodidae > Isoperla > Isoperla grammatica. The sequence continues at coordinate 33,961,052 of OX246737.1, read as the reverse complement.
GCTCTGTGGCCTGTGCATATTAGGCCTACTTATAAAGAGGGTTATCTTTGGATGCTATTTTTTTTGATACCTAGTTGATAATTGAAAATGTCATTCGATTGTTAATCGATGTTTGAAGATATGGTAGATAGGCTAATTCAAGGTGCCCATACGTTCCGAATTAGCTGGACAGTCTCATTTTTTACCCTCTGTACACATCCCGAAGACTTTTTAAAAAGCACTGTAAGTGTAATGTCCTGGAATTCCGATAATTGCTTATTAAGTCCCAGATTTTATCGACTTGCAATCAGTGTTATAATATAATATTCAACACTTAATTGCAAGATTATTAGAGATTGTTATTATTACAAGAATATTACGTATTAATAACCATGATAATCAAGATACTACAACCTACAAGTGTACGTACAACAACGTCGGTTTCACCTGTCCTGCCTGCCGCTCAGTTCTTGGGTCTCTTACTATGTCTCATATGTAAAAAATAATTTATCGAATTGCTAAGTCAGGAAATACGCCCGTAACATACTCTAAAACACTAAAAACCAGGTCATATTTAGGTACATGTATTTTTTTTTAAATCACCTGCAACACTCCCCCATTGTTTCCTTTGTCCAGTCCCCTTTTCCAGTGCTTCTGAAGTCTGATGATAAGAGATAATTGATAATTTATTTATTATAGGGCTGCCCAACGATATCGATACTTCAATAGGCCTACGGTGTTGATAATAGAAAAATAATTCGATATCGATATAGAATAATATCCCGTACATAGCGATATGGAACTTGCGCCTAGTAAGCTATTGTAAAAAAAAACTGACTTTATCACATCACGCCAATCACAACAGCGCAGTTTTGTGTAGATATTTCAAATTTTTAATAGTAGGCCTACCTGTACAACACACAAATTGACACATACTACAGTAAGACATTTTTTTTTTTCCTTCTTGTGCCAAGATGGCTTTTTCAGCGTACGTTAAAAATTAAAATCACACATCACAAAGTTGAAATATTTATTTACGTAATAATGTTTATAATGAATGGCCTCTGGTTGGTCTGGAAATAATAAAACCAGACGAGAAAACTTTCGATATCGCCGATATCGATATTTTGTTTGAAAACTGTGATATCACAATGCGATAGGCCTAATAATAATTGCTTACAATTTTTTGAAAAAAAGTGGTCTGGACTAAAAAAAGGTAAAACAAATTGAACATGTAAGCTTTACATCTGGAGATGTTGTTGCTTAAATGTACAATGTTTGAGTGCTGGTATGTATTGTTTTTTGTACAGCCCTCATTTCTTCAAAGACATCAAGATTTCAGCATTAGCACTACTCAAAATGGTGATGCATGCTCGATCGGGTGGCACGTTGGAAGTCATGGGGTTGCTGCTGGGGAAGGTTGATGCCAATACAATGTTGGTAATGGATTCGTTTGCCCTACCGGTTGAAGGGACAGAAACTCGAGTCAATGCACAAGCACAGGCATATGAGTACATGACAGCATACATTGAAGCTGCAAAACAGGTGAGTTCTGTTTACAGTTAACCGAGAGTCCTAGACTACCGTACATAGCCTACTAATGCTGTCGTTATAGGTTTAAGGCAGATATATAGACAACGTTTCTTCGTATGTGGGTCATTAGAACAAACCATAGCCAACATTAGGCAGGTCTTGCAAGGCAGCAATAAACTCAGTGCTATATGTGCCATGCCACTTAAAAGATTGCACTGATGAACTGTTCCATTGTCTGTGCTATTATAGTTTCATCAAAGGTTCAAATATTCAACACCAATTTCATCATTATCCATCCCCGTTTCACTTTCCTGCCTCTGGCAGGGTGGGTTAGACTCTAATAGACATTTTTATTTTTTATATCTTCCCATGCTCTTTAGGGCCGAGTCGTGTAAACGCCCGCGCGAAAATATACGTGTACAAATATTCGTACACGTTTAACCGTGATCCCATACCTCGCCGACCACTTCTCCCCCCCCCCCCCCCCCCCCTCCGGCATTACTTAGTGTGTGGGGTAACTGTGGACAGTTGGACACAAAAAGGTGGAGAATATAATCAACAATGAATAATAATAAATCACACGAGTTATTTCGTTGAAAATTTCTTTTCGCAAACGTTACAACTAAATTTTTTATAATCATTTTGTGGCCTGAGGGGTGTTACGTTTAAACGCGAAAAATTCGGGAAAATAAACGTTTACAAAATTAAACGTTTTCTCCCAGCTCTAATGCTCTTCCACATCTGTCATCCGCGCTTCTCTTTTAATTTCTGCAGGTCGCTGCCTACTATTATTATGAATTCACAATTGCTTATGATCTTCAAATTCTTATACCACAGCTATTTGATATAATTATTTATTCTATCCGCTTTTTAATTTTGACTTTAGAAGGATTGTGTAATGTGTTAGTTTTGTAATATAGAGTAGACTGAAGCTTTTTATATATTCAGTTCAATACAGTTTTGTTGAGGGTTTGGTTCCTGGCTAATTGTTAATGCTGTCTAGAAGCCTTGTTACATGGTCAACTTATTGACTCAACTTGTTGACCACATTTAAATAGCATGGAATTGGGATACTGCAGTCACACACTGAAACATGTTGATGAAAAGTTGGAACTTGTTCTACTTCCGAGTCCGACTTCCGAACAATGTTGATATCGTCCAACCAATGGCTGACTGATATTTTGTCATGTGTACAGTCGTTGAGTGTTACGTTTATACTGGCGGCATACATGACACGTTGAACTCCCGGTTTACCGAACCTCCACTAGGGGATTGACGGACCTTGCAAACTTTACCACCAGATTGCTGCATAAACACATTAAGTTACTGAACTTAATGACTTATCAGACTCCAATAGGTAGCATTACTGTTTTCGTCAACTGTTGCTGGGAGATGATACATGTAAAATACTAATTGCCATCAACAAGTTGAGTCAATAAGTTGACCATGTAGGCTACCAAGACTTTAAGTGAGATAATTTAAAAGCTTCTGATTGGTGATTCCCATCGAGAAAACAGGTTAAAGCATTTGAAAAATAAAACTATTAAGGCATTATAAAATCACTTAGAAGTTGCTCTATTACTGTAGGCTAATTTACAGCACAGTAATATAGGATGGCTTACTTGTGTAGGTAGTTACTAATTAGTAATTACCGCATCTTACTGAAGGCATATTTTTTAGGTTGGACGTTTGGAGAATGCAATTGGTTGGTATCACAGCCATCCTGGTTATGGATGCTGGCTGTCTGGAATTGATGTATCAACTCAAATGTTAAACCAAAACTTTCAAGAGCCATTTGTTGCTATTGTCATTGATCCTGTAAGGACAATATCTGCTGGCAAGGTTTGCCTAGGAGCTTTTAGAACATACCCTAAAGGCTACAAGCCTGCAAATGAAGAACAATCAGAATATCAGACGATCCCGCTCAATAAAATCGAAGATTTTGGTGTCCACTGCAAACAGTATTATTCTTTAGATGTCACATATTTCAAGTCTGTTTTGGATCGCCGCCTCCTTGATTCCTTGTGGAACAAATATTGGGTGAATACTTTGAGCTCATCCAGCCTTCTTACAAATGCAGACTACACTACTGGACAAATATTTGATCTGTCTGATAAACTTGAGCAGTCGGAGGCAGCCTTGGGTCGTGGAGGATTTATGCTGGGAGCTGCAGACCCACACGAGAAGCGAACCGAGGACAAATTGCTTAAAGCCACCAAAGACAGTTCTAAAACAACAATTGAGATCATTCATGGCCTAATGGCCCAGATGATCAAAGACCGTCTCTTCAATCAAATCAAACCTAAATAAATCCATGCAATGTTGAAGGTCAAAATGTTGATCTTGCATGTACTACGTCATGTTGTGTTACTTTATTTTGGTATAATAAACTTAATGAAACACCTTTGTTTTCCATTATGATCGTATTTTAATTTGATGATTTGCCAGTTTACTAACCCATACAAAGACCTAACTTATGCTATCAATATTTTTGCCCTTCTGTATCACAAAATCTAGATAACTTTGGTAATTTGTTATTACAATTTTGGGGAATTTTAAAGACATTTCTGCAATATACCAAATCTTAAATTTGTAACTTGCTCAAAAAATACATTCAGTGGATTTGTATAGGCATAGCAAGTTCTACAGTACATCAAATAAATACTAAACGTAAACGATAACTCGATCTTTATTACGTATATCAATGATATTAAAAAATTACACCAGGGCCACTACGACATGTAGCCTAATGGTTTCCGCTGCGCAACATAGACCACATGATTCATTACTTTCTCTCCACTGATGATGCCAACCAGCACAAAGTGTTACTTCTTGTTGATTGGATCTACATCTTCCTCACAATTAAAGGGTATTTTTAATAAGTTACGAACTTATAACAAAATTATGTATATTTGTGTGCAAATAATGTTTGCTGTTAAAGTGTCCTAAATCCATAATCTAATCTAATTTATATTTTTGTCATAATCTTCATACATTCGGTTTATATACATCTGTATCATTCTGATCAGTACCACTGGATAAATATAAAAATATACATTGAATTCTAATGTACATGTTATTATTTATTATGAATAACATGTTTCCATTTCAAGTTTAACTCAACACAAAATTTAAGCTTACAACACTCCATTATCTTATTGCCCGTATGCATGGTCCCGACTCAAACCTTCCTCAACTCAGCCTCGCCCAACCACCAATCACTGAACGGCATTGCCATGTGGACTGCTCTGTGATTGGTGGCTAGGTGAGGCTGAGTTGAGGAGGGCTTGAGTGTGAAATATGCATTTGGACCTATCTCTTATTGAAAGTCTTATCACATCCTACACAGATACTTCACTCTAACCATCTTCCATCTTCACCATTTGTCAAGGGCTGGATGCTACATGCCTCCCAACCCCCTCATTATCATGCTAGGTTTTTCCAATTCAAGTTACACAGTGGTAAAATGAAACTGCGAAAGTAGTTGGTCCATCAAAGTTAAAAAAATTATTAAATATGTAAAATTAGTGGCCTTTGGTTCCCTTGCTCACCAATATTACAGTGTTCTTTGTGTTGTGGTGCTGGTAAGGGTCGGTGCGGTGCCTGGTTGTTTCCAGTGATGGCGATTGAAGACTGAGAACTTGCAACTGTGTACCGGTATGGGTTTTTTTTTTTAAGGTTTTTTGCCTAATCTTTTTGGGATTCTTGGTAGCAATAAAATGCAGATCTGGCAATCTATTGCAAATATCAATAGTCTTCTTTTTCTTCTCAAATGCCCACATTTGGCTATTATGCCATCATGCTGGATCTGGTCAACCAGTAGAGACACGCTTCTTTCTCCACCCTCTTCATGCCGCTCGGCATTGCGTCACGTTCACCTGCCAGTTTTGGACTTACAAACAGGTGGCTCCTATCCTGCTCCCCATTTCCACACAGCTTTCAGGTACTCGTCTCAAACACCCCTATTCGGTGGAGATGCTTCCCTAGAAGATCGTGCTGCGTTTTTAGCCTGAACTGGGCCGTTTCAATTTGCCGTGGAAGATGGTTGGTGGGCCTTTTTGAACTCATGGTATATTCCTGCCATGGCTTGTTTCTACCTTTCTCTACCCAGTCCTGCCTCATCTTCTTAGTGGCTGCAGCATTTACATGTGCTTTCATAGACTCGAGGGTTAAGGGTTCAATAGTCAATTAGTATCAATAAATGGCAGTAACCCTAGACATAGCCTTTTAGATGCATTATCGTAATATGCCGGCCAATAGTAGAGAACCTATTTTTTTTACCCCTAGAGATTCTAACCAGCCCTCCAGAATATGTGAATGCATTCCTTAGACAGCACAGCCTTCAATTCCATAAACTTTAAATATGATAATAGGAGAGTTCCAAAAGGCTTGGGCAATGAAATTGCATGACATAGGATACCAATAGCTCACCTGAGTAGTGATAGTAAGCAGTTACCTCTTCGTCAGGAAGGTCACATTGATCGAAAAAAGAAGACATAATTTTAAGAATTGTTTGTTTTTTATGTGTATTATACGTTTCTCTATACGTAATGGCTTGCCATCACTTGACTCGAGTAAGTTGTTGAATTGAAATCCTACATAAACCTTAATGAGTTTTGTAAACCTACCATTAGCAGGAATATCATTAAGTTGAGGTGATATTTCCTCAGGTGATTTATTGCCAGGATGACCAACATACAGACAATACACTTGAAATATAATTTATTTTAGTCTAGTTTTCAGTTGATCATTCCATCTCCAATAGCACAGATAACTAAGAAAATAATAATTACAGTATACAATTTCATAAAATAGGAAAAGGTATATGCCCATAAAATATCATGCAGAAATGACAGGCTAAGAAAAGATAGGCCACAAGTGCAACACATTTGGACCCTCATCCTGCTACATTTCCAGTAGGAAGGCTGTTGAAAGCAAGAATTGTCATATTGCATAGTTAACAGTAAGTAGTGATAGTAACTGTAATAATGTATTGAACACATAAGAAGACACAGTACAAACCAAAACAATGTGTTACTGTGTGTTGCTTCCTTTGCAGCAGTAGGCCTACAAGCAGTAGCAGTCAAGACATCAGACCAACTTTATTCCACACTGCTTGAAAACATTCTTTCTGATACATAATGTGATAAATAGTACCCAACATATACTTGTGAAGGATGTACAGTGAATCGTGAGGGACTACCCACAATGATTGGTAGAAAGTATCAGTGGATTCAGATAGACAAAAGTGAAACAACCACTATACATATACAAAATAACTCTTCATTTTTGTAGCACCTCTTTTTTTACAAACCTTTGGAGTTTGGATGCTTTACTAATGGCAATAATATTGTAGGAAGGTCTTAAATAAGTTTTTTTCATGTGGGATATTAACACAATAATTACCTGAACATTTAGTGGCTATGAATAAGACACTTCACTGTACGAGTATTAATTAGTATGGGTGTGCCAACCAGTTTGAATTTCAAACTTTAATTCGACCTTTAGGGAGATACTTAAGTATTGTCAAAGCTAATTAAAGATGTTGCCTATTAAGTTCGGTTCTATATGTCGTAGTCGATCGAAGATGCGTATGCAAAGCTACAGAAGAATTGAAGAATAGTAATTAAGATGATGAACCTGAAGATACATCTGGACCCATGCTTATAACTTGTGAGCTTGGAGAAGCCGTGTTTAGTCCTACGCCTAAGCTCGCTAAATCCTCCACTCGGAATGCATAGCCTAGGCCTCTCACTTTATCATGAATGAGAACCAGGAAGTGGTAAATATACATATTCTGTAATATAGCAGGGCCTGAATTCACAAAGATTACTAACTAGACTAGACGACTAACAAAGAGTTGTCATAAGTTAGGCAAATCCTAGCTAGATCATCTCTGGGTATTACTACACATTCACAATTCAAATATTATTAGTTAAATTGTTGATATTCGACTATATTTTATATTTATGACATTGCAGAATGACATGTGTGATTTATATCACTAAGATTTGCCTAAACTAGGACGTCTTAGCATTTAGGCACTTTTGGGAATCTGGGCCCTGCAGTAAATCTATCCAATATTGCACTGTGGCAGGGCTAATTGATATGTTATATAAATTCCTTGACGGTTCAAGTTCAAATACCAAGATGTAAATAAAGGTTCGGTTCAAAATATATATATAGAGGTTCGCACATCCCTACCAATCAGTGGAGGCAAACTCATTCATAAGGCAAAATAAAGTAAGAAATACTAAAGAATCATCACAATCAGTTGCAAGATTTAAACGTATCGCCGTTATAGATGTAGCGTTCAAGCGCGCCGCCACATGTGTTATACAGGAGAGATATATCTAATAATTGTAATGTAATCTGTGTCATCAACAAAACTGTTACACTTAGCATCAATTCACAGCATGGTAATCGTAAAATATTTCATATATTTAATAAATATTAGTTTTTTTAATTAACTTTGATTTTTGATTCAAAAGGAAGGAAAATTTGTGAAGACCTTAAAATTTTTGCTGATTTGCAGTATACTGTATATAACTTGGCCCCTTATCCAATTTACTATCGAGTTAGGGGGAGCAGCATCCTACATTCCATGTACTCTGATTGATGTCCGAGTTATAACTTATAAACAAAAAAATCAAAACAATTTCTAGAAAATGATGGTTCCAAATAGATTTTTACTCTTGGCATTTTTTGACTGGGAGAGTAATCCCAAAGTTCCTTTGCTTTACATGTACGATACTTTTCCAAGAAGGCCAACATTTTCCAAACATACTTTTTTAATACTGTGCGTTGATCATTATCCGCATAAATAAATGGTTTTGTAGGTACCTACTTCAAATAACTTAACATTTAGCATTTTAACTTTTTGTAGCAAAACGATAGTCTCACTATAAAAACCGCTCGAAATGAATGTTTTTTTAAAAAGTAATACCTACTAATATCTTGAAAATGATATTGATACGCAAAATTAAAAAATGATAAACACCCAAATTGTGGTTTTGTAAAGACTAAAACAGTGGATTCTAAAGTACAAATATGTATTTTAAATATAATTAAGTAGAAGCTTGTAATTATTTTACATTATCAATTGTGGCCGTTATGAAAGATTTAAGATAGGTCACTTATTAAATCTAGTTTTTACTTTTTAGTTCTTACGAAACCATAGTACGGTAATTTATCACTTTTCAATATTGTGCAGCATTCTCAAGATACATATTACAGGCTGTTTTCACTGTGCTCATTGGCTTCCTGTTGGTTCCTAGTTACTGATAGACTCGTAAAGAGCCCTGTCGAATTGAATTTTAGAAAATTCATCACGATTTCGATGTGTTGTTAACGAACTCATTGAAATACTATACGTCTTAGTATTAGCTATACAAAACTAACGCCTTACAACTGATTGTGTTTTGATGCTTTAACAAATAACAATGATTTTTCTGATTTACGGACGTTTCTTAGCCTAGCATAATACACGATGGCTAGGAAATGACAGGTCACAAACAGCAAGGAAACAATGTTGACATCACCCCAATTGTGTAGGGAAAATGTTTGATTACAGATATTTTGTGACCTATCTTCTGGATCCAACAAACAATTTATACAAAACATTTTGAAGCACACTCTTCCATGTCTTTTGGTTGTGGTCTCAATACTACTATGCAATTTGTTTAAATAATATAGTTCAGTGTTAAAACAACATATTATATATATATATATTTAGTATATATACATGTATAAACAATTTAACAGTTTTGGGGGGGTTTGCAAACCGGTTCTCCAATCGATTGAGTAAACAACACCACAGAGCACATTGCCAATGTTTTAACGTTTATTACTTGTGAATGGTCTAGATTCAGGATACAACAGTCTTTAAGTTGAGTTCCTCCTGGTTACAATGCATATAATGCTTTTCGCATAGTTCTACGACGCACCAGCTGATTCAATCACATTTGTAGTTCTTCGATTATCCATAGCATTAGCAATAACCATTTAACAATCTTGCTTGGTATTGTTCACTTAAGTACGGGATGGGATGGTGTGGCACTGACTATCACAGGGTTAAGCATCACTGCCAGCTCTCTGGTGGAAAGTTATTCACCTCTGCCTGGTCCTGCACCGTCACTCCATTAACTACATATGACACCCGAATACGCATCCTTAACAGGGCCTGCAATAAGAAATCCAATTTTTATTATAATCAAACTTTTATCATATTCATAACTATAACATAAGTGGATAATGGATATAGCCTAGAGGTTCAGTTAAACAAAACATAAATAGTTTATGTTAATGAGTATACATAATGTTTTATAGCTGCCATAGTTTCGAAAGTACTACAGGGGTACATAAATATCAGTTGTACGATGTTTTGGATTATACAATGGATGGCCTAAGGCAGACCCTGGATGATTGTATAACTGTTGGTTTACTGTATATATATTTTTATATGCTATGGTAACATGACATAAAAATCACAATTTTACCATTTTTATATTTAGGTCTACACTGCAAAAATTTGACATTTTACTGTTTTTCCATTTGTTGGCCACACCCATAATACAGTATTACGTGCAGTGTTGTTGCACATTATGTCACGCATGAAATAATCCATTTCAGTGCCCACTCTTTTGTTTTAATTCCTTTAGAGCATATGTACTAACTAGTAGCCTAGGTGTTTGAATTTCTTGTTTGAATCATGTGCTGCTACCTCTAAGAAAGTTTAATAATCACATTAAAGTTATATTTTTATCCGATATGTTGTATATGTATGATATGTAAGAAGAAGACGGGGAAGACCAAGGAAGAGATGGAAGGAAAAGATTGCTGAAGACCTACAGAAGAGAGGAGAGAACTGGGAGCAAGTAGAGGAAGTACAATTGTGGGAAGATAGGAAGAGGTGGAAAAATTTGGTTGTGAAACCCAAGCTGACCCTGCCAGAAGCAGGAAACGGCGATGGATAATAATGATGATGATGATGTTGCTAAAATTTGACTTTTTACTGTTTTTCCATTTGTTGGCCACACCCATAATATTACGTGCAGCGTTGTTGCACATTCATGGCACGTCTAAAATAATCCATTTCAGTGCCCACTCTTTTGTTTTGATTCTTTTGGAGCATAGATGTTTGAATTTCTTGTTTGAATCATGTGCTGCTACCTTAGATATAATCACATTGAAGTTATATTTTTATCTGATATGTTACGCTACCATAGTTATTTCTTTTGACACTTGTTTCAATAATATTTGCCACGTTTACTAAATGCGAGCTAAAATAACTGGACATGGGCAGGGAACTTGGCATGCAGCAACTTGTTTGTCAAGTGGTTAAAGGATTTTACCTTGTGGTGGCATCCCTGAATAACATTATTTTGCATCTCACCTTGCTAGGATTTGTGACCCTCAAGACTTGTGTCACCTGGCCAGCAGGTTGCAGCACAGTTCCAGATGGGGAAAGCATTTGTAATTGGAATGTCTGGAACAAACAATATTTGTTACAGTTGATGGGCATTTAATTATAAAATTTAGCATTAGGCCTATACAAGTACTGTAACATAATTATACAAAATTGATAAAATTGAATATAGTACAGTTAAACAAGCCCAAACACATTACAAGTTGGTCATTTTCAGATAAGATGTACCGCAGTGTTGGGGCAGTTCTTTTTTTAAATGAACTTTCTAAAAGTTCAGTTCACAGCTCAAATAATGAACTTTAATAAAGTTCAAGTTCTTTTCAAAACCTAAAATTTTGAAAAGTTCAAGTTCGTCTAAAATATGAACTAAGTTCTTTTAAAAGTTCTTTTGTGAAAAAGTGTCACCTCATTGTATTAACAGTCATGCGAATAATCGATTGCCTTGTATGGCTTAAATAGGAAGAAAAACATGCATGTTAAGGTAAGATATTGAATGCTGGCATTAGGTGTCTGATGTAGGGCTATAGGCGCCTACCATTGTAGAAATAAAAAACTTAAGAACTTCAAGGAAGGATAATTGTATTGTTGTTTCAGTTTATATTATTACTAGTGGTGTCAAACGATATTTTTTTCAATATCGATATCGGCGCCATTTTGCCGATATCGTATCGCGATATCGATATTAAAAAATTGACATCGATATCGCGATATCGAATTTTTTTGGCGGCAATAAAACAATGCATAAGAAATCGTAGTCAATTTAAAGTGTTTTCGCCGTGGCCAGCAGTACGCGTTCCTGCAGTTAGTGTCTTCACGTCTATACCCCCCCCCCCCTTACCCCGGGATATCACTATCAACTTGAATATTTTCCGCCCGTTGCCTGCAGTACGAGTTGCTGCACAGCGATAAAGGCTTGAATTCGCGTGATGACGTCTAGTCACGTGTCGGGCATCGGCTATTGACAGTCGTAAAAGTATCAAGCAATACTGAACAACAACATTCTTCTCGGAAAGAATTCGGAGTTCCAGGTACAAATAGTTGAATGGATCCAATGTCTGGATGCAAACAAAGGGAACCCGCCGGCCCGTGCGGCCATCTGTGTGGAGGGGGTAGATGTCCAGTTACAAACTGCAGCAACGCGTACTGCAAACCATGGGAGAAATACTTCAAGTTGACAATGATATCGCGGGCTGGGGGGGGGGGGGGGGGGAGTTGGTACTCAGTGACAAGCTGCAGCAACGCATACTGCAGCAATGCATACTGCAGACCACAGCGGAAATATTTTAATATTTTAAGTTGACCACGATATCGCGATATTTTCGATATGACACTACCATATCGATATCGAAATTAACGGCGATTTTCGTGCGATATCGATATCGTATCGAATTATCGATATCGTTTGACACCACTAATTATTACAGACATGTGAAAATAGCGATTAGTGTATCGATTAATTAGTGATAGTGATTGGGCACTTGCACTTGCAGACCCACTTATCTCGACCGAGTGATCTAACATCTTGTGGTGGGTAGAGTTCGAACGGCCAGACTTGAATGTAATTCTACTTCATGAATGGTGGCCGGTAGCTTTTTAAAATCAGCTGAAGGAGAACCGAAAACGATTCGCGTGTTCCTCGACGGCGCGTTGACAGATGCCCAATCATCGAACAGAATGAACTTTCAAAAGAACTTTCTAAAATTGAAAAGTTTGTTCTCAAAAAGAACTTTTGAAAGTTCAAGTTCACTCATTTGAAAAAAGAGTAAGTTCGTTGGAAAGTTCACAAAAAAAGAACGCGTTCTCGGGAACGCGTTCTTTTTAAAAGTTCTCGCCCCAACACTGATGTACCGGTACGCTTACTTTTAATGTAGGCTATCTTGAACATTATCAGCCTAAAATATTCATTAAAAATTTATATTGATGCCCAGCCCATCCCTATTAGCCTAACTACGTACAAAAAAAAAGAGTTTTAGAAGAATACATAATGTGATAACATCGAAATATTAAGGTCTGGGTAGGCGTACTACGATATCTCCTAGTTAATATAGGGATCCCTTCAAGAATCTGCGAGTATTCAAAAAGTCGAATCCAGTACTTGATATTCAAGCTGACATGACTGAATGACATTTAGAACTTGTGTTTGATAATAATGCAGACAGTTTGCAGTTAATGATTAGGCTAAGACCTAAATTATGATGTTTCAGGTAGATACCCGCGAGTAGTTAATCAGCTCGGCTTGAACTTGATACTCAGCTAGAAGAGAACCAAAATACTACTCGCACATCGCTAGATCCCTATCAACACATAAAACTGGTTTATATTGTACATGTTACTTTTGACAAGAAAAACAAATTATACACAATTGGACTTGCCTATGTTTAAGAAAAATGAATGGCTGAAAAGTAGAGATGTGCGAACCGGGACGAAATTCGAACCGAACCGAACCTTGAGCCCGGTTCAGTTCGGTTCGAACAACTATTTTATGCGTCGAACCTCGAACCGAACCTTTCGAAATTCCCGCGCGCTCGAAACCCCGCCTTCCGGAGCCACGCCTACAGTCGCGACTGATCGATATTCGATAATCGAGAGTCGAAAATATAGTTGCGAGCGACGCTGTGACGATCGAGTGCGAGTGTCATTATGGCATCATGACTTGGCGAATTTGTGTGACTTCTTTGGGCGTTTTATGATATTTAGCGAGTTTGACAATTTTTGTTTCACTTTCATTCCACCAGTGTTTAGTTTTTGCTCTTCAAAATCAAACGCTGTGTGCTGGTGTTCGATGATGATGATGATGATCACGCGAGCGAGGTAGTGGACGACCCAAGCCAGACTGATAGGCCTACCGGTACTGTGACTACTGACTAGGCCTAGACCTAGGTCCGATGCAACGTGCGCCGTAGGCCTAGGCCTAGCGGTACCAGGTACTTCGCAAGACCTAGGCCTAGGCCTAGGCCTGGGTACAACCCCACTTTTTAAGGCGCATTTTACCAAGCTTGAAGCTACGCAAAGGGAATGCAACCATTGTAAGCGGATTTTTCAGATACCGTCAGGTGGGCACTAACCTAATAAGTAATAACACCTTTTGAAAAAGGTTCGGTTCGAGGTTCGCGAACCTTTTTAATGCAGGTTCGAGGTTCGGTTCGAAGTTTAAAAAAACTGGTTCGCACAACCCTACTGAAAAGTCATCATTGCATAAGAAGGAAAAAGGAAAAAAATGTTTAAGTGACATCAGTCACATAGACTGTAGTACACATCCAGACATAAAAGGTATGCCAAAAGGCTGAGTTAGGTAGTTACTTATGAATAGATAGATTTCTGAAAGCTTAAACCAGCTTTAATAAGAATATGTGAATAACTTACATAATATAATCTACATGAAAATCTTACACTCATACCTTGGGAACAGCAGCTTGGAAAAGAAACTCCGTCATTGTGTTGTTGGTGTCATTGACAGCAGTCATTGTAAGAACACTTGCACTTGTGCTATCAGGAGCTCGCTCAGTTGCAAATGTGATCTTAAGCCCATTTTTATCGTATGCAGAGATGATTGGCAAATCTAAACAAAAGATTGTGAAAGGTGATTCGACATCTTCTACATGAAAGTGCAGTGCCAGCTTAAGTTACGTGTACTGTAGCTATCATTGCATGTAAACACCATAACGAGATATTTGTTTTGCAAGAACTTTTAATCAGTTTTGCACCCTAAACATCAGCCCTGATTTGAAGTAAAAGTTCAGAATACTGATAGGCCAAATGCAGATTTTTTTACTCCAAACAAGTTTCCATCTGCTTAGGTCACACCCCAGTTACAATATCACTTCCAATTTCTAAATCCCACATTTAAATAATATGGAAACTGAAGCCTCACTAACCATTCAAGGCCGACTGTCCTGCAAGGAGGCCATCCACAAGGAAGCTGGAACTCTGGTTGTCAAATAAGAGATTGTTGTTCTCCTGAATCTGGGCTGGCTGACTGATGGCACTTGGAGCGGGGGTGGATGTCAAGTCCAAACCTAGTAGGTCTAGGAGGTCCTGGTTGTCCAGCGAGCCGCCTTTGCTGGACTCCTCTGGGTGAATAATGTCGGCATCTCTACTTGAGCCACCCAACAGATCCAAGAGCACACTCTGCAACCATTGAATTATATTACTATTAGTACATCCTAACGATAACATGGAATTGATTTTGGAAGTTTGCCAATTTTCCTATTTTGATCTTAACAACCTGCAACCTTCTTGCAACAAAATACGAACAAAAACGAGTTATCACCTATGCATTAGTGATTGATGTGCAATGATGATGATCTCAACATCGATGTCAGTGAAGAAATGTACACAAGGCCTACATCGATATCAAATTTTGTTGGCATTAATTAAGCAATATATAGGGAGGCAGAAAGAATGTCAAAAATGTGATATGTGACTGACAAATGAATTTGTTAAAAGCAATTATTCTAGTATAGGCATAATTTGCCACCTAAGCAATTATTTCTTATGAAGTGAAATTATAAAAAGCATAGTTCTACATACAAAAAAACTGGTACGACCTACATTTGCATACAAACCAGGTTTTTGATTTTATGTATCTAAAAACAGGGGCGCGACTTACATTCGAGTAAATACAATACTCAAATATGGGTACAATTCTGTACCAGACTTTTATTTCTTAAATCACAATGTGATATAGGCTATGTAAGCAACGTGCCAAATGTTTGTATTCGATACGATATTGGACGTTTTGCGCCATTATTGGATACTCGTACTTAACTCTGAAAATGGGTATTCACAATTCGCTCACTCCTACTTAAAACCGTAGCCTAAGTGCAAAAATGGCACCTCACCGCTGACTTCCGGGGCTAATTTAGTTGTACACTGATTTACCAGCAAATTAACACAGTTACTATTGCAAGTCATGGCAGTACTATTCCACGACCACATCACAGGTGTGATATATTAGATGTAAAGTAGGAATAGACACGAAATCAGAAATTGTGATTACCGTATCATGTGTCTCAAGAGGTGAACTATGTTTGCTATCTCCCATAAGTAGATTGTTTTCATCAGTTTCTTCTCCAGCGTCTCCATTGGTGGTGGCGCCATTAAGTGATCTAACTGTCTCCATTGGTGGCATGCGTTCCAGAAGCGCAGGTCTCAGATGTTCAAACTTACGGAAGAGCTGAGAGAATTCGACGCCTCGTTGCTGAAGCTCAATGTGTAGGTGGCTACCAAATGTATCTACGATTTGGCGAATCTTTCTGAAATCACAGAAACAAAACACTGTTCGAAGTACACTTTCTTTATTTTCTCTCCTGTCTCATATTTTCTTTATATCTTCTTTACACAACAAACCCAGAAGGAACCCTTATCCATTTGTTGATAAGAAACGGTATTTCGACATGTCACGTTGTTATAAAACCGAGCTCCAGTATAACAAAAGGAGAAATCTGAGATGCCCATCACATATTAACAGATGGCATCGATTGAGAATAAGTGCAAGCAATGCAATGCAAGTGGAAAACTTGTGTAGACTTAAAGACAGTGAGATATTTTTACAGCAATTACCGGTACAATAGGATTGTCTTACTCATTTCCGGCCTGGAAGCGTGTGCTGAGCTTTGTGAGCGACAGAAGGGTGTACTGTTTGGTCACAATCGAGTTCTCGTTTGACCAAAGCAACCTCTGGTAGACCTCTATTACATCATCTTCTGTCACCTGGGAAGAAAAATGTAAAAGTATATAAGTTACAAGGTACTATAATTTATAAATATAATTATTTATTACACGATAGACGTAATTTGATCCTGCCGAACGCTTCTAGCATACTGACAAGGAAAGAGAAGACGCCAACCGAAGCAAAGCAGGGAGCAAAAGAGAGGGACAAACGAATAGTTCAGCGCATAGTATTGTCGATTAGTCGCTGGGGGACGGCTCCACGTTAACAGACCGCTGTAATGTCAGAACTCAGAATAAGCGACATTCAATAAAATCCATATAGCCTACTATTTTGTCAATATAAAAATAAACATTGATAAATAATAAATGGTAATCATTAATCAATCATTTTTATCGAATATCAATTTTCCAGTTAGTGAGGAAACTGATTTGGAAAAAAGATATACCAAGGCAATGCAAATTGTTAATATACAAAGCATATTTTGTACCAGTACTCACGTATGGAGCGGTGACTTGGCCAGTTGGGGGAAAAGAAGAAAAAGCAATACAAGCAGCAGAAATGAAGTTCCTAAGGAGTGTGGCAGGAGTGACCAAGATTGATAAGATAAGGAGCTCAAAGATACGGAAGGAACTTGGAGTGGAGAGTCTAAACTTTAAGCTGGGAAAAGAAAGATTGCGGTGGTTTGGCCACATGAAAAGAATGCAGGAAGACAGGATCCCAAAAATCGAGTTTGAGAAAGAAGCAGGGAAAAAGAAAAGAAAGAGGGGAAGACCAAGACTGAGGTGGGAAGAAGTGATAGCAATGGACGTGGAAAGAAGAAATGCAACTTGGGAAGAGGTCAATCAGGAACGATGGTGGGAAGATAGAAAAGTATGGACAGAATTTGTAGAAAGAGCAGAGGAAGAAGAAAGTGAAGAGGAGGAGCCGGAGGAAGTTAACATGAGGGAAGCGTCAGGCATGGCCAGCCGGCTTCGATGTACCTAGGGGCCAGAATATGATGGGATGAAGTTCCTATCCCCTACCCGACTTCATTGTTGGACACAGGGAGCAGATATAAAAAAAAAAAAAAAAAAAAAAAAATCAATCAATAATCAGATATTTTTGCTTATCTCTGAAATTGAGAAATTCTTTAGGTAGGAATGCTGTCGATTTAAAGGTCTAACTGTAGGCCTGCTATAAAATTGCTAATAAGTAATAATAACTAGGGATGTCAACGATTACGATTAAATCGATTCGATTAATCGATTATTAATCGAAAACGATTAATCGATTATTAAAAAAAAAATCGATTTTAAATTTTCGCGCTTTTTTTAATTTAGTGCTCAAGATCTGCCGCCTACTCGAGCGCGAGTGCTAGCGCTAGCATCGCTATTGCTCAGTTTCATTTACAGTAGGCCTAGGCCTAGGCCTAAGAACAGCAACAGCATAACTTTGCGTCATGATTTGAGCCGAATTTCCAGTCATATTTTGAATAGCTGTGTCTAGTCGCCTACCCTAGACGGAGACCCAGCATTCGACGCCTACGATCTATAAAAAAAAATACGAGTTGTTATGTTTGTTCACAAATAACAAGAGAAGTAAGGTTAGAAAAGTCGCTACGATTTTTGGTTCACATCACGTAAATTTTAATTACGCTGCACATGAAAATAATATTACGACGCATATTCAGCATACTTAATTACTTACTGGTTCAAAAAAACGGGAAGGGAATAACTATAGCCCTTCAGGCCTAGCTAGGACAGAAATTATCGTCGAAATCTTGGACAGAACACTCAAAAATACTCCCGTGACGTAAAATATATCGATAGTCGAAAAGAAGTCGAATTGCGAACTCGTGGCTTGCGCGGGCAATTCAAACTAACCGAAACCAGACCGAAGTTTGGAAGAAACTTGCTACTATACCGACATTTAACAAAACGATTAAAATCGATTAATAATCGATTATGGAGGTGAAAGTGAATTCGATTATCGATTATAATAATTTAATCGTTTGACATCCCTAATAATAACTAATAAATATGCTTATAAAACTTAAAGCAATCCAAGTCCAAATTAGATCACAGATGCATGATAGTTTTTCATACAGCACAATGTAGGCCTTCGGCTCACCTCGGCTCAACATCCAACAAGTTCAAGTTTCAATTCAATTTTATTCATACTATTTCCGTAGATACAATTACATTTGATAATTTGGCCTCGGCTCAACTTAAAAATCTTAGGCTCACACACCCCTAGTACTGTAAAAGAAATCTAATTTGTAATTATTTTACTAATTACATGCATGTACATATTTATTGACCACTTGAGTCCAGTGTACCTTGATTGGGTTATCTTCGACAGTGGCTGGGCCATATAAAAGCAAGTCTCCAAACTCTCCGATACTCCATGTTGCAACCTGTATCAATGGCTGCCTGTCTTGAGAGTCCTTTTCAAGAGCACGCCATAACTGCTGTACGATATAGCCCTGCTGAGATGTCGACTCGGAGATGAGCTGGATCGTACAGGAAATTACGTCGTCACGAACATAGTTACCCGCCTGAGAACAGAGATAATCTTGTTTTAAAAGAGGGCTGTGCAAGTGCTCGAATTTTAATGGGTCGAGTCTGAGTTAAGTTTGAGTTCATTAATTCGAAATGTAAAAAAATGTAACAAACTGTAACTCAAAATCGAATTTCCCACTAGGTACTGTATTTCTTTCTACATTGTTGGTAAAACACATAATATATAGCCTACTGTCATCGATAAATCCAACTTTTTTTTCTCTGCTAGATGGCAGCAAAGTGATGGTTCTTTCCAGAAGCAAAACACAAATTAGAGTGGCTCTTTTTAACGCAGCTATTTTTTGCACCGATAGAGATGACGATATTTGCACCGCATAAATCGTATCGTGGTGATAATAAATGCCTATGATATTATCGCGATATATATTTTTTTAAGCTACGATTATCGATATTACTTTTCTATCATACTGCACCGTTTCTGCATTGTGGTTCGGTGGGAATACATGAACTCGACTCGAGAATTATGGAAAACTTGCTCGCTCGTGTCGAGTCCAATACCAATTACTCAACCCAACTTGGCGAGCCCATCCTTTGTAAGTTATAATAGAAGAAGAGGTGTTTCTGTACTGTAGCTATTGGCAGCAAGAAGTTTATATTCAAAACTTATATCTTACTTTTGAGGTAACAAATGTATGCTTACATGTACATAAAATAATGTTTTGAAGGCCTATTTACTACATATGCATATTCAGAATTTGTAACACAATCTCAACACACATGAAGATTGATAGTACTATACTAGCCCCAACTCAACATAAGTAGTCGCGTACCGACCTCAGATCTTTATCAATTGCCCCTTTCATGCACATTGATTCAACGAAACTCAAACAGTTTCCTTGGGTTATTTCACACATTCGTAAACGTAGTCTTCCGCTTAGTAGTGTACAAGTCTCATTGGTCAAGCCCACTGTTGCAGGTAACCAACCAAATAGACATATGTTTCAATTAGCTGGTGCAAGCTACAGAATTAAAAAATTAAGTTGGTACCATTGGGGTCGGCTATTTCATAAGCATGAGAATACTTACGTTGGGTAAACTTTAATAACTAGGGCAATGTATTTACGTACAGCAACAAGAACTTTGAGTAAAGTGTCTAGATGCCATCGTTTATTGGGCGCAAAACGTTCTGCTGACAAGACAATATTTGATGAACACTGGGCTTTGAAGTCTGCATCAGCTTTTTCCAAGAATACAAGTAGCTCCTTCATCATGGTTCGGATATTATTAGTGTTGACCAGCGCAAAGCTCAACTCCAAAGCTCGACGCCGAATGGAGACATCAGGGTCCTATAATTACAAGGAGAAAAAAATATTTATCAAGCTTTGAAAAATAACTACGTAACTGAAAAGCAACCCCCCTTCAAGAATTAACAAGAATTACAATAATTTGTAATGTACCCTCATCAAAGAAAGATACACGCGAACTAGCCACAACATCACTGCGTGCACTGGTGAGGGGGGAGTGAGGAAACGGCTTGCACACTGGACAAAGCCCATAGACGCCACAATTAGGGATGGGCGAACGTTCGAAATTCCGAACCCGAACAGAACTTTTTTTGAAGTTCGGCTCGGTTCGAGTTCGAAATTTAAGGTTCGAGTTCGTGTTTGATCAAAATAACGAACTTTGATCGAACTTCATCTTCAAATTTGAGGTAAATAATGTTTCCGCATAACATTCACGTAAAACACAACAAACGATGAACGTCATATTGAATATCAATCACAGCTGACTAAGTGACTTTGCAGTGCCTTGAAAATGTACGTAGTCCCGTGTAGCGGGCTGTGCGTGGCTGTGATTGGCCGAATCAGCCATTTACGCACGGCTTGTGGTCGAGTGTTTTAGTACATTGGATCTACGCAAGGTCGCGCGAGCGTGCACTAGCCGATAACAGTGTTGTCCTGCTAGATCGACTTAATCGTTTTCACTTTTCGACTAATCGAGTTTCGACTTACAAGTCCGCCTCCAAAAGTTCGGTTTGAGTTCGAAGTTCGAAACTTTTTTTGTTAGGAAGTTCGAGTTCGGTTCGAAACCAAAAAACCAAGGTTCGCCCATTTCTAGCCACAATTATGATTTTGTATTTGTTCAACAAAGCAAAGGACTGGTAACGAAGGGTAATGGCGGGTAACGTCTAATGGAAAGTTTGAATCGTACCTGTGGGCGTAGCCACTGGGTGGGAACGAGCACCCGTTGACATCCCTATTAAATATGGTATGCTACCGAATAAATATGCATTGAAGAAATTTAGCCCAGTTAATCTAGATGAATGCAATATACGCATGCATGTATTGATCAATATTTTATTATTGTTTAGCATCCTACCTTGAGACATTCCAATATAGTACTTCTGTGACGTTGGACGGCACTCGTGTCAATGTAGACAGTTCTGAGCAATGTATTGAGTGCTACATAACGAATATTCTTATCATTATTTAATAGGAATCTTCCCAAAATGTTCACAGCCAAGACCTGCAACATAGGAAAGAGATTGATGATTAGACTGTGGGAATATTTTGGGAGTTATATTTAAATTTCAGTTAGGCCTCCAGCTAACCTTATTTGTGAGCCTAGGCCTACATATCTCAATCATAGATATTTCTGTTTTCTTCCAGTCTGTCATAACACAAATTGAGCTACTCGTCAAGTGTACACACTAGAGGTGATTGCAAGACAATTTTTCAATCATTGAGTAAACTCACTTTTCTGCTTACATTTGAACTATTTTATTTTTCTGTCAAGTCCATGTCATTTTCAAGTCGTCTATCTATACAGTAGCTTTGATTTATATACCTACAAGTTTAGTCCAGCTTGGAGGTAAAATGGGCCAGCAAAAAAAAGTGACACTTTTTTACAGTTGCAGCAATTACATAATAATTAATAATAATAATTATTAATAAAAATAATAATAAAAATAACTTGCACTTTGGTATATCATATCATAAGCTTGTGTTGCATTGTATTGATCATATAGGCTAAGAAAGAAAGTGAGCTGGTGGTAAAATCTTTATATTGAAAACATATTTTATTTTGCAGTGACAATGACTGTTACAAAGGTAATTCATACCCTTCTAGGCTTATTGTAGCGTACCGGCTACTGGACTGGTTGTGTTGGGAAGCCCTGATAATATGTATATTAGGGATGACATCGGGTAGTAAAATCTGGATTCGATTCCAGCCCCTCAAGGATTCGGGTAACCCGAATCCTAGAAGTGTAAATCATGTCGCTCAACATGTTATTTGAAGGCCATTGACCGCCCGTGGCAGAAGCTGCCAGCTTGCGTTCTGTCAGCCAGTGATGACGGTCGGGAAGGGGTAGGGGTAGGCCGAGAGCCAGTGGGAGCACAGGCAAACCAGAACTCGCCCGCAGCAATCACACCACATAAAATAGGCTTAGTCTATTTTTAATCAAGCCGATAATGGGTACATAACGGAGCGGGAAAGTATTTTATTGAATGGAAACAAGTCATTTTGTTATGATCATTGTTGGCGCATTGTTGAAGCATACAACAATTCAACTAAAAATGTACCAGAACAAGATTCGAATCCTTAGAACGGATTCGGGTAATTTTTGGATTCGGGTAACCCGGATACCCGATGTCATCCCTAATGTATATCGATATTATCACAATATGGCTGCAGTCATATAATAATCGTACAATATTAAATTCTGTGATATCCTGATAATTGCTAACTTATCCAAATATCATTTGCAAACCTTAGGCTAGAGCCTACAGCCTACTAATGATTAATTTTAGATTTTAAAATAGGTCTATGAATATTTGACATAATTCTTACTCTGAGTCCACTTTCAGACTTGATATCCATAATAGACATAACTGTCTCATATAGGATGGTGTTACCAACATTCTTGCTTGTTTCAGTGTTGGTTGCTACTTGTGCAAGAATGTCGTTCATTGCTTCAGATGCCTCAGCGTCATTATGGCCAAGGATACGGAGCAATCGCAAGATCTTAACCTGAAGGAAGGGATCGGAAACTCCAGAAACATCATGCTCTGGTGAATAGCCTGCCAAAATTAAGTTCTTCAAAATACGAACCAGATTCGGCACAATCTGAAATCAGAAGAATACTTTTATAATGGACATAAAGGTTAACCAATAATGAAAGTGAGACATGTAACACAAATAAATTATTTGTATTGGGGTTAGTGTTGGTTGACAATAATGTACAGTAATACAAACAGTAAACCACTAATGCAGTTTTCTAGATGAACTACATAAGGAGTTTAAACAAACTACCTACATAGGTAGAGTATAAGACCATCTTCAATCACTCACTAGTTATGAAGAAGTACCGTACCTAAATATATTGAGTATTGAGTGTATGTATTTATATTTAAACTAGGGAAACACTCTGCGTTTCCAGTGTGGATGTGTTGATAAGCGAGCACGTATACGTCTGCTCTGTCCAAAAGTTCAAGGTTACCACCTAGTTGTGGTTGTTGTCATGCACAAGGACCTCTCTACCCTCCACGTGGAGATTCGGTGATTTTCAATGTAGCCAACGCAATGTTGCTAACGGTTTAACCGCGGTCGCTTAACCGGTTCCCATACGAGTCCTAAGTTAAAGCAACCTCGGGCTAAGTCAGGACGAGGGTTGGTGACCGCTCTGCTCCGAAACACTAGTTACCGTTGGTTAGAGCAGATTGGAAGGTTCGAAAGCTTGTGTGACAGCTTCGTTCTTCTCATCAACTGCTCGGCAGTCCAGTTTAGTGGCAGAACCAATAAAAGTTACACCATCCTTTCGGACGGGACGTAAAGTGGATTAAAGTAGCAATATTGCCGGTACCGGTGGCAAAAAAAATGAAGAACAAAATAATTTCGGTAGGCCTACTTACAGAGGTCAATATTTCAATTTCAAAATTAAACTTTTGCATGTTACGCATATTTTAGAAAACTGTTATCAGTGATAACAATCCCCTTAAGGATGAAATGTTCATTCAAAACCGGGTTCAGCTGACTGGGCTTCAATTGCGCAACACGTGTGATAGGAATTAATTAAAACACGTTGAAACCTTTATATTTTGGCCCATAAGGCTGCCAGTCGCTGCACAATAATCACTGTCGCATAGTCACAGCACGATACTGTTTGACCATTGTTTTAACTTTAAAATTATTTTTAATAATTGCATGCAAATTATTATAAATAATACTGTAAGCCATTCAAAGGTATAATTGCATAATAGAACAGTGCAAACTATGTGAAGTCACTGTACATAGGGGTACCTAACCCTAGACCCAATACAAAGATGTGCTCTAGAGAGTGAAAATAGGAAAACATGTAATAATGTAATATCGTTAAGATTGGTAGCAGACTGACAACGCTGGCTCTGTGGTTACAAACTAATAATGTAATATTGATAAGATTGGTAGCAGACTTGACAACGCTGGCTCTGTGGTTACAAAATAATAATGTAATTTATCGATAAGATTGGTAGCAGAATGACAACGCTGGCTCTGTCGTTAAAAACTGCTTTTATATTGGCACATTACTTGTTAACTAGCTGTGGCATGTGTGTGTATGCATTAAAGGAAAACAGACCCAAAAGTACAATTGAAACATTAAAAAGTGCACTTTCAGCAAGCCACTGTCCCATTAGCATGCAAAGACAATGAATATGGACAATGGTACGTCAATTATGTAAAAATGATCCATTGAATTGATACCTCAGGCTACATCTGAGAAGAAAAATAATATCGAAATTCAAAAGCATTTTTGAATAACAATATATAAACTTGTTAGTATTGCCCATTCCAAATAATATTAAACAGTTAATGGCAAAGGCTAGTCCGCTATGAAAACCACGTAAAATTAACGAATTTTACTTATATCTTGAGAACGCTTCACAATATTGAAAAAGTGATTACTGTAGGCATTGTGGTTTGGTAAGAACTAAAAAAAAAAAAAAATAACCATTAATTCATTACATTTTTTTTGTAATCTAGATTAATTTACAGTTGATTACAATTACCTGGAAACAATAAAAATATTTGAAACTTTTAGAATCTAGGGCCTGGATTCACAAAGATCCCTAACTCTAAGTTGCCCTATGTTAGGCAAATCCTAGCTAGATTAATCAAGATAAATTGTCGCTGGGTCTTACTACACATTCACAAATAAAATATTATTAGTAACATTTGTTCATATTTTACATTAACTATATTTTATCTTAATGACATTGCAGAATTACATACGTGATTTATATCACTAAAATATGCCTAGTTTACTACAACTTAAAGTTAGGCATCTTTCTGAATCTGGGCCGTTGTTAAGTTTTTACGAAACCACAATTTGCACAGTTATCCCTTTTCTTTTTTAATAGAATCGTGAAGGGTTCTCAAGATATTAATAAAAAAACATTAATTTTGTGCGGCTTTTATAGTAGACTCACCTTTCCCCTAAAGCACACACAACCATGATTCAAGATGATATATTGAAGTTTGTACTTGTACAGTAGTATTATATTATTAAAATATTTTTTTTCCCCAATAAGCTGGTATAGAAACATGGTCCATAAGCAAAAATGTAATGCAAGAAATAAAGAAACCAAGGCTCAACACTCATGCAAAATCCCACATCAATTCCAAGATCTAGGTAGTTGTGGAAGCAGCGTTACGGTGAGGAGAAGAAAACACAAAATTAATTATTTCCTTTACCTCACTGTGGCCGCAATCCTAAACACGGACACGGAAGGAAAAAGCCACAGATTAGATTCCACAAGAAATAATAATTAATGATCCAGAACAGCTAGTACAGGGGTAGTAAGGAAGTAAAAGTAGTTGGTTCCCATGCCATTGGCCACTTGTGTGCAGTTTTGTGCCACTCATACATCCACACAATCTTACATAAAACACATTCATACACAATAATTGGACTGATAACACACACCCCACTCTTACAGTATTATTATTTAAATTGTAAATTTAAATAACCTCACCACCATTTTATCATCACTGTAGTTCATATTGACAAAGGCTTACTGCAAATGAATTCTAAAATTAGGCCTACACCCATTACCCCTACTTAAATTATAAATCTAAATGTTGGTGGTTAGTAGAGATGGTTGCAGTGTTCTACCCAGGATTTTGTTTATAAAAGTGGGTTTTTAAAATCTAGCCGGGTAGAATAATTTCCTATGGAAAATGGAACCTCAGTAGATTTTTGTTATGCCAATTTGCCTTACTTGATATTTTAAATGTAAGAGGATGGTGGAACCTTGTAAACACACTAATGTAGGCCTACATAACAATTCAGGTCATTAGAATTTTCCACTCCATTAATAAATCAATTAATAAATTAATAATTAATCAACTTCATTAATAAAAATATATGAACATTAAAATTCTGTTTGACGTGGGGCGCACTGTGTCCATGAACTGATGCGAAGGGGGGAGCCAACAAAAACGGTTGAGACTACTGCGCTAGGGTCATATACAAAATACAAATATCTCAATATTGTGATAAACTTAGTTATTTCCACTGTGGTCTGCAGTACGCTTTGGCTTTGCTGCAGTATGTGTTGCTATAGTCATTGCCTTCCAAGGCTGTTATGATATCATAGTCAACTTGAAGTATTTCTCCTGTAGTCTACAGTATAACATGTGCTGTAGGCCTACATGTGCTGCAGTTTGTACTTGAAATCTCTCCCCACCACGATTGCCACGTGACCTTGGGTTCCCTTTCTTTGCCGAGAGAGTTTGTTGGATACATTCAACAGTAGGTATTCGGAATCCGGAATCCTTTCCGAGAAGAATGTTGTTCGGTATTGGTTATTATTACTGGTTTTACGACTGTCAATGGCCGATCATAGAGGTGACTCATCGTGCGAATTCTTTCTTTCTCACTACTCAAAGGCTTTATTAAGATAAAGCAGCGTGTACTGTAGACCACGGCAGAAAATTGACAAGAATGTCGTGATATTCTGGGGGGAGTAGACTTGCAGGGACTACGCGTTATGTATTGCAGGCCACTGCGAAACACTTGGACTACGATTTGTTATGTAATGTTTTATTACCGCTGACAAAAATAGATATCGCAATATGGATATCAATTTTTTTAAATAACGATATCCCGATACTACATATAGGCAAAATGGCGTCAATGTCGATACTGAAACAAATATCAGTAAGCATCTCTAATACACGTAGGCTACTGAGTTTGAAGTTAACGGCAGGCCAACATTCTCGGGCTCCCACTTTTGTGTCCCCCAGGCTTTAATTTCACATACAAACAGAATTAATGTAGTAGAGTATTTCTTTTTTAAATCAAAGTTTTCATGTATTCATACAACAGACTAGGCCTACCAGTACATTATTTAGTATTTACAAATAAAAGCATTTTTTAAATTGGTCAAATCAGTTATTTTAGTTATGAGACTAGAAATTGACATATTTCAAGACATATTTTTCAAGCGCCTAGGTGATAGGCTGCCTATTCGCCTCCACACTCGCGGCGGGCGAGTTTATTAGTATAGACTGTAGGCAGGTGCAGCAGTGAGTGACTATAGTTGCGCATGGTATATGCATAGAAATAGATAGGTTCTCTATGGTATATGGACAGGACATAGGTCTAGGAGCTGTCAGGAGGGATCAGCCTCCTCACTTCTCAGTTTTTCCGTTTATTGTCGCAGTAGGATGTGACGAGCGTCTGTCCACAACGTTAAGGAAGGTGGTGCGTGTTGTTTGTGCGATTTCTTAGAAGTGCATACGAGTCATTATGTGGAGTTATACAGTGGGAGCCAATTAGGAATCCAGTAAAGCAAAGAACATTAAATCGGTAGTGAAAGAAAATTAGGAAAAACTTAGGGTGTAAAGTACCAAGAATATTGGGAAAGTGATTGGCTCCAGTATGATTTGCTGTTCCATTGCTGTTCAAATAGGAAAACATGTAAGTTAAAATTAATTACGTAATAAAACGTAAATATGTACCAAAATCGGGCTATTCAATTCTTAACAGGGCTGCCAAAAACTATAAGACAGTAGCCCGAAGGCCTGCTGTACCTATAATTCTCGATTTCGAGCACTGCATCGTGCATATGTAAATACAATACATGTATACAGTAGGAGGAGGGTGGGACTGGTTCATCAACAACGACGAGCAAGTAGAGATTTTATTCGGTGAGTGTGGTTGTGTGAGAATTATTTGCAGTTACTTAGGGCCTACTGTCACTGAAAAACCATAAAATTTAAAGTACAAATAAATGTCCAAAATACTCAAACAAAAATGTTTTACCACACCTTAAATGAACAAAAACTCAGATAGCATCTGCAAACCACAAAAAAACATGCACTAGGCAGTACTTCACAAATTAACTTATTGCCCTTCTATCATATGGGCTACTGACCTTTTTAAAGTGCTGCAGAGTATCAGGGCTATTTTCACACATCTCAGTAATGAGAGTGACTCCCGTAATTAGAACGCCGTGGTTCTTTTCAGAAAGTAGGGATCGTGTGGCTGGCAGAAATATCTCCATGAGTTCTGGAACTTTGCGGATAATACGGAACGCACAGAGTGCTGCTTTCTTTCGGATGTAAGCATTTGGAGATTTCATCAATCTTTCCACTTCAGCAGCCAAGTCTCTTGACATCTCTGGAGATGCTATCGCACCAAGAGTACATAGAGCCAGGCCCACCACAAACTGAGTAGAACTGTTTAAATCACTAGAACAAACATACATCAGCTTGGGTAAGTTTTAAGAAATGTGTTTTGTTATCTTGTTTAAACTACACATCTCTGCAATGAAAATCATATTAATCTAATAATGCGTCCAGTTGAAGAACTTGAGCTTGTGCCTGGGACTCTTGACTCTTACTTAAAAAGGAGGACAGACAATACGTGGAAATACCATAAAACTTCAATATGCACCACCAGTCATCATGGGGACTGTGGCCGGCGTTCACCTTTCCGTCCACCGGCGGTGACGTCACTATCGTCTACGTCAATAATGTTCATAATGTAGAGCAAACTCTGGCCGATGTCAGGGGATCCGTGCTCGGCATCTCTCCTAGCAAATGTTTTACTCGAGTCTAGCTTAAGACACGGCTGAGAAAAATCTTTAATTTAACAGCTCTTTTTCTCTGCTCATTCAAACGACACTAATGATAGTATAAATTTAACAACCATATTTTCTCCTGCACAATTATCAGTCACCAAGATAAAGTAAAAAAAAAAAAAAAAGTTATACGTATAAACTAGATCAATATTCTTAGGAAAGGAGCATATTCTTCTCTTAAGCTTGATGATTTTATTTTCCTTTTAGCCATGAAATACTGTAACATCAAATCGGAACACAAATTTCATATTTTGTTTTAAAAACGTTGCTGGATTTCTGGGTTTTTAGGCACCAAGTGGGGTTAAAAAAATTCATTGACATTTTTTTGTTGCAATTCAAGGTACTGTCACTGTCAGAGACGTTCATCTCTTAAATATGGGTCTTCTTAGCTCACATATATATTGTATAGTGTAACATAAGCTTTAAATGCAAACACCGGTACTACTGTATTACTAACATTTAACTGGGCCTCTGGGGACTTACTTTTTCAGACAGTTGGTGATAAGAAGATGGACATCCTGTCGTTCATCTAGTAGCAGCATGGCTCCTAAGTAACCAATCCGTTTATCTGTAAAGCGTGGGGAAGCTATGAGCTTCAGACATTCCAGCTGTCCAAAATGAGCTGGATATCCCAACATGTGAATGTAGAGCAGCTTGGCAATGTTGCGACAACGCCATATGCTATCCTCTTCACGGAATGTCGAACGGATATAGGCACATTCCTTGTTGATGACGGCACGTTCTTCGGCTGCTGTACGCGCTGCACGGATTTGCCGAATAAGATCTCGCAGTCTCATTGGAGTTGGCATCCTCACTAAAGCAAAGAGTGATATATGTATTAGTGGAAAAAGAATAGTATGAATGTACATTATAGGCCCACTTTTACCCATGGTACTAAAGTGAATTTAGTTTTAAACTAATTAAGCGGAACGAATCTTATATTATGCTTAATGGAGACTGAAGCTACATGGCAACCCTCCACAAACTCACTAGGTGTCCACTCACATAAACAAATTCTTGATCCTGCATTATGATTGATGGCCTAAAATGGCATTTTGAGGTGATGTTTTTCATAAAAAAAAAACAATAAAACAAAAGTCAATATTGCATAGCCATAGCCCAGGGTAGGGAAGACGACGGGTCCGACAAATTCGGGTACGGGTTTGTGTTTTCTCTACCCGTTTTCCCGACAAAACCCGGTTCCTGAAATTGAGAACCGCGAATTAGCTAAATGTTTTGAATTTGAACTGATTCATCTGTCATTACGTATTTTATTTTTGTGTTGGGCGGTATTTCCCTAAGAAATAGAATCGAGTCTATAAATAAACTGTCCACTTAAATAGTTTCTTTTGTTCATGCCGCCCGATTCCCTGTTCATGTAAGCTTGGCCGCAATCTTTTAGCATGAACTGCTACCCTACACCCCCCCTCCCCTTTCTCCTTCTCAAAGCACACAATTATTCGACACTTCAACGGCCGGTCTGCTCGTGGCCTTGAGTTTGAGTGGCAGCTGTGACGCATAATGTTTCATCCCGCTCCGATCCTCGACCCCCCGCGCTGTTGTAACTTTCTCTTGTCATATGAGTGTTCAACTTTTCATAACGAAATATAATGAAACATCCTAATCCCTGCTACTACAATACACTATTTGTGGTGTTATTTTCGACGAGAGCGATATTGAGCGGTTGATTTGACACCCCACACGATTTTTTTTTGTTTTATTAGGCCTAGGCCTACCCGGGTAACCCGTGGGTATAGTGAACGGGTACCCGGGTCGTAAAAAAGTCGGGTTTCGTCATCCCTAGCCCAGGGTTGCCGTTTTTGCGGAGTTTATCCTCTTTTGCGGATTTTTAGGGTGCCTCGCGGACATGAGGATTAACGGCCAAATTGGCGGATTTTCTACCATTATTGTAAAAACCGTGAAATTTACTATGATTTGAAAGTTCCGCCATAAAGAAGGATTTAATAATGTAAAAAGTAAAGTTGGACAATCTACACTTGAACCCTCACACCTCGTTTACGTTACCCTCATCGTTACGATCGTAGGTTCTGGGTGCTTGACGTTCGTAACTCGACCAGCGTTCATACACATCATCACGGATCCACAGAATACTGAACACAATTACAAAAATACAAATGGCGGGAGGATGGAGCTTGGTGTATTATTGAGGTTATCTTTTACGTTGTTGTTTAATTGGCGTAGAAACGGGTTTGATTTCATTCATATGTCACGTATTAGGCGAAACAATCGAGTTGTATTGCATGGATATTTCTTTAGATCAAGTTTAGATGGCAACTAGTATACTAACTGCCGTAAGTGTACTCTGGTAGACCTACCGACTGATTTACTAACTGTGCAGCGTTCACACTTGGAAAATGACCGTCGGTTGGTCGGTAATGTAGTCTTACGATCGTAAGATGAGAGTAACGTAAACGGGGAGTCAGCATAGACACGATGTCTCAAAACACCTGTGAAATATCGAGATTTCAACTGTGTTTTTGTAAGTTGTCTTGCTATACTAGCAAGCAGAGGGTGGAGCTTGTGTGGGAGACAGCCAATGGGGTACCTAAAGCGTTGTGATTGGTCTAGTAGTAAGTAGCGTCCTCTATCGTCAACTTTGCAGAACGTGTGTGTTCTTTTAGTGTAGGATAGAGCGCGTTGCCCTTGCCTTGTTGATAACAAGCAGAACCCAGAACTGTGAGCGTGAGCCCGTAACGTGACGACTGACTTTTTATATGAGTCTATGCTGTTATTTGCCTGGTTTCTAGTTTATATATATATATACAAATATATATATATTATGTATACAAGTTAATGTATTATTTATTTATTTATATATAAATTATAATGGAGAGGTAAATTCTTAAAGATCATCTGGCATAATGCTTAATGCATAACCTAAAAATAAACATAACCTAAAATTTTTTTTATTCTTTCACACTTTATGCTAAGTAACAGCAGAATAAATGTGTTTTGGAGGATTTTTGAGGATTTTTTTGATATCTTCAGAGGATTTAAAAAATTACTTGGTGGCAACCCTGCCATAGCCTATGATATGATTAATGGGCAAAATTGTACTGTCAGATAAACTAAATTTACTCACAACTAGGGATGTCAATACCCGGAAATAGTTGTACCCGGGTACCCTCGTGCCATACCCGGACTACCCGGGTAGTAAATTATATTGTTAAACGGTATCAGGTTGCATTGTCTTCGATCCAAAACAATCGCGCAAGTATTCAACAAAGCTTCAAAGCTTGCGTCTCCGCTACGGTAGGCGGTGGTCGGCCGCGTCAAAGCGATGACGTCATAGTCCGAGCTCGAACACGAGAACATGATTGCGGTAAAGCTACGACGGGCGGGTGCGCTCCCTCCGACTCGCAACCGTTCCGCAGCATTCTTCCATAGGCCTACAGAAGATGAGACTAATTGGGCTTTACATCTCATTTTTTTGCGACGATGACTAATCGTGACAAGGGGAGGGGGGGGGGGGGGGTGTCAAGTTAAATGCCGGCAAATTGAAAAGCGCGGCTCGTACGCTCGCACAAAGACGCCAGTAGAAAAATATCGCAATGCCAATGTTGAATTGATTTCGTTTTGAACAGAAGAAGGGAACGGGTCGTATCGGGTAGCGGGTATTGAAAAGTAGGAACCGTACCCGTGTGTACCGGGCGGGTAACGGGTACCCGTTGACATCCCTACTCGTAACCTACCAAAAGCCACTCGCAAGTTGAGAGTTAGCGAGTATAATTTTGGAGGGTTGTTACATGGTTTCTACTGAATGGGATGATACTAATGATGGCCATATAAATGGGGAAAGAAATTTGGAAAAAATCAACTGTAAGTTAGACACTAGCCTATTTCACCAAGTGGCTAATTTGGACACATGGGATGTGTTGAGCATTGCAGCCGACATTCCACTGGAGGGACACAATTTTTATGTATTCATATGAATTTTTGTACTATGTACTAAAATGCAATTTATATTGTATAATAAGGAGAAAAGAAAGTTCTATTCTATTCTAAGTGGAGGTTGACAACTAGCCCTAACATCACATCATACTTTCTCGATAGATGCAACTATTGAAGGCAGTATTTAAATGATTAAACCTGCTTTCCACACATGTAAGAATACAAAAATTGAAAAATTACAACAACAGCTGTTAGTAGGCCTAAGTGTAGCCTATGTCTAGCAATGTATGCAAATAAAAACAAGTTAAGGTCAGGTTTCACGCTTTCTTTAGATTTAAGATTTGTTCCTAGACATAAATTTTTGTAACTGTTTTTAAAATGTTCAAAATATCATTTGTACTTTAATAGACCTTCATTATTTCTTAAAACTTCCCTTGAAAAATATATCATTATTCACCTCTTTCAACAGCTTCATTGATGACTTGTTTGATGGCAGCCATGTTGAATGCTGGGTTGAACCTGAAAGGATGCAATTCAAAAGACCAAGCATGTTAAATAAACACACTACACACCAGCCATGTTAGAACCATTAAAAAAATGCATTATTTTATTTTTTATGGATGCATTACACAAAACTGAATTGGTTAATGTTTAGTAAAAACACTCATATTGGGTAAGTCAAAACTAGACAAATACAAGGGAATAGTTATGAATTTAGAACAATTTGTTCTAAAGAGGGCATTTAATATATGTATTTGAAATAGCATGGCATGAAACAGTGAAGTATGCCTTGCCCTTCTACAACGGAAACTAGGGATGCACACGATAATCAATATTATCGTTCGATGTCCGATATTTAATCAAATTTAGATAATCGATAACGAAAATATTATCGGACATTTGTTTCTGAAAAAGCATGATCGTAATGCAACCCGTTCTTCATGGGCATTTCCAGTGTTGAAATACTAAAAGATCCCGCCAAAAGACTGGGCCTCATGTGATGACACTCAACGGCATCATATCAGGGCCTGGATCCACAAAAGGGTGGTGTGTCATAGGTGTTTTGGTCTAATTCTTCTAATCAAAACCAGGAAGTGTTTTATGGGTGAAAAACAATCGCGGCTTGCTTGCCATTACCAATTTACATTAATGGTTTATCCTCAAACATAATTATTTTTATGTAAATTGTCATTTAAAAAGGAGCAATAAAAAATGTATCTTTATTTTGTATAGCCTAGGTACTTTAATGGGTTATTGAAGTTTGATTTTTCCGGAGATCAAACCATAACTCAAAACTGGTTTAAGCCACTGTTTACAACAAATAGATGTTCGTCATTCATGTCGTTGGCCTCTAGGCTAGTCCAAGGTCTAGCTGCATGCAGTAAGTATGTTTGGAGGAGCAGTTTTGTTCATCTTTAATAAGCCAAATGAACAATAGGCCTATATGATGTAATTGTGGCACCAGGACAAGTATTTTGTGCTCCACTAAATGTATTTTGTGATCGATTAGCTCCACTAAATGTGTCTTGATAATAATTTAGCCAGGTATTAAATCCCTTTCACAGACATTGTGTTGGATCTGGAAAAAAATAAACGGCGCCACGCAATTTATTAAAATCTACCTTCAACTTAGGCGACCTTATCGACTTTCAATATTTTGGTACCCAGTTGACATCGAAACTGTGTTGGATGGTTAAAAATAGTACTTGGTTTCATTAATGATGTCATCCAAGGTCGGTATAATAGTTCTGCTACAACTTTAACAATCTTGGCCATCATCATTCAAATACACTGCCATTTTCCCTACAACAATATGACAAACAAGTGTTGTGTTTTCTTTGATAAGGTTGGGGTGAAATATAAGTGAAATTAAATGGGGCTCTTGACAAACCACTAAGTTTAGTGGATCCAAACCCAGGTATTAGGAATGTTGCTATATCGTTATGCACTCGGTTAGGCGACGTAATATCACACAATGTTCGAACATTTATTATCGATCGATAATGCAGTCATCTCATCAATAATTTTTATTTTATTGTTGTGCATCCCTAAATGAAACTCTTTTAAAATAGGTTATTTTTACCCAAGATTTTCTTAGCAATCTAAGCATTAGCTGTGCAGTAGACTGACATATACAAAGTATTTATGCAATAAGTTGTTTAAATGAGATTCTGACAGTGGAAATTGACAAAAAGTTTAAATCAACTTAACATTGGTCACAGCTTTCCTCGGAGTACGTAGCATTAATATGACTAATATGAATGTAGACGGTGCCATTTGTACTGGTTTAATTGCCTACATGTAGTTAGTAAAATGGAACCAAATAAACATCCAAATATGAAGTGGCTGTTAACACTTGCTCCATTTTATAGCTTGTAAATAAATAAACGCTAGCTACCATTTAAACAAAGTGTGCTTTTACAATTTATTGTTTAACTCCATTCCCATGCCACATTGATGACATCAGGCTGATGTCATCCCAACTGAACTTACTAGTGCTTTTTGCATAGCACTCAATACATTAGAAAGATTCAAATTGGCCAATGTAATATTTCATTTACTGCATTGAATGAATACCTACACATCAAGTGCATCAAGTGATCGAGTTGTACATCAAGTGCAACAAAGGTCTTAATTATACACAATATGTACTGCATCAGGATCACAGTACAACTCTGATAGGCTAACTTATTAGAATGATCCACTTAATTATTAATTAAATTATAATTAAAGTAGAATTGTAATTGGGGCATTAATTAATAGCCACATTGTTTCATTACCCATGGTCAGAGGGATTCATTATTCCTCTTCAATTTCAAGTAGCTACGTCTAATGTAGATGATACACAGTAGAAAACTGCTTAGTTGTGATGTTCCTGGAGATGATACATGAAAAAATGGTATAGAATATTAACAATTAGCACGTTCAAAGAAAAAGGTATAAACAACCATTAACTTAACATGTAAAATGATAGAAATTAAGTAAATTAAGTAGGGCTGCCACCGACATACACAAGAATAGGTATAGATAGCCTACACTGTAATATACATGAATAAATAAACAAAACTACATTAAATATTATACAAAGCATCACATTAATGTATTTAACTGGCATTAGGCCTAATGTGTACTGTGTAGGCCTATGCATGCAAATAGTTGTACATAAAAGAAAAATTCCAGTTCCCAAAATTTGCTCTTGACACATTTAAAGTAGGCCTACTTTAGATGAATGAAGTCGGACTATATTGTCCCCACTACAACCAGCCATAAAAAAAGGTTTACAGATCACAAAAACATTCGATACCTATATTATCTTTCACACGATGCCTACATAAGTCGGAAAAGGCCATGCAGTCTGAGGTTATCAAAATTTATAATTTTAAAGAAATTGTGAAAAAACAAGAAAACTGATTCCCGTGTAGGCCTAAACTTAAGACGGGGAGAAGGAAATTATTGTGATCAACGGGATTTCCCGGGAAATATGGGAGTTAGCAAACCTAGTTCCAACACATAGCGGCCATCTTCCCGTGCAATATCTCACTGTTGTAGACAAACAAATGAGCATATTGTAAATCAAGAATAACGTTTTATGAATAGCATACATATGTGTTTTTGTAATCAGAATAGAATTTTAAACCAATTTGAGAGGGGGTTAATTGTTGACATGCAATTTGTTTATAAGTTAGGCCTACATTTAGTAAACTAGGCTAGCCTACTGGTAGCTGTTTTTTTGCATCCCTCCCTACCCCAAACCTTTTTCAAATTGAATTGGATAACAAATTTAGATTACAAATGCGTGACATCCAACCGTGGCACTGTGGTCACGTGGATAACGTACTCGGTTCCCGCACAGACACACTAGACTAGAGACACTTTTTCACTACCGGTAGGGTGGAACTCAAAATAGAAATAAATATTAAATACTTAAAGGCTGCAAATGGGCCATTACCTGGTGGCAACCTGTCCCAACCTCCCTCCCACCCACCCACCTACCCTCATCACTTCATATCCCTCATTCTATTTCTAAATTCCCTTACTGATTCACACTCAACAACCTCCTTGTGTAACTTATTCCATTCCCTAACCGTTCTTTCAACAAATCCATATCTACCCAGATGACTTCTTACCACCTGCCCCTGAAACTTCCATTTATGATCCCCCCTCGCTTTGTATACCCCTTCTTGCAATCTGCTACAGCTACGGGTTTCCCTCACCCTCTTTTCCCCTAGCTGCTTTGTATAGATTACACATCCTCTCACTCCTTCTCCTCTCCTCTAACATCTCCCAACCCAGCTCCCCTATCATCGCTGTAACGCTAGATCATAAACCCTCATCGCGTTCCCTAACTTATCTTCCTCGTATCTCCATCGCCTAACTTGTCCCGTAACCTTCCTTGCCGCCCTACGCTGCACCTTCTCTAGCTTCAAGACCTCCCCCTTCCTATATGTGGATCCCACACCGTCCCCCCATATTCCAAAATAGGCCGAACTAGGCTACTGTTTTGTAAGCCCTATCCTTTACCTCCCTACTAGTTCTTTTCAGATTTCTCATAACAAACCCTAAGTTTCTGTCCCTTCCTTACACTCTCTTGCACTTGCTCCCCCCAACCAAAGTCTTCTGCCAATACAATCCCCAAATACTTATACTTCCTTACCTTCTCTAAAACTAGCCCTAGAATAGGCCTATAGAATTGATTGAACCCGTGCGCTTGTGGACAAACTTTGATGGTAAGCTTAACACATTCTTTGAGATACCTAGGACTACCCTGTTCATGTGCAATAATTTGTTGCAAACAGCAAAAAAAAACTTCAATGCACCTACGGGGTAAAAATAGAGGTGAAAGAGAGAAAAAGGGATGTAGAAAATATGCCTAGGCATAGGAGGTTTAGACGACAACGACATGCAAAGCCATGTGAAATGATAAGAGGAGTTATTCCCTACCACCAGGTATACCTGGTAGGCTGGTATGTATTACACCTGACAATGAAGCATTAGGCCTACAGACATGAGGTTTGTTCATTTGTCCTGTCTCAACCAGGATATGTAAACCCAGAAGTAAACCAGAAATACGTCATTGTAACGGAAATGGGAGTAGAAATTACAGTTCCGCCTCCTTAGACAAGAAAAAGAGTTGTCGCAATTGTGACAGTTTCGGTTGTTTCCTACTCGTACTTGAGAAGCAGGTGTAAAAAGTTACTCCCATCACAGTCGTAGGCCTAATAAGTTAGCACTGGACAGAGAAACGCTTTAGCACGGTTATGCCCAGTACACTTAGGCCTACCCCCAGACAGAAAAACGGGGATCTTGTGAATACCATACTCCTGGGGTAATTCTAGGACAAACGAACAAACCTATGACTGTACAAGGTATATTAAGTGAGGAAAGGATCCAACAGCTTACCTTCGTGTAGTAAGATGACGGATTTGCGAGTTTGAAGTACACATAAAGACATAATACAAAATATAACGAGACGTTTCGACCGAGGTCTTGCTCACTCGAGAGAAGAATGGCTACTGCAACTACTCTAGTCAAATAAACAACTATAGTAGACTAGACTAAAATATATATATATATATATGTACAATATTTACAAGGCGCTGTTGGGGGGTGTGGTGGCAGGGAGGTGAGAGGGGGAGAGGGCTATCACTAACGGATGTTTAGGTTGGGAGCCAACCTAGATTTAGTGATCCACTGGTGGGCCAACTCCCACCGTCTTAGTTCGCCTGGGTTGCAGCTGGCTGGGAGGGATTTTATCACTCTGGTGTTGAAACATCCATTGAATGCCAGGTTATGGGATGCCGCATGTTGAGCCACCGGTTTGTCCATGGTCAGGTTTTTTGTGTCTTGCCTGTGCCCGTTCATCCGTGACCTAAGCGAGTTCTTAGTTAGGCCAACATATTCGGCAGGGCAGTGGTTGCAGTTCAGTTGGTAGACTACATTGGTGGTTTGGCAGGTGTTGTGTTGCCTTATTGGGTATGTCTTGCCGGTGGCCTGGGCACTAAACGTGGTGGAAGGTTGATGAATTGGGCACGTCAAGCAACCGTTACCTCCTTGGCAAGGGTAGGAACCTGCTGGTTCATTTTCAGGAGCGTCCCTGATGCGGCAGTCTCTCCTGACCACTAGGTCCGCAATGTTCGGGGGGCGTCTGAAGGCTACTCTAGGCAAGGATTTTACAAGATCTTGGGTCTTAGTGGAGGATGTTAAAATGTGAAGGCCACTTTTCATTATACCATTGAGTGCCTGTAGTCCAGGGTGCCACTGTGTGACTAGAGGTATAACATCATTGGGC
This sequence comes from Isoperla grammatica, assembly GCA_945910005.1. NCBI lineage: Eukaryota > Metazoa > Arthropoda > Insecta > Plecoptera > Perlodidae > Isoperla > Isoperla grammatica. Next base: position 33,921,610 of record OX246737.1, on the reverse strand, counting down.
GGCGGGATGGCCTGCCTCGCTGGTCTATTGATGCGTTGTTGGACGGTGGTCTTGTCGTAGCCTCGAGCCACAAAGGCGTTGGTAATGCGTTCGCAATACTTGGCAAGATCATTACCATCTGAGCAGATACGTTGGCCTCTCACTGCTAGGGAGTAGGGTAGTGCTCGTTTGGTATATGTAGGGTGACAGCTGTCGTGATGAAGGTACAGTAGTTGCAGTAGCCATTCTTCTCTCGAGTGAGCAAGACCTCGGTCGAAACGTCTCGTTATATTTTGTATTATGTCTTTATGTGTACTTCAAACTCGCAAATCCGTCATCTTACTACACGAAGGTAAGCTGTTGGATCCTTTCCTCACTTAATATACCATTCCAGCCGATTGGCACCTACTTTCATAACCTATGACTGTACAATGCACTTCAAACCATCTTAGCCATGTCAATTTGACTTTGTCAGTTTGAAAACTGTAACTAGTAGACCTAGCCCTTGTCCTCAAAACAATTTGAAGAGTAGGCCTATTTCTAATCGCCTTTGGAAGAGAATTTGAAGTCACAAAACCTTTCTGAAATCTGTGGTAGGCCCTACACACCAATCAGTTTGAGAACCTACAGCAACATGATTCCAGCCAAAAAGTATGATTTAACATGGCAAACTTGGGAGGTCTACAAGTCTCTGCTAGGCAAATAAGTCAAATTAGTTATCAGTTAGTTAGTCATCAAATTAGTTGACCTTGTATTTGCTGATTGACCCATCCAGAAGGCTGTGATTTTGACATTTAACTGCAAGCACAACAACTGCTGTGGTTTCGTGGCTAAAAAAAAGGAAGAGCTAGGCCTAGCCTAGGCCCTAAGTCGGCTGAGCTGAGACAGCAGGTAGGCCCTAGGCCTAGTCCTAGAAGGCTATAGGCTCGTTTCTAGTTTAGCCTAGGGCTAGGCCTAGGGCCTAGGCTACCCGAACAGTTCGCTTTTCCATTCAGTTTGTAGAAGACCTGGGCCTAGGCCAGTAGGACTACCCTTTTAGGAAAACACATACCTAGGCCTAGGGCCTAGGCATTGGTATTTTAAACACAATGGTATAGCCTAGGCCTAGCTACCATAGGTGGGCGTAGGTCCAGCCTAGGCCTAGGTAGGGCTAGGTCTAAGTAGACGAGCCCAAACAAGGTGCAGGTAGGCCTAGGCCTAGGCCTAGGCCAATGCCTGGCTTAGACAGGGCTCTAGTCTAGGCCTACCACGGGTCTTTACGCAAACCTGCTCCAGATCGGTAGGCCTACAGATTGGAATCTGCCAAACCCTGTTAACCAAGTCACTGTAATCCGAGTGATCCGGATTGCAAAAAGACCCCAAAGCTGATTGCATACGAGTTAGTGAGTAATTAATGTGCATAGGCCCTAGCGAACTAAACAAAAACGATCGCCATGCTATTAGCAATATTGAATGATATCTCACCTAAGTAAGTTCAGTCGCGCCCAATACCTAAGTCATTGCGTAAAACAGGTAAAGCTGACACAAAAATTAATGCCAGCCCATTCCTAAATATCCAAGATGGATGCTCACACTACTTGTATGTGACGTAACATAATCACGCACTATTTTCAATGTATTATTAATGATTAATATGTAAATACTTCCAATTTTAGGTACTCGGAACTACTAGAATAATCTCTTAATTAGGAGGGACATTCTATACATTCTTTTATAAAAATTAAAATGATAAAAAGGTAGAGGCTAGAAAACTAGAAAATTAGGTGCATTCTTGACTCAAGTTGTACAAGACAAGTAGGTAATTTAAAATTTGCAGCTCGTGTTCCAAAACAATTTTAACTGTTTTTATTACACAATTAGTGCTGAGTAATTGGAGCCGAGTTTATATTATTACTAAGTAATTATATAAATAATATATAGGGTAGATAGGGACCCTAGACCTAGAGACTAAATAAAACTGCCATTTGCAAATAGAGAAAAAATCACAAGTGGCCAAAAGTCCCAAACCCTAAACTATACAAATAAAATATGAAATTGATTAATAATTCATTATTATTAGTTTTATAAAATAATAAATAACTATTATTTGAACATTTATTGACTCTGACTGACAGATAGAGCAATAGTATAGTGAAATTGAGATTTGTTAGCTAGCAATATCAAAGGGCCGTTATGTTTCAGGACCATCACTCTAACATTGGTATTTATTTATTAGAAATGACAACACACAACCGGTTACAATGGCGTATCCAGGAATTCGCTACGGTGGGGGGGTCGAACATCCCAACTAGTTAGGGGTCTGGGGGTTTTTGACTACGGCGTTTTTTCATCATATGATGTTTTAAATGCCTGTGAACACGCATCAGAATCGGACAATGTCATAAAGTAGGTTTAAGAGAATGTATGAATGATTTCAAATTAAATTAAATATCTAGTCACAGGGCAAAGAAATTACAGAAACTAAATATGAATCTCCCCTTTTTTTGTTGGGTTTAGTTTTTGGCAAGTCTCCTCAAAGCAAAGATTACTGAGTGGAGAAGATGTTTCATCCATATGGGAATTCGTCTGCGCGTGTCTGAGCGAAATTTTCTAAGTCCGACGTATAGTTCGAATTCTCACCGCAAGAGTCGCTCTTCCAAAGTTTAAAACTCAAGGTCCACTAAATCCCCTGGCACGTACTAGCGATCTAGTAGACCTTGGATAACGGTAACAAAGTCAAACGCAAGGTCTACTAGATCGCTAGTAGCCGCCAGGGGATTTAGTGGACCTTGGTCAAACGTACAGGGCTAGCGCTCCTTGCGGTCAGAATTCGAACTAGTGGTGAGACTTAGAAAATTTCAAAAAACTCGCGCAGATATTTTAACACGGCGATGAAACATCTTCTCCACTCAGTAATCTTTGCTCAAAGCTTGTATTTTTTTTGATAAGGAAAAGAAATTAAAGTTTGCGCTGACTCTGGCTGGCAAGGGCGGGAAAGACAGGCAAACAAATAAATGCAGGATACAAAATAAAAATATATATTAACTTATTAAGGTCTGCAAAGCAATATGAGTAATTAATTTAATATAATAATACTTTTTCAAGAATACGAAAATAATGCTTTGCGAACCGTCACCCATAGTCCAAAGTGGTGGGTGACCAAGTACACAGGAAGCTTGACGTAATCTCGCAATGGCGAAGTTATCCTCGGTAAGGCTGGATGGCAATGCCAGATGGTCTCAGCAGGATGATTTGATCACAACAATTATAGTGCATTATATTTGACACAAACTGCTTAGCACAGAACTATAAGCGCACACTGACACGTGAATCCCGTGTAAAGACGGTCGCAAGCAAACACTTATTCCAGTTGTTACGCCGTGTGACGTGACCTGAGGTGTCTTCCTCCCCATTCTCGACATAACTGACGCCCCAGCCCTCGGTGGCTATTGTCCAGCAACCATGTTGCCACATAACATGATTCGGGCGGAAAAATGCCACTTGAAGCATTTACATAAAAAAAATGAAGCAGTACACATAGGCCAGGGTGGATGATTTTTTTGATTTTTATAAAAAAAAAAAATCAAAAATCATGATTTTTTGGATTTAAATCAGATTTTTTTTATTTAAATCGATTTCTTGATTTAAATAAGATTTTTTGGATTGTTTTTGATTTAAATCAGATTTTAATTGATTTAAATCAACAATAAGAAGTGTTTTATAAAATCATAATCAACTGGTAAATTGCAATTGCCAACTGTAATGTTCTTAACCCGAAGGTGTTTATTTGATATAACAAACAACACGTTAATTACTAATTACATTTCGTCTCAGCCTCAGCTTCCACACACACATGCCGCCTACAGTCAAACAGACAGATGCTTCTTCGCTTCTCTAGTCTCTACAACATCTGGGCTCATTAGGCCTACTCGATCAACAATCAACATATATATATATATAGAAGACACTGACTTTTTAAATGTGAAAACTACAACAAACACTACACCAACAACAATACTAATGACAGGAAATAAACAAATAAATTTTCATTTTTCATAATGCGATTATGGTCTTCGAGGGAAATTGAAAATGAGATATTTGCCTAGTTATGCTGGTAAGTTTTTTTGTCGATTTAAATCAACGATTTAAATCAATTCCACTCTGACATAGGCTACTGTTAAATGATTAAGTGTGATCAAAATTTATCTGCAATGTTCATATAAGAAATGTCTTTATAAAGATAGTAAATTTACATGCATAAGAAGCTTTTGGGACCTCAAAAACAGTTTGTTATATAGACCATTTTGTTATAAAGACGTTCGTTATAAAGAAGATGTACTACAGTAAAACTTCTTGGTTTACCGTGAAAAACCAGACTTTTAACGACAAGTAGGTTTCATGGCGGAAAACTGTGCAGTAGGTAAAACACTCCAAAATAAGTTTAATTGAATAACCAAGAAGCAACGCTTTTTAACAGTGGGATTCTTGTTGTGTTAATTTCTTGCAAATTTGGAGAGAGAAATATACTTTATCTGAGTTTATTTGAATATGATAGTAGGTTATATGCTTTGGGGGTTGAGTGAGGGGAAACAATAAGTAGGAGGATACCTCGATTTGATGCAGTAGTATGGTTACTTATGATGTATCACTGCACAGATATTTTTGAAAACTTTAGCTAAAGATATTACAGTACTATACTCTCCTCAAAGAAAAAGAGAGGTACATGAGGAATCCGAGGAGAAATCAAATAGAAAATTGCATTTGTAATTTTAAGGTTTAATAATATAAAAAAATATATAGTACCATATACTTGCACACATAAGTAAATCAAAGGTATGATAGAAGTCATAGAAGATAGAACATGTAGGCTATTTCCTCCAACCACTCATCTGCACTTACCATATTATATGTTGGCTCAATCCCATTTAAGAATCAATACCCAACATACGTTGATCAGGAATAATGATCAGTAACCATAGGCTATCGAATTAAAAAACTGTGGAGAACAGTTGTAGAGTAATAGTTGTTCTGCCCTGCCCTTGGTTTACTTATCTTCAGTGTTGTTAAAGCTACTTTTTAAAAGTAGCACTGTTACAGCTACAGCTACTTGATCTTTGAAAGTAACTTAGCTACTTTTCAGCTACTGTATTTTGTCAAGTAGCTCGCTACTTGTACAGCTAGGCCTACTCGAAAAAAGTAGTGACGCTACTTTACAGCTACTTTCATTTTTTATAAAGGACCAAGAGTACGTACTATTTATTGAAACGGCGGTAAGGTCCGGAAGTGGATGTCATACACAATCACAACTCACGGGGTGAAACAGAACCTGTTTAATCAATGGTGCTGGGGATGAGGTTTTGGGACTATAGAGCAAGAAAAGCCAATGTCAGTCGTCATTCCGAACCTGTGGCGGGCGAAACAAACGTGTGTTTGTTTATTGCAAAAATAGAGTAGCGGCGACTTTTCGCTACAAATACTTGTATATAGTAGCTTGCTACTCGCTACTTTACTGCATTTTCAAATGTAGCGCGCTACCAGTCTCGCTACCAAAAAAAGTAACATGCTACAAGTAGCGCGCTTCTTGTAGCGCGTAACTTAACAACACTGCTTATCTTGCACACGTGAACATGGGTACATGGGTTAACCAGTGGAAGTATGAAAAGTATATTTTTAAAAAAATGTGCTCCTTATGAACTCGTCTCATCTATCTACTGTGTAGGAAACACGCTTTTGGGGGGAGTTACTACTCTTATTTTTAATAGGACCGCAAGAAATTCAGTACGCTAGTCGTCGAGTACAAGTACTTAATATTTTCATGATCCAAATGTACAAACCATAACCTGTTTGCATACACCAACGCTAATCGCGATGAAGGAACAATATCCAAACAAAATGGGTTGTTTTTGTTGAAATCGAGCAGAGAAAACGGCAAAGCTGTTGCAATAAATTATGGGAGCATTATTTTATACCATTAGGCCTATTTCAAACCATGACATGCAACAAGAGTAATCAATAAAAGTAGATAATGTACTCATTATTGTTTGATGCTTATGAATGCAATTTGATGTGCCTAAATTAAGTTCAGGGAGAACAGATACTACGTAGGCCTACCTATTATGTATACCAGTAGTATTTTATATTGTTGTGCTGTTGTCAAGCAGTTAATTTATATGTCCAGTATATTGATTGGTCCAGCGGTTAGCATCCCTGCTTCCAATGCAGAAGGTCCCAGGTTCAAATCCCGCTTCAGGCAGAAGTTTTTTTACTTCTAATGTGGACTCTATTCCATTACTTCTTTGCTTAGGAATAAGTAAACGGTGACTTTGGAGCCATCCTAGCAACGAAGCACTCAATAAATTCAAAGTTGTTCTGAATCGGCCTTGTTGATTCTGGCATTTGTCCGCAGGTGTTCGCACTGTCCAATCACCGATTCATATGTTTCGTATTTAAAATATCGATATTTGATTAATTATCGCTCACTCGTTGATGGTGTTCGAAGCGTACAGGGTTGGTTTAGTCACTTTAAATTAAAGTCCCCCACTGCAAATCAGTTTAGTTACTGAGTGGGTAGCTTAATGTGAATTTATTCTATTTATTTATAGTGTAGTATGAAAACTTTGTTGAATATTTGCATTGTTACATAGGCCTATAGGCCCTATGACTTTTTTTTTTATAAATAAATAGTTACTAGTGTATTAGTAAGACAAAAGAATGGCTGAAAAAGCCATCTTGGCACAAGGAAAAAAAAAAAATTTCCAAACCAATAATGGGAACATAATCAAAATATATTACAGCACTCCCTAACGTGTCGTTTGACCATCCGATTTTGACAAATTTAGGAGTGGCAGAGTAAGGGCAAGCATAGTAAAGGCACTGAGCCAGAAAGAAACCCGAGTCGCTTCTGCGGTCTTGTACATAATATATTATGTATCTGTGATAGTAAACCAAGTAAACCATAAATAAGAGATATCACCGCTTTTAGCAGGCTAACCATTTTACCAAGTACAAGAGTAAGTTGTTATTGTTTCCATTGTCTGAGGGCATTGCAATAGCAGGATTCAGGGTCAATGGATTTGCAACAACACATAATAGAATCTTTATTTTCCGGTTTTCTCTAAAAACCAAGACATTATGCTATCCCAACATTATTTCTGGACACTGGTTCTGGTTACCCTAAACCAGCAAGATGTAATCTAGTAAACAGCACTATAATATTGTGTGTGTGTGTGTGTGTATTATCATAGTAAAGGCACTGAGCCAGAAAGAAACCCGAGTCGCTTCTGCGGTCTTGTACATAATATATTATGTACAACTAATATGAAATATAAATTTATTAAAAATTACATACCTCCTATTTAGTTCTGAAGGAAGGACACTCATCTCTGACATCTCTGACACATAGTATGGCATCTGCATCACTGCAGGTTATGTTTACTATATTTTTATTCAAGCAACAACTTTTTTTCCTGAATCTGTAGTTTAGCTGTAGTCTAACCAAGCTTATCAGTAGTGAGGATATACACTTATCTTGAAACACTAACTGATAAGGAATGCTGTAATGACTTAGGGCTACATGCATTGAAAACATAAACTTGTCCATGTCTAATACTGGTAAAGTTTAAACATTTAATGGAATCCTGCTCATCCACAACTGTAATCATCTGGGTTATGTGTCATCTTGGTTTCTTGGTGGTCTGATTTCACTATTGCGTTTGATGCAATCAACCATCCAGCGAATACCTTCATCAATGCCATCTCTATAACAAAAATATGAACAGATTAAACATTGTAAACGTTTATTTGAGACAGTTAGATTCAGATACATTATTATTATCAGTGGTTCACAGATTGTGGTTGAGTGTACGATGTCGATGTATGACTAAGGTCACATTGCATTAGTAGTGTAGTGTTAAAATAATTATATTTAAAAATAAACCTGCAACTTCCTTTTTGAAGTAGGCCAACAGTATGAGACAAAACTCAATTTTAAACAATTTTTTTTTATCTGAAGGGGCCTATAGGCCTACCTTGTTCCAACATTGTCAGGTAAGGGGGTGTTGCCACCAAATACTTGGGCATACAGAATCAGCACTAGTCTGCCAATCTTGATACATAATCTTCTTTATTTTATTAAATAATAATAAAAAACAAAAATGCAAACACAAGTCCATATGTATATGCCTCAGCCTAACCAAATTGATTGTATAATTAATGTATTCAAAATTAATAGCTGTGTAGGGCCTACCCTAATAAAAGAATCTAAAAAATAATACTTATTGGCATATTGGCATGAGTAGTATTTAGTATTTTCCTAATTCAAAAAAGATCTACCTACTAATAAAGCCTTGCCGATTAGTTAGTAATTTACAGAGTTAACAAAAACAAGTCCAGAACTACCTCTACCATGACATGAGATCTCTGGTAATCTCTAAATTCAATTCAAGACAAGACATACTTTACTTACCCTGTTAGAGCAGATACTGGCATAACCATACAGTCCCGTCTACCAATCAGGTGGGCACTTTGTTTAAAAATTGGTTTTACTTCTCGAACACCCATGCAGTCAGGTATGTCTTGCTTGTTAGCAAGAACTAGCAATGGAACACCCATCAAATTATCACTGGATATCATTTTATCTGAACAAAAAAGAGAGACCTCGATTATTCGAGATATCCAAGTTGTCAGTGCTAGTTCCATACATTAGGAAGGAACTAAACTTACTATAAGAGTACACACACCAGACTCCACTCTAAGGTATAGATAATTATTTAATATTTATTATTACGGCTTTGTAATGAAACATGGGAAGGAAATATACCTGATAGCTGGAGAAAAGCGGAAGTGATCCCCATACTGAAGAAGGGTAAGGACAGTAGCAAGATTGAAAGTTACAGACCCATTTCACTTACTAGCATGACTGCAAAAGTAATGGAACATATGGTAAACTTCAGATTGAACAACTATCTGGAATCTAAGGAGTTGCTGTCACCACATCAAGCTGGATTCCGTAACAATCGCAGCACTGTCGACCAGATAGCACATCTAATGCAGGATGTGAAGGAAGGTTTTAATAAAACATTATCAACCCTGGCAGTACTGGTGGACTTCAAAGCAGCATTTGACAAAGTATGGCGAGGCAAACTACTACAGAAAATGTATAACATACAAATACCAGAAAATAATCAAAATAATAAATATATATAGATGGACAAAGAACTTCATAAGCCAACGATTTATTAGGGTCAGGTACAACAACGAGAGATCAAAGTTCTGACAAACAAGGGCAGGGGTCCCTCAAGGTGCAGTATTGAGCCCAACCCTCTTCAATATACTAATAAATGACCTGGCAGAGTATATTCAAACAAGAAGTGAAGGTGAAAATATATGCGGACGATGTTGTAATGTGGTACTGTGGAAGAGACGAGGATGAAATCGAGAAAGAGATGAACAAAGCACTGAAGGCATTGGAAGAATGGTCAACACTCAACGGAATGGTAGTGAATGAACAGAAGACAGTGTACGACTACTACACAACTAGGCATTCGATCCCCAATTTTCAACTTAAATATGCAGAAACAACTCTTAAAAAGGAAGACAATCCTACATACTTGGGAATTACATTAGATCAAAAAATGAAAGGGACAAATCAAATAGAAAAGATGTGTGCTGCAGGTAAAAGAAGGCTGAATTTAATCAAGAGAGTGGCAGGAGTGCAATGGGGAGCAAATGAGGAGACACTAAAACCCACGTATAAGACATACGTTAGACCACTCCTGGAATATGGTAGTTCACTACTTATTACAGCTTCAAAAGGAGCAAAGGAGAAACTGGACAGGGTACAAAACCAAGCCCTACAGATAATCACAGGTGGTGTGAAGACAACCCCAATTGCAGCAATGGAAGCAAAAACAAACATCCCACCTCTGGAGGCAAGGCAAAACAGAGCGGCAGTACACCTACACGAGAAGCTAATATGGATGGACAGCACAGTATGGGACAGGGAACCTTATGAACATCTAAAGACCCAAAAAACATTCATCACAGTTGTGGAAGAGGTAAAGAAGGACCTAATTGGACACTTACAGCACACAACTAGAGAGAATATCCCACTACCCAACATAAATATCGCCATACTAGATGTCCCCCATGAACTGACTGTGGTAGGATTGGAGAAGACAAAGGCAGCATACACAGGGGAGGAAATTAGAAGATTGGCGACAATGCATATCCATAAATACTACCCAGAGAACGAGTGGCTACATGTCTATACAGATGGTTCTGCAACACCAGGGGAAGGTCAGGCAGGTGCTGGAATATATTGCAGAGAGTTCGAAGAGTCCCATCCTGCTGGAGAGAACGGTAGTAATTATGATGGCTAGCTGACGGCAATAGGTAAAGCCCTACACAAAGTAAAAGACTGTAGCTACGATAGGATTGTCATACTAACGGACTCAAAAGCAGCTATACAAGCCATAGCCAGCAAGAAAGAAGTGGACACTGAGGTAAAACATTGTAAACTACAAATTCTAAGACTACAGAATAAAAACAAACTGATAACTCTACAATGGATACCATCACACTGCAGCATATACGGAAACGATAAGGCCGACTATCTGGCCAAACGAGGAGCCAGAATGCCGCAACTGCCAAAACCTTTAACCTTCGAGTCTATGAAAGCACATGTAAATGCTGCTGCCACTAAGAAGATCAGGCAGGACTGGGTAGAGAAAGGTAGAAACAAGCCATGGCAGGAATATACCATGAGTTCAACAAGGCCCACCAACCATCTTCCACGGCAAATTGAAACGGCCCAGTTCAGGCTAAAAACGCAGCACGATCTTCTAGGGAAGCATCTCCACCGAATAGGGGTGTTTGAGACGAGTACCTGCAAGCTGTGTGGAAATGGGGAGCAGGATAGGAGCCACCTGTTTGTATGTCCAAAACTGGCAGGGGAACGTGACGCAATGCCGAGCGGCATGAAGAGGGTGGAGAAAGAAGCGTGTCTCTACTGGTTGACCAGATCCAGCATGATGGCATAATAGCCAAATGTGGGCATTTGAGAAAAAGAAGAAGAAGACTGTAATTTGAACTATATTATATGAACAGAGTTTTTATTCCTTAGTATTTTAGGTCACAACCCATAGGCCTACCTATTACATAACATGGTATACCATGCTTGGAATACTTTTAGAATATCCAATAGGTAGAGACGTTTGTTTTTCGGAATCCGCGATAAAACGAAATTCATTATTTGTGGTGTAAGAACTTTTTTTTTGACAGATGTCGGCGTGTTGCCCATGAAGGATAAGGAATCAAATCGCGAAATAACACCATATTATTTTAATAACGCGAATTGAGTGTTGAAATAGCGAAATAACACCATTTTCAGCATTTTTTTTACTACGGTATTTATAGTAAAAATTGCATATTTTACGTAATAATTACTACTTTTGACCCTAAGTCGGTAAAACAGTTTAGTCTCAAACTGTTTACCAACCACATTTTGGCCGATGGAAAAGTGGTTTGCAGCGTTGCTGGTAGATAGCGTTGTTCAAAATAAAGCGGTGTGAAGCGAGTGAAAATTTCCGTTGCTTTGAAACTTCCTGATTTCTCCATTTCCATTATAAAGATAACACCGAAATAACACCACATTTTGGTTTGGAATAAAACGTATTAATTTGAAAAATAAAACCATTTTCAAACACCTCTACCAGGCAATACAATTATAATCAACAATAATACTAGTATGTACATGGAAAATAACAAATAAATGAAAGTGATGTACTGTATAAGTGAAGTTAAGTGATAGATAAAACATTCCCGATCAATATCATATCCAAGATTTTGATTATCAGAGAGCTTGTAGTTCACTAGATCTGATAATTGGGGTGATACGTTGTATTTGAACAACAGATCCAACACAACACACTCAGCAACAGATACAGATAGATGCAGAATAGATACCTAATTGATAATAGCTAGAATTCAGGCAGGGATGGATTGAGTGAAAAAATCGTACCTGGCAGTTAAAAATAAAACGATCCTGTTGCACCCCTTCTCATAAAAGTCAGTAGACAAGTAGCTATAATATCAGATGTTTCTAATATTCCCTCTGTAAAAGTATGTATTGGTTTGGTACATATTTAAAGGGTGTACCTTGACAATGACACTACTCTACCATAACAGTTGTGTGCACAATATGGTACTTCTGTCCGCGATTATGTCATGACTCATGATTGATCATTACTGAGGTTGGTTAGGATAAGTTTTTCAATCAACATTAACATGAATGCTATCCAGGTGTTATTGCATTAAATAGATATATATTCTTGAACAATTTTTTTTTTCAACACAGAAAAGCTGCATCCGAAAATTATTTATTGTCTTTATTTTACTAAACAAATGACTGTGACTATGGTGAAGTGAGGATTATGATGGAGGATGAGGGTGAATTGAAATTGTAATCAATATTTTCTTACATACCAAAAGCTTCTTTTGAGTCTGGAATTCGATCCCTGTCAGAAGAATCTACTATGTAGATAAGTGCATGGCACTCTGCATAGTACTAAACAAGAAGAAAATATTACTTCATTGGTAGGCTATAGGCACGGAACCAAAGAGTACTGTTTTATATATGCACGCAGAAAATAAAATGGCACAACCAATCAAATGTCAATAGACAATAGCATAGTAAAATTAATCATTAGCATATTTTTGGCCGGATAGACACATATGATTCCATCATGCTTTGCTGCCTAATTAACTCTTGCCGACACAGTGGTCACTGATGTTGACCACCATCTATCTGAAATTGTATACAGTAATGCATAGTGGCTAGTGACTACTAACGATAAACACATTTCTACGGATAGTACGAAGGTCTCATAGACACAAACATTTTTTCCCAAAGTAAAATGTGCGAGGTTTTTTTTTTTTTTTTTTTTCTATGGAGAGAGCGGAGCTTCCTCAGCCATTTCTCTTCTTAAATTTTATGGAAAATATAAAATAGTTAAGTGTGAAAAAAGGGTAAAATCGGGACGTTTATTGAAATGTCCCAGAAATTTGATTTTTTAACAACTTTAGTTTCATTTTAGATAAAACTGAGAAACAAAATGTAACCAAAAGGGGTAAAAATGGGATATTACATCATTTTTATCAAACCACTTCACACTGAAATTTCTTATTCATAAGCATTCGAAAATTTAACAAAAATGTTCCAAAATATTGAAAACAATGAATATTATTACTTACAAAAATCACAAAACATTACCCAGTTATACATTAGGCCTACATTTTATACATTTTTATGTTAAAACTTAAAATGCATTTTAATTGCCGGAAAGAGTTAACTATGTATAGGCGAATGACCAAATGCATACACAATGTATGGATGGAATATGTACCTAGACACAAGTTTCGATACCGTACTAGCTTGCTTTCCGATAAACAGGGTCGAGCCAGTAAAATGATAAGTCCTGTGTGAATAAATAAATAAAAATAAATTGAAACATACTATTGCTATGTATACAGGTTTTAAATTGATTGCAAAACCGAATGTACGTGTCAAAAGTTAGTTTGGATTGGTTTAGGTCAAACCTGTTTTCACGGTTTAACTGGATAACTAGTTTTCAAAACTGTCATGTCATGTTATGTTACACCTACACTTCCAACAAAAACATGTCTTTCTGAGAAGGCTTTACTTTGACTAGCTGTGGAAATTGAGATTAAACTTTGTCAAGATATTAACGAGTTACTAGCACTACTTAGAACTACAAATAAATTGACAACTAAAAACTGTTTTGAGAACGGTTTGAGGTCTTGAGGTCGATCTCATGTAGGGCCTACACAGACCACGGATTCGGTTTGACTCAAGTGAAAACTTTTTAAAACTACGTGCACAGTTGTAGTAACTTAAACGTACATAGTAGGGTAATTGTACACACATTGTTTAAATATGTAGGTCTAGGCAATTAATTAATTCATTGTCTTAATTAATTCTTGGGATAAGAAAAAAAATCTACATGTTAGTCAGAAAGAAGCACCCTTATTCTAATACTAATATGAATATTAATTACTAAGTGTAATACCAAAACTGATTGCAATACAAATAGAGGAAAAACAGGGTTACAACAAGGAGGGAATGCAAAATTGGTACCAATGTTTGACTAATGGTGAATTCACGACCTTGCGTTGCGCTGAGCTGAGCGTTGGACTTTGTTGCGTTGCGTTGACTTCATCATCTGTTCACGACCTTGCTTTAAGCTACAGCCTTCTCGACGGGTCTCGGGTCATTCAAGGTCTACTTCAAGATCAAGTGGACCTTGCGCGGATTGAACCAACGTTCGAGAAGGCTGTGCTTTAAACCGAGTATCCCGGATCATACATGCCACGAGTATCAAGAAGGCTTTGCTTTGCGTTATTGCGTTGGAAAGTTGAACTAGAACAATGTTTGCAGCATCGCACAGTCGCGCACAGATGATGCTCATGATTGGCTGCTAGGACTTCGAAGTTCAAAGTTGCGTAGCGCAACGCAAGGTCGTGATTTCACCATAACAGGCAACAGTGCAACAGCAACTGCAACTACATGTAATGAAGGCTTTATAAATAAATAAATAAACAAATACAGTAAATAAATAAATACTGTAAATAAATAAATAAAACAATAAATACATTTGAAATTGTGCATGATGTATAGGCTAGGCCTACATGTAGGCCTAATATAACAACTTACTTTGTCCCACAGGGATTGGAGCTCTTCTTGGCCACCTAAATCCCAGAAGTTCAAACGAATTCCACCTATGTCAATTTTACCAATATTAAGGCCAACAGTAGTAGTAATCTTAGTTGGGTTCATTCTTTTGTAATTTTTTGTAAACTTGGTTTTGGCAGCTTCCAAATAAGTCTAAAATCAAATAATAGAAGAGAGAATTATACTTTCTAGCCTTATATTAAGGTAATAATTCCAGAAGTTGAAATCACAGATGAACAATGAAAATGATACATATCTCATGTAAACTTACTGTTTATGTATATTGTACATGCATACATTCTCCTCGTCCAGGGTAAAGTGTTACAGGGTACAGGGTGTGTGTGACAGTGTGTCTCTTAAATGTAGGTCTATAGGTCTACCAAGTAGGTCCTTTGCCCAAATGGCTCAACTAAGATGTCACGTCTATGTCCCATGTCCCGACACAGTTTGCCGGCGGAACTCACTTTTGTCCTACTTTTTAAAAAGGGTGCACTTTTAGATATTCAACACTTCAAAGTTTCTGTCTACGTCCCTGCACGCCTTTCTTCACCAACATTTGTTCGTGTTGGAAAGGTCGTTTCATGTAGGGGGGATGATGTAGGTTAAATTAACCTTAGTAACCCGTTAAAGTCAAAACAATTCTTAGGCTCTATGCCTAGGCCTAGGCCGAGCCTAAGCATATGCTGGAATTCTTAGAATAGAATAGAATATTTATTGAATAGGCCTAGGCCTATAAGCCGCAGAAGAGGGCAAAGATAAAGATAAAGAACAATACATATAAGGATACACTGGTTGTACACAGAAAGTAGACAGAGAAAATTGTAGGAGGATGAAGAAAAAGAAGCGTAGCTTAAAATGTTTAGGGGGCAAAAATAGTGTGTGTAGGCCTAGGCCCTAGGCATGTGAACTAGACCCTAGGCCTAGGATTTGGGGCTTACACCAAAGCCTACCCTATCTATCGCCGCTAGTATGAAAATTAATATAGACCTTATAAAGTGTAAGTGTAGCAAAGTCTAGCCGAACGTTATCCACTATGAATGTGTGCCTTCCTGTATTTCATAAGTGAGGTTAAGAAGTCCAGGGACTTGGCAAACCCTAGCTAGAGTCAGGTGAATGGTCAACCTACCGTTTTACCAGCATTGTCAAGGCCTAAAATAAGCACACAATATTCATCCTTCTGAACAACATATTTGTACAATCCATGAAAGAGAGTGTACATTGTAATTTCAGATAGGGCCTAGAATGACATTACAATAACAATTTCACTTGACAGCTACTCGGCTTAGTCGGCTTCGTCTCATGGGTGAATGCTGATTGGCTGGCTCAAGGTCGGTAAAGTAGTAGTACTGCTACTTTACCGACCTATGGTAAAGGAAAGCGCGCGTTTTTCTAAAATTGAGCTCGCAGCGCAGAAGTAATTAAAAAAATGTTTTTTTTAATTTTGCTTTGGGTGGTTGCTAAACTAACATGGTTTGTTTGCCGGTAGAAGTTTAAGAAATTAATGCCATCTAGAAAAAGATTATTTTCATTTTTTAAAGTGTTCTTCTATGTTCAACAATTAATTTTTTCTCTCAGCTATTTTATTCTTATACGAGCTCATAGTTTACACGGTTTTTATAATAGTAATTGTAGTAATAGTAACTGTAGTTAATATTATAAGTCCATGGTTTTACCATGCATGATGCTGTGTTCATAGACTTTGAGAAGGCGTTCGACAAGGTGCCGCACAAAAGGCTGTTAGGGAAGGTGGGAGGGGTGGTGGATGATGGAGGGGTAGTAAGATGGATAGGGGATTTTCTGAAGGGGAGAACACAAAGGGTAAGGGTTGGGGAGGTGTTGTCAGGGGAGATAGATGTAACCTCGGGAGTGCCCCAGGGCAGTGTACTGGGGCCCCTATTATTTGCAATCTACGTGAATGACCTGGCGGAAGGTATGAAGGCGAAAGTTAGATTGTTCGCGGATGATTGCGTGATCTATCGGGAGATAAGGGGAAAGGAGGATGAATTGCTGATGGGGGAGGACATGGAGGGACTGGGCGATTGGGTGGATAGAAATAAGATGAGGCTAAATGCGGGGAAGTGCAAGTGGATTAGGTTTACTAGGAGGAGAACGCAAGGAGGGATCAATGAGGGTTACGTGTTGCAAGGACAGAGGCTGGAGAAGGTGGTGGAAATAAAGTACCTAGGAGTGTGGCTAGAGGATACATTGGATTGGGGAGGGCATGTGGAAAGAATGGTGAAGAAAGGGATAAGAAATCTACATTTTGTGATGAGAGTGCTGAAGGGGGCGGGAAAGGATTTAAGGGATCATGCCTATAAGACACTGGTTAGGCCTGGGTTAGAGTATGCGGCGGCGGTCTGGGACCCGTATAAAAGTAAGGATAGGGAGGTGTTGGAGGGTGTGCAGAGGAAAGCGGCAAGGAAAGTACTTGGGAGGGGAAAGAGATGGGAGGAGGTTGAAGTGGGTGAAGGAGGAAAGGAAAGGGTTTATGAGAGTGTGACAGAAATGGTGAAGGAACTGGGGTGGGAAAACCTGGAGGATAGGAGAGCAAGGGACAGGCTGGGGAAGATGTTTAAGGTGACAAGAAATATGGAGGGATGGGGGGAGCTGCATAGAAGCACTGCACCTGCGGCATACATGGGCCGGGGGGATAATACGTGGAAACTGGAAAGAAGGACCTGGAGGACGGACCTCGGGAAGTTTTCCTTCCTGGGCAGGACGGTTGTGGATTGGAATGGTCTGGGTGAGGAGGTAGTGAGCCAGGAGAAGGCTAAGGGTTTTATGGAAAGGCTGAAGGCAAAATGGGAAGAGGAGGTGAGAGGAGGAGAGGAGAAGATGAAGAAATGAAGGCGAATTCCGAGGAGAAATAGGAAGAGGAAGGGGACGGAGCTAAGGAAGTGGAAGGAGAGAAGGAAGAAAAGAGGAATGGAAGGATGAAGAGGAATGGAAACCTGCCACCGGTCCACAGTGATCAACAGCGGGTGAAAGCAACAACAACAACACTAATAGTCCAGTCAGTCCAGCTCATTGATATTACATTTCCCACATCATTTCATAACAATATAATATTAGGGTGCGAATTGACGGGGTAGGGGCGATGTTTCTCCCTCTGCTCTTAAATCATGCATGATGGCTATAATAATTCTCTCTTTATACTCCTCTTAATGTTGAGTAATGGCTTGGCATTATATTGTTTGAGTTTCAAAATAAACAGTAAGTATTCAAATTTAAACCTATCAGTCACTAATAGACCTGCATTTTTCAAAGTTTGTGTCGCGTCCCAAACTTGGGATACTGAGGTTTTTCATTTGGGATGCCTAGAATAAAAAAATGGGTAATGATGGATAATTACAATGTACGATTACAAAAATAATTTTAAAACGTTAAAACACAGATAACTAAAGTTATCTGTGGTTAAAATACGAGAATGAAATATTTTAAAGTCGCTTAATAATACCCCAAAAAAAGTTTGGCTCCGGTGACCCCTATATTTACGCACGCAAGTGTTGTTGGGGCATCACCCCTCTGCCACAGCCTCTGCCATACTGACAATTCGCAGTTCGCACCCCGGACAAATAAAATGAATACATTTTTTGTATTTGAAGTCCACGCATACAATTTTCAGTGGAGACTTTTATACGATTTATTATGTGCTTCGTTGTTATGACGGCACTTAACTCTAAGGACTCGACTCGCATGGGTATTTTCTACCCAAGAATTCTAATTACGGCCGGTAGTCTGTTTTATTCCCAAGGACGTAATTTTTATCTCATCTTTTACTTCTTAATACTTTGACTGCAAATTGACCCTTTTTACAACACAAAAATGTTATTTTTCTACGTGTTATGTCAGTTATATAGTTATATGAGTAAAAAATCACAACAGAAGCGTAGCCGGGGGGGGGGGGGGGGGGTGAGGCAGAGAGCGAATCCCCCCATCCCGCCCCATCCCGCCCCATCCCTCACTCCCTGTGTTCTGGCGCCCCTGTCTGTAAATTTTTGCATTATAATGTCCCAAATACGTACGTGTATCAATTTTATAGCTTAATTATCAATAATAAATTCTAGAAAGTCTACAAGTTTCGATTATATCGTAGGTACTATTATAAATCCATGATTATATTACGAACAAAATTATACAGTAGATTGTGCCACAGACAGTTTGAAGTTGAACCGGCTTTAGAGCAAGCCTCCTTCATAAGATTGCTTCAAATTTTTACGGTTTAGAACCATCAAATTTTTTCGATGAAAGAAGTATTCTGACAGGGTTTATCTTATTATCTTTGTTTCTGGCTCTCCAAGATTTGGCACTTTTTTTTTTTACCAAAATTACATTTAACTTACACTTATTGGTGATGAATACTCCTCATTCCGTGCCTTGTACTGTAATCTTTCTGCAGAAGGTGAAAATCTTAATGTTGACACAGTATTATAATTCATTCAAGTTAACGACATGAAAAGTGTATATCAAAATCTGTTGCAAATTGTTGCATCTTGTAGCAAATTTATCTTACTTTACCGGTGAGCAGTGCGACGGCTGAGAGACGTTCAGCAGCCTCAAGGCAATAAAACGTACACACGCTCATATTTTCACAAGGCCGTTTATCCAATTTGTCGTTGCTAAATATTGAGATAAGTCTCGTCGAGTCACTTGATTTCTGAAACGTTATATTGTATTGTATTGTATTTATTTGCAGCCATAGATTACATGGTAACAACATGGGCATTGTCAGGAACTTAAGAATAAACCCGTTTACATACAGTTTACATATAAAATTATAGATACACAAAATATACACTTCTTAGATAATTTATACATCCAAAAACGATATGCATTAAACAGAACACAGAACAACAACACACAGTACATATGTATATACATATAGGGCTACAGCTTACATTTCTCTATTGGATTTAACTTCCTGCGGATGAATTTACAGATATAATATGATCTCATCTTTTTAATGGTCTGGTAGGGTTAGAAATTCTTTGATACTCTAGTATGGGTTGTCTAGGAGGAACTGCTTGACTTTATATTTGAATATTGTTTTGGTATTTACATGAAAACGTTCTGGTAATTTGTTAAATAGTTTCCTACCCATGTAGTATATGTGATGCTCAAAATGCTTGGTATTGTGCACAGGGTAGTTTAACCTTCCCTTATGTCGAGTGTTGTGACTGTGGTGTGGACTATTTCGAAAGATTCCAGGGTTGTCCTTGACGAAGCTGACAGCACTATATATGTAAGCATTGGTAACGGTCAAAATCTTTAACTCCTTAAATTTGGCCCTACAGCTCTCCCGACTATTGCTCTTGCAGAGTATCCTTATTGCCCTTTTTTGAAGAAGTAATACACGTTGCAGGGCAGCATTAGAAGCCGAGCCCCATGAAAGAAGACCATAAGTCATAATTGAGTGGAAGTTTGAAAAATATGCAGTCCTTAGGACACCTGGGTTGGCCAGGGTTGCCAGGACTCGAAGAGCGTAGAGACTAGAATTTAGTCGTTTGCAAATACCATCGACGTAGGGATGCCAAGTTAATTGACAGTCAACCGTCAAACCTAAGAATTGACCCTGTTCCACCGGATCCACCTGCTTATTGTTTACCAGGAATACGGATTGATCTTGTGGGAGTTTGGCATTCTCCTGCTTGCCTTTAAGCCTAAAATTTAGAATTTGTGTTTTGCTTCATTAAGATAAAGTTCATTCGATTCAAACCAGGTGCTTATAATTTTTATAACTCTATTTGTGATTGCTGTTATTAGACCTGGATGACGACAAGATAAGATAATACTCGTATCATCAGCAAAAAGGATCATATGTAAAACAGCCAGACAGTGCTCGCGAAGTATTATGCTATTACAATATGCTGGTAGATCATTGATTAGAATCAAGAACATGATAGGGCCCAACACAGAGCCTTGTGGCACTCCACAATCGCGTTCGATAAGAACGAACTATGCAAACATGAAACCAATAAGAAAAAAGCTCCTACACAAAGAACGAACTAGGAAGGCACTCAAAGCAGGCAATACTCAGACCACAGATAAATTGTTGTTAGTGCTCAGACCTGCAATTACCGGTGAGAATTAGCTGTACGGACTACCACAGGGGGTGGTTGGAAAGCGATACAGCGTTGTTAATCTTCCGTCTCCTCGAGGGTTTGTAATCTAAGGATGACCTATGCATTGAATAAAAAACTATATGAATAAATGTGTGTAATAAGTTGTCAGTGGTCATAATTTGAACAAACCCATCCGCCTATTGCATCACCAAAATATAATTTTTAAAGTGTAATTAGGTGATTGATTTTTGAGTCGGCATCTCCTAAAAATGTTCTGCCCCCTTAGTCCTACAATCTGGCTAACATTTTACATAACTTTAGTTTTCTTAATATTTCCGTTTTTGAACGAATTAAGTGACAGTAAACAGTGTCTATGACATAAGATATAGATGAGCAAATATCATAGCTTTTATTATAATTTTTTAATATTTTGTAATGTTTTATTTTAGATTTTTAAAATTTTAAACACAATTTAGAATTTTATTTCAATTTTAATTTGTATATGCAATACCACAACTTACTTATACCATTGATTCTTATACAGTATACACCTGAAACTTAGGTATGCGTATAATGTGTAGCTAGAAAGTACTGACACGGAGGAGGTCGTTACCTCGAATGGTACACACAAGTATCAAATTCCTAGATTAAACAGAGATTAGATAGTCAAGTGAAAAACTAGCATTTGTATCTCTAACCTCAAATATGGAAATCAAAAAAAGGCGATTAAAAAAATTAAAGACAACGCGATTTTTGGGCTTGGTGCTACCAAATGGCACCGAGCACCGTTGTTAAAACAGTACAAAATATTGACTTCGCCGATTTATACTAATAAATAATATACTATCTCTCTATTTAGAGACTCTGCGCTCTTTAATAATAATTCCTTGTGATAGTTGGTTATATAATTTGGAAGACAGCATTGCATTGCGTTTAATTATAAATCACATTTTAATATTATATTTACTTTTAATAATTCGCGTTTCAGCAACCCCTCCACCCCCCCCCCCCCCCTCCCCCCCCCCTACACACACACCCACCACCTAAAAACGAGCAGTTTGAAATTGGAGCCATTTGCGTACAGCCTGCTCTATTTTAACATCTTTCGTATGCGCCTGCATGGATGTTGGCATGGATGGATCGCACTTGTGTGGGAGTGGGAGTGTAGATGAGCATGTGCAGACATTTTCCACTTGTGATCAGCTGGAGAGTTGTTGGGGTCTAGTTTACTTGACGTTTATTTCGATTATGACAAAGAATAATGTCAACTTTAGGGAGTGAAGTCAAGGTAGTGAAAGAAATTGTAATATCGCGTTTCGAACGGGCTGACGTGTTTGGCGAGAATAAATTAGTGAGCCGTCGACAAACTGACGGCTGAAGGGTACAGCCTAGGCTAGGCCCAGCCTTGCGGGACACACCTATTTGTAAATACCAAGGCTAGCGTAGGGCCTAGGCCTAGGCCTAGTTCATATATAACAATTTAAATTGATATGCATGCTCTAGGTTTCATAAGTAGTTTGGAAACTATGTCTCGGAACCAAAATGTAAGGTTCCACACAGGTGCTCGTGTTCTGTCTAGTTTTTGCCGTTCGCAATGGCCTAGGCCTAGGCCTAGACTTGTTGGTGTCCACAGTAGACCAACCCACTTATCTAAGAGGGCGCTATATTCGAAAACATCACCTAAAGTAATTGGCAGAGATTTTACTGCAATAAGCTTAGCATCAAACGTGCATAAAGAATGCTGGGCTGTCTCTTATTCATCGATGGGTACGGAAGACAAACAGTCGATTGCTTCACACTTGACTAAGGAACAAATGAAAGATTTAGTTCTACATTTGACAGCTGAAGAAAGGACTGATCTTCAAACTGCTTTACATGAGTTTCAGTCAAAGAAAACTAAAACCGAATACGAAGGCAAGTTTATCTTTCAACAGGGTGAACAATAACATGGAAATGAGAATGGTAAACAATAGGTTTAAAACTTGTCGTAGGCCCTAGGCTTTCGGGGCCGTAGTCATTATTAAAACTTGGCTGTCGGGTTCGCCGCGTCCATCAATAATCTACTTTTTTTATCGATGGACGCGGCGAAACCCGACAGCCAAGTTTTCATAACAATAGGTTTGTTCGTTTGTCCTGAGATCATTACTCAAGGAGTAGGCCCTATGGTATTGAGGAAACCCCGTTTTTTGTCTGGGAGTAAGTGTTGTGGGGGTAACCGTGAGGCGTTTTTTGTCCAGTAGTAACTTAGACCTAGGCCTACTAGCCTACAACTGTACGAGCAAGATTTTTACACCTGCTTCTCGTGTAGTTGTAGGCCTGGAGCCTGGTTTTTCAATCAGTCATTAACGGGGCTGTTAGCTGACGGTCCGTTATCTGTATAGGGTTTATTAGGTTACAGATTACGAGCGTCAGGGAACTGCCCCGTTAACGACCCTTTAACCGATTGTAAAACTGACCCTAAGAACAACTTTAATCATCTCAACTGTGTCAACTCAGTTTTTTGTCCAAGTGGGTCTAACTGTAATTTTTACTCCCATTTTCGTTTAGTGATGACATCAGGTACCCGGAAACAGGTTCCGAACCGGTTCCTTATGGAACCGGTTCCGACTTTTCACACCGGTTCTATTTTTTTCAAAATATGCGAACTACTTATGAGAAAGGGATGGTGTAGCGGCAAGTCCGCGCCCACTCTGCTGTCACGTGATACGCACAGGCACTAGCAGGTCGGCAGCCGACACGCGACATTCAAGTGGTGTTGACTTCATTTGGATTTATTTTGAGTTAAGACCGACAATATGAGTGCCCTGAGTGCTAAAAGGGCCAATTCATCCTTTGTTAATGCTAAAATAATGCTATTTTTGTTTCAACAAAATGTTATTTAAAATTTGTAATAAATAAGTAATTAATTGATTTGATTTGAAACTTATAATTGCATTTCTTTTTGGTGTAACTACATATCAGCACCTTCTTTTCTCAGTCACAGTCAGGCCCATCCCATTAGCAGATCGCACAATAGGCCACGCGTGTTCAAGGACGCGAGCATTGTTCGAACTTTGACGAATTATATTAGCCTACAGGGCACTTTTGACCTGCTGATTGTAAATTGTAACTAAAAAAGAAAAAAACGGAAGATTACTAGTAGACCTACCAACTTTGCCCTCTCCGGAACCGGTACGAAATTTTTAGACTCGATGTCATCACTATTTACGTTACAATTAGGTATTTCCGAATTACTCCAGAGCGTAAAATACTGTAGGAGTGGACGTAAGACTAATCACATTTTAAAATATTTTTTTTTTTTATCTGTACACCTTGTTCCAACATTGTCAGGTAAGGGGGTGTTGCCACCAAATACTAGGGCATTCAGGAATCAGCACCAGTCTGCCAGTCTTGATGCATCATCTTCTTCATCTCCTTCAGCTCCTAATCACCAATTGTTCTCCTCCCTCTCCTTTCGTCCAGCCAGCTCTCTCCATCTAGCTCTGTCCTCCCACCATCTCTCCAACTCAACCACCGTCCATTCTTCTCCTCTTGCTTCCACGTCCTGTATTATTTGGTCCAGCCATCTGTCCCGTGGTCTTCCTACTCTTCTCTTCTTATAAGTTTTCTCAAATGTCTGTCTTGGTATGCTCTTTTCATTCATTCTCTTAAGGTGTCCAAACCATTTTAATCTGTCTCTCCCCATTTTAAACATCAGACTCTCCACTCCTACCTTTTTTCTTATTTCACTGCTTCTGACTCTGTCCATTTTTGATATTCCAGCCATACTGCGGATAAATTTCATTTCGGCCGCTTGTATCTTACTATCTTCCTTCCAGCCTGTTGTCCACGTTACTGCCCCGTAGGTCAATATAGGGACATAATACAGCTTATATAATAGTTGTTTGCACGCAAGTGGAAAGTGTTCATCCCATAAGAGCTTTCTTATCTTCTGGTAGAAACCATCTGCTATTTTTATTCTTCTTTCTATTTCACTTCCTATCTTTGCTTTACTAGTCATTAAACTACCCAGGTATGGGAATTCTTCTTTCGCTTTAAGTTCTTCACCTCGTAATGTTATTATATCTCCCTTATTCTTCTTCCGCCTATGTACCACTACTGACTCACTCTTTGTCTCACTCACTCGCATTCCATACTTATTTGTCTCCTTATCCCACATGTCAACCTTTTTTTGTACTTCTTCTTTTGTGTCCCCCCATGTCACAATGTCATCTGCATATATCAACGTTCTTGTATCTTGTTCTTTTTCCGGTTCCACTTTCCGAAGTATTTGGTCCATTATCACATTGAACATTATTGGTGACAAGACACTCCCTTGTCTAACACCAGTATTAATACTGAACCAATCTGTGTACCCACTGCTCGTTTGTACTCGACTTTCACATTTTGAGTACATACTTTGTATCCTTTCTATCAACCTCTCGCCCACTTGTTTTACCCTCAAACTCTCCCACACTCTTTCTCTTGGTAAGTGGTCATACGCTTTTTCGAGGTCTAGGAAAACCATGTGTATGGTTGCGTTTTCTTCCCATGCCCTTTCCATGACTTGCCTCAGAGCAAATATAGGATCAATAGTTGACCTGCCCCGTCTGAACCCATATTGTTCTTCTCTTAGCGATGGTTCAACAGTATTCCTGACCCTTTTCTCCATGATGCTTTCATACACTTTGGCAGCTTGGCTAAGAAGTGTGATTCCTCGATAGTTTGTACATTCTTTCCTGTCTCCTTTTTTAAATATTGGTACGATTATTCCTCTTAACCAGTCCTCTGGTACCTGGTTTTGGTCCCATGCTGCCTTTACCACTCGATGCATCCAATCAATACCGACTGCACCACCTGCCTTGATCATTTCAATCGCGATTTCGTCCACCCCTGGTGCTCTTCCATTTTTAAGTCTTCTAATAGCCTGACATACTTCCTCACGTGTGATTGACTCATCCTCCTCGTTTGTGGTTGTTTCCTCTGTGGTTGTCCCCTGTATGGGGCTCGGTGGGTCTTCCGTCATCTCTACCAGAGTTCCCTGTTCCTGTTGATCAAGACCTGGTTTATTTAACAGGTTACAGAAATACTCTTCCCACATTTTCTTAATCTTTTCTGGTTCTCGGGTCACCTCGCCTCTATGTTGCATAAATCTCTGTTCCTCCTTATCTCGGCGCTTTTCCTTTATCATCCCATATATCATTTTCTTGTTTCCTTCCAGATCTTCCTCAAGCTTGTCTGCCATTTCCAGCATTGTCCTGATCTTTTCAGCTTTTACTATCTGTTTTACTTGGTATTTTATTTGTATATAGTTTTCATATAACTAATGAATTTGGTACTGTATTAAATTGTATTTGTATAAACACTAGTTATCAGACATCACTATATTTTATTTTGTAATTACACAAAATGAATCAGTCAGCGCTATGTTAAGCCATTTCTTGCAAAACGCACGAGATGATCTATAGGGCCTATGTATTTCAAAATCACTTTCACTTAGGCTATATAATTTGTTGACAAACTTAACACCAACATCACAATTTTATGGGCATGAAAGAAGCCAGAATCCATTGTAAGTGATCAGTTGATTGTTCCGTTTAAAAGAGGCAGTTGTGTCCAGTTGTGTTGAAGGCAAAAAATGTTATTTACACTTGTTCCATTAGGCCTACCCCAAAACAGTTTCCCATAATTTATCAGAGATAGAATATTGGCATGAAAAACTATTTTTATTGTGTCCATTTTTTTTTTTTTTTAACCAGTTTTGGAATACATTTTTAACGATTTTAACTATAACACAGGGGTAGTATAATGGTATTCAAACAAACACAAAATGCATTTCCTCCATTGATAGTTTTCCTCCAATTATCGTTTTCTTTATCAGTCCCTTAAAAAATGATGAATAGAGGTAA
Source organism: Isoperla grammatica (assembly GCA_945910005.1). Lineage (NCBI taxonomy): Eukaryota > Metazoa > Arthropoda > Insecta > Plecoptera > Perlodidae > Isoperla > Isoperla grammatica. Next base: position 33,894,953 of record OX246737.1, on the reverse strand, counting down.
TACTGTACATAAAGATATGTCTAGCATAATGTGGAACAACTTGCTATGTACAATATGGCCTACAGGATTAGGCTACTTTTGCAATGCAATGTACGAATCTAGTGGCTAGTTGTGTTAGAGGACGTGCAATCATTAAATTGTTCTCTGTTCTAATGGGCTTTCGATTTTTAACAGGTCAGCTTGCTGGAATAAGGTGGAGATCAACATTTGGCCGGCCTAGCAAATTGCCAACTCTGGGTGATGTAGACCCCACAGGCACTTATTGTGCTGTCCCAGATGATTGGCTTGCTCGTAAATATGGTAAGAATCAATACAGTTCACAGTTGATGTGGTGGACTGATCAGTAACTCATTAGTCATTACCTAGACCTCCATATGCTTAGACATAGGCTATATGGCATTGCAAACATCCTACTCCTAAATTGAACAAAGATATATATACATTTGATAAAAAAAAAGTATCTGTGTCATTCCAAAAAAATTTGACTCATGATTTTACATTTTGTCAAAAATATTTTAAATTCTACTTTCGAGTCCAGGGATCACTTAACATATTCTTTGAGGATCTTCCTTTGTAATAGCCGGTTTCCATATGTCTTGCCACGTGGCAAGATGATACACTGTGACCAATCACAGCGTTTTCCGTCGCGGTGCTGCCGTGCGGCAATAGTTGGAGCCAAGTTTGGATCGGTCACCGCGCAGCAAGAGACATGCAAACCATCCATAAGGGTTCTAGCCTAATGATTAATATTTGTAGGGCAATATCATATTTTATTACAAAATGCGTCAAAACAAGTCTTGAGTAGGAAGGTATTTCATTTTTCATTTACAAGTAAAATTTATTCTTCAAGTAGGAATCAGGGTTATTTGTTTGATGTTAAAATCCATGTTCTTTGCCATCGTATTCATGGTAGGCCTGCGACATTGTAGATAAATAATATATAAAAATTACCGAGTGGCCTCATTAAGACAGACAGCAATAGGCCTATTTGTGCAAAATCGATGAATTTTGCGATCTCTTTGTCTATGTTGAAGATGTTGAAAATCAATTGTGCTACGTCCTTTGTGGAACCCAAACTGATAATAATCATCATTTCATATGCCCACAACTGGTCTATCCCACCATCATGGTCGTCAACCAGTAGAGATTCGCCTCCCTGTCATAAAACTTAATAAATGCCCCCCGGTATAGCGTCATTAGGCCTACTCATAAGTCAGCACATGCCTTCTGGTCTGCTCCTCCTTCCCACACAGATCACAAACGCCGTCCGCAGCCAGCCCTATCCTATGCAGATGCGGCTTTAGGAGGTCATGTGGACTGTATTCAGTCGAAATTGGGCAATTTCCACTTTTCTGTTCGTGTATTTTGCTCTCTGAGTAGATGTTGTATAATTTTCCCATTTCTTTCCTCTTCCTTGTTCCCTCCACTTCTGCTTAGTTCCTTGCACTGCTGCCAATTTGATGTGTGATTTGATAGCATTGTAGGAGAGTACAAACTGATAATGGTTTAACTTTAATATATTATTGGGTTCGGCCCAACACATGAAAAATAAACCCTCGCTTGACGCGGCAATGAAGTCAAATGGGAGGGCGTTGCTCTGCTTCGAAGTGGAGTCCTGGGTTCGGGAGCTCGTAACCCGGGCTTCGCAGTCGGTTGGCAGTGCACTTGCAGTGACAACTTTGGCTTAGAAAACAAATTCACGACAGTAAAGACTAGAGCGGAATGCATCCGCACGTAACGATGGTCCAGTCCTGTGCTATGCACAACTCTTTCTCTCTAGCTCGAATTTAGAAAACATCGTCAACGCATTGTTGACCATGCTTTAGTGGTGTAACGATCATTTGGCTATGTTTTGGTGGCTAAGATTTTTGTAATGGTAGGCCTAATGGTTAGTTGTTTGAGAAATTTGTAAAATTGAGGGTGAGCAATTGGCATCTTTTTTTGGAATGACCCACGTACAAAAAATAGATTTACAAAGAATGAAATAATTTGTTCAACTTTGACAGTGCAGCAGACGTGTTCTGTAAAATATAATTATTTAGGTACTTTCACCTACCTACTATAGAAATGTAACAACAGAAGTCAGAACAGATATGAGAACGATATTAACTAAGGGTAACTACCTACAGAGAGTTGTTAACACAGTAGGGCTAGTGTGTTCATACTATGTTAGGAAATTGTGCTAACTATGATTTTTTCCTTGCTTGCTTGCTATGGTTTCCCAGCAACTTCAAATGAATGTAAGATTCATTTTGTAGTACATATTTCTGAATTACTTTAAATTAAGAGTTAAAAATATACCATTGAATCAATGTTAATTTTTATTTTGTAGCGGAAACTGTGCCTACACCAACCACTAGTGAACTATCAACAGGTTTGTTACTTTGCTCGTACATGCATTCTTATTTTGTTGTTGTTTGATAACTCTTATTATTAGATACATTATTTCGTTGCAGTTACTGTCCATAACGCCATTCCGTTTGTTGGCTTCGGCTTCTTGGACAACTTTTGTATGATAGTCGCTGTACGTATATATAATGGTACTGTCATAGTATGTTGTAATTTAGTGACTTCTGTTTTTGACTAACTATCCGTCACCTGACTGAATTATCGAAATCTCGTTCTCTGATTTCTGCCACACGTAGGTACACATTCCTTGACATACACTGTTGTGGATTGGTTACACCTGTTTTGATTGGTTGTTATCATAACAATGTTAATGTTAGTGTTATGAAGTTTGTATGTAATAATAATAAAAAATAGGTTCCTGTTTTTTTAAGGGAGAAGACAAGCATTCAAGATATTTTCCTCTGACTCCATAGAAATCTACCATTTTTGCTAGGTCACAAAATCTTTCTAGGACTTTGAATAAAAAAAAGAAACCTGTCGGCAAATGAACATTTTATACATGAATCTTCAATTTTGTACTTATGATGATTGATGAGTGCTAGATAGGCCTGATAATGTACACGACTCAGGAAATCAAACGGACATGTTAGCAAGTTTAGTTCTAAGGTAGGAGGGTCCCATTACACTCACCACTCATTATCAATTATCATTCATACTCACCTCACGTTATCTCATATCTAATGTTATCTAATTATCACTTATTTAAGCACATCTTCACAATCAAGCTCATTGGACAATCACAATATTTAGCACTAATTATATCATATCATATCACAATTCCTAGTTAATAACCTTAAATCCTTAATGTAAACTTTTAGTTTAATTTTACATGGATGCAGGACACCAATCTAGGTGGATGGGACGTGGTTCCACTTCCTGCATCCTATCTTCATAAGGCTACCCTATGCATGTATTTTACATGTATGTATACCATTTCATGATGACGAATTAATAATAATAATTATAATAACAATAATAATCAATCACATAATAATCACATAACCCTGGCCCTCACGTACAAAGCCTACATAAGACCAGCTATGGAGTACGGCACAGAGATCTTCCCGATGGCAGCTGCCCTTCACAGAAGTCAAGTCGACAAAGTCCAAAATCATGCCCTAAGACTCATCACAGGAGCCATAAAAACAACACCAATCGATGCCATGGAATGGTATAGCCAAATCGAGCCACTCCAACTAAGAAGAGAACAAAGAGCAATTCAACTGCACGAAAAGCTCTCCAGACTCGACCCTGACACCTGGCTCAACTACCAGAACTCCAGAAAAGCCGCCCATGCAAATTTTGCCGAAACTGCCACCCAGCTAAAGCAGAAGTTTTGCCCTGAGCTCCTGATGATGGAGCGCCAACCATTCATCCACTTGGCGCCCGCCAACCTACCTGACCAGTCCAACCAAATTGAACCAATCACTGTTATAGGAGGAATTGAGAGGAAAGGTGACCTGGACCTGAATACGCTCCGCAGACTCACTGAAACCCACCTGAAGGAAAACTACCCTACTGCAGCATGGCTTCATGTCTTCACTGACGGCTCCCTCAACCCACTCACTGGCAGCCCAGGATATGGCACCTACTGTCTACTATTCGAAGAAGCGATCACAATGACTGAAGGTGCGACTCACTTCGATGCAGAAGTAGCAGCAATCGCCACAGCTGCCAAGAGGGTCGCTGACCTGAACAACTTGCCAAAGCAGAAAGTAGTCATCCTCAGTGACAGCGTCGCAGCAATTCAGTTTGTCACCAAGCCAAACAACCTCCACAAAAATGCTCTCCTCTTCAAAGCCTCAATCTCCAGACTTCGAAGAAAAAACAAAGAAGTGGAGATCCAATGGATACCAAGTCATTGCGGTATCCTAGGCAACGAGAAAGCTGACTACCTGGCCAAGATGGCAACAAAAAGACCTCCTCCACCAGCAGAACCACTCTCGTACGACAGAGTAAAGAAAAAAGTGAAATCTGCCCTCAAAAAGCTCAATAAGACGGCTAAAGAAGAAGCTTGTAAGCTCAAGTCGTGGTGGACGGAGATTAAAAAAGGCCCGGACAAGACCTGGAGCAGAAAAACTGCCACTGCTCAATTCCGGCTAGCAACTGGCCACGACGTACTCCAGCACCATCTCAACAGATTCAACATCACAAAAGACTCGGCCACGTGTAAATTATGTAAATTTGAACATCAAGACCGGGTGCACCTTTTCAGATGTGCCGCAATGAAGAGTGATATCGACTCCCTGCCTGACAACCAGAGCAGGCCAGATCAAGAAGCTAATTTGTATTGGATAGCAAGAAAAATGAATGGCTGAAAAGTCATCATCGCATAAGAGGAAAAAAAAAAAACATAATAGGCCTACAGCTTTCACAACTCTACCAACTCTTTCTCTCTCTCTTTTCATTTATCTGAAAATTAAATTTTGGCAGATACAATCTTATACTTTGCAGGTCTTCAATAGGTTTGTTCGTTTATCCTGCCTCAACAGGAGTATTTTACGCCAGGAGTAATCCGGAAATACGTCATTGTAACGGATACGGGAGTAGAAATCACAGTTACTCCCACTTGGACAAACAAACAGAGTTGTCACAGTTGAGATCGTTTCCGTTGTTCCTCCTACTCCTACTCGGGAAGCAGGTGTAAAAACCTTACTCCCATCACAGTTGTTGTAAGTTACCACTGGACAAAAGAACTTGTCGCAGCTACTCCCATCACACTTACTCCAGGACAGAAAAACGGGGTTTTCTTTATACCGTACTCCTGGAGTTATGATCACAGGACAAACGAACAAAGCTTATGTCCGTTATGTTTTACTTCTTTGCACACTTAACTGGTACTCATTCTTGCACAATTTTGACATTAAAATCGAAACATCCTCTTTGTAAAAATGGGTATATAAACTGTGAAGGCAAAACAATGAAACATAAATTATGAATGCACATGGTTTGTTGTGGAGGTCTGCTCGAGCTTCCTTGACAGGCCCGTATCAATACAGAAAAGTGAGACCCTGGCCTGGCTCAAACCTGTGTAAATTAAAAGTAGGCTCAGGAAGACTGTTGAACTGCCATATCCCATGGTGACAGGGAGTGTTGCTCATGTTAAAATGTGCCATGCATTGGAGATTGTATTGACTGGTTGTAAAACATATAAAATACCACAAGTCTTATCTATAGTACGCACAAGTAATTGATTTCTCAAAGATAAACTCTTTGGTATATTTTTTTTTTTTTTTTTTTTTCCTTCTTGTGCCAAGATGGCTTTTTCAGCCATTCTTTTGTCTTACTATCCAATATAAAACTGCTTCCTTTTCTGGCCTGCTCATATCATTGGGCAGGGAGTCGATAAAAACCTTGAGGGCAGCACATCTAAAAAGATGTGCCCTGTCTTGTACATCGGAGCTGCACAATTTACACGTTGCCGGTTCTTTGCTGATGTTAAAGCGGCTCAGGTGATGCTGCAGGACGTCATGGCCTGTTGCCAGCCGGAACTGGGCGGTGGCCGTCTTTCTGGACCAATTTTTATCAGGTCCTCTGTTGATCTCTGCCCACCAGCTTTTGGCTCGTAAGGCCTCTTCATATGTGCTTTTGTACGCCTTTTTGATGGCTGTCTTGATCTTGATTTTAGCACCTCTGAAGGACGTAGCCGCAGCTTGTGGAGGAGCAGCTTTCGTAGCTTTTTTGGCCAAGAAATCAGCTTTTTCGTTGCCCAGGATCTGGCAGTGGCTAGGGATCCATTGAATTTCTAGTTCTTTATTCTGCTGACGGAGACTGGCAAGGGAGTTTTTGAAGAGCAGCGATTGGGGGTGGAGGTTCACTGCTTGAGAGACAAATTGGATTGCTGAAACGCTGTCGCTAAGGATAACAAATTTTGTCTTGTTGAGTGGGAAGGCTGGCACCTCTGCAATTTTTTGAGCTGCTCTGGCGATGGCTGCAACCTCCGCATCGAAGTATGTTGTGCCGACGCCCATCGGAGTGGCTTCCTCGAAGAAAGTGCAGTAGATGCTATAGCCGGTTCTATGTGTGGCTGAGTCGTAGGAGCCATCCGTGAAAATGTGCACCCACTCTTTCAGAGGAAAATACTTTTTCAAGTGTACCTCAGTTAGCGCTTTCAGCTCTTTCTTGTCGAGACCTTCCTTTTTCTCAATGCCATCTATTTTTATTCCTGGTATAAGCTGATTGGATCTATCTGGAAGGGAGGCCGGCAGTGGGACGTCAAAAGGTTGGCGTACCGCAACCAGGAGCTCGGGGCAGACTTTTTCTTTCAGCTTAGTGACCGCTTCAGCGAAGTTGGTGTGAGCCATTACTCTTGAGGTTGGGTAGTTGAGCCATTTGTCAGGGTCGAGGCGTGCCAATTTTTCATGCAGCTGGATAGCGCGCTGTTCTCTACGCAGCTGCATTGGCTCGATTTGGCTGTACCATTCCATGGCGTCTATAGGGGTGGTTTTCACTGCACCGGTGATGAGTCGGAGGGCTTGATTTTGGACTCTGTCGATGAGACGGGCCTGGGAGGCGGCGGCTGCAGGGAAAATTTCGGTGCCATATTCGATAGCTGGTCTTACGTAAGTAGTGTATGTCAGCGTTAGGGTATCTAATTTGGCACCCCAGGAAACACCACAGGCCCTCTGCATTAGACGTAATCGTTTTTTACCCTTTTCTGCTGCCTTTTCAAAGTGGAGCTTACCGGTCACTTTTTTGTCAAGGGTAACGCCTAGGTATTTCATCTCATCAGTCTGTTTAATGTTTATACCGTCAAGAGGAATGTTAAAATTAAAAGGTTTATTGCTCATCGTGAAGTAGGTGCAGAAGGTTTTACTGCAGTTGATCTTAAAACCATGTACCTGGAGCCAGCCTGCAGCAATTTTCATGGCACGAATCATTTTTTGTTCCATGCCGACTGGGCATTTTTCTGTGAAAAATATGACAAAGTCATCAGCGTAAGCTTTGACAGTCAGGCCAGGGATGGAGCGTTTCAAAAGTTTGATAAGCCCATTGATAGCAATTTTGAAAACGGTTGGTGCCGTTATTGTTCCTTGAGCCACCCCTGCTTTTATGGTGCGTGTTTTACTGTGTGCACCTTTGTGGACAACCTTTATTCGCCTATCATTAATAAAGTCGTGGAGCCATTTTATGATGTTATTCGGCACCAAATCATCGATCATCTGCTTGATGGCATATGATCGGTCGGTTGAGTCGAAGGCTCCGGATAGGTCAATAGAGACAGCCAGCGTACTTTTCTGTTTAGAGAAACCCTCTTTCACTGTCTGTACAAGGTAGGCAATTTGGTCGACAGTTCCTCGGTTTTTTCTGTAGCCAGCCTGGTCCTCGTCTATGATGTCGTTACTTTCAAGGAAATTTTCCAGACGGAGGTTGACCATTTTTTCTGCTACTTTAGCAAGGGCACTGGTAAGGGCAATAGGACGATAGCTGGCTGGGTCCAAGGCATCTTTTTCTGGCTTCAAAATGGGCGTGATGTTCGCAATTTTCCAACTTGATGGGACTTGGCATGTCCAGGAACTGTTGATAAGGTCAAGGATGAGTTTCCGTGCCCAGGGGCCTAGGTGTTTCAGAAACTCTACATGAATCTTGTCTGGTCCAGGCGATTTCTTGTTGTCTAGATTATTAATGGCAAAGTCAAGCTCCGCGGCATTAAATGGTCGGTTATAGGGATCGTTTGGCAGATGTTGATATTCAATTTTTGGCAATTTCTTTGGTTTACGCCTTTGAGGAGTGCTGATGGCTTTAAAGTGTCTGCACAAAACATCGGCTTTTTCTGAATTCGTGACTGCCATTTTGCCTTTGTACAGGATGGGAGAATTTTCTTCTTCGAGTTTTGCTTTTTTACCGCACAAATTAGAGAAAAAAGTGTGGGCTTTCACAGTGTCGGTTCTGTAGTCAAGATTTTTAAGAAGACTCTTGAATTTCTCCTCTTTTGCTTCTTCAATGGCTTTGGTGAGGGCATTTTGTGCTTCAGCCAATTTTTCTTTGCTGGTATGAGTTTTTTGTTGTTCAGTTACTAATCTGCACTGGTTTCTTTTTTTCCTTAGATTTTCCAGCTTTTTGCTCCAGAAAGGTACGTATGCTCTCTGAGCACCTCTGGGGATGTGTTTGCTTGCAGCTTCTAGTGTTTTTTCTTCCAGCACTTTTGTGTCTTTGTGGGGATTTCCAGTGAGTTGAAAGTTCGAGGCAACATTTTCCATGGTTTCGGTGAAGCTATCCCATCTGGCCTTTTGGAAATTCCATCTCAAATAAGGAGGTTGCTCACTTTTAGAAGGACCTTCAGTAGCGCAGATTTTAATAACTTTGTGACCTAGACCCGTGGGGCAGTCCAGATTTTCTTGGGTCAGGTCATCTGCAATTGACATGTGAGCAATGGCAAGGTCTGGTCTGGAGGTGTGGCCTGAATTAGAGAGAAAGGTGGTACGGTTTTTCCCATCAGGGGGCTCGAGCAGAAGCAGTGCATTCGAGTAGACAAATTCTGCCACTGATCGTCCTACTGGAGTTGTTGACTCGTAGTCCCAGTCTTGATGTGGAGCATTAAGGTCTCCAACGATGATTGTGTGGTTCGTCATGTGCATGGTTTCGAGGGTCTCTGGAATGTTGCTGGGAGGGTTGTACACAAGGTGGATGGTATATTTGGTGCGTCCCATCCAGGCATCCAGAGTGGCAATTTCAATCTTGTCGCCGCTTGGCTCCATCGCGTGCGTGACTTTGAAAGCCGAGACCAGAGTCGACCTGACTCCCACTATCAGGCCTGAGGAGATTTGCCTACTCCTCTCCAGTATATGGATGGTGTAGTTTGGAGTTTTGAGGTCCGTCATGTTCTTCACATTTTTTTCCGCAATCTTGCCAGCCTCAGAAATGCAAAAAACGTCAGCATTGTGTCTATGGACAATATTATAGAACTCGGCACGTTTAGTTGTGGTAATGCCTCCTGCGTTCCAGTATATCACAGTAGGTGGGCCCTGAAAAGGGCTGTTTTGCGCTGAACAAGCAGCAGGTGGAGCCATATTGGATAGCGTGGCGTGGTGCGGCGACTTTTGGTACCAGACTTCTGTTCTGGACCAGGGGGCACTTGATCTTGGACTTGTCGGTCACTTGTAGCAGATCGGAAGCGTCGTCGCATAGCCCCCCAAGTCGTCGCATAGCCCCCCAAAAACTTTGGTATATAATAATAATAATAATCCTCAGTAATTTGTGTAAACAATTAAGAGAAAACCCACTAAAAGATGGTGTCATTTGTTGGGTTGTAGGTCCGGGCCCAGCATTAGAATGTCAAAATTAAAATATGCAGACAGGCCAAGCTTGAGTCTGTAAATACCTGTAATTTGTTGTTATATTTTTAGGGTGACTACATTGAGTTAACAATAGGCTCAATGATGGTCCTATCAACAATGGCTGCAGCTGCTCTTGGAAATACTATCTCGGATGTAATGGGCATTGGCTCGGCCTGGTACGTTGAGCGGCTGGCCATTCGCGTTGGCATCCAACCTCCAAAACTGACCCCCATTCAGCTTGACATGCCCGTTTCACGTAGAGCTGCCAACTTGGTAAGATATGTGGGAATGTATTATTCTTAGAAATTCTCTACACATCCAGCAACGAGGAGGATACCTCTGAATCATGATATCAGAATAATTTACACTAAGCACAGGCACTCAGTTTTATAGTCTAGTTTGTATCACATCTGTATGTAACTCTTCCGTTTTTAAGATACCATGTATCCTCGTAAAAACATTAACACTCCCCTTCCCCTCCGTCTTCAACCCCCCTTAACTTTATTTTCAGAATATTGTTAAATGTGTGTTTCTTAATTTTTAAAGAAGAATTTATACCAATTTTCACATCTGTAACATCTTCTGTTTTTGAAGTATAGACTAGGTATTTTCATAATAAATTCCCCCCCCCCCCCCCCCCCTCTTTGTCACCCCCCCTTAACTGGATTTTTGGAATTTAGTAAAACACATTCTTTTAATTTCGAAGAAGATTCTAAAGCAATGGGCCTACCGATGTTTACATCTGTAACATCTTTGGTGTATTATCTCACCCCCCCTCCCCCCCCCCCCTCCTTAAACTTGATTTTTGGAAACATTAGAACATGTGTTTCTTTAATTTAAAGGAGAATCCAAATACTCATTTTTAGTCTCTAACATCATCGTTTTTTTAGGTAGACCTATAGGCCTATATCCTCATAATGCACCGCCGCTTTTTCACCCCCATTTACTGCACTTTTGCGACGTGTATTTAACAACAGTTATTCTCCCTCGCACAAGATATTATATTTGTAGGTGTGTGCAAATCCTACTTTTTGATTTCGAATCCAAATCTCGAATCCGGAGCAAGAATATCCTCGAATCCGAATCCAAATATTGTTTAATCCACCAAGCCATCTTAACTATTAGAGATAATACATATATTGCTTTGTGCCATATTTGGCTTAGAGATATGTTTGTAATATAGAACCTAAAAATGGGAACCTAGATTAAACCTATTGCTTAACAAGATTGTCATATTCAAGCCCAGCAGTAGCTTTTGCAACGTAGACCGTGGGCACGTTAGTCACGTCACGTCAGTTCCGATTGGGCATTGATCGATATAATTGCGAGTTTCTCGGTTGTTGTGTTGTTTGGCACTGGATTCGAATTTGTTTGAATTCTTTGAAAAGTGATAATTTTGGACTCGAGTGACGAATTGAATTCAAATATCAAAAGATTCATTCTGGCTTCGATAATTTGGAAGTTTTGCACACCTCTACATATTTGTTGAACATGGTCCCTTTTATAGACAGGTGGTGTCACCTACTGAAACCACAGCTGGTGTTGCTTTGTGGTGTTGATTTATTTTATATGATCATAGATAGTAATTTTGTTTTTTCTTTCTGTGGATTCACAGGGGCGTGTGTTGGGAGTGACTATTGGGTGTCTACTAGGAATGTTCCCACTCCTGTTTATAGGGAAAAAGAAGGAAGAAGTTGCCACTACTCCTGAACCCAATGCAAACGTTGAGGATGAGTAGGTCTGGACTTAGTATTTAATCTAAAAAGCCTTAATCAATAAAAGTTGAACACTTTTATAGCCGATTTGTCTTCCCAAAATCTTACTTCAGAAAATTCTTGTGTACTTGTCAACTTAAAAGTCATTGATTGTAAGACATTTTTAGGCCAGATGCACAGTCGATTTAAGTATAGAATTTGTTTATGGTTGCTATAGAGTTTGTTTTTCTTATGGAAAATAGCATGTACTGGTAGTAAAACAATTCCACAGCAACAAATCCTCTAGGCTTAACTTAACAGTTGACTGTGCATTACAATGATGGCTTCTTGTGATTTCTATTGAATCGTTGATTTATTGCATAGTTACCAAAAATTGTCAATCAGAATTACATATAAAGAATTGATCAATGGACGTGTCCAAAAGCCAATCTATTGTTTTTAAGTCCAGGTCTAGGTCCATATTTGACGTCATTGATGACATAAGCCTACATTGCCTCAAAATTATGTTGGTACAACGACAGCAATATCTGTCTAAACAATAACAACTATAGCTCGTTGGTGATTTAGAGTTCTTCGGATAGGTATCGCCAGTATAAGCTACTTTTAATTGAGTAATACCAGGTCTAGTGTGACATTGAACGAGACCTAGACCTGGACGTAGATCTATCTATAACATCGTTCGGACACGTCCTAAGACTGGAAAAATGCAAGCCACTTAAACATATACCTTATAAGCTAAGGTCAATGACCGGCACTTTAAATACATTATTCTTTCAAGTAGGGATGGTCCAATTTCGACTCCTACTATCTACTGTTCCAATATACTGTATTTGTGCTATACACAGAGGTAAATCTTAACATAGTTTTTCTGGTGTTACATACTAAAAAATAAATACTAGCAGTTAAAAAATTAAAAATATAGTAAGTTACACCTGCACGATCCTGCATGTTGAGTATAAGTTCTTAAGTTTTAAAACGAGTTAACAATCGATTGGTGTCAACTTCAAGTGTCAGCCGTGATTTGATTCCCGTTAGTAATCTTGATTCACAATTGGCGTCAACTGTAACGCACATCGGCTATGTTCGGGAGCAGTTCGGAGATTAAACATTCTTCTTAGATCTTTATTTTTGCATTGCCAACTTGATAGGCCTAATATGCTGTAGTGTTCAGAGTCCAAGATATAAAGCAGGCATGCTCTGGTCAAATGTAAATAACAGCTTATTTTTTTCATTGTTTAGGTGTTCGGAATAAGACAGAGGGCATCTTTGTGCTCCTTGAATAATGTTTATGTCTACCGGTATTAAAAATCCCAAACACCATAATGCAATAACGCGCGATAAACAGCTGATCGCACATAACCTTTTACTGCAGATCGGCCATTGTAGTGTGTACTGAGCATGCGCGAGCGTCAAACGTGAACGCCACCTTCAAAGTTGAGCATTGACGTTGATGGTTGAAGTTGACCGTCGAAGTAAACGGTTGACATATTTCTGCAATCATGATTGCTTTCTTAACATACTACTGTCACTTGTTGGGTCTACCACTTATCATCTGTTTGTATCTCAGTATTACCATACAGAAAAACTTATAAACTAAACAAGACATGTTGTGGTTGTTGTAATACTATTTTTTATCTTAATACCTTCTCCTAATGATTAGAAAAATAAAATTTAACTGAACAAATTCTCAAAATGAGCTACTTCATAAACATCTCATTTAACATTGCAGTTCTGTGTTAAAGGAATGTACCATTAGTCAAAGCTTTAATCAGTATGTCTGCTATCATTTCTTCAGTACATATAGGGCCTAATCAATTTCAAGCAAACCCCCCTTCACTTTTTCTTTTATGAAATGGAATCTATTACTTCTGTAGTTGATCAGTCCATTTTTAAGTATAGTCATGGCACTTTGATTGCACATTTTTTAAATAACACTCACGTCACTACACAAGTTCATTCAAAAGGCTTTTATGAACAATAACTCTTTAACACAGTCTGCTGCAGCTATATACTAGGCCTCGGTAGGCTACTGGACAGTGCAACTACGTATAGGCTGTTGTCTCGAGCACCAACTAAGCACCAAAGTCCTTAGCAATATCCCACTATAAGTTGCACTCTTTAAATGGCATGTGGCTGTTCGAATATGGTCGTTGAAAAATGTAAACAGCTACCCCTCGTCTAGACCCTGCTTTTTTTGTGGTCACACCCCAACTCCCTTCAATATTTTTTCCTTCATCTGTTTTCAAACACTTGACCACATTATTTCAGACTCAACAACAGTTTGAAACCCTCATGTATGAAACAACAAACAACAGATAAATGAATGGCTCGGGCAATAATTGCTCGAGTTGACAACATATATCCCAACGATACCTGTAGCTGTGGCGGAGACAGCTTGATGATATGGTAGCAGACTGCTGGAACTCCTGGAAATTGATGATGTACGCTTATGAAGTTGAACAATAAAAATAAATTAAAGAACCAGATTGCGTGGTTGTTAACAGAGGAACGTGTTAACTGTGTCCAAGTATTGTGAATGTTAGTATTTTGAAATTGGCGGTTTTTGTACGTGTGCCCTCTTTGGTTTGTAACGGTTGATGTTCTCCGGTTTGGGCTTGGCCTTTTTTTTTGCAAATTTTTTGCATTTTTGTGTGGTATTATTAGGTCACAAAAACAGCACTGTACTCGCCAAAACTGCACTAGGTCCATAGATGTGTCCCGACTCTATAGTAGGCCGAAAGCCACCCACAAAACCACACAACCTTCCCGGCTAGTGGCCGTCTTCCCTGTCCCTCAGGACTCGGCTACCAACTTGCCATGGTGTTTTCAGGCCAACCAGTAAAAAGGCTCAAGTACTATGATGTGACTCCAACTAGGGGGGTGTATTAGTCTGAACATAGACTTGCCTGATATTAGGACTTGAAGTGGAAGTTCTCACCCTGTTGGTTTGGTAACAACCTAGAACGCCCTCATAGTCCAACAACAGACTGTTGTTAAAGTATGTCAAATAATTCAGAAAACTGGTACAATTCTGAGTGGTTTCCCATGACTCGGTGCCATACACCTCCACATCTGGTTGAAATGAAATGAAATGTTTTCTCCCAGCCCTATAATGCAGTCATCTTTTCCATGTTTATTTTTATTATATCGTTGTAAATCCCTAATTGAACCAACTGTTTCCATTACTAATGTTGCCTAAGTGAATGCATCCCATTTCTTTCTCAACCATAAAACACTAGACAGAAAATTAAAATTGTGTATAGGATAAATTCAGTATATAAGTGGTTTGAATTGTTTCCAGTCAAGTGGAATTCATAGGTTTATATCACTGTGATTACTGATTAGTGATTAGTATAAAATTATGTCATGAAAGAGTATTATGAAGTGAAAGTAAGGTTATGACAAATTGTTATATAGTGTAGTATCTTATGTCCCACTACATATAAGATTGACATACATTAATATTAGGGATGACATCGGGTAATAAAATTCGGAACCGGTTCCAGCTCTCATATTACCCGGGTACCTACCCGGATCCTGAAAACGTATTTTTCGATGTGTAGGCTTGATTTGAAGGTCGTCGCTAGGCCTTGTGAAGGGCGCAGGGCGCGAAGACAAGTGACGAATGACATGCATGCCGCCTGCTCGAATAGCCCCTTGGAAGACGCCTGCAGTAATCACGTCGAGTAAAAAAAAACATTTCGCAATACACAACTGAAGCACGTACATAAAACATGCTTTTTCAAGTAAAATAAATTGTAATAGAACACGTGTTAGCCAGAATGTTCACCAGAATGTTAAACAATGAACAAACAGTAACGAATGCAAGTCCGTTCACGTCTAATCTGTTCCCCGCCAGGTCACGTGTTGTGGAAGGGTACCTGCTGGCTCCATCGAAATCAACCGCAGCAATACTGGCGCGTAAATAAAGCCCAGAAACGGACTAATAAATTACCCGGACCCGAAAAACGGCTCCGGGTAATACTTTGGAGCCGGGTACCCAGGTTACCCTTGTACCCGATGTCATCCCTAATTAATATATCTATACACTGCTACAATCTTTATTAGTGACGAACTTAACTAATAGAGTAGATGTAACGTAACACTAATACATATGTATACACAAATATTATAATGCATTTACTGCACAATATAACTATAGTTTAGGCTTTTAGTTTATTGTCACAACAGCTGTGAACATTTAGGTGTGAATTTTCTTTTTATCATCCATACTGCAAATTCAATAGCCACATTTTAGCCCAGCAACAATTCTACTAGTACTATATATATATAGTGAATTCAGTTTTGTCATTGGTACACATTTATATATTGTGCATGCACAATGCACATACTGTCTATTTTCATTTATGATTTGTAAGCTGCCATTGCATTGATTATGCAAGGCATTGCTTACATCATATCCTCAAAGTACATACTCCATCACCCTATCTCAGAGTAAATATTGTAAGCCTACTAATTTATTTATTGTTACCACACACACACTCATACGACATGTGCACACATAATATATTAAATATGTATATATAAAATCATAAAATGCCTATACATTTGGGTGTAAAATAGGGTACCATCCACTGGAAATTGAGAGCTTAGGCTACTAGGATAATAATGTTTAGGATCATTTGCAGAGAATTTTTATTTTTTAAATCTTAAAGTTAAAACTTTCCATCGTGCAATATCCTGAACGGGAAAATTACTCTTATCGTCCACATATAGTAGTAGAAAATGCCTTCCTTCTATAGTATGGCCAACAAGTTAAGATTTTGCATACAACTTACCATGCTTGTATTGCATTGACACATCAACATTTCTGTGTTAAAACTTGAAACTTGAGTGAAGCAGATGTTAATTCCTTCGTTAAAGCATTAATATTCTTGTGTATGTATGTGCAAATGGGAAAGTCATCATGCGATGTAGTTCAGGAGATGACGTAAATTTTATGCGTGTTGGTGTCAATTGGAAGTAACGAAGAACAAAAATTGACTTGTTTAAATATTTCTAAATACTGAGAGAGAGAGAAAGAGAGAGAAATGATATGGTTTGATACCTATATATGTATATATTATATAAAATTGTTATCTTCTTTCATAATTATCCTCAAATCTAGTGTGGTGTTGACTATTTAGCTGTTTTCTAGGGACGTGCGAAAGGTCCAAATTACAGGTGAGCGCGTGAGTGGATTTTGACTCACGTCGGGTCATGATACGAGCAAACGTTCTCCACTCACGCACCACCACGCACGTAGGTTTAAGGCCACTGCAGGATCACCCACACTTACGTTAACCGGTCGTATTTCTCTACCACAATCTTGCATCATACACTCACACACGAGTCACAATTTGACTAATGCGTAATTAAAGAATAATAATGTTATCGCTTTTAATGCTCTAGAAAGAATACCATACTTTTATGATTTCACATGATAAGTAAGTACGAGGGTGCTTTCCAAATAAATAGATGTACTATGTACCTTACAAATTGTGATGGTGGAATAGCAATCAGTCTGCAATTTGTAAAATGTTAATTAGAAAAGTAGCAGTTAATGAAAGAACATCTTGCTGAAAATGTTTTTCTTAATTGGGTATAATTTATTAGATAGTGCCATGCACAATCCCGCGTGTCACGATTCACGGGTGAGTTGAATCTCTTGCACAGTCACTCACGACTTATATTAGTAAGTACACACTCACAACAAGTTGTGAATCAAATGTGACCCACGTGTGACTCACGACACGAGCTCACCTCTAGTCCGAACCCTCAAAAGTTGAGTCCAGTAATTGGTACTTAACATGAGGAAGTTATTCATGGGTATTGAGTATATTTTGAGTATTCCACCTTTGTATTAACTTGGAATTGACTGAGCCATCATGTATGTAGGTGCATTAGCAATATAGCTAAAATGCTCAGCTGATGGATCATTTTGTGATATCTTTAACTCGCAAGTAACCCTGCTTATATTTCGGGATGGTCTTTTGTGATTTGCCTTGCACCACTTGAAATAAAATATCGTAAAATTAATTTGTTTTTAATAATTTCATTTTAAACCGTGGCGTATGGGTACGGCTCTTTTCGATTTATATTGTAGGAGGCAAAAAAAATAATGAGGTTTAAACATTTTACTTTGTTTCTGTCAGTGCTTGGGATGCAACTGAAAGAAATCAAATAATGTCGCCCATCCATATCATCGATAATGTGCCGTGACTCGTGTGAAGCGAACTCGGCTTGTCTTCAAGTCCAGTTCAATTTCTGATCAGTTACTGATGCGCTGTTAAACATGTAAGATGACTTCTCACTTTTCGTACATGTGGCAAGTTGACACCAGTAATAGTCGTAACTTATTAAGGCATAGGACGGGACAAAATAGAACTTGAGTTTGATAATCTTGACTTTGATAGTGATAGATAGTTGGGAACATTTTATGTTACTGACTAAAATTAAATTACTAGAATTAATACCCTTAGAGCAATCCAATTTCCAAACATGACCCGTAGTCTTGCTCTCGTCAGCATCTCTCGTCATCATCAGCATCTTTTGCTTTGCTTCAGGCATCGGTGGCGAGGTGACGATCTTGGAGATACCACTAGTTGACGTAACTAGCAGGTTTGAACATTCACAAGGGAGGATAGCAAGGTCGATAATGTTCATAAACAGCAATGCAGCATCTTAAAAGTAACCACCCTTCCTTGTTTAGAACTGATAGTGAACGTTCTCCAAGAGTCTCAAAAGAAGTGATTTATGACCTGTCACATCTGTGTCATCATTTAAAGTTAACAACGTTACGTGTACCGGCCGAAAAATCCCTGCATTATGTCATAATGTAAAAGGTATACTCTAACCATGTTGCTAACAAAATCGTGACAGGACGTTATATTCTGAAGAAGCTGGAACAAATAGTGCACCCTCACATACTTACTCCCATACACTCACTCGTAGTTATCGTACGATCTGCTAGTTTGGGGTGCTTTTCTCCAAGCTGCAGAAGATAGCAATACACATCATTGCAGGTGTGTTTAGGAGGCACTCGGTACAAAGAACTTTTTAAGAACCTGGTAGTAATCCCCAATCCTCACCTTGCAGTTGGCATGTGCCCTAATTCAATCTACTGCTATATTTGTTCGCTCCAATAGGACCCTCTTCTCTCTAAACACATCAATACACTCCCATTTTACAAGAGCTATCACCCATGTCAGCCCATAACCTATCGCTATTTGCTAAGGGCCCTGAATATCTGGCCTCCATTCGACACAATAAAGTTCCCAATAACATAAAAACCTTTCCCTCTGTGCTATCCTTGAAACACAAAGTACTCCACTCCTGTGTATGTGCATTTTACTATGGTATATTTAATTATTTATAGATTTTTTTAAATTGTAATAAATAACCACCGATGAAACATATATGTTTGTGCCATTGCTAATTTCCAAATTAATAAATAACTCACTTACATGCACACTCCATATAAACCGTGTTTGTACTCCAATTACGTACTAAGATTCCTATATGTATATATTTGTTCGTGTATGTTACCAACGTGGCAGAACAACCCGTTGTGTTTTTAATTTTATTAACATTAACCCAGCCTTAGTATTTTAATGTCAACTGGAAATACATAAATATGAAGGGATGAGGATCCAAATCGGAAACTTATAGCTCACTTTGAATTGTAGACTGTTATGTTGAAAAACAAATCAAGTTGTACAACATTATTAATTATTATACTTACAAGTATGCCGAGTGTGTCTGTTTCATGTTTCACTGTTATACTAATGACTGTATAGATTTATTTGCCATATTGTAACTTGTTATACTCTACTTCAAATCTTCAAATGTCTGATCCTTTTCATATTATTTTACCCACGCTGTTTGTTGGCATATTATTATTATATTTATATTTATTCATGTAAATTATTTCTTAAATAAATAAATAAAATGTGAACGTAGTGCATAATTGATGATGTATTTCAAAGTATCTCATCTATCTTGAAATGTCACTTGTGATTTTTGCCAAGACATGGCAAATTGCCACTTTTGCACTCCTAGAAGATAGTGACTATAGGGCCTTGTTGCACAATCTCAAAGT
Organism: Isoperla grammatica; assembly: GCA_945910005.1. Classification (NCBI taxonomy): domain Eukaryota; kingdom Metazoa; phylum Arthropoda; class Insecta; order Plecoptera; family Perlodidae; genus Isoperla; species Isoperla grammatica. The sequence continues at coordinate 33,875,451 of OX246737.1, read as the reverse complement.
TTATATATAGTTTTTTAGAGCAGAGCATTATTAGATTTTTTAATGTAATAACGTAGACCTTCCCAACAAGAGGCCACCTGGCCTTCTACAGTCTGGCCCGTGGTCTTTTATATATACTTAGATTATATGGATTTTAGTATTTTATGAAAATAAAATAGAGGTACAATTTTGGTACGTGCTTTACTTGCACAGTCATTACTGTCTCCCTGTCTTCATCTTATCTGTTAAATTTTCGTGCAAAAAACAATCAACTATCCCACCCCATGCTTTCCAATCAATAGAGAATCACAGAAAATGAGGCTCGTCCCCCCACCTCACCCGCCCCTCCCTAAAATTATTAGTGTGACTAAGTGGCAAGTTTACTGGATTTTCCATAATGTTTGCATTGCATTCGTAAAGAAATAAAGAAGTTAGAAGATTTTATGAAAGTGACACTTTTGAAGTAATTATTTTGTATGTGCCATGAACGTACGAGAGCCAAAACCATGATGGGGATAGTGAAAACGGGACTAACAATAGCTCATCAGATCAGATTCAGATTTAGCACCCCCCCCCCCCCCCCCCCCACACACAGGCAATTAATTGCATATCATGGACTTCGGTGTTTCATTTTTCCTCTAGTCTTCATGGCCCAAGAGTAGTTACGTGTCTTGTCGTCACTATTTACATGCCAAACTTTGTCACGTAATAATTGCTATAGTACTACAGTCTACAGTAGCGATTTTTGTACCTTTTCCCACTAGGAATGCGATAAATTAGTGCCCAATCCTCGCCCCCCCCCCCCCCCCCCACACACACAGGCAATTAATTGCATATCTTGTCCTACAAAATGATAGCAATCAATCTTAAGTTTGTGCCCCTTTTAAACACCTGGTTGGGAAGGTCTGTAATGTATAGTGTGTATTCTTTGGTCAACCTGTTGCAATTGAAGTTGTTGTAAATGAGAACTTACTAACAAGGGACCAAAGAAGCTGCAGCATGATTAGAAATAGGGCAGCAAAAGCCCATCCTAACATTAATTAATGTGTTTCATCATAACAGGAGGTTTTTCTGTCATACATTTCATTGTTATTGGAGTTAAAACCTGTCAATTTTTTAAATTGTTATAGTATCTGAACAATAAAGTGCACGATTTGACCACTGCATCACAACTTGTGTTTTTAATTCTTAGTTTGTAGTTAATTTAAGTGCTTGCAACCCTCCTCGGGCTCCTCCCTAAGGTTGGAATTCATAGTCGGCCCCTACACCTAGGGGCACCCATTGTTGCTATGGATTTGTTTTGTTTATGGGAAATAACATGCAAACAATTGTTACCTTGGTAACAATGGGCGTCCCTAGGTGTAGGGGCCGACTATGAATTCCAACCTTTCATATCCCTTTCCACAAAAAAAAAAACGATTTCACCTTCATGTCACCCACTCATCGCCTCGATTAGCCAAGTTGCAAAAATATGAGACGTAAAGCCCAAATATCAATATCAATCCTAAGTTTGCCCCCCCCCCCACCCACTACCCTCAAAACTAACCAAGCATTCATTGCATTGCAAACCGGATTTGCTGAGAGAGCAGAAATAGCCGCTGATCTGTGAACGTCGTAGCGTCAGAACACAGAACGCACAAGATATGATTCATTCTCCGTGCTTGAATCCTCTTGTAACACGATTAAACGGATAATAGAGCGGCGACAGGAATACCAGAAAAACGTAACCCATTTGTTTGTATAACCACATTTTTAAGAAAACATTTTTCTTTTTGGCCATCCTGAACTCATAATAATATACAGAGAGAGACATGGGTAGAAGAGAATAATTAGTTCAATGAGACATAATGGTCCTGACAATGGGGTTCAAATAGCGAACCTATCTCTTTCTTTCTTGTCCTTTCCCTGTCGACCTTCCGATTATCTTTGGAGTGCAGTTTTGTGTTAGGACCTTTGAATAGGAATTGTGTTGCATGTTAGAAAGGAAGTAGCTTTAGCTTATGGAAGGTTCGGGTAAGGATGTACAAAATATGTAAACAATCCCGGAAAATGTACAGATATCGCGACCTAAACGTCAGAGTCATTCCAACACGCCTCATTTCCGTTGCAGCGGTCAGACAGTAAACCGTTCTTCATTATCCACATCACCCGGTAGCGAGCGGTTTCTTGTCACTGTCAAGTCAACCCACACTTGTAGCAGTCAACCCCCTACTGACAGCCAAAAGCGCAACATTCAACATTTTCAACATTCAGCGCAAAATTTGATTTTTTGCTACAAGATCATTTAAGATTAGGGACGTCTCAATAGTCGCCAATATGTGTGCAAGTAGGCCTATATCAAATAAATAGATTTTCATGTGAAAAAAACAACACGTAATTTAAAACTTTTAAAAGTAATTAATTCAATTTCTACAAAGGTTCAAAGTTAGGCCGCTTTGACGCCCGTAGTATTATACGGGGTGAATATTTGTGGGGAAAACGGCAATTCCATAATCAAAATGATCATAGACAGCCATTAACAAGTTAGCAGCTTTGGCTAAAAATCGATACCTTTACAAAGGTTTTAAAATCAGTTTTGACACGAAACGATTGCACCACGCTGGTTTGAAAAGCCTTGCTAGCTCCTGCCTGCAGATAACAATTTAAAAATACAATACGATTTAAATTTGGTAACAATTTCATAACCTTCCGATGTGTGCCGTGTTCCTCAAGCCAATCAACTCGTTAACAAGACGCATGCGTACTGCGCAGTGCCGGTGCCGCCAAACCTGTCATCGGGCGACTGCGAGTGGCGACCATGCCCATGTGCCTTATCAACAAGTGTTTGAGATGTGAATTGTGAATTATTGCTACAAACATCTTGGCAAAGGCTTGAGAGAATCATGGCTAATCTATTATCCAGAGAAACTGCAGTGGCTGATAACGTTGTTTTAAATCCTTGGTAGGTAATGTAGGTGAGCTCGCGTCACAAGTGTAAAATTAAAGAATGTAGGCCTAGGCCCCCTAGGCCTAGCCTAGGATATGCCTAGGTCCTAGGGCTAGGCCTAGGCCTTGCTTTGTTCCTTGTTATCTAGGCCTACCCTACGCCTAGACCGAGGCCATTGGGTGTTGTAAAGTGATTTTATAGAGCCTTTAAAATGTATTAAAGTGTAATCTAGATTTGTGCACATCTTTGTACAAAATGCATGGTTACAAGTTGTAAGCTAGGCTAGGCCACTGGCTAGGCCCCTACATAACCTAAAAAAAAGAAGAGAGCTGGGCCTAGGCCTACACCTTATTGTCGGTGTGGGGTCGCAATCGCAATCCGGAAATACCTAGTGAATGAGAAAGCCCCAAACACAATTGTCGGCATCGTGGTCATAATCAGGACCGCGATCGCAATCGTAATGGCGCTGGCGCTAGTGTAATAAATCTTTTTTGCAAGGTCTGCTTAATTCTGGTCAAGGTCCGTAAATCCCCTGGCGAGGGCTCGTTACCGAACCTCCGCTAGGGGATCGACGGACCTTGAATTCTGGTGGAGTATTTGGGAAGCCGGCATAGGCCTAGATCTTGATGAGATCTAGTATACATAGGCTCGTCCAGAAGGCTGTGATGGCACATGGCCCTCTCTAGGTCGAGCTAGGCATTCGGAGCCCCCGAGAAGGCTGTGAAACAATGGAACGTTTAGGAGCTACGGACCTGACGCGCTCTACTTTGAGCTTTGCTCGCACAGCATAATTGGAGAAAAATGGCCTGTCCACAATAGGCGATTTTCAAAACTAAATGCGCATCCGTGATCCCTTGCAAAGGATGGAAAATCGACAATAGTCTGACAAACCTGCTCATATGACACAAGGATGTGGGTTCATATCTTGTTAGATGGATGTGTTTAATATTACCGTTCATCCTTGCCTAGGGTGATCATATTTCTAAAAAGAAAATCCGGGACAAACAAACATAAAAACAAGTTACCATAAACTGACGAACCGCGGGGGGTTCGAGGGACAAGGCCCCTCAATAGGCAGCCCTGCAGGGAAGTTTTTTAAGGGCGTTTTTTTGAGATGTTTTAGTGAGATTTGGTTGCTTTGGAAGTGCAGCTGACCACTGCTACTTCTTGTCTTAGGAATAAGTAAATGGTGACTTGTAGCCGTCCTACCCAATAACCCCCCCCCCCCTGTTTGAGTTACATTAAGAACACATTCATAGTTAATTAATAACTTTATTAAGAACGGTAAAGACATCAACCCAGTCCAACATGCCTGGTCGCTACACACATCCCACAACAATGGTTTGCCTTGCGCAGTCCTCAGACTAACTAGGGCAGTACACACCACGTCCAAAGTGCTTGGACCTAAAGATATAACATCTCCCCATTTAAGTTTGAACAGTGAACTTACAATTGACTTACAATAAAAAATTACACAAAGTCCTTATACTTAGAAGGCCTCTTAACAACACGGCCTGAACGTGTTACACTGGGTGGTGGAGGTGATGGAGGCACTCCATTATCGTTGGGCTGATCAACCTCGGTCTCTCTCTCAACTTCCTGGTCAACCTGACAATCAGGATACCAATAACCCATCCCAGGTGAATCACTGGCCGATAGACGCAGATGGCGACTATTGCGTCTCAGCATGTTGCCTAAGGAGTTTTTTACAATGTATGAACGTGGCATATCATGTATGCCCACAACTTTCCCACGGTCCCATTCCTTTCCTTTAGATATAAGTACATTGTCACCTATATTAAATGGTTTTCTAGCCTTTGCTGAGTTATCATAGTACAGTTTTTGTTTCTCCTGCTTTGACTGCAACTTGTTGCCAACATCTTTGTTAAGTTTAGGTCGTAGCAATGATGTGCATGTAGGCAGTTTAGTTCTAATCCTGTGGTTAAGCAGAATTTGAGCTGGTGACAAATTCAGTCCTTTAACAGGAGTACTTCTATAGTCCAGGAGAGCATCATATGGATTTTTTCCAGTGCTAGAAGATTTTTTAAGAATAGTTTTGCAAATGGCCACTGCCGATTCTGCTTGACCATTTGACTGAGCGTATCCTGGGCTTGACGTAACTACTTTGAAATCCCAGTCCGTTGCAAATGCTAGAAACTCCTGACTACTAAAGGGCATATTATCTGATATTAGTATTTCAGGTATTCCAAACCGAGCAAATATAGACTTCAACCGATGAATTACCCCTGATGCTGTCTTGTTTGGCAAACTTGATAACTCAATCCATTTACTGTAATAGTCAACGACTGTCAAATAACTAGCGCCCCCGTACTCTAGGATATCTACCCCTATTTTTTCCCAGGCACGAGAGGGTATTTTGTGCGGAATCATTGGCTCTTTAACATTTTTTTTCTGAAGGAGTTGACAGGTAGCACATTTGCCTATTAAACTTTCAATATCCTTAGCCATGCCAGGCCAGTAAACCATTTCTCTAGCTTTAGTTTTGGATCGCTCAATCCCTGCATGGCCTTCGTGTATTAGTGAAAGTATATGGTTACGCAGTTTTGCTGGTACAATAAGCCTCTCATGTAAGAAAACCAACCCTTCGCATACTTGGAGGTCTGTTCTCATGTTCCAATAATGCCGAACATTACTAGGTGCTTGGTATTTGTGCTCAGGCCAGCCTTCCATGTGAAGAGCTATTAGATTTTTTAAAGACTCGTCTTGCTGCGTTTCTTTTTTGAATTGAATTCTGCGCTTGTCTGTTATGGAAAGATGCTTACTAACAGAATGCACAACGCATTGAAATTCAGGGTCATCTTTCACAGGGTCCAAAACACATGCTCGTGACAGCGTGTCAGCTAGTTGCAAATGTTTGCCAGGCACATAGCTTACAGTGATTTGGTATTTAAGCAGACGTAGAAGCATACGTTGAAGACGAGCAGACACTTTTGCTATGTCTTTGAGGCAGATGGCCTCGACAGGTTTATGGTCAGTGTTTACTTCCACTAACCTTCCATACGTAAATTGGTGAAACTTTTCAATCCCATACACAATGGCAAGCTCTTTCTCAATCTGAGCATATCTTTGTTCAGATTCAGTCAGGCTACGAGATGAGTAAGCAATGGGGTGACCATCTTGCATGATGCAAGCTCCTAGGCCATCTTTGGATGCATCCGTTTGTAAAATAAGCGGTTTTGAACTATTGTAGATGGCCAGAACTGGTGCATTAACAAGGAGATTTTTTATTTTTTCTAGTGATTTGTCATGTTCATGTGACCACTGCCACATGACATCTGTCTTAGTAAGGTTTCTGATAGGTGCTGATACCTGTGACAAATTAGGGATAAACTGAGTTAGGTATTTACACATTCCTAGCAGTCTCATTACATGTTGTTTTGAGGTAGGAGTTGGCATATTCACAATGCCTTTCACATGTTTTTTGTCAACTGTAACCCCTTTTTCAGATATGTTTCTTCCAACGTATCGTACCTCAGGTACTCTGTACTGGAATTTATCCTTATTGAAACAGACCCCATTGGCCCGAGCCCTCAAAAGTACCTGCATGAGTGCCATGTCATGTTCTTGTACAGTTTTCCCTGACACTATTATATCATCAATGTAGATTTCTACATTCTTTATGTCCCCAAACAATTTAGTCAATTTGTCTTTTGGAACACCTCAGGGGCGGAGCAAATACCGAACGGGAGGCGCTTAAATGAATACCTTCCGAAAGGTGTGTTAAATGTGCATAATTCAGCACTTTCTTTTGACAGTTGTATTTGCCAGAACCCCTCTTTTGAATCGAGCACTGAGAATACAGTTTTCCCCCCCAAGCGTGAGATTATATCGTCTGAGGTGGGTATTTGGTAATGTTCTCGCTTGATTACCGCATTAAGATCCCGTGGATCAAGGCAGAGACGTAGATTTCCATTCACTTTTTCGGTAATGACCAAGCTATTAACCCAATCAGTGGGTCTATCTACTTTTTCAACAATATCTCGTGCTTCTAAGGTTGGAATTCATAGTCGGCCCCTACACCTAGGGGCACCCATTGTTGCTATGGATTTGTTTTGTTTATGGGAAATAACATGCAAACAATTGTTACCTTGGTAACAATGGGCGCCCCTAGGTGTAGGGGCCGACTATGAATTCCAACCTTGTCATCCAGGGTTTCTTTGAGTTTACTATGAAGGCTATGGGGAACTCTTCTAGCAGCATGTATCACAGGCACTGCTCCCGGTTGTAACTCAATCGAGTGTGACGAGGGCATTAAGCCTAGGCCTGAGAATACATCTGAGTAGGATTCAGTTAATAGTTCCTTGGTCGTATCCACCGATATTTTATCAATTCTTTTTACAAGATTGAGGGATATGCAAGCTTGTAATCCTAACAGGGGTGAAGTGTTTAGATTGACTACTATAAACTCTACAGTTGCTCTCGTGCCCTTGCTAGTGATACACTCGAGCTGAGCTTTGCCATCAGGTTTGATTTTGTTATCTTTGTCTCCAAACCCAACTAGAATGGTTCTAGTATTATGAAGTTGGTCAGCTTTATTTTTAAGCAGTTTGAATATTTTTAGAGGGAGAATACTAACTTCTGCCCCTGTGTCTAATTTAAATTCTACTTCTTTTGAGTTAACCAACATCTTTTCATGCCACGACTTGTCAAGTTTCGACTTACACATTTTTGTAACCTGTACAGGATCATCTTTAGGTGAAAACTGTTCTAAATAATATTATGCATTATAATTAAACCTGTAAATGTATACATATTATGTGTCCTAAATAAATAAATAAAAAAATAAATAAATAACAGCATATATGTGGAAACTGTTTACAGTATCTACTCTGTTATAATCATCAGTGTCACTAAGTCTACCTGATTCATCATCAGAACTGTCAGTGACAGGTTCATTGTTAGGATCAATTACCTCATGCACAGGTTTGCGTCGCGTATTAAAAGAACACCCTTTTGCAAAATGATTTTTCTGACCACATCGAGAGCACTCTTTACCGAACGCAGGGCATTTGCCTTTTTTGTGCACATAGCAACACTTTTTACACTCATATGGCTTTTCACTATTATAGCCCCGTTGGGCAGCACTTTGTCGCACTCGCTTATTCTTCGAATTCACTGTTTCGACGGCAGCTGCTGTTGTTGTTGTTGTCCCTCGTACAGTTTCCGCCTGCTGTCTTCCATCCTCGGCAGCTCTGCAGTAGTTTGCAGCCTTCTGTAAAGTGAGCTTAGGCTCTCCAAGGAGACGTTACTGCACTCGCAGGTCTCGCATACCAACAACAATTCGATCTCTAATGAGTCTGTCCTCTTGGTCACCAAACTCGCACAATGCAGCAGCAATTTTGAGACGTGTAAGGAACTGATCAAAGGACTGTCCATCTTCTTGAACAATTGTGAAAAATTTGAAACTGTCAAATATCACATTCTTCCGTGGCGAGCAGTGCGCATCGAATTTATCGAGGACTTGTTCCAGGGTACGGTCTGCAGGCGTGCCTTCAAATTTAAAGGTATTGTAGGCATCTAGGCCCTCATCACCAATAAGGTTGAGCAAGGCTGAGATTTTAATCTCGTCACTTTCGTTTTCCGTTTTACTTGCGCTTAGGAATATACAAAATTTTTGTTTCCACTTACGCCAGTTTTCTGCGACATTTCCGGTTAGTGCCAAATCCGGAGGTGGCTTGTACACAGACGACGCCATTAAGGCCTAACTGTTCCCAGTTTATTGTAAGGTTTAGTTCACTTACGTTTCCTGTCAGTACCGATTGTAAGGTTTAGTTCACTTACATTTTCTTGTCAGTACCGATTGTAAGGCTTCGTCCACTTCTGACACCATGTTTGAGTTACATTAAGAACACATTCATAGTTAATTAATAACTTTATTAAGAACGGTAAAGACATCAACCCAGTCCAACATGCCTGGTCGCTACACACATCCCACAACAATGGTTTGCCTTGCGCAGTCCTCAGACTAACTAGGGCAGTACACACCACGTCCAAAGTGCTTGGACCTAAAGATATAACACCCCCCCCCCAATAAATTCAAAGTTGCTCTGAATCAGCCTTGTTGATTCTGGTATTTGTCCGCAGGTGTTCGCACTTTCCAATCACTGATTCTCATATTTCATATTAAAATATCGATCTTTATTCTTTGGTTATCGGTTATCGCTCACTTGTCGATTGTGTTCGAAGCCTGCAGGGTTGGCTTAGTCGCTTTAAATTAAAGTCCCCCACTGAAGGTCAGTGAGTCACTGAGTAAATATACTCTAAATAGTAATTATTTTTTTATTTATTTTACTCACGTTGCAATAATTGTAGCACCCTCTCCATAAGTTATCAAAGAGAATGGTGCTAGTGTGACTTTCTTTATTATTGAATATAGCCTAATTATTCCTACCAAAAATAGACAATTTTACTTATCTTACGTTTTGAGACGATTTCATGACAACTGGGTGTCCCAAAAGCTTTTTTCGGGGCACTGGGGCTGGGGGCGGAAATACGGCACTATCCCCATTTTCCGGGACGGATGGTCACCCTATCTTCACCTATATTATCCACTTCTTGTCTAATGTAACTGGTGTAGGGCCTAGGCCTACATAGGATTGTAAAAAGACGAATGTTTTCTGAAAAGCTGCAATGACATTCCTTCCGTCAGCGGCAGGCAACTGAGTAAATCAACAAAAAACCATGCATGGAAATACCACACAAATAATTGCACATTTGAAATGAATTATCACTGATTTATTTTTTTATTTTTTCTTCATGTAAGTTACCGGTAGGCTATCCTATGTCAGTCTGAAAATATCTTAACACTTCGTTTATTTTATTTGTTTCAATGTCATTAAAAATCCACTAAATTAGTGAAATTCAAGGCACTTGAAACATTAATCAAAACTATGTTTACTTTTAAACAAAAATATTTTCTTTAAAAATATTAGACCTATTTATTAGGGCTGCCCAGCGATAAAAAAATTCATATCGATATCGCGGATGTAATTATCGATATCGTATCGCGATATCGAATTTTTTAAACTCGGTATCGATATCGCCGATATCGTCATTTTTTTTTCAAACCAGCCAGAGACCATTTATTATAAACAATTTAATGTGAATAATTTAACGTCGAAATGTTTTCACGGCTCACGTTACACGTTAGTGGGGCTTGCGAGGGGGGGGGGGATGGTTACTGGCGGACGGCGGGTGGAGCGCGAACACAAAGGCGAGACCGCGCGATGAAAGGCGAGTAGGTGCCAACGCGAATGTTGCAGTGTATGTATCGCAAAGATGCAGAAGCACAACACCGCCAAACTTTTTTTTTACGATAGTTGACACATGATCGATATCGCGAAACGTACGATATATTATTTCTATATCGATATCGAATTATTTTTCTATTATCGATATCGTATCGATTTATCGATATCATTGGGCAGCCCTACTATTTATGATGATAAAGAATCGCAGATCATGATACTACCATTTTGTTTCTCTCTGAGCACCATATTTTCCGCTACAGCAAGAGTTCTTCATGGCGTTGGCCCAATATTTTGATGTCTGCTGAAACATGACAAACAAGCAATCATGCTGTTACGATTGGTGGGTGCACGCGCAACCACCAGTACTTTGATCCTTAAAATAATTTAGTATTCATTCCTGGTTCATGCTAGAGGACTTCTAGGTGCCACCATAAATCACTTAAAAAAAACCCACACATTTTGCAACGGCGGAATATCTCAGTGTTGTGATGTCCTTGAAGGAATTTCAATGTGGGAAATAAATAATTCTGTCCTACTCCTACCGTACCAGTAGAATCAGAATTGGAACCAGAAAAATGTTTAGGCCTATGATTCACAAATGCTTATTACATTGTTTACATGGTTAATAATTAATTATTTAAAACACTAGTAGTACGTAGCAGTAGTAGATTTTAGTATTACTACAGTATTACTGTATTGACAACACCTAGGCCTATGTTTTTACTATTGTAATAGGCCTAGGCCTACTTACTTAACAAATGGAGGGTACAGAATATCAATAGTATATGAATACATATTAGAAAAGTGAAACTTGGATGGAACTTGTAACTTGTATTGCTGTCAACAGGTGTTGTGTGGAAACTGCTTGAGCCAAAATTCTGACATGTGATTTTATTTTTCTATAGTGATGATTTACCAGACACCCAACCCAACACACAATTCTCACAGGTGACAATTTCATCTCTTGATGTTGAGTCAAATTCATCATATGTGTGGGGGAAACTATTTCCTATGTCAGAAAGTTTTCATGCACAAGGTAAGCCAAATCATTTCTAAGGATTAGACAAGCATTCGCAGAATATTTTGAAAAGTAATCGAATACCGGTATGTATTGTCTATTGTTGTACCTAATTCACCCAGTTAGTTTTGTGCCAATTCACCCTTCCATTCACCAGCATGGGTCTTCAACCCGTGCCCTATGACGGCAGACCTGAGGTTTACTGGGGAGGGGACGTAATTCCATTATTCTAGTGAAATATGTAGTAAACACGGGAACGATTAATTGTTCGAGAATTGAGAAGACAGGGTAACTGGGATTTCTCAATATTAATCAATACGTAACTAAATTTTATTTTTCTTACAGAGTTGTGCAGACCTGAATATACATTTGGGCGATCCCCGGGATGTGATGTCGTATACACTTCCTCTGATCACGCATTACCTAAATTTGCATTGATTAGCAAGGTGCATTTCAAGCTTTTGAAAGAATTGGACACCGTCTCCCTTGTAGACCTTAGCTACAATGGGACATTTGTAAATAACAAAAAAGTTGGGAAAGGAGAAAGAGTTTTGCTTGAAAGTAATGATGTAATTGCACTGAATGATCCTCGTTGTGATGGTAAGTTAAAACTTTCATTCACCTGGTAGTAGAGCTTTTGTTGCAGGAAACCAATTGTAGTGGATAAGTGGCCAGTGTTGCCAAAGGTAGGCCTACTTGTTATAAGTAGCATGAAATTACAGCTACATAGGTAGGCCTACTTTTACTAGATATTTAAATGTAACTTGGGTAGGGATGGATGGGAAGGTTAAACGTTGCAACTATTTAAACATGTAGTGGTGGGTTAGAGGATATTACATTTTTCACAGGGTTAGCAACTGTTACGTTTTAAATAAATAGGAGCATCATAAAAATTGTAATTTTGATGACGTTTGATCCATGAACTACCTAGTATTGTTTACATTCAAAATGTCAAGGTCTTCTTGATCTCCGCCTAGCGGAAGCTCGTCAAACCCGCAAGTTAGGTCGTCGCAGTCCGTTCAACGATGTTAAATATCACATGTTATTCAAATAGGAGAAACGTTAAAGTAAAGTTGTTTGTTTCTGTCCTTGCTTGTGATTGATCTAGGGAAAATTGAGTTTGACCCAAAACAAATTGTAACAGTTTAGGATTTATGGTCGTTCTTTTATCTCTGTCAGACAAGTGAGCTCGCGTATAACATATCCAAACAAATGCTCTAAATCTAACTCTTTAAATACGGACTACTTACTTTCCTTGTAGCAAAATCATTCTACACCTTGAAAGAATTCTTTGATGACTAACAAACTTAAATTCCCATCTCTCTCTGACCCATCCCTTCAACTACAGTACATGTTTACTTTCGATTGAGATCTTCCCGCTAAAGCCGAAGTGAGGCGGAATTATACAAGCCGAGTTGAACTGTTTGCGAACACTAGTTCATTCAGAATAAATTAAAATTACTATACCAATTTGTGTCGTTTCAATGTAAACATTATTATCTTTTATTTTATTGATGACCAGATCCCTGTCGTGAACTATAACATTGTAATGTACGTATTGTGTACCTAGCTATAAGACTGTTCACAATCCTCTCGCAGAGTACGTATATCTTTACTACCTATGTAAAAATCTGTGTGAATAAACTAGGGATGCGTTATGATAAATAAATTCATATCGATAATCGCATTTTTTCCCACAATATATCACGATATATCGTGATAATATCGTGAGCATATAATAATATCGCGATTCGATATTATCGCGATAATAGCAAATAAATAGCGCATTGTGATTGTAGCCGATGGCCAAACAAACCGGTTTGTCGGCTGGTGAAGGACGGGATGGGTGGGGGGGGGGGGGGTGGGGGGTTGAGGCAGCGGAGCAGTGAAACGTAGATTTGGATCTTGAAAGATGTCAAACAATGCAGACTTTTCGGAAGGAAGTCAGTGAATGAGTGCAGGTAATCGAGGCCTAAAAATAGTCCGTCTTCCTTTAGCAAGCGGCTCATGGACACACGAAGTGGAGTTCTATTTTTATTTTTTAGTGTAGAGCGGGCGGTCTTTCTGCTAATGATGGCGAGTCAGTTTCGTTCTGCTGATCTTGAATTACACATTGACGACTACTGTGTTACCGCCAACATTGCGTGCGGGGTGGGGGGGAACAGCAGCATGCAAACTTTGCCAAGGGATGCTCGGCTAACATCAATAGAATAATCAAATAACCGCCATGCGAAATTGTAAACTATGACGATACCATGAAGTATTAACAATTTATCATGATACTGGGTGCAAAATAATATCGTCATGAATATCGCGATACGACGGCGCATATCGTATCGTATCGATATACGATATTATCGATATTTATCGATATACGATTATCGTCCGCATCACTAGAATAAACCAATATCAATATATCAATACTGGTATCAATATAAAATGGAGCTTTCAAGCTCTCTGCAGAGTATATCTTTACTACCTATGTAAAAATCTGTGTGATTAAACCAATATCAATACTGGTATCAATATAAAATGGAGCTTTCAAGACATTTGAATATGCACTGGTTAATTCGTATGACCAGAAAAAAAATATTATTTGATGGCGGTATTGTGACGAGCAAGTTAAAAACTGAATGCACACTGTTTTCTGTATGAGGTAATTTTTTGTAAAACTGAAAAAGAGAGAGATTCAGATTCAGATTTCAGACAATTTTACTCTCAACACAGAATACATACATGTTACTAAAAAGTGGATTTTATGGTGGGAATTTATGATAATTGAAATCAACTAATTACTCGACCATAATATCCAATATCCATACATTAGGGGATTAGGCCTATTTTTTATGTTGATGGTTAGTTGGACACCCCTAGTAAGTAATAGATAAATTAGTAGCTATAGGCTTTGGGTTTATAGTGGGAAACCCAAAGCTATAGGCCTACTAGGCTCATGTACTTTGTTCTATTACATCTTAGTAAAATTTGATTAAAATAATCCCTACATAGTAATTGACAAATTTGACAGTGTAGGCCCTATGAACCATTGCAGTTATAGTAGGCCTAATTCTGTTTTCATCAAGTGCATATAGTATTGATAATTTTGGAAAAAATAGCTCGATGAAATGTTGATGATGATTTTGTTGTTGATGATGAACCTTTTCCAATCGTAGGGAGTTTGTTTTGATAAAACTAACTCACAATTTGTTTCAGCGTATGTATTCATGAGCACAATACGAAACTGCAGTTTGGGACCCAGTGAAATAAGAGAAAAGTATGTTGTTTCTCGATTGCTGGGGATAGGTACTTTTGGAGAAGTATGCCTCGTGTTTCATAAGGTACGTTTTTTTGGCTTTAAAAAGTTAAGATGGGACTATTCCGAAATTTCACGGATTCCAAAACCGATTTCTATTCCGTTATTTACCATTGTCATTCTCATTAGGGGTATGTGAACAAGAGATTTTCAGTTTCAATTGAATACTATTAAGAAATTGTTTGAACTTCAAATAATTTTGAGTTTGAACAGTAGAAAAAGATTAAGCTAAAAATAACAATAATTTAGTTTGTGAAAATCACTGCCTCTTTTCATCCCCCATAACCAAATTTTTTTAAATAGTAAAACGTATGCTGGCAGTTTGGAATGGTAGTTCCGGTGGTAGTTCCATGGTAGTTACGTGGTAGTTACGGTGTGGTGGTAGTTGACTGGACCGGCAGGCATGGCAAGTTTATGATAGATTGGTTCACACATGCTGCCGGTTCGGAAAAAACATTGCTGTGTTGCTATGAAAGCGCATGATGTATCATCAAATATTATTTTTGAGGCTGGCTGGGCTGGGATGAATGGTACCAAGTAAAATATGACATGTGTCATCTAGCCTTTAATAATTAATTTAATGGAACATCTTTGCATGATTGCAGTCATCACTACAAAGATATGCAATGAAAACAGTTTTGAAGAATAGTGAATCTGTACCAAATCTATCTGCCCATGCTGAAGCTGACATCCTGATGAGCATTAAAAATGTAAGTTGCCCTCAAGTTTCTCCACATCCAGAATTCTTGTGACTCGGTATACTACTGTTAGCAATTTTCAGAAAATTTTGCTTGTTGAAAATTTCAATGAAAATTTTGACATTTTAAAAAATGTCGACAATCGTTTAACTTGATGTTCAGTTCATACTTAAAAAATAACGGGTTTTAAATTTAATGCAAATTTACCGGTAATGTGCCTGTATTGAAAAGCGACTCAAGACACTCCGGTATTATAATTTCATACTAAAATACTTTCGGTAATTAATTGAATATAGTTAAGGTATTTGAAGGCATTCTGTTGGAGGATAACTTTATTTTTCTGGCAGGCAACAAGATGCAATTTTTTGTTTTGAATGGCCAATCCAATAACTAATAAGCTGTGTAAGTTACAGAACATTTTATGAGCAACTAACATTGCTAACAAGATGATTGCAGTTGACTTTTGCATTCATTTTCGAGAGGACCAAATACCAATTCATAAGTGAACATTAGTAACAAATCAATGGCTGGAGGAACCTTATTTGTTTGAGCCATTTATATACACACTACTTAATCACCATTTTATATTTATAAATATAATACTAAAAGGATACACACCACATTTCTAACATTAATATTATTATTACACTCACTAATCTGGTTGTAGTTTGTTGTACCACTGTCAAAGTAACTATCAGACGAGGAAATCTACTGCAGTGTGTTATTTCATTAGGCGGGAACCGAGCGTGAATACGAAGCTCTGCCAGCCAGCGAGCGCGCCCCGCGCTCGTCAATGAAAAAGGCGTCAATGTACATTGTACATTTCATTACATCAATGTACATTGACGTCAATCCATGTTCAACGAGAAAACTAGTGAAATCGCTGCCGTACGCTGCAGGATTAAAAAAAAAAATTCCTCGTAGGCCTACCTCCCGTTCTAAAACATGCTCATCTTCCACATAGCAAAAGTTCTCCCCAGATGAGATACTGGCTTTAATAAAATAAAATTAATTGTACGTAAATAACTAATATCTATTTTCGAAACAAGTAGGTGTCCTTGGTCTTAGTTCTTCTCCCCACCAACTTAATAACATTTTATTTTGCTCTATTTTTTTTATTTATTTTTGTCCTACAATAGGCTACATGAAAAAATACAGCAGAAAAAAAAATTAAAATATATAAAATATAAAAAATGATTTGGGAATGGAAATGTCTCTGGACAAGAAAATAAAAGACAACTGAGTTAAATGTAATTCATTAAACAATAAACATCGTCATTCATTGTTGATTAAAATTATTAATGGTTTTTTATTGCATTGCATATTATTTATTTTTGTTTTCAGGATTATATTATAAACATAATTGAAATTATTGACTTGCCACAATCTTTACACATGATTCTTGAGCTGATGGAGGGTGGCCCGTTATTTACACGTCTTAAGGAGTGTAGTCAAATGAAGGAAGATGAAGCTAAATGGGTGTCGTACCAGATTTGCAATGCTGTGCAGTACCTGCATTCAAAAAATATTAGTCACAGAGATCTTAAGGTAAGTACAGTACAGTAGGCCTTACATCTTATTTTGCTTCCTAGTGTTTAGACCATGGAGTTCCTCCAAAAATGTATTCAAATTCTGTTCGACTTCATTAATCCTGTTTCTTGCATGTCAAGCTTCATAATTTTTAGGGCTGCCCAACGGTATCGATAGTTCGATACGATATCGATAATAGAAAAATAATTCGATATCGATATAGAATTAATATATCGTACGTTTCGCGATATCGATCAAGTGTCAACAATTGTAAAAAAAAAAAGTTTGTCGGTGTTGTGCTTAACTGCATTTTTGTGATACATACACTGCAACATTCGCGTTGGTACCTACTCGCCCTCATCGCCCGCCGGCGGGGAGTCTGTTGCGCCCGCGCTCGTTCTGTAGTCTGTCACACTCACGTCACGCCAATCACAACATCGTATTTTGCGGATACATTTTAAATAATACAACACACAAATTGAGGTACATAGTAAAACATTTTGACGTTAAGTTATTCATATTAAATGGTTATAATGAATGGTCTCTGGCTGGTTTGAAAAAAAAATTACGATATCAGCGATATCGATACCGAGTTTAAAAAATTCGATATCGCGATACGATATCGATAATTACATCCACGATATCGATATGAATTTTTTTATCGTTGGGCAGCCCTAATAATTTTTGCTTTTTTTATATTATTTATGCAAATAGCATTCTCTTTTAGGGTCTACAGTAACATATCTTCGTTTTTTGGAGCCAATTTACCAAATGGTAAAAAACAAATATACATTTTTGTCTGGAGGCCTACTAGATATTATATGGGTTAAAGCCATATCAGACTATCAAGAAACTCGTGCGTGCTTATTTCTATCTTCAATACATGACCGAAGAATAATAGCTATAACAGTACTTATAGTAATGTAATAATGAAATGTAGCCTAATAATAGGATAAGATAATAGATTCTCATATGTCACTGGTCAAATGTTAATAAAATAACGAGTTTTGATTGGAGCTCGCTAACTGCCTCTCAAAGGCAGGAAGTGCCTCTTATTACAGGTAGTGAAACTAATTTCTGCAAAATGCATACTATGCATACTTTTGTTTACACCTACCTTCAAAAAATAAGTGTAAGCATGAAATTATTTACAAAATATGGCCTGATTAATTAATACTGTTCTTAATTTCTTCATTTTAGCTAGATAATGTTTTGATGAGAGAAAACAAGGAATTTCCACTAATTAAACTGGCTGATTTTGGAATGGCCAGAATGTTTGGTGACAGTCAGATGAAAACATTCTGTGGGACCATACATTACATGGCTCCTGAAATTATTATTTTAGAAGGGATGGAAGATAAGCGATATTCTAAGGAAGTAGATGTTTGGTCTCTAGGAGTCATAGTCTATGTTTGGTAAGTCCAGCCATAATTATTTATAATATAGGCAGAGGTCTATTAAAATTATTTATATTACCTACTTACTTTTAATGTTTTGGAAACAGTGAGTTCAGATGTTCAGTTCTTTTTATTGTGTGTGTAAATACTGTATAGGACATCATATAGGCTACTACTACTACTAGAAATATCTGAAGACAGACAAAGATTGAAAGTCATAGGGATCATATTATTTTGTGACAAGTATATATGTACTGGTAAATGATTTGCAGATGTGTAATGAACAGTATTAAACTTACATTTTTTTGCTGATGATAGTGAAGGTCTACAGCTCTCAGGACTGTCTTAAAAAATGGAATAAATATTACCATCAAGTGCTAAACTCATCCACACTTGGTTAGTTTAAAATAAATTGGCATTAGATCTTGCCAAAACATATGGAAAATATTCTTGGGCCTGTATGCAGCAGACACAGGTTACAACTAGAAATATTGTGTTAAGCTCAAAGTCACAGACTAAGCTCTCCCGACATGTAAAAATTTAGTACTGTATTAATAATTAATAAACAACCCCACGGAAGTCACTGAGGTTTACAATAATCTATAATGGACGTGAACTAGGCAAAGGTATGACATTTATATCAGAAGTGAGTCTTCTTGAGACCGATTCACAATTGAAACAAGAGTTGCGGAAATAGTGCAAAAGTGAAATAACAACCAACTAGTTCATAACTGTCGACTAGTTGCTTATGTATTTTTTTTCATGCAGTAGTTCATAATTTGATTTACATGGACATGTATTCCTATTAACATTATATTATTTATTTACATGCCCATATTTGTGTTTGTGCCATACTGACAATATTTTGAAGTGAAGTTCCGAGTCCGAGCAAGCCCGTTGCTACTATTGGTTTCAGTGTTTTTGGTTCTTTGCAAGTATCATTGCCACTTAAAAACAAATAATTCATTGCAATTCTTTATTGTTTCAGCCTAAGTGGTCAAAGACCATTCAATACTAACAATCCTAAAGTTTCAATAAAAGAGCAGATCTTGAAAGGCAACTTGTTATTCCCAAGTGCACTGTGGAGTAAGGTTACTTCTACAGCAAAACGGTTGATTTGTGACATGCTCACAACTAATCCCACGTGCAGGGCCAAAATAGACGATATTATTAAAACGCCGTGGTTTATGGTAAGTAAAGTCTTGTAGGGTTTGTTTAAAGAGGTTATCTGGTGAAAAATTAAAATACATAGTTATGAATATCTCTCATTACCAAATAATGCTATGCCGGGATTAAGGTAAAAACGAAAATGCAATGGTTTTTTAAAATGAAAATTTACTAAATGACCTTTTTGTATACTGACATGTGTGTAAATACTGACTTGTATTTTTAGATTACCTAAACCAACAACATATTTATTATTTGTGCTTGTTTACAGAAGGACAAAGCCATGATTGCAAAGTTGGAAATGGAAATGAATGCACTCAGGGTGACAGCTGATGAAGACACCAAGCTGCCGAATAAGAGAAGAAAACTGGGGGAACCTTAAGAAGCTGTGTAGGTATTCAAGAACCAGTACAGGATTGACTGCATTTTGGCTGTTTAAATAATAGTACAGCAGGTATTACTTGTTTTTATAGGATTATTGTATTGTAGGTATTATTAGTTGTTAATGTAACACACTTGCTAATCGCGAGACGAGTTAAACATGTTGAATATTGGTATGACTCAAACCCCTAATAAGCATATATAATGTAGATACCTATGTAGCATGTACTATTTAGTATTTACTGATGTTTGTCAGTCTGCCTGTCTTATGTACCATACCCACAATACAGTTTCTAATTTATAGTATTTACTTGGCAATTACTTTTCAGAGTATACTTAGGATTACCCACTCAAGAGTGGTGGTTGTGCATGCAATTTATGAAATATGTTCCCTACATTTCTTTTAGGGGTATGCATAATAATATGCCCCAAATATCTTGTAAAATTCAAGTTCTATATCAAGATAAACAAGAAAACTGCACCTAACTGACCACCACATGTATGTAGATGAATCAAATGGGTATGTTCATTCTTTTATGAAGCCGATCATATGTATTACCTTTAATTTCTTTCTTGACCACGACTCTTTTTATTGACTCTTTTTCAATGACCATATCCACTGGTATGACAAGATTTATCAGTGAACGAATGGAACAAAATGCTTAAGAACAATGGGTACGTTTACGTCAAAAACCGCAGCAAATTGTCATGTTTTAAATTTTAATTATATCTCAAGAATGCACCTCAAAATCAAAAATCTGAGCAATCACCGTGCTGTGGTTTGGTAAGCCCTACAAACTGAATGATACATGTATTTAACAGTATAATCAGTATGACTGTGATTTCTATTTCATTACATAACTAATTAAATAAGTATCACAGTAATATTGATTATAATATTAGATACATTTGTCATTCAATCTGTAGGGCTGACCAAACCACAGCACGCTGATTACTCAGATTTTCGATTTCAACTCTCGACTTGCCCAACTAGGAACAACTTCTCCCACGTGAAGAGGAATCCGTTTAGTAACTAACAATTAGTCATCTAAGATTTGAATTTATTACTACATTAAATTTTTAATGAGAACACGTATTGGGTGGGTATATATGGCTGTAGTCTAAATAACTATGTTACATCTGTTTTTTGTTTTTTTGTTGTTTATTTTGTTACTTTTATATTGTATATTGTATATTCATTAATTATTAATCTTTTAAGTACAAATGCTCATGGCGGTATGCGCTATAAAGCTTGTGACCTGGTTTGTCTATTCCTATTTACTTATTTTTCATATGTTGCCCCATAAGGGTAGCTGCAGTTTTCATGAATACTTTAATAGTTTGTACTTAATTTAGCTGTGGACCTGACAAAGGTTTTTTTTATACAGATCTTTGGGTAACAAAGTAAAGAAACGTAAAGAAGATAATTATTAGCTGCCGCTAACTCTGTCTTCCGCCACGCGGCATTGAACCCGTGGTGCCGCATGGTGATGAGTCACGACCCGTAGTTTGGGAAACGCTGTATTTGATTTGACAACACATCCTCTAATGCATCTAATAGTAATAGGGAAGACTCACATACTGTCTCAAGGTTATAGATACTGTAACCAATTGTCTTTCATCTAAAACAATGAAAGTCTGTAAATGAAGATGTTTATCTCTTGTAGAAAATCATTGGTTTTACTTTGTAATTGCAATCTTAGCACATTTCAAATATTCAGGCATCCAAATATATTGATATATTATATACCCTATATATATAATCCATAGGCCTTCATGAGTCTATAAATAACATTGTAATCAGGGCTCGAATTAACGCTCTGCCGGTCGCCCGAGGTGAGTAAATTGTTACTTGGGCGAGCCAGGTTTTCAATTCACTGGGCGATGGGCGACTTTTGTTAAACAAACATAAATCCTTAAAAAAATGTGAGACTGTACCTCATTACCACAAGCTACAACATACAAATGGTGTTCTTGATACCATTAATTTTTCCGATATTACAGTAACTATGTGAATGTCATAACAGTGTTCTTCAACTTGACAATGGTGGTGACAAGCTATAAAGTGTGATGTTGTTACAAATTAGAAGATAAGAAAATGTAGGAAGTGTTTTTTTCTTTTCGGACTAGGCCTAGTTTAGAAACCTCACTCGGTTCAATGGACGAGTGCTAAATAACTTAAAATTTGAGCACTGATTGACGATTGTAATTCAGTTAACGTGTACTTGCCGACGTACATAAACAAGTCAAGGGTAGTAAAGATATGTTACATCAATACCTCAAGTCTAGAACTCTTTTTAATTTTTATTAAAATATACAAAGCATAGGCCTAGACTGCCTTGTTCCCCTGATACTAAGGGCTATAGGAATCGTATAATTCTTGCTAACATACAACCACATTACTAACAAACTAATCCACATTGGTGTTGCTAAAGAGATCTATTATCTTTACTACTCTTGATTTATTTATGTTTGCAAGCATACACCTGTACAGGGTAGTTTATAAGATATTATAATGTATATTATTATTATTGACTGAAATATAATATACAAGTGATGTTCCATTGAGCTTTCAGCACCTTTTTAAGCCTTTATACTTGTTATTCATTTATGTTGTGATACTGTGCTACTTTTCAAGGAATTTGATTTTCTTATGGATGATAACTGCATACAGGCCTGAGTAATGAGTATTATAAATATTTAAGAGTAAGGTTCGGATGCTCATTGACATCTGACCTGTAGTTAATAGGGGGCCCTTTGTTACCAACTATATACATGTTATTTCCCACAACATAAACAAATTAACAACCAGGGCCCAGATTCACAAAAGGTCCTAAGTCTTTTTTGGCCTTATCTCTAAGACTGGCCTAACTTTGAATCTCTTGTGAATCCAGGAAAATATCTTATAACAGATTTTTAAAAGATATTGAAATGATCATTATGTCCTTGTTCTCACCAGGAATTAGTAACTTCTTCATGTGACCTGGGTCTGGTTTTACAACAGGTCCAAAGTTAAACCAGTTTTAGAGATAAAACCAAAAAAACTTAGGACCTCTTGTGAATCTGGGCCTTGGAGTTTCCTTCAGCTAGAGGGGCAACTCTTCATCTAGCACTAAGTGTCGTTTCACACGAGCATTTTTCATCTATGCAACTTGTTTCCCACGCGGTTATGAGATCGTGCGGGCGTCAAAGTTTTCACACGGGCAATCAGCAATTGCATGATATCTCTCAGTTGTGATGTGTAACGTGAGTTGGGTTCGACACTAGACCGGCCACGGTGAATACATGCATATGGGTCCATGTATTTCTAGTAAGTGAACGGTGGAAAACCGCACCTAATCGTCTAGATCTCCTGCGCCGGCAACTTACCGCATGGCTCTGAACTGCACTGCCCGGAAGCTTTTATTTAAAACAATGAACACGCTGTTGAAAACCGCTCGTGTGACGACATTAAGGCTCGAATTTTAAAGAGTGACTCTGTAGTACTATAAATACTACCTGTTTTGAGCATATTTTCCAATTCCCATAAAGCTAATAAGTTCCATAGCAACTTTTGTGGGTGTAAGCAATGTGGTGACTGATACGTGGACTACCAGTAGTTTAGCATAAGACCAGATTAAAAATAATGTTTAACTAAGAGCTAATCAAAAGAGAAATAAGACATTAATTGTTTATACGGGTAAATGAAAATCGGGAATAACAATGTTTTCATTATATACATACTACAGAACTGCATTTTATACTACTGTATTTCACTATAGTCTCTGTTATGTATAATATCGATATGATATTGAAATCACCTTAAAAGTACAATTTAATTTAACTTCAAGCATGCCAATATGTCTTGTGATATAAGGATACTGTAGTTCCTACTTTTGTATCAGTACCTATGTCATAAATACATATACTGTAGATACATTTTGTTTGTAATTACTAATTAGTCCAATTTTTCTCCAGTGAAATCAGCATTTTGCCATAATAAAGTTCCTGTTTTCAAAGGGTTTTATACAATTACTTAAATGAATACTGTAGGTTGTGTTGAAGACTGGTTTATGCACGTTTGTCGTTTAGATTGGATTGTAGGATGGATTGTGGGGATGGAGTTTGGATTGGAGATTTAAACTGAATGTTTAGAATTGATTTGAATATGAACTTCTTAAAGTTCTCCATTGTTGAGTACAACCTGAAATGTTTGCTGTACGAATACTATGTGTGCATATTTTTAATTATTTAAGTGGCATCCACACACACACACACACACACACTACATACTGTAAATGATGTAGGCAAATGTAGTTTATTGAAGATGTAGATTGATTTAATAAACGTGCTAAATTGTAGGCTTTATCTTACTCACTACATTATTAGATGCACAAAATCTGTTTCTGGAGAATGATGGTGTTGAAAATACGATTGAACACACATGCCAAGAGATGTAGTGTATTGTGCGGAGTGGACCTATGAACGGTATCTGTAGTCGTAGAGAAAGTGGAGGCTCTTCAACACAATGCTACTCAAAGGGTCGTTTAGATTGTGATATAATGTATACTACATATACAGTATACATAGATATTAGATACCTGTCATCATGATTTTGTGCAACATGCTGCACACAAATATGACAACACATGTGTATGCCTCACAACATTTCAGAGAATCTTGTTGCAGACACTTTTCATTAGCAACCTATATAACTAGTATATATCTAGTTTGTATATTCATGTTTTTGTTTGATGTTGAAGTGTGTTCTGTATATGTACACACTTTGGCCTATGTAGGCACTGTGCTATAATTTACTATTCATACTTATACTTAATGCTGTTATTTGAGTTATTTCATACAATTTTGTACCTATTAAATATGATATTGGATATATACTGAATAATTGTTATCTAATTTTGTATCTCTTCCCTTAACAACAAAAATCAGCATACGTAACAATTTAGTAAACTACTATTGTTAACCTACTAATGACAATCTATTGTTAAGCAAAATTTCTTAATTTATCATAATATGGTATGTTTGTTTTTGGTATCCTATCAATTCCCTCTCAACTCATTTGTTTGTTATTTATTTTCCCTGGAGCTCATTTTTACACGATTTTATTCAACTTAGGATCACTGTTATCGAATTTTGACCATATCGATTTTCTTCTAATTTTGCATACGAGTCCATTTATGATGACAATGCATATTTCCTTGATAATGCACATTGAGGGGGGTGGGGGGTTTGTATAGTGGAAAAATTGGTTAAGACAAAGTACTAGGAAAACGCTCTGTTTGACGCGTTGATAAGCGAGCCCGTCAATATCTACGAACTTTCTGGCGAAAAGATTTCAATATACTAATACAAAAAACAACAATTAACAACAATTTAAGAATGCGCATTGCAAAAATGTTTCTAATTTCCATAGCTATTATACTGTCATGTAGCCGAAATTATGACTTGAATGAGATTGTTATATATCTTTGAACTTTATGACAATCTCATTCAAGTCATAATTTCGGCTACATGACATATTTGGTGGAGGCGCCGGGTTCAATAATCTGTCGCCATCACTACGCCATTCCCCAACAAGAATAGATACATCGTGGTCACGTGTTCCGGCTTCGCCTCGTACTTCTGAAGACACACTCGTTGAAACTGGACATACCTCTTCCCTACATCAAGCAAATCGGCGGCCAAATCGAGGACGATTTTTCTCTCCGGGGGCCGCATGTCAAGAATCAATAGAATCTCTATGATTCTTGGCTTCTACCTACCAACTATCTTTCATCGGACACACGCACACATGTTGCGCGGTTACATCATCGCCCGGGCATCGAACACTTCCATAGACCGTCGACGCGGCATCAACTCGCACGGCTCTCATATTCACAAAGACAGAACGGGGATTTGTTTCTCACCTAAACACACGTAGTGGGTGCCCGATTACACCATCACCACTCGATAGATTGTCAACGCGGCAACGCCTCACACCGACCCCGAATTAACCTCGCACCAGGGCTCGGAAGGCCGAATTAGCAGAAATCCTGCTGATAATTACAAATCCTGGAGCGGTAAGGATCACGCCGAAGTGGGAGAAGAGCGGACCGCTAATTGGCGGATGATGACGTAATAAACCACCATTGGTCAAGACTGGTCACGTGCCAGGTAGTAACTAGGGAAGGAGGGGACTCGAAGGAACTCGAAGGAACCCGACGGGAATGAATGAATAGGCGTGCAGAGACGGACTCGAGAGAGACGCTGATCGACACGCAAGAAGTACAAGTGGCAAGACCCAAGACTCAAGAAGAAGGAAGGTGGCCCGTCGACTCTCGAACCAAGGACCCCCCAGGGACTGGAACTCGGAGTGGGCTGTTACTGACCTGAGAGAAGGTAGGGGATGAATACCATCCTAAGGTTTAGGCCGTTGGCCCTTCAGGCGGTATGTCGTATTTAAGACCAGATTCGCAAAGCCAAAATTACACACGTAGTGGTTAGACATGTTTTAACTTCAATAAATGTGGTTCCTCATTTTTATATTTGAAACTATTTGTTTTATCTAATCTCGATTACCCACATGTGTTTCTAACGAGAATCCAATTATCCCGTGTCATAACAATTATGTTTTAGCGCCTTGATTATCAGTTCCCGGTGTAGCCGAAGTTTGCACCTGAATTGCATGAATGATTGTCACTACGCCCCCAACTCTAATTTCATTGATCACTCATTGAACTTTATGACAATCTCATTCAAGTCATAATTTCGGCTACATGACAGTATAATAGCTATGGAAATTAGAAACATTTTTGCAATGCGCATTCTTAAATTGTTGTTAATTGTTGTTTTTTGTATTAGCATTGAAATCTTTTCGCCAGAAAGTTCGTAGATATTGACGGGTTCGCTTATCAACGCGTCAAACAGAGCGTTTTCCTAGTACTTTGTCTTAACCAATTTTTCCACTATACAAAAAAAATAAAGCAACATGCTGCACACAAATATGACAACACATGTGTATGCCTCACAACATTTCAGAGAATCTTGTTGCAGACACTTTTCATTAGCAACCTATATAACTAGTATATATCTAGTTTGTATGTTCATGTTTTTGTTTGATGTTGAAGTGTGTTCTGTATATGTACACACTTTGGCCTATGTAGGCACTGTGCTATAATGCTGGAAAAAGATAAGCAGGCGACAGCAAGTCTGTTCCTCAAGGAGGTGGCGGGTCAGCTGAGAGCTGAGATATCAGCTGAGAGTGTGACGGCATGCGTGGGGGCATAGTGCCGTCTCCCTTAGTTTTGCCAGCCGCTAGGTTTGCACTGATAGGTCACGAAAGAGAGCCATGAAAGTTATGTGACATTAGAAAGAAGCACAATGGTACATAATATGTATGATAATGTTTCTAAGATAGGACAGGAGTCCAAAGTGGGTGTTATAGTATATTCTAATGGTAATGCAAGGCAAGGCAAGAGCATTTAAATACAAATATATAAAAAAAAATGCAGGCAATTGTAAGGAAAGCGCCTGAATCGGCGACTCAGTTCATGCCACCCAATGACATGAGCTGCACAACGCCATGTCACACGCGATGTGCAACTTCGGAGATGTCTGACATATAAGCTAATCGTTTCCTCCCTAGACTACTATAGCAAAGCGATAAAGGGGGGGGTGGGGGTAAAGGGTATAAGACCATAAACCTAGGTGTCATAAATCTAGGAACCTAAAAATAAAGCCGTCTAGACAACTCCTTTGGAAACATGAGAAGAGTCGACAAGCAAGCAATCGGAAGTCTATAGTCACAACAACTTGGTTCATCGAGAAGTCGGACGGAAGCGACAAACCTTGGACTCGTGAAGTGTCAACGAGGGTAGCGAAACACGAGACTCGTGAAAAGTCGACGAAGACCACGAACACGAAGATTGGTGGAGAGTCAACGAAGGCCAGAAACAGGAGACTCATTAAGAGTCGACGAAGGCCGGAGACACGAGACTCGTGAAGAGTCAATGAAGGCTAAAAAAAAACGGGACTCCTGAAGAGTCAACGAAGGCAGCGAAACACGAGACTCGTGAAAAGTCGACGAAGACCACGAACACGAAGATTCGTGGAGAGTCAACGAAGGCCAGTAACAGGAGACTCATAAAGAGTCGACGAAGGCCGGAGACACGAGACTCGTGAATAGTCGACGAAGGCCGTAAACAGGAGACTCATAAAGAGTCGACGAAGGCCGGAGACACGAGATACGTGAAGATTCGACTAAGGCCGGTGACACGAGACTCGTGAAGAGTCAATGAATGCTAAACTAATAAAAAAAAAAAAAAAAAAACGGGACTCCTGAAGAGTCAACTAAGGCCGCGGAACACGAGACTCGTGAAAAGTCGACGAAGACCACGAACCTAAAGATTCGTGGAGAGTCAACGAAGGCCAGTAACAGGAGACTCATAAAGAGTCGACGAAGGCCGGAGACACGAGACTCGTGAATAGTCGACGAACTACGAAGGCCGTAAACAGGAGACTCATAAAGAGTCGACGAAGGCCGGAGACACGAGATACGTGAAGAGTCGACTAAGGCCGGTAAAGATATTAAAAAAAAGATAAGGCTAGTAATAATAATATATTTTTTTTTTTATATATATGTATATATCCTCCTTGAAGTTTATTTTTGGTACTTCGAATAGAATGTACACCTAGAAATGTATTTGGGAAAGAGTTAGTAAAAAAAAATTAGATACTTCAAAGAGGAAGTGAGCACTAATTGCCAATGTTAAATTTGCAATGTTAAGTGCCAATGAGAGGATACACTAAGTATAGTAATATTATATTATATTAAGAAAATGGTACTAAGTAATACTAAAAGTACTAAATATAAAAATGAAAATGTAGGGATAGTATAATTCCCGTCCCTAGTTCCGTTTCGATACTACGATGATGATGATATTTGGGGTTTTACGTCTCATATTTTTGCAACGAGGCTAATCGAGACGATGAGTGGGTGATTATAAAGATGAAAAAACGCCACATGACATCCATGCCCAAGCCAGGATTCGAACCTGGGACGCAGAGACCGCGGTTCACTAGACCAACGCCTAATCGACTGCGCCGGCTTCGATACTACGAGAGTGAAAGCGAAGCGCGGCGCGCGCATGTGTGGGTGTTGGAAAACGCTGATGCGTCGCAGATAAGGTGCGTGACGCAAGACGTCTGTGGAGATGTTGCGTGGGAAGATGGTGATCTACGGCTGGTGAAGCCGACATAGTATAGTAGGTTCAGAATGGAGTCGAGATAAAAGCCCAAATCGAAAGCTGTTGAAGTTTGAGAATTGAAATATCGATAAAGATTGACCCGAAATATTTATGAGAAAGTGCACTGGATTGTGATAACCAATGGCGTGCACGTAGAGATCAGAGAGATGGTGAAGTATAACAGGTCCAGACTACATAATGACAAGATGTATACATGGATGCCAAGATGTGTAGTCTAAAAACAAATTCCCAAAACGGAATTATTATACATATATTTTTTTTTTTTTTTTTTTTTGAGTATTGTGGATGCGGAATCCCAACGATGAAGTAGTACATTGACTGTAGAGGAGGATGTGAATTCGCATAGCCCCTAAAGGGGCTGTCTCAAGCGTTCAAAGCTCAGGACTGGCTCCGCGGTGAGCATTCAGGAGCGGATTCCCTACTTCAGTACCATGAGACTTATCACGCAAGAGACAGAGACGAATTCCAGCCCACGGTGGTAATTGCAATAAATAAATCATTGCAAGTGTAGATAAGGGAATGTACGGGGCCACAGAGGCCACAACACTATAAGTTGGCATCAGATTTCAATGACATATGACGGATTGAAACCAGTCATATGCTCTCGGCTCAATAGTGTCGAGAAGGGTAGTCGGCAGCCACAGATGCACAGACGAACTCCAACACGAGGGTGGTAATTGCAACGAATAAAGTAAAATAAACGGAAAGAGGGGGGGGGGGGGGTGGTTGAATGAACGAGACAGTAAAGTGCTCAGAGGTGATGTAAAGTTGGACTTTCCATGGTACAGTATTACTGACGTTCATCATCGATTGAAGATGATACAATTCCTAATGATATATATACAATAAAGTCAATAATATTAATAAATGTTATAAATACCTACTTCTGTACAACATAGTATCGTGAATAACCCGCTGAACGCTCGAGGCGTGAGTAGAAACATCGAGAAACGCAGAGCTTGCAAAGGAATAAGTCGTTCCAATGGTAAAGTGGAACGGGTCTTAAACCGTGCACATAGATAGCCGTTATCATGAGTCGGGACGACGTTGAAACGTCTGGTATGGCTGCAGTGCATAAAAGCGTTGACGCGAGCGCAACCGTGCAAGTGATCTACACCCACGTGCAACACACACATGATAACGGAGTTGAAGTGATGCACGTGTAAGTCACTAAGAGCGAAAACGAAACGAAATGGGTTCGAACCCAAGATCGCTGGGTAGCGTGGAAGACCAGAAACAATATGAAATGCTTAGACCATGGGTTCAACGATGGTCTGTTGATGGATTTACCTAGGATGCTCTCGCTGTGGTTTTAGATGGGGGGGGGGGGGGGGTGGTTAGGCGTCCCCTCCTTTCGTCGTGGAAGCCAGGTAGCGCATCCTACGTAACGAGGGTAATCACGATAGCTGAAGTTAAACTATAGAATAATAAACCAAGCGCCAAGATGACGCAATAACTATTACTAAGTTGATAGCTAATATGGAAAGAATAAAATTGAGAGATGAGACAAATAATTAGCACGAGGTGCTGAGTATATACAATGTATGAATCGTTAATTATTAAGATGGGGAAATTAACGATATTAATATGGAAGCTAGCATAAGACAAAATAAATATAAGAACTAGATTAGAACAGTATATTAATTATACAACATGTGACAGGCAACAAGATTGAGGCAATTAATTTTGCCAAGGGTGTTGCCATGCTTCAGGGTCATACCATGGTTTGAGGCGTGAAACGTGAATAACATCTTCTACCCATTTGTTATTTAGTTTTAGTTTGACCTTATAATTTAAATCTGATAATTTTTCAATGATCTTGAAAGGGCCTAACCAGCGATGAATGAACTTTTCAACCTGACCGACTTTGCGAAGAGGGAAGAAGACTTTGACGTATTGTCCAACCTCATATGACACAGATCGATGATTTTGATCGTAACGGGATTTTTGAGTAGCTTGTTCATTTTTTATGACGTCCAAGACATGTTGTGCACTCTCTCCGCACTATCCTGACCCATTTGCAGATCAGGCTGCATACCAGCGTCGTGTGGCAGCGTAGGCTCGCGCCCGTAGACCAAATAAAATTGTGTGTATTTGGTTGTTGCCTGTATCGAGACGTTGTAGGAGAAAGTGCACAATGAAACATATTCGCACCAGTTGTCGTGTTTAGAGTTGACATAGAAGGACAACATGGTGGCGAGAGTGCCATTAAATCGTTCACATAGACCGTTTGTACTAGGCTTGTAGGCAGTTGTGTAGAGGGAGCGTACTCCCAGTCCCCTTAATATTTCTGATACAAGGGCGCCTCGGAAAACTGCCCCTCGATCACTGAGAATCATGCGAGGGCATGAATGGACACAGATGACATGGTCTATTATAAACGTGGCTACATCTGTTGCAGTGCCGGAGGGAATGGGACGTGCTATGGCCCACTTTGTTGCATAGTCAGTGGCTGTTACAATAAAGCGGTGGCCGCCAATGCTACGTTTCAGGGGGCCCAATAGATCTATGCCAATCATATCGAAAGGTTGGCCTACTGGAATGGGTTGTAGAAGACCTGCTGGTAATAAATGGGGATTTTTCTTTGCTTGACAGTCCCCGCAGCTTTTAACGTACGTTTCCACTTGTCGAGCCATTCCGTCCCAGTAAAAGCGTGAGCGCAGTTTGCCGTAAGTTTTAACCAGTGCTTAATTTGTAATGGAGCGCACCTATTCTCGTGGGTATACGCAGTATACCCACCTTTTTTCATGAATTATTAGGTACGCAGCACTCAAAGTTTGGCTAACATATACAAAAAACAAAAATAGTTTGTATTGGGTATTTTACCCTCACATGCACATATTTCAAATGTACTTGAATATATCTATAACTCTAAATAAAACTCTTATCTCTTGGTTTTACGTTTTTCCCAAACCAACCTCCGTACTTTATAACAAGAATCATCTCCTATTGGCTGCAGGTTCCTTAGCAACGCGAAGGCGGTACAGTCGCTCTCGCTGCTGTGAGGGAAATGGCACGATCCGTAAAATATGATTTACATGTTTGATGCAGCATTTGTCTGTTTGTGGATATACGTTCGATTCCTCTTTAATACTAAAGGGGTCTCCTGTTAAAACTAAAAATTTGGCTCTGCATTATATTTTATGGTCCCGGGCAGGGGTGGACAGGCCCGACGGGCAACCAAGCAAATGCCCAGTGGCCTGCCAGTTTTGCCCAAATTTTGACTGGTTTGACTGGAACAGGCATAAACTGCCTGGCGCCAGCGGTAAGTTGCAGCGCATTGAAATTAAAATTTCTTTAAACCCGAGTCCTTCCCACCCTTTCCCTCACGATATTGCAAGGTTTAAATTACATTTGGATTCGTTGGATTTCGGTGTAACTTGATCTCATTCTCATCAATCTTCTTGCTGGTGTTTTTCTACTTTTAACCGACGAAAACTACAGTATTTCGGTAGTGCATTCAGCCTGCTATGTTTTTTTTTCTAAAACGCACCAAATGCCTTCTAAGAACCTGATTTAAAAAAATTCGCCTGCGGCGCTGTTTGTTTGGGGGCCACAGCCTCCAAACACCCAGTGCTTGACCTGGATCAAAAGTTTGCCCGGCCTGGATTTTTTCCCCAGTCCTGGGCGGACTGGGCTGGTCTGAAACGCGTTTTGAGGTGATATCTTGTCATAAAAATAAATACAACGGATAAACATTTCTGCTATTGTTAGGTTGTTCCTCTTGGGAATGAATTGTTGCCAGTTGACACATAAAATTACTTCAATAACTGATATTTTATAATATATGTATCTGCTTTTAATCATTTAATGGTATACTTACAGGCCCATTAAAATAACGACTGGCTTTTGAAGACAAGTAAAATTGTATCAAATCCAACCCAAAACTCCAAATTCAATTCCATATAACGAGCCCAGAGGGGGGGGGGGGGGGGGGGAAATTTCCCACCGAGACATCAATTTTTATCACGAGCACATTGTAACATGAAACTATGATGCGTATACCCACCTTTTTCCTTACAAATTAACCACTGGTTTTAACGTAGCCTAAGTGGGACCCGCCAGCGGGACTGTCGTGTGCGTCATAGAGAATCTGCACCTTCAAACTTTCAGGGATGACCAATAATTTTGCCGGCGACTGCAAAGTTTTTCTTATATAGGACTCCATTTTCTAAAACAAAACTGCGCGTTTGGCGACGAACCTTGGACGTAGCGTGATCTGGATCAGACATGGCCGCGATAAGCTCTCGAAGTGCGGGGTCACCGCCCTGTGCCTGAGCAATATCGTCTACGGTAACCGGCAGTGTCATAATTTCCATATCACCCTCTACGTCGTCTGGCTCAGGACCACCCTCGGGTAGCAGTCTGCTCATGCAATCTGCATCGAGATGTTTCTTGCCTGATTTATAAATAATTTCGATCTGATGGTCCAATAAATAAATACTCCATCTAGCCAATCTGCCACCCCTTTCGCTGTTTTTTCTCAGAAAACAAAGAGCACAATGGTCGGTAACTACTTGAAATGGACGTCCCCACAGAAAGTGGCGAAAATATCTAACCGCCCACACAATAGCGAGACATTCGAGCTCTGTAACTCCGTAATTAGCTTCAGCTTTGGTCAATCTGCGGGATGCATATCCAATTGGGTGCCAGTTAGAGTCGAACTGTTGGAGAATAACAGCCCCCAACCCCTCTCTCGAGGCATCGGTTCTCAATTGAGTGGGTGCATTGTCAGAAAAATGACGTAAGATAGGAGCAGATACGAGTTTATCCTGAGAGTTCGGAACGCAGTTTCTTGGTCGGTACCCCATTTGAATTTAACCTGTTTTTTTTGTGAGATTAGACAGGGGTGCACAAATGCGACTAAAATTCTCTACAAATTTTCTATAAAAATATGCAAGTCCTATAAAAGCTCTGACTTGTTTGAGAGTTCTAGGCACGGGAAAATCGAGCACAGCTTGAATTGTGTCAGGATTCGGAGCCACCCCTTGCGCTAACCACGTGACCCAACATTTTAATTTGGCCAAAACCGAAAGCACATTTTTCTGGGTTTAGGGTGAGACCGGCTTCACGAAATCGCTGTAGAACTCGCTGCAACCTTTTTAGATGTTGTTGGAAACTCTCTCCCATGCACAAAACGTCGTCAAGATATAGCAGACACAGGAGGACCAAAGTAAGCCCGCTAAAACTTTGTCCATCGCGGCCTGGAATAAGGCTGGAGCCGTTGCTATACCGAATGGTAACACCTCGAACTTAAATAAGCCCATGCAACACGCGAAGCTGGATATCTCTTTTGCTTTAGGGGTTAATGGTAGTTGCCAAAAACCGGAAGCTAAGTCCAGTGATGAAAATACTGAGCAACCATTGAGGCAAGCTAATAGGTCGTCTGAATTAGCGCTAGGATAGCTGAAGCCAACGATTTGTTGATTTAAGCGGCGGTAATCTACCACCACCCTTATTTTGCAGTTCTTTTTCTTAACAAGGACGATAGGACTCGCCCACTCTGATGTAGAGGGGTTAATAACCCCTGCCTTCAACATATCCTCTATGTGGACGCGAATAACTTCCTTTTCCCCGGGACTAACACGGTAGGGTTGCATGTGGACGGGCGTATGATCTTTCAGCGTAATGTCACATTCAGTAACATTACACCGCCCAATTAAATCCGAGGACCATGCGAATATATCGTGGAATTGTGTAAGCAGATGAATCAAGGCGTCACGCGCCTCAGATTGCATGTCTTTGTTGATATTCGAAGACGCTATGTCTGCAGTAACATCCCTATTAGACATGTCAGTATCAACTGCAGTAACTATTTCCGTAGTGACTTTGTTCACCCTTGTATTAATATCTAACACTTCCACTTCTTGCAGAGTTCCTAACACAATATTTACAAATAATACAACAGCGCGTGGGGAGACGTTAGCGATGGGCAGGACGCCCGTTGCAACGCCGGACAATAGTATAGTAGGTGCCATCAAAGCTTGCTTGTGTACCAAAGAAGGCGATGGTTCGAACACGTACTCTCCAGAGGGGAGAGTACCCATAACAACGAATTCTACTTGCATTGTTTTACCAGGAGGAATAGTTACCTCCTTGGCAAGGGATACTTTTACAGGCTCTATTTCTACGACATCGATATTAGAAAGGAAATCACATAGACCTGTTTCTATTCCCCTAGATACACTAATTTTATCGAACCCAAACGGAACTTGGATACATTCGCTGTTGATGTGGAATAATACCCGCTCAGCTTGATAATCAATAATTACGTTATATTGTCGGCAAAAATCATTCCCTAGTAAGCAATCAACGGAAAGACCGTCCACCACAATGAAATTTGCGAGGACTGATCTGTTGCCTACCGTAAGGCAGAGGTCAGCAATTCTGCCTACCACCCTTAACGCCGAATTATTCGCCGTTCGAAGTACTAAGCCTTGTACTGGTATAATTTTCAGATTTCGAACCCAGCAAAGGTTAATACACGAAACTCCTGCACCTGAATCGACCAAAGAGTTCAAAGTAGCGTGAGCTAAACCCAATGGAATGCGTAAAGCTCCGTGTGTAGGAATAACAACAATATCAGAAGGGGGTAATGGCGTAACGATTTGATTGTCTGTCGCCTTATGGCATGATTTCTGAACGATTAAAGCATACAAATGTGGAAATGATTTTAGATAACGAAAGCGGTGAGCGAGCCGCGCACCCCGAACGGGGCAGCGGAACCTTAAGTGCCCGACACTATCACATACCCAGCAACGCCGTGGACCTATCTTTTTCGACATGTACGATTGGGTAGTAGAACTTCTTAATGCGGCCCCCACCGGAGAAGCTACCCCCTCCGGCGGGTTTACGCGTTTCCCGATGTTGAACCAGTGGCGTCCGCAGTACCCTCCTGTGGACATTGAGTTTCGGCTTTCTTACGTCGGTTGCAGTCGCGTATGAAATGGCCAGTTCGCCGACAATAGAAACAAACAGGAGCACCGGGCACTGCACGATCATTTGTACGTTGGGGACTGTTGCCTGAAGCCTGAGAATCTCTGGGCGGCGGCGGAGGTGAACTCGCAACCACTTTATCTTTAACCGTCCCTAATTCTTTTGACATGTTTTTTAACATATCGGAGAGAGCTCCCACTTGGGTGGAAATATTGGGTGCGGTAGATCCGCCGGCATCCACACGTTCCTGCAACATTCGCAACCGGCGGCTCATGTCGCGCACCATGTCCGTGAGCGCGACAAGGGACGAGTCCTGGTAGGGTAAAAGTGGAGCGACAAGTTGTTGAGTAGCCTGTGATTGTAAAGGAGTAGGTGCAAGCTGACTTGCTTTGTTTCGACAAGCCTCAATCTCCGATAGGCGCGACAAGAGTGTGTCTAGGTCCCCGAAAGAATGTCCAATGACACACTCGTACATGTCGGGTCGTAGGCCACTAATAACCCATTGAACCCTATCTTCGTTGGACATGGAAATATCTATCTTGTCGCATAAGGCGGCCTTGGCGAACACATATGTTTTTACGTTTTCGCCAGGCTGCTGTTTGCGATTAGCGAGCAATTCGGTCCAGTGGTGGCGTGTCCCCTTTGAAGCACCCCAGGTTTTAATAAAAAGGTCTTTTAAAGGACCCCACACAAGTGGTTGCGGAGCTGGTGGTTCGCCGGTGAGGTTTGCTAGTCTCCGTCGTTCTAGCGTGTCGAACCAATCTAATTGTGGACCTTCTAAAAAGCAAGGAAAACCCAAAACCTTTCTTTCCTCCTCGAAGCGGGTAATCCACCCCTCGGCGTCGTCTGTGGCCGGGCGGAAGACGCTAAGACCCACCGACATGTTCGCCATGAGACTCTCCAGTTCAGAAAGTTGGACTGTATTAGGTTCGAAGAAATTGTCCCCCTCTGACTCTGAGTGTGATTGATCGGGAATATCGTAATCGATACCTTCAGCAGCGGCTTCTTCTAATTGACGACGGTGGCACCACTCTAACAAACGTTCGGCTTCAGATAGGTTATTGCCGGGATGAGGTTGACGTAAATTGCGCAACAAAACACGCAGTGCTCTACTAGATGGAATGTCACACATGGAATGGGTTCGAAAACAGCCAAACTCGACGTAGCATGAAGCTACGAAACCAACCAGACATCAGAGAAGCGAGCGGGAAGCTTGAGTGTCACGCACATACAGCTAAAGAATGTATGATGGCCGCTCGGCCGGGGAGATAACATAAACAGTAAGGCGAGACATCTGCTGCTGGAGATAACGGCGTAAAGTAGGTTCGTCAAAGCCAAAACACAGTAGGGGGGTAAATGAAATCAAAACGAAATAATACAAATAATTTTGAAGTAATTCTAGAAGAAACTAGGGTATCAAAATCCTACCGTGCCATGAACAAAGCTAACGCTTCGTTTAAATTATCAGAAAACAAATTGTAATTAGAACAATTTGTCATAAAACCAATTTGTCATAAAACGAATTGGTTCCGGCTGCCTCCACCAAATATGTCATGTAGCCGAAATTATGACTTGAATGAGATTGTCATAAAGTTCAATGAGTGATCAATGAAATTAGAGTTGGGGGCGTAGTGACAATCATTCATGCAATTCAGGTGCAAACTTCGGCTACACCGGGAACTGATAATCAAGGCGCTACAACATAATTGTTATGACACGGGATAATTGGATTCTCGTGGGAAACACATGTGGGTAATCGAGATTAGATAAAACAAATAGTTTCAAATATAAAAATGAGGAACCACATTTATTGAAGTTAAAACATGTCTAACCACTACGTGTGTAATTTTGGCTTTGCGAATCTGGTCTTAAATACGACATACCGCCTGAAGGGCCAACGGCCTAAACCTTAGGATGGTATTCATCCCCTACCTTCTCTCAGGTCAGTAACAGCCCACTCCGAGTTCCAGTCCCTGGGGGGTCCTTGGTTCGAGAGTCGACGGGCCACCTTCCTTCTTCTTGAGTCTTGCCACTTGTACTTCTTGCGTGTCGATCAGCGTCTCTCTCGAGTCCGTCTCTGCACGCCTATTCATTCATTCCCGTCGGGTTCCTTCGAGTTCCTTCGAGTCCCCTCCTTCCCTAGTTACTACCTGGCACGTGACCAGTCTTGACCAATGGTGGTTTATTACGTCATCATCCGCCAATTAGCGGTCCGCTCTTCTCCCACTTCGGCGTGATCCTTACCGCTCCAGGATTTGTAATTATCAGCAGGATTTCTGCTAATTCGGCCTTCCGAGCCCTGGTGCGAGGTTAATTCGGGGTCGGTGTGAGGCGTTGCCGCGTTGACAATCTATCGAGTGGTGATGGTGTAATCGGGCACCCACTACGTGTGTTTAGGTGAGAAACAAATCCCCGTTCTGTCTTTGTGAATATGAGAGCCGTGCGAGTTGATGCCGCGTCGACGGTCTATGGAAGTGTTCGATGCCCGGGCGATGATGTAACCGCGCAACATGTGTGCGTGTGTCCGATGAAAGATAGTTGGTAGAAGCCAAGAATCATAGAGATTCTATTGATTCTTGACAATACTTCCCGACATCGTTGGATGCAGTGCAATGTGCGTTGCTAAGAATTTTCGCTGTCATGTTTTCGCCGCGGTCCGCCACCGTTACTAACAGTTATTGACAGCAATAGAAATGTAATTTCTGCCTCTAATATGTATCAAATCGCGTTTACATTAGTATATTCGTGACCGGACAAATAGCCACCTCACATTTTGCTGTTCCTGTGTTTCAGAAATATATTTTCGAGTAACTTTTGTGTAACTTTTGCCAATATTTATCAGATCGCCATAACATGAACATATTCGTGATCGGAAAAAGCTTTAAAAAAATATGGCTATCTCGAATTTTGCCGCCATTTTGTTTCAGAAAAATATTTTGCAGTAACCATGGTGTAACTTTCTAACTTTTCGAACGATTTTGCCTCAAAACTATACACCTTCAATCCACATCGAGGCTTGTGGATGGTCCAAATTTCAAGTTGATCGGATTTTCTGTTCGACCGCTATCGACGGACATAAAAAAACAAAAAAAAAACAGAACGAAGTGCCATAAGACTAAGAGTCTCGTGGAGACGCTCGCTTCGCTCGCTTAGTAAAATAAAAAATAGCTTTTAAATGTACTTCATTTTATTCTATTTAACAATGCACTAAAGAGTAGAAAATTATTTTTTCCAGTTTTCCAAGGCATGCTTGGTTTTATGCTGCTAAAATTAAAATCATATGGTGCCCATAAAAGAATAAATGCGTCTTAAATAAATGCACAATATAGTGGATTTCTTGAATGAACAGAATATAATCACTATAGTTTCATATATTTATAGAATTGTGCATTTAAGATAAGGGTGGGCAAACACATGTCTCTAAACATGTACACTCTTGACTGTCAGTTCGTGTACACATGACCGTGATTATGTTTGGTAAAAAAAAAACATGCATTCTGAACATTTAACTCTGTGGCGACATTCGGGATCAATCAAGCAGACGAAAAAGTGCGTAACTCTGAGCTCAGCGATTGAACAAAGTCGGCGCAACGTTTAATTCTTTTAGAAATTATGTACACATGTAGGCCTACATTGCACGGACGTGTACTCCCCTAGTTTAAGATGCATTTAATTATTTTGTGGCCCGCGCCCCATGATTTCTAATTCCATAAAGAAGGAGAAACTTCTTTATCAACTCTGAAATAACTAATCATGTTGTGGAAAAGTGGAAACAACTATTTATTGCATGTTCAAGTTCTAGTTCACCCCAAAAACGAACTTGCTTTTTAAAAGTTAATTTTCTTTTTTTTTTGTATATTATGTAAAATATTAAATAGTTCATGCATTTTATTTTAAAATTTGCTGACCATAACATAGATTACATTGAACGGTATGGTAGAGATGCACGCTGAAAGTGACACGCTATCGCTAGCAAGCTATTTTCATAATTGGAGAGCCTTAAACATTAGGCTGCTAATGTTACCATGCATTACTTACAAACAGGACAGTGTGCGGGAGAAGTGAAGTATTCAATAGATCGTTACAAAATATAATTTTATTATGTGGGTGCATTTTATCAATCGGACAATCGTACATTCACAATACTGCTTATTTATAAGCTACATTCTAAGCACGAGATGATTTCCATGTAACACGTAATTATCATCTTCATCTCATCATTCATCAATCAATCGACAATGCATTTTTACTCGATAATGAATAATGATAAATGAAATTGGCATGGCTTTCTGTTGCCAATACATAATAGGACATAGAGCAGGAATTCCAAATTCGAGCCCATTCAAATTCATTCAGTCAACCTGTATTAGAAAACAGGTAAAGAAAGCCTTTGGCAAACCAAACTTGATAAGTCTAGTGGTTTAAAAAAATAATTGAATATTGCATTCATGATGATTCAACTGACATGGTCCAAATGGGTTTCTTAAAATATAACAATGAAATAAATACTTACTCAACTTTGAAAAATACAATACAGTAGTACATAACAATTTGATGGTTGTGATTGTCATGAAACAAATAGGTGATGTAATGTATGATTTACAAAAACGTCCATATAACTAGATAATAACAATGTAACGTAAATTATCTGGGTACACATAAAGCAATATTTTCTAGAGATTGAGTTATTAGCTCGATATAGGCAACTGAGGGTACTCCATGCACTCACACAATCATTACTACTTCTTTACAGCAGTATTAGAAATTACTAGTTTCAGCATATCCAGTATCCAGGTACTATTATAACATCTACTGAAAACTCTTGGCAACTGAAGCATATGATAGCTGCCATCTAGTGCTCAAGGTTCTTTAACATGCCAAACATTTCCTACTAATGGAAACACAAAACTAGTAACATGCATACTGATGTAAACAAAAATAGGTATTTAAAATTGAATAACAACAAATTTAGGTATCAAATGAATGATGAATGATACCCAAACCTGTAGCTTCTATAAACACTGCAAACACTATACACTACTATATTTACAATCAATCTCTAACCAATGAAGTCCCTACTTTCTCAAAAATCAGTCTCAATAATATGTATTGTGTTTAGCACAATTACTGTAGTACCAAAATCTTAAATATAAATATATATTATTTGTCTATACGTATAATATATTATATTATTATTATAATAATATATTTAACACAGTTCCTGCAATTCAAGCTAAATGGTGCATAACATTTCACATTGTATGAGAAATTCTTTCACAACAACATTGAAAAGGGTAGTGCAAGTAGTACTCAAAAACTGTCAAGTTGGGGGTATTCTCGCCTTATTATAGTATAGTTTATACGAAATCTACCAAATGGTCTGAAGTCTGAACCATCTTTATAAGCATGGTAGCTTGCAAGGTCAGCAGATTGGTATGATGCTATTTCGTGACTTGTGCAGATTGGAAAAGCTCCCACAATGCACTTTGGCCATCTTACAAGTTATAAAATAAAAGATATAGGTAATACAACACTCCCAGTTTCGAATTACTGCTACATTTTATCACACAGACATACTAAGGCAGGAAAAATAATAACGTTTATGTTGTAGATTCGAGCAAATCTCACCTCTCTCACTGCCGGCAACCCTTTGAGCTGGGGATTAAATAATTAATAGAAATATCTTTTTTTATCTCTTATGTCTAGATTCAGCCATTCTTTTGTCTTTTATAATGGTAATTACATACAAAGATACATATATGTAATATGATGGATTTACCCTTTCCTTCTTTTTTTACTCAACTAGCAGGAAAGTGCTATACATAACACGATATCCATGCCTTAGCCAGGACATAACATAGAACGCCTAATCAATCACGACTACTATGTTGTCACTCGATACTCACTAGTAGACGTGTGCTTGATCTAATCTAAAAGTACTACTTGCACATCCCTAATATGTACTGAAGTTACATAACAGTTGTCTTAACATAGACGGTTTCATATTCTTTATTGGTGGTCAAGCACTGCCATGCCACTCAGTAGACCAGTTATTATAATGCATTTTCCATCTAATGTACTATACTATTCCATATACCGGTAGACATAAGTGTTATGCAGCAAAATATCAAAATTTGAAGAACATGAAATTTCAAATTAAAAGCCACAACGAATCTAATTTTTGATAGATAATCTTTATCTCCATTAACACTTCTCCAGCATCTTTTTATATGCTACTCAGTTTTGATTGAGCTTAACATATTCACTGTGGTAAATGCATTGCAATGTGAATGGAAGGGACTGCGTTAAAGGATGCCAGCTATTTTTAGGGGTGTACCGATTCCACATTTTTACCTTTTCCGATTACTGATTTTGCCGATTCAGATTCTTAAAAAATAATACTTAACAATCCGCTAGGCAATCCGGCCAGTTTCATGGTGTTCGATATGAAATGAGCACAACATTATACAAGATATAGGCCTGGACCCATGAAAGTATT
The DNA here is from genome assembly GCA_945910005.1 of Isoperla grammatica. Classification (NCBI taxonomy): domain Eukaryota; kingdom Metazoa; phylum Arthropoda; class Insecta; order Plecoptera; family Perlodidae; genus Isoperla; species Isoperla grammatica. The sequence goes on along the minus strand of OX246737.1, from coordinate 33,833,094 downwards.
TTTCATTACAAAAAATTAAAAATCATATAGACCTAGTCATAAGTTAGCCCTAGCCCTATGTCTATGTATTTATTAGCTTCCTGCAGACTTCTTGCAGCGTATGCTTCTAGTAGGCCTAGGCACAGAAAAACAAGTTGGGACCTAGACTTAATCATGATTATCGTGGTTGCATGATATTTCTAGACCTAGCTTAGACTAGTAGCCTATGTTCGTATAACAATTCAAACAACAGTTGAAGCATTTATGTTACAGCAAATGTAATAGATATAACACGTATCAAATAAATTAAAAATTATAATTGAGGTTAGCTTATAGACAAGCGTTTTGTACACATGTTGAATGTAAACGTTGAACTGCTTTCATAAAAAAAATGTATGCCTCCTTCCATCATTACTTTTCGCTTGCGGTGTCTACCAAAGAAAGCTCCCTGAAAGCATTTTTGTAGCACCCATCTCGTGCCAATGGCAGTGTTCAGTGCTCCGCTACATGTGCCGTCTTACAGCAGTAAATAAGTACAACCTTTAGAAAACATAAAAAAAACGGGAATTTTCAATTGTAAAATCGGCATATTTTTGGGGAATTGGTATTGGAATCGGTACATCCCTAACAATTTCCAACATATTGAAATAGCTAATCAGGTAGTACTACTCTGTACAAAATTAATTGTTCAATTATGAACACTAGAATGGTTCATTCGATGATTTATAGTTGAGCAGATGGTAATTAGGGTTACTTTTAGGGACGGCACTTTGCAGTCAAAATTTCGTACAGTTGGATTTGTAAGTCAAGTCAAATGTAGCTTTGTACAATAATAGTGTTAACGAACTAGATATTCTGATGCACCAAAATTAGCACTTTCCCCAAGTGTACAAATCTGGTTGCGGTGAAGTCTGTGTTAACAAAATGGAATCATACATAACTTTCTACTGTAAGTTGTATCTATTACACTTTCCTGTGTACCGTGGCACTAGCAGCAATTTCTTCATCGCACACATATGATAATAGCGCAAGTATCTACGGAAAGTTCAAATCTTTGATTTAAGGAGCAATGATCACTATATCCAAGCTCTGTTTAGGAAACCACCGGGAGACCGAGTGATACTATTCTCTTCACACACTGAGCACTACAGACACACAAAACGTTAGTTCTTGGTTTACTGTCCAGGCAGGAGGTAACGGCTACGTCACGTGATGGTCGTCAGTGAGATGAGCGTCATCGGCAAATATGTGTGTTGGTTGGTCACTTTCACCGCCTGTATTAAGAAAAAGAAGAAATTAGCATAGAGACTCACATTTAAGCAATTTTAGTGGTAGCAGAATAGATGACTGTCAACAATAGTATTATAGGCCTGTAATACACAAACTAAATGCACATGTTTGAGTAAAACATCAACAAGATTGTTAGTATGCCAAAATTTTAAATTTGAGAATAGATTAATTAATACTTAGGCTAACAGTATTTTGTACTTGCATAGAATATCTATTAATGCATACAAATATCTATGCTATGGTGATTGGAATCATTTATTACACATTTTTAACATGTGATGAAAATTTAATTAACTTTTCTGTGGAAATGTGGTGACATGGGCTACACCTGATTGTCAAGAATTTTGTGTTCCTTATTGTAAGCATTACAGTAAGGCAAATTTGAAGAAAGTATGTTAAACATTCATCATATGACAGAAAAAAAAACCAATTGGAAAGAAATTCTTGTTGACATCAACAAACCCGAGTGTATAAGCTCTTATTGATGGCCACTTGCACTGGATGCGATCTAGGGCAAATCCCTATCTCTGAAGCTATTGGAGCATTAGTACCAAATATACCACTGTGACAACACAAACATACAACATATACACCAAACCCACATCATAACACTGACACGACACTACATCATGACACGACACCACATAACACTGACACCACGACTTACGAGTGTTGGACACGGAAAATCAAAAGAGAGACGAGACAACCTTCCCTCACTGCTGAGATATATACGTACGTACTGTTTTAAGGGAGACCCAACAAGCAAGCACTGATTACAAGAGGGATGCTACCAAGGGCTGGGCTAAGGAACAGTTAAGTCCAGAAATTAATTTCTCACATATTGCAACAAATCACGCCAACTAGAACGAACGAAAGTAGTAAAATCTCAACAAAATACATAATATTAATAGTTTATTAACAGGCCTATGGAAATTAATAAAAAGTTATACATTTTTCTAAAGCATGTGTAGAGCATGCCCAGCCTGCCCAGACCGCACACTGCTGGTCCATAATCTATCAAAGTGTAATTTTTTGTCAGCTGCAACACACTTTTGTTTCACAACTATTTATACTGAAAATGCTCTAGTATAAGAGATTATGCTTATAGACAGAGGTATTGTTGCTAATAAGTCTTAATTATCTTTCCAACCTTTTACTGGGTGAGCGAGCCATGCACGGTGAGAAAACTTGCAAAACAGATTTTAGAGTAACGGTAGTTAGTATGGATGACGTGGAGTAGTACAGTTTGGAGTCTGCTCCAGGGACTTGGTAATCCATCCAGCCACAATGTGAAACATCTATGTTTGCTTCAGAAGCATTTTAACTGGACATTCCCTACCAATCATCGTCATCAGCACCACCATCACCATGAAACCATACACCATGTTTCTTTATAGCAAAGGGACTTTAGTTTGTGGTATCACTATACAACATAAGTTAATATTGCACTACATAATAAATAATGCAATAAAATAATGCACTAGTACTTTCAGGTATACAAAGTTTACTCACAACTTATCAAAAGTCACTCGCAAGTTGCGAGCTAACAAGCAGAAATTTTGAGGGTTGGTAAAGAAAAGACATCTTAATTAATACCTTTTTGGGCTAGTTTGCGAGTTTCTGATTGTGTTATTGTTTTGTTATTATATTGTCTATTGAAACTTTGAAATACTTGTAGCTAGGACATTAAAATAAGCTTGGCATACATTATTGGCTTTGCTAAACATGCTCGAACTTTAGCGCAGTGTAATTTAAAGTCTAGAACTAATGAATAGTGCGTTATTTATAGTTTAAAATATGCAATGCATGGCAAAAGCGCAAGAACTCACAAACTAACTCAAAGAGGTATCGATAGAGAAGAAATCTTAACTAGGTAGGTCACCCTTGATTTATATCAACGAGTGTCCATGCCGCCAGTAGGCCTACTGTTCTGACTCATCCATCATGCAGCTTTTGCAACAGCTGCTAAAAACCCTTACCCAAGAAGCAGAAAATCATTACATTCAAAGTTTCTAATGACTGACCTAAATTAACTGTAGAGGATGAATCGTGTATTGGAATGCAACCTTAATTTCGACTGTTTCTGCTGTAAGAAAAGAGAAACAGGCAAATAACACGAGCACAAACATGCAGCAAGCATTTGATGCCAAAACAAATGCAAGTATGTACCCCGTTCACATTCTGTATTGATATTGTACTGTGTCGATAACCTCACTAAATTAAGGAGTTAAATAATTAATCAATATTGAATGTTATTACATTAAAAGGATACTAAATACATTTATACATACATTAGTATTTATAGTAAATCACTCAGTTACAAGCGCTGATTTTCAGGGCGATATGCAGAGTCAAGTGTCAAGTTAAGTACACAGTACAGGATTTGTTGCTATGGAATTGTTTTATTACATGCTATTTTCCATAAGAAGAACGAACTCCTTAGCAACCATAAACAAATCACACACTTAACTCGACTGTGCATTCTGCCCTCAGTGGGGAACATTGCACACTTAATATGTGCTTTGTTGCTAAGGTAGCTCAAAGATCACTGTTTACATGTACGAACAATTCATGTATCTTGTAACTATAATTTATTTATTTAAATAGATGTCAAATGTCTTAATAATTATTATTAATTAATAACCGAGATACGTAATTATATGTTATAGTAAATATAACTGTATAACAGTTTGGGTGTACTATGTATGTACGCCTAACCGATAGAGGAAGCTCGGCGGCAAGACGCCACTCTAATTCGGGAGTTAGCGGTTTGATTTTGGCCACCGGCAGCCCTGACTGAAGGTTTTTTCTGAGATTTTCCTCAGTGGTAAATGCGAATGCTGAGATTTTCATACTAACAGCCCTTGGATATTCCTTCCCAAATATAAAAATACCCTAACATAACCTGACATAGGTGATTATACTTAATCACCTCAGGAGGGGCACTTAAGCACCCTATAACGGGTTTCCAAAAAAAAAAATGTTAAGTATTATTATTGTAGGTCTATGAAAGTACAACATCGAGTTATAGGCCTATGTGTATTTAAATTACATGTTAATTATTAATTTAAAATACAGTAGATTGTGGGTCATGTAGAGTGTAGGTATTGTTTATTTATGAATGACAAATTGATGATATAGTTCAAAACTAGTTCTGCAGAGCGATTCTGTATGAGCGTGAGCGACGATAAGTTTATCAGCGGTTTTGGTCGTTACTATAGGCGAATACAAGGCGGTGATTGGCTCATCGCTTTCTTCTAACAACCTAAACGGGTGATAAACCTCAATTCAGAATCGCCCAGCAGGACTATTTTAAAAATGTAAACAGGGTATTTATTTATAACTTATGTTCAATGTTTGTAGACAATACACAATTTTAAAACACAGAAATAAACTAATGCATCTGCATCTGTTTGAAGCCGGTATTGTAATGATAATATCAGTGCATCTGATGTAATGGAAATTTTAACAAAACTTTGACCATTCCCAGTAATTAACACATTAAATGCCGCGCGCTTTTAGGCTGGGCAGCTACCCCTGTGCCAGGCTTTTGCCTACCTGCTAGGCCAAGCAGGTTCTTGGGTTACAGGCACAGGGGTAGCTGTTTTAGGCCTAGGCCTACTAGGACCTGCTTCATGAATAACCCTACCTTCATCAGCATTTGGCAAATGTACCCCAAAATGTACCCTTTGAGTTTAAAGACCTTTGTTCTATGCCTAGGGTTAGTAAGTTTCGTCCAGGTCCATCTCCAGTCGCTCCCTCGCCAATTCCATCATTATTATAATCTCCATTCTACCTAAATTTATTGTCACTAATATCTGAATTGTCGGAGTTGTCACTACACAAGTTGAATTCATTTTCTGAGTCCTGATCCGTGTATATTTAGTTTAAAAAGTCGTTGTTTGACGGACGTTTCTTCGGCGCTGCAGTTATTTTCAACAAAAACAAACAAAACAAAACAAAGTTCACTTTACACACGTGTTTCCCGTGGATAAACAAACATCCAAGACGAAAACGTGATATTTTCACATAGTGCTGCTATCTGTTGGCGTAATTGCTTAGTTACAAGGCCGTACACCGAACACGGTCGATAATACAAACAGTTTCCTTGACGACGAACTAAAAACGTCAATCGACGTCTTTGGCAATTGTGTTATGGCGCTTGCTAAAAACGTCGATTGACGTTTTTGGCGTTCAATGTGTTAATGTTAGTTGTGTCCACTCAGCAGTATAATAACCAGCAAGTATGGGAAATCAACTTGCGCCGACTCGAGTTCCATTGAAAAAGCGCACGAGGTAAACTCTTCTAAGAACTCTACAGGTATGCCAACACGACCCGATAAAAGCCGAGAGGACTTTATTAGGTAGCCTCCTACCTTAAAAAAGTGCACATCGTAGCGAGGACACAACAAAAGCATCAAGCCACTCAATCACGACAAGCAAAACACATGCATACAAATGAATGAGTAGGATCTGTTAGCAACACTTACTGGCAATTGCTCTCTCACATCGAAGCTTGTCTTTGACAATGTAGAGTGCAGTCAAAAGGAAGAAGAGACCGCCAATTACTTCCACAAAGCTTGTAGTGAAGAGGGCATACTGCAGACTATAGAATTTCACTTCTGGGTTTTCAGGAGGTACAAGTGTAGCATTTAGTGTCGAGAACTCGCTGGATACAGACGTAGATGGTTTCAACACTGCTTTGAGAGCTTCTGAGATCTGCAAGGAAAAATAACAATCTAAAGTAGACAAGGGGGGAAAACCATCACTCAACCTAGCATAGTTGGAATAGATTACTAAGATTATTATTCAGAGGTTGAGGATGTGGTTGTATCAGGCCTGGCTAGCCAGCAACATAGAAAATGTTAGCCCAAGAAACAGAGTAGCACGCTGCTCCCCTCAACCCGACTGTTAAGTTGTATATGAGGCCAAGATATATTAACATTAATATCAACAATTAAACAATCCAATTACTTTTAATTATGTAGATTTGACACACTTTCATTAATTATAATAATAATAATAATAATAATAATTATTATTATTATTATTACTATCATTATCATTATTATTATTATTATTATTATTATTATTATTATTATTATTATTATTATTATTATTATTATTATTATTGATTTGATATTTGGGCTTTTATTATTATTGTTATTGTTTTTATTATTATTATTCTATGAACAGGTTTATAAAAATTGGAGTAATGATTTGAAAGTAATTAGTTTTTTTATTAATCCTACCACCCCATGCAAATTTTGGGGATTTCTTTGTGTTAAAAGGAATTTTTTTTAAGGGGATTTTTTCATGTCATGAAGGGAATTATTCTTAATCAATTGATACCAAATTAGCTTGTCTTGCTATCTGTCCCGAGTTTGGGCTAAATTCTACGTAAAGTTCGAACAATAATTTCCGGTTAGGTTCCTTCTAAGGGTGAACACGAAAATACTACTTATTACAAAATTATTTTCTAACATCAAATTAGATAATTTGTATATTTCAAGTATAAAAATAAAACCACCAAACCACTAAAAACCGAAATCCTGGGCCCGGATTCATAAGAGGTCTTTTCTTTGTGGTCTTAAGTAAGGTCAGTCCTACTACAGTACTGTACCTAGGGGCAATATAAATCCATGGTAGGCAGAGGCCTACTACACAGCCCAATTGATAGCTAATTTAGTGGAAATCAGAGAAAAAATATTGCAAGGCAGTGTTTCAAGTTTAGGTTTTGGTTTCCACATTATAAACACAGACAAATGTGCATGTCAAAGTAAGTGAATGATATCTATTTATGTTCACACTCTGAAGTCATAGGCACAGCCACTATCCTTGAACAAAGATAAGACCAACTCAGACTGGCTTAAATTTTGGTCTCGAATTTTTGTTATATTGCAGGGTTTCTTAGTAACGTCGAGTCGAGGGTATAGTAGCCGCCAATTTAGTAGAGCGCTTCGTCGAGCCCTATTGTACAAGCATTATACGCATCTTTAAACTCCACTTTAAGGTGGACAAAAGGCTGCAATTCCAGCCGCAGGTAGAATGTTGCACTACCCGTCTGCACAGAGAAAAACATCGACCTCACAGGTATGGCCAATGGCCAAATGTTTTCATCGCAGGTAGTAATATTACCAGCACGTTCTTCGAAGCACTGAAGCGCACTGGAGGGTGTCATTGGTAATGAGAGGTTTTATTATTCATTGACAGGTACAAGTTGTCGCATAACAGTTCAACCAAATACAAAGAAATAGCCGGCGCTCTACTAAATTGGCGGCTACTATATGTGCATGTCTGTATCAGCCAATGTCGGGCCATAACCTAGTGGTCTTACAGTTAAGCCCAGCTGAAGTTAGTACGTTTTGTGAATCAGACTTGTTTAAAAAAATGAAATTTCTTAAAAACAAACATTTACTGGAGTATCTACTATCTACACACAGTCATACATTAAATCAAAACAATGCAAATTCACAGTTATATCTTATGCCGGGGTGGCGTAACAAGTGCACAGAGAGCGTTGCGAGCAGTTCGACCAACAGTCTGTTACATAACCCTGCTGATAGATAATGCGAAAGAGTAGGTATGTATGACTAGTGCATTTTGGCCTATTAGGTGCTTACAGTATTCTGTTTTGTACTTCAGGAACTGCCAGTGCTATTGGTTGGCGTTACAACACCCCCTAAAAATTGGACTGTGGTTGGCACATATGCCACCTATACCTTGTTTTGTTGCCAGAGTGAACTTACCAAGCCAACCAGGTATGGGCTGCCCGCATCTCCAAAGGCATGGGAAATGAGAATTTGGAATGCTTCTGCTGTGGATCTTCTTGTTGGAATAACAACGTACTGCAAAACACCAACAGGACAACATTAACATTTAACATTGAAGGAGTAAAACTATTTTGCTTTGCACGGAAGAGATTAAATAATGTATTGCAGTGATTCAATAACTGAATGAGTGAATGGTAGATGAAATGCCAGTAAATTGAGACAAATGGTTATCTTGTCATTGTCAGTTATCACTTGTCACACATAAAAACAGTGGGGAAAAGAGGAACACCAAGGAACATATTAGAACTAAGCATAAAACTTGGGACATGAGCAAAGGAAAGACAGGTAAATAGACCTCCAGTAATGGAGACAGATGAGGAAGAAGTTGAGAAGTTGTAGAATGGCGTCAGTCAGACCTCACTAGATATAGCAATGAAGCCGTCAGCATGAGTAGTAGAGCACGCTGATCCTCCATCCCAGATGTGCTATTTCATAAGGGGCCAAGATGAGGGTGAACTCACATATTTGCTTTATGTCTCTTGTTATTGCAATCATGCTATTAACTTATTATGATTTATGACAATACATTAAATACAAGAAGCCAAAACTTTGTGTAATACTGTAGTTTGTCCTGACTGGGATCTGAATCCAGATTGGGCTCTACAGTATACCAGTCATATTGCTACTTGAACTACATGTCGGAGCTTCAGGACTTATCATATTATTATGTACAGATTATGTCGATGCCAATCGACTAGAATAGTAGAATGTAGGGATTGGATTCAACAGCTTACTTTTGTGTAAGATAACAAATTTGTGAGTTAGAAGTAAACATTGACAGTACAAATAACTCATTATCAGACACGAAATAATGATTTACTAAAACATGTGATCCTTAGAAAATGGAATACTAAGAATTACATGATTAAAAGAATTATGTATTCTCTATTCTGTAACGTGTCCTGTTTATCAATAAATGGTCAAAACTATTCTTTTATTCATGTGGGATGACAGCAGAAGACATAGGCCTACAGGTAGTAAATACATTCTTTCATTTATTTGCTTCAAAACCCAACCTCATTATAACTGGCCCATATAGGATTTAAAAAAAGACAGAATTCTAACCTTTTGACAAGCGTGTAGTAGCCCGAGGTGCTGACGAGGCGGTGTGAAAGTTTGTTTTAGTAAAAAATAAAAGGATGCCACACAAAAAGATTTAGGCCTAGCCTACACATCCATGGAAATAGAAGTTGGTAGAACATGGTGGAATATGGCGGTATAGTTGGCTCTACCGTAAGTATGATAAAAAGTTAAAACGTAATAACATTGAGTTTATTAGTGTAGGGTTAGAGACCCAGCAGCCATTGGCGGCTATCTACCAATAAATTTCCCGTGGACTCTAGTAGTACGATCCCGTACCGCTAGAAAGCGCTACACGTACCCACTGATGTCAGCGTTCCTGTGGAAAGAAAGGGATACTACGTAGTAAGCGCAGATGCGAAGTCGGTTAGGTAGTAGTATCCAGATGGCGGTGGATATTGTTATTAAAGCATTATCATCTGTTCTGATAAACATGTCAAACGGGCACCAAGTTAACAATAAGTAAGCTAATACTTTATTACAACACATTATATAAGGTTTTATACATTATATAGGCTAGGCTGTAGTACTACGTTACAAATGTAGGCCTATTAATGTAGGCCTAGGCTTATTGTAGCCTAGTAATGGCCTAGACTAAAAGAGTTGGGCCTAGACCTAGGCTAGACCTAAGCCACGTGATCGTACTACGTAGTATCCCTTCTTTCCACAGGAACGCTGACATCAGTGGGTACGTGTAGCGCTTTCTAGCGGTACGGGATCGTACTACTAGAGTCCACGGGAAATTTATTGGTATATAGCCGCCAATGGCCGCTGGGTCTCTAACCCTACACTAATAAACTCAATGGTAATAATCTAATAAAAATAAAAAATGAGACAATGAGTACACATTAATATAATACAATCTCCTTGAACAACCACTAATCCTTAATAAAATACTTGCACTAATCTCTCCTAGACAAACAAAATTGGGACAAAAAGATCCACCTTCACCTTCAACATCATTAACTACAAAACATTCCAGGGAAATGTTTGCTTTCCCAAACTTAGACTGGACCCTTTAAAGTCCACGAGCTGAGCATCCAAGTATTGGAACAAACAATCAACATAAAATGAACTAAACTACATTTTGACTCAAGTTCCAACCTCCTCTGCAATCAGGCATTGTCCTTATGAGTGGATATGGGTCAGAACTTAAATCGGAATTAAGTATGAACCATATCATTAAAATCTAAGACTATGACTATGTACTATATGGAACACACTAGAAAACCAGCACCAATTCAAACTGTTTTGCAAACGTAAAACACACACTTGACACAAGTTTGAAGCAAAGAAATCTGCTGGTTCATGAAACCTGAAGAGGTCAATGTTTTGACAATCCAAAGCTGGCTGTCATAACATGGAACATGGTAGGCCTACATGAAGATAGCTGATATGCAAACATTGATTGTAAACAGTACAAAGGACACAATAGTTTTCCATTTACCTTCACTAACAAAAACAAAATGTTCACAATAAAATAAAACAATGGTAAAAAAAATCCCATGTACAAATTATGAAGCTTTTTGCAAACCACTTCCATGTCCATACAGATGTTGTTCCAAGTAGTGATTGAAACCATCACCCTGAAATGGACTAAACACATACACAAACTCGTATAAATAAGCACAGCTAGTAAAACCAACACCAATGCAGACTGAAAACGTAAAACACACACTTGATACTTCAATCAGGCAAAGTCTACAACGATAAAAACATAAGAAACGTCAAGACTGCGGGTTAAATGTTCTGTAATCTGAAAGGGTCAACATTGCTGCCACAGATCCAAAGTTTGTCACCATAACGTGGACTGTGGTATGAAGCCACCACAACACATGCAGACAACAAAGCTAACTGTTCTACAAACACCATTCAATATAAACAGTGGGAACAAAAGCTACGGACCGCTCAACGAAGAATGCAACTTATTAAACCCGTTGCTGCTTACCAACAATATGTCGGCTACGATGGCCCACGTTAAATTCATAGCGATCTCGGCAAAGAAAAAAAGACCAAGAGAAATATAGTAATTGTAGCCGGCAAGCCAAAGACCCGCAGCAGTGAGTGGTGCACTGATCAGAAGGCCGCAGCTGCACAGCAGGGGGTCAACTCTCGTACACCGACTCCTCAACGCCTGCGTAAGAAGCGCTCCGAGCGGTACTCCGATGACCCCCGACACCATTGTCACGGCTCCAAACACTAGGGAGACCCTGCAAGGCAAACACCAGATTAGTGCCAACTCACCAGTAACATGTCGGCCACAATGGACCAGTTGAGGTTGAGGAACACTTCTCCGAAGAAGACACATGTGAAACACAGAACGGTGTGTTTGTTTGCCAGGAGCGACGCGGCAAAGAGTAGCGGTGCGCTCACTAGGAGGCCGGTAGCACAGATGAGAGGGTCGATGCGAGGGTATCTTTGCCGCAACGATGTGGCTAGTAGTGCACCTAGAGGAACTCCCACTAGTCCGGACACCATCGCGATGATCCCAAACTTGTATGCCACGCTGCAACAGTATTCATTATGAGCCTCCACACTTCAATGGACAGTGGGCACACCATTAACCCAGTTAACGATACCGATTCCTAAGAATAAGCGATATTTGTAAGTTCCGGGCAGCATTGCCGATCCCCAAGTCTCAATACAAAATATTCTGATCACACGATTCAAATTTCCTGCATTTTTTGAACATCTGCCAGAGGACGTACAGTACTGCTACACGATATCGCAGGGAGCAGTGCACAAAGCGCTGCCGTCGAAGTGATGTAGGACACGAAATATCTAATTGGCAATAATTGCTTTTAGGGAGATTTTTTAGAAGTGACTGGAAGAGAGAAATAATGATGCGAGAATGAGACGGCACCATTTTTTCTTCTAAGAGTAATTCGATGTTTACGTTTGGCATGTGTGCGAAATAGTAATCCATAAGTTAATTCAAATTATTAATTTTGTATTTTATGTATTTAATTTGCGATAACAAACATACTTTAACTATCTGGAGTGCAGGAATGAAGTGCATGGTTTAGTTAAAAAAATCCCCAAAATACAAAAACCAATAGGCCTAGATCATGGAATGGTTACAGAAACCTGGCATTACTACATGAAGTTATTAATTGAAGGCATTAAAGCCTATTAATTAGTATCACCAAATCATAACCCATGACAAGCAAACCATCAGATTTCACTTTTTCACAACATAAAGGATGCCGACTATGATACATACATGAAACTTAACCCATGGCAGCCCAGCAGGCAGTCAGGTGTTGGCATATTGCATTACATCAGCGCCGATAGAAGAGTTCTAGGGAACCTTTTTTTTAGCAACATTGATTACAAAATGTAACACTCTTAACGCACTCTATCATAGACTTTCCGCACCGCGCCAGTGGACTAATAGTGCTTCCGAAATGGGTGTGGCACCTGCCGATGCCTCTGCCAGCGAGATTCAAATGTTATATCAAAAGTATTAGGTTATGAATCTAGTGTGAGTAGCATGTTTAAACTTTCAAAGGTGGGAAAAAAAATCACACTATATTCTAAACAATACGGTATTCATTCATTATCTGTGACACAGAAAATTATTGTAAACTCAGTTCACGATCTGCACGGTAAGCCTCGAGTATTTGAAATGTTTCGTGTAACTTACTCGTTGATAGTCACGTTTTCATTTCCTGGCTGTAAGACCAGGCCACTGTGAATAAATGTTGGGCCCCACCATGCAAGAGCACCGGCAACAAATGCTACGCATGTGAAGCCAAGTGTTGACAGCATGAAGCTGGGGCTGAAACAAACATCCAACTGTTAGATTACATTTACATGTATTGTAGACTTACACAAGTAACCTACATACTTTTACAATATGACAACTTAATACTGTACAAGCAATTTACTACTAGGTAGGCTACTGAAAACACCACTATTAGTATTCTTTCACGTTATTGTCATTAAAACTAAAAGCTTAAAAGTAAGACAGTAGTTATACCTTAACCCAAAGGCATAGATCTTGTCATAGCTAATATCAGTCTGTAGCACAATTAAAATCAGTTTTATTGCAGTGCATTTAATTTGTTTTAAATAGAAAATGCTAAGTTTTGTTGTTCATGTATTTATTTTTGATTAATTAATTTCACCTTATTTTTATTTTTTCTATTCACTCAAAATGAAACAAAAACAATATTTTCGAGTATATTTACACTAGCTTTAAATTTCAGTTTAAATTTGAACATATTTTAGCAAAGCAAATACTATTCCGGTGGAAACACCTGAATTGCCTAGTGGTAGACCATCTTACTTCTTGAGTAAATTCTTGATATCACTGCTCCAAGAGGTGTGGCTTAGGTGTGACATGCCCTCACTCTTCCCACGTTCTGGATCTTGCATCACAAAAATGATGAGTAGGACAGCGATCATCCCCATGACAGGTGTCACTCTCAGACCCCACTGCCAGGAGCCGGCAATCCGAGCCGTCTCCGAGCCGATGATGTAGCCTAGACCGCTGCACAACAGAAACGAACATCACAGTCAAACATTGCTTGATAGAACTGGTCAATACCCTACTGGAAAGTGCTTTCTATAGAGCCGTTGGTTACAATGCTGAGACAAGACAATATATCACAACAAAAAACATGATGGAGGTTTTTCGAAGCAAAATGGGTATGTAGCAGCAATTGCTTCACACAGATGCATCATTGCCTGGCATAATTCCCTTAGAAATGCTACATAAAGCATGAACAGACCAATGTATGAATAGCTCAACTAGGAATTACGGGTGGCTATCGATGTAAAATGTTAATGTAAGAGGAATGGGAGTTCCCAATCGTCTTGATACACTCAGTTTATTGTGAAGTAATAACCAAACCGGAAATCGTCTACACATTATGTACTTTATATCTATCTGAAGAAGAAACATCATCCGACATTCTTGTCAAACAAAGAGGACATCTTCCAACAGTTAACATCGACATCGAAAGCAATTAATCGATGTCAATGTTTTCTAATTACATTTACATCTAGACAATAGCCAAGTACCCCCTCCCCCCCAATAGAAAAAACATGTTCCTGGCTGTGCCATATATATCCTAACACTACACATGGGATTTGTCAGTTTTAACAATAACAGCCCCTTCAAGCCCTGCTTACAATTTATGGGGCTCAAGCCAGCCCCTTATAAAATCAAGTATTGGTTCGGTTCGGGCCCAGATTGGGCCTGATGCAGGTTTACCGGGCCCGAATCGGGTCTGGACCTGTAAAAGTAGGCCCCTGCAGAACTCTAGCCCCCCTCCCCCCCCCCCCCACGCCCCCCCTACAAACAAAGATACACATTCTCTTTTAGGTAGGCTATCTAAACAATAATGTGTGAATACAATACATGAGGTAAACTTAATTTATATTGATGGGCTTTTGTCAAGTTTCAATATAAGAAGGAAGTTAGGGCTGCTTTAAAATTTAAACACCAGCAGGATAATACTTGATTAGTGTCTGAAAGTTAATACGCATATTGTTGGTTGTTAACCATACCTGCCGACAGGAATGGCAAAGTAGAATAATGCCAACATCTTTGACCGAAGATTTTTGACAAAGAGATCACTGATTATGGTTGGTGCTATGGTTGAATAACTCGCCTCGCCGATCCCAACTAGCGCTCGGAACGCAAGGAAACCACCATATGACTGGAACCAAAACATTTATCAAGAAATTAGCTCTTGAAGTACTAATTAGATCCACCATAAAATAAAGACACATTTATTAAAAAACATACAATTTTTGTTGTTTTGAATGCGTATTCATCTATTCAAAAATAAAGACTAAGCTTAGTATTATGAGCCGGTGCAGTTGGCCAATGTCAATTAGGCGTTAGTCATTTAAACCGCGGTATCTGCATTCCAGTTTCGAATCAAGGCTTGGGCATGGATGTCATGTGGCATTTTTTAACCCTCATAATCACCCACTTATCGGCTCGATTAGCCTCGTTGCAAAAATATGGGATGTAAAACCCCAAATATCAACATCATCATCATGAACTTTGGATAAATATTTAGTAAGCTACTAACTTGTTTTCACCATGGCAACCATCTTCCTATCGTGTGTTGTATTGTATGGTCATTATAAATATCTATGTTTTATAAATGACCAATAATTTCTCATGACTATAAATGTGTGAAGTGAACATTAAAACTTGGAGTTGCGAAGTCACAGACGAGCTGGACTGAGCAGGTTCTTCCAGTGTCAGTAATCTTAAAGGTTTCAACTCGAAAGATGGACCAAGAAATCGGCCTGAAACTTCAGAATTTAAATTCAGTGGGCATGGCAATCCCTCCTGACAGCAAAAGCCTACAGCATGTTTTATAATGAATGTTCATTTGGTAGTAACCAAGGGGGGAACTGTGCTCCAGACCTTAGTTGTAGGTTAAGTTGGACAAAAATTATATCCTCTTCGACTATCATGTAGGGACCTACGTCTCTGTACTTACATCCATGAATGAGCCCAGAAGTGTAGTTAAACTCCACAGGAACACACCGAACGCCATGATTGCACGCCGGCTGTAGCGGTCCCCCAAGTACCCAAACAGCGGTGCAAACACCATGTAGCTGAGAACAAATGCTGTCTGTAGGAGGCCGCCTTTATCATCGCCAATATTGAAGTGAGTTTGGATATCTCCAAGAATTCCTGGGGAAGAAAGAGTGTGTCATGTACCATACATTTAACCTACAATAAGGAACTTTTAAAAAATTGTACCCAACAACGTAGGTATTTTACATGAAAAAGGGTTCAATAAGCAAACCGAAATGTCTACTATCTATTTACACCATCTAGCTTATACCCTACACTAACAAACTCAATGCTTATATACCCTGCAACAGTATATGCATAAGGAACATAATATAGAGTAACCCAATAGTTTATAATTTCATCAAATGCCAAACTAACAAAAATATGGGACATATGGCAGCCTTCAAAATTAATTGTTATATAAATAAATCATTTCCCAGAAGTCAATATTAATTTCATTAGTTATTTATTGCTTGTTTGGAGATTAAAGAAAGGGGACACATGGAAAACTTTCACTCTCCAGTTATTTATTTACCCTTTATTTAAATGGCAACCATCAATGGAAAATGGAAATGCACCAAAATTTACTTGTTCATTGAAATTGTGCACATTAAAGGCTTTAAATAGAAGTTAAAATTAAATTCTTGCAATATTTAATAATCCACCCAAGAGTGTTTCTCCAATCAATATAATTTCAATTTGGTTACATTACTTTTTTCTGTTATTAATGCTAGCTTATGTGCGCATGTTTTAATTTAGTTCTACAAGTGAGAAATATGTATCCACACGATGATCAAACAAAGAAATGTGGCTTACTATAACACATGATTGAGCAATGATAACATGCTGTTGTGAAACCAGAGTACTGATCACACCACTCGACGATAACACTTTATGCTACAGTATCTTGTTTACCAACAAACAGTTTAGATGTTACAAAATGAGAGATACCACTACCAGTTTATAATCTTGTGATATTACGTAAAAGTTTTAGTAATCAATCTAAACTTTGCAACATAATGCAGAATTACAACAATCCGTCTTTCAGTGGAAGCGTTTCCAATCTACATTTATGGGCATGGGACTCGTTTTGTTTCGGTATTATCTAGCGATAGTGGTCGAACGGAAAGTCCGATCAATTCGGAACATCCTCAAGTTAATTCCAGTCACGTCACGAATATGTTCATTACAAGGCGATCCATGTTCCGTTTAATGTTTTAAATTTAAATAGTAAAAAGTAAAAAAAGTATAATAAGTTAAATGTTCCGTTAAATGTTATAGAACCAGTGTCTGCGGCGAGCGGGGTTATATATCTCGCCGCCCCGCACCCCTCGTAAGATAAGACGGCCGGTGCGGTACTCAGTCAAGGTCGTATGGTTACACGAAACAATTCACCGCCTCCATAAAAACTAGCCACCATACAAAAAAATGAAGATTCGTAAATTTCCTGCCACTCACAAATATGACAATTTCTAAGTTATTGACATTGCGTGCAATCTCGTCGCCTATCACGTGATCGCTATCAACGCGTCACGCACTCAGATCGTTCCCCTAGTATTAATATACCCTGAGCATATATTATGTACAGGTCTACGTTACGCAAATAAGTACAGCCCCCAAGCACATAGCGGCTAGAAGAAAGGGAAGCTTGATGTGTAATAAAAATCCGAGGGCAGTACAAACTAACCCATTACATCATCCCAACGTTATAAATTCCACTCATAAACAAAGGGCACTGTTAAATGTTTTAATTTGTACGCCCCCCCCCCCCCCCGGATGTAATAACCCTAACTTCTTCCAAGTGTCAATATACACCCAGCTAAGCAGGCCTCGACTCCTCGGAGAGTGAAGTATGGAACGAATGTGTATGATGCCAGTGCAGTGCCAGGGCGGAGTAAAACAACCGTAAACTGGCTAATTGTCTAATTGTCAGCATCGTGATCGTAATCGGTATCGGGATCGCAACCGTAATTTTGTTCCATTACAATAATTATGACAGTAAGATTTACTTAGTTGTGAACAGCGCGCCATACGAACGGCGATCTCTGAGTGCGAAGGGATGGTGACAGTATTCCCTCTCCCCACCACCCATGCATATGGAAAACTCCCAACTTGATTTGCTTGCATTTATTGAAATGAATATGAAATTACATTTAATTACATAATGAAGTACAACGTTATAAATTAAACGAAAAATGCTCTCTGAGAACAGTTTTGGTGCGTGCTTTGAATAATGATTTACTTGAATAGAAAGCGTAAGAAGTAACAAAACGCACCCTAGGATGTGAGGGGGGGAAAGGGGGGGGGGCGATGGTGTGGCTATAAGTCACTAGATGACTGGATGGAATTAATATTAATGGGTATTTTATACGAGTAATCCTTCGTCTCCGCACTGAAACCCTTCCTCGTGTACAGACCAAATAACAAAAAACAGAATATAGGGTAGGTCTCTTATAAAAATGCGATGCAGCCACAGGCACAAAGATATTTTTACTCCGCCAAAACACACAAAACCACATTTCTTGTGGAATTCAGATGATCGTTTGACACTATACACTACGTTGCGAAAGTTTTCCCAACGTAACTATACAGTGGAATGAATGTAGTCTCATAAACTTTCGAGGTCAGTACGGCGCAACACAAGACAATTGCTAAGAAATATACTAGGGCCCGAATGCATAGTTGAGACTCAAGCCTTCCTCAACTCAGCCTCTCCTCAGCCTTGCCCAACCACCAATCACGGAGCGGCATTGCCGTGTAGATGGCTCTCTGATTGGTGGCCAGGTGAGGCTGAGGAGAGGCTGAGTTGAGGAGGGCTTGAGTGTGAACTATGCATTCGGGCCTAGGACTCGCTCCAGTTTCACCCCCAACGGTGTTGCACCGCTTGAGAAGAGAAAATAGAAGTAACCATTCCTTCGCATGGAAATAGCTCGGTGAGAAAAAAATAGTTGGGACGTTTTAAGACCGAGTGTAGCATTCTTCTGAGGATAGTCGAGTACAACAACGCATTATTTACCTTTTTAACCAGAAATAAATCAAGTGGAGTCGGTATTCATCAGGGCCAATCCATCGACAGGACAGGAATTTACTCTCGGGAACATAAAAATAAGCGACCAATAAAACTATAAAAGTGAAGGACGAGCAAAGGAAATTATACCTACTTATAAAATACAGGTAGGTAGCTGAGTAGTAGTGTTCGAAAAAAGAATATAAGAAATTAATGTTAAGTGAGAAGGATGTTACAACATCCACTCTCTGACGTTCCATGCAAGGCGCAGCAAGATTATAATTCAAGATTGAAGTAATTTAAAACACTCCCTCCTCGGGTGAGGTCAATTATGTGCATGGAACACAAGAACAACACTTGTCGCCGGTTGATGGGGG
Organism: Isoperla grammatica; assembly: GCA_945910005.1. Classification (NCBI taxonomy): domain Eukaryota; kingdom Metazoa; phylum Arthropoda; class Insecta; order Plecoptera; family Perlodidae; genus Isoperla; species Isoperla grammatica. The sequence goes on along the minus strand of OX246737.1, from coordinate 33,813,978 downwards.
CTGGCCTGGCCTGACGAGACAACGTTTCACAAGGTTTATTCATTGAGTCTTGAGATGCGGCGAAATGTACAAACAAAGTATTCTAAATTGTGTCCCAAGACTGTAATATTTAGTTTGGTGATATTGCTCGATATTTGGTAAAAAGTATGCAACTTGCAACTGAATGTTTAATAATCAAGGAAATATGAACGAAACCGTGTGTTCTACCAAGAAACATCCGAAGACCGCGGTCACGTTGGACGACTGATTGATGATTGCAAGCAGTCGATCGGTTCGAACTATGTATCGAGATCGGGACCACGCTTTTCCCATTCATATTCCATAGCACACCCCTTCATTTTGCAATTCTGACGTCAATTGGCATCCTCAATCAATCCGACGGGGTTTCCGCACACAAGATTGCCAGACACCAGTATGAACCCTCGACGTCTATGAAAGTATAAGCTCGCTATGTAATAAAATGTGTACATAATATGCAAGCCATAAACTCTCATTACAAGTTACAAGCATTGTGTTGAAACCAGGATCCCCAGCTGGCAATTACATGCTCAACGCCTACACCAAGATTGAACTTGAAACCACAACATGCTCATTTTCCTCGGTAAGAAAAAACTAGTTTTTTTGTGTGTGTGTAATTCCATATCAGAGACGCTCAAGCCATGCCACGCCACGCTCGATGTTCATACAACGTAATAAAACGTGAGCTGGTTTCAAACCTAGAGCTAAAAGCGACTCAACCGCCATCAACAATCATCAACTCTTGATTCAATATTCCACTTCCCATACCCATCTAATCTCTCTCGCGCTTGCGTCGTCCAACAGAAACTGAAGACCTGTGACCGGTTGGCCTTGTCAAGGTCATCCATCGTGCGGTGCCGACCAGAGAACCAAGCAGGGTACACGTTTTGATCGTCGGCAGGACCCGCCTATTATAATATTCCCTGCTCACCATCTTCTCAGTCTCAGGTCTTATAAACATAATACTCATCTTCTACTATAGGTCTTATAACTCACAACATAACGTTCTTGTCCACAGTCCATCATCATTATTCAATAATCCGCTAGCTCAGAGCGTAGTCTCGTTGTTTGTATGAACATGACACGACCCACTACGATATGACATCGTTGGTAGAAACAAACCATTACTTCCCACAAGATGAACTACCTACATATAAAAAATTACTTGCAAATTCGATTACGCTTGCATGTGTGACGGAGCTATAGACCTCATTTACACGGCGGCTTTCTCTGGTGGGTGACCTGCGCTAAACTAGATTTCCGCTTCTTGCATCGATCACGCGAATTGTATGTTGCTTCCAGTGAGCTTGGCCACGCATTGAGTAGGGTGACCATTGGTCAGCGGGTATCCGAGCTGGTGCATGGACAGACACGATGCCGATAATCTAATCGATACCGTTCGCACGACACCGCCCTGAACTGCGGCTGGCCCCGAAACATTAACAACAAATTAACAACAAATTGTTGGCCGAAGCGAAGGTATACAAACCCCGGAAACATAGTGTAACTTGGAGAGGTTGACGGCAAATTTGGAATCTTCCATCCCACATTCACCAATCGTATGACCTATATTTTTAACGATTAACACTCGACTCCCTTATACGAATGATGTAATGTTGAGAAAGAAAATGGATGAATGATTGCAACTGTCTTAGCTGTCCATACTGTCCAACTGTCCATATCATATTATATTATGACTAAATACCCCTAACAACATAATTATAATATGAGCAACAGTTTCAGGTGGTAACCAAGCCAATCTTTCAATTTCCTATCTCAATCGTGACCCAATTTGTAGATTCCGACAATATAAAACATAGTATTATCTCAGATAACGGGTATTATGAGCGGATGAGCCCTAATATCAAATATCAGTCATTAATTGTCAGGCAGTCATAAAAAAAGTGTTACGTTTGTTGCATTTACACCGCCAATGACTACGCTAACCTATTTATAGTCTCGCAACGACAATTGGCCGTTGCAAATGCCAATTCCGTCAGCCCAGTATGTATTTAACGTACGTGTGTAATGGCCGGGAAAGCAATTGCTTCAATTGTGCTAATGCGGTATTATTGCGACCATCACAGGAGAGGCAACCGTCTGACACGTGGACCGAAAAGACCCAACCAAGTAAAGATAACAACATTGTCTTCCATAATACGTCGATCTCGCTCTCCACTCGTGTCCCTACTCGTGTCCCTTTTCTAAAAGGTGGTCGTAAATTCGAGCACTAGTTTTCACCACGGTTTGTTCTGTTTATTGAGCATTTTTAATGAGCGTAACAAAAACACATCTGAAACAAATGATATAGTATTTTCCGTTAAGTAAAACGTAATGATTTACATTTTACATAAATAGATCACATAGATAATGTTAAGAGTTAGAGCGAGATGTTAGTGTTATGTTATTTGGTTCGAATACGCAACGCATACAGCTGGTTCCAAACACCGACATTACGCCTGTTACAAGCTGATCGAGAATCTAGCGAAATCCCAAATTAAAATTACCGCCTGTAAAGGGTATCATGAACCATGAAACATGTTGGTATTTATTTGTCCAAGTTTGATACATATTTCATCGAAAGATGTATCGCCTAATATGGGCCGAATATTCAGGTCCACTTATAAAGCTTTCGTCGACTGGAAATTCTAGTATGAACTGAACAGCCTTGGAATCTTCGTAACATCCCTAAAATAAGAAACCAATTCATCACCCAGCCCGGTATCGTATACAGACGGGCGTTTTGTCCTCACTCGATAGAAGGTGGTGCCAACCGACACGATTATTGTATTTCCACCTTTGAGTCAACTTTCAATCGATTTTTTTTCCATTGCAGCCAAAGATGAGAGATTGGTTGTGATTCCATACGGTAAGAACCGTTTTATGAAATACCTACTATATCCATATAAATATCTGGTGGTGATCTCGATAAATTGGTCGGTTACAGAGGATTGATAAGCCGTGGCTACTGAGTTTGATAGGAATCCTCCAAGTTACTTACTAAATACCCCCCCCCCCCCCCCCCCCACCATAGTTAACACCGTATAACAAACTAACAAACACAAGACTAATATTTTAAAGAAATGTATTCAACTTGACATTTGTATGAGGGGATCGATACAAACAAATTGTCCATTCAATACTATTCTACGCGTTTCGGTATCTCGAAACTGTATTTTCCTCCCGCTTGGCCCTGCCCTCCCGTGCTGGACTCCACTTATGACGACCTCCGCGATGTGCAATGGATCTGATTCGGACATGTGACGTTTTTTCATCTTCATATTCATACATCTATAAGCAACAAGATGAAGTTGGAGCGTGTCCAAAGTAGAGCTACACGCTTTATTGCTGCTAGGTCGCAATTTACCACTCATAGTGCTACGGCAAGACGTGCATCATTGAAGATTCCATCTCTGGTAACATTCAGGAAAAAAGTAGAGCTTGTCAATCGTGGAATTCTCTTCCACTCAAGATCAGGATGGCACGCTCATTAGATGTCTTCAAAGCCTCTTTAACGGAGCATTTTTTAAACATTGTTTTGTAAATTTCCATTTTTTTATCCTTTTTTACTTCATATTTAACAGTTGTATCTTATAATTATATTTTCATTCATATTATGTTTTCATGTTTTTTGTTTTGTATTTTGTATTTTGTATTATGTTCATTATTATATTTAGATTTTAAGTAATTTTAGTATGGGTTGGCAGGCACTCTGTGTGTTTGGAGCTGTGCTCTTTTCTGCCAACCCCCATTCACTTTTGTAGTAAATGGAAATGATTAATAAATAAAATAAATAAATGTTCTTCACCCACTCATCGTCTCGATTAGCCAAAGTTGCAAAATTATGGAAGGTAGCACCCAAGTATCATCATCACTATCATCGAAGCTGTGCAACGACGCCATCTAAACAATGAAACCTTCAAACGTTCTTATTATAAGAGCGGGAAGAATCCCAAAACTAAATGACTTGATTTACAATTCAGCTTAGCAATATATTTAGACACCCGGAGTGAACTTGAAACAGTGTTTACTCCCAGCCCCATATGAAAATAGCTCAGTCTGTGACTGTGGCGGACCGGCTCCGCATATATCACCGCTGCGACTGATCCGACTGGGGAACGATCCTCATCTGTGCAGTGTGCACGTCATGCAACACTAGGAAGTGCACTTTACAAACGGACAGGGAAACGATACAATAACAAATAATAACATCTGGAGACTGATTCAAAATTTCAAAGTAAACAAAGACATTGTATAAGCACCAAAGAAGAAGAATTTCATTCTTTTATTTGCCGATTCTCGTAAATTGATGTTGCAGAAGTGGAAACATCAAACAACCAATCAAAATGATCCACCCGTAACATCCCACTTAGTGAAACCTTGTAAACATATTGGCTGTAATTTTGTCCCCTAAGACAAATCAACAAAACATTTTAAATGGAAACGAAATATAAGCTGTATCCGACACTACGTATAAGAGACCAAAGTTACGCTGCGTTACACCAGTCTTGTCGGCTCTTGGTTGCTTGCCAGAGTTAAATACGTGTACCTAGATCAGAATGTAGAAATACTACGGAACATTTTACAAAACCTTGACTCTAATCTGGGACCGGGGTAGATTGGCCCAGGGTGACTCTGCCAGTCGAAGAGGCGACGAAATGAGGCCATTTGACTCACATTCCCCTATAATCCCCTTCCCCTTTCATTACTAGCGTAGCCATATTATTATGGCAACAGTGGAATTGGAATTTTGTCCTAGCTTTCAAATTGCACCTCATTGACTTCTCATTGATTTAAAAACTTTGGCTCAAAGTTTACCCTGGTCCAATGAAGGGCCACACCTCCGTCAGGAGTCAGTTATTAGGCAACAAATGAGTATATTATTCAAAACGAGAAAGCGGTGTATCAGAGAAGAGACGCCAACTGCAGTGTTCGAAAGTGTTGGCGTTTGGGATTTCGTATCCACAATTGCCAATTTGGAAATTTTTATCGGTCGTGTAGATTTTAAAACCACACGAGATTACCGTTTATTAATCATATCTGAATACACACCATATCTAAAAAGTGAAGACAGAAGAACTTTAAATCCCTGTATTATTTCGTAATTAGTATGGTTATTTATTACTTGTTATTTTAAATTTAGGTCTACTCACAAACTCAAATTTGAAACACCAACCCTGATAGTTACAATATCATAAATATTTTTCACATAATACGAACTCAAATTGGACACGATTTCCGCTTTTTTAATGTGGTCTAGCATTATTACGACACGATTGAATAACGGTAATATTGCGCGGTATATGCTGTTTTGACTTTTGAGAAGGTCAAAAACATTTCGGTCGAGCTGTATACCACTATAACGGATACGACAAACACTTCGCCGTTATGCGTGTACGAACCATATTACATGTCTGAGTGATTGTTGATTTGTTTTGTACCTACGGTTACGCTCTCCGGGATTTTGAAGTAATTACCTTTGACATACTATTTGTCATGCATCATGTCGGTACGGAGATAGTACTTGTACTGATGACATAACAAAATGCACACTACCAAGATATTCAAGATAATTGCTACAAAACTACTTAGCCGTAGCTTTAGTGGGTATAGAAGTGTACACAAAAAAGTCACGTTATCACAAATGCTTGGGGTTTGACGGGTAGCTGTGTGCCGTATTCTTCATAAAATATATTGTAAGTAGCAAAAGCCTCAACCAAATTTGTGTTTAGAAATAGTTTTGAACTTCTCAAAAAAGCTTCTTTGATGTACATACAACATACTCCCGTTGAGTCTTGGAAATGTTAATTACGGGGTACGCAATCACTTAAGTCTGAGATGTGCGAAGAAAGACGGCCAGTCGAGTCGCAGTCACGCCCCCGACGCAAGTTGACCTATTTATTATGTAAGACAAGAGTTTGTCTGTAGGGCCACATGCCAACTAAAACACATTACAGTTACACTGTTGCCAACATAGGTTGAATGGAAAATCAAAATAACACCTATTGAAGTGTTTAACATTTTGGACGAATACAAATATGATACTTGTGTTTTGAATAGATAATACAAAATTTAGTTGGTACATCAGAGCACTATACATTAGATGAGGGATGGCGAACCATTGGCACGCTAAGGGCTGGTATAACGAGCAGCTAATAACTTGTTTTTACCATGGCAATTGGCAACCACCAGTCAGAAGCCTTAAAATCCATCTAATAGCTTCTTAGCTCCAATAATTTTACCATGGCAACCACCAATCAGAAGCCTTAAAATCCACCTAATAGCTTATTAGCTCCAATAATTACCGTCCTTATTATCTGTCCATAAGGCCAGACGTAAGACTTTACTTGCTGGCCCCGCGGCTGGCACACAGAAATATTTACATAATATAAGGATGCAAATTGACCACACTTCAAAGTCGTTTTTCCGGCATTTACAAAATTATACACACAAAAATGTCGCCTGCGGCGTTATAAGGCGATTTTCCCTAGATCCTTCATTATCTGGAACTCCATCAAGTTATCGTATTAAAAATCTCCCCCACCCCCACTAAACTGCTAATTTTCTGCCCGTAAAGCATTATAATTTCAAATTCCAATCACGTTTGGATTCATCGATTTCTGATTCTCACTCCTTAAGCTATAACAAATTTAATGAGAAAATATGAATGAGCCTATTTTGAGAAGTTGGACCGAGTAAAATCAATAAGTAGAAAATAATGGCACTATAACCTAAAAAGGCTAAAAATGTGCTGCTCAGACGCCGAGTTGAAAGTTGTTAGGACCGAGTGAGCTGTTGTATGTCTGTCAAGTGAACGCATGGACCAGTTCCAGTTCACGTGACAATGCGAGGCCAGGGATCGTCTCGATAGACGCCGCGACGCCCCTGGTTGCCTAGCGATGAATACGGCGTCCTTGCGTGAACGGTCACTGCATCAAACAGCTGCACTAATACCCGCAACCACTTGACAGTAAATTGAAGCAGCACCACGGCAATACTAATAACACATTACGGCCAAGTGAATCCAATCCAACCGATCCAATCCGCGTTACTCAAACACGCCCACTGTTTAGCCAAGTGCTTCCTTTAACACAAGTCAATTGGAAAATACGAGTGATTAGATTTAATAATACGAACGAGAGTTGAAAGGACAGCGGTGAGTGTTCACCAAGTCGCGCGTCCAAGTGCGCGTGCACCGAAACACGACGCGAACCATGACGTATACCGATTCCGTAAAATGTAAAAAGTGAGACTAGGTCGAAACTGCGCACACTTATCCGTCACAAAGCGCGGCGAAAGGAAGGAGATTTTTCAATGCAACCCCGCACACTTGTCGGAAACGAAGCGACCGGCAGCCGCTGCATCCCCCGCAGGTTCGCGACATGGGAACCGAAGTTCGGGTAAAAAGATGTGAAATATTGTGGAATCTAATAACGCCCACTACTGTATTGAACAACTAACGATCCTTGCTTTCTACAAACACTGGACGTATTCTGGAACTCATCATTCGCGTTAGGGAACGAAACCCCTGGGGGAAGGGAGTAAGTGGGATCGAATACCTTATTTAGGTGGATGTTCGTGCCCGTTAGAAAACACAATAATATTATCAAAATATTTCGTTCACCGCTGTCGATGTCGACTAGCGAGAAAAGCTTGTCAACATTTCTAAGTAACTTTCCTCGTTTGAAGGTCGGACATTTCGAAACGCAAGTTACGAACGCTTCTATGTCACGCGTATCATTCGCTGTGAACTTGTGGGCTTCCACGCTGATTTACTGACGAAACAGGGGAGGCGATTCCAAGTTTGTTGGTTCGAACATTCCTCGCAAGCATCTCCCGATATGGTCATGGGAAGACGACGAACATGCCATCCATAGAAGTTGCTAAGCGAGCCCTTCCCTGCAACCTGTTTATACATTTTTCACTTACATACCTTATTTTCTTTTATTGGTATAGTCTACATTGCGATGCTCATCAGTTGAGACAACATTAGAGCGTCGTATATTCTATAATAGTAGAAGCACATACGTCAGTGGCGCACACAAAGAGTTATTTAGTTAATTTTACGGGCTTTTACGATGAAAAAGATACTAATTGGTTCACTGGGCAGTCCGGAAATGTCACGTGACTGCGTCGAAGTTTTGTCAACTACGTACCAAGTGGAGGCGAGGTATAGGGATATTTTTTCGGGAACTCATGGATAAAATCTCAATTCAATTTTAAAGAAACAATTTTACTCAGAATTGTCCTAACGACACAGCACAGGTTCGCCGAGTTTTCCTTGAGAACCTGTGGATGAGTGATGACGATGCAAACATTTCTGTCGCAATTTCTAATTATGCCTTATGCTGCGCATTACCACAAATGTGTGTAAAAGAACGTTTTCAAGGATACCCCAGACGTAACGTAATTAGTAATTATTGTCATTCTTGCGGACGAAGTCAAGGAAATAACGCAAACAGATTCGCCAGCTTGGTGACGACAAACTGTGGTATATCCTACACATTGGGCGTGTACGTAACTTGATCCGATCAGATCTATTGACGGATCACCAGGTTAGATCTGATCTGCCGACGAGACAGGGTAGTGGACTAGATAAATATAAACGCGCGCTATAATTTGAATGCATATGTAGATAGATATATTGTCTTGGGGAATGTACCGTAAAGCGACCGGACCGCCCGGGCCATTTTTACTTGCATTGCCCATTGGTCGGTCGGTCCGGTATCCCACAACCTCTACGCAGGCAGACTGCATGACGATGCATAACGTGGTAGCCAGCCCAGCCAACACGCCGCAACCAACACAATAACGAGTTTCCCATCCCACACTTGCAAGCAACAGCCAATAATCGACTATAAACCTTCGCGAATCTGGCGAAATTATATGATGATGACCTGATCGACATAGAGGCTACTTCCTCTTGCTATTGTGTGTTGCGGTGTGGTGTGAACCATGAGACGAGTGTTGGGGCTTTCGTTTGTCCACCGAGCAAAGCAAACATAACATATTGAAAATATGCAAATTCTCGTAATATTACTTTGTCGTAATATTACTTTGTCTCCAAGTTTGACGACTTAGTGATTCATTTGTTCACATTAATTTATACCTATGAAGCGTCCAAATGAAAACAAAAATACCCACACTGAAACTGACCATTTTGGGTTGACACAATACAGAATAAATTGATATACTGAACTCGGTTCGGCTTTTTATAAGTTGGAATACATTATCATCACTTGGCCAAAAAGATAATAAATATTCATGATTTTATATCTCACAGTCGCATAATTTAAAACTGACAGAAAACGTTGAACTCACTCGACCTACCATGCCTGAAGATATGATTGTATGTTTTGAAGACTAAGATATAATTGGCATGACAGACTATGTATACCGGGATCGTTACATAGTTGAACCCTGAGATGAACAATGTTGTTATGTACTTGTTCCTGCTTCACACTCGACACTACCGCAACACATTAGACATTACAAACGAATTGTGCCTATGCAAATGATATTTCAATGGAAGACATTACAGATAAAACATCCTTTAGAGTTTAGAACAGCAGCCAATATGTCACGTAACCTCGTATTTCGTAAGCGAGTATACTTGATGGGTCCCGTTACATCATAAATGTGAGATGGCATTATCACCTCAATGTATACAAGTCCAGCACATTATCGACATTTGTCCCGTGTTCTGATTGGTCTACGTGAAATCGGATGACACTTGTTATCAACGTGGTGTGGTGTGGTGTGCTGCTGAAATGCAGGACACCTCACAGCGAAAAGGCTTCACTACATTGGATTTCGAGACAAATGCGATTACTTTTACAACACGTCTTTTTGAAATCTAGGACAAGGATGTTCGAATTGTACACACAAGTGCAAAGACGCCACATCAGTTGTAGGCTACCTACCTAAATTCACTTCGTCACCTTACTGTTTATGCTTTTAAGTGTTTTTAAAACGGTTCCAAAAATGAAATAGGCCTAATTAAGTCATAAAATCATATAACAGTTAAATAAGTAGGTCTACAGCACATCGGAGAAAGCAAAACACAGTTTCAGTGGGCACACGCAATGACCTTGGCCTAGGTAGGGAAAATTCGCCAAAAATCGACAAAACTCAAAACAAATTTTTATAATTTTTCTTTTTTATTTCAGATGTATCCAAAATCCGCTAAAATCCGTGCGAGGGGACAGTATACAATGAAAATTGAAAACTAAACAAATATGAACAGATTGATTTGAAATTTTGAACACACACAGGTCTACATCATCTTAGTTTTACATGGTAAGTTTTCAAAAAATGTTCCGACTATTTTTCGAACATTTTTTGAGTGTGGACCAGTGATCACTCACTCACCACTACAAATTATTCACCTGAAGTAGGTTATGATAGAAAAAAACAACCCCACGACATGATCACGAAACCTGCCAGGGGGTTGAATTTTCTACACATGCACCCAGACTATCACTTACGAGAGGAACGAGGCGTGCTGTTTTCATACGGGCAGTCTTCGCCATGCACTCATTAAACTACAATCAAGTGAATATTATTAGTTTCAAATTCAATACGATTTACAATGTTACACTAGCCTACACTAAATAAATAAAATTCCGATTCCGTCGGCCGTAGTAAATGAATTCAAAACATTGGTCATCGACGTGAATGTCGTCATCACCGTTGTACAACGTCATGTTGTAAATGTACGGTGTCATGTTTATCACTGGAAATACAACAAACAACCGGTTATGATGACCACGTATAGCGTTTCTTGTTACACCTGGTGAGGAATGTACATACGAAGATTCCAAAGCCAGCGGTTACAAAGAAGAACTATATGACATCACACGAGTTGGCACACGGAACTGTAAAATGACGCCCGCTTTTGTTACAGCGCATACTTTTTTTATAGTATGACATACTAACTTGCATTGAGTAATACTGTTTCATTGTGTTCAATCCAGTATTCGCGTGGACAGGATGATCTCGAGAAACTATCGAACCCGGGACCTCCAGAACGAAGGCCGCACACGCGCCCTAGGACTCAGCCACAGATTCAGCCGTTTCTTCAAGTATGACGCAAACTAATCGAGTTGAAAATCAATATCGATGCAAATTTCCAATGTTGATAGTTTTATAACATTTTTTAAACAAACATAATACCTACGCCAAGTCACAAAAACAATGTTTACTTTCAAGTAGGCCTTCCTGGTATTATTTAAAACTATTTGTAATTAGTATTCGCGCCTCGCAACAAAAAATCGGACCTCTAGCCATAATTCTTTATAATTCTATATACATATGCTAGAAAAACAGTAACAAAGGGGCGAAAAAGTTATGGAACATTGGTTCATCGACGTCGATTATTGAATTTCTTGTGTCAAAGTCGTTATTTTCCATCGACGGGCAACTTTGGTGAAATCTGTTGGTAGTCCGTGGGCAACGACCACAAGGAACATAAAACGATGGAGTTACGATCTATCAATGCAAGCAATGCAGCTGACCGAGACAGCTAGGCGCCGGCGCGCGGGGGAAGGTCGACCGCATCATACGCGTCTAGACAACAGAGTGACGTGTACTGGTTGTAGATCGAGGAAGTGCGTCATGGGTAGACCCCGCGGAACTCGCGGTTTATGTCTGTTGCACTATAGTCTATCTATCTTATGAATTTTCCTATGTTCCAACAAACATTCTATATGGAACGACATTTTGGTTTACGATTTGACAATTTTGAAAGAATTTTAAAGCAATTATAAGTGTTTTACCGACCGAAATCGGAGGTTCCGCAGGGTCATCGATCAAATGAGACTAACTTTCCATGGATCCATCGCTAAAAGTGGAAGAGATAGTAGCAAATACTCGGTGCAATGAAATGCTATATTTTCCCATTATAAGCTTCATACGAATTTCACAGCCCACCGTGTTTCAATATCGACAAAATAGCGCACCTACAGCATGTGGGAAAATTGTCCACACTTTTTCCTAATGCAACAAACTTGGTAGACTGGAAGCCGCGAGTAAAAGTTGAAGATTTGGGAAACATGTTTTCAGGGCGGTTATCCTCCCGACATTGGAAATAATATTTCTACAAGGTGACTGTGTGTGTTTACTAGGCCTACACACGTTTACAAAGATCATATTACAATTTAACAAAAAGCAGCAAATAATATGTACATAGGGCCTATAGATTGTGAAGTGTGATTAAGAAGTTATGCCACACTATTCACAATAATAGTTGTGGTTGTACTTGTAAATCGTTTTAAAGATACTACTAGGAAAGTTGTATAAATTGTTACAAGCCTAGACCAATCACTGAAGTCTTGTGGTAGCCAACTAACACTCAAATTGAACAGTTACATCTTGCTACTTTTCTAATTTTGTTAACGACTATCAGTTTGTTTGGACTGTGTTGAACATTGGGAGATACGAAACTCCTGACGAAAGACGAATAAATTGTTTCCCATAATGAAAATATAGAACGACCACTTCATCGCAATTCGCGACAGTCGTCCTTCAGACCATTCGAAATGAATAACAATTTAAACTACTACTCAAACAGCCACGTTGGTACCTAATTATAGCTCCCACGTAGTCGCGCCCTCGTTCCACGTGACCAAGCTCACACCTGACTTTCGTGACGTCATCGTATGATCGCGTCGGCAGCCAATCAGAGAACGAAGGTTGGGAAACTCCTTCTCGCGTGATGTGAAGAATGCGCTGCGCCACGGCCCACGACCACGATGCGCGCTGCCGTTTGATGACCCGCCACAAAACAAAACTTGTACAACACCGTACGTCGGCATAATATATTCCATGCGTTCAATTTAAAATTTAAATGATTCATGACAACATTTCTAGAAGCCCCTCCCTATAGGAAACTCAAACTAACAATAGATAGCGCTGCTAAGCTACCTCCTTATCTGTGCCATTGATGGTTTCAACAAAATATCAAGTATGAATTTCCTCTTCCTCCACATCGAAGTTTATTTGCTTGCCACCAGATTCCTTGTGAGCACGGCTTATGTTCTACAATGTGGCTAAAATGTTCTTCCTAAGCTTCTGCTATTGAAATGAAAATTAAGTGACCAAATTACAAAAGCAATAATCAATAATAAATCAATTTATCATCTACAATTCTATCTCAAAACTATCTACAATCAATATTTTCGCCGAACGCGTGGCTCATGGTACCGATTCAAATTCCTTAGAAGCCATGGTTTTTATAACAGTCTTTTGTATTCATGGATCACTCCCCATTATCTCGAATAGCAGGATTGCAATAATATGATGATAATATTGTCCCTACCACCCCTCCAAAGACTACCTGGTACCCAGGCCAGGACTATAACTAGTTGTACAGGTTGTAGATATAGCCTGTGCAGATTATCAAAGGATATATAGGCTACAGGCTCAAAAATATAGGCGTCATATTATATCCTACATTTTTGTTGAACAAGACTCAAATCAAACTGTGAACTATGCATTTTGATGATTGATTTCAAGACTATGTGATGATGATTCTTGATGCTTCACGTCTCTATGCAATCATGCTATTTGAGATAGTGAGGAGTTATGAATGAAGATGGCCAATTTACAAAAACCAATATCCCGAAATGAGTCCCACCTGTAACGTGTGAGCCACCTCTATTGGTAGAAAGAACTTGTTTATAATTTGGACACCACATGATTTAAATGCACCAAAACATAATATTTCTGCCCGGACCCCTTCCGGCCCAATCCGTCAATTTTCATATTTTGTACAGTTTTAAACATTCCTTAAAATATCTAAATACAAATTTATGCATAGCCTACTAACAAGAAAGCACAAACGAGTCAAATGTACGCAGTGTTGTTAAGTAGCACGCTACATTTGAAAATGCGGTAAAGTAGCGAGTAGCAAGCTACTATACACGAGTATTTGTAGCGAAAAATCGTCGCTACTCTATTTTTGCAATTTTGAAATGCAATGTAAAATGACACCGCTTATAGACATATTTTTGGCTTCCAAGTTGTCGATAGGTCTACATTAGGCCTATTTTCATTAACATAAAAATGATTATTGGTAAGAAGGCCTAGATTACCAAAGAAATAATTAAATAGTATGTACTCCTGGTCCTTTATAAGAAATTAAAGTAGCTGTAAAGTAGCAAGCTACTTACAAATTACAGTAGCTGAAAAGTAGCCAAGTTGCTTTCAAAGATCAAGTAGCTGTAGCTGTAACAGCGCTACTTTTAAAAAGTAGCTTTAACAACACTGAATGTAGGTAAAATAGCAACATTAGCGTTATGCCAAAACTCAAATCCTTACCTATTGCAACGATTATTTACTTTGTGGCTTTTGTGAACCTGACCAAAACGCCAATCAGAAAGACATAAAAGCCAGAATAGATCCATCATGGGAAGAGTATCTAGGCATAGGCCTAGATCCTTATCCTAGGATGTTATCCTAGGCCTAGAGCCAACCCAATTGTTGGTCAGTCAAAATTCAAGCCCAGGCCTACTCACCTACAGGTATATACCTGTCCCTGTAATTTAGCAAGTTGATACGGTGATACCACATAACGTTCCTACAGTTCCAGTGAGCCTTAAAATAGGTATATATACCAAAATAGGTATATATACCAAACGGAATTGAATCGCATAGGCCAATTGTCCAGACCAAACAGAGGTCCTTATAAACAGCCTAAAGTACACTCAGATCTTAAAATTTAACAAGCAATTCCAGGTTACCTCAAATTACAGTCATCATGCCTATACAAGCAAAAATGGTGCACAATTGCCCGGCAACGATAACGGATTTGCGAACGTGCCGTCATTGGGCTTGAATGGTGCAATTTAAGCTACCGGGATAGAGGAACGGGAAGCTCAAGCGTAGGCCTAGGTACATCGTGTTGTAAAGCGTGATTCACAATCAGTTGTGTGTAAGTCGTAGGGTTTATTCGACAATGACTGGTAGGCCCTAGGGCCTAGGCCTGGTTAGGCAAGCCAGGTCCTAGGCTAGACCATTGGCTAGACCTAGGCCTAGGCGGCAGATGTGTAGGCGGGCCTAGGCCTAGGCCCTAGATAACTTCATAGAGACAACTGCTAGGGCCTAGGCTATGCCTAGGCCTACCGCGAATGTCACATAGAAACATTACTAGGCCTAGGGTAGGGGCCTAGGCCTACAGTAAACTAGGTAGGCCTAGGCCTAGGTACAGACTGCCTCGTTGGGTGTGTGGATGGATTAAGGGCGCTTTGATTGAACAGCAAAGGTAATTCGCGCGCTGCCTCGTTGGGGTTAGGATTCATGAGCCCCAGGCTGGGGTCCAGGTTACGCTAGGCCTAGGCCTAGGCCTAGAAAGTCTGTGGTAGGCCGCCTAGGGCTAGGCTAGGCCTATATTGTACGCGCTTACTCACCCGCTATGGTAAATCTATCCATGTAGTTGATCAAGTTCACGAAACATAAAACCACGACTGTCAGCCATTCCCGCGCAGTCAGTCCCCTTATGACACTGGAGTCGCCACGCCTCCCTTTGCTGCTGAGATGTGAGTTTGATGTCACCAAAGATGGAATTGCTGTGTCAGAAGTATCACCTTCGTCACCACTAAACATAAGTTGCTGATGAGAATTATTTGGCGGTATACCAGTGGGTTCCATGCTTAGAATTCGCAAATGGTGTTTATCAACCAATATCTGTGCTGGCATTAGTAGGCCTACAAAATGTTTATGAGTACACTGTTCAAAGTTCACTACCAGAATGACAGACTTGAGGACTTGCCGACTTGAGTTTTCCTCCAAACTCCAACCACACTCGGTACGGAACACGTCACGACGCAGACGCACGTCGAACTTCTTAGTTCATGATATTGCTGATAGGTTGTGCTACCTATCGCCAGAACAACGAGAGTCGACAAAGAAGTTTCCTGGGCTCTGGTTTCTTTATCGACTCTCGGAGAGAAGCGATCGCGATTGTCCTATGGACCCTTCGAGAAGGCTGTGCACTGTTCAAAGGCATCTCGACCGGCGTGACTTTAGCGACGATATCTCGAAGTCGAAAATGGCCGCCGCGCGTGCTGCCAGCATACCGGCATATTGTAGTAAATTCGCTAGTAAAATAATATAATTATTTTAGCCTCTAAAGTGTAACAATGCAATGCATATTGTCACGTAAAACTCAACTCAATATAAATAATAAATTCCACTAAACCAGAGATGTTACGGAAAATCCATAGTATTAGTATATAAATGTATAAATGTCATAAATGTGTTTCTCAAACTGAGTGACACAGACACAGATTGTCATTGTCCAAGCATTGGTCCAAGTTCGTACCTCCGTGAGGGAAATAATACCCCATTAAGGAAATGCGCATCATTTTTTTCACTAAACCCTGATATGCTTCGCGCCACCTATAGTAAATTATTAATCTTAAATTATAAATTATGCACACAAGATTTCCAATCTGCGTGACACCCCACAGTTGTTCAGTAATTAACCCCAGGTTCGTACCTCCGTGCAGGCAATAATACCCCATTAACCAAATACGCATCATTTTTCAACTAAACCCTGATATGTTCCGCGCCACCCATAGTAAATGCTTAATACGCCATACACTACCTATGCAAATAACACTTCCAATCTGCGTGACACCACACAGTTTTTGAGTAATTGACCCAGGTTCGTACCTCCGTGAGCAAAGGGTAGTATCTACATCAAAAACCACAGGAAATGTTCATTATGAAATCATATCTCAAGATTGCAACAAGAAATCTAAAATCTAAATCAGCAGCGCACTTTGCTTTTGGTTAGCCATACAGATTGAGTAAAATATTGTAACCATGAGCGTATAGTATTTTGATTATAATTCGATAATTAGTAATAAAATTAATTATTATTTATAAAACTAGGAAAACGCTCTGTTTGACGCGTTGATAAGCGAGCGCGTCCATATCTACGAACGTTCTGGCGAAAAGATCTCAAAGCTAATAAAAACATCAATTAACAACAACTCAAGAATGCGTAAAAAATTTTTAAATTTTCATAGCTATTATACTTCCCGATATTGTTGAATGCAGTGCAATGTGCGTTGCTAAGAATTTTCGTTGTCATTCTGTCTAGTGTTTTCGCCGCGGTCCGCCACCGTTACTAACAGTTATTGACAGCATTTGAAATGTAATTTCTGCCTCTAATCCCGTATCAGATTGCGTTTACATTAGTATATTCGTGACCGGACAAAAATTTACTATAAGATATAGCGACCTCACATTTTGCTGTTAGGCCTATTGTGTTTCAGAAATATATTTTCGAGTAACGTTTGTGTAACTTTGCCAATATTTATCAAATCGCCATAAAAGAACATATTCGTAACCGAAAAAAAGCTTTAAAAAATATGGCTATCATTTTGCCGCCATTTTGTTTCAGAAATTTTTTTGCAGTAACTATGGTGTAACTTTGTAACTTTTCGAACGATTTTGCCTCAAAACTATACACCTTAAATCCACATCGAGGATTGTAGATGGTTCAAATTTCAAGTTGATCGGACTTTCCGTTCGACCGCTATCGACAGACATAAAAAAAAAAAAAAAACAGAACGAAGTGCCATAAGAGTCAAGTGGAGACGCTCGCTTCGCTCGCTTAGTAAGTCACGACTAAGCGCATTCAATGTGTAGGGCTTACTAACACCACAGTTCAGTTCAGATTTTCGATTTCGAAGCCCATTCTTGTGATATGATTTAAAAACTAGGAAAACGCTCTGTTTGACGCGTTGATAAGCGAGCGCGTCAATATTTACGAACTTTCTGGCGAAAAGTTTTAAATGCTAATACGAACAACAATTAACAACAATTCAAGAATGCGCATTGCAAAATATGTTCTTATTTCCATATGGCTATTATACTTTCCGACATTGTTGTATGCAGTGCAATGTGCGTTGCTAAGAATTTTCGTGGTCATGTTTTCAACACGGTCCGCCACCGTTACTAACACTTATTGACAGCAATAGAAATGTAATTTCTGCCTCGAATACGTATCGGATCGCGTTTACATTAGTATATTCGTGACCGGACAAAAATTTACTATAAGATAGCCACCTCACATTTTGCCGTTACTGCGTTTTAGAAAAATATTTTCGAGTAACTTTCGTGTAACTTTGCCAATATTTATCAAATCGCCATTACATTAATATATTCGTGACCGGAAAAATCTGTAAAAAAATCTGGCTATCTCACATTTTGCCGCCATTTTGTTTCAGAAAAATATTTTGCAGTAACTATGGTGTAACTTTGTAACTTTTCGAACGATTTTGCCTCAAAACTATACACCTTCAATCCACATCGAGGCTTGTGGATGGTCTAAATTTCAAGTTGATCGGACTTTCCGTTCGACCGCTATCGACGGACATAAAAACAAAAAAAACAAAAAACAAAAAAACAAAAAAAAACAGAATGAAGTGCCATAAGAGTCAAGTGGAAACGCTCGCTTCGCTCGCTTAATAAATGAAAAATGATGCGACCTGGGTCAATCACTCAAAAACTGTAGGGGATCACGCAGTTTAAAAACCATGTATGTATAGGCAATATATTGCAGATTAATAATTTACTGTAGGTGGCGCGAAAAATGTCAGGGTTTACTTAAAAAATGATGCGCATTTAATGGGGTACTATTTCCCGTACGGAGGTACGAACCTGGGTCAATTACTCAAAAACTGTAGGGTTTCACGCAGTTAAAAAAACATGTTTGTATAGATAATATATTTCAGATTAATAATTTACCGTAGGTGGCGCGAAACATATCAGGGTTTCGTTAAAAAATGATGCGCATTTGGTTAATGGGGTATTATTTCCCGCACGGAGGTACGCACCTGGGTCAATTACTCAAAAACTCTGGGATGTCACGCAGATTGGAAAACATGTGTGTATCCAGGTTATATTGCAGATTTACAATTTACTATAGGTGGCACGAAAAATATCAGGGTTTAGTTAAAAAAATGATGCGCATTTGGTTAACAGGGAAGGATACCTCTATGTCAAAAACCGTACAAAATTTTCATTTTTAAATCATATCACAAGAATGGGCTTCGAAATCGAAAATCTATACCTTATTATCCAAATTCGCATCATATTTTTAATAAACCCTGATATGTTTCGCGCCACCTATAGTAAATTATTAATGTGCAATATATAACCTATACACAGATGTTTTCCAATCTGCGTGACACCCCACCGTCACAGGTTCGGAATGACGACTGATCATGGGCTTTCTTGTTCTATAGTCCCAAAACCGCATCCCCAGCACTGAGTTTCCTGTTTCACCCCGTGAGCTGTGATATGAGTATGACTCACTTCCGGACCTTATACAAAATTAAAGTAGCTGTAAAGTAGCGTCACTCCTTTTTTTGAGTAGCTGTACAAGTAGCGAGCTACTTGACAAAATACAGTAGCTGAAAAGTAGCTAAGTTACTTTCAAATATCAAGTAGCTGTAGCTGTAACAGTGCTTCTTTTAAAAAGTAGCTTTAACAACACTGGTTTTTGAGTAACTGACCCCGGTTCGTACCTCCGTTAGGGAAATAATACCCCATTAACGAAATGCGCATCATTTTTTTAACTAAACCCTGACATGTTTCGCGACACATATAGTACATTATTGATCTTCAATGCATTACCTATCTAAATATGTATTTCAAACTGCGTGACACCCCACAGTTTTTGAGTAATGGACCCAGGTTCGTACCTCCGTGTTTAAAAAATGATGCGCATTTGCTTAAAGGGATAGTCAGGTGTAAAAATAAAAAACTACCATTTGTAAATGTCCACCCTCAAATATGAAAAACATGACTAAAAGATACCATGTATACTTACCTTAAAAAGCAGGCGGTTAAAAAATAAAAGAAAACGCGATGTTTTGCTTGTTGCTACCAAGTTGCATCGAGCAACAATTCTCATGGTAATTCCCATTTAAAAAATATGTTGCCTCGAGAATCGAGATAGTAAATAACCACCGCTAAAATAGAGCACTTATCAAAAATCGATCACGAGGTTTAATGTGCATCGTTTCTCTACTGATAACATGTTTAGTACGAACGTGTACTTCTACAAAATGCCCTGCAAATGCAATTAAGTTTTTTGTGACTTGATGTGTAGGAAAGTTGCAATCTGTTTTGAGCGTCATTGTCCGCAGTCGCAGTGATTTGCGGAGCGCTGGCTGGTCTCGTATAACACAATGAGTGTTCTGTCTATCGGGAAGGCGCTAGCGAGCTCAGAACCAATACAGCTGTACTACGCTTTATAAGAAAAATGCAGCAGAGCTGCCCGAAGAGAATCTAGTAGAATAGCAAATTGTTCACTATTTTTTTCTTGCACTGAAGCAACCTATATTTTATTGTACTGAATTTCATGCACCTATGACTGGTGATTTTTTAGTTTTTCAGCCGACTATCCCTGGGGCACTATTTCCCGCACGGAGGTACGAACCTGGGGTCAATTACTCAAAAACTGTAGGGTGTCACACAGTTTGGAAAACATATTGTGTGTATAGGTTATATATTGCGGATTAATTATTTAGTTTAGGTAGCGCGAAACATATAAGGGTTTAGTTAAAAAATTGTGTGCATATGGTTAATGGGGTATTATTTCCCGCACGGAGGTACGAACTGGGGTCAATTACTCAAAAACTGTAAGATGTCACGCAGTTTGAAATACATATTTAGGTAGGTAATGCATTGGAGATTAAAAATTTACTATAGGTATAGCGCGAAACATATCAGGGTTTAGTTAAAAAGTGATGCGACTATTTCCCTGAACCTGGGTCAATTACTGAGGTACGGAAAAGGGCCAATTACCGGTACCTCAGGGTTTAGTTGAAAAATGGATAGGTAGCTTATTATACATAGAAACCGTTGTAGGTGCGTAATGCTTATTCCATTTGGTGCTCAGCGTATTTTGTTTTTACTGTTGGCTACGCGTACCGCGGCCATTGTCGACTTCGAGATATCGTCTCTATCTTCACGCAGGTGGTATCTCGCGCAAATGTCACCGTTTTCGGATTTCCATTCGAAAAATTGTGAAGTTTCAACCTATAAATTCTGTTACTTTCATTTAAGGCGTGTGTAAACTAGACCTACAATGAATGCACCACCAACATTTGAATCATTTCTTCTTTTCGAAGGAGAAAAAAAGTAAGTAAACTTAGTAATGTCAAGGCTTGGGAACCTAGGCCTAGGCCCTAGGCCTTGAAGGAGGTTAGGCCTAGGCCTAGTTTAGTTTAGCCCTAGTCCTAGTTTAGTGTAGGTCTTTGGTTTAGCAGTCTTCTGCTAAGGCCTAGGCCTAGTTACATAACACATTTAGTCTTTGCTGTTTCACTCGTTTTTCTGTCCACTTGCTTTATATAGGCCTAGGCCTAGTTACTGTCTATTCTAATAACACCCTAACTTTGTACTTTGAGGTTAAGCCCATGCCTAGGCCTATAGGGCCTAGGGTTGCCTTGTGGGGTTCTAAGCATAAGGCTAGTTATATTATTAATACGATTGTGTTTTAGAATCATCAAAGAGCAAGACACAAAAGTACCTAACGCAGCTATATTTACAATAAATAAAGAAGACCACACATTGGGGAACATGATACGGAAGTAAGTAAATTGTCATCATCAACAACAACAAATGCAAGTGTAAGCCTATATGCCTACGTCTAGGCTAGCCTACTTAGTCTATCGATTCTGTCGGACTTGAAGTCTTACCTAATAGGCTAGGCCTAGTCTAGCCCTATGCCTATTCACACATCTGTTGCTACTAAGTGGGCCTAGTAGGCCTAGGCCCCTAGCAAGTTGTAGGCCTAGGGCCTAGCCCTAGTAGTAGTAAAGCTTCTCTCATAGGCCTAGGCCTTTGTAGGCTACCTTCAAAACTATGACAATTCACAACCATGAGCATGGGCCTGTTGAAGTCCGTTAACAATTGTTCAGCCTAGTGCCTAGTTACAACCATTGCATGTGCCATAGGGCCTTGGCCTATTGAACTACTTTAGTAGGGTCTATCAGGGCAGGGTAATGGTGAATTCACGACCTTGCGCTGCGAGCGTTATGCGGGGTTCTTATGCTCTGACGCTGGCGTACAGCGTTAGTCGTTGGCCAATCAGGCAACGGAACGCCGTACGCGACTCCTCCCCTTTTCAAATAGGATTCATTTCTATTTGCCCAACGACGAACGCTATAGGCCTACGCCAGCGTTGGACCATGAGAACCCAGCATTAGACTTTGTTGCATTGACTTTATCATCTGTTCACGACTTTGCTTTAAACCACAGCCTTCTCGACGAGTCAAACAGCGGATTCAAGGTCTACTTGATCTCCGATGAAGTGGACCTTGCGCGGATTGAACCTACGTTCGAGAAGGCTGTGCTTTAAACCGAGTATCCCGGATCATACATGCCGCGAAGATCAAGAAGGCTTTGCTTTGCGTTATTGCTATTTGCGTTGGAAAGTTGAACTATAATCAATGTTTGCAGCATCGCACAGTCGCGCACTGATGATGCTCATGATTGGCTGCTAGGACTTCGAAGTTCAAAGTTGCGTAGCGCAACTCAAGGTCGTGAATTCACCATAAGGTGTGATATTGCCGTAATGTTGGTTCTCATGCCTTGACGCCATAGCCTACACTGCATACAACATAACAGCAATAGAGTATAGGCATATTATACATATGCCTAATACCGTACGTATGATAATAGATAATCTTAGTGGGTTTATTCCTGCTTCCAATGCAGAAGGTCCAGGGTTCGAATCCTGGTTTGGGCAGGGTTTTTTTAACTTTAGAGATTTACTAATCTATTCATATTATGATACTTGTGAGTTGTGACACATGTATGGTGATAGCAACAAAGCACATAGGTAATAAATACCAGTAGAATAAATGTCTACCACTGAAAATCACTTCTTGGAACTGAGTGGGTATAGGACTACAAATTTATTTGGTAAATTTTGAGCACAGATGATTCTTGTTTATACTCACTTTTTTCATGGAAAACTAAGCATAGGCCTAGTTTTATTGTGAAATGTTCATTTTGTAATCATTTTAATTAGGTCTATGTTACAATTTATTATTATTCATTAAAACACTGTTAAATGTTGCTGGAAGTATTTTTTGACTAGCATTCCACCTCCCTCGTTTGAGCCATCTACGTTGTAACTTGTTGCCAATAGACTTCCGATAAATCATAGGAGGCCTACTTGTATTTAAGTTGAAAGTGTCTTTTAGGGTTTTTTCATTTATTTACGTTCTTACACCACACTCCCTGTCTGCTCCTAGCAGCTGCGCTCATGCTTGTACGCCATATTGAACGTGATTCAGATGTCAAAACAATGAACCGTAATACCGTATTTTAAAAATGGAAATTGACTATCAAAAAACCTATAGGCTAGGCCTACATATTTCATTTGTAAAAAAAGTTACTGTAACTTACAGATAAATAATCAAATAATGTGTAATAGGCCTATAGCCTACTACCTAGGCCTACATAATCAATCTCGCCAAGGAATACACAAAAGAAGTGAGTACCGGTACAAACAATTATCAGCTGTGCTCAAGATTAACCATTTATTTCTTTATCCATCAATCCAAAAAGGGCAAGAGTTGCGTAAGACGTTCCATTGCCTGATTGGTCAACAACGTGACGCAATACGCAGCGTCAGAGCATGAGAACCCTGCATAAGTATAACCACATTACTTTATTTTCGTCATGTCTAGGTTTTGATTTGAGTTTTCTTTGGAAATTGTTCACTAGAGACTAGAGAGGTCTACAATTGAAGAAATAGACTATTATTAGTAAATTATTTTGGAAAATAAAAGTGCATCCCTTAAAAATGTGTTACCTGCATTAATTAATAGTTAAAAGCCAAAAAGATCTTTTCGACAAGCTTGGGTGTATCATAGCCTAATGGCAAGAATGCAAGATCAGTTCAGTAGGCCAATGTAATTAATTTTATTGTCTATGCATGTTCCAAGAATGTTTTTTTTGTAATTTTATTTTTTTATCATTAGGCTATTATGCCATCATGCTAGATCTGGTCAATCAGTAGAGATTAATGTACAATATATCTTTTTCCTTCATTGTAAAATGCTAAGTAAGCCATGGCCAATAGTTCTTATAGGTACTTAAAAAACTGTAATGTATTTTTCTTTTGCGTTTCTTTTTTTTTCTTAAAATAATATGTACGATGTTACTTGTAACCAATTTAAATAGGCTACAGACATGTATGTGTTATTTATGTATTTTAGGCTTATCTTTTTGTCTTTTATACGTAGGGACCTATTGACAAATACACCCAAATCTATGTAAAAACAAAAAATTGATAATGGCAAGTAAACTGAACTGAAACAATAAACTTGATAGTTTTCTTTTAGTCTAGGTGGAAATCGGTGTGATGTCGCAGACTATTTAATGGTAACATACTATAGCCTATGATTCACATTTTTCAGCCAACTGTTGAAAGATCCAAATGTCTTGTTTGCTGGCTACAAATTACCACACCCTCTGGAGCACAAATTTGTGATAAGAATCCAAACAACTTCGGACTACACTCCACATGATGCTCTCATGCACGCAATAACAGATCTACTAGCTGAGCTTTCATTGTTTGAGGAGCGATTTAAGGTAAGCCTTTTCTGGATCCCCTCCACCCACCCCCCCCCCCCCCTTTGCTCTGGGCTTAAATGTTCAGCGTGCCACTGTACACAACCTGTTTCAAACCGGGTAGGGTACCTATTATTCAATGTAGTCCCTACACTATGGTAGACCGTATGACAGGTAGAGTGCGCTGTGAGCGATGACGTTCAGTTTGCCTATTATATCTAGCCCAGCTTCAGTTAAGTGCTCCAAATCTTATATGCCTAGTATATAATTTACAGTAATGTTTATTATTGACATACCTACTAAAGCACTTAAAGCTTAATTATTAATGAGTGTTATGTAATTAAAATAAAAATCAGCTTAGGAATCCAAAAAAACAAGTGAAACCTAGTACAAGGGTTGTTGGAATAACACAGTCTACCACACTCTTCGCATGTGGGTAAGGTTAAGCCGTCCCACAGCCATCTGTATTTACACGACATAATTGTATGCGTCAAGTGAGGGGCATTAATGATATTGATATGTTACGAGTTGTTAACATTTTAAGTGTTAGACAAAAATATGCTTTAAAGGTTTTAAAAATGATTAACAATATTTTAAATGATATTGGTCCACCATATTTAAAGGAATTGTTAAAGTTAAATAAAGAAATTCATTTTCATGACACCCGTTTTTCCAAAAATATTAATGTTAAAAAGGTTTGTAAAACTTCTACGCAAAGAACGTTGACTTTTAATGGTTTTAAGCTCTATAATGAATTTGTAAAATATCTTAATGATATTAATGTTCAGCAAGTAAGTGTAAAGAACATGACAGAATTTGTTAAAAACAAATTTACCATATGAGTTGTAAATGTACATTTTGTATTACATTAGCATTTGGCTAAATAAAGAATTATTATTATTATTATTATTATTATTATACTGACATTAGTGTGAACAGGAACGCTCACAGCGCTGCTGTCATACGGTCTCCCATACTACGACTATACTGTGCTTCAATGGCAACACCTTTTTGTGGCGATTTTAGTGGTGAGGAAAACATTTTATCAACTGAGAGTATATAACTAGATCTGCTATGCAGCATAGACAAGGTCTTCTTGATCGCAACCTAGCAGAGATCAAGTGGCCCTAGACCTTGAGTGCTGATTGACTAATCCAGCAGGCTGTGATAAGCTGGTGCTGGAATAGTGCCACCATACTACCAACTCAAGTCCAAGCCTGCTGATGTGTCAGTCTTGATTACATAGGGATCTTGACTGCTGGGCTAGCTGGTACTCCGAGAGAATGTGGGAGAAAGTAGCAATGCAATGCCCCATTGCCGTTGGTTAGATCATCAAACATCAAACTGAGTTTGATGAAAGATATTATTATTTACTTCATATGATTTTTAGTTCTAATGGTTTTCTTTTCTTTTTTTAGGATGCCATCAGAGAAAAGAAAGACGGGTTGGATTAAAATTTTAAACTTCATATTATGACAAACATTGTGGTAACTGGTTTGGTGTGATGCCTGCACTACTAATTGCTAGATTATAATTTTGTTGATGTAAAAATGATGGAACGAACATTGTATCTTCCGTCCTAAACTAGGGGGGACTCAGCAGATTTGGATACAGGAATCACGTGACCATTGAAAAATGAAAACACTGACAATCTTCTTGCACTATGAGCACAAGAAATAAGGTGTTTCTTAATTAACTACCATCTATTACCATTTCTAAAGCTACCTCAATGCAACTTCAGAATGTAGTCACATTTTAACAATATTGTACGTATTTATAAAATTAATAAAGAAAGGTAGGTAGTAGGTACTGTTAAATTAATGTTGAACCATAAATGATGGTGTAATAATTGAATGGACTAAGCAGTCATTCTGGCTATACCAACCCCTCCTTCCACGGCACGCCCATACTTACTTTTCATTACGACACGTTCTGCTTACTTGACCAACGTTGTTCAATCTCTTGGAACTGATCCTTCTCCAGATGGGTATTGCAGATGGCAGTACTGCTGAGCAGCACCCAGCCAGTCTAGTTTGGGATTCAGTCTAGACTCTGATAAGATGACGATATCAATGTATGTAATACAGTCTGTATAAGGTATAAAATGTGGAAACCAAAACTTTGTATGTAAAGAATAAAAAAAATGTCAATTGTCAAGTATTTAGGCCTCATTTCATTATTATTTTATTGCCAAAGCTTATTGAATTAACTCAGGAAATGCTCTGTGTGAGGCATTGGTACGCGTGCATGAGATAGGTGTGAAATTGCACATTAATAGCTTAGATAGCTTGTACCAACTTTATCTACCCTTTTGGTTGATCCTTGTGCCAGAACTGCAATCAACTTCTTTGTGGACTTCCCAATGCTTATGACAAAAACCATCTACGATCAACTTTCTAACTGCATGAGGTTGGTTGTTGCGCAAAAGTTCATCCTTAAATGCAAGAATATGTGGAAAGGTTCCATACTCGTTGCAGTGTGGATGACAGCAGTGGGTGTTCTCGAATGATCTGCCTGACACAGCGGGTACAGCAGAGGTTTAACATCTTAAAGCAGTTGATCCACTGCGAAGAAGGTAACCCATCTTTCGAATCAATCAATCAATATCCGACCCTGTTCATTTATTCACTCTAAGGCTCGAATGCATAGTTCACACTCAAGCCCTCCTCAACTCAGCCTCATCTAGCCACCAATCACAGAGCCGTCCGCATG
The DNA here is from genome assembly GCA_945910005.1 of Isoperla grammatica. Classification (NCBI taxonomy): domain Eukaryota; kingdom Metazoa; phylum Arthropoda; class Insecta; order Plecoptera; family Perlodidae; genus Isoperla; species Isoperla grammatica. The sequence goes on along the minus strand of OX246737.1, from coordinate 33,786,642 downwards.
GCAATGCTGTTCTGTGATTGGTGGTTGAGCGAGGCTGAGGAAGGCTAGAGTCTGGACTATGCATTCGGAGCATAGTGTCTCCTGGAACATTTAAACACCTCTCCCTTTAAGTGGGAGATGTGTTAATTTTCATAAAGATTTCTCACGCATAGTGAATACATAATAACCTGCCGATTGTCAAGCTTAATTACATCAGTAGAGCAAGTTTAGAAAAGCATAGTCAATTGGTTTCAAATACGGTAACATGGAGAATAGTATCTTGAACATTTAGCAATTTATTATATACTATGTTGAAAAATTGAATGTGAGCTTCCCATGTGCTCTCTCTCTCATTATTCCAAGACCTTTGAATTTCTGTGGAAAAATGTAGCTCATTGGCATATTGCCAGGAAGGCCAAAAATTGCTTCACTCCACTTCTAACAATTTATCTACATCCTCTAAAAATGGATAGGTAGCTTGTTGTATGTATAAAAGCATTAAAATTTAAAATGTAAATGTATGTATTAAAGATGGCCAAATATATTGGTTTATAACGTTTAATTTTTTAACTGGATGTAGAAGGGGGACTGAAAGTAGTAGGTCCATGTTTTTGTTTAAATTTGTAATAATATTTTCTCTTCAACAATTTTGTTCTGAAAATGAATTTCAAGGTATCGAATTCTCTCTACCAGACCAAGTGCATCAATGCTTCAACCATACATAGACTTAAACCATTATCCAAAACCACTGGCCGAGAAGATAGTTGCCCAGCTACTACTTACTACGTAGGCCTACATGTATATCATTACTTTTGGACGGCTTTATGTTAAGTCCAATTTGGTTGAACTTATATAGCCATGGATGTAAGTTAAAAGGAAACAAAGAAAGCAAGTTACCTGCTACAGTATATCTGGTGACCTGCGCCAATCAGCGTTGAACTACGTCATGAATATCACCATGCTTTCAAGTGGAACCATGCACACTAGGAGCAGCACTGCAATCATGTAACTTTGATCGCTAACGTTGAAATCGTTATTGTGTAGCCAATGAGAATCGAGAATTATAGAAGTTCACAGGAACTAGTCAAAATCCAGCAAGCCGTGAGCGACATTGGCAGTCTTTTGTTTTTATTGAAAGCCTGTCAAAATGTATCAAAATTTACACTTTATTGAGTAGATCCATAGAGTAACTACTCACGGCACGTATTTATTGTCATATTCCACTGTGTTCTAGAGGTAGGTCTAAACTCTAAGGGTATAGTCTGTCCTACTTTAGTTTTGTGAAATAAAGTCGTTTAAACACCGGCGTTTCCGCCATTTTTTTGTATCGAAAGCTGTTAATGGCTGGGTGATCGCGATCGAGAGGCGCGCACGATTTTCGTGTTGATGATAATAATGATAATTGGGGTTGACGTCCCATATTTTTGTAACTATGGCTAGTTGTCATCCCCGGAATGAGTGTTCAACGTTTAATAGCGTTACCGAGCTGTACATAATTGCATTTAAGAGCTATGATCGTTCAAATGTACAATTTTCAACGATGTCGATCGTTATCTACCAAAGTTACGTGATCGCAGTGCAGATTCAAGTTTGTCAGCATTGTTCCACACCGTATGAATGCAACATTAAGTCCGATTCACACAAAGTTATAAGGTATTGCAATAGCAATAAGAATAGGGTATAAGAAAGTGGTATAAGGTATAAGCTAAGGACGCCAAAGATTTTCCTGAAAAGATACTACATTCTTTTGTAGACTTCTTTGACTTGCTCTGGCGGCAGTTTGAGTAACTACAGCTGGCTGTCAATCAGCTGACTTCCCGCAGCTGTTATTTACGTTTTAAACCGGCATCGAATCTATTGACAATAATTCAAAACAATAGTTAAAAATATTAAGAAAAACAATAATTATTATTATTCATTATTGTTGTGTTGTTAAATCATTAATGACGCCGATGGGAGAAGATATTTTGCACGTAGTTACCGGATGCAAGGTCTATTTGATGTGAACCGGATGTATACGGTGAGTTTTTGTTTTGACTAATAATTTACAATGAAAGCATCTGTTACATTGATTCAAGTTGCTAGCATCCCATTGGCGTGTTATAAGTGACGTTTCAACGTATGATTGGTCCGTCATAAGAAAGTTGAAATCTTATACCAGTCTTATACCAATTGCTATTGCTATTGCAATGACACATTTGTGTGAACCCTTGTACGTAATCCCTATGGCCCAACTCGGCTTGTGACTATACCTATACCTTATACCATTCTTATAACGTTGTGTGAATCGGACTTTATCAGCAAATGCTAGGGCTGACACCTTATCAGCATATCATCCAATGAGTATCCAAGATTTTGTGAAATTTGTACATCAGTCAACTCCTTGATGATGTGATTGCATCACAGTATTGTCAAATTAAATATGGTTGGTGATAGTGGGGCACCTTGTGAAACAGCCTCTTTATACAGATATGGACTTCGTTTTGCTATGGTGGCTTCAAGTTGTATAATTTTGTCAGTCTGGAAGGAGTAAACAATATTTTTCAATTTATTTGGTATTGGCAATGAATTCAAACACCTCTTTGTGTTTATGCCCGATGCTATCAAAAGCTTTGCTCACATCAAGAAATACGATGAAGCAATCGTTTTATGAGACTTGGCATGTTTCAAACACTATTTATGATGCTTGAATTCACAAAATGTTCCCAGTTTTGATACAAAGCCTCTTTGGTGCTTTGAGAATTGGACTAAAAGTCCAAAACCTTAACCGTTCGTCAAAAGGCTTTTCAATAACACTCCTCACTATTGAAAAAATTGTTAGCGGTCACCAATCAGCTAAAAGATTTTCATCCCCGCCTTTGAAGAATACTTATACTGTTTTTCCTCTTAGCACAGTCCTTGGAATATGATGAAGTGATATGTCACAGAAGAATAACCCCATCAGCACCAGGCACGGTATCAATGTTAATAGTGGCCATAGCCTCACTAGTTTTAGAAATGCTGAATGTAAAGGTATTGTTTGGATGCGAGTCAATATTATCAGAACCTACAAAATATCCATTATTGATATGATAATTACAATAATTTTCGGTCCTGAACATGTTACATATTTGAATGTTCATTAATGATTGTAAGGGTTTAGATTTTTTAAATAGTATGTAATGTAATATTTAACTAAACAGAGTGTGCACGTGATAATGACGATAGCCTGTAATGTTTTCTTAGCTTATTGTTGATACCAAACATCCACTTCAAATGCAGGTAAGGTAACAAATAAAACCAGTCTTAACATTATTAAAACTGCTCTATTTCACCAATAATGAACACCATAGTCCATAATACATTTTGCAAAGTGTAGGCTATGATTCCGTTGATCAATACTCTTCCTATTGAGTGAATAGGCAATACAACTACAGGCCTATGAACCAAATGTAAAATTGGACAATAAAAACAGTCAATAAACTTTCAAATATCAATTCCTATCATAAATTGTAAAATTTGTAGTGGTGTTGTCAACTGTGATGACACTGCTGGTTTCTTTCCAATGAGCATTTTCTTACACATACCTTAGAACTGTGAGCTAAAATACAACTACATAGTATGGACATGTTGCACGAGGTCATATCAACATAATGTGCGTCAGATACAGAAGGTAACATTATTTACATGCCTACTTACAAGATTTGTTTTATAAAAATAGTAATATAGTATGTACACACTACACAATACACATACAATACACGTAAGTTACTCCAAGTTATAAATAAATAGTGCATGCTTTTTGTTGCTTGCTTTGTAGTTATACTGATTATACAGATTATTACTTACTGTATTACATTAAATAATAGATAATGTTGATGTATATTATGTATGTAGCATTAAAAAGTTTCTCCATCATCACACTCCTCAGTTGTGTGACCAAACACTGAAAATAACAAAAATCAGACATTACATTTCATTATACTATATTATTTTTAGTAGTAGTTAAACTAGACAGCCGAGATTTACAAATATGTGTGTGCTATATAAATGTAACCTATGTCAGTTCAAATTGCCGGTACTAGTAAATTTATACTGATAGCTTTGACCCAAGTGTAGAGGTATGATGTACTAACGATGAAGGAATATAAGTAGCATGTAACTTAAAAATATTTTTTATATTTGTTTACTAATACTAACATTTCATTTAAAATGCAAGCATCTGAATTGTGTCTACTTGTATGTAGTATCATGTTTTGGCTAAAATGAGTGATTGTCTTGAGTCGATAGCCAAATTAGAATTCTTACAAGTTATGATGAGGGGGGGGGATATGAGTTATTGATTCATATTGGTTATGTACTCAATTCTATGAGTATTAATGTTCATTGATTTACTGTATTTAGTACTTACCTTCACACATGTTGCAATAAGGTCGTTCTGTGACTGGGGCACGGTGAGGTTTTCCGTGTGGTGTTGGCGGCTGGGGAGGTGGAGGGGAGTCCATTGCTTGCCGGGGACAATCTTCAGTTTCATGAAGGTCAAACTCGTCACAAATATCACAGAACATTCGAGGAGCTACCATGCGAGGTTTGCAGCCATTCCTGTAACAAAAAAAAAAAAAATAGAATAAGAGCTTTTGCTGTACATTATTATAAACAGTTGGGCCCACATAAGGAACCCGCTTTTAAGGAAGTTCCACTTTTAAGGAAGTCAGATCCATTTCCCTTCAAATATGAAAGTACATAATATTAACTCTTATATAAGGAAGTTTGGTTTTAACAAAGTAATTTTCGATCCCCTTCAGCTTGGTTAAAACTTAAAAGTGGGCTTGACTGTATTAGGTACCTACATTCATAAAGGGCAAAGGCACATACATAACTTGTCCATCTAGCACAAATTTGCATGTAATATGCAACAATGGGATCTAGCATGTCCATTAGTGGGCCATGTAAACAAATTTGATGGGAAAGTTTTACTGACCATGAAATTAGTGCCCGAAAGAAGCGTCGAAGGCAAATATTAAAACTAAAATTGGAGTTAAGTTACTATTTGCACACAGCATACATTAGTTTTGATGCCATTTATGAGTTACTTTTAGTTTTATGATTTAATACAAATTAAGTTAATTTTAAGTTTTATGAGTACTGAGTAGGTAGTAGGTACAGTGGTGTAACTAAGGGACCGCCGGGACGGCGGTCGCAGGGGGCCCATTGCTCTAGGGGGCCCAAAAATTATTTCTAAGTCATGTATATATACTATTACTATCATAAATTTTCGAATTAAATTGTTGTGCATCACAGCATCAACTTAAAATGCAATTCAGTGTCATGTCCGAAGTAGTCAACAAATTCTCCATTCTCCACCCCTCTATTCTTGCCATAGCAGAGGAAGAGACTATCATTAGGTCCGCTTCCGCCCTCCAAGAAATATATTCAGAAGATTTAACTTTGAACTTCCCATTGCAACTTCTGAGCTTTCGAAACACAATGACTCTAGAAATTCGCAAATCTGACACAATAAAGGCCCTAGTACATCTCTTATAGTGGACTACACAGCAATTTCTTCCAGTTTTCTCGATGTCTGTACCGCACACATCTTGTTTCTCACCTTACCAGTTATGTACGGTAGCGTCGTCTGCTGAGAGATCGTTTTCAAAATTTAAGTTGATCAAGAATTACGTGCGCAACTCAATAGGCCAAGAACGTCTCCAGGTCTAGGACTTCTCAGTATAGAAGCAGAGCGAACAAAAAAATGGATGTCAATGAAGTAATTGACCGGTTCGCAAATTTGAATTCTCGCAAGAAGGCTCTGCATTGAAGATAAGCAAAATATGAAACAAATTATTGGTCGATGGGGAAGGTGGGGTGGGGGGGCATAAATATTTTTGCAAGGGGACCCTGGAGCTGTAGGTACGCCACTGAGTTGGTACATGAATTAAAATTAAATATAAAACATCCTGCTTACAAATTTAATTCGTCCGCTTCAGCTGGTGAAATGCCTATCTCCAAAATTTCGACACGGGCTTTCAGCTCTTCGTTTTTTCTCTGCATGTCAACAATAACAGAATTCAGAAAGTCAATTTGTCCTTGAGCCATTTCCTTTTCTTCCAGTAAGTTGCGATGTGTTGGATCTGAAAAGAATCACATTGAATTGTCAATGACAGATAATAATGAAGGTAGGTGCTGGTATCTCTGGTGAATACAGATTCTGATAAAATGAATTTCAGTAGAAACCATAGGATAATATTTTGGACTCAAAATAAAATATGAATCTAAAACTGATTTTAGTTTCTGGAATACCATAAAAATTTGAAACCTGAAACGGTTGGAAGTAGGGATTACATAAAATAATTGGTAACTGATTTGAAACTTTTTGTTGCATATGAACTGGTTTGATGCCAGTTACATGTGCTTTTGTTTTGTTAACCGGTTGTTCGAAATACAAACGTATGAACAATATTATATATAAAGCTTACCCTATAGGAGGATTGACTGATACCTAGCCTACCATGGTTCACTAGAGAGCCTACAAAGTTACTCGATACTAGATACTTGTCTAAAAAATACGTATATCCTGTGTCTATGGTTTCTAGGATGCCGGCCCCTCACTTCCTCACTACCTCATTATCACACGGTGAATTGTCCACACATCCCACGTATAAGTTCATAGTGACTAAATACAATTCCAGCAGCCACACAGTTTAATTTTCATCTTCATATTATACCTCATCGTTATTGTGTGTTGACTTTCACAGCAAAGGAAATATAGCAAATATTTTGTATTTGGCTGAAAACCAGTTTTTTACCACCTTTCTGAACAATTATCCGGTTAGTACAAAAATTATTCGGGGTAGTCCTTAGTTAGAAGAGGAATTCCCAATTGAGTAAGAATTAAGTATTCTCCTCTTACCAAAGTTCAAGTTCACCCTTTGGTCTTTATTTATTTATTTAGGCACATGCAAGTTATTTAATATTATTATGCCAATGAATGCTTGGTATGCAATTATGTTCATTTGATTGTCCACACCAATGTACAGCATGATGGCCGCTACGTGTAGGAACAGTATGGCCCCCAACAATGTCTGTGTCGTCACTAGAATATCAAGAATACGTACCCGTTATGTTTGCATTTGCAGTAGATTGCTCTACTTGGAGTCTCATTTCAGCTACCTTACGTTCAAGCTGCTTCTTCTCCAGTTCCAAATTATCCAGTAAGGTCTTGTATTTCTTTGCTTCCATCTTCTCTGTGACAAGTGATGAATTCTCAGTCTTTTGATTTTGCAAGTCGATTGCGGTTTGAGTTAGTTGTTCTTTGGTGTTTTGGAGTAATTTTTCTATAGTAGATTTTTCTAATTCACTGTTAGTTTTAAGATCTTGTGCTCTGAAATATGCCATTGAAGATTTATTATAGCAAATATATCGTTATGTTCATCATCATGCCCACATTGACATAACACTTTAATTACAATAACCTAATCTACTACCTATTAGTATTAGTGTAAATTAATTCTGACTATGATTCTATGCATTTGCTATAATACAGTGTACCCTTCCTATGCAACTACATGAAATACAAATTATGCACTTCACTAGGCTATTACAAAAATCAAAGGTTTTTATAGGCCCATGTATTCTCCATATGCTGGAATGTTGAAAATTTTGTACAATAATTGAAATTCCTTTAGGACTGACTGTTAATGCAAATTTATACATTGGTTATGTTGATAGAAGCTAATCAGCTGGAATAGATAGTTGAGTATAGGGATAGGATCCAACAGTTTACCTTCGAATAAGATGAGGAGTAGAAAGTTGACATTGACGACATTTGACAAGCCATAATACAAAAAATGTCATTACTTTTTGTACAACTTACCTTCCATTAAGATTGAGATTTGAAAGTTGGCACTGAATAGACAATAACAAAAATTAACGATGTACTGTATTGGTATTATGGTATTATCGGTATGATTGGTATTATCGTTATTATATCTCTTCACTCTTCAGTGCCAACTTTTAACTCTGAAATTCGTCACTCGAAGGTAACCTGTTGGATTCTAACCTAACCCTATACTCAACCACAAATATCTATATTTTATTGTTTGATGTCCCTACTACTGCTTAATGAAAGTGAAACGAGTGAATATAAATACAGTAACAAGTAGTATGTGCCAGTAACATCTTCTATTACATGAAAACCAGGACAAATTTGAAGTTTGCATTAATTATTGACCCATGAATGCATAGTCAAAATAGCAAGTAGAGGAAGTACGATTGTGGGAAGATAGGAAGAGGTGGACAAATTTGGTTGTGAAACCCAAGTTGACCCTGCCAGAAGCAGGAAACGGCGATGGATAATGATGATGATGATGATGATGAACCATGGGATTACTACTGGGAACTATACTGTCTTGTGAGAGTGTTTCATACCTTTGTTCAGTAAGCTGCAGTTCTTTTTTCAAACTAACAAGCTGCAAACTTAATTCACTATTATTTTGCGATGATAATGAAAGTGCTTTGCATTGATCTGACAACTCTGCACATTTACTTTCAGTTTTAATCAATCTCTCCTGCAGCTCTTCATTGGTTGTCTTTTCAGATGAGCTGGAAGTAAAATACACTCAATTAACTTTCTGAAATGAAATCACTATTTTAAGTTTTCACTTTATCTACCAAAACTTACAGTTTGCTCTGCAATTCCATAACGGACGAAGACTCTTTTGTCAGCTTTTCAGAGTTTAACTTCAGTTCTTGACAATATTTTTCACAACTCTCTTTTAGTAATTGAACTTCTTTCATTGCCTGAGATAACTGGACTTTTGTGGACTCTACGATTACAGATTTCTCATCACGTAATTCTGCAATTTCTTTTACATAATTATTTAGCTTAGAATCTCTATCTAACAAATCTTTAGCTACAGCCTCTTTTTCCTGCTTTATTTTGACTAACTCTTCAAGTGTGGTAGTCAGTTTAGTATCTTTTTCTGTTGCCGACAGTTCAGTATTGTTCTTTTCTTCCTTTAGCATTTCCAATTGTTCAGTTACAGACAAAAGTGTTTTGTTCTGTTCATTTTTCGATTTTTCAGCAATCTCATTTTCCTTTTCCAGTCTTTGTATTTCTAAATAAACCTCACTTAATTTACCATCCTTTTCTTGAACAACATTCTTAATGTTAATTACCTCTTGCTGTAGTTCTGTTACTTGTTGAGTAACTACTGCATGTTGGGAATCTTTATCACTTAATGACTTCTTTGTTACTTCTAGCTCTTGTTCAAGATTAGTTAATTGTTTACCTATAGATTCTAACTGTGTGTCCTTTTCTAGCATCATGGCATTAACATTTCCATTTGCTTCAGTTAATTTACGTACCTCTTCAGCGTGTGTCAGCTTCAAATCGGTTTCAGCCTTCTTACTTTGTTCTAATATTTCCTCCAATTTTTGTGTTAATTCCTTCTCAGTTCCAACAACCAAATCAGACTTCTGTTTCAATTCTTGTTCAGATTTATTTAGAGTCACTGCATATTCATTCAGCTGCTTCCTTAGGTCCTCTTCAACTTTGCTAGCTTCTTCCAAAGAATGTTCCAACTTTCTTTTCAACACTTCTTCCATTTCTTTGGCTTGTTCATTAATTTTAGAAATCGCCTCTTGTGCTGCAGATGCTTCTTTTAGCGACTGCTCCAACTTATGCTGATACTCTTGATCCATCTTTTTGGAATGAGCCATAAACTCATCAAACTCATGTCGTAGCTGCTGCTCTGTTTCTTTGGCTTGATCGAGTCTCATCTTGTCATCCGTCTTGTCCTTCTCACTCTGCTGCATCAGTTGTTTCAGTTTCTCAGTGAGCTCTTGCTCAGCTCTATTTGCCTCTTCACCGCTGAGCAACAGCTTATGTTTCACCATTTCTGACTCTTGGTTAGCTGCAATTACCAACTCTTTAGCCTTGTCCAACTCCTGTTCTTTGGTTCGTAGTTCAGCATTTAACTTGCTGAGCTGTACTGAAGAATCACTCGAACTGTTCATAAGCCCAGAGATATCGTCTTCTAGTTTTTGTTTTTGATGACCTAACTGAGTGCATTTATCGTCGGCAGCCTGCAGTTTCCTCTGGAGATCGCCCACTTCTAACTGCAGCCTATGAATTTCAGCCGACAACGAGGCAGTTGACTCTTCGGAAGAGGTCAACTTCAGATTTAAACTCTGTGCTTCGTCAGTTTGTTTTTGAATTTGCAAATCTTTGGTTTGAAGCCGCTCTTCCTGTTGCAACATTTCATTTTTCAGCTGCCTTAGCTCTGCTTCTCTTTCACTTAGACAAGTTTCCACTGCCTTTAGCTGCACATTTTTATCTTCAAGATCTTTCTCGTATTGCTTTCTCTTAGTTTCAGCATCCAGATTCATCTTTTCTTCTAAAACAGTAAATTCAGATCTTAGGTCACTTATTTGTGAATCTTTCTTTATGATGTCACTATCCAACATTTCAATCTGAGATATCTTTTCTCTTAGGTTATCATTTTGTTCGTTGGTAATTCTTGTAAGGTCCTCTGTTTTTAACTTCAAGATGTCCAATTCACTCTTCCATGCAGTCTCGAGCTCAGCTATGGAAGCAACTTGCTTTTCAAGGTCATCTGATGTTTGTTTCAGTGAACACTGTACAGTCTCTTTTTCAGCCTTTATCACGGCGATTTGCATTTCCAACTCTTTTTTTATGTCTGTGTTCTTTTGTAGTTCCGTGCTTGCTGAAGTAAGCTTTTCCTGTGTTTCCAGCAGCTCTTGTCTAAGTAACAGTTCAATCTGTTTTGTAGCTTCTGTTCTTGTATCCAGATCATCAGACTTGGCTCTAAGCATGTTTTGAGCATCCTCCAACTGTTTTTTTATTGATTCCATCTCGTTCTCCCGTTCGTTTGACATCTTCTCCAGTGTTGAGCATTTAGTTTCTAGTGCCATTTGCAGTTCACTTGAATTCTTTGATAATATATCTAATTCTGATATATGTTGTTTTACTAAGTTTTCTATTTGTATCTTAAGATCTGCAGCTTGCAGTTCCATAGCCTTTTTCTGATTTTCAGCTTCCACAATGTGTTCATTACTTATTTTTTCTGCTGCTTCAGCTTGAGATTTGAGTAGGTTTTGTGTTTCTTCTAATGCTTTCCTGAGATTGGTTAGCTCACTATTCATTTCTGAGGTCTTGTTTTCAGTCTGTTGAGCGTTATTCTTCAGAGCATTGTTTGCCTCGGCTACCTCGTTGCGCATGGTTTCTAGGTCTACTTTACATTGTGCCAGAGCCTCTTCGGTTTCAAACAGTTTGTTTGATTCCTGTTCCAAGACTTCGGTCTTGTGCCGCTCAGCAGCCAGGCTCTTCTCCAGTTCACGGATGTGCTCCAGTTGGGTAGCATTTGTAGTCTGGAATATAGAACATTCGAATCATTCAAGCAGTGGAACCGTTTAGTATGCAGTCACATGCAGACGGAAAAGCCCATGCTTCATCAATAAACAAAGAAGAATGTATAATAATGTGTACACACAGAAATTAATAAGTATTTATCTCCCATAACTTCACAAAATGCAGTTAGATAGAGCAGTTTTCTTTAGTGATGCATAGTACATGTAATGATTTCCATTTCCTATAACTTAAAACCACTTAAAGAGACTAATTTCAATTTAGTACTCGTATGTACTGTAAACAATGTTAACGACTAACGAGTAAAAAACATTGTAAATGCATGAGTATTCTGCACTATAAAAGGTGCATCTGTGGTCGAACTGAAAACAAAAAGTAGTGAGATACCGGTACTATACAGTACCAAGAATTGGATTTTGTGACATACTCTGAAAGTTGTAGAGGGTCCAATCATAGAGTTTTATAGGTACTATTATAAATCTATTGTCCAATTATCCAGAGGCCAGTTTCAGTCTGTTGACCGCCCACTTGCCCACTGACATTTTAGTTGGTTTTCAATGTCAAATTTGGCGCATTGTAGGTGGGTTTGTTTGGGTACACTTAAGCAAGATAGAAATATTCGTAGAAATAATCTAAAGACTACCTCTCCTAATATAAAAATGTATTTTGTTTTTTTAGAGTATAATTTCAAAATTTGTTATTATCTGTTGGCATATCTAATTGCCAATTGGTTCTACTGTACTTAAAGATGTTATAACTTAAGTACAATAATATTTATAAAGTACACTTGCATTCTTTTGCTTTGGGTTCGATTTTGATGTCAAAATACTCAAAATAACTGTTATGTACTACTTTTACTGCAGATTATAGCTGCGTTCCAGAATTCATCGGATCACTAATCTCACTCAGCCAACAGTAAGCTAAGTATGTTTATTTACAATACTTAGGTACATGTTCCAGAATCAATCTTTAACTAATATAGTTAAATTCTATTGGATATTCCCTCCATTTACAAAGCAAAACAAATTCCATTAGTGTCCCTGTTATGTCCTGGCTTCATGGCAGGTAATCCGAGACTACTTGTGAGATGAATTATGGAATGCAGCTATTGCGTTTATGCTTAACTTAACATGCCCCAACAAGAACAAACACTATAATATGGAACACTGCTTTTCTCATTCATTATCCCAGCTAAAAAAGTGCAGCATGCTCAGTCATTGGTCATGCTCGGAGCAGAGATGTGAGATCAGTGTACAACAGAAATTACAATACTCAACATCCAAATAGCAAAATGTAATATAATGTAGTAATAATAGGGTGCAGTTCACATGCATATTACATAAATCGTAAAAATATGCCCATGCTGGAAAAAGAGGTGTGATGTGAGAACACAGTACTTGACAGAAATAACTGCATCATGTAGTAGCAGTCTGCAGTATAGCATGCTAACACAGAAACCATACAATTCAACATGACACTTTCAGTGATGTACACAGAGAAGACTGGTCAGCCTACAAAATCTACTAATTAATGGTTGTACAGTATTTGGAATGCTTAACATTTATAACAATTTTATAACTATAGTTGGAGGCATAATGTAATTGTAAAAAAATTGTTATCTTCATAACAAATGTAGGCCCATAACTGTAATTAAATTTTGAGAAGATTCCATATTTCAAATAGCCTACCAGTACATTCAGTCTTAAAAGAAACAAAGGTTACCTGTCTACACCACTGGCATGACATGTATTACTTATCCCAAGACAGTAGCCTACATTAGAAAGAAAGAACAGACAGACAGTTTCAAAATGAATACTCTACTCACATCCTGCTCTTGAGTTGCTCTCTGAAAATAAAAACAAACCAAAAATAGAATCATACTATCCTTCTTTTGAAAATATACAACTGACAACTTGTTGTTGTCTTAGGACCTAGTATTTGCCGATTGAATTTGTTGCTGCCCACAAGGTAATGCTATACTGCTCAGTGTGCATGCACACCAAAATATATACTTAATACTTATGCACAAGAGAATATTGAAAGCTTCCTTTCAGATTGACATTTCCATTATAAATACAATAATGATAATGATGCCATTTGGTTAGGCTTTACATCTCATATTTTGACAAGGATGTTGATCGAGATAATGGGCAGGTGATTATGAAGATCCCAAAATGTCAAAAAACATACGGTAGGCTACATGCTTAAGCCACAATTCGAGCCTGAAACATAGGTACCATGGATTGAGTGACCAATGCATGATGACTGCGGTCAACCTCACTGGAGGAAGATTATCAATATCTAGCCTCTGTCCAAGCAGGTCATATTACCTATTGTACAATGTCTAACCAAGTGTTAATAAAGTGCTATCATTGAACATCGTTTTTTATTAACAACAGAACTAGTTCATTACATTGTTCTCCACATAAAACATAAACGGCAAGGATGAAATAATTCTGTGTGTACTATACTTTCGAAACAATCTCCACGTAACCTCAACACGAGTGTTTTGTGATGCTCAGTAATTATTAGTTAATTACCTCATTGTCACTTTTGATGATAGTTTCCTCTTCGAACCTAAATTGTAGATCCTCAAGTTTTCTCTTCTCGTCTTCTAGTTTACCAAATAGTTCGCCTTTCTCAGATTGTAGCCTATTCAACAATGTTTGTATATCGAGCATCTTGGCTTCCGATTCCTCACGATACTGTAACAGCAAAGGCATTAGTCATTAGCTGCCACTGCATGCCATCATCAATATCCTAGAAATCAAAATGTAATAATAAAAAAGGAGGGCCAATGATATTATTACGGAAGATTGACATTGTTCAATAACAGGCAAACAATAATACAGTGAAACTTCTTTATAAAGAACGTCTTTATAACAAAATGATCTATATAACCAACTGTTTTTGAGGTCCCAAAAGGTTCTTATGCATGTAAAGGTACCCTCTTTATAAAGAAATGTTCTTTATAACAAAATAATAATCGAGCCCCCAAGAGTTCGTTACATATAAAGAAGTTTATTACTGTAATAATAATAATATAATAATAATAATAATCTTTAACTCAGTTCTAACTGTGTCGGGTTGAGTGGTGGGTTTTCCACCATTGAATACAAACAATATAAATATAAATTCGGTTTCACGTTGTTTTCGTAGTACGATCTTTCAGACAGATTGGCGACCCCTCGTCTTTGACAGGGTTCGATACCTTCAGCTCCACCATACCACAGGGGGAAGGACTAATAAGTCTAGTTCACTCTCCTTAGTGAGAGACCAATTATGCATGCTATTCACGAAGGGCACCCACCCATTGGTTTTTGTAGAAAGACGCACGTAAAGAGAAGCAAATAACCATGCAATGCATACCGATATGATATCAGGAGGAGAAAAATTACTGTGGAAAAACTATAGAGATGAGTTTATTAAGAAAGTACACTAAATCAATATGTAACTTTAAGGCTATATACAGTATGTATTCAGGTAACAGAATACTAGGTCTCGTACTAATTGCCGGCGGTATTTTTATGTGGAAGGTCATCTAAAGCATTACCTGCTCAAACTCCTGCTTGAGATTCATCAGTTTCTGTTCCGCATCGTCAGCTTGGCTGGCTGCTCGTGTGACTTCTGCCCTTTCAAGGTCCCGCTCCTTCAACAGCTGTTCGATGTGTAAATCTTTCTCTCGGATGGTATCCTGTGGTACATAATTTGCATTAATTTCTTTTACAGGCAATTTTAGTAAGGTTAAATAACTCTTACTACAAAGAATCAAAACTTGTTTCTGCTTTCTTTGCAAATATTATTAACATTGTTCCGACCAAATTTAAAAAAAAAAACAGTTATATTTGGAGCCTTTTATTTAATTAACTTTAATTTTTAAATATCCTAAATTTCGTTATATGTATAGTATCATACGATAGTAATAGTGCTATGAATACAACCCAATAAAGCCAATAATAGGCAATAATAATGATAATAATAATAATTATTGTTATTATTATTATGTTTACATATTATTATTATTATTCACTATCATTCTATGGACTACTATCTAGTACTATGTAATCAAATGTAATAATAGTACACAAAACAACTGACAAGTGTTGAAATTGAAGGTTTTAAAAGGAAAAATATCAACATCTTTAAAAAATATAGTATAGTATATGAGAGAGGATAAATAACAATTAACAAATCTATTAACTTTATTAGTTATTTATTTTTATTCTTAGTCAAACTACTGTAATAATTTTATAAGCACCAAGCAAATGTATGTTATACACATCTACTGCTTTTATGGTAAGTTTGGCTCAAATGATTTGGCAGGTAATTGATGCACTGAAGTTGTCTAATAGAAATTTATGAGTAGACTGTACCTAGCCAAAAACCTTGAAAATAGCTGTATTGGGAAATGTGTTGTTGAAATGGGTGGGTGAATGGGGGGGGGGGGGGAACTTTAAAAAAAGGTGTCAAGCATTGCACTTGTAAAAAACATGAAACGGTTTTAATTTTAATTTATTATGATAGTCTTTAATGTAAAAATTAAAACAATAATAAATAATCTAAAACAAAATTATTTGGTCTGTACTGAAATTTGAATGAAAGGGTGATCCTGTGAATTGGGAACTGTCAATAATTTTCAATATCGGTAATATTAATATAGCATGCACATGAGTAACCAACGGTCAGTATGTCAGTCAGTCAGTCAGAATGTGAGGCAACCAACATTGTTTATGAACTAACCTCAGTTATGTTAAAAAGGAAATACATTATCAATGTAAATCTTTTGCCAAAATCCACTTTAAAACCACTATTTTCTGGATCTCTGTTTGAATTAGGTACTCTCAATGTTTTGTATTGTATGTAATGCATAGAGATCCTTGTAAATGGTTTTATTTTTTAGCATATTTCGTTTTATTAAATCCAAATTTCGCTGTTGAGCAGTAATTTCAGCTTTTTGGCGGTGTTTCAATTTTAATTTACCAAATCTAATTTGTATCTAGTATTCTAACGTATGTGGCATGCCTACATTGTCGCGAAAGAAAAGAAGAAAAAAAAGAAATCTGTCGCTAGGAATGCGGAATGCAGTCGACGCACAAGCTACGAGAAGGTGGGAGAAGGGGTGGAAGGACACTGCAGTCACTGCAGAAAATGTTGAAAATTACGTTTTTGACAGAAATTCGGCGATTTCGCGTCAATTCAACAGCTTCAGTCTTTTTCGTTTTTATAACAGTAAACTTATGCTATTTCGCGTATACACAGGATTTCGTTTTATTTCGCGATTCAAAAAGACTATTTTTGGACTCACAACAGACTGTCATGCCAAAATATTTCAATTGCTGCACGTTTCAAGTGATTTCGCGCTATCGCGCATTGCGAAATACAAGGATCTCTAGTAATGCATGATAATCGTATAAATGTCCTCATTATGTCGATATTTTAACTAGTTTTCTTTGAATATGCTCTCATAGGTAAAATAACGTCTAAAAATACTTAAATTGGTGAATTTAAAATGCGATTGGTTACCGACGGCATGCCCTATTTTTTGTGCCATAATGATGTGTGGTATTCCCAGCGAAGTTTTATTAATGGAAATCTTTTCTACAATTTGAAATATTTTTGTATTGTGAACGCTTTTTTTACAGTAGAGTAGACATCTCAAACTAGGTGTGTGTTTACCAGGTATACTAGTTACTTATATCCACATAGAATTCAAGTTGTTATCTTCGAAGATAGCACTAACTATTTCCATACAACACAGGGAGTGAAATGAAACTTTTACAATCGACTGTGAATAGCCAAGATATATTTTAAGAATGTTATAGTTGGAGAAGACCAGTTAAATATATTATTCAGCTACTGTACCTAATTTGAATGAACTGTCAGCCACCAAATGTACTGATGAAAGTGTGGAAAAAAATTGAAATAATCAAACACCAGGAGGCGAGGGCAAGGGAAGAACGGAGAATGTCTCAAGGCCAGGTAGCAACCAACAGTTATCTGAAAACTGAGTTTCTGGTTATATACCTGACTTACATGGTTGGTGAAAGTATGTTTTATTAATATTATTACCAACTGAATGCAAGGGGAGGACATCATGTTTTAAGGTATCTCTGATAATAAGGAAGTTGCTATATACAATTCTATATTGTGCTCAAAAAGTCTCACAGTCAAGGTTGCTTTAGAATTAAAATCACCCGTTACTTTCAATGATACATGTTTATACACATAGCATGTCTATTTTATACTGTGAGTAAAACTCATCATAATATACGTAGAAAAAGACTACTATTAAATATGATCTATTACTCGTCATTAAGCCATCAGCAGCTTATAAATAAAATTGGTCCATCTGACCCATTATTATCTAATTTGCATTGCTCCTCAGACAAATCACTTGTGCTCTTTTTAAGGATGACTAATTTGCATTAATTTATTTATTTCCTTCTTCTCTTACGCCCACATTGAAATATTCATGGCATTAAGATCTAGATAACCAATAGAGGTACGATTCCTGTTCTTTTTTTATCCCTAACTCCCCTGTGGGTATATCAACCAAAATCCAATGCAAATCTAAAGTGGGATAATTTACAAAAACACTATAGTTTTTACTCATGTTGCTCTATTTGTTATGTTCAAGTGATATTGCAGTTTTATTTTTTTTAGTTGGAATTTATATATATGTATATAGCTATTATAATATATGAGTGGATGATAAGGAAGAATCAAGGACAACTTTAATAATATACCTTCAGTGGCAGCTCATGGTGTTTGAAAAGGGAAGGGCTCAAATCAGTTAACATTCAAAAACATAAATGTTTATTTTTAAGTGTCAACCTCAATTCATTTTCTTCTGATGTAATACAGAAACCCCTATCACTGTTCCTAATAATGTGACAAGACTACATTACTACACTACATACAAAAACGCACTAATATAATACAAAGACAAAGTCATGACCACAGTCGGCACACAATTGCTCGCCTGAATTAATTCTTTCTGGCACCAGGGACACAGACATCCTGTGACCTAACGTCAATGTAAAATTAGCATTATGCATCCGCTCGTTTGTTCAGAACTGAAGCTGTGTATGCATGCCAGGTTAACCAAAGACAAGGCGCGTAGCCTAACACCCTCCATCGTAGCCAGTGTTCATTGTGTCTTACCGCGCTTTTATTGCTATTTAAATGTTCATATTTTTTTAAAACTATTCAGTTTTATGTACATACATATAACACAACTCATAAACGCAAGTGATTTAGGGGGGGGGGGGGGGGGGCACATAACCATGTGCTTTTTTGGGTGAGCCACCACCGTATGCATTATGCAAGGTTTGAACCAGTGTCCCCATGTACCAAATGGCTCATTTACAGCATGTATGACCCTCCGCAGATGGCTATTATGTTCAACTAGATCATATTGGCAATCGTATTGCATCCGATACTCAATGATAGATATGATACCATATGAATATTTGTTGAGAGAAGGTGAATTAGAAAGCCTTAACAAAACATAATGCCATGGAAGATTTGAGGAGGCAAGAGGAGTGAAATATAGCTAGACTGTATCAATCAAGTATTACAGTAAAAAGAATAGCCCAATATAGTAAGTAGCATTTAAACAAGCTGTACATTACATATTTAAAGGCTCTACACCAATATATATTTTTTTTAAATAATTGAAAATAAAAGCAACAGTCTTGTGTGTAAATTATATCAATTGAATCTAGTGCAGTTTGCTGACAATGATCAGGTAGTTATCAATTGTATGGGACGTGCAGTATGAGGAATGAAAGGAAAGATATCAGATTACTTTATTGACTAGAAAGTGATGTGCATAATAATTTAATAAATAACCATGGTGAGATGGAGTTTTCACTTGGAGTGTGTTTCTTTAAGATCAATCAGAGTGTGTCAATCAATCTGTGACTTTTTATCAATTTGCTAGCACATTGCATTGCTCGGTATCACCCTTCAGATTTACAGAGAGCAACTCAAAGATGGCGTCCATCAGATCATATTTCCATGAACAAACATTTGTAAATTAAAACAATCCAGATTGTTTGTAAATAATAAATAATGATAATAATTATTACAAATATAATATATTTCCTTCTTTTACAGTAACATCTAAACTCTGAAGTCTGAAGTAATCCGGATGGCAATGTTATTGTGTACAATAAAAACATCGCATGTGCTCTACCTACTTCATACCTACGCGTGTGCGTCTTGTCATATTATGTCAAGTACCATATACCCCTGTCCAAATTGATGTTTTTGTTAGCATAAGGATATATTGGTTTCAGCCCTCTTGTTATAATACATAAGACTCAAAACCACTTTCAATGTAACACTATCAACCACAATATGCATAGGATATTAGAATCAACCTCTTGAGATGATTATAGGTGGGAATACCAATAAAGTCTAGCACCATACTCGAACTAGGCTTTCACGTCTCATTTATTTCTGACAAGTATTATTGATTTACTCTTCATTTTATTAATCACAAGTTATTCTGGTCCTTACCTGTAGAGAAGACCTCTTCAAAACTGGAGTCGCTGTGGTTCTGGAGCCTGCTTGCTATAAACACGAACACGCACAGGCCAGTATTAATAGGAGGATAGGTAGATTATAGGAACAAGTGGAAGGTGGCATGCTCTTTCATAAAATGAAAAATAAAATATTTTAATAGCTGTTTTTGAAAACGTAGCATTCTTACAAAATTCTAATAATACATGCTTCTTGTTACAGGCTATGTTTATAATCTGTTATCTTACAAATAAACCAACCAACCAAAAGGGAAAACACCAAGGAAAACATAACTGCATGCATCAAGTTGCTACATACATTCTATACAACTCTCAGTGAATAAACTAAGCTGCCATGCTGGCAGGAAGTGTTGTACAATAAAAGTTTAAGCATTAAATATTAATACACATCACATTAAAATGTTAAGGTGTTAATACAATACCAGCTATAACATCTTAATTCACAAATTCATAAGAAGCATATTAAAGTATACATTGAAGTAATAATGCATACAATTGAATGTGTATTCAACTGCTGACATCCAAGATAATTAACAACTAAATAACAAGAACTAGTTGACAAGAACAAAACTATTTACAACAAAATATTGGAATACAGGTACACAGTACATGTTGCTGCCTCTCCAAGGTGCTTCCCTTTGACTGGTTTCCGACGTTCGGTGTCCCACTTCTAGCCTACCTGCGATGCATACGGGTAGTTGGTGCCAAGGGAGGTAACACCCAGCCTTACCCTGGCACTTCGGACAGACACGGTGCTCGCGGCAGACACCAGGGACTCTTTCGAGCCCGCCCTCTTCACTCCGGGCGTGGAGCTCACCGAACTGCGGTGGACAACGCAGGCTGCGGCAGAGGGACGCCTGCTGGACGGCGAGCGACTCACTTTGTGCGCCGGAGCAAACAGGCCGAACATGGGAGAGCACTCGAAATACCTAACATTCCGAACAAAACACAAGTCAGGAATATGACTTAAGAACTACACTGGCTATAACTTACTGGCTACAAAAGGTATTTCTGTTAATGTTTTCAAAGTTCAACTAATGATCAAAAAAGCTTATACGTAAGTCGTCTGTGGTTGAAAACCACAGACGACTATGTCACTGGTCCGAGTTGAATAAGATAATTTCAATAAATTCAGCTGCTTTCATTTCAGGCAGAAATAGTAAAGTTACAGCATGGGAAGGGGTACTGATAATAAATCACCTTCTGCCTGCCACCGCGCCGTCGTTCTTGCCCAGGGGATCGTCAAGCTCCACGCCGCACCACTCCCCCGCAGCAAAGTCCGTCGCGCCCAGATAGCGCAGGGTCCCGGCCTTGGAGCCCTGGCTGCTCATCACGATGACCCGCTCGCCCACCTTCAGGTCGCCCGCCGGGGCAGAGGAATAAGTCATCGACGATGTCAGGCTGGTCATCGAAGGGGACTGAACCTTTTTCATCAGGTTCCGTGTGCTGTTGCTAGGCGATACCATACTCCTAGTACGAACATCATGATTATTTTTACCTGTTGTCTGGCCATTAAAAAACAGACCACTACAACCACATTTCTGAACATTTAGAGAAACAAAATGTGGATAATGAATTTGTGAAGCAAGGTTGAGTTGAACCAACCTCGAGGGAGTAGAGGTGCCAGAAGAAGTTTGATGTGGTTGGCCATCACCACCACCCGTTTCCAGCAAAGTACGAGTGAGTCGAGTTAGCCGGGAGAATACACCACGTTTGGGCTCACATTGGAAGTAGCGGACACCAGCCACCGAGCCATCGTTTTTACCTAGGAGAACCAGTTTTAAGTGTTAGCTGAAATAGCAACCTAGATATTATAATTTTTACTTTTTAGTTAGGGTACTTACTAAATTCTTTATCTACTGCTAAGTAGTGGTAATGCATTTTGAAATAAGCTGCCCAACATAGTTTGTTTTTAAAATGCAACTATCATCACAATTAAATACAGTACAACATTAAAAGATAATTTGAATCATCAGCATAATTCAATTGCTAGTACAGTTGAAAAGCATTGGATTGAGATTCAAACCCCCCTACTCAGAGAATGAAATTGACATCATTTACCACAATATTAGAATGTTTTGTTAATATAATGTTAATCTGTAAGTCTAAATGAATCTACTGTCACATTGATAAAGCTGTCACACTAATTAACATACCAACTGGTTCATCTAGAACCACTCCTGCCCACTCGCCAGGAGCAAACTTTGTGTCACCAATGTAGGCGATCTGGCCCGGCTTTGAACCACCAACCCATATCCGATCGCCAATTATGAAACTGTCTGTGTCCTCAGTTAGCACAACACTTGTATCTAGAGGAACATGAAGGAACAATTAACCAAGTATGTCAATTCATTTTAAAAAATACTGTGAAATACATAAATAAATATAGTTAAATATAGTCAAAAAGTTTTAGCCTTCAGACCACATAAGTTACATTTTTTTAAAGTGATCAGTGTCTGAACTGTGGTTTTGGTAGAACTAAAACACTGGATTCAAGCTTAAAATACTTTTGTTGTTAGTGGGTAATTAATGAAGTACTTAGTTGTTATAATTTTACATTACTAATATCAAATGTAAAACATTTGTCATTTTTATAAGTTTTTACTCCTTACGAAACCACAATTTGGGCATTGCTCACCTTTCTTATAAAGATATTACTCAAGATATTACTAAACAAATGCCAATTTTGCACGGTAGGCCTACCTATACTCGTACAGTGAGATTACGTACATTGCAGTACTTGTTTTTTTGCTAACAACTAGTATTAGGAAACGAATTGGAGAAATATGATACCTGCTAGTTCTGTGTACACTGTACATACTGGAAAAAATCACACATTTATTAAATGAATTTTCAAAAATATATAGGTCAACCAAAAATGGAATAATGGGGGACGGCCGCCCTTTCGCCCCACCCCTGTATTCGTAACTGGTATAAAATACATCTTGATGATACTGATATTACTGAAGTAGTATATGTTGTTGTGTGACTATGCCTAGTGCTAGTGAAGCAAGTTAGGTCATTATATTTCACATGTCGGCACGTAGTACCATTACAAATTAATATAGTAGCGTAGATTCATACAAAAAATAGTATACTATCCTACCATAATAATTTATTTGAAATAACATTTGCCTACGGTACTTACAGAAATACAAAACTTGGCCCAAGGTTGCCCATGCACTCATGCAGTGTATAAACTATAAGAAATCAGTTAACATGCATCCACGAACACTATCAATATTACCTGATATGCGCCTGACCCCAGCCTCGCTCAGCCTGCGAGTATCCCACAGTGCATCATAAGTGGAGGAAGAACCATAGGATGCATCTACAGTGCACATGCAACAACACAAACTAGAGAGTGCCAAGCAACAACAAAACTACTACTAAGTAAAAAAAAGTGAAGTACAAAAACAAACAAAAACAGTCATACCCAAACAAGTGGATCAAAATTTGTACCCAGATTTCCATAAAATAAAATAAATAAATTCACATTTAGAGTCTACCCACTCAGTAACAAAACTGATTTTCAGTGAGGGTCCATGCATGTTTTATTGATGATTGATAGGTGTGTTCATGATTTAAATTTGATATTATAAATCCATTATAAAAACAAAAAAGATTCATCTGGTCGTGAAGGACACCTGTTCTAGCTCCAGCATTGTATTAGTGATTGTGGTGTGATTGATTAAAATTTGCTAATAATTACGACCTATATTTAAAAAAGCATGTGCTATAGTCGTGATAATATAGGTATTGATAACTGAATAGGATATAATAAGTAAATAAATAAATAAAAGATAAATTTGAACATACAGCAACATAAAATTAACATTAGTGTTTCCCACACAAGGAAAAAAAAAACAGATATACTGTATCTTTCATACTGACATATCAAACAAAGAATACTTGAAATAATATCAATATATTTGTCATTACAAAAAAAAAGACTTACTGGAGTATCTGCGTTCTCCACTGTAACGCCTCATATAATTGTTGAAGGTATCTTCCATTTCTAAAATATCTTCCATTTCATTTAAATCTACAAGAGAGGAGCAAGCAACTACAGATACAATGTGCAATACAACCAACAAGTGCAAATACCAATACAGTACACTACACAGAGGACAAAATAAGCCAAACAAACCAAAAGGAGAAAGTATAATCTGGACAACATAATGTACAAGAATGCAATTTAAAGAGGGAAGTGTGCATGCAAGAGCATTTAACTAACTAGGGGCATCAAATAGTGCATCCCAGAACAGAGCCAAACAAAGGAAAACCTGGAGTAAAAAAGCAATGATATAGAAACAATTTTATGTAAATACCTACCAATTAACTTCGTTCTGGGCAAATCTTCACTGACTTTCCTTATTGCAGACGGTCTACTCGTACCATCTAATTAGAACAAAAACAAAACAAAAAACATGCATGATCAAAGCATATGCACAATTCCATTTACATTCCAAAACATAGCAAAACAAAAGTCAAAACATGCAAATCAACAGTAGTGGGATTCAGTTGACTACTTGTGTGGGTCTTAACAATCTTTAACAACAATAACAAACGAAAAACTAAATAATTCTGGGGAAATTATTAAACATCATATTTAAGCATTAAGAAAATCAATTTTTCAATTCATTGACCCTTAATTTAAGGTAATTTATCAACAAATGTTTAAGGTATACTTTAAATCATATTCCTACACCATATTTAATTAATGTTGAGTATTAAACTATAGTTTACCAAAGAGATTTTAGTTCTACCTTTCTTAGTTTTGATACAGGGCTGCCCTTTGATTAAAATCATGGAAATTCGATTAAACGTTGGATTAACGCAGTTCAATTTACTTTTTGTTCCAATAACCGGCTGACGGGCCTTTTCCTCGCCTGTTCTTCTACCGCCAAGGTTTTAGCTTTGTGACGACCAGTTCTATCAGTTTGTAACAATGAGTCAATGATATCCATGATATCCACATACAATTTTGTGAAATTGTCCCAAGCAATAGAATGCTCCCAAACGCGCTTAAAACCACATTAAAAAAAAACACGTTTTTAAATCGCTTGCGGCGCTTTTGTGTAGAAAGCATCCCCACACGACTGATGCCCGCTTAAAGTAGCATTTGTCCCGTAATTTATCGCCCCCCCCCCCCCCATGCGTCAATCTAAGCGTACGCTTATGATACTAGGTACCACATAATAACGAAATGTTACTTGTGCAAGCGTCAAACCGATTCTGTGATAAGCACAAACGAAAAACTTGACATTCCCGCAGCGGCTTCCATCTTCCATCAGGGTCAACTGAGCACCCACTCGCATGAAATCTACACCTAGTGTCGTGTGAACACTGGCGCCGCACCCATCACCTTGGTCGTTGAAGGCGTGAGTATCATATGCCCCCCACGATCCAACCAAGAGAAACTGTATTGTATCCACAGGGGCTGGTGAATTTTGATTAATGAGACTGTGTGAAGGTACCATAAAGAATGGCCAACTTTAGGGTATCATTCCAAACTGCGCCGCCCTAACGTACGTTATGTTACTTAACAGCAAAAGTAAGTAAAAGTCGCAAAAAAAACAGTAAGTAATTTAAAACACCATCGACAGGCATGCGCACGGTGTAATTTAGAAGGACGAAGACTGCGAACTGCGTGTCGTCCAGTGAGAGGGTGGGATCTCGATAACAAATAAAACTCACACCTTCACTCCATCAGTATCTCCTTCTCAATTTACGAATAAAACATTAGAGACGAAATGGCCTTTTCACAGGGAGCGGACCAGACACGCGTCCGGGCCTAGCTGCTGGTCCGCAACAGTTAAAAACTGATGGTTTAAACGCCGTGTGCACGGTCCCATTTAAACTATCAGTTCGTAACTGTTGCGGGCCCGGGTCCGGGTCCAGCTCCGTGTGAGACGTAACTGTTGCGGGCCCGCAGCTACGCGCGGACGCGGGTCCGGGTCCAGCTCCCTGTGAAACGGCCCAAGTGGCGACTGATGCGCGCATCTCGCATTACAAATACCTGCCTATTGTCTTAGCCTAATTATCACACTAGAAAATTAGTATATACTTCAAAATCGAAAGTTAATTCAAGAAAATCGTACACACAGGACGCGCAAACCTGAAGATAATGTGTTCACATTTTGTAACCCACTTGTGTTATTCTTCAATACATATATAATTTAGGTCTATACACTTCACTTCTACGTTTCACTTATTATTTTTAATTTTCTGTGCTCACGTGCAAAACAATGTTTTTGATATGGAAACAGAAAATGAGCCAGACGAATAACAATACTACACTCCCCACACCAGAGCCTAATGCAAGTTGTTATAAATTAGTTCAGTTTTAAAACCTCGAAACATACAAAGTTATAATGAAGCTTTATGAATATGTTTAGTTTCCATAATTATTGCAGACGTCAACCTGCTATTAGAAATGAAAAACTGCATGCCATGCCAATGACCAACGCACTGGATTAGCAATGCAATCGGCGCACACAATTCTGAAACAAGTATATCTTACTGGAGACTATCCAAGTAATAAATAATAAAAATACTTGAAAGCAACTTACCTCTTGTTTCGTATCGCGAGCTAGGATTAGCCACTGCCGGCATTGATACGCCCGAATGCTTGCTTGATACGAGGTTTTAGGGAGGAAGGGTACGTGTGTGTTGTCGGTGATGGTCTGATCGCCACTGAGAGCTCAAGGCGTGCAATGTTACCTTACACGACACAACCTTGGTTACACACACACACACAGTCACAGTCACGGCTACGGTCACAACAACATGCACCACCAACGTAGGTCAACCACGGGCTCCACCCAGTGAGTATAACTCACTTCGGGCTGGAGAGGAGTAAGGGAAACATAATATACTGTTGGGAATTATGCAACGTCGTTATCCCACACGGCTCTCGCACGAATTAGAACCCATAACTCGACGCCCATGCGCCGAGATCGAGCCACGGAGGAGTAAGCTCATCCGTCTTCGCATTATTAAAGACGCATTGGCTTAAATTGCCGACTTTTTAAAAGACAATTAGACAATAACTCTTAATTCCAACCCACTTTTTGTATTTACTTCGAGCGAGTTTTGTGTTTCCAGTGCGGGCGTAATTCTCTTCTCTGTGGTGCAAGGTGCACACAGGCCCCCTCCTCAAGGAGCACACAGGACAGGCCCCCTCCTCAAGGAGCACACAGGACAGGCCCCCTCCTCAAGGTGCACACAGGACAGTCCCCCTCCTCAAGGTGCACACCCTCCTCAACGACCAACGAGTTGGTCCAGGGGATCTTATCCTACTAATAATGCTTTTATATAGATTTAGGCATGAGAAAAAGGATTTTTTAGCAGTACTTAGGCCACAATGTTGAATGAATAGCATAAGTAATCTAGTGCTTAATAAGGATGGGGGGGGGGGGGGGCGGATTCTAATCACCGATTTATAATTTTAAACTTCGCTTGGAGTCTCACTTAAAAACAAATTAAACGCTGACGCATCGCACTAAGTATAGTCATAACTCATTATACTAGCCCCAACGTAAGTATTCGCATGCCGACCTCAGATCCTTATCTATTGCCGCTTTCATGGGCTCCAATTCAACGAAAAACAATCGATTCCTGGCGTTCAATCGCACATTCGTAAATGCAGTCTTACGCTGAGTGAGTAGAATGCACGTCTGTTTGGCCACGCCCACCGTTCCGGGTAACCAACGGAAGGTCATAAATTATGGACCTGTTTCAATAGCATAAGCTCAATTCGAAAAATAGCCATGTTGCCGTGTTTTGTTTCGGACAAACATTGAATATGCTCATATGCACCAATCAAAGAAACACACAACAATGGAGTTGCCTAGCAACAAGTTGTTTGTCCGCCTTTGATGTCACAACCTCCTCAATTGAGTCTTGTGCTATTGATGGTACGACCTAGAGAAGTATAGAAAATGAAGTCGGTACCATTGGACTCGGCTGTGTCGTAAGCATGAGAATACGTACGTTGGGGCAACTTTAGAGTGGTTTAATTCAAAATATACACGCCATTGATAAAAACAATAATAACAGTAATACTAGCGATGGCACGGCTATACTCGACTACGAGTGGGCAGCGCAGAAGGTTACATCGAGTTCAGGTCCAGGAAGGCTGTGGGTGTCAACTGTCGACCGACACTCGGTGTGTGACTGTGTGCGTGTGCACGGACTGTGCGAGGAATTCGATAAATACAAATAAATACAAAAACGAAGGTGATCGCACTTGGCCCACATACATATAGGAATGATGTTCTAGGCTAGTACACGAGCGTGGTTGGCAGGAGCGTAACGAAGGGGGGGGGGGGGGGGGGGTCAGGGTATTCGACCCCATCCCCCCACCGCCCCAATATTGTTTATTCATAGCATTGATAATAATTAATTTGTACTATGAACCTTTTTAAACTTGCATATCGTAATATCGCAACTCTGTTATCAGTAGTTGAGGGGGCATTCTATTTTCGGATGGTGCAGTCAATGCAGTGGACAATAACAATACAGGTATCAGAAAATCCCGCGGCGAATACTGTTGAAATAGACCGCCTGGAGCGACCGTCAAAAAGGTCCACTACCACCATTGGAATGCGACCTCATCACGCCTGACAACAGGAGCGCTGATAGTATCACAGGAGGCATGAGAACGAGATAAAACTAGAATATAGGTTAGTAGTTGTCAAATGCGTAACTTCACTGTTACATAATCCATCACGAGACTCTAATTAGCAGCATGTATATTAAATCACTGCTTGCGTATTCTGTTTAATATCGGTCCACAGCATTTCGTTAAAAATTCTACACGCATGTCGTACTGTGTCAAGACTTCCTAAATCGCTAAAATGTACTAACCAGATTTTTAAACGACAAACTTTGCGTATTTAAAATCAATTTTCCCCATTATGTAAGTTAGATAGCTAAGACATGCTTTTCGTCGAAGCATTGCATATAAAGAGAAACACTTGCAAATTAACGTATACAATGAGTGTGTTAAGTGAGCTGTCGCTAATTATTAATTAGTTCATTCGCTATGACAGTTTTAATAGACTCGATCGTACGACATAGCTCGTCTCCCGCCGATGCTAGCGGCTACGGGTCTGGTAAGTGCAAAAAAAAACTTCAACGCTCAAATGAATATTGCCTAACAACTTTAAAATAGTTTATAGCTAATGACCGGACCGGAGTGGAGGTGCGACTTTTAGTTTTCGCCATAGTTTTTACAATAAATCTTTACATTTAATGGTGTTTAGATACAGCTAGGAGTTCGATGTCGTTTAAAAACTAAAGTAGCTCTCTTCAGCCTACTTTGGCATAATGATACACAAGTTATCACGGGATTCTAATCAGTAGCGCGATTCCATTGACAGTTGACAGTAATAAAATAATACTGTTGGTTGTGTTGTTGGACGAGGTGTTTAGGACAAGAGCACCACGGTAATACTGCGTAGTAAAGTAACTGCCGCAGGTATAATACTTATTTAAAGCAGTAGGCTAGTTGTAAACATGCACATGTAGGTGTAACCCTATCTAATGCCAGTTACATCACCCACCCACGACTCGGGTCAGGGTATGCCTGTGTAGTGTATCACATTTATGTGGGTAGAAGAATAATTAGTTCCACTCCTCATTTCATCATCGCGGTGAGTTGCAAAGTCGCAGGTGAGGAAAAAAGAACCAAGGTCAAAATTGTATTGAATGTCACTCTTATCGTTCCATTCCGTGTGACATTGTGTACGACAACCGAACTATATACACAACCACGAAAGCGAACTACCAAAGAGGAGTCGTACTCGTAAACAAGTTCCTAAACAATGCTTTTAAAAAACGACGTTTGAATTTTTAAAGACCCGAACGGTTTGCCCTTTACAACAACAACCACGAAGTATATAACTTGCACTTAGTACGCTGAGTACGCTCACGATAAGTGTGTTACACAAAGCCATGGTTTTAACGAATACGACAAATATGCACGTCATATTAATTATTAGATCTGGCAATGACATCACCAGGTGACGTAATACTGAGAGCGTATGTGATGATCAACAAGTAGCCCCTATCTATGTATGGTGTTGGCATAGTAGGAGTTTACCCTCACCGACGCAACATGCTAGCAGTGGGCGCAGTAATAATAATACAGTGAATATCTGCTGTAACCTACGTGGTATGTTCAATCGTCTGTGTGTCCCTCTTCAGACGATAATGTATGTTAGGGTATACTTTAAAGTCGATCGATGAAGTGAACTACCCATTCAATACAACAACTAAACTATTCAAATTAAATGGACATGAAAAAATACTTTTTTTTATTCTAAATTATGAATTTCAAGAACTATTACATGTGAGTAGCATTTAATACTGAACGTCTTGAAATTATATATTTTTTTTTTATTAATAAAGTATATTTATAGTTTCTAATTTGAGTAGATTTGAGGTAAAATTGACACACCAGCGCAAGTATCTCGAAAACGGATCGCGTTCGATCATCTTTTTCAAACGTATTCATGTTAGTCATGAAGTTATCTACATTTAGGATGAAAATTTGTTACAATATATTACTTTTTGAAGGTGCTACGCAAAGTTATACCATTGTTATACGATTGAAAGTGTAGGTTTTTGTTCAGTTACAATGTATTACATAGGGAATTCCAACGCATTTCAACACTCAATAAATAAAAAACTAATAGCGGTAGGTGCATATTTTTTTCTACAATATTCACAAGCTCAATTTCAACTTTCTGTACATACAATTTGAATGATTTATATTACATGTGCAGTTATCATCGATCGACTTTAATATGTGAATAGTTGGGCAGAAATTAA
The DNA here is from genome assembly GCA_945910005.1 of Isoperla grammatica. Lineage (NCBI taxonomy): Eukaryota > Metazoa > Arthropoda > Insecta > Plecoptera > Perlodidae > Isoperla > Isoperla grammatica. Next base: position 33,755,904 of record OX246737.1, on the reverse strand, counting down.
AGCATAGGTGGCAGTTGTTAAATAGACTTATCCCATTGCTATTGCAAAATGAAAGTGGAGTAAACACTTCAGTCTGAATAACCGAAGGCGAAAATCGAACCGCAACGTTATGCACGTGCGCTGACACTAGTGTAAGTGATGGCCTTAGCTCTTCCCTATTCCTCTTCTCGTTATTGTCTCGTTTTGAAGTAATTAAAAAACGTACGTTGCAACTTTGAAAGGCGACTGACGAATAACACTGGCTAGACGCATTAGACGTATTCTCCTTCAGGCGCACCGAAGACCTACAAGTTCACGGCAATGTTTTAAACTCGAGGTGAAACACTTGGCCTCAGCATTTCAGAACTAACTCTCCGACAAAAGTCAATAGTGAACGTAAATAAATACCAATTACAATGTAAATTGTAATTATAGTAATCCGATGCCTTCCTCCGTAACGATGTACTTGCACGAATTGATGATGAGGTGGTGGTGGAGCAAAAACAGATAAATTCAACGTCGTGAGGCTCGAACCCACGCTTTTCTACCCACAGTCACATGCCATGACAAAGAACTTGTTTTTTGTTGGCCACTTGCGAATCTTTAGACCGGGGCGTTGGGCCTTGAAAATATAATTTATGGTTTTAAAAACGTGCTTTCTATATTAGGGATATATATTGTACAAATTAGGTAGAAAAGTGAAGTATCTAATGTTGAATGACTATGCTATTTTACTACTACCTCGGTAAGGTTGTTCCGGGACAAATATAACAGAGGATACTGTGCTTCCTCTTTTGAAAAAGGGGCTTCATTGAATACCTACCTTCGTATCTGGACGTTTCTATCCTGGGCCTGGATTCACAAAGATGCGTAACTCTAAGTTGTCCTAAGTTAGGCAAATCCTAGCTAGATAAATCAAGATAAATCATTCTAGGTATTAATACACATTCACAAATCAAATATTATTAGTTAAATTGTTCATATTTTACTATATTTTATCTTTAAAACATTGCAGAACGACATATTGGTGATTTATATCACTAAGATTTGCCTAAACTAGGACGTCTTAGCACTTAGGCACCTTTGTGAATCTGGGCCCTGGAGTATAGTAATTATATTTCGAATGCCAACTAAATTCAAAAGGCGAGAACTGTGTTTTGATTGAGTGCAAAATGTGTAAAACCAAGGTGGATACAAAACTATAAATATATTAAAAAGGCCTTATAATGATTTACTTCGTTAGCACGAATTACGACCACGAACGTTTGGGTCACCGCACGCGTTCGAAATATGCGCATATTCCGAAGACCTACTTACACGAAAGGCGAATTCTCTAAAACACAAAAACGCTCCACGCAGTTTCAGATTCATTCCAATAAGTAAGTGATCAGTCAACGAACTTGTGCCGGAAATCAACGCTTACTCTTTATTGACCTCCGAGAGCCAGGATCCAGTTCTGGCAGAGATCCAATCACTTACCTACTTATTGGAAATAATCTGAAACTGCGTTGAGTTGAGTGTCATGTTGAATTATGGAATTCGGCTGTGTGCAAAGCAAAATCTCGGGGAAAATATGCCCACCTTGTTCGAGAAAATAACCCGCAAAAAGCACCCAGTGCCGAAACTGGTGTTTTAAATTTGACAAAGGTTTGGTTTGGTGCGAGGTCTGACAACGAGGCTAATTGAGACGAGAAGCGAATTATTTACGAACCGCGTACTTGTGATGACGTGGGTGGAGACACGAGAGTGGAGGATCGGCAAGTATGAAGGTTGGCAGGTTGCGACAAAATAATTGACAAGACAGGCTACAAAAGTGATTATATAATGCATAATGAAACATCTTAGGTGGGAATGTCCCACGCAATCAAATAACGAGTTATATTTCTGTAGTAAGGCTTTGTTCTACACAAAAGACAAAACAAAACACATGGGTATGTCCTTGCATGCCTGACATTGCGATACGTTTCAGCAGTTCCATAGAACACAACGTTGAACGTTGACGTATAAATAGTGGAGGCAAAACTAGCACATGACACGAGGAATTGCATGACTCCCCATACAATCATCGGAAGGCAAGATTTTTTCATAATTACTTGCCAAAAATTACACAGAAAACACCCGTCTATGACATGAACATTTGACTGTATACTGCGAAGTGCGAAATGTAGGTTGTGGTTGACTGGTTGTATACAAATATGTGGAATATTAAAGTATGTAAGATTAAGACGCAGTGTAGTACTGTAATTTGACGCCCCCCCCCCCCCCTTACTGCATACCCGATCCCGAAACCCCAAACATGTTTAGGTATATAGCAGGTTCAGGGCCAGAGCAACAATGTTCGCAAGTAATTGCTAAATAATAAATATAATTCTGCCTCCCACACAACTCTTCAAAAATTGACATATTCAATATGGTATTACAATGGAAGGCGTAGCACCATATTATTAGAGCATGAGGCAGCACCATCGCTTATACTCCGTGATCACGTTGTCTGGCGTCGTCGTCATCGTCATTGGTTCAAACTGTGACGGATGGGGTTGTCTGTATACCCCAGGCATTTCGTCCGAAACGCACGAGTCACAAACCAGAAACGAAAAACTGTTTCTGATGAAGGGGCATTGGAGATTTTCTTACTTTTGAGGTTTATTGCCATTGCCAATGTTTACCAAAAATCCCCAAAATGTATGAACACAACAAACGACAGTGTTTTCTAAGTAAACGAGTAAGTTTAAAGTTAATACTGACACAAGTTCTTCTTAGCGCAATCGAACGTAAATTATAGTTTACATTCCGTGAGGTCGGCCGCGGGCTTGTCAACTCGGAGACCGTAAAGTCCGTGAAGCTTCTCCGGCCGACCAAATATATGCCCGACTCGTGATAGCGTTCCATTGCTTTTTCGGTCGCGACGCGACTTGGATAAACATATTCATTTATTTTTAAAGTGTGAAACATATGATTAAATAATATAAATTGGTAATATGGTATGAAACGTTATGGTAGCCTAATAGGTAAAACGAGAATATAATTGAAATTGATTGAAATGCTTAAAAACAAAATGTCAGTTCCAAATTGAACGAACTTTTTTTTTTAAATTTTAATTGAGTTAATCATGCTAAACATGTTTTAACTTTTAACCACGAGTAAAAAATTATTTTACAATTAGTTGGAGGTTGCGCCCCTTTTTGATGTAGAATGGATGACAGATGGAAATGAAGGCCAATTATTATAAAACTCAATGTGGGATTTGAACCCCACGCACCTAGATTCCAACGCTTTGAATCCACGCTTCGTCTGTGTGAGCCACCGCGGACGGCTTTTACCAATGATGAATGTTTGCACTTCACTAAATACCAACCTATGGTCGCGTTTTGATTGCGCGCGATGCATACAAGTTTCCATAATCAAATAACGCGGCCAGTCCATGCAGTGAATAGGAGATCTATACAACGTGTCTTACAACTACACCCTTATGATTATTACCGCGTCACAAAGGGACACGTGAAAACAAGTGTTAATTCTATCTACGCTGTATCACTCGGAAACAAATAGATTACGTATTAATTCCTCTATTGCTTAGTCAGGAAACACTCCCGTATAGGCGAAGTTGTATAAGTTGTAACAATATAGTGCTTTTATAATATTTATTGTTGAAATTATTCTGAAATTGTATTGGCGCCGTTGTAACCCGTATCCCGGTCAGCAAAGCACCTTACCAAGATACGGATTTATAAAGAAATTGCCTGTGGCGCTATTGTGGGGGACATACCCCCCCCCCCCCCCTCCCACAAATATATTCCTTCGTACGTCACTGCGTATACCGCTGAAGCATTATTTTACCATAATCTACAAAACCCCAATTTTGAATATATCTCAAAAGAATTACGATCGCCAGACATCGAGAGCGGGACTCAGACAGAATCATAGTTATTTCTCTCTAAATTCACGCGTGCGTTTCAGTAGGTGGCAACTGAAGGCTATTGATATTATTATGTTAACGAAATACAGACAAATTATGAGGTGTGGGTGAAAATGTAAATATAAGACCACCGACCGCGAAACTACTTCCAGTCAGGCTCATACATAGTTCGCAATTCATTCACTACGATTACCGTATATAAATGTAGCCCTACAGGCTTATTAGTATATTACGTTCACCACTTTGTTACGTATTAATGAATGGGAAAAAACATTGAGATTATACCAACGTAAGGTAATGAATTAATTAATTATAGGCCACTCAAAACAGACTATATGCAATGGCAAGCAAATAAACTTCTATGAGAAGATTATTCATTGTTGATTTGTTGAAACCTGTGGTTGAAACCATCAATGGCGTTCAGGTAGTTTAGCAGCGCTATCTATTGTTATGCGACCCAAGACTAACTTACATATATGCTTTCGTCACAGTCGAGGCACTCGTATAGCCAACCAGCGAGCCGTCCGAGACAAACGCGCGCAAATAACGATCGCTGATTGGCTACGAATACCTCGCATCACGACGAAAGCATACGTAAGGTTGTCTTGGGTTGCCCATAGTTCGAGTCTCCTTTACAGTTCTTTGGGAAATCATGTTATCGAACCGCGTTGAGCGATCGAGTCGTGAAGAGGACATGGCGACCCAGGGCCGCTATTGTGTCCCTTAAACCAAGGGATAGTGATTGATTTCTCGATAACAAGAGTTTTGTTACAGAATCGCGGCCCATGGTAAAAGCTCAGTAGTCAGTGCAACAACTGGGGCATACCACTTCGAACTATTTAGTTCAATTAATGACTTCTCCACTCATAAGTTTAAGACATAAGGCGCGTTTACAATCACTTAGCGCTCGTAAATTAACGTACGCGAATTTCACGAATTCGTCAAATTTGGATGGCTGTCTACAACCAATTTATGAACTTCGCTAAATTTACTTCAATCAACAAATCAGAACATTTCTGGGGGAGAGAATTTGCTCTGCGCATGCGCCACTTAACCAACTTTGTCAAATTAACGAAAAGTTGAATTTGATTGAACTTTCGTCTCAGCTTGGCTTGGCGTACGTAGCGTTAATTTGCTTAATTTCAATGTAGACGATGCCATATGATTTGTACAGGCTCAACTCGCGGGCGTACGTCAAGTAAGTTAATTTACGAGCGCTAAGTGATTGTAAACGCGGCTATAAGGTTTAAAACGTTGTGTCAAAGCCTCTGATACTGGTTCACATGAATGTCGTGTCGTTGTAGTATGGAAAGGAGGTAAAATATCACCAATTCTTATTATCCATTATTAATTAAAATCCACCTGGGTAGCCATGCCTACAAGAAATATCACTTTACATTTATAAATATAATTAAAGTAGACGGTACAGTGACTTCAGTTTTTCGAAATTTGTTTTAAGATTTAGACAAGTCTTTAAACTAATGCGACCAGACTGGTTAAAACAAGAAAAGGTGGAACCACTAATTGTGGCCATACAGATACTGTGACGTGAGTACTCACTCGTCTTCAGGGAGGGCGTCGCCGCAGCTGGTAGACTCGGTTTCGGCGCCACGGAACACGGGCGTCCAATCTTCGACGGCGGCTTCAAACCGGACGGTTTGTGTGGAGCGGCCGAACTCATTGTTTTATCGATAGCCTACACACATTGAAGGAGCGTCAGATCGAGTCATCGACGACTTGCGGTGGCTCCGCGCAGACCGAGATTAGTCATCTAAAACGAAGGAAGAAACAACCTGTTACTGGCGGCCGTGTTCCACGAATGGTAAGGATAAGATTGCGCTTATCTAGCTTCACCAGCTATTATTGTCGTACATACACTTTCAACTTATTATTACTATCAATTAAATATACCATATCATTACCATTTATTTTTAATATCAATTATTATTTCAAATTGTACAATTTGTGTTCAAATACATATTTTATAGCTTCTGATTAATATGTGCGTCGTGCACACGGTGACCATACGTGAATTGAATTGGATTGGATTGGATCAACGCACATAAATTAGTGATTGGATGCGGCCTAGTTGGCTCTTTACAGTCCGAGGAATTGAGATAATAACACAGTATGGTAAATGAGAAAAGAAAAGGGGCAACAACCAGATTAATCGTACATTGCAAGGGCGTGCGTAACGATTGCGGGGGCGAAATACCTCTTGAAACACACACTTGTGTTGTGATTGAATGGCCAACAATCTCTGACCACAAAACTATAAGCTATATGGACTTGAGATTTTCTTAGTTTGACGCTCCCGGGCTGTTCCCCTGTCCCCTCCATGATCAACCCTTACCCCTGTGGCAACCCGACTATCAGATCATATTTATTAATTTCATAGTATATTATTTATAATCAGTCATATTTGTTAACTTAAACTATAGGCAAATCGCAAATCGACACTCGTGCAAGCATAACTAATCTAGACCTAACAAAAGGTTACTTATAATTCTACATTTGTCCAGCCGGCAGTGGCGGACTGGCAGGTACGGAACTACGGAAACCCGTACGGGGCCCCCCCGGGTGGGGGCCCCCTTGAGGGCCACCACCCAACACCCTGAAAATATCTTACGCTATATAGATTATGAAACAATAGTAAGAAGAGCATATGTATCTCAAAGGGACATATAGGCCATCTAGAAGTACTACAAAGATTTCCGCTTTCCTCCTCAGAGCTTACTTTTTTATAGTTTAGTTTGAAATAAAAACATGCCAGTGCTGGAAATTTCTTTAATTTTATTTTTAAAGTGGTGTTCACAGTTACAGTTCAGCATGTTGTTGCACTTGCACATACTTATCATAGTTTATCGATTTTTAAACGTGTTTATATGCGTTTTAAATTAATTATAGGAAACAATATAGTTTGAAATATCCAACTGCCAGTGGTGGGAAAGTTCTTTCATTAATTTAATTTGTTAGTGGTGTTCACAGTTCAACATGTTGTTCGACACACCTATAATCATTTGTCGATTTATACACGTGTTTATATGCGTTATAAACAAATCAATAGGATACAAGAACCCTCAAGATTTCTGCTCGCTAGCTCGCTACTTGAGGGTGACTCTTGATTGTTTGCGAGTAAACTTTGGTATATCTGAAAGGACTATTTTGCCAGGCTCAGTAAAAATGAAATAAAGGAGTTTTCAAGTCGCATGTCATTACAAAACCACTTTCCATAAAATAGCTGACTGACAAATCGGGCTGATCGCGTGTCTATAAGCGTTCAAGATTTAAAAAAGCGAACTTTGTGGCAAAAATATATCTATCGGCGCCAACTGAAATCCGATCCAGCGCAGCACTAGCCATAAGATTATTTATCAAATGTCAGGATCGAACTCCTCCTAGACCTATATGACGTAAGGAATTATCAGTGTAATATTACTTTAGTTTTATTGTTTTTCATGATACGATTTCGCCTCAAAACGCGTTTTAAACCACTAAGCATCATGCAGGGCCAAAAAAATTTTCGCCTACGGCGACATTGCCTCCGACGGCCGGGGCTTTGCCCCAGACCCCAGCTACATCCCGCTCCCTTGTTGAGAGTACAAATAACACAATGCGAGTGGACAACTAGTCTAGTAGTCAATTTTTGTAGAGGGTTGTGAAACAATATAGTTTGAAATATACAACTGCCAGTAGGAAAGTTTCTTCTTCAATTTCGTTTTTTAAAGTAGTGTTCACAGTTCAACACGTCGTTGTTTCACATAACCATCATCATTTAATCGATTTTAAAACGTGTTTTTATGCGTTCCAAACAAAATAATAGGCTGAAAATTTTTCGTCTCCGGCGGCTGGGGCTTCGCCCCAGACCCCTTAAAGCTTCGCCAAGTCCCGGGGCCCCTAAGATCCTTTTCCGTACGGGGCCCTTACCCCCCCAGTCCGCCTCTGCCAGCCGGTGCCCGCACAGCGAACATGTCATATTTATATATACCAAAATGCAAAGATCAATAATATTGAACATATATATAGGACACAATTTTTAGACTTGGGAAGAATGAAGATTCCAATCAATTTCGGGCATCCTTTTCGAAGTTTTCCAGCCATACGAAGAGCGAATGCTAAGATGGGTTGAACAATTCGGCCCCGGCCCAAGGTCCGTAAATCCCCTGGCGAACCTCCGCCAGGGGATCGACGGACCTTGGCCCCGGCCGTACAGATACATATAATCGAGTTTCTTTTGGACAATAACATATTAAATATTCATAATATATATATATTATGTTTAATTAGGTTTAAGTTGTAGGTAAAATTAAATATTATTAGCACGTAGAAATACTTTACAATTGAGTACGTTATACCAATCCCTTATCTGTGGTCAGTGATGATTTCAGGCATATCCCGGCAGTTGTAAATGCCCCCCCCCTAGCAGATTAAAAAAACCACATGAAGTAATGTAAATTTGCAAAAAAAAAATGCAAAATACAAGAAAATGAGGTATATTTTTTCACCTCATATAAGGCTAGGAGAAAATCGATTTCCACGAAAAACTCATCTACATAAATGTTGCAACATTTTATTTTCTATTTAAACGATGTTAGGTAAAGGAAAGAATGGCAAATAGGAATCACCTCATATTCGAAAACTGTAAGGATGGCATCAACAAAGACCGTAACCCCCTCCACCCCTGCCTTTTGTCACGGCGTCAAAAAAAAGCCATAAAATGAGTTACTAATTTAGCAAAACCCCAGATTTTTATCAGCCCCCCCTAGGAAAAATGTCTGAAATCATCACTGTCTGTGGTTATACGTATACAACATGTTCACACCGCTTTTGACCGAATCTGAGTATGTATGAATTACAACAACAACAATAACACACAAAGTAAACAAGAAGCAAATCCACGTGCCTGCGTGCTAGACTCACTCTAGCTAGAGCACAAACAATTACGTATTTACAAGATACTCGACACACGTACTTCGCAAGGCCATCGCCGAGTAGACATGTCACTTGAACGAGAATAGCAATTTACGCATCAGCTGATTTAGTTAATCAGACCTGCTTCAGTCCTCTGCAGTGATTGGATGACAATGGATGACAGCGCACCGGTCTAGCGTAGACTCACTGCTAAAAGGATTGACTAAAGTCGTAAAGTCGACGAGATTCACGTTGAACGCACCACCTTACACACAGTACTCGCGTCCTCGCTCCTTATTGCGAAACTGTCAGTGGTCTGCATTCCCGTCAAGAATGTACGCAACAGAATGAACGACGTTATTCATACTGTATCACTGTGGAACGTAGCCTATATCGTGAAAGATCGTTCGCGAGGTATATATGCTTCACCAACTTATACAGTCTAGGCGGTCTTGTAAACCCGCTCGCGTTGTAATATTGATAAGCTATTTTCAGCAACAGATTGCGTAATTTTGGCTCATCACCTCAACTCGGCCCACTCGTTCGCAGATGCCCGAGTGGCCCCAGCATCAACTGCTCACTGGTCATTGCGAATTTTGGGGCGGGGGAATCACAATTCGCAAGAGGGGGTTGATTACGAAAGGAAAGTGGACTCGAGTGGAAATGCATGTTTTTTTATTTTTAGGAAGTCCAAATTTTGGGGATTTATTTTTGCTGAATTTACACGGCATCTACCACATTTTAATTTAGGGTATAGTCTTAAGACTACAAAAACATCGCGAAATTAACGATTAACGAGAGCGAAATTAACTATGTTATTATTATTATTATTATTGTTATTATTATTATTATTATTATTATTATTATTATTATTATTATTATTATTATTGTTGTTTCGTATCACCTGTTACCGTTCACCTATATTGCTCACCTTCCACCTAGTGACCGGTGCCCACAAAGGGGGCTCTCATGCATATAGGTAGGCCTACTTTCTCCCATCCCATATATTTTATCACCTTGTCCTTTCATATCATCCTTTTTCTATTATCATGTTATTCTTCGCCATAAATCCTGGCCCCCTTTGTGATCCCTCCACGCCCTCCATCCTGTCCCTTTCCCTCCACTGTCCCACTTGAGATTCTCCTCCCATATAGCCCTGCCCTCCCTTGCTGGACTACCCTTATGACGACCTCCGCTAGGTGTAATGGATCTGATTTAGACATGTGGCTTTTCATCGTCTCGATTACCCAAGCTGCAAACGTATGGGGCGTAAAACCCCAAATATCATCATTATCATCTCTGTACAGTTGGTCATGAACAATTGTACCCCGTCTGGGCCCGGGGAAGAATAATGACTCTGCTAATCGTAACAGGTGACGAAACGAGACCCTGCCCCCCCCCCCCCCCAACCCTCTCTGACCCGCTGAAGATTCGTCCTCCCACTTGGCCCAGCCCTCCCTTGCTGGACTCCCGTATGACGCCCCACGCGACGTACAATGGATCTGATTCGGACGTGGTTTTTTCATCTTCATCTTCTTCATTATCACCCGCTCATCGTCTCGATTACTCATTGTTGCACAAATATGCCCATTAATCAATCAATATCTGTAGAGAAAACTCACGAAGAAGAGCTCCATCTCCATCACACATTTATTTCTCTTCTCGCGTCAATTTATCTTTATAGGATGACACGGCTTCCACAACGTAATCGTCACACGACACGACACGACACGACAGAAAAGTGATCTGAAAACCGCAGCCTCCGGTGTACTTGAGAACCGTGGTACCTCCTTCGCGGTAACAACTGCATGACGTATTCGCAGCTACAGCGCGACCACACCTAGGCTAGCCCACAACACCAATCATGTTTTGTCAAGTTACGCCCGTATTGGTGAAACCTAGTTTTCATGGAAAACCTACAGGAGTCGAAAGGAACCTCAAAGAAGGCGAGGCAGCAGCAGTGTTGAATTCAGCTATGACCCTAGGGGGGGGGGGGGGCAAAGCCCTCGGGAATTGTCAGTCGCCCCCCGGGAATAAATTGGCTACAAGCTTTATATATTTCTTAATTTTAAATGGCACTGAAATGTTGCTTTGAAAGTTTAATTAAGTAAATCAAGTTTTCTGTGTCACAAAAGTAAGTGGCCAGAGAACTGATAAAAGCAGAGAAGGGGAGGCTTATCTAATCTCCGCCAAATCTCAAATTCAACTGGACATCAAGTGGCCAGCCGTGAGTAAACATGTCAACATAAAATACTTACACTTTCACATTTCTTGACATATATTTTTGCCAAAATAGTATCTTAATACTATTTTTTGTATCAGAACACTTGCCACTTAAAAATAATGTGAAGTGGTAGTTTTGAAAATTTGCCCCCCCCCCCCCCCTTCATTCGATGTCTACACCCCCGGGATTTGAAATAGCACCCCCGGGGACAAAACTCTGAATTTAACACTGGGCAGCAGTATTAAAAGGTGGCCTTTTAATAGGCTATGTGTGTCATTTTTTATTATTTTACTAGATTAGGATTAACTTCCTAACCCCAAAAATATTTTATTTTGATGACTTGACATTTCGATTTACAATAAACGAGCTGTAAGTTTCACACATATTTATGGCGGGAAAAACGGTGTATATGTCAAATGCCATAGTTCACCAATCAACCAATCACATAATGATAAAATAAATAACTCTTCGTTGATGAACTATGACGTCATATGACGTTTTGAAAGGAACGTGCGAGAGCTTTTTTTTTCTTCTTATGCGATGATGACTTTTCAGCCATTCATTTTTCGTGCGAGAACTAGAAAAACTTTTAAATAACGTTTCTGGTGTCTTTAGATGACATCTATATCCTATCCCACACTCTTCCAGAACTGTAGAAAATTCATGCACATAGGCCCAACCAAAGATATTATAATATTCCCCCAACGACACGGAATACAATCACTGTCCATAATTATGTGACGAGGCTACACTACTGTCAGTCACTATACACTACAAAGTCAAAATCCACACAACATCATGCACTGGACTAATGTAACAAAAAAACATCTACCAGTCAGCACAATTACTTGCTTGAATAAATTATTCCTGGTGCCATACAGGGCCATAGGCCAGGGATTGAAAAATCACGGGCGCCAGGTCGCCACGGCGACTAGAATTACGAACTAAATGTAAAAAAAAAGTTAGGCCTACATTTTTTTTTCAAAATAAATTTTTGTAATACAAAACGGGGTAAAAAACGGATTAAAGCAGGGATTGAAAAATCACGGGCGCCAGGTCGCCACGGCGACTAGAATTACGAACTAAATGTAAAAAAAAAAGTTAGGCCTACATTTTTTTTTCAAAATAAATTTTTGTAATACAAAACGGGGTAAAAAACGGATTAAAGCACATAGGCTATATCCCACATGATTATGATGCTTAAACTCGTAGGCCTACATACAAGACGAGTGGATAATAAATCTCCAAACCCATTTTTTGGGCACTTGCGGTAATTGCTTACTGGTATGCAAAAAGTTTCCTCTGGCAGCTGGGGCTTTGCCCCAGACCCCGGTTTCCCCCTGCCAAGTTCCTAGCTCCTAGATTTTAAAATATTTTTCAACCCCTGGCGGCTGGCCTACCCCATTGCGTGTGGTTTTCTAACATTACGATCATATGTCAGAACAGTGGCGTAACTAGAAAACCACGGGCCCCCAGGCAATAGGACCTGGCGGACCCCTACCATAGATTCGTAAACGTAATTTTGTATTTGGGGGGGGGGGGGGGGGGGGAGGGTTATGTTCATGGTCATTTCAAGCGCGAATCTGAATCCTCTATTTTATTAGTCGAATAAATAATTGTCAACAATTATTGTCGCGTTAGTCTGCTAGCTAGTCGACTAGTGCCAAAATGGAGATTTATACTTTAGGGATTTATAAAGAAAATACTTGTTTTTTAAAAACCTGAAGATCAAGAAAACTGGGATCTGGGATGAAATTTGCAATTTGTAAGTCAATAACTTGTAATATTGAATGAATAGATGGATTCGCCATTGATTTAGAACTTCCAATTTCGAACTTACCCGATAGCAAACGAATGGATAGGTGATCGTAATACATAATATATTTCTTCCGAGCCATTTTTGATCGAAAGTGTTCTCATGCCATCTATTATTCTTAATTTTGAAAATAGTGTTCTGGAACTGCAACCAGTGGCGGCTCATCTGTAAGGGCACACGGGCACCCCCCTCTCCTCCCTCTAACAATCACTTAGGCCTACATTATATTACGAGTTGTGGACTTGTGGTATATTTGTACATAAAATGAAAAAGTTAGTATTTTCAATATGCACATTCAAATAAAAGTGCGGTGGGTGCTCTGCTTGACGTCTTCATGCGATGCCAGAAGTCTGCGACAGAGTGCGTTGTAGGTGACGCGCCTTGCATTTTGTCGGGCAAATAATGAGTCTGAACTGGCGGCGCACGCACATTTTCATTTTTCTTGCGAACGAGCGAGTGAAGAACGCAGATGTTACGTTGACGTTCGGGCTCGGATGGCCTATGGCCTATGGCCCTGTATGGCACCAGGAATAATTTTTTTTTTTTTTTTTTGTCCTGTGCAGAGTTGGCCTCTTCAACCATTCTTCTTTCTTGCCATCCAATACAAGGCTGCCTCCTTCTCTGTCCTGCTCATTGCGTCGGGCAAGCAAGTAATTGTGCTGACTGGAAGATGTTTTTTTGTTACATTAGTCCAGTGCATGATGTTGTGTGGATTTTGACTTTGTAGTGTATAGTGACTGACAGTAGTGTAGCCTCGTCACATAATTATGGACAGTGATTGTATTCCGTGTTACACCAAAACAAAATGAATTCAGAGGTAAAATACTTGAAAAATTTAACATTTGAGTTACGAAGATTGACTGTTATAAGCGAAGACATAGGTCCACCAAGACCAGACTTGTGCATTAATACTTGTGCAAAAATAGAACTTGTAGTAGAACTTTCAATAAATCAACATAGGCCTACCGTTACGAAAAATACGAATGGATTTACGGTTTTCCTACTTGTCCTGTAGTTAATACAATTTCTGCTTTACATGCACAAGCTTTAATTTAAATTATCTTCTGTATGGAGCTGAATGTAAGTCTAAATGACGACTAACTACCCTTTTTAAATTTCAACTAATTTTTGCCCTACCCATTTCAAACACCACGAGCCGCCACTGCTTGCAACAGTAATTGCCATTCCTGGTATTGTTAGTAACTTATGTAGGACTACTTGCATACTTGGGGAAGTTCATTTTGAAAATGAACTTTTAAAAAGTTCAGTTCACCCTCAAAAAAATGAACTTTATAAAAGTTCAAGTTCACTTTTAAAAATTGTGCAGTTCAAGTTCAAGTTCACTCCAAAAAATGAACTTGCTTTTTAAAAGTTCATTTTAGTTTTTTTTTAATATTTCGTAAAATATGAAATTCTCCGTGCATTGCAAAAAATACAAAGCAGGCCATCTTTGATACCCATACGTAGGCGGCTGTCCACTTGCCAGTTGCCAGCTAGTGTTTGATTAACATAACCCCTTCTATTCTTTCGGCACTGTCCCCCATGCTCTATCATGGGTAGAGTTCCAAAGATGCAAAAAGTGTAAGTAACTCAAACATTCATCGACACCACACCTAAGTCGGCATGGAACGTTCGCTCTCAATCTCATTGGTGCTCAGTAATTTCCCCGGTCTTCTATGAACCAATCACAAATTTTGTAAAAAAAAATTTAATATTCGCGTTTTGATATTGTGTATTTTTGTACTGCCGAATTCCGAGTTTCGCTGGTAATGTGCGCTGCGCAATAGAAATATGTGAACTTTTCAACTGTTCAAAAGTTCACGAAAATAATGAACGTTTTCAAGTAAAAGTTCATACTTACCAAATATGAACGCGTTCGTTCATAAGTTCGTCATAATTCGAACGCGTTCACGTGAACGCGTTCATTTTAAAAGTTAATTCCCCAAGTTTGACTACTTGTACTAGGCCTATAGCATCAATGCCGTTCAAAGAACAAACATCAGGAAAGTGGAAAATGCAGTACCATATTTTTAAACAAAATAGGAGTGGTGGATACGAGAATATGCCCACTCTGCAAAGAACAAGACCAGGACGCGGAACATCTTACGACATGTGTCTCTTTGACAGCAGAAAGGGATCTAATGGAGGGGCAAAAGATAGCAAGGAGGAAGCATGTGGCAAACCTTTATTGGGCAACTAGGCAGAGAATGGCATAAGTTCCAACTCTGGGTGTTCGAAAGAAGAAGAAGAAGAAGAAGGTTCTTGAACACGCCCGAAATGACACGATCTGCACTTGTCATTAATAATTTAATAATTTTTCGTAGGAATTTCGTATGAGTTTATTGAAGCTCATAAACAATGTTGTGTATTATAGTACATTAAGTTATATAAAGAACTTTACTATAACTATAAATATATAGTTTTATTAAGTATGTTTGACCCCATAGGCCTATTGAAGTTATTTTATTATGTTTAGTAATGAGTAGTATGTTATTAGGTACTTATTATTCTAGATCTAGGTATATTCTAATTTCCACCTACAAAAAGGTAGCCTAAGCCTCGGACTTGGTTGACACATTTAACCTAAATTTTTAAAGACAGAAACATATCTGCTAAATTTTGCTAATTTCATAAATTGATTTGTAGACAGCCATCTAAATTTGGCGAATAGGCCTACGTGAAATTTGCGTACATTAAGTGGATGTAAATGCGCTTCAGTCGATAAAACATACTAGGCCTAGGCCTAGGCTAGCCTATCACTGGACCCGTATTCTATAACTCTCCCGAAACGGATTCGGACGGAAATTGCAACAATTTCGGTCGATAGCGATAATGTAACTTTTTTAGTGTCCAATACCGTCGGAAACGGATTCGGAGGTACCGAAACCGATTCAGTAGCCTTTTATACGCCGAAATCATATACGTACATAATTTAACCAAGTTTAAAAAGTTATTTTAAGTGCCAATAACATGGAAAACTTCACGGTGCGAGGTCAAATACCATTTGCAAGCATAAGAATAAGATTTTGAAAAGTCAACGAACGATTTCTTTTCATCCTACCGGTAAGTTGACAATTTTGTTATGACGAGAGTGAAGTGTCACAACTGTCAGTATAGAACTACTCTAAAAGCACAGTGCACACGCGTTCCCAATAGGCCTAGGCATGTAGGCTTATTTAGGGCTAGGCTAGGTAGGCGGGCCAAGCCCCTACACAGCTTTTGCTAGGCCTAGGCCTACTCTACACACATGCATCATGTTTACCTCTTAGATCTAGGCCTAGGTATATTCTAGAATCACAGGCAATGGGGTTGTTGTGATTGTTCATATACTGCAATAATTGGCCAGTTTTTAATACGTATTTTAAAGTGACAGCTCTATTTTTTGTTTGTTTATGTATTTCGTTCGAGTGTAGGGCCCACAGCCTTCTCGACGGGTCAATCAACCGACGTTCGAGAAGGCTGTGGTAGGGCCTATGTCTTTTGATTGGTCTACCGCCTCGGTGGCTCAGTCGATTTGGATGTCAGCCGAAACGGAAGTAGATCAATTTCGGTACTAGTTATAAAATCGCTGTTCGTTGTCCATTTAGCAAACGACCGAAACGGAATCGGATTCGGTTGCTAATCGGATTCGGCACTAATCTGTTTCGGGAGAGTTATAGAATAGGGGTCCTGACAGGTGTAGGCCTAGGCCTAGGACCTAGCCTGACCTATAGGGCCTACCTAGGCTAGCATAGGGGCCAAGGGCTAGGGCAAACCATGCCAAGAACACACTCGTTCACTGCTAACAGAGCAATGGGTGTCTGCTTACTTCGATATTAGTATTGAACGTGTCTAAAACGTACGAAGATAATGCTAGCCTAGGCCTAGGCCTAGGTAATGTTTGGTGCGGCTTAGTAAAATCTAGTGGTGACATGAGGTAGGCCCTAGGCTAGGCCTATATTAGGGTATATTGTTTTCATCTCCTAGATCTGGAGCTAGGTCCTAGGCCTAGGCCTAGCCTACACCGTAGCTCGAGTCTCGACTGTCAGTTATGAGTAGGGCCTAGGACTAGGCCTAGGCCTAGGCCTGACACAAATGGGCATCAGTTAGGCTCTACTACAAGCCACCGAGAAACATTACACTTTCCCCAGATTATTAGCACGCTGTGCTAGGCACGCTGTGCTAGGGAACTGTAAGGGGATGCAACACCCCCACCAAGGAGATGAATAGGCCCTACATAGGTAGGCTAACATCCCCAAGCCTAGAATTACTTACCTTATTTTAAGTCGTCTAGTAGGCTAGTAGGCGTAGTCGAATAATTCCAGTGTCTAGGCCTAGGCTATTTGGTCCAAACAAGAGCTCGAACAGATTTCAGGAGCTAACGATCATCCATTCACGACCACTAACCACTATTTTGACAACAAAGTCAGGGGCAATGGCCATGTGAAAACAGCTGGGAGCTGAGATGTAAAAGTTCAAAAACATTCCACTAGATCGCGTCTAATTTCAATTCGTTAAGTTTCGTTCGCCTGTCCTACACCAGTGTAAAGTAGTGTAAGTAGTTAGACGTAATTTTGTATATTTGCAGGTCATTGTACCTATATGAATAGCGTTAGCCTGCAATTAAAAGTTGCACTAGTGAGGCCAGTGCAAGAGCTTTTCTCGATGGTTATTTAACTAGCAATAGTACTAAAACACGCTAATACTGGCCCGTGTAGCACTGGCGTGTGCAAAAAAAAAGATGTACAGGAAATGAGGCGCTCTTAGTTCCGGTTCCTGTAACGTGTTTTTTTGGCGCTTATTTCGAACGTGCTAGACCTCACGTCACGTTTGCCTGCCCGTAGGGAATATAATAATATCTTTGATGTGGTACGTAGTGTATGTAGATCCCCTGGGCTACCCCACAGAGAATGAGCTAGGTTTCGAAGAGTTTTGGTGATTAAATGATTATGAGAAGCTTGGAGCTCTACTTGCTGGTTACGACCTGAGAGAAAAGAGGACATCACTTCGAATACCGAGGGTTTCTAGTTTATTAATTAAGGATTACCATAGAGAAAATGTGAGTCGTATAGATGCAAAACTCACCTTATCCACTTTCTGAAATTGTTGATGAACTGAAAATAAAGTATTATATTGAATGGTATTAATATATTCAAGATTATCATTTGAAATAATTTGATATGGTACTTATAAATCTAATTGTTGTCATATTCTCGCAATTATTAATTTAATGATAGGACGTCACTAGCAGTGATATTTCTCTCTGACAAAGCCGTGCCCGCCCCGACAACCCCGCAACCAGCGCCAGCACCGTAGAATTATTACTATTATTCTTGTTAATTTTAACTATTATTACTATGCATTATTCTAGTTAGTGTAGTATTTTACTCATTCTGATATTTGAAATAGCTTTGAAATAACTTAACATTAGTTAGAGCTCACGCTAACGTGAATTAATTATTATTAGACTTTATTTTCTGTGGTATAGTTCTTTTTAACAAACAGAGTTAATTCTATTGTATTGTGTAAAAACGCTGGTTAGATGTAAGAAAATACCTCGTGCTCTAGATCTTGCCAGTTGATATAAAACATCAATCAATCAATCAATCAATCCATCAATCAATCAATCAATCAATCAATCAATCAATCAATCAATCAATCAATCAATCAATCAATCAATCAACCAATCTCTCTCGCTCGCAGGAAAGAGTGAGAGAAGACTGCTGATCGAGTTAATCGGATCAGGTATACGTAAACGCCCAATAAACAATGAACCAGTGAACGATTTAAGAAATTTTTAATTCCTATTTTCTGTTGGTTATTCATCACATAATATAAGCGTGCATCGCTTCATAGAGGTGGATTAGCGGCAAGACGCCAGACTAATTTGGGAGGTCACCGGTTCGATTTCGGCCACCGGCAGTCCTGACTGAAGGTTTTTTGCTGAGATTTTCATCAGTCGTAAAGGCGAATGCTGGAAATGATGAGCCATACTATCAGTAGTTAATTTTTTATCTGTGCTATCATCCCTCGAACATTCCTTCTCAACTATCCAAACACCCTGTCCCTATTATACCTAGTTTCGAATACAAAAAAGTCACTCCACATTGTTTTGTTTCGGACAAACATTGAATGTGCGCGAATCACAGAAATACACAACGAGAATACAAAAACAAATAAACAACGCAACAGGCGCGCTAACAACCAATTTGTTTGTCCGGTCTGTGTCATAGTCGGCCCCTACACCTAGGGGCACTCATTGTTGCTATGGATTTTTTTTTATGGGAAACAACATGGAAACAACTGTTACAATGGGCGCCCCTAGGTGTAGGGGCCGACTATGAATTCCAACATAAGCACAGATAACGGATTCTGTTAGTGTACACAGAAAAAGCAGAATTTGGTGTAGATTTGTGGTATACTTTACATAATAATAGTAATAATAATAATAATAATAATAGTAACACATCCATGACATGGGTTTCGTGGTTTTCCATTGTCCATAGAGTAGAATTACTAGGATGGCTTCGAGAAATCGGCCACGACCGTACACACCACGACGCAAAGAAGACACACACGAATACAACGCAAATAAGATCATATCAATTTGCAGTGTATACTATGAACAAGTACTAATAAGACAGTAACGACTGAAGTTGAACAAGGTACCTCATGGAAATACTTGACATTACATCTGTATTGTCCGTATAACATGTAAACACCGGCTTTGACCGAGATTGATGACTGTTTAAACTAGTAACATGTAATTAGTGAAGTTAAATAAGGTAGACACATGGAAATACTTGACATTACGTCCGTATAACATGTTAACGCCGGTTTTGACCGAGATTGTATGATTGTGATACATTCAATAAAATAATAATAATAATAATAATAATAATAATAATAATAATAATAATAATAATAATAATAATAATAATAATAATAATAATAATAATAATAATAATAATAATAATAATAATAATAATAATAATAATAATAATAATAATAACAATAACAAGGATTTACCAGATTTCTTTACTGAAGGAATAACATTTCTTAAACCAAAAGATGACACCAAAAATCCAAGTAAATATAGACCAATTACATGCTTACCTAATATATACAAAATCTTGACATCGTGCATAACAAATAAACTATATAGTCACTGCGAAGAACACAATATATTAGCTGAAGAACAAAAGGGATGTCGTAAATTGTCGCAAGGGTGTAAGGAACAATTAATTATCGATTCTGTTGTAATGAACCAAGCTTTCAACAAGAAGAGAAACATTCACGTTAGCTATATTGATTACAAGAAAGCGTATGATTCGTCACCACATTCGTGGCTAATACAGATACTGGAAATTTATAAAGTAAACCCATTGATAGTAAACTTTTTGCGGACAGCGATGACGAGTTGGAAAACAACATTAAAGTTAAACGTAGGCAAAGAGCAGATATGTACTGACCCAGTTAACATCCGACGAGGTATTTTTCAAGGTGACTCGTTTAGTGCGTTATGGTTTTGTCTTTCATTAAATCCATTATCTCATATACTAAACAAATCTACACATGGTTTCAAGATAAAGGACGGTAATACGGTTTGCCACACACTTTCACATCTATTCTACATGGACGATCTCAAGCTATATGCTTTAAATGCGACACACATGACGAATCTTCTTAACTCAACGTTAGAATTCAGTAGAGATATATGTATGGATTTTGGAATTGATAAATGTAAGTCACTTCATGTCATCAAAGGAAAGATTACGAAATTAGAAGAGTTTGAAATTGACGAAGACAACCGGATTGGAGTAATGGACGAAGAAGACGTATACAAATATCTAGGATTTGCGCAGGCTAAACGAATTGATCATAAACTGATGAAAAGTAAACTAATTTCTGCATACAAGAAACGAATAGGATCCATTTTAAAAACACAACTGAATGGTAAAAACAAGATCAAAGCAATTAACACTTATGTTATACCGGTCCTTACATATTCATTTGGAATTATTAACTGGACACAGACAGAACTTCATGCCCTAGAAATTCTCACCCGCACAACATTCACTATAAATACAGAAGTCATCACCCTAAGTCAGCAATAGAACGAGTGACTCTACCTAGAGAAAAAGGAGGAAGAGGCTTGATTGATTTAACCAATTTATATTATAAACAAATTGAAATTCTAAGAAAGTACTTTTATACAAAATGCCCACATTCACAACTTCATAGAGCTATAGTATCGGCAGACAAGTCGCTTTCTCCCCTCAATTTAAATGACGGAAATTTAAACTTGCTTCAAAAACTAAATTCTGACACAGCAAAAGAGATCAGAATATCAGAAAAGACGTTACATAGCAGACATTATAAAGAACTTCTTAAGGATAACGTCGATAGGGTAGCATCGAACAAATGGTTAACGTCCGGGGACATTTTCAGCGAAACAGAGGGATTTATGATCGCTATTCAAGATAAAGTAATCAAGACTAACAATTACAAAAAATACATACTGAAAGACGTCACAGTGCAAGATAAATGTAGAAAATGTAATATGAACGGCGAAACAATTGAACATATCGTATCTGGGTGCAAAATGCTTTGTCAAACAGATTATCTTCATAGGCATAACCAAGTTGCAAACATTGTACATCAAAAATTAGCCATAAACTAAAAACTTATAAACACAACCACTGCATATTACAAATACAAGCCTGAAAAGGTATAAGATAGTAAAGACTACAAATTATATTACGACCGGGCAGTTATAACAGACCAAACCATACATCACAATAGACCGGATATTATATTTATTGACAAGAAGAAACAAGAAACGATTTTAATTGATGTTGCCGTCCCTTTATGCCACAATGTAGAGACAACTTGGCGGGAAAAGATAAACAGATATAAGGAATTGTCTATTGAAATAAAAAGGTTGTGGAAGCAGAATAATGTAACTGTTATACCGTTAATTATATCAGCAAATGGCATTGTTCCACGTAAACGCCATGACAGTATTAAACTAATTGGTCTCCAACCGAACATATACATCGAGATGCAAAAAGCAATTATTTTGAACACGTGTAGGATAGTGCGAAAATTTTTGAACTAAGAAGAATGAAGACTTCAAGAAGTTCTCCATCCCGATGGTGGTTTTCGTGGTTTCCACCGTACAAAGAGCGAATGCTGGGATGAGTACAAATCGGCCACGACCGTACATAGCATCCACAATTCGGTTTGGAAAAAATAATGTGGACAATGATATATTAAGTAGTATAGCCAAATGTGGGCATTTGAGAAGCAGAAGAAGAAGAAGAAGAACAAGAAGAAGTAGAAGAAGATATATTAAGTAGTTCTAAGTAGATTTTAATAAGGTAAACACATGGAAATACTTGACATTTGTGTCCGTACAACATGTTTATGCCGGTTTTGACCGAGTTTGTATGTATTGCAACAATAAAATAATAATAATAATAATAATAATAATAATAATAATAATAATAATAATAATAATAATAGTAATAAAAATTATAATAATAATAATAAACACAAGCACTGCGTATTACAAACACAAGCCAGAAAAGATATTAGATAGTAAAGACTACAAATTATATTACAACCGGGCAGTTGTTATAACAAAAACAAGTATATATCTCTATGTTATAACAGACCAAACCGGCCCCTCAAAATAGACTAGACGCATTCTGGTGGCAAGAAAATTAACTACTATAAGGATGAGTTTATCTGTCAATTGTTCATTGTTGCTTTATTGTTAAATCATCAATGGCGCAGATAAGGGTGTTGCAAGGCAGCGCTATCTATGTGTTAGTTTGAGACCAGATATTATATTTAATGTTGCCGTTCCTTTATGCAATAATGTAGAGACAGTTTGTCGAGAAAAGTTCAACAAATATAAGGAGTCATCTATTGAAATAAAAAGGCTGTGGAAGCAGAATAATGTAGCCTAATGCTACGTTTACAGCTACGCGTTGCGAGCGAAGCGAGGGCGCGAGCTCCAATCAGCGGCCGAGTTTGTAACTTCTTTGCATGAAACTCGGCCGCTGATTGGAGCTCGCGTCCTCGCTTCGCTCGCAACGCGTAGCTGTAAACGTAGCATAACTGTTGTACCGTTAATTATCAGCAAATGGCAAAAACTCCATGACATTATCAAACCATGGAGTTGTATCTTACCGTAGGTTCTAATATAAATCCATGATCAAACTAATTGGTCTCCAACCGAACATATACATCGAGATGCAAAAAGCAATAATTTTGAACACATGGCGAATAGTACGAAAATTGTTGAACTAAGATTTATGCTACGTTTACAGCTACGCGTTTCGAGCGAAGCGAGGGCGCGAGCTCCAATCAGCGGCCGAGTTTGTAACTTCTTTGCATGAAACTCGGCCGCTGATTGGAGCTCGCGCCCTCGCTTCGCTCGCAACGCGTAGCTGTAAACGTAGCATTAGAATGAAGACTTCAAGAAGTGCTCCATCCTGATGGTTGTGTTCGTGGTTTCCACCCTACGAAGAGCGAATGCTGGGATGAGTACAAATCGGCCACGACCGTACATAGCATCCACAGTTTGTTTTGGAAAAATAATATTGACAATGATATATTTATTTAGTTATAAGTAGAGTTTAATAAGGTAAGCACAAGGAAATACTTGACATTTATGTCCATAGATGTTTACGCCGGTTTCGACCGAGTTTGTATGTATTGCAACAATAAAATAATAATAATAATAATCATCATCAACATCATCTGTTGCCACGTCCAACTCTGCGTTGGGTCGGCATTGAAGATAAGCCTCTCCATCTTCTTCTATCCTGCCACCACTCTTCCCCCTCAACTACATACATTCCAATCCCCTCCTCGCATATCCACATCAGCTTCCTCACTTTGTCATGCCATCTTTGCCGTGGTCTTCCTCTCGTTCTTCTACCTGGAATCTCCAGTTCTAGCATTCTCCTCGGCAATCTTTCTCTTTCCATCCTCTTGACATGTCCGAACCATTTCAGTCTTATCTATCCAATACGCTCCAATAAATAATAATAATAACAATAAATATAAAAGGTGAAAATATGAGTGGTTGAATCATGGACTTATAATAGTAACTGCGTTCATGGTTGAATGTTGGCGCGCAGCAAAACGTGGTGTTTGGAACCACCGCCTTGGACAAATTTAAGAACTGCACAACCAAAGGCGGTGAGTTGTCTCCTTGAAAATTCTTCGCAGAAAATGGCGTTGCTAGTGCAGGGAATTCGGATCGCCTTACGAACGAGTGGCTGCCTTGTGAAGGCTAATGTACCGAGAGGTTTGATTATTGGAATTAATCATAAAGCTAATCTTCATGCTCAATTGTGTAATACATCTCGCACACCTTCCTTATGTACAGTGAATAAGGTATGTCATTATCGTTCCGTAGGCCTGCACGGCAGGCTAGGGTCCCCCGCCAGCTAGGGCCTAGGCCCTAGGCCTAGGCCTAGGCTAAAACATTTTATTTAATGTTAGATTTAGGCCTAGACATCTCAACCTAACCTAAGCCTTATATTAAAGGCATAGGCCCGAGGGCATATTAGTGCAGTAACCGGTACGACCTAGAGGCTAGGCCTAGGATGTAGCTAGGGCCTAGGCCTAGAACAAGTTTCCAAGGGAAAGATAGGCCTAGGGTCTACGTTAAGCCATAGGCATATGAATACTTTTCATCGGGACGAATAGGCCTACTTTCTCGGGGGAATCGACTTAGATGTAGGTATTGTAGCAGTAAGGGTTAACTACATTAGTCAACATAAGATGTTCTTAATGATAGGTTTAATGTTGAAGCACTTTTCAACATGCTCGTCAAACTCCTAGTCAATAGCCCTAAGCCTAGGCCTATACCACTCTCACTGTTCTCTCCCATGTCCAAACTAGGCCTAGGCCTACTCTCCAGTCTCCACAGTACACACTCCTCGCTCTTGTTCTTTAAGCAATGCTCTTACTTAAGTCGCGTTCACAATGTTAGGCCTACTAAGAGTAAGTCGAATGATTAAAGGTTGAAGTATAGGATTTTACATTACCATTCATGATTAATGATTAAAACTAGTGATTTAGAAAGTTGACTAACGTTCAACTTCTTACTCACTCAAGGTCAGATGGTTAGTAGTTCATCCAATCAGCAATTGATATACGTAAGTCGTAACATGTTTTGAATTGGTTTTTGATTTTGATTTGGCTTCACCTAGAGGCTGAGTCTTGGTATTTTGGTTAGTTCTTAAACGTTAGTCTTAATCATTAAACCATAGTACTAGTTAAGATTGTGAATGGGCCTTTACACAACACGCTCTTTTTCACTCAAGAAATTGCTCCTTTAACTATTCGAATCTACAAATCAACCTGCTCTCTCTCTCATGGCATCCTCTCCCTGCACCCTACGCTCACCCACGCTAACTCTCCTGCTCAAATTCCACCCTCCCAATCTCACCCTTCTGCTTCCGAACATGCTAAAAACGAACTAATGTCATGTAAGTTAGGTCTATAGGGAACCTGCAACTGACGTCACAACCGAACTACAACAATGGAAACTGATAGACAAACAACAAGCTGTCAAAGTATTAGCTTTGCAAATAATGGGGGAAAAACAATTAGTTTTAACGATAGTAACTGCTTGCCAGTTAAAATTACTGTTCAATGATGGACAACAACGATCTGAAAGTTTGTAAACGTTTTTGAACATTTGAATTTTTCAACTTTAGAACATTTTATTTTTTGACGGCTTGTTGTTTGTCTATCGGTTCAATTCATTTGTTTCATTGTTGTGTTTTGGTGTTGTTCGTACCCTATAGGCCTAACAATATTTTTTATTTTCTTTCAGCAATAATTTTATTGTTTGTATTGTAGGCCTAGGCCCTAATCAATTATGAGAAATTAAAAGAAGACAAGACTCATGTAGGCCTATGGATTTTATAACGAAATAAACAAACTTTGTAAAAGTTCATTCACAATCTAAAATACAAAACTAGTCTATGAAAAACTTTAAGAACTTTCTAAAAAAAAATATATTAAATTAGTTTGTCTAAAATATTATGGTCATGCCGACCCAATTCAGAGTTGGATGTGGCAACAGATGGTGATGATGATGATTAAGGTCTTGTTCTTTTAAAAGTTCTTAAAATTGTGAAAAAGTTTTACCTTTTTTAATTTTTATGAATAATAGATTACCAGTCCATACTGGTGGCACTGCACTGTGCATCGACACCTTTTGTATCCAATAGGGAACCGGGTATTTTATACACAAAGCCTACACCAAGGCTTTTGTGGGAGGGACAAAAATGAGTGACTGAACGATGACCGGCGGAGTCTCTCGGAAATAAATTCTGTAGGCCTAATGTAGTTTGCATGAGTCTGCAAATTCGACAAATGCTCGACCCTCCCACGGAAAGAACTTTGAAATTAACTTTCTAATATGAAAAACTTAGGCCTACAATGAACTTAAAAGTTAATGTTCATTAATTTAAAAAAAAAGTTCATTGAATAGTTCATACAAAAAATGGGTCTTTTTTCAAGCTCTCACCCTAACAATGGTTAGGTCTATGGCTTATAAATAGGCCTATCATTGCTAGTGTACATGCTTGTTTATATATCTAATTTCTGGATTAACGATTAATTTCTCAATGACTTTGCTTTTCTCGCAGCACTTGGCCAGGCTGCAAGCTGGTCAAATGCGTTCATTTGCTGATGCAAAGTCCACAATGGAGCAGCTTCGACAAAGAGTTCTGAAAGTGTGCCAGGCATATGACAAGGTTACCGCTGATAAGGTAGTCCTTTCTCATTACTATTACTTAAATAGGCTACATACTATCTTTTCTTTTTTTACAGACTCTGGTCACACCAAAAAGGTTTTACAGTGCCAAGGAGCCTCTTACTCTCGAACTTATTCGAGACAGAGTGATCTTAGTTCTTAAACTTTATGATAAAATTGAGCCCACTAAGGTAGGCCTACCTATATTTTTTTAAATCTTCAAATCGTGTTTTTCAAATGCTGTTTTACCATTTAAACAAATACATAAAGTTGTATGGTCTACCAACTCTGTTATACAGTGGATTGCGAATTGCGATACATTACCATTTATTATGTGCCTCATCATAGTCATTGGCTTCATTGCTAATACAGTTTCCAAGTCAATGTTAACATGAAGGATTTGCATTTTCTTGCTGCCTATAACCCTACCTAAACTAGTATTAGTAGGGTATGTTTTATTCCAAGGGGCTCCACTATGCAGAAATCAATCAGACCGTGGACTAGTCTAGCTGCATGCAGTGTAGCTGGGACAGTTCCGTTCGCTCCCAAAATCGACTTTCGATTATGATACTCACTGGGCCAGTTGACATCAAAACTGCGTTTGATGGTTTAAAATTGTAGACCTCATTCGTGATGTCACAATTAAAATCTTCCCAACAGCAATATGATAAGCAATGAGTCAATGGCTCTTTGTGGATAGGTTACAGCAGGGTTGCCACCAAGTCAATTTTTTTATCCTTGAAAGAAACTAAAAAATCCTGAGAAATCCTTGAAAACAGTTATATTCAGCATTAGCATATTATAGGCCTAACTGCGAAGGAATGTTACAAATTTTCAGGTTTCATGCCAAAATATGTTATGCCAGCCTGATTTTCGAGAATCTAGTCAACATTACGTGCAGAAACGCATAAGAATCGGAATTTTCTTTGAATATATTTTAACGTTTTACTTTTACTACCACTTGCGGGAAATGTTATGCAGTCACTTATGTTTATTTTTACTAGTACCTAATGTTGTTTTACTGTCTACATTGCTTTTTTAGCTGAATTTTTAAAAATGTATTAATTTAATGTATTTTATAAAGACAGTAGAAAATCCTAAGATTTTGCCCAAAATCCTGTTATCCTTGAGACACTCTAAAAATCCTGAGAAAAGGATAAAATCCTTGAAAGTGGCAACCCTGGACAGTGTTTTAAGACAGAGTTTTCGGATATTAATTGAGGAGGAATGAAACAAGGAGTTTTGACGATACACAAAATTTTGTGGATCTGGATCCTGAGTTTTACTTAGCCTAAATGTCCATTACTGGCAGTGGCCCAATGGTGCATCTTGAAACTACCGCAGGCTCACAGCAATGAGGCACGTAATATTGGTAATTAGGCTACATGTTAGAAACATAGGAAAATAACTGTTTTGAAACATTATAAAACTGTACAGAAAAACTTCCTTCATAACCAACTGTTTTTGAGGTCTCAGCAGGTTCTTAATTCTTATAGATGAGAGCATATCATTATTATAAAGAAATATTCTTTGTAACGAAATAATATTCTGGTCCCTTAGAGTTTGTTAAGGAAGTTTCACTGGAACTGTAACTGAGTTGGAAGAAAGTATAGTACACAGTAGGTCTACCTACCATAAGGCTTATCTATATTTTTTTATTTAGGGCTAAGCACTTCAAAATCTATTGAATTAAGCACACAGGCTTAAAATAATAGGCCTACATACCCAAGAAAATTATTTTTTTGCAAAGGTTAAGGACATCTGAAAGTTCTGTCTAATTTTCCACAATTTGTCAATATGTTTTAAAAATTAAGTTTCGATGTAATGCTTTCTACGTTTGGTGATATTTTTAACTATCGATACAATACATAGTCGCTCATTATTAAGAAATATTAAAAGCATTTAAAAACAATACCTTTTAGTTTTGGCAAGTTGTTAAACTTGAGTTCTTTAAAGAAATTGAAAACAATATCTGAATACACAATTTTAAAATTTTCATCCCTTTTTTGACCTAACTTTCCTAACTAATTAGTAATTTATCTGCACAATGAATAATTTTAGCATAATATTGATATGACATCTCACAGTATGTAGGGGCCTATCTACAATTTAGATCCCAATTACTATGCTATCCCTACATGTTTAGTATAAAATATTTTTGTGCTATGAATTTGTGATCACTAAGTTCCACTTTCCAGTAAACCAAACTTCATAAAAAAATCTTCTTGCAGCTGACACTCGATTCTCATTTTATAAATGACCTGGGATTGGACTCGCTAGACCATGTGGAAGTTATAATGGCAATGGAAGATGAATTTGGTAAGATTACTTTACATGCAAAACAAACAAACTACCTTTCCTCTTATATTACCTTGTATGGTATGGTACGGTATGCAACACGTAAATAAAGAGTCTGTTGAACACAAATTGACTCTTAACAACTCTTCCGCACTCATTGTTTATCTAATACCTATTGCTACTGGCCGTTTTTTCTCATCAACATACATTGGCTATTGATTTGTAAATTAGATTGAGGCAAAAAATAATAGTGCTGGAGATCTGTTAGAGCAAATACATGATCTGTGATACCCTCGATTTACGTAGGCTATTACTTATGTGAGTGTTTTGAATGAATGACCTCTGGAATAATGTTGCATTCACACACTATGTCTATTTAAGATTTAATATTCAACTATGTCAAAACCATTATGGTTTTCACACAGATTTCTAATATTGCAGCTTAGACCTCTACTAATTCTTATACCCAACCAATGAAGGTTACCCATTCATTATTTATATACTGTAGGCCTGGGAGGCAAGTTTTTAAACACGTTTGCAGTCACAACGTAACGTCAAAACGTGAATCCATCCCACTCGTTTTTGGTGGCTTGGAAAATATGCAAGTTTTTAAAAAACCAAAACGTACGCTGTGATCTAAATGTGTATTGCTGTTTATTCCCGTTGCGATTGTTCCATGGTGTTCATACTTTGTGATTGTAAACGTTCTGTGACCAATCAGAAACGAGCTTCGTTACGCCTAGCGCTAGCAACGACAGCTAAACAAACTATTTACCAGCTGTCAGTTGTCAAACTTTTGTTATTCTCACACGGGTCAAAAGGTAAGGTCTAGGCCTAGATTTCGTAAGTAGGGGCCTAGGCCTACCTCTAGAGCATGTTTTTATTAATAAATTTTGCATCCGAAAGTTGAAAAGAGTCTACGCGCTCCTTAAACCAATCTAAATCATTATATTGTCTAAATCGTTATTGTCTAAATCATTATTGTCTCCTTCATCTGCGGCATTTTCAATCTCATCGCGGAGCTACGTATTCAATTGTTTGTTGTTGTTGTGGTCACCACGGCTGTCTGAAAAGAAACATTTACTGCCATCAAGTACAATTGAATCATGGGGGCAGTGATTTAAAATGTGAAAAATGATCCAACCACGAGTATTTCGATGGCGGGAGGGAACGTCACGTTCGAGACGTGAATTCGTTGGCGTTGTGGTTTAAAAACTTGCATTCTGCGCAAAACGTACGTTTTGATCGTCACGTGACCCGCCAAGCCACCTTTTTTTAGGAAGTGACTGCAAACGTGTGTTTAAAAACTTGCCTCCCTGTAGCCATTATCATAGGTAGAATGACTTGGCATATAACTTGATGTTTATTTTTTATTTTTTTTTATTCTTGCATTGTCACTTGTTTTGATTTTGAACAATTTATTCCAAAAAAACTTAATTCCATGTGAACGTGTCTTCTACAGAAAATTATTTTACCTTAAGAAATTGTGTAAACTAAGGATGGATTATGATAAATAAATTCATATCGATAATCGGAATCGCATTTTTTCACACTATATTGAGATATATCAAAACGAGTGACAACCCTATGATATTGGTATGATTACCAAGTCTGCCAATCCCTTAAAGTTTTAGCTATCAATGCTATTTATGGCCAAAGCAATAATTTAATTAGGTTAAGCCTGTATTTCACGGTCAAACTTTTTCATCCAACTCCTTGAATTCAAGGACAAAAGCGCATCAATAATTAATTCCTATTGTTGTATTTGACTACATACTGACTGTTTTTATGCGCTTTTGTCCTTGAATTCAAGGAGTTGGATGAAAAAGTTTGACCGTGTAATACAGGCTAAGTATGGGCCTATAGACAGTCAATAACTGTTATTTCAATGGCTTTGTACACTGGCCATCCTATCCTGTCATGGGTCAAAAAACTACAATAAATTGAATTGCTTCGTAACTCGTATTAAATTTATAACGTATTTTATTTCCCACTTTTGTTCATTGTATGTGTATGTTGAGATCAAAGATATGGATAAAAATAAGTTGGATGGAAATGAAGAGCTAGCATATGCAGATATTTTGGAAACTTAATAATGAAAAATCAAAAAATGCATTAGTGCAAGAATTAGAAAAGCAAGGAATAGAATATATGAGGTATACTTGACCCAATGAATTTTTAGTTTTTACTGATTTTACTGAAAAGTTAAAACGTAAGCCTCGCACTAGAAAAGTGTATCCCAAGTGATGAAGTAGTAGGCCTAGCTCTTAATTAAACCAGTTGTTTTTCTGTACTCCATTAAAAAATGAGCAACAAATAAATGTTAATAATAAAATATGGGTCCTTAGCCCAATAGTATTTAAATAATAATAAATCTCATTTTATGACTGATAACTATAGTTGCTAAAATATAGATTGCTATAGATGCCTGCTTACAGCTTCCCAAACCTAAACAATAAATTTTACTTTTATTTTTGCAGGGTTCGAGATTCCTGATGGAGATGCGGAAAAGTTAACAAAGCCTAGTGATATTGTTCGATACGTAGCGGACAAAGAAGACATTTATGAGTGAAGTGGAATTTGAACTCTTTGGTATCTCCACGTAGAATGCTTAAATGGTGGAATAAGTTCCATGCAATTTAGGTTTACTTATATATAATAAACATGTTGTATAGTTAATTCAGTTTGCATTTTGTTATCAATAATGTACGTATTGTACTATCAATGTCCCAGTTTATATCCCAGCTGCAAATTTTGTTTAGTTATTTTGAACATAAAATACTAGCAACACTATGTAACTTGCTATTAGCAGGGCCTACCTATGGGGAGGCGTACAACTAACGACTACACTGCAGCACTGCGAGCGTTCCGGCCACTGATCTCCGCCTTCTAGAATTAACCGTCGAAACCTCATCAAGGAAGCAGTGCACTACTTAGTACTTTATCCTCAGATTCCAAAGAAGTCGAATAGTTTTGCAATGACTTAAGTATTCTTATTGTTGAAATTGTGTGAATCCAATATTCAGTGGCCGTTGGCCGGATTGCTCGCAACGCTCTTTGTGCACTTGTTACGCCACCCCATAGTCACTGTATGTTTCCAGTGACGTAACTAGGGGGGGTTAAAACCGAAACTACACTTTGGCTGACAGTTCACTTAATGAGCAGCCATACAGTAGTTTGTTGGGCATGCTAACCTATCAT
Source organism: Isoperla grammatica (assembly GCA_945910005.1). Lineage (NCBI taxonomy): Eukaryota > Metazoa > Arthropoda > Insecta > Plecoptera > Perlodidae > Isoperla > Isoperla grammatica. The sequence goes on along the minus strand of OX246737.1, from coordinate 33,723,788 downwards.
GATGTTCTATTTCTAAGAGACACTGGGTAATTCCTTAAGTAGTTAAATTACTCTTCCCGAGTCTAATGATAAAATCTTTGAATGACTAGTTAGTTATAGACAAAATTGGCTCTCACAAGATGGGCTTCATCCGCTCGGTATGGCTTGCGCTTTGCACTACTACTGAATAGTGGTTTCCCTTTGGTTCCTAGTCAAACCCCCCCCCCCCCTCTACCCACCGAAATTGTTTCTGGTTACACCACTGTATGTGTCATTAGGGTAGTCATAGTAAGTACTTAGCCAACTAGTACAGGGAAGGTATGGTTAATTTCAATTTTAATGGAAGTCCCAAGTTCAGGATGGAAAGGTTCATATCTACCACCTACGAGTGCCATTTATGTAAAATATTTTTGGTTCAGTTCCTTCAGTACTGAATACTAATTGTCTAATCATACTGTACTGCAGTACTATGTGTATCAAATTCAGTAGATCTATGTAGCCTAAATTGGCAATATTTGCAATAATATTATGAATGACTAATGTTACCAATAAAAAATAAATACGTAAATATTTGAGCAGCATATTGGTGTCACCAGTGTTTTTAGGAAGAGATGAGTATTTAATTTCAATAGCGAAGTTACCAGTAAGCTAGGAGCTGGTTTTTTGGTACTCAAGTGGTAGGCCTAGTACAACTTCAAATCGTCTATTTTAGGGCATATCTCATTATTAGTGTAATGTACCTAGAGTGTGTGTTCAAAACTTCAAGAGCAAGCTATTGAGGAAATAAAGACTATCCTACCATAAGTCACCGAGTTAAGTTTCTGAGGCCCGAATGCAGAGATATCTCCTAGTTCGGGGATCCCTAGTGCACCTTCTTGGATGTAACCAAAAGCGTTATATTAAATAAAATAATAATAATAATATATCTGCTCCCTGTGTCCAACAATGAAGTCGGGTAGGGGAATAAAATATTCCATGATAGTTTCCATAAGTAAAACAAACTCTTTGACAATTTGAGAGCCTAACTAACCTAGGCCCATCTGTGCATCCAGGTCTGAGTCTAGGGATGGGAGCACATTTTTAGTGTATACGCAAATAACACTCGCATTAAAAACGTTGAACTGAGCTCCCTGCACCCTCACAAGAAAATAAATTATGATTTTAAAAAGAGCATTTACAAAATGTTTTAAGTATATATACTTGACTGGCACTGCCATTAGGGGAGACAAAACATTTGTTTGTATTGAGGAATATTTTTAAAAAGGCTAATGGAAGGGGGGAAAAAACTAAACAGTTAACAACTAGTACGTCCTTTGTCGCCTCGTTAAGTCGGGAAGAGCTAACCTGGATCTATTCTCTCCAGGGGCCATATGGGAGAGGAAGGAGGAATCTGGAATATATTTAAAAAGGCTAATGAAAGGGGCAAAAAAGCTAAACAGTAAGCAACTAGATCTAACTAGCTCAGTCACAGTTGTCGAACCAAACCTGATTTCCTAAACTTCTTATCAAACTTTCGTACCCAAGCCTCACTTCTAAAATCATTAGTGCTGACGCCTCACCAGTGTTCCTCATTTTTGTTTTGTCGTATGAAATAAAATTGCAAACATGAACATTTACAAAAGTACTTGGTTTGTTGTGTGTTTGCCGGCAGTGCGTCCTATAGTCTGGCAGGTTACTCATGGTGAAATGTAGGGCAAAAAATGTAAACTGCCATGCTGAGATGAAATGAAATACATAATACAAAACTAAATCAGTTGATGCCACACTTGCATTTGCATCGCACCCCACCAGTGAAGCGGGCCTCACACTTTGAGAAACGCTGCCCTAAACAACACTCCAGATGCTGCCGCCGCTTCAATTACAGTTGCTGTACTCTGTTGCTTTGGGTGGCCCATCTTCTCTACACTTGAGTGTGTCCACTCCCCACTGGATGGTAACTATTGGCTGTTTATGTTTTCATTGTTTTGTTATATAGCCTAACATATTTCCATGATATAAACTATATAGCACCGTTAAGACTAAAGGATAGTCTCACTGTAAACAGCACTCCAAATTAACGAACTTGTTAGTTATATTTCTAGAATGCAACACAATATTGTAAAAGTGACAAATGTCGGGAATGTATTTTGGTAAGAAATAAAAACTGAGTTAACAAAATTTCCATTATTGCAATCATTACAATTGTCATTAAGGCAGCCAATTAACTATCACGAATTTTTTTATTGGCTAGTGTTTAGTTCTAGTTCTCTTCTTCTTCTTCTTCTTCTCAAATGCCCACATTTGGCTATTATGCCATCATGCTGGATCTGGTCAACCAGTAGAGACACGCTTCTTTCTCCACCCTCTTCATGCCGCTCGGCATTGCGTCACGTTCCCCTGCCAGTTTTGGACATACAAACAGGTGGCTCCTATCCTGCTCCCCATTTCCACACAGCTTGCAGGTACTCGTCTCAAACACCCCTATTCGGTGGAGATTCTTCCCTAGCAGATCGTGCTGCGTTTTTAGCCTGAACTGGGCCGTTTCAATTTGCCGTGGAAGATGGTTGGTGGGCCTTTTTGAACTCATGGTGTATTCCTGCCATGGCTTGTTTCTACCTTTCTCTACCCAGTCCTGCCTGATCTTCTTAGTGGCTGCAGCATTTACATGTGCTTTCATAGACTCGAGGGTTAAAGGTTTTGGCAGTTGCGGCATTCTGGCACGTCGTTTGGCCAGATAGTCGGCCTTATCGTTTCCGTATATGCTGCAGTGTGATGGTATCCATTGTAGAGTTATCAGTTTGTTTTTATTCTGTAGTCTTAGAATTTGTAGTTTACAATGTTTTACCTCAGAGTCCACTTCTTTCTTGCTGGCTATGGCTTGTATAGCTGCTTTTGAGTCCGTTAGTATGACAATCCTATCGTAGCTACAGTCTTTTACTTTGTGTAGGGCTTTACCTATTGCCGTCAGCTCGCCATCATAATTACTACCATTCTCTCCAGCAGGATGGGACTCTTCGAACTCTCTGCTATATATTCCAGCACCTGCCTGACCTTCCCCTGGTGTTGCCGAACCATCTGTATAGACATGTAGCCACTCGTTCTCTGTGTAGTATTTATGGATATGCATTGTCGCCAATCTTCTAATTTCCTCCCCTGTGTATGCTGCCTTTGTCTTGTCCAATCCTACCACAGTCAGTTCATGGGGGACATCTAGTATGGCGATATTTATGTTGGGTAGTGGGATATTCTCTCTAGTTGTGTGCTGTAAGTGTCCAATTAGGTCCTTCTTTACCTCTTCCACAACTGTGATGAATGTTTTTTGGGTCTTTAGATGTTCATAAGGTTCCCTGTCTCATACTGTGCTGTCCATCCGTATTAGCTTCTCGTGTAGGTGTACTGCCGCTCTGTTTCGCCTTGCCTCCAGAGGTGGGATGTTTGTTTTTGCTTCCATTGCTGCAATTGGGGTTGTCTTCACACCACCTGTGATTATCCGTAGGGCTTGGTTTTGTACCCTGTCCAGTTTCTCCTTTGCTCCTTTTGAAGCTGTAATAAGTAGTGAACTACCATATTCCAGGAGTGGTCTAACGTATGTCTTATACGTGGTTTTTAGTGTCTCCTCATTTGCTCCCCATTGCACTCCTGCCACTCTCTTGATTAAATTCAGCCTTCTTTTACCTGCAGCACACATCTTTTCTATTTGATTTGTCCCTTTCATTTTTTGATCTAATGTCATTCCCAAGTATGTAGGATTGTCTTCCTTTTTAAGAGTTGTTTCTGCGTATTTAAGTTGAAAATTGGGGATCGAATGCCTAGTTGTGTAGTAGTCGTACACTGTCTTCTGTTCATTCACTACCATTCCGTTGAGTGTTGACCATTCTTCCAATGCCTTCAGTGCTTTGTTCATCTCTTTCTAGATTTCATCCTCGTCTCTTCCACAATACCACATTACAACATCGTCCGCATATATTTTCACCTTCACTTTACTTCTTGTTTGAATATACTCTGCCAGGTCATTTATTAGTATATTGAAGAGGGTTGGGCTCAATACTGCACCTTGAGGGACTCCTGCCCTTGTTTGTCTGAACTTTGATCTCTTGTTGTTGTACCTGACCCTAATAAATCGTTGGCTTATGAAGTTCTTTGTCCATCTATATATATTTCTATATATAGTTATTTTTATTCTATATTATATATTTCTTACAAAACTACATTCCCGACATATGTCACATTTTCAATATTGTGTAGCGTTCTCAAAATATAACTTACCCAAACACAGCTTAGTGGTCCTCAGTTTATCGACTTCGTTAGCATTCAACAAGATAGACTGTTATTGTATCTCTATCAGATAGAGATACAATAACAAAATGGAACGTCATGTGATTTTAATGCTGATATACTGTACTACCTACATATTTCACTCTGCACACAATGGGTCTGTAATAAAAATGAACATGGCTCTTCAGTTGCAGTCATAACATTATATAATATTAATATGCTAGTACATATGCTATGGAAGCACATTTGCAGTAGGCCTAATTATTGTTGTTGATACCTTTCTTGGATTACTAGAATACCAGATTAACAATGCTTTACTGTAGGGTCTAATATGAGCAAATCTTTTTTTTAGGATCAGAGAGTGTAAAGTAAAATCTTAATCAGACAGATGGTTTTAGTTTGATAAGGAAAACAAAATGGTTGCTGCTGTTACAGAACCATAAAAAATGTTGGTAGCATGGAGTGGAAGGTGAAGCAATGTGGGTCATGAAAACATTCTGTAAAATATTTATTACATTATTAATAAATTATTCACCTAACGTTCTGGCAGTTAAAATACGTAGTGTACAAGGTATGATGAACAATAATGCTGAATTTGAAAGAGTGTTTTCTTAAATATGAAGGTATATGAGTCAATAACTTATCTTTTTACACGTTTATTTCCTCAATCGTGGAAGAAAATGTTCTTCAATTGGGTGTCGCACAGCCTCTTTACTTCATCTGAAAACAGAAGCCGATATTATCGAATTGGAGAAAATGCTCAACTACTGAATATACCTAGGACAAGAATGAGATGGTAAATTATTGAATGTACATAGTTTTCTTGACCCAAGACTACCTTACAGATGCTTTCGCCACAGGCGAGACACTCGTCCCAACCAGCTAACTGCCCAAGACAAGCACACGCAAATACTGATCGATGATTGGCTACGAGCCCCTTGCCTGTGATGAAAGCATCCATAACGGACTTGAAACCACTATATTAGGCATTAGCACAGTTAAGTGTACTGCTCACACTCTTTTCTTTTGATAGGTACACTATCTTGCCAGGACAAGGTAGGCCTGGAATTTAATACCCAATGTTATTCAAGGGTTTGTCAATAAACAATAAATAATAATATGTAATAATAATAATAATAATAATAATAATAATAATTTTTATTTTTTCCAACCAACATCTTGATGTACATGTAATGTACCAGTACCTACATACAATGAAATATGAATAGCAGTATCTAAATTAAAAATACCTTGATTTTTTTTAGTTTGTGTCTTGTATTGCATTTTATTGTTTTATGTATTGCAACAACAAAATAATAATAAAATCTAATACAAGATACTAACTAAAAAAAATCAAGATATTTTTCATTTAGATACTGCTATTCATATTTCATTGTATGTAGGTACCGGTACATTACATGTACATCGAGATGTTGGTTGGGGAAATTAAAAATGATAATCATCCAATTGCCTGGTAAAAAAATTAATATGGGCCACAGGCCACTTGAATAAAGATATTGAGGAAGGCAATTTTCAAAAACATTGCTGGCCTAGAATAGATATGGTACACCAATGTTAAGTTTAAACCATCTCTCAACACAGCATGGAACAGCACACACTACAACTTAGTTCGAGGTGTGCAGACATTTGAAATTTTCGAAGTATTCACGAATAATGTACTATTCGTTTGATTCGAAACTTGAATAGTAAGTACAGTATACGAACTTTCGAAGTATTCGATATTTATGAAGGATTCGTCAGTTTACTGCATATTATTTGCCTTGTATTTGCTTACAGTGCTGGTACTATCAGTCAATAAACCTTGAAAACCAATAATATGTATAAGTTAATATTGTGTGCATTACTACTGCATTATTGTGGGAAATATTTGATATTCTTCTTTTTGAGTACATGTACTATTCGATATTCGTATTTAAACTGAAAAAACACTATTTGCACACCCCTTACCCTATTTAAACCACGTTTAATTTTCAATTCATGTCCAACCTTCATTTGATGCACAAATCTACTGCTCCAACCAACAATTGTTTTATTAACAACTCACCATTGATTTCTATAAGGTTTGCATTTTTTTGATGAATTACTACATAGAACTCTCGTAGATTTGAAAACTTGCCGACCACCCAAAAGTCACTCATTGTCTTCAATATTGTCTCTCCTGTGGTTGACATTCTAAGGGCAAAGGTACCGCAAGTTATTTATATGTCTAGTTAACAGTAGTATCCAAGACAAAACTCATTGCATTAGTATTGTCTAATTTATTTCGTAATGGGCAATAAATACTTAATAAAGTGTTGTTTACAACTTAAGAATACGTTAAAAATTAATGTGAAATACATAAGAAATATCATGACGTTCAGAACCACTTAAGAAAACATCTAAACTTGAGCATCCTATGTTTCACATCCTTTATAACATTCTTATTTACATGCATGAAAGTATATATCAGACTGTGCATATTTCATTTGTCAATGTCAACAACAAACAACTATATAATCTAACCACAAGAATAAAAGGTTATAAGTCTAGAGATGTTTGAAAATGGTTTTATTTTTCAAAAAAAATCGTTTTATTCTAAACCAAAATGTGGTGTTATTTCGGTGTTATTTTTATAATGGAAATAGAGAAATCAGGAAGTTTCAAAGCAACGGAAATTTTCACTCGCTTCACACCGCTTTATTTTGAGCAATGGTATCTATACCAGCAACGCTGCAAACCACTTTTCCATCGGCCAAAATGTGGTTGGTAAACAGTTTGAGACTTCTGTTTTACCGACTTAGGGTCAAAAGTAGTAATTATTACGTACAATATGCAATTTTTACTGTAAATAGTTAAAAATGCTGAAAATGGTGTTATTTCGCTATTTCAACACTCAATTCGCGTTATTAAAATAATATGGTGTTATTTCGCGATTTGATTCCTTATCCTTCATGGCCAACATGCCGACATCTGTCAAAAAAAAAGTTCTTACACCACAAATAATGAATTTCGTTCTATCGCGGATTCCGAAAAACAAACGTCTCTAGTTATAACATATTAATTCTCATTTCTCAATATATATATATAAAGTAACTAAAAACTAAAAAGTGAAGTAGGCATCATAGATGATGAACAAGAGTTTTGGGACAAGGGTGCAAACAACAGCTGATGATGATGATGTCAAAGGAGATGGGCAGAACCAGAGACACGTTGTGATTGGCTGAATTAAGAAATAATTAACGTGGCGTACGGAAAAGTCAGGTTGAGCCAACATTTTCGTGCGTTACGTAGTACGTATGAAGCAGATAATATAGTCATCACCTAGCTCTAAGGATACCATGGTTGCTAATTGGAACTCAGAACAAGATAAACATGTTCTAGTGAGGGAGAAAGTACAGAAGGACGACAGGTTACCTGAGAAAAAAGGTTGCTTTGAGAAACATATAGATGAGTGAGAAGACAAATAAATAGGGAAAGCTGAGAAGTTTCGGCCAACTCGTGGTCTTGATCACTCAGCATGAGTAGAAAAACTAAACTAAACTTAGGCGCTTACCAGATCCGATGAACTCGACCAGTAGTCTTCTCTCGCTCTTCTCTTCGAGAGAGAGAAAGAAAAAGCTACTGATTAAGTAGCTTGGATCAGGTTTGCGTAAGTAGCACTTAAAGTTTAAACTAGGGTGAATTTACATGATGCAGGCGCTGTCGTGGGTGGTGGTGGAGGGAATAGTTGCTAATTGCTATTATGTATGTATTTAATTGAATTGTGTGTATTAATTTACCCAAACAATTATTTAAGTACCATGGGGAAGTGGAAAGAAAAGGAAGACTAAATTGGCTGAGCCAAGTGTCTTCCTGGAAACTGACCTTGATTTGTCTGCATTTATATCTGCCAGCAGATGGAGCACCTCTGGAGTCACAGCAACATTTCCAGTCCTTCTGTTGTCTAAATGAATAGTGCTTTTCTGAGCTAAATTTAATTTATTGAAGTACACAAATCTTGGCAAGCCATCAGGTAAGTTAGCACCAGTAGTAGCTGCTTGTTTACTACACTGTTCAGCAACTTCAGAAGCTAGTGTTGTTAATTCTGGGCCAAGAAAAAAATCTAAATGTTTGAAGAAGTCTAATGTAAGTTGCGATGAAGTATCAATAAACATACATACAGTTGCACTAAGTGATCGATATACTATTAAGTGATATATTTCTGGATTGGTATCATTATTAACAAACATTTTGGGAACTTTGCCAGTACTGCCTGAAGGATCTTGAAGATTTGGGGGTCCAGTAACATACCTAGAAATAAATAAAGTGCTTTAATCAGATATTGACCAAGGTACCTCCCTTCTCAGTTCAGGTTATTTAAAGCGGATCCTTGATTTTATTCATATGTACATACATACCCTACTGCAAATCCTGCACTGTTTTGGTGAACTATAACTTATATGTACCTAGGCATATTTCTATGGGTTTCAGAGGTAAAATTACTGATGATGAGAGGTGTTACTTAAATTTGGCTAGGTGTGATAAAACAAAATGTGTTACATTTTTCTTCACACATCTTCACATAGGCCTACTACGTCAACAGGAGTTGATATCAAATCGGATCTCGAAATTTAATGAGTTCGGTGACTATAACGAATTTTGGGGTTTTGTGCAAAATAAGAACATTTTGAGACCAAAAACCAAAATGTCACCCAGTTTGATTTAGTATTTGCAATATTCAAATGGAAAATCCCGTTGTATTTTAAATTAAAATATAAATATTTAAAGAGTTAAACAAAACTACTAACTTCTGCGAACTGCGAAGTTAAGTCTCCTAATTTCTCGTTCATGACATGAACATAATATGTATGTATATATATGTATGTAGCCTGGGCCACAATGAATAATCTAAAATTGCCCTGTATGCAGTTTAAATTATCACTATTTTAGTGTTATTGGCTTATTGCATATTGATTATTTCACTGTTTTGCAATGTGAGGAATGGGAAAGAAATAACCCCACAGAACAAAATAAAACCATTTTCAAACACCTCTACAGTAATGATGCACTGTAAAAGGCACTGAAAGTTTCTTACCGTCCATAGTGAGACGAGGTAAAGCCAGTTGTAGGATTTCGAGGCATGGATCCTCCTTGTAGTTCGGTCTCAAGATGAGAGGGTAATAGACTAGTTACTAAGTAGCGATAAATCACTTGCATATCGCTTGGCTCTAGTCCACTCCTAAAATAAAAATATGAATTACAATAAAAAGCAATAAAATGCAGTCCAATAAGTTTAATTTATGTCATGTTTAATTAAAGGCAATCTAAATCTAAACATATATTACGTTGATCGTTGAATAATTTATTTCATGATATGCTAAGCTGCCGGATCAAGATTTTCAAGACCATCTGACTTTCAAGATTCGAAGTGATGATAGAAGGCGTGTGCGGTTTCCCGGGTTGCTTTTACGTGAAATTTTAATTTTCCCAGATTGCAGTTTCTGATTTTTTGCAATCCTCATTTCGTTTGAGCTGGGACCGTTAACAAATCAGTTTTTTTCTTTTTTTTCTTCTTTCTGTTTTCTTTGTTCTTTTTTTTTTCTTTTTTCTTTCTTTTCTTTTTTCTTTTTTCTTTTCTTTCTTCTTTTTTTTTTCTTCTTTTTCACTTTTATATATATATATATATATTTATATATTAATTTTTTCGCACAATTTTTTTGTTTCTTCATGTTCTTTCTTATTTGCATACTTCTATTTTTATTTTTTAATATGTTGAATTACCACTTCATTTGATTTTATTTCATTTCTCAATTATTCCCTTACAAAAATTTTCATCGCCAAATCATGGTCACTGACTAGGTGTTGACTATGTTCCGGCAATGTTAAAACACATAACCGACTCATTGTATTTTCTCCTAAATACAATGAGTCAACTATGTGTTAACACATAGTTGACTACCTTCTGACTACTAGATGGAGACCTCAGGCTTTACAAAAAACTGATAGTCATTACATAGTCAAATGTGTTCCGACGACCATTTAGCGACCTTTTGGCGAAGAATAAAAAAAAAACTGGCTATTGAAAAACACATGTAGCCAAGACATCACCGAATATGTTCCGACTACCATTTGGCGACCAAATGAAGACCTTGTAGGAGATAATGCTAAAATGCTACATGAAATGAATTGATTAATGGATATGGGATCATAAACCAAGTCATAATAAAGTATTATTATTAATATTATTATTTTTTATTTTACATTCTTACAATTAACATTTGAGCATGTTACATTATTCATAAAACTTTCTTATGTCATTACGACATAAGAGTATTGAAAGCTATCCTTATAAAACTTCATCTCTCTTCTCTCGGAGTCACTGTGTTGTCAATGGTCATCATTGGGCTGCAGTAGATCTAGTTTTTGAATCTGGAAAAAATAGCAATTCATATTGATTTTAGCAGAATTTTATATCAGGGAGATAAGCCAGCATCATAGACATGTATGCGTGCAACAGCGTAGCACACCAAGAATTTCTGTGGCACGCGTCTCGGGCTAGAAAGTAACATTTTGAAATTATTATGTTTCTTGCAAATCTCAATTTCATTTCGAACAGAGTTCTTCTGCCAAAAACCCTTTTCCCAATCATTCTGGTCAAATTTTATTATTATTTCCAGCCTTGACTATGCCCAAAAGTCCAAAACTAACTATGGCCAGCTAATAATCACAAGTGGACGGTGTGTGTGTCATGTAGAATGTAGATGGTAGATAGGCTTGTACTATTAGTATTATGTAACCTCGTAGTACGAGTACTCGAGTAGGCCTATTGAATTAGATTGACCAATACAAAACACATGTCGTTTTATAGCCTTAAGTATCAACTGGCATGTGAACGCTATAATATACGCAAGGTCCACTAGATCGCTTGTAGCGCGCGCGAAGTACGGTCTTCTAACCTATTTCCATAATGTTAAAAATCACATGCTGTTCAAATGGGAGAAACATTCAGAAAAACAAATGAATTGATCTGTCAAAACAAATTATGGGCCAAAAAGGCAAAATAACAATCTGTAATGAGATTTTGTCTTCACATTCTATATATACTTTCAAAGGAAATACTTTACACGTAAGTTCACATTATTGGTGAGGATAATTTAAATAATAATGCGATTTTTGTAGTTGGATCCAAAATGGCGATTTCGGATCTCATTCAATGACTTTACTTTGCGCTTCGCAATTACTCCGCTAGGAGTAAATCCAGTAGACCTTGTAATATACCTAGTGTCTAAAGTCAGATGATCGAGAAACTAGCGCGAGTTGACTCGTGCGAACTTATTGCTATCTCCGATACACGACAGAAGAATAATAGAATAAAATCTAATAGATTCTCATGCATCAATGGGCACTAGCCTAGTTACAATAATGAGTTTTGTTTGGAGCTCGCTAGGAATGCCAGCGGCCGTTTAACTGCTTTGTACAGTCAATATACACTAGTCAGCTAGCCTAGTAGCAGAATGTAATCAATCGCAAGTACGAATCGCTGATCCACTCATGTCCGTACTGTAGCCTACTATCGTTGCTGTCACACACTTGTGTTCTGCTCTAGCCTCTAGACAACTAAATTATGTTCAGCGGTAGGCCTAGTACAAATCAGTGAACAAGCAAACGCTGGAGTTTGGTCTCTACACTAGCCTACAACACACTGTTATTGGGATTCTGTTACTTTATTGTGCACTGCAGCATTTCCCATTATCATTAGGTAGGCCCTAGGCCTACTAGGTAGGTAAGGTAGGCCTAGGCCCTATAGGCCTATAAGCCCGTGTCTATTTAATGCGAAGCTGATGCCACTGGCAAGACCTAGGCTAGGCCATTGAGCCTAGGCCTAGGCCTAGCCTAGCGTAAGCCTAGGGCCTACCAGCAAATATTGATAGGTAATATTGTTGAAGGAGGCCTGACAAATAGGTGGTAGGGTCTACGTGCTGTACCTAGAACCTGGGATAAGAGAATCTAGATTTCAATAGTTAAGGTGCCCTAGGCCTACGCTAGGCTTAGAATAGGCTAGCTTAGGCCTATCCAAGCCTAGGGGCCAAGTTGGCCTTTGAGGTTATGGTAGGTTCATCCACAGACCAAGCATAGTAATAAGTATATAGTAACATTGTTTCACTCTAAGCATATTATATTATCCTTGGTCTAGATCACTTTAAATGAGTTAATATCAATTATTACAACTATACTTACCACAATTGTCGTTGAGAGGTTGCTTGTCGAGCCGCACGATTGCTTTTCTTTCCACTTCCTTTCAAGTTTCAACTGACGTTTTTTCAGCGCCGCGCGCGCTGTTTCGACGACGTATTCTTGAACTAAAATTTTTAAAATTTTACGAAGGGTGACTATGTTTGGGTGACGTTCTGGTGACGTTTTTCAGACGGATACTTTTGACTATTAGTTAGCGATGATATGGAGCCGTAAATGACTATGTTACGGCAACGTATTGGCGATGTTTCGACGCTGTATACTGTGACTACGTATTGGCGACGTTATTGCGACGAAAATGTCTATGTTTCGGCGACGTATTGGCGATGTCTTGACGATGAAGACCTTCGACTATCATTTGGTGATGTGTCAACTAGTAGCTGAAACATCCTCAACACATAGTTGACCATGTATTAGCGACGTGACGACCATTTTCCTACGTTTCAGCACGTAGTCAACGACGTATTGACGATGAAAATTTTCGTAAGGGTTTTTTCTTGTTCTTGATTGTATTTTTATATAGTTCAGTAGTTTGTTTTGTTTTTATTGTTATTGTTATTTATGATTTCATAACTATTCATTGTTTGCATAGCTTAGTTTTATTTAAGGTCCTCCTTTGTAAATCAGTTTTTATAACTGAATAGGATAGACAATAGCTTTGTTCATTTGTGTCAACTATCTCAACTTTTAGTTGAGGTGGAAGTAAAATGGCGTTCATCTGTACCACCAACTCAACCTCAACTGTGTTTTTCTGAGTCCACCTATTGGAGAATTAACTCTACTTTTTCCACCCAGGTGAGAGGTAGTTGAGATAGTGGAGGTAAAAAATAACGCGCGAAATTTATCAAAATACAAACATGGCTGCCGAGTTGAAACAGTATGCTACGCCGTGAAAGTAATTTACCCATCATTCGTGAAGGACACTATGTTTTTACCTGCGTGGGTAAGTATTGGAATTGATTCAACATGATATGAGATTAAAATAGGCTACAATTGTAGGCCTAGTTAGTACCTTTGGCTGCACCTGTTACTAAGGTTTTTTTTTAGGTTAGGTGGTTAGGTCTAGGAGCTAGCTTTTTTTTAAATGAGGTGTAGGCCTACACGTTTATTTATAAAATACACACTTTTCCCATCACTAATAAATATAGCCTATTTGTAGTACTAGGGCCTAGGTGAATTAGGTAACAGATTGAGAAAAGATACGCAATAATGCAGTAGCCTAACACAAGTAGGCCTAGGCCTAGCCTAGGCCTAGTGGCATAATATTCATTGAGTTATTATTTATTCTTTGTAGATACAAAGGAAATCATCTGAATCCGATGATTCAGATGTTGAAACTGACAGCGAATCTTCATCTGAAGATTGAGCCGCTTCTAACATTTCTCTCACCAAGTCAGTTTCTAGATCACGCGCCATTTTTAAGTCAAACTGCACTCACGTCGTTCATCTGTCTTTGGTTGAGAAGCATCCACTACTTCCACCTATGACGTCATACTCCTTCCACCTCCACTCATTTTTACATGGGACGGGTGGACACAAATGAACAAAGCTATTAAATAAATAAATAAATAAATAAATAAATAAATAAATAAATAAATAAATAAAATGGATAAATAGGATAAATAAGATAAATAAAATATCCACGATTCCAAAGAAGTCGAACAGTTTTGCCATTAACTTCGAAATTCTTATCGTTGAAAGTCGTGTGTATCCAATATTCAGCGACTGTTGGCCGGACCGACAGCCATGCTCTCTGTGCACTTGCTACACCTCTCCATAGAATAATGCTAGTTGTTACTAATCAAGCAGTAGTCTAGAATATGCCGATATGTACAAGGTAGAGAATTGAAGAAAGGTTTAAAATTTAACTTACCATACAAGCTGATCATTATAAAGAAATGCCGTGTATTTAACTTGAGCAAATGTGGCCTCTAATAAATTAATAAAACACTGTACACGAAGGAATGTTTGTTTATCTAATGGAAGGAACTGAATTCCCTGGAAAACATCCAGGATATCGCAGTGATTCATCTTTAAGGTCAGCAAATACTAGAAGAAAAGCAGAAAGAACACACATATGGAATCACAAAAATCGTAACAGTAACTTTTAATTCGCAACTTATGATGGAAATGCTATATCAATAAATGTGCGTTGTAGTGTGACGAAACTGACCCGTGAGAAAAAGTTGTCCAGCTTTTGTTTCAAGACGCTGACGTCTCCGCCGGCGCCGTCAAGGATGTAGTTAAACGAGCCCTTGAAGAGTCTAAACATCTGGTACGCCTGCTGGAGTACGGACAGATAGACTGTGTCCTGCACGTCGTCACTCTGATACTCCAAGTACTCGATACCATCCTTTGTTTTGGGCAGCGATGGTACGCTGACTGTCTGAAACATTCGAGAGGAGTAATTTGGAGATTAAGCATTTATTTTACTAGTTCCTTTGTGCACCATGAGTGATGAACAATTATTTGCGTTTATAAATACATTCCTTCAGACGCAGTCATGTTTGCAAGATTCCAATTATATTTTATTTCACATTTTACCGTAAGCAATAGCCTACTTTATAAATAAAATGACTGTATAGAGATATAACTGGGCCTACAGAACTTCCTTGACCATACAATTTTGTAAAAGTATAGATTTGACTATGCAGAAGGGCCAGCTTGATTGTACTTAAAAAAAATGTTACCAACATAAATCTAGGTAAAGTACACCATAGCATACTAGTATACTATATTCTCTTACCATAACCATCCAAAATCCTTCCTCTGCCTGGAAATATAACTGTCGAGATTTGAGGGTGTGAAGTACTTCACAAAGATGGTTCGAATTAAAGGTGCTAGAAAGAAAATATATTGAACATATTAAGCAACAACAGCAGTAGGCCTACAATTCACTATGTATAACACTGGGAGGGTACCTTGAAACTGATTTGTAACTGGTTATATCACAAACTGGTAAATTTATTTCAGAATTAGTCCAGTAGTTTACAAAGATACTGGAAGGTATCTGCGTGCACAATAATTTTGTGCATGAGTCACATGATAATCTTAGCCCACATTTCTGAGGCTGTAAACCCCGGACTTCTCAGCCCCTGTTGTTATGAGCATGTATTTTTTTCTGGAATTAGTATATCCATACCGGTAAATTATTATGACACCACTGTACACAACGATTATTCAACAATGTCCTATCAGGGTCAGTGCTCAATGAGTACGCAATTAAGCACTCAATAAATTCAAAGTTGTTCTGAATCGGCCCTGTTGATTCTGGCATTTGTCCGCAGGTGTTCGCACTGTCCAATCACTGATTCATATGTTTCGTATTTGAAATATCGATCTTTCATTATTAGTTATCGTTCACTTGTCGATGGTGTTCGAAGCCTACGGGGTTGGTTTAGTCACTTTAAATTAAAGTTCCCCACTGCAAATCAGTTTAGTTACTGCTCGTGGGTAGACTCTAAATGCAAATTTATTTATTTATTAAAAGTAGAAAAGCTCATTCTATACTTACTCTGTAAATTTAATGATAGCTTCGCTGAGACCCACATTTCTCATCTGTGTATCGGAATCAGTCTTTGGTGGGTAATAGTACAGTATATTTTTATGCTCCTGAAATTAAAATGTAACCACGTATTAGTTAGTTAACACTTGTTTATATTCATAACATAGTAGGGTGACTAATAAAGCTAGTAGAAATGACTGCGGGTACCCCAAAACTGGATCGGAACCAATTCTATCGCGATCCGGATACTATTTTTGAAACTGATCAATCTTTTGCTCCAAAATTGCCCGTAAAATATTGAATTTACGGTATTTGAACGCTTACTAATTTCCCTCAAAACTTGCCTTGAATTGGGTAAGATTTGTTATATTTGGTTAAAGTGACTGTTACAGGTTGCCATGCACCTAGCATAAAATACGTGGTTTAAATTTGTTTTTAGTAGTTAATGAAAATTTAAAAAAAAAATTATCTTATTTGGTGATTTTTTAAAAATGGTTTCAAACCGGTTCCCTACCAGATCCTGCATAAGCCTACACAAACTGAATTCTAAATTTCATGTCCAAAGTAGGGATGGGCAAAAACGTGTACTTCAGTAAACGTATAACCTCTCTCTGTGAAAGGCGTGTACAGGTTGGTACTTGCCTACCCAATAAATTTTGCCCGCAAATAAGTGTGTGCACTGTAGGCCTACACATGCATTTCATGTGCGATGTTGGTTCAGCGGCGCCGTCGGTCGACGCTGTGGCCGGTTGCACACAGTTTAACCCTCTGTTGGCGGCCTGCACAGGTCCATGCGTTTAATATTTGGATGAAAACAGTAAATGTTTACACGCGTACACTATCCCATCCCTAGTCCAAAGTCAATCTTAAAAGCTAGTGCACTCAAAGTAGAAACTGCCTAAAAAATGTATGACTATAGTAGAAACAGAACATGAAACAGAGTGTATGAAACGGGCACATTCCTGTGGTTTGATATCGATGTGACATCAGACTGTGATTGTTAGATTGGGGGAACTATATGACTGCCAATAATGTTTTAATGACGTCATGTAAATATAAAGAATATGCCCAACTGTTGGTGGTGATTGCAAAGTTCTCTCAAGATAAGATAAGGCACAAAGTTAGGCCGCCACATCACATTCCACAAATTGCTGCCATTTTTGGGCTATTTCAGGAAGATTAGAAACAAACTCAAATAGAGGTTACTGGTAACTTCTACCTCACAGCCATGGACAATCTACAATTTGAGATTCATTTGGCCTAACTTTTAATGCTATATTTGGTTAGTAAATGGTCATGTCTTAGGCTAATGTTCCTGCCAAGAAAGATCCTAGGTCTAGTGCAATAACATGTAGGTATAGGCTAAGTTTGCTGAGCACGTAGAATTGACCACAGTGCACCAATATAGCGGTGACATTGGGTAGTTCTATCTGGATCCGGTTCCAGCCGGTCTCAGATTAGGGTAATCCGAACGAATCCACCAAAGTACAAGTAACATATTTTCATGCCAACAGATATTGCCACCCTTGCCAGTAGCCTAGTGATCAGGATGGTTTGGGAGAGTTGTCTTGAGAACACTTGACCTAAATCAGCTGTCCTACTGCATCACATACCTCATTTGAGAGTAGGGTAATAATGCCACAAAATGTATAAATATCCAGTCTTCAAATCAACTTAATAATAGTAAGCTACATAAGAAAATAGAAGGGTTAGCTTCATTGTTCAATTGATATGATTCAAGAAAGTCATGATTCACCATCGTAAGTACAGCAGGTAAGAATTTGTGATTATTCTTCATTTCATTCCGAGAAGTGAGTAGAAAAACTTTTTTTTTCTACGTTCCTATTTTTTTCATCTCTAATAGCGATGCCCTGATGGCCGCAATCTGTCACCGAGGGTTTATCAACTATAGGTCTGCAGTTATTTGCAAGCCGGCCACAAAGACAGGTAGTGCACGGTCCACCTATTATGTGAGATGAGGGTAATAGGCTAGGTAAGTTTCAACATAACTGCTAGTATTGCAAATTGTTATCAACTCCTATCTGATCTAGGCCTAGTATGAATTTGGGACTTGAAAAATTGTAAATGGCATAAAAAAGTAATCCAAATTGCATAAAATCGGCAACTAACATTAAAGCTATTAGGCCTAGAGCGATTCAAACAAAGAAACGTATTAGCTTTAAATCCAAGAATCTATATAATTAGTAAAAGTTGCAAAATATTGAATCTCTAACTTTTTAATATAGGCCTAGGCTATAACAGTACAGACATCAATAGACGACATTTGACAGGTGAGATTTACCAGTAGTGTATACAGCTCATTATCTACGCTACGTGGACAAGAGTCGCGCTACGATTGTCAGCGTCTGTGTACAATTAGGGGTCAGTAAAAGGGCCCTCGCCACGTCTAGCGCTCACATGCCGGACTGAAATGAAGAATAGTAATATAAACGTCCAGCCATCCGTCATTAGGCTAGGCCTAGCATATGGATTTGCTTACACAGATCATGCAATGTTTTTCAAGTTATTTGTATAGGCTTAGTCCAAAGTAGAGTAGCCCTAGGGTAGGCCTAGATCTACGCCTACCCTCTAGGACTAAAAGCCGATAGGCCCCTCCTACGCACTTGTTAACTGCACCCGATCTCTAGTAACAGCCTAGGCCTAAAATAGTGGTTAGGTAATAGGCCTAGGTCCTACACATTTAGATCCTAGTGTAAGCCTAGGCCTAGGACCCAGACTAGCCTATAGGCCTAAGCCATGCTCTGTGCCCAGAACAGTGTTGTGTAGGCCTAGGACTTTGGGCTAGCCTAGGCTAGGCTACATACTAGGCCTGCCAGGATCAAAGCTAGGCCTAGGCCTCTAGTCACTAAGCTGTAAGCATGTTCGAAATTAGGCTATACAGTGTATCTTTTCCTTTATTCTCTACGGCAGGTAATAGGCTAGGCCTAGGCCTAGAGAAGATACTAACCTCTCCTTCCTTCAGACTGTAAGAAGAGTTGTAAACATAAAAGTTCTGCAGATGTATTTCAGATTTAGCTGTCATTGTACCATGTTTATGAAATACTTAAGATTTGGATACCCACATCGGTACATTTAAGCATAAAAACTAATACTTTATAAACTATTTCTATCCATGATTCAATTAGAAGTAGGTGTAGCCTTCACCAACACGAAGCCCAGCTGACAGCATAATCAGATATATATCAGTGCTGACAGCTAAATAACTTGCAAAACGAAACTTCCCCACCTAAAATCACCAACAATGGCGGGAAAGGGAAACCTCCATGATTATAATTTCATTTTTTATTTTTATTTATAACATCGTATTTACAATCTTATTTAAGAGTGTGCTGTGTGAGACCGGGAGTGGACTTCGTCTAAATATGGAACACTCCCCCTGCAACAATACTTCCCCAAAGGTGTAGGGGGGGGGGGGGGGTGATTTGGTGATGTCTTGTATAGGCCTAAGTTTAATACTTTTGTAAATGTAAGTTATTTATGTTAATGATATTTTTGCTCAATTGTTAATTTGATATAATTTGAGACCATGTCCCAGTCCTTACAATAATAAATATTTGCTAAATATTTTATCGGTTACCTTGAAGTTGAAAGTCAGCGTGGGGGGGGGGGGGGGGGGGTTGCAAAACGATATCAAATAAAAAACTTGGTTGGAACGGAAAGAACGAAACTGCTGTTAGAACTCAATCCGAGAACTCATGAGATGACTAAAGGAAACTTCAGCGGGAGGGAATCAGTCTGCCCCTGGGCAACACTGAGGAGAACAGGGAATCTGTCACATTTACACATACAAATTATAGATTGATTGATTGATTGATTGATATTTGGGCTTACCGTCTCATATTTTTGCAACTTGGCTATAATCGAGACCATACAAATTATAGAAAACCCAGAAAGTATGGTGGGTTGCGGGTGCGGGTGCGGTTTAGATCTCGTGGATACGGGTCCGGATGTGGATAAGGTTCAAAAATGCGGTTTGCGGGGGAGGCGGTTGCGGATAACATATTTCCGACCCGCGCAGTACAGGTCTCTACCCGGGAACATCACTGAAAATTTGTCAAAAAACAAACTTCCACCTGACCGATGGCCGCTATACAATGTTCTTTGAAACACTAAACGGGTAAAGTGGCATGAGATCAAGGGCAATAATAAATGGGCAGTTGGCCACCAGGGAATCAAACCCGTGGTCCCGCAACGCAGGATCCAAACGAGTTGCCACAGAGCGCGTTCTATCGGCGCATTTGATAACAATTTCGTCTATTTCTGTACTCGTGTGCCACCTGACGGCTTTCTCATTACCTACGAACGAGCCGAGTGCGACGGAAAGGCATGGAGGGTGTGTGGTGGGATTGTTTCAAGTTTTGAACGAATAAATAACGAATTACGACATCGTACTTGCTTTATTTCACATTTTCGGTAAGAAAACTGTTGATTTGTAGCTTATAACTCTGGCGCATTCTTTCCCTGGTGATGTTAACATGTCCTTCTATATAACCATCTTCTACTTGTAAACCTATCGTGCACATTACCACGCACTATGTTGTCTATTTTCATTTTCTAATTTTAACCCATTGCACTGCATGTCTCACAAATAAAAGTTTCGTTACGATTGCTAAATGTTACTCAGTGTATAATTCACTATTTGAATGCATTACCAATTGGGGATTTTCCTTGAAATCTTTTATGAGCAATACACTATATAATTTTATTATGTGCGAAATGAAAATCAATTTAGCTTTACGTTGTAAAAGAATAAACGTTACACTTCTGCATTTCTAGCAAATATACTCCTAAATCCAAATTTAGATATAAGAGCATAATAATTATATCGAAAGCATGACCTGAAAACACATTTGCTCACTTTTCTTGTATATTTCTCTCTTATTAACAGTGAACTTACGAGTAGGATCTTTTCACAACATTTGATGATCTCCGTTTGAAAATAACGACAGCATTATGTGCGCATATCGAACTAGATGGTAAGTAATTATTTCAATTACTGTTTGCCAATGGAACCCTCAATTTGCATGAGTAATAGTGGGCCTTTCCTAGCCTCCATCTTTAGAGGAGGACAGGCAGCGGTGATTTGACACCCCAAAATAACGCCGCGCTGCTTTGCGACGAGGAGCGAGCCTGGCTGGCTGGACCAACTCGGGCTGTACACTGTAGGCTGTAGGAACGGAGCCAAGTCAACTCGCAAGCAAGGCAAGCACTGCTGAGCGCGATTTTGTTTATCAAATCTTTCAAGAAAATGCTATTAGTGGTCTATAACGACGCGTGATTCCGTTTATTTTGTGCGGGGGGGGGGGGGGGGGGGGTAGGGGGGTTAAGGAAGAAGGGGGTGGGGTCTTGATTTTAGTAAGTAATGTTTTATGCCAGAATAATTCATTTACGAAAGATAATTTTCTGAGAATTGTGCTAAAAGTTCTTCTTTAAAAGCTAAATTGACAAGTAATATCGTATTCAAAATTCATGTATAGAATCATAACTTCCTCTGTTGCTGTGTTAGACCTTGATTTTAGCTGCAACATCCGTGTATACATACATTGATTTGTAAGTTATGTGGGTGTGGTAAGTAAAACGTGGGTTGACAAAGAGGAAGATGTAATTCATTCGAACACTACAATCACTTTGTGGTTCGGTTATAGGTTTTATAGGTATTGCACAATGCACATTGTTGTCCAATACGTGCTGTACGGGGTGATATCTGCATAAAGCACACAAAGTGAGGTACCTATCTTATACTATGCACTATTCTAGATTTGCTGTGGCTCGATCAATTGTTCAAAGAGATCGCTTAAAAAATATATGTATATATATATTCTAGTTTTCTTCATATATTAGCAATAGCATTGGGCTGCGATAAAGTAGCTACACAAACCCAGAAAATAGGCTTAAATTATTAAAGCAGTTACATCGTATTTTCAAATTAGGATGGGACTGGGAGAGAATTAAGGCATGTATTCCTAGTGAAATTTTGATAACATTCCTCACCGTGTGCCTCATATACTAATAATTAATCATAATCCACAAAAAGATATTGAAAGGTTTGTTTTAAACCCCTCAGCTGCCATGCAAGTCAGGTTCAAAGTTCGAATGCGGAAATGCATGCAGGGTCTGAGGATGTCACGTCTGTACCACGTGCTCGCCGCACAAGGCAATGTCACAGCTGGGGACAACCATGCGTAGGGTTATAATAAGACACAGACATACACGGATGTCTTGTCTTAGCGTCGCTCCTCCTAATTTAACCAATAAAGCTTCGGAATGCAACCGTGACAAAGACGTTTATCTTTGTTGGAGTGAACTAGAGAATACTATTTCCATGAGAAAAGCGTACACTGAACTGTGGCAAAGTTACAGCTCAGTGTGGGATTTATTTACCTCAGATTAATAAGGAGTTAAGTCCTTCAGAGAATGTACTTCATATATGGTTCTACAAACCGTTTTAGATCAAGAAATTCACCGGTAAAATGCAAAGGCAAAGAAAGTGTTTGGATACCATAAACGTAAATCGGCCCCATTTGCTAAGTACTCATGAACCTTCTCTCGTATTCACTATAGGCCTAATCAGCTATTCAACTATTCACTAAGCAGGAACTATAATGGCCGGCAATTACTTTTGCGCTAGCTTAGTTAAGAATTATTATTCACGTGTTATGTCGCTGTGTGACGAAAACGGCGTTACCAAAAGGTTTGAATAGAAGCGTGTTGATACCTTACCTACAGTAAAAACCGTCTCGCCTGTTTGTTATTTCGAATAGCTGATATCTTTGATCTTTTGAATGTAAGTTTTTAAGTTGTGCATCCAATCCACCTTATATTAGTGTTCTGATTATTCCGATCACAAGAATGACGTTTACAACCTTTCAAAAGAAGAGCGGGAAGTAATTTGCTCGTTGAGACTGCATGTTTATCGGAGAGTCACTTTAAGTGATATGTACGTATAACTAATACATATAGTGAGTTTTGGTTTTTCGGAGTTTCGGTTCTACCGCTCAATGTGACAACAGCTTACAGGAATAGGGGCCCAGGTACAACCAATAATCACTACCAAAAAGAACCGCTCAGTTCAAGCACACGACACTTTGTATTCAGAAACAGTCATCGTAGATGTCATTCCCAACTGTTACTGTTACTTTAAAATACTTACCTTTAGCAACAATAGAACATGATTGTATACTCATAGACACTGACATCAGTTTTAGAGCACGCATACGACGTACGAAGTAGAAGCCTTACATTATTACGTTTTCGATACCGTTTTAAAATGTTAGCGCTAGTTGTGCTGTGTTTTTTTTTAAACACGAAAAAGCATGATTTTAGTAAGAAGACAATACATACAAACAGACAATCTATTTGGTCCAAAGAATCTGTAGGAACGAACGAACCAAATTGTCTAGATTAACGAGGGGTTATTGATTAACATATTGTACAATTCCAGAACACTTATTCAAATATCTTCCGAACTCATAATAGATACCCTTTTGTCTCTCCCACGTATACTACACGCATCATACACGCACCGACCTAAAGTAATCCCTACTCTTAGGTTATTTATGAGTATTTAATTATATAAATTGATAAAATATGTTAGGGTATGTTTCATGTAACTGAATTGAATGATCTGGGTTCGAGTCCCAAGAGGGATAAAAAATTAATAATAATATTAGCAGTATACTACTATTAAATATTAAACAAGGGATGTTTACAAAGATGAATTTGTAACACACATCTTTGTAACCATACATAATACTGTTCAACTGCATTACACACATTTTGAAACAAATCTCTTACAAAATATTCTAAATTAAGCCTCATCTCTCATGACTGTATGAGTATAAATAATTTCGGGTAATGAATGTATGAAGGAGCGTATTGTGTGATGAGATGAGAGTGATGTAGGTCGTGTTCATAATGGCAATGTTGTTAATTACAAGTGTTAAGAAATGAAGAGCTCGTTGGCGTGAAGCTGCTCCGAGTCAGAATGAGTGAGCCACCGCAGCCGGCGGAGTTGAGGCGAAGCTTTGCCAAGCTGGACTTCAATGCGTTGACCAGGGAGAGAAGCTTCGTTCGACCACACCAACACTCACAGGTAGACAGCCCACGTGCGCACATTATATCATTATATCGACTGACAGATTCAATGCTGATGGTACATGCTTGTTATGTAGCAGTAGTAGTAGAAGAAGTAGTATTGTAGATTCATAATATTTTAAACTCTATTATGTATAACGTTTATATTTGGTTTATTATGATACGTTTGAAACAATTAGTTGGTATCATTGATTCATTGCACATACATTATCAATAATAGAAGGGTCCAGGGAAAAAATTATCAAACTCCAATTTTTTCAACATCGAGTTATGTATCGCGATTTGATTAATGTATCGCAATCTGTTTAATTAATGAGTACTACATAATTAGAAATAGAAATTATGGAAAAAAGAGTCCGGCGTTATAGCCATTTGAAAATACGACCTGTATGGAAGAACGATCAGACAACAATGAATTGTAGGAAAAACGATCCAAGATCCAAGTCAGCATGGTAGTTGCTGGTCGGCTCGGCAGGCTTTGAGGTGAATGCAATTGTGGTAAAAGTGCAAACCCATCATGTAGATCCAAATTTCTTGTTTTGAATAAATGTTGTATTCTAGGTGGTATTAGTCTTCAAAGTTTAAAACTGATTTATCTCTAAAAAGTAAAAATGTGACTTTGATCGTTTTCCCCCTGGACTGGAACCTTCAATTACTTTACTACTTTACCACTGAGAGCGACAGCAGATATGACCATACTATTGCTAATCAAGCTGTTATGCGATATATACATTATACATGACCTAACGAGGACCTCGTTATATAAACTCTACTGCGAGGCAGGAATGGCAAGAATTTTCTACATCTCTGAAAGTGTGTGGAATATATAGTCTTTCATCTAAATACGCCAGAAACATAATCAAGAAGTTTAAAAATTAAATAAAAGTTTTCGATTTTCGGTTTCCAGTTCAAACGGCGTGATTGTGACGTCACATGTCATGAAAATCACTGTCTTTGCCACGGCCTTCTAGATGAAACAATCAAACTTACAAGGCCCACTAAATCCCCTGGCGGGGTGTCGTCGAACTCCAATGCACGCTACTGGCGATCTAGTGGACCTTGTCAAACTTATAACTCCAGCCGTTATCAAGTCTTCTTACTTCATACAACAAGTGCTAGTTATCAAATGTAAAAAAAAAAAAAATGTTACCGGTACTAAAAAAATTATGTTACTTATCTTACTTTTAATAGTATTTCGGCTCCAAAATTAATGATTGTATATAAATGCTTCTGAGTAAGATAATCTGCAAATAAAAGTTATTGAATTTATCATTATGTGATTGGTTGATTGGTGAAACACGGATGCACCGTTTTTACCGCCATAATTATGTTTGAAACTTTCCGCTCGTTTTATAAATGAAAACTTATTTTAGGTAATCAAAATGAAATATTTTTGTGTTCAGGAAGTTTATCCCAATCTAGTAAAATAATAATAATAACAAAAATGACTTGCACGTAGTATATTATATCAGACAACCTATTTATTAAAACTATAAAATCATAATCATTTTCTTTGAAAAGCAAACTTGTTTTGACATCATTTTCTCATATAATGTTATTGAGTTATGTACATGCACTACAGTTATCAGATACAAAAATACGTGAGAGCTTAAATTATAGTCAGTGCATGTTTTTGAAAGTCTTAACAACTTTATAAAACAACATTAAAATTTGCTTTATATGTGAACACTAATTTGCAGTTTTGAGTAAAATTTGCTAAGCGATTAATTCCACAACATTTACAACTATTTCATTGAACCGTATTATTTTAAAGCAGTATAACAATTATAGTTATATGAAATGTTTTATTCATATTCTCAAGACAAGTTATATAAGTCCGCGGTTTGTTGACGAGGTTCGATTCTCGTTAATGCTTATTTCGAGTGCTGTCAACACTGCATTGAACCAATTTAAATGTTGCATGTCCCTAGTTAATGAGACCATCGTGAGGGTATGTACAGTGTCATTACTGAGGTTATGCAATACCGTTTCACCTTGCGAGGTGGATAAACAAGCATTCTAGGTGTCAAGCGTTGGGCCAACTTTGTAGGGTTCACAATTGCAATGGTGTAAGCTATAAATATATTCGCCAGTAGTGTTACAGTGAGAAATACCACACGACGCTAAGAGCATTGCTACTGCGCAGCCGCGGGCAGTGTAAACAACACAAGGACGCTACATTAGATGCATTATGACGTGGTGTGGAGGACTGGTGCACTTTTAATCCGTAATCTTCCAAATTGTTGCAATCGAATACACAATCGCGTTTGACTTCCGAAAACTTCTGTCAGCTCAGCGGTAGCACACGAACGTTTGACTTGAAACGTCGTGGGTTTGATGCTCACCGTCGGCAATCGTGACCGACGTTCATATGAGGTCCCTCAGTCATATTATTAAGGCGAATTTTGCGATTGAATTATAAAAAACGCCCTTGGACATTCCTTTCAAACTGTTCAGCATTCCTAAAAGTTTGTGATTATTATTATTTATCACCATCATTATTAGTGTAGTGAAGAGGAGAACGTTTTTGAGTTACACATTGTTTTTTTTAAAAAAAATTTTAAGACATAAATAAACAAAAACTTAATAATAGGCATAAATAATAATAATTTGATTAAAGGATTATAAATTATATTTTACATCATTGATAAATAATTACTAACAGATATAAGAAAGTTCAAACTAAATAATCATAGACGTATAATGTTTGACTCAGAAAATTCCATATCTTAACATCTCGGGTTGTTGCACATACAAAGTATAAACCATTGACGTGTTAACGTAAAATTAACCTGATTTTTCAACATTTTCAATCTCACTGTCAAACTTATTTTCAACCGTAAAATCTCGTCAGCTGAGCAACAAAGTGGGCTCATAAGCTCAGTAATCATCTGGCAACCGCGTCCTCGCAGTCCGTTAATAAAGTGACTTTATTTGTCACTCCCCTCGATCGCCCCTCCAAGCAATTCGGCACAGACGTCGGCAGTCGGCTACGGTGGCTTGGCTAGGTGCGACCTACGCGCGGCATCCTTCGGTCCTGCGTAGGACGTGACGTCGGTAGAGTGTTTATAGTCAACGTCCCGTGATAGGCGTAGGTAGAAAACAACACTCAGTGCATTTATACTGGACCAAAACTGCACTCGCAGTTTGTGACAAATTGAAGATGTATGATGAATTGCTATGAATATCAGACTAACCAATTAAAATTAATTAACTGTTTGAATATGCATGGTGAACTAACAATTAATAGCTTTGTGTGTCGTGTCGGCAGTATTCCAACATTAGAGAATGAGTGATTTCTAATATTGTGTGTCTTAACACCTGTATTAAGCTATTTAATGCAAATAGTGAAATAATTGATGAAGAATGAAATCTCATGCACATCAAACGAGGTATGAAACTATTTTGAGTAAGGTCCTATTTGTTACTCCTACACACAATACAAAATATGAGTTGTATTATAATTGTGATTCAAATTAGTTACGGTAATTTAAATGTTAAGTTTTAATAATTGAACCTTGAATGTGCCTCAAGTCCAGGTGTATCACTTGCCTATCACACGCTAAGTATTAGATCACCTGCACTATAATCGTACACTCTGGCAGGGGAAAGTGTGGGTTCAAGTTTTGGTCGGGGTTTTTACTTCATGATTACGTTGACATTTTAATCTTGTAAACTTGGTCCAGGGTTGAGATAGGTAATTAATGAATGAATGAAGCGGATTTATTGTCCCTGCCTAAATATGTATCTAACCATTGTTTGAGCGGCTTCTAAACCACATGTTCGGGCGGGAACAATTTACCCCAACTCCATTCGGGCGGGAACAATTTACCCCAACTCCATTCACTTAATGTGTAACTTTAGGTGGCCCAACTTTAGCAACCATTTGGTTTAATTGAAATTCCAACAATGAAATAGTATGACAGAGCCGAATTCGTTGCCAAATTTATACAATTTGCTTCATACTTCATGTAGTTTACGTACCACCAGCCTAGCTTTTTTATTCTATAAAGCTAATTTTGTTCTTGTGGCGAGCATAGTGAAATAGGTT
This sequence comes from Isoperla grammatica, assembly GCA_945910005.1. Classification (NCBI taxonomy): domain Eukaryota; kingdom Metazoa; phylum Arthropoda; class Insecta; order Plecoptera; family Perlodidae; genus Isoperla; species Isoperla grammatica. Next base: position 33,695,652 of record OX246737.1, on the reverse strand, counting down.
AGTTTAACGCACACAAAAAGCAGTTGTAAACAAACAACAGTGACATTAAAAGTTTCCACTAGATTAGCAGGAAATGGATATTAAAATGTAGCAAGCATATTTTTATTGTAATTAATTAATTGGTGTTCAATAAATCCAGCTACTTGACGTTTTGTTTTATGTAAACGTATTTGATATCCTGCATTTATATCGTCTAAGTAATCAACCCGTATTCGTAAATATGTCAAGGCAAAGCAAACAGGAGGTGAAATATAATTAACATGGGCTGTATTTTACAAACTGGGATGACATCATTGCATTGTATTTTCTAATACAACTTGGCAGTTATCGCATTTAATGTCACACTATTTCACAAAAAAAAAAAACTTGCAGTGGAATAAAAATAAATTCATGTGGCATCTCTGAAATCCCTTGAGCATTTAAAAGTTTACATTCGAGTTAAATACGATGTAAATTCTGAATATGAAATATAAGGAAGCAGAAAAAACTTTCTGGCACGTCTCGTTTTCTTTTCTTTGCATATTTTTGTATGTCATCAGTCAACCACCAAACGGAATAAAACACGGGAAAAAATTGAAAAAAAAACTTATATGATTGGATTTTATGATAGGAATTTATGATTTGGACAAGTTTATGATTATTTTCGAATTCTTACTATTATCTTACTATCTTACTATTATATCATATAACAATTAAAAATTCAGCTCTCACTGCAAATTCAAACGGGTTCAAAGATTGTATACAAAACCAAATCTACAATCTTGAAAAATATTACTAAACATTTTCATTAAACCTGCAGCAACATAACGTTTTTAAAAACAATATTGTAATAACATTTTGCATATCTATGCAAACATTCAAAATGGTTCAAGCTATTTCATTATTATTGTTATTATTACTTTGTGCTTATTAGCATATTAATGGCAAAAATTGATACGTAAAGCCCAAATACCGTAGTTCTACCAACAATGTTAACGTCACCTAGCGCTTTGGTAGTCCAATACTTATATTAATAAATAATACTTATATTTCTATAAATAGTCGGCACTGTGTGCGGGTGATGAGATTTGGGCCAAGATTTGAAAACTGATTCATTAATGCGATGTCTTATAGCTGACGTTCTTGGCTGGGGACCTCAAAACCTATAATAAAAGCTCGAGTGACCTAGTTTTTCGTTCAAACTTTGCGCATATCCCAGTACTGACAATACGTATGATATGATGAAGATGAAGTAGTTCATAAATAGCCCTTGTTAAACTTGACACAGCCAATGAACTGGCATACATTGTTCGCATTGGCCCCATCGCATGGTTAGCAAGTGAGATGACGTGTGTTATTGTGGGTTCAATTAACAGTTGTGTCACGCTACTGTGATGCAAGTTGTGTAAGCATTGAACTAACGCGCTAGAGTCCCATTCTCATACTAGACTCATCTACTCTACGACAGGACTCAGGTGGTATTACGTATTGTGTAGTCGGCAGCTGAGGCGACGATCACGCGACGTTGGTCATAAACGTGATGTTTATTGCCATTAGAAAACACGGAGCGAAAATCTTCTGTTAAATAATTGGAAAATCATGCAGGCTGGGGTAACATTTTATAAATAGCTTTGTAATACAAGTTGTATAATCTTCCTTTGTCACCGAGTAACAAAGTTTGTGAAAATTAATTAGAGCGTACGTATAAAATTCGCGCACTCAAATGGCAAGTTTTGACAGCTGATTAATGTCACGGGTCAAGATCAATTCTTACGTTGTCCTCAGGTAAACGTCGATGATAGCTCTATTCTCTGTACTCCGTCTTTAGCTGCATTTCCGTCGGCATTACCGATATGAGTTAATATTTCATAAATAATAAAATTCGAAACAAGGTACGAGCAGGACTTGGATTTCGCTTTCGCTTTTAGTTTTTGTGATTTTGCGGTTTTGAAGTCATAAGTCGCTAATAGTTAACTACAAACTACCAACAATGTAATCAATAACAACTGCCCAAATGAAAACTTGCAAAACTGGAGACTTGCAAGGTTAGTTTTGTAGAAAACAGATTCGACATATTTTTTTGGTAAAATGTTTGTCAATTATTTTAAATATTTTTAAAGCGATTTTACCGACAGGATCGGTGGTTCCGTACGATGTATTGTGGCCATACATGCGGGAATGGTGACGAAGCTGTTAGTGCACTGATTTCATCTGTAGGCCTACGCAGTTACAGTAACGCAATCCGCAGTCCATAGTTGTCACACCCATAACAAGTCCTATTGGCAACACTCAGCGCATCCTAATACTGCCATAACTGTTCATGCACATTCTCTGTCGTCCATACAGCATACTGCTCAAATCATTCATTATAATCACTTCTATGTGCTTAAAGTTTGTGCTACCATTGCCGTCTTGCCCTCAACTCAACCTCTCCATCTGTTAGCTAATCATCTTCACTGTGGTCAACAGTAACGTTCTTTATTCTATAAACACACCCATGTTCACACCATTCTTCTTCACATAATCACACTATTCTGCATGTCCATAACCATTCGGCTCTTACTACATACATCCCTAAAATAATACGTTAATTCAGAAGGGGATAATCCCCCCCCCCCCATTCCTTAAACTTACCCTTTAGCTAAAGTAATTTAGTCCTGCCTACTAAGAGTAGGAAACAAAGAAGAAACAAAAAACAAAAATTCGTATCCTAACCAAGTAACGAGAATCCAACTTCTATTAATTCAGTTTCCTTTTAAATGTTACTAGATTTTTGTGTAGCAACTCGGGCTATCGGCCTGGACGCAATTTTTACAATCAAGTGTTCTGAGATCGTACTGGTTCATGAAATTAAAATCTAGAAAAAGTGACTAACAACCAACATGTGATTTTGTAAGAAACACCGGATTACAACAGATTAATTATCTTAATCGATATTGTTTTTAGTTAGGGAAAATAAATAAAACTTCTCTTAGTTCAAAAACTATGTCATAAATTGATACTTTTTGAATACTTAAGTTTTTGTGTGTTCTTCTTAATCTCCCTGTTACATGTTTGGTATTTATTGCTCTTTCAATATTGTGATGTAACGCTCTCAACTAACCCAGCGATTTGGTATAATTCTGAATTTTTGGATATAGAAGTAGGTTTATAATTATTAAATAGACCTTTTTCATTATTGATCTAGACCTCTTAGATAGAGCTAATCACGGCGCTCTAGATCTTCAATGTCAACAATGCACAACAGTGAAAAATGCATCTTAACATAACCAAATACTGTAATACCACACTAATAAACTCAATGGTAATACCCTTAGATAGAGAAAATCACGGCTTTTTAGATCACTTCTGAAAATCATCTATTGGGGCACCAAGCTCAATAAAATGCGGCGTATTTTCAAACAGCTAGCTTGCACACTGAACTTTAAAGAACAGGTGTGCATGCTTAAGATACGTCATAGAGCTACATAAGTCTGCCAACATTACAAAGACATGTGACTGAAAGGCACGCAAGAAGTAGACAGTCGACCTCATTCGAAATTAAATAAACCCTCTTTTCAACGACATTTTGGCTCTTTGTTATAATTAAATATGGGTTCCATGAGAGTCGATAAAGAAGTTTCCCCTTTGGGGGGAGAACTTCTCCATCAACTCTGGTTCCATTCTGTACAATATCATATATACCGCATGACATTTTTTATTCTTTAGTTATTGTTGGTGTTCTCCTATAGACGTTGCTTTTACAAGAAACAAAATTAATGCACAGCTATTAAAATAATGCTCTATTATTTGTATATATTATGTACATACAATTGTTGAAAGTTGTGTAAAAAATGAAAAATAATAGTTTAAAGAATATTTAGTAATTAAAATCGAATTTGATTTTTCGAAAAGTCGCTATTTTTACTAAACTAACACTTGGTTAAAACCGTCATATTGTACAAAGACTGCGAACCAAATTTGAAAATTCTAAAGGAAATTAAATTTCAATAAAGTCATCTAGGGGCGAGGATTTGAATTCTCCTAGAACATGTTTTTTTCATTTATCACCCCTCATTATCTCGGATAGCATGATTGCAATAATACGTAAAGCAACGTAGACGTAAAGCAACAAGAATCAGCATCAATATCCAATGTCTTGAATTGCCTTATTTGTTCAAGCTTAATAATCATACACCTACTTTAGATAAACAATATTAATAATATTCATGTTTTTTTTTTTTTTTACTTTCGGTACGTTTTTTTTTAAAGTTGATATTTGTACGTTTTTTATGTATTGAGTTATAGTTTAATTATAGTCTGATACAATCGGTAAAATGAAATAGGACGTTGCTTTGTAATAATCCCCCGCCCCCCTCCTATTTAGATTGTTTAATGTTGGCTTAGCTTATGCGTTGTGCGTTTACATTCATCTAAGGTTAACTTTTTCTTCCCACTCGGAAGTAAATCTAAATGAATTGTATAAACATGGACGTCAAAACGTAGTCTCCTTGTAGTGTGACGTCATAGGTTTACAAATCGTTCAGCCAAATCGAATACAGATTCTACATCCAGAAACTAAGTTCGGTGCGCGGTCTGTTGCCAGCATCTGTTTTTCAGTAACCCTTAAGGACTCGCGTGTGGGTAAAAAATACCCAGAGCCAATGAAAAGACTGATATCTTCGTGCCAAATTAAGCCATACCCTCCTCCCACTCTATACCTTCAAGTTGAACACTTGGTCACAGCTCCGCGTTTTCTTCACGCAGTTGGAGTTTGTCTCTTGTGCTGTGTAGGCGTTCGTTTCTGCTCTGGGTAAGAATTACCCACACGCGAGTGCTGAAGTTTTATTTTTTGGCTAGTGCTAATTATAGCGCTAATTATTATTATAGTCCTGTTTGAGAAAATCTTTATTATTATACCTTTCATATTATACCTTTCAATAAAAACACTACATAGTGTGACATAGCTCGCACAGAAATGGAAATAATGAATAAAATATAAATTCACGTATAATTTTACTTCTTTTTGCACATATTTTGAAAAACTAATATTACTCAAAAACAAAAAAAAATATATTTGATATAAAGAGTACAAATGAACAGGCAATAGTATAAGTAAGTGCCTCGTGCAACAACAATTAAATCAAAGACATATAACGACTATTATACTGATTAGAATTCATGGGTAAAAAATACCCAGGTGCGAGTCCTAAGGTTATGAAAATAGGCGCGAGTCCTTAAGGGGTAAGGATGACGTGTCGTTTCCACAGTGTTATTCTTGGTCGCTTCTTCAGAGTTTTCGAACACGTGTGGTCAAATCAATGATATTTTGAAAATGTATTTTGTACGTGCGTGCGTGTATGTATAAACGTTTGTATGTTTCCGATTAGAGTAGCCTCGAAACCTCTACACTCCTATACACGTTGAATGCTGTATGTAAACTGCGGATTAAAAACGCACTTCTACTGCGAATGATAATTAGTGTAAGCTGTAAACAATATTATTTAACTTCGCCTACATTTAACTCTCTAGTATACTACTTTATATACCTTTAATCTGCGTTTCAGAACTCATCGGATTACTAATCAGTCAGCCAATCCAAGTGTTCCAATATTCATGGATTTCTTCTTACGTGTTGCAGAATCAATCTTCAATTAATAGTTCAATTCTATTGAATATCCCCCCCCCTCCCCCCAATTTACGACGAAAAACAAGTCTAATCAACTAGTGTCCCTTTTATGTACTGGCGTTTACTTGTAGATGAATTCTGGAACGCAGCTATAGTTGAAAACAATAGATTTTGTTACAAGAAAAATGCACTTCAACCTTGTCAAAAAAGTAAATTAACTAATCCTTATTAACGCTGCTCTGGGGATGAGTTCATTGCCATATAGGGGAGTTGTGCAATAAGCAAGTGCGAAAGGTAGAAGTGTATAATGTTGATGTTATCGGTTGTTCATGATTGCCATGTGTGTTGCAGATAAAGGATGGTAAGCCAAGACGTGGAGGCGGAGTGGCTATTGGCCGCGGCAAACCTACCATGGAGATATATCGTCCACCCAGTAAGTTGAATATCAATTGGCTTACCCCCCCCCCCCCCGCCCCTATTAGCATGCATGTTGTTACTGTGAGACCGATAGAGGTGGCTAAGCCAAGACGTGGAGGCGGAGTGGCTATTGGCCGCGGCAAACCTACCATGGAGATATATCGTCCACCCAGTAAGTTGAATATCAATTGGCTTACCTCCCCCCCCCCCCCCCCCTATTAGCATGCATGTTGTTACTGTGAGACCGATAGAGGTGGCTAAGCCAAGACGTGGAGGCGGAGTGGCTATTGGCCGCGGCAAACCTACCATGGAGATATATCGTCCACCCAGTAAGTTGAATATCAATTGGCTTACCCCCCCCCTCCCCTATTAGCATGCATGTTGTTACTGTGAGACCGATAGAGGTGGCTAAGCCAAGACGTGGAGGCGGAGTGGCTATTGGCCGCGGCAAACCTACCATGGAGATATATCGTCCACCCAGTAAGTTGAATATCAATTGGCTTACCCCCCCCTCCCCTATTAGCATGCATGTTGTTACTGTGAGACCGATAGAAGTGGCTAAGCCAAGACGTGGAGGCGGAGTGGCTATTGGCCGCGGCAAACCTACCATGGAGATATATCGTCCACCCAGTAAGTTGAATATCAATTGGCTTACCTCCCCCCCCCCCCGCCCCTATTAGCATGCATGGTGTTACTGTGAGACCGATAGAGGTGGCTAAGCCAAGACGTGGAGGCGGAGTGGCTATTGGCCGCGGCAAACCTACCATGGAGATATATCGTCCACCCAGTAAGTTGAATATCAATTGGCTTACCCCCCCCTCCCCTATTAGCATGCATGTTGTTACTGTGAGACCGATAGAGGTGGCTAAGCCAAGACGTGGAGGCGGAGTGGCTATTGGCCGCGGCAAACCTACCATGGAGATATATCGTCCACCCAGTAAGTTGAATATCAATTGGCTTACCCCCCCCTCCCCTATTAGCATGCATGGTGTTACTGTGAGACCGGTAGAGGTGACTAAGCCAAGACGTGGAGGCGGAGTGGCTATTGGCCGCGGCAAACCTACCATGGAGATATATCGTCCACCCAGTAAGTTGAATATCAATTGGCTTACCCCCCCCCCCGCCCCTATTAGCATGCATGTTGTTACTGTGAGACCGATAGAGGTGGCTAAGCCAAGACGTGGAGGCGGAGTGGCTATTGGCCGCGGCAAACCTACCATGGAGATATATCGTCCACCCAGTAAGTTGAATATCAATTGGCTTACCCCCCCCCCCCCCCTATTAGCATGCATGTTGTTACTGTGAGACCGATAGAGGTGGCTAAGCCAAGACGTGGAGGCGGAGTGGCTATTGGCCGCGGCAAACCTACCATGGAGATATATCGTCCACCCAGTAAGTTGAATATCAATTGGCTTACCCCCCCCCCCCCCCTATTAGCATGCATGTTGTTACTGTGAGACCGATAGAGGTGGCTAAGCCAAGACGTGGAGGCGGAGTGGCTATTGGCCGCGGCAAACCTACCATGGAGATATATCGTCCACCCAGTAAGTTGAATATCAATTGGCTTACCCCCCCCCCCCCCCTATTAGCATGCATGTTGTTACTGTGAGACCGATAGAGGTGGCTAAGCCAAGACGTGGAGGCGGAGTGGCTATTGGCCGCGGCAAACCTACCATGGAGATATATCGTCCACCCAGTAAGTTGAATATCAATTGGCTTACCTCCCCCCCCCCCCCTCCCCTATTAGCATGCATGGTGTTACTGTGAGACCGATAGAGGTGGCTAAGCCAAGACGTGGAGGCGGAGTGGCTATTGGCCGCGGCAAACCTACCATGGAGATATATCGTCCACCCAGTAAGTTGAATATCAATTGGCTTACCTCCCCCCCCCCCCCCGCCCCTATTAGCATGCATGTTGTTACTGTGAGACCGATAGAGGTGGCTAAGCCAAGACGTGGAGGCGGAGTGGCTATTGGCCGCGGCAAACCTACCATGGAGATATATCGTCCACCCAGTAAGTTGAATATCAATTGGCTTACCCCCCCCCTCCCCTATTAGCATGCATGTTGTTACTGTGAGACCGATAGAGGTGGCTAAGCCAAGACGTGGAGGCGGAGTGGCTATTGGCCGCGGCAAACCTACCATGGAGATATATCGTCCACCCAGTAAGTTGAATATCAATTGGCTTACCCCCCCCTCCCCTATTAGCATGCATGGTGTTACTGTGAGACCGATAGAGGTGGCTAAGCCAAGACGTGGAGGCGGAGTGGCTATTGGCCGCGGCAAACCTACCATGGAGATATATCGTCCACCCAGTAAGTTGAATATCAATTGGCTTACCCCCCCCCTCCCCTATTAGCATGCATGGTGTTACTGTGAGACCGATAGAGGTGGCTAAGCCAAGACGTGGAGGCGGAGTGGCTATTGGCCGCGGCAAACCTACCATGGAGATATATCGTCCACCCAGTAAGTTGAATATCAATTGGCTTACCCCCCCCTCCCCTATTAGCATGCATGGTGTTACTGTGAGACCGATAGAGGTGGCTAAGCCAAGACGTGGAGGCGGAGTGGCTATTGGCCGCGGCAAACCTACCATGGAGATATATCGTCCACCCAGTAAGTTGAATATCAATTGGCTTACCCCCCCCCCTCCCCTATTGCATGCATGTTGTTACTGTGAGACCGATAGAGGTGGCTAAGCCAAGACGTGGAGGCGGAGTGGCTATTGGCCGCGGCAAACCTACCATGGAGATATATCGTCCACCCAGTAAGTTGAATATCAATTGGCTTACCCCCCCCCTCCCCTATTAGCATGCATGGTGTTACTGTGAGACCGATAGAGGTGGCTAAGCCAAGACGTGGAGGCGGAGTGGCTATTGGCCGCGGCAAACCTACCATGGAGATATATCGTCCACCCAGTAAGTTGAATATCAATTGGCTTACCTCCCCCCCCCCCCGCCCCTATTAGCATGCATGGTGTTACTGTGAGACCGATAGAGGTGGCTAAGCCAAGACGTGGAGGCGGAGTGGCTATTGGCCGCGGCAAACCTACCATGGAGATATATCGTCCACCCAGTAAGTTGAATATCAATTGGCTTACCCCCCCCCTCCCCTATTAGCATGCATGTTGTTACTGTGAGACCGATAGAGGTGGCTAAGCCAAGACGTGGAGGCGGAGTGGCTATTGGCCGCGGCAAACCTACCATGGAGATATATCGTCCACCCAGTAAGTTGAATATCAATTGGCTTACCCCCCCCCTCCCCTATTAGCATGCATGTTGTTACTGTGAGACCGTTAGAGTTGGCTAAGCCAAGACGTGGAGGCGGAGTGGCTATTGGCCGCGGCAAACCTACCATGGAGATATATCGTCCACCCAGTAAGTTGAATATCAATTGGCTTACCCCCCCCCTCCCCTATTAGCATGCATGTTGTTACTGTGAGACCGATAGAGGTGGCTAAGCCAAGACGTGGAGGCGGAGTGGCTATTGGCCGCGGCAAACCTACCATGGAGATATATCGTCCACCCAGTAAGTTGAATATCAATTGGCTTACCCCCCCCCCTCCCCTATTGCATGCATGTTGTTACTGTGAGACCGATAGAGGTGGCTAAGCCAAGACGTGGAGGCGGAGTGGCTATTGGCCGCGGCAAACCTACCATGGAGATATATCGTCCACCCAGTAAGTTGAATATCAATTGGCTTACCTCCCCCCCCCCCCGTCCCCTATTAGCATGCATGTTGTTACTGTGAGACCGATAGAGGTGGCTAAGCCAAGACGTGGAGGCGGAGTGGCTATTGGCCGCGGCAAACCTACCATGGAGATATATCGTCCACCCAGTAAGTTGAATATCAATTGGCTTACCTCCCCCCCCCCCCGCCCCTATTAGCATGCATGTTGTTACTGTGAGACCGATAGAGGTGGCTAAGCCAAGACGTGGAGGCGGAGTGGCTATTGGCCGCGGCAAACCTACCATGGAGATATATCGTCCACCCAGTAAGTTGAATATCAATTGGCTTACCTCCCCCCCCCCCCGCCCCTATTAGCATGCATGTTGTTACTGTGAGACCGATAGAGGTGGCTAAGCCAAGACGTGGAGGCGGAGTGGCTATTGGCCGCGGCAAACCTACCATGGAGATATATCGTCCACCCAGTAAGTTGAATATCAATTGGCTTACCTCCCCCCCCCCCCCCTCCCCTATTAGCATGCATGTTGTTACTGTGAGACCGATAGAGGTGGCTAAGCCAAGACGTGGAGGCGGAGTGGCTATTGGCCGCGGCAAACCTACCATGGAGATATATCGTCCACCCAGTAAGTTGAATATCAATTGGCTTACCCCCCCCCCTCCCCTATTAGCATGCATGGTGTTACTGTGAGACCGATAGAGGTGGCTAAGCCAAGACGTGGAGGCGGAGTGGCTATTGGCCGCGGCAAACCTACCATGGAGATATATCGTCCACCCAGTAAGTTGAATATCAATTGGCTTACCCCCCCCCCGCCCCTATTAGCATGCATGTTGTTACTGTGAGACCGATAGAGGTGGCTAAGCCAAGACGTGGAGGCGGAGTGGCTATTGGCCGCGGCAAACCTACCATGGAGATATATCGTCCACCCAGTAAGTTGAATATCAATTGGCTTACCTCCCCCCCCCCCCGCCCCTATTAGCATGCATGTTGTTACTGTGAGACCGATAGAGGTGGCTAAGCCAAGACGTGGAGGCGGAGTGGCTATTGGCCGCGGCAAACCTACCATGGAGATATATCGTCCACCCAGTAAGTTGAATATCAATTGGCTTACCTCCCCCCCCCCCCCCCTATTAGCATGCATGTTGTTACTGTGAGACCGATAGAGGTGGCTAAGCCAAGACGTGGAGGCGGAGTGGCTATTGGCCGCGGCAAACCTACCATGGAGATATATCGTCCACCCAGTAAGTTGAATATCAATTGGCTTACCCCCCCCCCGCCCCTATTAGCATGCATGTTGTTACTGTGAGACCGATAGAGGTGGCTAAGCCAAGACGTGGAGGCGGAGTGGCTATTGGCCGCGGCAAACCTACCATGGAGATATATCGTCCACCCAGTAAGTTGAATATCAATTGGCTTACCTCCCCCCCTCCCCTATTAGCATGCATGTTGTTACTGTGAGACCGATAGAGGTGGCTAAGCCAAGACGTGGAGGCGGAGTGGCTATTGGCCGCGGCAAACCTACCATGGAGATATATCGTCCACCCAGTAAGTTGAATATCAATTGGCTTACCCCCCCCCCTCCCCTATTGCATGCATGTTGTTACTGTGAGACCGATAGAGGTGGCTAAGCCAAGACGTGGAGGCGGAGTGGCTATTGGCCGCGGCAAACCTACCATGGAGATATATCGTCCACCCAGTAAGTTGAATATCAATTGGCTTACCCCCCCCCCGCCCCTATTAGCATGCATGTTGTTACTGTGAGACCGATAGAGGTGGCTAAGCCAAGACGTGGAGGCGGAGTGGCTATTGGCCGCGGCAAACCTACCATGGAGATATATCGTCCACCCAGTAAGTTGAATATCAATTGGCTTACCCCCCCCCTCCCCTATTAGCATGCATGTTGTTACTGTGAGACCGATAGAGGTGGCTAAGCCAAGACGTGGAGGCGGAGTGGCTATTGGCCGCGGCAAACCTACCATGGAGATATATCGTCCACCCAGTAAGTTGAATATCAATTGGCTTACCCCCCCCTCCCCTATTAGCATGCATGTTGTTACTGTGAGACCGATAGAGGTGGCTAAGCCAAGACGTGGAGGCGGAGTGGCTATTGGCCGCGGCAAACCTACCATGGAGATATATCGTCCACCCAGTAAGTTGAATATCAATTGGCTTACCCCCCCCTCCCCTATTAGCATGCATGTTGTTACTGTGAGACCGATAGAGGTGGCTAAGCCAAGACGTGGAGGCGGAGTGGCTATTGGCCGCGGCAAACCTACCATGGAGATATATCGTCCACCCAGTAAGTTGAATATCAATTGGCTTACCCCCCCCCCTCCCCTATTAGCATGCATGTTGTTACTGTGAGACCGATAGAGGTGGCTAAGCCAAGACGTGGAGGCGGAGTGGCTATTGGCCGCGGCAAACCTACCATGGAGATATATCGTCCACCCAGTAAGTTGAATATCAATTGGCTTACCCCCCCCTCCCCTATTAGCATGCATGGTGTTACTGTGAGACCGATAGAGGTGGCTAAGCCAAGACGTGGAGGCGGAGTGGCTATTGGCCGCGGCAAACCTACCATGGAGATATATCGTCCACCCAGTAAGTTGAATATCAATTGGCTTACCCCCCCCCCCTCCCCTATTGCATGCATGTTGTTACTGTGAGACCGATAGAGGTGGCTAAGCCAAGACGTGGAGGCGGAGTGGCTATTGGCCGCGGCAAACCTACCATGGAGATATATCGTCCACCCAGTAAGTTGAATATCAATTGGCTTACCCCCCCCCCCTCCCCTATTGCATGCATGTTGTTACTGTGAGACCGATAGAGGTGGCTAAGCCAAGACGTGGAGGCGGAGTGGCTATTGGCCGCGGCAAACCTACCATGGAGATATATCGTCCACCCAGTAAGTTGAATATCAATTGGCTTACCCCCCCCCCCGCCCCTATTAGCATGCATGTTGTTACTGTGAGACCGATAGAGGTGGCTAAGCCAAGACGTGGAGGCGGAGTGGCTATTGGCCGCGGCAAACCTACCATGGAGATATATCGTCCACCCAGTAAGTTGAATATCAATTGGCTTACCTCCCCCCCCCCCCCTCCCCTATTGCATGCATGTTGTTACTGTGAGACCGATAGAGGTGGCTAAGCCAAGACGTGGAGGCGGAGTGGCTATTGGCCGCGGCAAACCTACCATGGAGATATATCGTCCACCCAGTAAGTTGAATATCAATTGGCTTACCCCCCCCCCTCCCCTATTGCATGCAAGTTGTTACTGTGAGACCGATAGAAGTGGCTTAGCTTAGCGGTAACATGCGAAACCAAATTTCAAAAATCGTCGGTTCGATTCTATTCTGGGCAACCCTGACTGTAGATTTCCTCTGCGGGTTCCTCGGTCCTTACATAAAGCTAATGCTCAAGCTAAGTCCGTACATCGTTCCTGTGCATTGCTCCCTAACTATCCAAACGCCCTACGGTAGTTATCTGAAAGGGGCACTTCAAGTTAAGCAGAGATTCCTTTTTATTAAAATTATTAAATTCTAATTTTTATAAGAGGCTGTATCTAAGTGCAATTGATAGTGAGAATTATGATGCTTTGTCGACGCTTTTTGAGAGAACTATAACAGATAATTTCTTTATATTGTATTTAAAAAATTGGACTTTAACTAAGGTATATTGCTGGGCGGATTTCAAGTATTTCCAACAATGGCACTGTTACAATAATTAGACCGCGTTGGCTCTATGTTGATAATTATTATTGTGACACATTTTTTATAGCTTGAGTAAAGAATTGTTATTGTAGTGTTAATAACAATAATGTTTCGTAAGAAACCTGCCCAGGGACAATTATCCCTCTTCAGGGGACTTAGGTATTGCGGGTTATTTGGTATGATTGGGAAGGAATGTCTGAGGCCTGATTGTATGACTCAATTCGCCTTGTGACTGAGGAAAAACTCGTAAAAACCCTCCAGTCAGGGCTGTCCGAGGGACTACCAGTGGCCGGTATCGAACCGGCGACCTCACGAATTAGTCTCGCGTCTTACCGCTGATCCACCTCTATCCGACCGATCAGTATTGTAGTGTTTGCCTTCAAACTGAAACAGTGCTAGTAGGGTTGGCAACTTTTTAATCAAACTAGGCGGTAAATAGGCGTTAGCAATCAACTCCGTTAAAATCTGTGTGCCTTTGTGCAGATAATAATGACCTGCGGGGAGCGGAAATAGTTAATTACCTTCATTTTGTTGGATAGTTATGAGAGTGCGTCATCGGCTTTTAATGTAGCTACCGCCTCTTCATGAGGTATGTACGCAACATAGTATGTACACACCCTCCCACACAGGCTTATTTCAAGAGACAGAGTAGAGAGTATATAGACTGTCGGAACCCGGCTGCACTTTGTTCAATTTCTCACAACGCACTTCTCGACTCAGATTATACTTTTGTAACGTATGCGTTTGTATTTTTATATCGGTTTAGCAAAATATTACCCTTTTTCGTAAAGCTATTGCATTGCATGAAATAAAATAAGGCAATTGATATTTTTTCTAAAGCGTTGTTACAAATAGATTACCAAGTACCAACTATACAGTGTTGTATGTGTCAATCATCATATTTTTAAGGACTGTACTAGGGTGTCGATAGCTGGAAAGGAGTACAATAGGAATTTGTTTAAATATGTCCCTTTGCCTCAGCATGGACTTGCAATAGTAACACTGTCTTACTTTCAATTTACATTCAATTTTAATTCATTAATTTACTATTATTAATACTATTGCCGCAGCTACTACTGCAAGTCCATGGTCTCAGGACGATGAAATATCAGGATATTAATTAATTATGATTTCATGTGACAGAAATGAAACCCGCTATCTCCAAAATCCCAATTCATTGTGATATTGTATAGAGTGAATCTTTCGGTAATAATACTTGTGGCTTGTATAAATGACATGTGTCGAATGTGTTAATTGTGTATTCTCGTAATTTTGACGTCAGCGTTTTATGCAGTTTGGATAATTATAAAATATATGTTAGTAAAATATGTTACATTTCGAAGTATTTTCTTGCAATGAATGAGGTACGAGTAGATTGGAATCACTTTAAATTAGAAGATTTGTGCATCAATAATATGTATAATGATTGATTAGAGACAGGTTTAAATATGTTGTAAATACTAAATGTATGCGATGAAATGTCCCTGAAATGTGTAACAAAATATGAGTTTATTGTACACAATAATACAAATATGATAATAATAAAACGTTGTCGAAAGAAAGTTGTGTTAGATATAGGAAGAAACCACAAACCAAACCACAGCCAAGTTAAATTTTTTAAAAGAAGCAAAGTGAATAGATCTGATTATTTTTTTTTTAATGCGAGCCTGTCAGTGTTTCCCTGTCAGGAAGTAGATTTATACAGACCATACAGTCATCGACCGCGAAAACGATGGTCTATATCTTTGAGCAACTGAAGTTCTAGATTCACTTTAATTCGGTATAACTAGACTTTAGAAAATATGTACCGGTAATATATGCTTTCAAGAATGTATTTTCCAAATAGTTTAATGGATTTCGAGCATCAAAATAATTATGTGATTATATAAATTGATCTTTATTCTCGTAGGCTAAAATAGTCAATACGAAAATAATATAAAAGTTATATAATCGAGACTCTAAAAATGACTTGACCATAACGTGAGTTGAAAAGATTTTTGTGTAACTTTTTAATATGTTTCAACTTTCAACCATGTAAAAGTAGATTTGTTTTCACAAAACTGGTCCCTATAATAAGTGCTAAAGTAGTGAGGAATATTCCAGATTATAAATATCTAAATGTGACTCATTCACACAAAATTGCTATGTTCCTCCTTCCTTCTAATAAATCAATAATTCAGAATAAAAAATAAACAATATTAATTTATCTATAAAATATATTCATGTAAATTACAGTATCAACCAGATATACATATTTTAGCTCTACGTATTTTTTCTGACCATCCTGCATGATAACAAAGCACAAAATAAAGGCCTGTTGATCGTATTAGTTTTTCATTAGTACTAGATACCTATTATTTGAATATTATATTTACAAAATTTTCAATTATTATGATGTGCTTATTATGCCCCGTCCTCCTATTGACATAATGTCCCACCACGCAACACAAAGTCATGCAGTGTTTAGGACATACTCATACAGTCACAAACACCTGACCTGACTCAATCCCACGGACGTTGAATCGTTTTAATTAATTGTTTTCTATTTATAGTCGGGCCTCTTATTGCAGATGTGCGAACGGACCTAGTGCAACAGAACGGGTTGTCACTGAATGTTCACGCCAAAGAGTTCACGATGAAGCAAGGGGAGAATCACAGTAACAGGTAAGTCTGAACATGGTATGACATCATCATCTTTGTAATGTGCGTAGCCAAATTATGTCCGACGAGAATCGAGCGCCATTAATTTATATAAGTGACACTTAGTTCAGTACATGGACGTCGACAAGCGCCGAGCGCCGGAAGTGGATGATCCGACCAATCAGGGCGAAGCGGCGCTTGCAAGCGTCGAAGTTGGTTGGTTCCAACTTCTTCGGATCATCTACTTCCGACGCTCGGCGCTCGTCGACGTCCATGTAGTGCAACAAGCATTAAGCGTATATATATTTGATACTATAATAACAAAAGCAAATTATTAGAAACTAAATAAACAAGGTGTTTTTATGTCCTTTCGCTGGATGCTCATGATTGTATATTTCGGCTAATCAATTGATGTAAGATGCTATTAGCTATTCGATGTTATCAATTTGTTTTGATATGAAATATCAACATTGTAATATTATTTGGTATTTCTTAGCGTGGTCAAATTATTATTTTACTTGCTCTATTTTCCTATGTATTAGTATTAACTTGATATAGTTGTATCGCCTAGTTGTATACTTGTTGAATAGGATTGCTTCTATACACTGATTTAGAAGGTGGTTTATAATTCCGATTTCTTGTTTTGTAGCAACCTATTTTGCTGAGTTTGGTTTGACTGCCGCTAATATTAAAACCATCCGAAATTACAGTTTTGTAATCACAGCTTAATAATACTAAACCACATCGTAAAGGTGAAAACCGGGCTCAATTTGGGCTCGTTAGAACTAAATACTATGTGATTTTTTTTTTTTTATTATACTCAATCAAAGACTACACATGGTAATCTCTGTTGTAATTATCAGGGTCAGGGTTGGCATTTCCAATTTACTTTGTCATAAAGTAAATTTAAAATAACAACCCATTAATATTACAAGTTTTTAAACAGTATTTCGAAATAAAATTAAGCACGGTTTTCGCTTTTTCGATGTGATGTACCATTATTGAAGTATGATTAAAAATCGGTATTTTTTACCAGGTTTTTATATAGGTTTTTATATTTCCGCCACATTATTATGTGTAATTCTTACATCACTTCCTTCTAAAAAAACTTTATTAACTTCTTACAATTATTATAATGTGAATGTGTCAGGTATTTTTTCTACTGTCCTTTGTTTAGAGTTACCACATTTCCGTAGTGTCATGTTGATTGTTGATGTTGTAACACAGGTGCTCGTACTGCAACAATTACAGTGTGGGTGTGGCTTGTGTCACGGCGCAGGAACACTGAAGAGAATAAAGCTGCAGTTAAATCAAACAAATTTTAGCCTCCGACGGCGGAGGCTCTGCCCCAGTCCCCTTATTGCGCACATACGTCCAAGATGTTTTTAATCTCAAAGTTGCCCGGTTTCCAGTTTTTAGATTGTGGTTACCCAAAATGCACTGAATCCATCTCTGGCTAGTTGGCAGCCCTATAGGTTTATGATAACGATGAAGAAGAAATCTATATAGTTATTATCCATATTCCAGCTGTCATAGGCTCTTTATATACCCCTATAGTTTCCTCGTTGTCTATCATACCAAAACGTTGTATTTATAGTATTTATATTATACCGTGAAAGAACGCCACATGACATCAGCAATGCCCAAACCCTCATTCGAATCTGAAACGCTGGAACCGTGGTTTACAAGAGCGTGCCTAATCAACTACGGCCGCTACGCCGGCCAACTCTGGAAAAGTCAGATAGACATCAAAATACTCTAAAATTATTACTTATGCCCAACCCCATAAAAATATAGACAGCCTCTCAAGGCCTCTCGACTTGAGTTACTTATGGCTGGGTCAATTACTTGACCTCTGCAGTGAGTAGGTTTTCATTTCATCCAGGTTAGGTTCAAACTTATAACATTTCTTATTCGCATGTCACTATACTTGCTTATCGTCTCGATTACTTGCGCTACATAGAAGTCCTAAAACAAATCTTCTGTCAAAATTAATTTTTATTTATTTATTTATGGAAAGTTCGCCGTGTCTAATGATCAGAATTGATAGATTGACGGAGGCTTGAAATAGTTATGTATTATGGGCGTTATTATAACGATTCTACCAGTTATTAATATCTAAATCAGAGAGAGATAATTACTGTGAAATTCAAATTAGTACATGCTTTCATAAAGGAGGTAGACGACCGATCTCTTCTGTGAGACTGGTAGAGTCAATGTGCCAAACAAGGAAGACTCAATGGCGGAAATATTGTTAGCAACATTTTTATACTGGTCCATGGGAGACTTGGCTGGTTAGTTCCCACTTACAAGTTAGTTCGGCGACCTGTACCTACACAACGTCCTTGGAATTGTTTTGTTTACATAATTTACATGCCCGACTCATATCGACGAGTACCACGTCTACGATTGCGCTTTTGTATTCAGTTATTGAAATCGGAACGTGCTCAACTCGAAAAGCAAAACTTATATTCATGGCATTTACAAGGTAATGGAAGCAATGTTACAGCAGCCAATCTAAGATCCTCGCTGTTTAAACGGTCTCGTGGCAATTTGTGAGCGGTGAGTTAGGCGGGGCCGACAATTACACTGTATCTTCACTAGTTACTTAATTTATTAACTTAATGAGTACTTAATGAGTAAATTAGGTAACCGAACTTTACTCGAGGAGACAGTTTAATAAGTTCTCTTGCGTCTGTTGCGACCGATATTTGCCTTTTTGTCATAACTGTCGTGATTCGTGATCATTTACAGTACACCAACACCATTACCATAAGTTAATGAATAAGTTCAAGTTCAAGTGTGGCATTTTCTCATCTTGATATCTCGTCTATTCATTGTCACAATTAACATCATTGCGCTTTCTGGCAACGCTTTTTGTTTGGTGCTGTGGTATTTTCTGCCAACCCCCATTTATTATGAATTAGTTTAGTTTAATTTAAATGAATTTTAAATAACAATTATGAATTAATGAATGAATGAGAATTAAATAATATGAGACTAAAGGCCAGAATATCATCGTCATCATCGTCATCATCATGATAATTTAACAATCAATCAATATTTGGATTGTTCCTCTCTCTTCATCTAACGTTATGGTTCATTCTACTCTATGGAGTTCTCCGTATGAGGTCAAGTCCTGAGTCGTGTTTCTCTTGTCTTCTTATCCCTGTGTGCGTTGTTGATAACTTAGCTTTACGTTATCTAATCTAATAACTAGACTGTTCCTTTCTCTTTCTCTTTTATCTTTCACTCAAATTTATTTAAATTTAAATTTATGTTTAACTGTTGCCGACATACACTGCTATGCCTGTGTGAATATTATGTAGTGTACGTCTAGCTGTATTTCTTTTCGTTAATTCTCCAGTACTTATATTTGTATTTGTTTATAATTGCACTTGTCCTTGTATAACTCTATTATATTGCACTTGTGGGTCTTGTGACCTGTTGTCAATAAATAATAAATAATAATAATAATAATAATAATAATCAATTGAACCCATACAAGTGACTGAGAAGGCGTCTTTCGCTAATAGTCAGCTTGTTAGGAGGTTACAGTGATAGGGTATAGATCCAGAACTTTGTCGGCATTCCTCTAGCACGAGTGAAACTCACTTCTGTAATTATCAAACATTCAGCTTTTTGGTAAGTCTATTCGAGTGTAAACAAAATTGTATCCATCGCGTGTGTGATGTCGATTGTGGTTTACCTGTGAAGTACATTATCAATGTTGATCATCAATTGTCATATACGCTTAAAATAAAACCTGTATGATAATTCGTCTAGTATTGGTGGATAATCGAGACAGTAGAGATTGCCGAATAATTAACTGATTATAACTTGGATACATTTTTTGGTCTGACTGTTCATATGAAACTGTAGTTAAATAGTACATACTGCGGGTTAAAAAGATGCATCTTATTCTTATCAAAGATCACAAACTATATGGTTTGTAATCTTTGTTCGTATTTAATATAAATTAATAGTAGGACTGTTTTGTTTTATATTTTTTTTTTGTAAAATTCAATTTTTGTGAATTGTTTTAAAGAAATTGATTCTGAATTAGATGAATAATACATTAACTAACTGAATGACTTAAATTTTCCCTGTTTTGATACGGTATTCCAATTATATGAATCCATCCGTAATAATATAATGTACGTTATGGTTTAATAATTATTTTGATTAATTGAAAATAACATATATAATTAAAACATTAATTATTGTAATAGATATTTTCGCGGCTCGAAGTAGTCCTGGGCCCGGGCTAGTGTATGGAAGGCAGCGGGCCGAGACTGACGGTGTAATGTTGTGTTGTGTGGGCAGTGTGGCGGGTACGGCACGGAAAGTGAGTGAAAAACCTCGTTTAACTCGTTGCTCTCAGGAGTACAGGTTTGTCAAGCTGCATCATACTTCCGAGAATGTGTCCCCTTGAATTTGTCGGTGCGGTGCCTCATTTACATCATTGAACTTTACCCGTAACCGTTTTCTACCATCCCTGGGCCCAGATTCACAAAGGTGCCTAGTGCTAAGACGTCCTAGTTTAGGCAAATCTTAGTGATATAAATCACGCATATGTCGTTCTGCAATGTCATACAGATGCAATATAGTAAAATATCAACAATTTAACTAATAATATTTTATTTGTGAATGTGTAGTAATACCAAGATTGATTTATCTTGATTTATCTAGTTAGGATTTGCCTAACTTAGGACAACTTAAGAGTTAGGCATCTTTGTGAATCCAGGCCCTGGTACATAACAGTTTTACACAAAATGTAGCTTGTTGAGTTTTTTAATTGTGTCGTGTTTCTCCCCAGCACATAAGGGTGGGCTAATATTGGGCGAATCGAGTCCTTGATTTCTCAAATTATATTCTTGCTTGTTATCGCGTATAACCTCTATCGGTATCGAAGTAACAGATTTAGTATAGGACAGCTCATTCTCTGGCATACCCTGGCACTGAGCGGTCTCTGTCAATGCACGTGACACGGTTCCAAACAGTCAGTACTCATATCTAAACGCTTTTTGATTCTTTGGGCTCGAACGGGTTATTCATTTTAACATAAACGTTATCATCGGTTCATCTGCATAGGACTTCTATGAGCTGTATTACTCTAATAGTTTCAAATATTTTATATCTTTTTAAACTACACGTTGATAATGTATTGAGGTCAAGTTTGATGATAAAAATGTTTGACAATAAAAGAGCTGTCACAATCATCAAATTGGTTTAAAACACAAAATATCTAAAATCTGTAAAAAGTTAATAATTAGTGCCAAACACTGCAATTACTTTTGAATCGTATCCTACCGACAGTGGCATTATTCACAGCTTAGATGACCGTCGGGTACTATTTTATATGTGCTTATAAAGCGAATAAATGGAATGTAGTCCCCCCACTCTCGTTACGCAATGTTGGATAGATCAGTAATAATATAGTTACGTATTGTACTTGCTGTCATAAAACACTTCCTCCCCTCCCCCACCCCTCCCTCCCTCCCCCCTCCCGACATGTCGCGTGTTGACATACCACAACATCTCCATGAATAACACGGAAATCTCCACGTGGCCTTGTTAGTCGTTTGTTTCTCACAGTACACAGTCAACGTCGTAACTGTACTCGAGTGCAATAGGTCAAGCGGACTGCCACATTGCGGGCGATCGCCTAGCAGTAAGGTGCGTGCGACCATTCTTTCCGATAGAAAGTGTTCAGAGTGTCCAGATTTGGTTCGACCTTTCTCTACCGTGTCATAGTCGTCGTCATCACTTTCAGTCTCGGACGTGGAGCAGTGGTGGTGTCGCACATCGTGACGACCGCCGGTACCCCGAGACTAACTGTGAACGCGTCGACGGCTGTTTTATTTACAGGTCGAGCTTGAATCTGTCGGCGACTCCCAACAACGTACACCAGCATCCACGAGGGCCGCATCAGCTGCAACAGTCCAAGTCCAGCGGCAACATCTTGCACTCGCTACACCACAAGACTAACTTGAATCACGTGGCCCACCACCCACTGCAACAGTCGGCGACTACCGCCAACATCCTACAGGCAAGTGACAACTCAGTTACTATTACATATTTTCGGGAGTAACCACCGATGGCTGACGGATTGATTTCTTCAAGATTTCAATAGGCTACTTCAATGAGCAATTCCGTCTTATGTTTGTAGTGAAAGTGGTGCATGCCAACAAGTGTTGCTGAGGCGCTTATGAAACGTTGAAGTATATATGGCGTATGCTAACGCAGCTGAATCAAAAGGACAAATAGAAAACAGTACAAAATTATAAGTACATTGTTCTTCAGTGTCACTGTTTACATTGTGTAGTTCTAGGTATATCTGTTTACATTGTGTTGTTCTAGGTATATCTGTTTACATTGTGTAGTTCTAGGTATATCTGTTTACATTGTGTAGTTCTAGGTATATCTGTTTACATTGTGCAGTTCTAGGTATCTACGTGTAGTCATGGTCACGCCACCACTGTATACGGACGTAACTATTTACGTGATTGTTATGATTATTGTCTTACGACGTACTCGACAGCTGTCATATTATAACGTCGGCCGAATAAGAATCATCAACCATCGCCGGGGTCGTCATAGGGAAAACTCAATGGAGAGAAAGAGACAGGGGGGAGGAGTAGTATTTGAAATCTGACAGTCTATCAAATCAGTTACTCTTGGTATATCATTAACCTACTTATACGAACACAATTTGTCAACTCGTACTGATGATTGGCGATTTGTAATCGAACATATCGCGGTTATACTATCTTATATTTCACCAACTAATAGATTCAAAATATTTGTTCACGATAAGTGTAGATGAACAGCTAATTGACTTGTGAGATTTTCCATCCTAACGTTGGACGTGGTAAAGGTTACGCCCACTTACGATCCTTGGTTCTGTATCATGATCATTGAACTCATTGAACGAAGGTTATGTACACATAAACAAGGCAGCAGCTACATTCTAAAGATCAAATTTCAAATTAACAATAATAAGGCTTCTTCTATACAAGCAAACATCGGTATACCGGTATATCCCTTTACCGTTATGCCATCTGTATATAGTGTCTTGTTTACTCAAGTCTTCCATCGAATCCCGACCTGATTCTCATTTTGTTTCAACGTTTCAAGATGAAGAGTGTATTTTTTTTAGATTTTTTTTTAAAATTATACATCGATAAGGACATTGGCCTATCTTGAACCAAATCTAAGGTGTTTCCGAACCACTTTTCAAACGTTATCTTATTTCTGTAAATTGCAGAAAAATATGACAAAGTATTAACAAATAGCACTAAAACGTCTGAAGATAGACAATTCACCACTTCACTGGTGAATTGTTTAAAATGAAGCATCAAATATATCGTCCTTAAAGTGAAATTCCACAAAATGTATATTGAAAGTAATGCAAAGGTATCAAACTAAACTATCGTTTAGCAAAGATCATTAGTTGTCATGTTTTAATAATTGTACGGATCAGAAGATGCGAGTTTCATAATCTTATCGTTTAACATTAAATGAACAATGATATAGGTAGCCCACGTAAAGTGCTTTTTGGCAAACGTTCAGTGTAGAAGATCGAGTTAAATATCATTATTTATAATATCATCAATATGAGAAGCAATCGTCTACACTAATTGGCCTTGTACTAAACCCATGGCATCTAAAATCATTAGTTGGTATTTGTAACGTAATTTCTTTATTCAACGCGAAAAGAAATGTGGCATAATTATATCGAATGTGTTAGGTTAATAAATCAATGTTAAGTAGAATCTGAGAAACGTTATCTGCACTGGTGTAATGCTTTTATAATTAGAAGGCTAATTATTTCCCAGCGTAATCAAGTATATGTTGTTGTTTGAACGACGGGTGACTGGACGACTTCTAGTTGCTCACATCACACAGGGGCGTACACAGTTCATTAAAAGTAGGAAGTAGAACACTTCGATATATAATTATAGTTAGAGAGACGGGACCATCTCCGGCTAGTTATTACACTCAAGGCGTGTCCTATTGCTGCTTATGAAAAGGTGTGCTGAATTAGGTTTCGGCACATCGTGAAGAAATGAAAGAAAGGACTCAACATCAGATTATGTTGGAAAAAAAAATATCTCTGAGAGATGGTGGAGTCGAACTCGCAACGTTTTTTTTTGCCACCGAGGACTCAAGCTGACAAATATGGTGGAACATTTTCAATTCACGATAGTACCAAGAATAATCGTCAACGAATCAGTTTTGCTGTCGTTACGATTGAAGACAATCTTGTCATATGTCTTCTGTTTGGACATTTTGACTGAGAAAGCAAAACTATATATCCGGGCCCTTGGCAAATTATATGGTATAAATATGGCAGGTCAAAGACACATTATACTAAGAAGTAAGAATAATTATTATACATTTGAATAATAATTAATTAAAATTTCAAATTAATGATTATGCAGTTTATGAAATTACTATTCTTAACAATTTAAAGCTGAATAAACAAAACATAAGACATAATAAGCAGATACGTTTTAAAATGTATGTGAGGCAATTCATCGGTTTGATACAATGCGCAAAACGTGTCGAACCTAAAAACTAAAATCATAGATATTAACAGTTTGTAACATGTTTTGTTCTTAGCAAAACGAAAGCGTTCATTTCTAGTTATAGTATTCCATTCTAACAATGCAATAGATATCATTGCCGTTTCGGTGAGTGGGTCTAGAGAATATCACAACTTTCTTTGATAATTTCTTCCGATTCGAACCTTGGATCATGAACTTGTCAATTTTTGTACACTTGAATTCGGTCAAGGATTTCTCCAAATCAAGCGTGGTAATAGCTTATAGTGAGAAATTATAAACAGTGGTATTGGCCTCCCGAAGAAGTTTCACTTGCTTGTACAGGTGTGCCAAGGAGATGATACCCACTAAATTAATTTATTAGAAACGTTCTTATGATGATTATACTTCATTATTGCAACCCAAGGCGTTAATTGAAAACTTATTTGTTGCCTCAACTTCATGGATCATGGTTTTAATTGTGTACAGCCCACGTCCACAATGCAAACTGTGCAGGTTTAGAATAGGGTTACAATACAACAGTGTAAAACACTTGCTAACTGATATAAGGTATTTAAATCACTGTAAGACATAAACAGTTCAAGGATTATCGATGCCTTCTGAATCACATCACGTCAGTAGTCAGTACGATATTTTGACAGCAACTATTCGCACCTGAGGATGGCAGCAGAGCAGTCGAAATAATATTGAACTTATGTGATGCCAAAGGTATCGAACATCTGTTAACTGTGTAAGTTTTACAGTAGTTTGAAGTAGGAGCTATTTGACAAGTAATACAAAAATCACTTTACGCATTTTGAAAATATTAATTGCTTCATGTTTAACTGTATGTTTTAGACAAAAGAGCGAAAAATAGTGCAAAAGAGTGAAATCCTTGCCCCCTTCGCGTAAATGTGCACCACTCTTCGTCAAGAGTAATACAAATTCATAGAGACGTTCGGAGTTTCGGGCTTGATTAGTAAATTCTTCTCACGCATCTGTAAAAAGTGGTATGCTGATTAATGTGCCCGGAGCTCACATTCCTACGCAAAGTAGCTAATAGCTATAAACTATAATGTTTAGCAGAAAGGTAGTAGTTTAAAATAAATATTTACTATCTGACTACTACTTTCTAGTTTGTATAGTGGCTAGAAGTGTTAGTTTGTGAATTTCACTTTGATAACTAATGGTATGGTTGTATAGAAGATGGTCCATACCTTGAATTGTTTAAATCCTACGTACATTCGCCTCCAGCTTGGTATAATTCACGAACACACACTTGAAATTTGCGTAGTCGTTATTCAATAAAGCAGTTGACATTGAACGGCCATCCAAGAAACACAGAAGATGATTCTTGGACGTTGCATGTTCCATTTATCCATTAACTCAATTGAACTACTGATATCTAACGGAAAAGGACCAATTTGACATCCCTGTGCTTGAAGTATACAGTTTTATTGAACAGTGTGAAATCGAAATAATGCCTCCTTGTTTATTCTTTGATCGTTACTTACAAATTCAAGTTAACCAGGGATTATTTCATAAATTTTATATATGATTAATTAATTACGGATATTAGATTGTTCGGAAATTTAAAAACGTAAAAGTGTTTTTCAAGCTAGTTATAAACGCACACACAACAAAGTTATCTAGCAGATAAAATACTATACACGCTATCTAGCTAGACAACATCTAGATAAGTAAGAGTACTGGTAAAAGTGCTTTGCTGTACATTTAACTCTAATGGTTGTTTATTCCGGCTATTTCATTTGTACTTCATTAATAATATTTTATTATTCTTTACTCTTTATAATATTTATTTTTTTAATTAGTATTTAAATGATTATTTCAGAAGAAATGTCCAGACGTGAAATGAAACGCCTCACTTCTATGTCTGAAGTAATTGGATTTCTTTAAAGGTTTATCTTATTGCTTCACAATAATGATAACCATGATATAGATGTAAATGTAAATGCATAATGTAGTGGAGTCATCATTGACTTGCACGAAGAACTTGACAATCATGCTTCGTGCGCTGTTACATCAATATACTCATTTTTATTGTTATTACAACGTTACTTAATAGTAATAATAATAAAATGAATGGATGAACGAATACAGATAATAATTGCGAGTTTATATATTACACACGGGATGTGTATTATGTCCATTTAAATTGTGCGTATGGCCATAATTATGCGTAATGGGTTATTTGGAGAAAGGCTTCGTGTTGATAAGAACTAAGAAGCATAAATATATACACGAGGTGTTATGATTAGATTAGAAATGGTAAAGTAATATTTTTATAACAATATCTATTATCTTCTATATTTTTTGATACAGTTAGAATTACTTGTTATTATGCGCTTTTCTCTCGATTTTGAAACAAAAAAATAAAAAGAACAATGTTTTGTTAGTATGCGCTGATTCGAGAACACTTTTTCGCCTCGTTACCAACGTCGAACTGAAAACGAGACGACGAATAATATGAATTAATTTGCAAATTTTTTTATATTCTTATTACTATTATTCAAGTTAATCATAAAGACTAAACAGATTGGAGTGGAATGAAGTAACTGAAGGGTTTTGTTGCAGGCTCCACGAGTACACTTCAGCGACATGCCTGCTGAGATGACTGCCACTCCGTCGCCCCCGGCCCCCGCCCCCGCCCCCACACGCGCCCCCATCAAGTCTTGCAGTGTGTCGGCGTTCCACGAGCCCGTGGAGCCCATCCGCGCCCCCATCAGTCCGCCCTACGTCCACCCCAACCCGGGCATCAAACGGTCCAAGAGCCTGGGCGCCGCAGACGTCGTCATGGGCGTCGTTAAGGAGGCGCCGGACTTGGGCAGTTTCCCCGCTGACGTGCAGACCAACATACGCAAGGCTGTGGAGGGTCAGTGTTCCCATATCATCACGGCCCAACATGTGTAAAATTGAGAGGACTCAAAATAGACTAGACGCATTCTGGTGCCGGCAAACAAATAAACTTCTATTAGGAGTGGTCTAGCTGTCAATTTTCATTGTTGTTTCATTGTTATTATTCATCAATGGCGCTGAAAGGAGGTTGCTTAGCAGCGCTATCTATGTTAATTTTGAGTCCTCTATAAGAGGACTTATAAGGACTTAATTTTGAGTCCTCTTATAGAGGACTCAAAATTAACATAGATAGCGCTGCTAAGCAACCTCCTTTCAGCGCCATTGATGAATAATAACAATGGAACAACAATGAAAATTGACAGCTAGACCACTCCTTATAGAAGTTTATTTAAAAAACCAACCTTCACTAGGAATCGAACCGAGCTAGGATTCACAAGAGGTCCTAAATCTTGTTTTGGTCTTAGCTCCAAGACGGCCCTAACGTTGAACCTCTTGTGAACCCAGGCCCATGTTTGAGAACGAATTGTAAAACATATCATTGGATTGATCATTGCGTCTTTGGTAGACCAGGAATTAGTAACTTCTTCATGGGAAATGGACCTGGATTCACAAAAGGTTCAACGAATTAGGCCCGTCTTGGAGGTAAGACCAAAACTATAGACTTAGGACCTCTTGTGAATCCGGGCCCTGGTCTCGCACTTGCCATGGTGTATCCTTACCCAAACATAAATTTGCCAGTCTTGGTTGTCTAGGCCGCTAGGGAAAGGCGCCCACCCGCAAGTGCCCCAGAGACCTGGGTTCGATTTCCAGTCGGGGTTGTTTTATTATTTCTCGATTTCACAACAATGCCACCCACGCGAGGTTTTCTCCAATAGATATCAATTGGAATGTGTAACACATAACTAGTGCAGTGGCATTATACCTTGATTTACTTGCTAACTTGTTTGCGGGAGAAAACGAAGCTGTTTTAAATGTAGAGTGCGTCTTAGAATTTCAAGATTTAGTGAGGAGGTTCGCATTACATATTCCCACGTAAATTTTATGAGACAACTACCTCTATATAAACATACAATAAACAGAGTGAGTCATAAACCACCATTCAACCAATAAACAGCATTTCCTTCCTCCTCGAATATTATGCTTGGCCCTATGGGGAACACCGGCTGAAAAAGCTGTACGCATGAGCTAGTGTTTATATAATAGTGAGTAGACAAACGCTACAAAATCGATGAGAAAGTTGGAATTATTGTTTCAAGGGGAATTAATATCACCAACGTATGGCAAAGTGACGCAAGGTGCCATGGTACAAACACGGTCTTTTGCGAGATTACCGGTACTATGGTCGCTTTACGCCTCTTTTTACACTAACTAAACACTTTTTACATTTCATTTCACGTTTTATTGCAAGAAGTCAAGAACCTCTATCAATTTGTATGTTGCACCTTTCCTTTCCTTCCGGACTCAGTGTTCACTTGCACTGCAATAATGAGTAATGGCAATAGTAATCCTAGCAGTAGTATGGGGAACACCGGCTGAAAAAGCTGTACGCATGAGCTAGTGTTTATATAATAGTGAGTAGACAAACGCTACAAAATCAATGAGAAAGTTGGAATTATTGTTTCAAGGGGAATTAATATCACCAACGTATGGCAAAGTGACGCAAGGTGCCATGGTACAAACACGGTCTTTTGCGAGATTACCGGTACTATGGTCGCTTTACGCCTCTTTTTACACTAACTAAACACTTTTTACATTTCATTTCACGTTTTATTGCAAGAAGTCAAGAACCTCTATCAATTTGTATGTTGCACCTTTCCTTTCCTTCCGGACTCCGTATTCACTTGCACTGCAATGAGTAATGGCAATAGTAATCTTAGCAGTAAAATGAAAGTAAATCAAGAGAAGAAAACTTTGCAGGATGTGACGTGATGTCATGGTTGCAATACAGTGTCATGCCGCTCGCCATGGGTAATGCACAGTGTCATACACTTGTTACTGTTCCCGTGACAATAACAGCTTTTGGCGTGTTACAATTACATGACGCGAGACTTGATACTGAAAGTGATATCAGTCACCACACCCACTGCATGGGAGTCTTGTGGGCTTAGACCTGTTATTTCGTGGTCGTCTGGGCCCTGGGGTCGTCTGTGGTCACTCAATATTGAGCCTGCGGCAGCAGACCGTGAGAATTTATGGCTTTCTGTTCGTATCTTGAAAACAACTTGCAAAATCGAAATTGTGGGAAGATACACAAAACATGTATTATCAGCGTCTACAGATAATTAAAAAAAATGTACGGAACATTAATTACGTTTCGATTAAATGCAATAATACGATATTATGGTATTATGGAAACGTAATAAATGTTGCATACCTATATTTCTTTTCGTTATCTGTAGAACCTGACTGCTTGTTTAAGCATTTTGTTGTTGGTTTATTTTTTAAATCCAAAATGGCGACGTCTTAGCTATCATCCATGCAGTGGCTCGTATGGTCGGGGTGTAGGTGTAGGCTGCACTGCCCTGCAGGTTAGAATAAGAGACATAATCAAGCTAGGATTTTCGAATTGCGTTAAATGTTTTCGTAACCACTAATATTGTGCTCGATTAGGGGAACCCTCGGGGGAACCATTTTGAAAGAGATTTAAAAAAACATATTGACATAACGTTGTTGCCCTTAATTTATGTGCTGGGCTGGCTATACATCGGTGTGGTCGTAGTCGTGGTCTATTTCGTGTTGGTCTAGTAAAACACGGTTCCTGCGAAACATTTATAATCCTAGTTTGGTATGGATGACACTGACATTGTGATGTTTTTCGCTGGCTCAATCATCGTCTCTCTCGATTAGCATATCGTTATCAAATTATTAGACATCCTAAAGTTTCATTCCACACATTCCAAGCGCTATTTGGCTGAATAGTGTTCACACAAAATAAATGTACATTTCATCCACGTTTATATTTTCAAAACGCTACACAACATCTAAAAAGTGATTTATATCTCCAAGATTTGATAAATATTATTACACATAACTGAAAAGTTTCCAATATTGTAATTGTTACGGTTGTTATTTCGGGAACTAATTTAAGAATATTTTTTTATGTTTTTTCTAAAATCCAGTTTCTAGTTTTTTCTTACGAAACCTTTTTTGCGTTATTAATAATTTTTTCAATCTTTTGTAGCAGTTTTATTATTTGTACTGAAATTCACTTTAAAGCTTTGATCTTCTTCTTCAAATCACGTCGTACATACATGGCGATGCCCGGCCACGTGTTTCTCTGTATGTCTCGTCAACCCACCTGTCACGTGATTACTGGGTCCCTGGCTCGAGGCACTTATATGGACAAATCACTGACTTCATTTCAGGCAACGCACACGCATACCTCTTACAGCTGTTCTCTAAGCAAAGCGGTGCGTCAACCTAATAACCTTACTACCCACATTCAACAACAGGTGTTTCTTGACTCGGCTGTGTAAGGCCTCCGAAGTAGCCGATGGCAGCGCCACCGTTTTGCATCGATCGGCAATGTCGCGCCCTAAAGAGTAAGTGTAGGAATGGCGAGATTTTGAAAGTGCATACTTCACCCTGTCTACTCAATACTCATGCAGTGAGGAACAGAGTCGATAGAAAAGTTCTCTTCCCAGAAGGAAAACTTCTTTATCGACTCTGGTGCGAGGCGAGTACACGTTTAAAAGGGCACATTTCCTCAGCTATTTAGAGACGATATTATATACGCTTCCATATTACGGTATCTAGAATACAATAGTGTTTTACACCGCAAACGAACCTCTATGTGAGTTGTGAACGATCATGGTTTCAAACTATACTTAAAGCCAAAGGCCCAGTAAGGGTTTGATAAAACTTTTCTACGTGTCATCAAAGGAACGTTAGTACAACAACAAAAAAAGAATCATCGAAATTGGTCTACAGGCTCACGAGTTCTCTGCGCTCTACCTGCCCCATGCTATGGAAGCACGTGACGTCACCAGGGGTCTGCGGTCAGCCGGACGAAGGGGTGGTAGCCTAGCTCGCGCTCGGCGTACATTCATTCATAGCAATGGCAGGCGCGAAGATATATCGTTATGAGCCGCACTACACAGAAGAAGAGTACGCGTAATCATTATCGCAATCTTCGACCGTTTGCACTTCATCGATCGGTTTATAAGGGTGGTCACGTAAGTCATCTTGAAGAGTTTCATTTTCAGAATCGGAATAGTGGTTGCTTACATTACGATACGTTTCTGTTCCCATTTCACATTGGACTTCTATTTCGCAAGATGTCTGGTTGATTTCTAAACATTGGCTTAGGTCTAGAAATCCACTGCCACTATCTAAATCATACGACTCGACAGCTTGCTTTAATTTTTTGGGTTTCGTGGGGACGATTACACTAGCCCTTGTGGATGGTTGTGGCTCTTGCATTGCTTCTATTGCGTCTTAAACACATTTTTTTTTAGATGGTTAGATTGTCTCTGTATGGCTGTAGGCTCACTTGTACCGGTCAACTTTATGGATGGAACTGCATTTGGTTTTAGTATTTTACTAATCTTAGAACCCATTCATTCAACTTTTAGACGTGAAGATATTTCAAAATCGTCATCATCAAAATGAATGGAACACACGCGTGAATGTTTAGAGGGAACAAAGTTCTTCCGTTTTAGTTTGTTTAACCACTGTTTATGGAGAACAGGAAATCGTGTCTTATGAGGAAAACTGTGCATAGATATGTTCGGATTGCTCTTGCGGGAATTGTTAGACCGAAAAACGCTACACTTGTTGACCATAATGGAAACAAAAACACACGCACACACAATTAAACTTACGAGCAATCAAACAAACAAACGAACTAACTGAAAAACTTTTTAATTAACGTACAAACACAGTACACGAGCCACGAGTGGACTGACAGTAGCAGTGGCTTGTTTCTCTACCTGGCGTAGCGGTATGCGGGCGAAGTAGACCCCTCGTGACGTGCCAATAGGCCACGTGCTGCTACAGTCGCGCGCAAATATCTGGAGAACGAGCGAGTCGTTTTCACTACAGTTTTCTGCGTTACTAATAGGGATGACATCGGGTATCCGGGTATCCGGGTTACCCGAATCCAAAAATTACCCGAATCCGTTCTAAGGATTCGAATCTTGTTCTAGTACATTTTTAGGTGAATTGTTGTATGCTTCAACAATGCGACAACAATGGTGATAACAAAATGACTTGTTTCCATTCAATAAAATACTTTCCCGCTCCGTTATGTACCCATTATCGGCTTGATTAAAAATAGACTAAGCCTATTTTATGTGGTGTGATTGCTGCGGGCGAGTTCTGGTTTGCCTGTGCTCCCACTGGCTCTCGGCCTACCCCTACCCCTTTCCGACCGTCATCACTAGCTGACAGAACGCACGCTGGCAGCTTCTGCCACGGGCGGTCAATGGCCTTTAAATAACATGTTGAGCGACGTGATTTACACTTCTAGGATTCGGGTTACCCGAATCCTTGAGGGGCTGGAATCGAATCCAGATTTTACTACCCGATGTCATCTCTAGTTACTAATAATAAGAAGCAATCTGGTTTTTAAAAATATGTTGTTTGAAACCCTTTCTGGGCCTTTTTAAGTGCAATCACATACAATTTAATTCAAGGCATAGAGATGGAGTAACGTTAATATGTGTTACACGTTATAATAAAATTCAAGCAAATGTACATGCTTCAATTTGAAAGAGAATATATGCGGTATGTAATACAAATAAAAAACAAGTACGCGCGTTCAATGGTCCCACATTTCTTATCGTGCGCTAGCTATCATTGCACCTAACTGCATCTCCATATCTAATTGGTGCAATTGCTTTTGTGTTCACTTCAATTGTTACGTCAGCAGACACCAACAAAGTGAGGTCAAAAGTTCAATGAATGCATACGATCATTAATCTGCTTGCTATAAACGCAATTGATTGTTTGTGTGCACTAAACGTCACACAATAAGTAGTTGTCTTCTTACATGATTTTATTCAACTAAGGATCTCTGTCGTCAATTATTTTGCAATCGATTTATGACCCACTTAACTTCCACTGTAGCAATTTTCTTCTTATTTTGCACACGAGTCCATTTCCGATAAAAATACATTTTTCTATGAGAGTTACCTGAAAATGCGATATGAAGGGGGGGGGGGGGGGGACACTTCAACATTGTTTTTAAACACAATTTAGTACTGTGATGTACTGTGATGGTCATCGTGACTATTACGTAGAACGTTTCAATATCAATATCTATTAAAATGGTGTAATACTAAAGGCTGGTCCACACTGATTTTTAAGAAATAATGCATAAGGTTTAAAGACGTTGTTTTAAAAACAACAATGAAAACAACGTCTTAAAACTAAAACTTTGTGTGAACGCCAGTACGTGTTTCCTATGATCCAACTTTACGACTACGCGTTAAACCTTAAATCGTATGTCTTAAAAATCTGTGTGGACCAGCCTTAAGTAAAATAAATTACAATTGAATAATTTTGTCAGCTTGAAAGAACGAGGTAAAATATCATATTGTAGTTAATTTTTGTATATTCAGTTTTTTGTTGGAATTCTCACTGCATTATTAGCAGTTGACTAGCAAAACTGTAAAAGGAATTCAATTAAAAAGTATTAATTTGTTTATAGGTTTTGTTTTATCATTATTTTAATATTCGTGTATTGTGTTACTCAGATCCGAACCTGCTGCCAGCGCGGACACTCATGGAACTAGTCAGACATATCATGGAGCGAGCAGTCTCAAGCGTGGTTTACGCGCTCCCTGCGGCCAAACTGTGCATCACTATTATCGAGGTGAGTAATCTTTGATCTACACCCTTAAGAACGATGGGTACGATTACGTAAATACCGCAACAAATTGTCATATTTTAATTTTATCTCAAGAAAGACCTCGAAATCGAAAATCTGAGTAATCAGCGTGCTGTGGTTTGGTAAGCCCTACAAAGTGAATGATAAGTGTATTTTACATTGTAATAAGTAAGACTGTAATTTCTATTTCATTACAATATTAATTAAATAAGTATCACAGTCAACTAATTATAATGTTAGACACATTTATCATTCAGTTTGTAGGGCTTATCAAACCACAGCACGCTGATTACTCAGATTTTCGATTTCGAGATGCATTCTTGAGATATAATTAAAATATAAAATTTGTTTGCGGTTTTTGACGTAGAACTACTCTTCCTTTTTAATAATCATTCGTTGTCTGTAAGGTTCCTCCTTCCGTACACACATGACGCCCCTCCATTACCATTGTCATCCCAATACCTTATGTTAATTCACGGGATACGCCGCCTCGATGTTTTAAGATCGGACGTAAAAATAACTGCAACTTGTCTAGGGTATTACTGTATACAATAAAACTTCAATTAAAAAGAAATGATCAATTACTGTACATTATGAATAATTTGTAAAATCTTCAAACTATTGCACTTTGACTTTAGCTATGGAGTATTATTGGAAAAAATTACGTTTTATCATTCGTTATGACTTGTCACTGTCCCAGGGCGATTCTGTATGGGCGACGATAAATTTATCAGCGGTTTTGGTCGTTACTGAAGGCGAATGCAAGGCGGTGATTGGCTCATCGCCTTCTTCTAACAACTGAAATTGGTGATAAACGTATCGTCACCCATTCAGAATCAGGGCGCAGGTGACGGTTTTCGAACCCAGTTTGAAGAAAACAATGTATATGAAAAGTTGTTTTATAAATGAGGTGCTTTTGTATATCTTGTTTCTGTCGCTTTCAATTACATTGCACCAGTGTCCACAATATATACACGCAGCGCGTGTCCATCACTTTGCTTTGTAGTATGTGCTCGATGATTCTTACCTGAGTCTTACCTACCGCTTTTAGCTTAACTAATTTATTATAATAATATCATAAAAAAATGATACGTTTTCCTGAGTATGCACTTATTCAGATGTTATAAACCAAAATGTGGCATGAGGAATTCGTTAAGGCTTGACTCTAGCTCATGTCCAAACATGGAATGTGTTTTTGGTTTTACCTCGTTTTGGTACCTGTGAAGATTTAACTAAAGCACTTTGATAGAATGCCAATGCCCTATGTATATATATCAATTTAACGAATACTAGGGTTAACATTCATGTAGGTACTTATTACTTGCCACTTTTTGAACAGTTTCGAGTTCATAACCTAACCGCAACTTTACTAAAACTATTACAATAATTCATCGTGTGTAAGTGCGATATGATGGCTTGTTTTTAAAGATACAATACCTTACAACAAATGCGCCTTCGTAAACACTTTTGCCAGATGTTTCTCTGGCAAATATTTTTACTTGTATCACAAAACGTTTTTGCTACCAGATTTGTAAAGATTAAGCTTAATATTGATATTGTTATCAGGCATATTTTGAACATTTTTAGTTAGTACACGAAGTCGATAAACATGTCTTAGAATGCATTGTTTTGTAGAAAATTTGATCGTAGTTTAATTTTGATTTTGTTTGTTTCAGAGAGAAAAGAAGGAAACGTTTCTCGAATCTCTCTTAAACAGTTGTCAACAGTGGCACCAGGAGCGCGACAGGGTACTGAAAGGTACAGGCGTCGCGACGCCGCGTTATTCAGCGTTCATGCAGTTCCTTAACGAGATGTATTGTGAGGTGGGTATCATTGTTAGTTCTACCATGGTTCCAGGGTGCAAATTTACGCCTTGGCAGAGAAGGGGATGCCGATCTGCTTGGGTAGTAAGGGGCTTGGGGCAAAGCCCCAGCCGCCGGAGGCAAACATTTTTTTGGAGATACAATGGCCCTCGAGATGGCCTTAGAAGCGATCTCCAGTCCATTGATTTGGTTTAGTAATGTACAAACACTTCCTGGCTAGGAATACATTGTGTAAATTGACGCATTATTTATTTACGTTGCGAGATAGTCACTTGATACCATATGAGACGATATGGGTATCCAGAGGTGGGGATTTAGCCATCTATGGCGGGGATACCTTTCAGCAAAACAGAGCCAGGGGTCAAATTACCAGAGGGGGAAAATCTCCCATCCTCCCCATCAAATCGCACCCTGCATGGTTCTACAATTGTTGTTGTAACGGTTGATGTGTCATTGCTTAGCGCTAGGTGTTAAAATGTCCGACGATATCAAAAACCGGAAATGAGAGTCGCAGACGCGTTTTCCAACTATGTTGCACGTCCAAATGGTTCTACAATCTCTCTTGATGATGGCACCACCATCGTGGCGGAGTTTGAAAAGTACAATTAGTCTCCACTCATAGATTCTGGACGGTTAGGGTTGAGTTCTTCAGCCTTACCAACTGTTATTTTTTATATTAAGGGAGAGATAACAATAGCCCTTACAACATAGTAAAACTGTGGTTTAGGACACATGTCATGTTATTTCACAAGAACAAAAACAAGCTCTAGTACTGTAATTTTTTGAAATATTGGAGACCATTGGAAATTTTAATGAACATTCACACTTTATCTTTTTAATTTTGTTTTACCAATACATTTTTCTAGTGTAACAAACAAACAACTCAAACAGCCACTTTTAAATTGCTTTTTATTGAAATTCTTTGATTTTATTTGTTTACAAGTAACTGGACCCAACTCTAAAAATGATACTGATATTATCAACTTTCCTTTGTAAATATGTTTCATTCAAAAGTTAACAGGATCTCACTAAATATAAACTTATATAAATAAAATCATTTAATCAAAAGAAGTTTTCTAAGATTACTAGATTGCTCTCCGTAGTACCTCGTTTAATATATACGCTGATTCATTGGTTAAAACTTAAAAACGCTTTAAGTTGCCACCCCCTTCAATGTCGATAGTCAAGTAGGCCGGAAAGCCAATAAAGAAGTATTGTAGTTGAGATAGCTTGGATAAAAATAACCCACATAAAAACTGCTTTCATAAGTTACCAATTATCTAACCAAAAGAGGGTTCCAGTTTAAAACTATTACACGAATATTATTGGCATTTATCAACTGTGTTTCTGTATAGCCATAATATTAAACGTGGAATATGAATAATTTCTTAGATTTTGCACTCACGAATACCGTTCTTTTTTACTTAAGGACTGAATTATACTTTTGAAAACGTCCGGATGCGACCGGGTGGTTGAATAATGTACGGGTGATATAAATATGAATACTCATGCACTTCAACTAATGTGTGAGCCATGGATTTATTAATAGTACAAAATTCATCTCCATGATGAAACCAATGCCAACCGAGTCTTAGGAGTAAAGGCAACGAATGTTACTATAAGCCACCCCCTTATATGCACCATTGACAGTTTAACTGTTCATTGCTACGATTTTATTGCCACCATAAGGAATTCAGTCTATTTTTACGTTACCCATAAAACGACAAAATATAGGAAGCCATAAATAATTCGTTATTAACAGTGTCCATTATTATTGCAGCTTATATATTGTTCATTTGTATGTGGTTTTTAATCAAGATAACGTACTGACTGTATACACGAACTGGTGAGCAAATTGAGTGTAAAATGATTTGAAAATATGGCCATTGGGAACCAAAATGTATATCCTCAAAGGTCGAATTACAATGTTCCATTCATCAAAATGAGTGATTCTGGCTACACGGAATTAAATTGTACTCGAAGCTTAAACAGAACATTGAAGGTTTGAGGCCTAAAGGGGTGTCATTTAGAGCTCTGTGGGTAAGTGTAGAGAAAATAAACGTCCCATCCCTGAAACCCCCGACAATATAATTTTATCACATTCAGCGTTCACACGTTGTTCTAAGTCCAAAATGTGAACTCATCTGTCAAAGTAATTTGTGCTGGCGCTGCATCAGACTCTTGAGAACGGAAGTCTTCAAGTTCCATAAGGTACGACATATCTGGTCAACGTCCCGATATGACAATAGTTCCCTGGCCCAAGTGTGTGTAACGTGTGAATTTTAGTGGCAATATTATATTGATTTGTTTTAGTTAAACAAAGAAAACTAATATTGTAAACAGCTGAAATAGACACGAATGTCTACATAAGCATAAAACGCACCAAAACACTTTGAGCCACGGTATGAATTTCCATAACTTCATGCATCTCAGTGATATGAAGTTGTAAGATACAATAGAGAATTTTGTATTGATCTTATTGTCAACGTAAACATATACTCATGGTATTTGTTGTTACTGTGCAACGTTTTTGCTGTTTTGTAAAGAGTAACTTGTGTGAGACGATAACAGCTGTTTCAACTTATATATTGAACTATGGCAGATGCAGGTTTTTGTTTGGAGTGGCGTTTTGGACTTCCATCGATGCAAACGCCGACGCTTCTATTCTATCCTAGGCACACGTGTTGAATCTTTCTTCCATGCTTAGGGTAATGTCTCGTTACCTAAACCCCCTACTGTACTGTGCTTCCCAGCATTTACTAACTAACCATGTATCCGCTATTCACGAGACAGGGGCGGCACTTGCGACCAAATGAGTGAGAAACATTACACTCCATAGTTGATTAATTCAAGTAATTTGGATGTGTAAATGCATGCATGCTTTATGATTATCTCGTTTTTTTATTGCACCATTTGGTGCTAAGTTACAATCTTCCTGGTGCGATAGAGGTATAATTTAGTATAATTGAATCATTTCCATTGTTAAGACACGTGTGTTTGTGCATTTTACTTTTACTTCCTCGCCGTTTCGTCACTGTTTGTGGTTTCAAAAAAGATATAACCCGTCATTATTTTGATACAATGTGACATACGCTGAATAATCTGAAACCAACATTTGAGCTAATTATATAATTATTACAAATCTCTTGAACTAGACTCATATTTTAATGGTGAGGTTCTTTCTGAGGCGTGTGAAATCTTAACCTCTTCTTTGCGGTAAACGTTGGGCTTGTTAATTGTTATAGTTATACATACGCACAGTTGTGACATGAATAAGAACTTAAATCAATAAGAGAATTATTGTTATACACGTTTTGCTTACATTGTTGTTTAGCTTAACTCAACGCCTTCCGATGGAAAAATTTAGGTTTCAACAGATCACTCAACAGTCTGCGATGATTTTTAGGTTTTTGTCCAGGAAAGGGATGATTATAAACGAATGTGGCTAACAACAAAGCTATACACTATTATTGGAGAGTTTAATGAATAATATAACCAAATGTCACGTAAAACTTCCAAACCTTTCAGTCGAATAATGTCGTTAGATAACCAAGACAAACACCTGAATAATGTTATGGTTAAAATACGCAAGCGCATGGGCGGAAGCTCGTTACATTCTACAA
Organism: Isoperla grammatica; assembly: GCA_945910005.1. Classification (NCBI taxonomy): domain Eukaryota; kingdom Metazoa; phylum Arthropoda; class Insecta; order Plecoptera; family Perlodidae; genus Isoperla; species Isoperla grammatica. Next base: position 33,655,911 of record OX246737.1, on the reverse strand, counting down.
TATTATGTCGCATTGTAAACATTTATTTCGATTTATTTAGCAAGACAATACACAATATTTCTCCAAGTTTTATTAACACCAGTATCTCATGATTATAGCTTTTACAACACGAACAATGTTAGGTTATGACTGAAAATTGAACTCAAACCAAGTAGAAAATTGTCAATAACGTACCTTTGACTTAGGAGGAGTATTTTGAAAATGTGTTATTTTTTTCTTTTGGTTTATTGAATTATTGGTCGTTTAACGACGTGCTTGACAACTACGATCATATGACGTCTGGGGATGTTTGGAGGAAAGGGTCAAAGGGGGGAGGAAATGGGAGAGGTGAGGACGTGGACTGGCTTTCGCCTGGCTAGGGTGGCCCTACCAGAAGCATATTATGTATTATGTAGCCTAATTCTGCTGGCATAGCTCTCGGGATCAGTATTTCTATTCTCTTACACTTTCTTGTGGTGCAACTTTTGATTGTGTAGGCTGGAACCACGTGACTGGTTGCAGAAGTAAGATAAAATAACGTTTGCAATGCATCGGTTAAATAATGCTCTGAAATTTAGAATTTATCTCAATTGATTGAAAATATATATATCGTCGTATAAGGTTCTTAAGTAGCCCTTGATTGATGATTCGAGTGTTGAGAAAGATTTTTGAGCTGCCTTATAAGTATTTTTGAGTTGTCAGAAATTGAATGTGTAATGTAATGTGTTTACAGCTAAAGCGGCGGCAGTTGCAGTTGAAGACTCAGCAACAAGGAGCCCCTCCTGGCCTCGTATTGCTGACGCTCCTCTGCAAGTGTTGCCAAGAGTGTCTCAAGACACCTCAGACTCAGGGACAGGTGAGCATTTATGTCTCCTACACTCTGATCTATATTTCTATGAGCTATAGGCTATAGCTCATAGAAATATATAGGTCCCAGTTCAACCGAGGTTAATATGTTCCTGCGTCGAATCCTTGTGAGAGCATTGGTGCTTCGTGGTGACTTAATACACCCATAAGTGATTCGGGAAAAATGATAGAAGTGTATACCATAATGATAATGAATTGTAATATTCTCTGCATTTTTTTTTGTTCAGAAGTTGTTTATCACGAACTCTGTAAGAGAAAATCAACTTAACGTCATAAAAGCAGTATTTATAGGTGAAGAAAGAAAAAGCAACTATACACTCAATGCACATGACGTAAATAATAACAAGCGACACAACTCTATAGCAGAGATAAATACAATTGAAAAGCCAACACTCTTGTTTTATTGCACTTTGTCTTATCTTGCTGAATATGAGTGTACAGTCATCAAAACTGAACGCTTTACCCCACAGAGCTACACTTTTTCAGCGCAGTGATTTAGTTAAAACACAATGTCGTCACCCGTGCTATATTTATAGTTTCATTGGTCAATGTATTCAGTAGAACAATGATTTTCCTAGGTAATACTTTGAAAAATACATGTCTGGTCGGCACAAATTTTACAAAATAAAATCATGAAAACAACCAGAGTAATAATGTTAATAAAATATAAATCCTATAAATTCAACGAATTGGAAATGGAAAGAATAAAACGCACCCTTTGCATGTTAAGGTAATGATAAATTATTGCAAAATTCAAACTAAACGTATCTGTAATTAAATTGTTTGTAGTATTGTTTTACGTTTGATGTGCTCAAATAACTCAAATGTATCGGTTGCATGTTTTTAAAATGCGCTTGTGATGATATAGGGGCCATGCGGAACCTCAGAATTCGAATACAAATTTGCATAAGAAAGTAATAGAAGAACAATGAGACCGAAAGTACAGGAAGCGGACACAATACACAGGTCAATCATCTACCACACATTGAGCAACAATACCCACTAAATCGCTGAAGTTAAGAAACTGTAGTATGACATGCGAGTTTGTCTGCGTTACGGATATGGACTAGTCTGTAGAGAGATATGTTGGCCCACTATGCAACGTAACAAAAAAAAGAAAAACATTAAGAAATTAATTGAGTGGAATGAGTTGAAAATTCAAGAACATTTAGTTAACTAAACCGTAAATAAAACACACACAACATGTCGGCAAAACCTTCATTACTACCATATACACATGCCTAATATTACAATAGTTTTACAACTGCATACTCTCTGGAGGTAGCCATCATAAAAAAGTTGTACTTAAACGTGTATAGTAGAATCTCCCAGTATGGGCCCCACGTAGATCATATCCATCCAGGATTCCAGGGTATCTTTGCCTTTCGTATGGGACTACTATTATAATATAAAATCCTTGTGCTTCTTTAAACAACAGTAATAACATGATCAATAATAATCATCGTCAAATATTTTATATCATAATAAGGTATGGCTCCGATCGGCACTGCCCAAATTCACCTTGGTATTTCTTTGGCTCGTTACAATAAAACATCCCTATATTATTGTCTTATTTTCTCGGTCTCTTTTCGACCGTCATATCGTGTGTACAAACGATTACTACTATCCACACACACTCGGTTCCCGCATCCCACCGCTGCCACATGTGTTGCTGGGGTGGGTTAAATGGACAGCCATCACTGGTAGGACAAAATTGTATTTAACTCAGGAGATGGAGGAAGCAAGATGTTCTTTATCCACATAGTGGATCGAAATTGTGTGCGTTACTTCAAATATTATTTTAATGAAGCTCTTAATAATCAGGAAACATATCCATTATAACTGTAATGTATTTGATAGAGAAATTACTTTTTTGTAACCATTCTTCACGACACTTATGTTCAAGAACAATGTCAATGCTATATTATTAAAATGATTTGTATGCCTCTGTTTCAGACTGACAGCCTTTTCTTCGTTCTGACCTCTGTCGGTCGCGACATGGAACAAGAACTACCCTCCAAGCTATACAGCCTTCTAGCAAACGTTCGAGACACTTTCCTTTCTTCTCCAAGCAAGCCTCAAATCAAGAAAACACTTCTACAGCTGATCGAGCTGCACGCAGCGCGCTGGCAGCTACCGGCGGCAGCAGTTGTGTACTACACCACGCAACAATGACCACTAGCACAATGCTAGTGAGCTTTCGAGACCTTTCGCTCCCTTCGTCGGGGGTCAGCCAATTACAAATATAAATAAAAATACTTCTAGAAGTGATCGTGTCAGGTGCAGTGCACTGGTGACCACACAACTCAACAATGATGCCAAACTAACAATAGTTCAATGATTTGAATGTTTTCAATGTTTTAATGGTGCATGTAGGTTACTTGTTTTGATGATATAGCTATGCCAAGAATGTTTTCACTTGCGATTGTTTCGATGTTCGACCAGGTTTACAAGCAGTCAAAATCCTTGATATGACCATAAACCTGAAGGCCAAGTACACATATTTGAGGCATAGTTATGGACGACTGAGTAAAAATGACGCCACTAGCCACAGAAGTAATTACTTCTTGAAACATTGTTATAATGATAAGTACTTCTGTGCCCGCACTATGGCGATTTACTTTCAATCTATACAAAAACATTGTAATTTACATGCAAATGAGTCACTGTCAATTCATATTTTAAATGAGTTTTACATGACTTACATGTTTGTTATGTTATCTAGGGAGGTATTGATCTATCGTTGTAAACTTACATTAAAACAATGTTATTGAAAATACATTTAAAATGTAAGAGTTTCGAGAACTCTCTAAAATGAATAATGAATTTGCATAACAATTTTAATTAAATAACCATGTTTATTTCAAGGTTAGTTTTTATTCACAGTATCCTATCGAGGAGAAAAGAGTTGTAACATATTTTTTAATGTATTTGTTAATGTTTTTTTGTGTCAATTTGCAGAAAGTTACTATTTTTATTTTGTGTTAAGTTAACTTTATTTATTTTGTGTGGTACGAAACCTCGTCCAAAGATTTTCTTGTCATAGGTAATTTTTTAAATGCAAATACTTTGTGAAATACAAAATAAATGAAATGTTTAGTTTCTAGATTTGCGTGTTTTTTATATTTCTTAATAATGTTTTGTAAAGAGACTGACTACCCGGTAAAAGGTCTTGTTTGATTTCAAAGTTTTGGTGAAAATATGACGTCATTCATATGCATAAAGCGCTACAATGGACAATGCTGGTTTGTGCCAATACAAGTCAGAGTCACATATTTCCACTTGTACATATCTATGACACTGTAAATTTCCCACAAGTGCCGGAAAAGCCCAATAATTAAAACTATTGCAAGCTGACATTTGGATTATGTCGAAGCTAAAGTTTCTGACCCGTCTTCTTGCGTTTTGTATTTCAATTATGGAATCATATTATTAAACCGTTTTTTTATTGAATGAGTGACATTGTAACCAAACACACAGGTTGTATCAAGTTTGAAATACTGAAACACGTAGTACGTGCCTTATCAATATAATGTGAACTGTTTTCTAATGAACTAATATGTATAAAATGTAACATAATATCAACTTTCTATGTGGACTTAAATCTGAGAAATACCTTGTCATGTGCCAATGAACAATAAAAAACAATGAAAATAAAGTTGTTAAGATTTATTCTGTTACGTTTGGCGTTAAATTATTATGTTGATGTGCAGCGTTATAACAAAATAATACGTGATCGAACTTAATAGTGTTTCCTTAAAGAATCGGACTCGTTATGTAGTTTCCTATTAGCTTTACATACAAATGAGGGTGGTTTAAACTACCAAATACACACAAAAAAACATAATATATTGTATCGGTATTTCGCAATAACTAATCCATCAATACGTGAAAGGGAGTCCTACTCTGTTGAAACAAAGATACACAACACAACACCCAATACCACACCCAGAACCACAATATAATAATATAATGTCACTGGCTTCAGTGTTGGTTCCACCTTTCATGAACTGTGAGGAGAATTCTTATCTCGTCTTGTGAACCGGAAAATGCAAGATGGTCTAGCTAATGAACTGAAAATGTGGGCATATGTCGAGAAGAAGTTTCAGCATAGTTGACAGAGAGATTGTCCGTGGATTTTATTAACAAATTGTGTTCCATCTGTTACCAATTTTGAATGAGCGATAGCGGAAAACCTATAATTGGGTACAGAGATATAGAACCAGTTGATTAGAATTCCAATTGACTCGAACTTTTTGCAAGAGTACATTGATATTCATCGCTTAGGTAAAAAAAAAAGAAAACACAGTTTTGGTAAAAATTAAACAGGAACATGCCATACTATATTTATGTGGTACAGAATCTAGAATTAGCATGATTGTTTAGAAATTGATTACCTACCCGATCCGATTTTGGAATTAGGGCTCGCTGGTTGGCAACGAATCGCTGGTGTACGACGAGAGCATTGGTAAGAAATTGTTTCTAGACAACTTTGGAATCGGGCAATATTACAATAATTAACTGGTGTAATCTGTTGACGATATGTATATTGGACACACAGACCTAATTCTAAGAAATTTATGTTCAGTATATTTGTCTGAAAACTAAATCTAAACGTTGTGAATTATTCTTGTTATTACTTCTTCTTGATTTAAACTATATTTTAAGTACGTTTATCATCGTAAATGGCATAAGAAAGGTTTGCCAAGGAGGATGGTCAGTTGTCACATTATTCCCATAGCTCTTTCTCGTTCTAAGTCGGCTTTACCTCAAAATGGCTGCCACAAAATATCGCTATGAAGCTAAAAAGCAAATATACTTATATTCACAGTAAGTGGGGGGGGGGGGGGGGGGGTAAGGATACGCCATTTAAATTCCTATAATGTTATAGCATTTGATGTCTCAAGCTATAAAACAAAAACACATAATAGTAGTATATATAGCCACCCGAAAAATAAAGAGATGTTCATACTCATTGTTTGGTTTTGGATTATGGCTATTTAGCAACAAATATACTAAGAAAGGGAACCATGATACCTAAATATATCCAACACCATGCAGCTTGTTAAAAGTACAGCAAGTTCATCGCTTACCACATAGGCCTATACACAATAAATTATGATACAATATGCTATGGAACGCTCTCTCGGGCTGGGCCTTTTAGAGCAGATGAAGGAATACAGAGGTAAAACGCGCAAGGCCGAGGTCTGGGGTGATAATAAAATTTGAGTGTGGGGACGAATAGAACCTCCTACAATGGAGTCAGTGTGGAAAAACGAGAAGGACTGAAGGACTGGAGAACTGAATTGGTGCTCAGTAGGAGTAAGGGGGAGCCGTCTCAGTCTAGGGCTGAACCATCCAGGGCCCAGGGTCCTTACTGTAGACTGGGACGGATCACGGCAACCGCCTCTTCTTTGCAGTCCAGGGAAGACGATTTGAGGGACCTTTGACAGCCCTTCAAGAGACGTGCAGACATTGTCGCTTAGGTCGCTTAGGCACCCTTTGGATGAACAGGAGGGTCGCTTGGGTATTCTCACGAGGCGAGCCCTCGGAGTATGCTGGAGATCAGGCGTCGAAATCTTTCAAGGGGGTTTGGCGTAAATAGGAGTTGTTGATGGACTGTGAGATAATGTGTCAAATATAATATACCCGATGACGCCTGCAAAGAAACGCAAGTAGAATAACATCGGAAGCACCAATGCAAGTGGATTGTTCGTGCATCCTGTCCAGTACAATATAATAATATGAAGGTTCCTACTTCATACTCATTGTTTTACAGCTATCGGCTCTCCACATAACATGTTTCATTTCTGAAGGCATGAAACTCGTCTTGTAACCAGCTGACTATAGCACAAGTGCATAACCGTCTAATAAACAAGAAGAGTTATGATCGCTTGATGTGATGAAATTATAGTGTTGATGCAATGTATATTTTATTAGCATCTTATCATTTTTGTTTACTAATTTATACCTAACAATGAAATCAGTACCGTAACTGCTGCTTGCTTATAGATAATTTTATTTCATTGTGACTAAAAACAGATCTTTTGGTCAGGATAATAAAATGAAATAATAATTATAGATTACAATAATTTGAAATAAAAGATTTGTGCCCTGCATGGTCATGTGGTAATGTTTCTAACAGGGGTCTGCGAGTAGCCCGACCCAACCCCTTCGGGTCGGGTCGGATATAATGGTGTATCTCAAGTGGGGTTTTTCTTCCAATGAAAAGACAACATATTTTTTTTCTGTCAATATTTAGTTTGTATATTTGAGGGGTCTGCTAGTTGTACTTTTTAGGTTCGGATAGGGTTCGGGCACTAAAAATAACTCGGGTATCGGGTCGGGTTCGGGTAACGAAATAAAAATAACTAATATAAATGTTAGAACATATTTTAAAAAGGGTTGGGGGGGGGGGGGGGGGTATATTCGACACTGAAGATTTTCTGACATGTCTGAAGTGTTCTATTTCTAATCTGAAACCATCCGAAATTTCGGGGCCCCGCAGAACCCTAGTTTCTAACAAATATATTTTATTTATCTTGGGTTAATAACTCGCATGCTCATGAATACCGGATTTCAAATATAAACACTATTTTTAAACACGCAACACTAACTCTAATGTTAATGACGAGGGGGCGTGGTGATTCGATACCATCGTTCTGCGCTGCACTGGCCAACACAGTCCCAACCATCTGTTTCGACTTGAGGATGTGAGATCAAAGTAAGGTGGCTCTGTAAGACCAACATTTGCTCACTTGACGTGGAAATGTCGAGATGATGAAGGGCGTAAAACAGCTTCTGGCGTTTACTCAAAGGAGGAAACTCAGAGGTCGACATTAATCTGTTACTTTGTGTGCCTTCACCTGTGTTTGGATTAGTTAACACGAGTGTATACAGATGAGATCGGGTGTGACGTCATATTGTCAAGCTTCGGCGCGATAATCCATCCGAGGAATCTTCTCTGAGCCTTTATGATGGTGCGAAGGGCTGCTGCTCAGAAAGAAAGAGTCCTACTCACTGCAGTGGCGTATTATTGCATGTTTGGGTTGTCGTTCAGGGGGAGGGGGAGGAGACGCAGCTTTAAAATCAAGACTCGAAAAGAAAATTCGTCAATCAAGCTTTGTTGCATATAAGTGCGCGATTCCTGCTGATTTTATCCCTGACAAATTATTCTAGAATATGACATTTTTTGATAAATTCTAACTGTTGTTATTGTGTTTGTGAGTGATTTAAAAATATAACTATTTATTTAATGAAACAAATAGCATTGAATTCTTTAGTGAGTCACTTGGTTGCTTATTACTCACTTTTGAAGCTTAATTAAAGTAATTTTAATTTGCCTGAATCGTGTTATGCATGGGGTAGCCTGTTAGGTGCACACATATCCTGAAAATCACTTAGAAAGGATACTACAAGAATTCGTTTTCAATCGAAAATCAAAATCGATTAGATGTTTAACCATTTATATATGAGCTCGACAACGAGAAAGATTATCCATATTTGGGTCTATCCCTATTGCGTCAGTGGGTTGGGGGGGGGGGGGGGGAGGGGTCACCCTTATTATGCGAATGAACACCCAATTGGCCCCAATAGCTGATACGTGTAAAAGAGACGAGAGAGATGGAAAGTAGAGGAAGAACCGTTTACATTTTTGTATTTTGTTTTGTTGTAGCATTCAAAGCCCTGGATCCATCTGACGTGTTTAGAAATGTATTGAGAATTCAACGAAGTTATGTTTAAGTTATATGTACGTGAATGCGATTTCGGAATATTCGTTGTTAATGTTCACATTTAAGTTAATATAAACTAAGTTTAATAGTCTACTGTCTTTCATGTTTTATTGTATACTTGCCCCGAAGCAACCTTTCAGATGATCTCGTCATAGACGACTGGTGCGTGGCCAATAAGTGACCTCTAATTTCAAATTGCCATATCGCTGATTGGATTGGTAACGAGTTATAGTCTATTGCGAACGCATCGATCGGTAAGGTTGTTTTGTGACAAGTATATAGATTGATTGGTTGTAATTAAGGGAATGACGTTTTTGGCAGTGTTATGGGATTCCGCCGTTATTCATTCACAAAATGGTTAAATTGTAGTAATTCTCGTTTCTGCTTTCCCTGAAGAACCAGTGGGTATTAATTAAATTGTATTGATTAAATTGTAGTAACTCTCGTTTGTGCTTTCCCTGAAGAACCAGTGGGTATATTTATTAAATTGAATTCATTAAATTGAAGTAATTCTGTGATTTCCTTGAAGAACCAGTGGGTATTGATTGCAGTTGCAGTGCAATTGACAACCAGGTGTAGTCGTAAGTCATGAGAAGAACTTTTATGCATAATGCATTTTTAACTATCGTAACTTGCATACGTTGATAATTAGAATAATTACCCACTTTCCCTTGCAGAGTATAACATTTAAACCTCGTTGTCATTTTATGCGTGTGAACAGGACTGGTATAATCCTTTCATTTCCTGGGCTCGGGCTTTGAGTATGTACTTGGATCCGTTCTAAGTTCCTATTTCCCTAGTTGTGTCATTATCAGACTTGGGTTTTTGGATCACAAACTAGATATATAGGTATTTTTGTGTTTTTATACGTTTAGAGATGAGTGGTGTATAGACAAATATACGACAATGAACAATATTTTCGGCATTGTCAACGTTTACTCATGATAACTCTATTCACACATTAACATTTCTTTATTACTACTTATTTTAAGTAAAACAAGTAACTTTTTAAATCTGTTTAGAACTTAGTTTTTTAATTAGTATTTTATAATAATTTTTCATACTTTGTGTACCAATGTTTTCCCCCACGTTTGAGTTATGTACTTCTGTACTTCCGAACTAAATTATATAATGATTGTTATCATTTCCTTTGTATATTATCATACACACTTGATAAAACATACCGAATTGTTAACCGGCGCGTGCATCAGTATGTTATGTTGCTATGTCCGTGGCTGGTAGTTTTACCGTCTGTACGTTAACAAATAATGTACAAGAATGTATTTTACATTTCAGTGTCAACCATATTATTTATTGTCTCTTGATGTGTGTTCGTGAACCTTACGCATCCAAAATATACATGTATTTCCTCAAGTATTGCATCTGTGACTAAAATGATTGGTAACAATTTTGGGTAGGTGTTTTCTGAATGAAATATAATTATGTGTTATTATTTTAAGGTATGAACAACAGAGAGACCTTGCCTAGAGCGGGTTTACGTTGGGTTGGGTATTCAAAATGTGACGTTTAGGCACACGTAGTAGCCTAGTAGGCACTTCGCTACGTCCTTAGACGTGTAGGAAGGAAATGTATTATTATTTCGAAATATGAAGTAAGATGAACCAAAATCAGATGATTTGTTTTATATCCAGTTAAAGACCTTAATTCTGGGTCGCAAGGTGTGGACCATCTATTTATTTTAAAGTATTACAAAGTAAATACACATAAGAAATACAACAAAAAACATCAAAGGACAGTCAAATTATGTGAAGTTTTTAGTCCGAAATTAATTTATATTTATACTAGTATAGAGGCAAATCCAAAATAATGTAGGCACACGAAAAAAAAAAGAAAAAATAACGTTTGCAGTCTTTTCTTCACTAATAGGAATAGGGATGGCTCAGTACAGTACAAGCGCATGTTGCTCTTACTCGGGAGGTCACTCACTCACTGGTTCGATGTCTGCTTTCGGCAATCCCGACTAAATGTTTTCTGAGGTTTCCCAGTATCATAAGGCGTGTACTGGAATTTAGATAATTTCACAGCCGTTGGGCATCCTTATGAACTGTATATATGTATATATCTATAGAATTACTCACAGGTGCAGTTGTCGCTCCGAAACGTGTTCCATGCGAAAATATCGCTCATCAATATCTTGTATTAAATATTTAATACAGTGGGCCTAAGTCCTAACCCCACTCATTTGTTTCATTACTTAACACTACTCTGTCGTGGTATAGCACTCGTACAAGTGAATATGGTAATACAAAAGTACATCCCTTATGCCCCCCCCCCCCCCCCCCGGAATCTTCACGCAGCACCAATTCACGGAAAGTTCACGGAACTAATGACCTTACAACATCTTTCACCTTTCTACAGTAATTTGAGAGGAATCATTGAGAACCGCGCGAAACAAATCAAAAATCTAAACTACGCAAAACTATTTAATAGTGCAGGATCTCACGTTTTCTTATTCGTTCGCTAGATTTATGGAGGCATTGTAAAGTCAGGTCACGCGTGACGTAGGCCTATGTGTGCGTACTGCACAGTCGCCAATACGGTTTCTCCTATACCTCATCTCATATTATACCTTTTATTAATACGACGGAAGTGTTTTATGCATGCTATCATTATTTTTTAGAAAAATAAATGTTTTTTTGGTTTCTTTTTTAGAAACGTAACGAGCGAAAATATCGTTCTACTGCCAATTTTCAAACACTAATGAGTATGGTCGGGCTCGATGTGTCCAACATGAGGCTGCCATGACTTGTTTCTTGTGTTTACTAGTCTGTCAAGGAGATTTACAGGCGCCTCGTCGTACTGTTCGTCTGCACATCATTTATCACACAAATGAAATATATCACAATGTGGTAGTGGCTTGCGGCGCCCCGGTTCTGGGTTCATGGCTGCACACAACGTTACATGGCACGAAGGTATTTTAGTAATTGTTACTATTGAACAAATTCAAACTTTATTCTGATTCTACCGTTTCGAAGTAGAAAGAAGAAACTTCACTCATCTTGTTAATATTTATGATAAAGTGTTTTTGTTGTGTCACAAAATCTTACAGATCGAAAAAATAATCACATTCACGACTATAAGGTTGTCACACTACCCTAGCCCAACTATTCGGGTGGACATTAATATAAATAAAACTTAGCTCAGTCGATTCATGAGTACTTACTCTTTGCTGATTTGCACCTCCCAAACCGAACGAAAACCGACGTTGTTCGACGAAAGCACTTTCGTCGAAATAGCCAGCCTCCGTTCTGGTCACCGGCAACACGGACCGCCCTCCTCACACTTTATTGACAACTGATGTTTTAATATTTGTTTTCTTCAAAACCTTAGTAAATCTCTCTTCCAGCCACGGAGGCCCACCCTGTCACCACGAAGGCTAGACGGCAACCCTGATTTGTTATTTTATTTTAAACATAGCAACTCAAAACAACAATATTTATTAGAACAAAAACTGATTTCTACTGTCTCAACACATAACATTGCCTTCTCAACTTCCATCTCAACTTCCATCTTTATAAGCCTTCTCTATACGCATAACCCTGTTTTCCATCGATGTTACAATTACCCCCCTATTTCCCATATTCTTCCAATCATTGATGAATATGGAAAATACCCTCAATGATAACGCTTGAATTCTTCTGAACCTCCATCCTTAAAGCCTATTGACAATCAACCAAGACCTTCAACAATCCCCAACAATACCGTTACGTAATTCCACCTCTAAATCAACAATACCAATCTGTCATCTCCAACAATACAACATTCCTTTAAAAATCCACCATGTGCAGAAAAAATCTTTTTTTTTTTTTTTTTATTTATAGCTACTCCACCACTCGTCAACATTATGACCCTACCATATGACATGACAACCTTTTATAACAACACTATTTATGACAACACTATAACCTGACAACACTACAAAAACATTATTTATGACCACACTATAACATGACAACAACAACATGACCTACTCGACAACATTATGTACCATCTGACATTACTCTGACATGACAACAACAACATGACCTACTTCACAACATTCTTTATGACAACATCCCTATATAACCACATTGGTTTTTGTTTTTTTTTTAAATTTATGATGACAACCCTGATGACAACCCTATGTACCCCCCATGATTCTACATTGTTTTTAAAATTTATGACATCCCTATGTACCCCCCATGATTTTTTTTATTTTTAGCCCAATTTAAAATTCCTTGCCTAAAAATTAAAAAAAACATACCTTCAAAGAAAAAAAAAACATTACTTCAACAAAACAACAAAAAACATTACTTCAACCACAAAAAACTCACATGTTGCCTAATAGGGAACACGCGTATGAAAATTTAATCGATTTTTAAATACCTTGTCCCTCATTAAATAATGTTGTGTCTTTGAATTTTGAAAAACGGATCAGTCTATGCCTCAAAATAATTGGTTTAGTAACGATAAATAAAAGGGCGCGAAAAACGAGCCGCCGCCATGTAGAGTGGATTTGACGTCATGGTTTTGTACTGTGTACGCTCACCGCCTCAGCGATTGGTCTGTAACGCCACGTCTAAAGAACCATTGCGTCACAGCCACCTGTACGCGTTTCAGATCCCCAGTTTAAACTTCAATAAATGCGACCACATTAAACCTATTTAAAAATTTCTTTTTTACGTGCGACTTGCATTAACATACTTTTTGTATCTAATACTATTAAACTAAGTGTTTGGTTTAACAAAAAAAATCGTACGCGTGTTGCCTGTTGTCGATCAACCAACGAACTTTTTTTTCAAACCATACCCTTACGAAAATTTCAAAAGTTCCACCTCTAAACTTACTCCAGTCTCTTCCTTTAACCCATTTTTTCTCATCACAAACCCATTCCTTCTTATTATTGCCCCAATTATCTTGCCCTACAGCCAAATCATTATTCTCCTCATCACCCACGTCATCCTCATCTATCCCCACATCTTCATCAATCACTCTGTCCTCTTGCTGCCCTACAACAACCACATCTCTCCTATCAGACACCACATCACCCTGCTCCCCAACCATCTTCACATCTTCCTTATCATTCACCTTGTCTACCAGCTTCTCAACCATCTCCACATCTATTTTTCCACCTTCTACCTCTCCTACGCCCAACTGCTTTCCCAAAAATATCATCTTCATTTCCACGGTCATTTCTCCCATCATCTTCTCCATATCTACCCGTTTAACCAAATCCCTCTTCAATTCAGCCGAATCACTCTTTAATTCATCGTATCCTTTCATAATCTCATCCTGTCCTTTCTTCATCTCATCGTACCCTTTCATAATCTCTACATGCCCTTTCTTCATCTCTTTCATAATCTCTACATGCCCTTTCTTCATCTCTTTCATAATCTCTACATGTCCTTTCTTCATCTCTTTCATTAAGCTCTTAAACATACTCTTAATATCACTATCCTCATTTGAACTCTCCATGATCACCTCATCAGATTCACTTCTTTCAATATTCTCCAATTCCATCTCCCTGCTTATACCCTAGACCCCTAGACTTCCTACTGCCTTACGACCCTACACAACCCTATTCCAATCATACCCTCACACAACAGCTACATATAAACCTATGGACAAAGCTCCTAACCCTCTCGGTCGTGGTCAAAAATCGAGCCCGCACGTTGGTCGCCAAATTGTCACACTACCCTAGCCCAACTATTCGGGTGGACATTAATATAAATAAAACTTAGCTCAGTCGATTCATGAGTACTTACTCTTTGCTGATTTGCACCTCCCAAACCGAACGAAAACCGACGTTGTTCGACGAAAGCACTTTCGTCGAAATAGCCAGCCTCCGTTCTGGTCACCGGCAACACGGACCGCCCTCCTTCACACTTTATTGACAACTGATGTTTTAATATTTGTTTTCTTCAAAACCTTAGTAAATCTCTCTTCCAGCCACGGAGGCCCACCCTGTCACCACGAAGGCTAGACGGCAACCCTGATTTGTTATTTTATTTTAAACATAGCAACTCAAAACAACAATATTTATTAGAACAAAAACTGATTTCTACTGTCTCAACACATAACATTGCCTTCTCAACTTCCATCTCAACTTCCATCTTTATAAGCCTTCTCTATACGCATAACCCTGTTTTCCATCGATGTTGCAAGGTTTTATGACCTGGTAAAATGAAAAAACAAATTCTCAAATTGTATATGTATCAGGCATTTTGATTGTGTTTCATTTAAAAACATGCAGCATTTCATTTATGTCAAACTATTCATGAGAACGGAACTCTTTTTACCCTTGAGGCACAGATAACGCATTCTTTGGTAAGCGTTCTGTAATTAGGGGATGGGGGTGCGGGGGTTTGGTGGGCGATCGGGTAATAATAGTTAACAATTTATTATTGCTTTCTTTTTTTTAAGTATGCATATACGGACTTGGCTACACAAAATGTTTGAATACTTAATCTTTGATGTATGCTACTATTTGTTATCAATGTTTAAGATGATAATGATTATGAAATTAGTGTAGCTCATATGAGATCATATATTTAGGCAATGAAGCTAATCGAGACGTTCTTCTTCTTATATAATGTTGAAGGATAGCAGTTTTGTAAGACTTGTATTAGACTAAAGTATCACAACCCACCTCTTTACGCACAAAACATTCATCCCCTAGCCCAAACATAATCAACAATGCATCATCAGCAGCACTAAGTGCATCACAGTATACGTGATACCGCTGGAGATTGCAAATTACTTGACATAGATTTTATGGTAATACGCTACGACATAATAATGGACGCACTTAGAAATTATCAACTCCACTTCATTGCTCGTAGAATATATAGCGGTCACGCAATAGCCAACATGTACAGTGTATACACAATGTAATCAAACATCTTATACAGTTCACTAATCTTATATAGTTAACAAAAAAGACTTTCATAAAACTTAAAGTAGCAACTCAGATTGATTTGAAAGGAGTTTTAATTATACCGGCTTCCTTAGAAGGTAAGCTGCTATTTTAGAATCTTGCCAAATAATATAGGACTACGCAATTTAATTGCCGTTTTGAATAATCCACCGTGACTCATGGCTGTGCACTACTCGTGAACAAGCCTATAGGATGCTCTTCGCAGTTCACTTTCTTCCACTTATTGATTCCACAGAGGAAAGACGCTTTTACCACACTTTTAGTAAAAGGTATTTTAGTATTCAGGCGTTAAATTGGAATTAGTTGGACGGATTTGACAAAATAAGTTCTTTGACTGTGTTACTTGCAGTTGACAATCTGGTTCAGTTCTTAACAACTAAACACCATCTGCTGAACAACTTGTTAGGTCTAACTAACCTGATTGTGATGTTCATTATCTTGTAAAAAATTGACATTCTACTAACTTAACTGCTCCAAAGACACAGTTTACATGTACGTACATATCATACTGATAGGCTAACCCATGATTCCAGTAGAAAACACCAGCTGATGGAATAAATATGACAGAGTAGAGATAATTCCTATATGATTGCCATTTTGTAACGCAAGTAACGATATGAAAAGTCTTGATGTGCATTCAGGATCACAATGTCTGACGTCTGATCTGACATAGCTTACTTTAATTTCCTTTTCCACTTGAGAAAATGTGTTTATGATTTTATAATTCAAATAACTCAAAGCTGTACAGTCTGAGACACTTTGCAAAGTGAAAAATATATTCTTCTTCCCATCTTATCCTGCCTGCGCCATCTTTAAGACAACATCATAATATCTAAGCGTGTTATACCATTGTTTTTTCCCACATTGTGTCCGTGCACACTGCACAGCACACACACACATACGTACACAGAGCCACCATGCACATAGTTGACCCAGGCAGACATCACTGTTATTTTAAAACATACCCCTGCCCTTATCTGTGCCCCTGCTATAGCACAATGTCGCGTATTTTGGCTCCAATATGTAGAGAATGTAGAAGACCGTTGTTGTTGTTGAATTTATTAGTACACATAATATTTAGTTTGGGACGTCTCCTAAACCAACACAGAATATAATAGACGAGACGTTGCCAATGTTGCCAACATATAGAGCGTGATGGTCTCTGTGTCGGTAGACCAAATTATAGGGGATTTATTTTATAATGTGGAGCAAAAAGAAAATGCATTTGAAAGGTGACAATTATTTTCATTTCGTTCTTAGAGACAACACAATACACCTACATAAATATACGTCTGGTGTCTCATATCAGCAAGCGTAGAGAACTATCCGGTGCTGTTGTGTATACTCATGTTTTGAGGGTATTCTTGCTGTGGTGTACACATGTATGCATGCATGTGTTTAGTTAAAAAAAAGTATTATTATATTGTGTGAAGACTGACTGTTGCACCTCTGTTCAGGTGAATAGTTGTAGAAATATCAAAATATTTTGATAATTGAAAATAATTAGTATATCTTGGCATTTGAAAAATGATCTCAGAATTGCCGTAATACTGGAGATCAGGATTGCCAGTAGTAGGCATCAGATTCAGTCCCATAACATAACGAATCAAACCCACGTGTGCTATAGATAGTATTGATGCTCCCCTTCGTAGTGTGACTATATAACTTCCCTATATCTATAGTTCCTGCTACTGTAGTTTTAGGATAGTTGTGAAGCAATATTTATTTTAGCTATGCACCCTAGCATTATCCAAGCATTGGTTTTAAGATTTCATACCGGGCAAAATAATTCCGACAATTGTTATTGTCGGTTGTGGGTACTGAATTTCTCGTGTGTTACTGTACAGGGCTACTTCTGTATGGACTGGTGACGTTTGTGTTTATGTAATATCCTGCGACAAACTGTTGCTGTACGCAAACATTGTCATGTCCGAGTACTAATAAGTATGTATTATCGTACTAATTGTTCGTCTGATCATTATCAAGCTGCAGGTTATATAGTGCAGAGCGAATGAACCTCGGTGTGGCGTATAAACATTAATGCTCGGGCTAACTTTCACAAATTTAACCACCAATAACATAAAATGGAGTTTTTAATTTTCGATTTCATATTTCTATTTAGTTATTAATTATTTCATGTCCACCCCGTGTCCCTATCAGCTACAAAAAACTGATTTACAAACGTGTTCAAATTATATACACATAGGTCTACGTGTGTATAAATAGTAATACAACTATACGGTTAACAATAAATCAAAACGCCACACCGGACAATCTGAAATAAAATAAGATAACACTTGAGATAACCCAACTATACTATATAAAAATTAATAACGCTAGAATATATTGTATAGGGCATAGGGGTATAAGAAAAAATAATAAATTTACTTATAGAAATACACACAAGAGTGAAAAGAAGGAGAGAGCAAATATCATTTATTGACACACAAAAAAGCGCAAAATGTATAGAGAGTAAGGAAGAAATTGAAACAAAAACTGTAAGAATAAAATAAAATAACATGAAAATATAAATGAAAAGGCTAAAATACAATTTATATGCTAAGCTCGTCTCAAACTTCACAAAAATTATACCAAATTTTATATATAAAAAGGGAGTGCATACGGTTTGCTGTCTGGATGGGTTTGAATATTTATTTACTACCTAACCTTATAAAAGTATTTTTCATCTTCCGGAGAAGGTCCAAATAGCTTAGACTAGCTGCAATTAGCTGCACTTTGCATGTGAGAAGCAGATGTCTTACAGGGCTCCGGAACAATTGCGACCTGCACTGAGTTCAAGTGCATGAACACGAAGAAAGTGAACGATGTCAAACGAACAAACCTACACTACACTGTTATAAAATTATAAAACAAATTAGCTCTCGCGGCCCGAATTTAGTGGTAATAGTGTGAAACGGGCCATTTTATCGCGTCAATGTGTGTGAGCTTGACCTTTTGGTAGTACTGTGCGCTTCATCCCCTTAGTACTATAAACATAAACCTTTAGTATAACTAGGTATATGTTTCGCAACTTTTTTGCAATAAATGTTTCTCTTTCAATGGACAAAAAATCGATATGAATATTATGTCAACATATTTTATCCCATACTTTTGTAATTATCAATACACATTCCTATGATCGATAAGCAGAGTTATTGATTGTTTTGTGATTGATTATACGATAGTTATTTATTCAAAATATACTCTTTTCATATATTCAAATAAAGACATGATGATAATTTGCTCAAAATACACTGTTGTTTGTTGAATAGAATTTTTTTGAATTTATTTTATTAGGATATTTCAAAATCAAAATTTCAAAATGTTGTTGAATTTTGAATCTATATATTATTGTCACTTTTTTGTGAAACTCAACTGGAAAATTGTGAAAGGTGATTCTGAGCGTAAATTTTAAAGTTCAAGGAGTACTTGAGTAATAGGGAACACGCGTATGAAAATTGTTATCGATTTTTAAATACCTTGTCTCTCATTTAATAATTTTGTGTCTTTGAATTTTGAAAAACGGATCAGTCTATGCCTCAAAATAATTGGTTTAGTAACGATGAATAAAAGGGCGCGAAAAACGAGCCGCCGCCATGTAGAGTGGATTTGACGTCATGGTTTTGTACTTTATACGCTCACCGCCTCAGCGATTGGTCTGTTCTGCCACGTCTACAGAACCATTGCGTCACAGCCACCTGTACGCGTTTCAGATCCCCAGTTTAAACTTCAATAAATGCGACCACATTAAACCCATTTAAAAATTTCTTTTTTACGTGCGACTTGCATTAATATACTTTTTGTATCTAATACTATTAAACTAAGTGTTTGGTTTAGCAAAAAAAATCGTATGCGTGTTGCCTATACTGAAATGACATCTTTCACCAAAGATAATGGAATAATACTATAGGTCTGTGATACGTTAGTGCTTTATTCGTGATTGCAAATTGAAGGCCACTTTTACGTTGATATTATACCGCTCGAGTACCTCAGAGACTTCGTCGATCAAGTATCATATTTTTATAGACCCAGAGTGACTCTGCTAGTCGTAGGAGGCAACGAAAGAAGACCCTGTCCCAACCCAACAACCAAAATAAGCGTCACAACATGTTTAGCTCAATACTGTAAAGTTCTTAATTACAAATTATGAACTCACATGTTTGACATATAAATGGCGGCATTCCATGATCTAAACGAGAAATATTGTTAGATCATGACGGCATTCAATTCAACAATGTTTCCCCGCCTCTCATTATTGAGTTTTCGGGTCTTGTATTTGACGCTCAAACTTATTGAAATGTTTACAAAATGTGAAACCGACTAATTGGATTTTATTCTGCTCTCTCTCTCTCTCTCTCTCTCTCTCTCTCTCTCTCTCTCTCTCTCTCTCTCTCTTCTCTCTCTGTGGTGAGCACAAATACTGTTAAACAGTGTTCTTGATTAGTTCATTTTTTCAAGTAGATCTAACGTCTCGTATTGATGTCTAGATGCTAATCAGGACAATGAGTAACGGTTTGGAGAGATTTCTGTGAAGGAATGAGGAGGAGAAACCTGACATAGGCTAGTCTACTCTATAACTCTCCTCATTTCCACGCCGGCTTTTTGTAACGGCTACGTTTGATGCAAACATTATTCATCATCAAAACACAGCCCTGAAAGTTTTACAGTACGATCGTCATAAGTTATCTAACGTATTCTTAATTGAAGCAACAATGCCACAGCAGTTCTCTCGTGCCCTGGTCTTGTAATTGAACCAAGGTCCAGTGTCATTGCTGGTGTGGTGTGTGGCCATGTATCTCAATTGTGTGTGTAATGTTTTTTTATCTTCAAATTATCTCACACTTATCTAAAATATTTTCGCTCATCTTTTACTTGCCAAGAAATTCCATCCCATATTAGTTGTAAAAGTCATAGTGGGAGAAAAATGGCTTCGTTCAAACAGCTTTTAAAGATCCCATTGAACAATAGTAATTATTATTATAGAATAGCCATAGCAAATTGCTCTTACGTAAAATTACATCATTTAATTTTACAGCTCTACATTTAAGTCAGATTTTAGTAGACCGTTTACAACGTCATGACGAAACCTTTCAAACAATTGAATTGCCATAAACAAACGGTCGTAATGACACTAGGATTAACAAACGTGCCTAAATTGGCGCCGTAATTAACAAACAGTCGTGCGAAACGATAAGAAAGACTGGTCAAACAATAACACAAAGGTGCTTCAAATCCTGGCCAGGTGAAAGTTGTGCAAGTAAAGTACGCGATGGTGAAAGATGCGCCGGACGCACTCGTCAAGGCTGTTACAGAGTGGTTGGCCATCCTCATTGGTTTTGTATTACCCAATTTCCGTTAAAGAATATACAGGTTTAAAGAAAGAACAACTTTTTATTTAATGTGTACAATGTACATGACTGTAGTAAGTGTATAGATAACCCTTATATGATATCTGGGTTTAACTTTATAAAAAATACAAATAAATATACACAATTCGTATACATGATAATGTTACATTTTGATTGTATAATTAAAAAACATTAACATACAATTTAAGCATAAATGGAATTAAAACGCGTTAAAACCAAAACCCAGACAATGGGTGGAACGAGTGCAGCAGATAATCAAGGTCATGCAGTAAGGATATTATGTATAGACATGAAATTGTCAGAGAGAGGATGGAATGTTTCAAACCAATCTACGAAAGTTTATTTAATGTTTTAAGTGTTCTATTTGGACGTTTTCAATTTTAATTAAAAATTATGACCTGTAGTGTGCATTTTGAATGTATATGCTCAATGTTTATGAGAGGAAAGGTAAAGGTCAAATTATACAGTTCAATTTGAACTAATTACTTCAGATCTTATAAATTGAACTACATGATACGTTATAATTAGCCTAAAAAAAGAGATAAATGATAGAGATTTTCTTGACTATATCTTTGTTTTGAGACATTTGTCAACGATTATAACTTCTGTGTAGTTTATTTTGCAGTTTTATTTACGTTTTGAGTAATACTTTCAATATAATGGTGCGTCAAACACTGTCATATTCTTGGTTCAGTCAACAAACTGTTCCCTTGCAGTATGCTATAAAAAATATATGCGTATTTATTAATGTAACGGTGATTTGGCATGTCTGTGTGCATGTTTATTATGGCCGTCATCTTCTAACTTTGGTTAGTATGTTGTTTTGTTATTCCGCCTTGTTACCCTATTGTCCTGACATTGAATTGAGGCAACTTTGAGTAGATCACCCATTTACATGAACAATCCAGAGGCGCCGATAGAGGTGGCTCAGCGCTAAGACGCGATACTCTATTTCGGGAGGTCACTGGTTCGATACCAGTTACAGGCAATCCTAATGAAGGTTGAGCTTTCCTCGGTCACAATAGGCGAATGCTGGGATTAAGTCCTACTTGCAACTCTCGGCAAACTATCCAAGCATTTTAATATAGTTATAACTAAGCTTTAACTAGCTATAATCATCCTGAAGAAAGGCACACAACTATGATGAATTGATTATATGTGTGGCAGGCCTTAGCAGGGGTTATTATTATTACTACTATAATACTATGGCCAGATATACCATATTCCTAGTTTGTCACACATGTGATGTATATTATAAGGCTATGCGGTTCGGGTGTTCGTATCCTTCCCCATCTCACTAGGTTTGAAGCAATTGGACTAATCCACATTTTGTCACTTTTAGAAATATTCCGACGCAATACTGTTGCAGGTGGCTGCCACATTCTTGGCTCGTGCTCAGTCATTTTCTCAGTAATCACAATCCTACAATTTTTCTGCGAATGCACGTCATGTCAGATATAAAAAAAAAAATCGGTTAAAAATTAAAATGTAGTCAATCATAAAGGGGTGAAAAATGGGTAGCGTATATTTACTTACTTACTGCATGACCAATATTCTTTTCGTACACGATTAGAGTATTGAGCAATTAACCATCATGGCTTCATCTAATTCTGGTAAGTTACCTGAAAACGAGCCAACTCCGACACTGCTGATCAGAAGTTCACACGAAATAAAGTATTCTAAGCCATTAAAAAGACTGTAATGCATTAAAATATCTTCTAAACCTTTTTTCAGTGTAAACTTAAAATGACGATGATTGGTCCAGTGGTTAGCATCTCTGCTTCCAATGCAGAAAGTCCCGGGTTCAAATCCCGGTTCAGGCAGAAGTTTTTTAACTTCTATTAAGAATTCAGTTCCATTACTTCTTGTCTTAGGAATAAGTAAACGGTGAGTTTGGAGCCGTCCTAGCAACGAAGCACTCAATGAATTCAAAGTGTTCTGAATCGGCCTTGTTGATTCTTACATTTGTCCGCAGGTGTTCGCACTGTCCAATCACTGATTCATATGTTTCGTATTTGAAATATCGATCTTTGATTGGTTATCGCTCACTCGTCGATGGTGTTCGGAGCCTGCAGGGTTGGTTTGGTCGCTCCCACTGAAAATCAGTTTCGTTACTGAGTGGGTAGACTCTAAATGTAAATTTATTTATTTTATTTATTTATGTAGTTTTTCATTCACAAACTGACAATTTACTGCTGTACAAGTAAGTCAAAGGTTTTAGAAATTAAATTAATTATCCTCTCTTTTGTTGTAAAGACTGATCCTGATTGCATTAAGTGAAAGTGTGAATCGTTAAACTCAAAATACAGGAATCTAAGTTCTTCGTGATAGCTGATAGTTACAGGATATCGATAAAAATGTTAATATATAAATGTAATGCCCAGTGGCAAGAGCGGCTCTACGCCCCGATGTCAGGTTGACAAGTTAAACACGAACTGCAACTGCAATTAAGAAATCGCTTTCTCACATCAATAATTCCGCATGTTTGAATTTCTTTGAAAACAACGCTACAACCAACAATCAAAAAAACATAATATTGTTTGAAACACAATCGAATCCCTTCAGCCTCTCGTTTTACACTCGAACAAAGAAATGGCTTCGCTTGCACAACAGTGAAATAATTTAGTATGAGTAGTTGTTAGCATATGTAATACATTCACTAAGGGGCCTCCTCAAACGAGGACGAACTTGTAATGAAAAGTAGGTTTGAATCATCTGCAATCCACAGCTAATGTTGGCAATAATTAATGCTGAACACTATAAAGAAGTTTGAATACCTCATCTTCGTTTCGCCGCATTATGTCACATCTTCTAGTTATCTTCAAGATGAATGTTGATTGTGTGTCTTGCAGCGTTGAAGTATCTAATTGACCGACATTCTCGCCAAGCACAGCAATTATACTTTTTGGCGTTGAATTCAGATTTAATAATTATGTTTCTGTTTTTAGAAATTGTTTATTACATTATGTCAGAGTGAAATTACTATGCGTTCTCTAAGTGATTACGAACCCTACAGTTACAGTTGTCTTATGTATTGGCTGTCATGTGTTAATGTCATTGATGAGTGCTGGTGTACAACACACCAGGAATTAATGTTTATCTCTATTTTTATGTGTTTATTACAGAAATTATGTTCTGTTAATGTAAATAACTCGTTTTCATATTATTCACCAATGCCCGATATTATTATTTACAGATAAATCCCAATGTAAATTGAAACCACTTTTTATTAGTTTGTATTTTATTAGCATTATTGTTATTATTATTGATTTGTGATATAAATATACATCTATTGATTGCTAATGTACGCATTAGAAATTTTGAAGTTTTTGAAAATCGTTTAAGTTTTAACATTGAATAAAAAAATAAGATTTTATGCACTTAGTACATATTCCATGATGTCATCCACATTTCCTCTCAAAACACTATTCCCCAATTCTTATTTTTTGTACAACAATGTATCTCGCTTAGTTTGAAACTGACGTATGAATCGTTTTGTGAGGACACAGTTTCCCGCATTACCTTGGCCCTGGATCCTGTCAGTGTCACCATTGACTGATCACCTTTCTCTGTCAGAATCCGCCCGTATTCTAAACAACAGACGATGTATAACCGAATACAAATACACAACCATTTATTATCACGGCGTAAACAATCCTATACCACTGTGTTGATTCTGTTCTCTGACCCATAAACGATGATCTTTATCCGAGTTATTCAATCATCCTGTTTTCACTTCGGTGATGACATTTCACCCAGTGAGGCTTGAAAGTAAGAGGTCCAATTAGTTGGATGAAATGAAATGAAAAGTAAAGTTGACGTTTGCTTTATGCCTCAAGACGATCCTTACGCGGTAGCATCTCTCTCACATTCCGACATTAGAACACAAAACTGAATGAGATGATGACTCGAAATGAGGTAACAGCTATTTTAGATGGAGTTTACATTTGAAAGCGTTGAATGTATCTTCTCCCCCTCTTGCTATAGCGAGGAACAGTGCGTGTGCGTGTGCGTGTGCGTGTGCGTGTGCGTGTGCGTGTGCGTGTGCGTGTGCGTGTGCGTGTGCGTGTGCGTGTGCGTGTGCGTGTGCGTGTGCGTGTGCGTGTGCGTGTGCGTGTGCGTGTGCGTGTGCGTGTGCGTGTGCGTGTGCGTGTGCGTGTGCGTGTGCGTGTGCGTGTGCGTGTGCGTGTGTGCCTCTAATTGCGTGTGCACGCGTGAGGTACTCAGTTGTAGAGCTAATAGGAAACGTTGAGGGTCGATCCCCACACAGGGTAATTTTGAATGTAGATTTGAGGCGAATTTAAGTAATTAAACTATGTGGCTATTTTATTTATACTACACATGTGGCAGACATTATTTAAACAAAGTTTACTCACATCAATTTAAATATGCACAATTTCTTACTCTTTTTGTTTATTGAAATTTCAACATTAAAAGCAAAACAATTCAAAAATGAAATTTTTACTAATGATAACCGACGCGGTGTATCCAGACAGCCAAAGAAATAATGATTACTAGGACCGCGAAAGCCGGCAGAATTCCAATCACTAACTTACTACACAGAAAACAATAACGGGGCATATAGGGTAATCTTATTTTATTTATTCATTAACTTTATGATTCAATATTTCAAATGTTATTACACTTATTAACGTATGTGTTAATTGCTAGTTGTTTGTTGTGTTAGTTCATTAACTCTGCAATGATATGCGTGTTTAATATCCCAAAGTCATATCACTAAGAGTAAATCATTAAAGCTTTTCTTCCAACCATGACACGACGAGTTTAAATACAACACGCGCTTAAACTTGCCAAACACGTTGTGGGGCAGCTCCGTGACCCAGTAAAACACAACCATAAATTATTAAATAACAAACATTTTGTATTTATCGCCTACCTATTCAGTTAGGCCTACAGGAAGTGGTTTAGTGGGTGTCCCCACCACAGTCACAGTTTACATTTATTATACACCAGCACCATTCATAGCTGATGAATTTAGATCAATTTCCGGAGTAAAAACACCTCAAACCGAATCGGGAATTGAACCCAGGATCGTCTGCATTGGAAGCAGGAGTACTAGTTGAGAGTGTACACAAAGACAATAGAAACATTATACGCTTCAAAGACCGGATAATGTGTCCTCAAGTATTGCCCAATTAGAGTGGCATGCGATCTTATCTTGTTCTGGTATACTGAAGATCTATTCTGGTTAGCTCGAGGTGCTGAACTAATACAAGTGTGGTGTCTTGACTCAGTATGCGAATCTATCAAACTGAACGTCTTTGATGTTGGAAAAATTATGCAACAGCTGATGCGGTGCTCCACCGGGTGATGTTTATTTACCATAATGAGTTATAATAATATATTCCTTGTCTTGACAAGCTTAGATCAAGTTCCGTAAATCCCCTGGTGGGATTCGTCGAACTACAAAAATCTCACTAGAGGATTGATGGTTCTTCGGCTAGGTGAATATTTACGTGATATCGACACATATACATATCCATTTATAGTCGGCCCCTACTCTTAGGGGCGCCCATTGTTACCAAGATAACAGTTGTTTGCATGTTATTTCCCATATAGAAAACAAATCCATAGCAACAATGTGTGCCCCTATAGGTGTAGGGGCCGACTATGAGTTCCTACTTAATTGATGATATTTGGGGGTTTGTGCCTCATATTTAGGTAAAACTTATTAATGTCAATCAAAACGATGAGTATTGATACATGAGAGTGAAAAACACCACACAACACACATGCGCCAATCAGGATTGAAATGTAGAACGCCTGAATCCACGGACAAAGTCCACTTCTAGCCGGCCTCTCAAAAATTGTTTCGGGTTGTGTAAGAACAATTTGCACTAAGTCAAATTTCGATTTTTACGCCTGCGCATTGGTATGTTTACTTGTTTTAGTGTAACTGTTAGTTACACAATTGAAAATTCTTATCGAGTTGTGCAAAAAGGTAAAACACAATTTAGAACAAATGTTTTACTTTCAAGCTGAGAATCACAAAATAATTGTTTCCTTATCATAAAAAATGCGCTGTAATTTCTTTCCTCACAGTTCCGACGACAACTGGTCAGTGACACTAGTCACAGTTATTTACTCATACGGTTCTACAACAGTCGCAGTGTTGCCCCCCACTCTCTTCCCCCCCCCCCCCCCCCTCCGCTCCGTCATGTGCTAGAAAAAGCCTAGCTCGTTTTTATTTCTGTGCATGATAACTTCAAAGACCATTCATCATCGACTTCAGAAATGAACCCACACTTTTTAAAGATGGATATATAACAGGAGGTTAGTCATTCAATTACTGTGGATTCACTTGGATGCGCAGTAGCCAGTCACAGTCAGGGTGTCACTAGTACCATAAGTATTCTACAGAGAGACTCTGGTCTTTTATGGCAATCAACGCCCCCGTCAGACATCAAGAAAAGCAAAAACTAAAATCATAAATGAATACCTAAATAATTAAATGAGTGAAAAAGCGATTCTATTCTATTCTTTTATGGCACTAGTTTATATTTGTTTTACGTATCGCAATAGCGGTCGAACGGAGATTCCGATCAAGTTGAAATTTGGAACATCCACAAACTTCGATAATTATTGAACGGCGTTAGGTTTGTGGCGACATCGTTCAAGAAGTTTACAGTAATTCGAATATTTTTCCCAAAATAAAATGGTGGTAGCACAGTTGTCTGTGGTGGTAGCATGTGAGATAGCCATGTCATAGCAAATTTCCGTCCCGTTACGAAATCATTATTACGCAGTAAGGTAATTGTATTAGATTCGGAGTGGAAGGTGTTAAAGAAAATGGTAACATGACATCCATCCCTAAGCAAAAAGGATTCTAACCTGCAATGCAAGACCTTATGATCTACCGGACCAACGCATAATCCATCACGGGGCCAGTACGCCAGATAGGTATCTTACAATTGCAAAAAACCAATTTTAAAATTATAAGAAATTTGACGAATTGAAGAGTTACCGTCTATAAGTAACTGACATAATTACCAATACCTATGAGTAAAATAGAAACAAAGAGCTTATCATTGCTGATATAATAATAACATTCACGCACTAAATAATCTATGGATTTTTGTATAGCTCTCATTGGAATTCTAGGTTGCATAGCGCACTACACAATGCAAAATAGCTATAAAAAGAACTCCAACACAGACATGAGAAAGCATTTATGAAGAACTCTTTTTTTGTCTCGTGTCAATAATGTGTTACAAGAAATGCAAATAGAAACGTGACTAATATAATAATAATGTGTAAATATCTATTTGCAAACGCATCTACAGCGCAATATTAAAATGGTTCAGTATGCATAGAACATAATTTAATGCAAGCTTCCAAATAATAAAATGTATGCGTGATTACTTGTGCGCGCCATATTTCATTTAAGTACGTTTTATAGTGCAATAAAATGGCCGTCATTTGTAATCTAACAGGATTATATAAGGTATAGAAGAGTTGATTGTAGCTCTTCGTGCAAGACGGGACACGATTGAAATAGAAATAGTGCGGTACTGTACATCTTCATACATTTAGTACTTGCAGAGTGAAAATATCAAATGCAATGCTGCGAAAATAAAGTTTATATTTATTAAAATTTATATATCCCACTTAATTCGGTGGATCAACTGTAAATAAAATACACTTATCTAGAAGAGCAGTGTAGATTGGATAAACGTAAACAACTAAAATCGGTTAACATTTTTGGAATTAAATAACTAAACAAAAATATGTTTTCATTTCAGTATACACACCATTCTGTAATTGGCGTCGTCAACACTTCATTATGTAAACACAACTTTTAGAGCTATACACGTTATATCCTTTTAATTATCCGCCATGTATGCAACTAATATATCAATTGGCAATTCTGTAAGCTAACACCAACCAAAAACATTTCCTCAGTTGTCAATAAATAGTACAAAATATTATCTTCGCATTGACTTTTTAATTCAATCCATTATCATGCACATTACAATAAGATTATGTAATGGTTATGTACTTTTTCTCTCTTGATCTTTATGTTACTGTATTTCGATTTAAATGGAACATTTCAAAGAAAGTTTAGCAAATTGTTGGTGTATATCCGTTTGTCGTTTTGAGTGGAATGCAACCTGTGTAAGTGCACGGAGAAATTTAAATATGACCTTTTTGACTCCTTTTCCTTTTCTAAACACAGTATGATTCTTAAACACGGGTAATTGCTAATATGTAGCATTACAGCAATTATTTTACAACAACATACAATATGCAACTAAACATCTTGGCAATTATATAATATGATATCTTTTTTGGAGAGAGAAGGCAATATTATCAAATTGGACTAAATTGTCTATAACTCCAATGCCACAGAGAACTAATTTGTGCTAATACTAAAACAATTGTCGAATATTGGACGACAGTACGTCTGGAGGATACGGTTGGACTTTAAAGTATTCAGAATACACTTATGTTATGAGATATTATGTACACGAGAAAAACTGGGGCAAACCAATAACAAAACACAAATTCAATGTATGCAGTACAGGCTGTCTGAGGATCCATACATTATTTTCAAATTCAAATTTGCAATTACCACAATACCTGACTAAAAGGAAATAAGCACAATTATAAAAGAGAATGTACTTGAAGTTTGAAACGTGTATATTTATAGATTATAGAGTAACACAATATAATAGAGTAAGTGGTTATGATGCATAATGTGTTAGGTAATACATGAGATGAAATGTAGGCCTACTATCAACGAAGGTATATACAAAATGGCAATTGTTCTTCGTAAAGGATATTTAATAATAATGCTTGCCACAATAGATATAGCATATTAACATGCCCTGTACCAAACTCAGTTCGATACGTAGAATAGTTATTTATTACATAATATTGTAGCCGCTGACAAAAGTAAATCAATAGTCTTACAGAAACCATTCTTATACTTTAACTTAACATCCGGTCTTCTGCACATTGTTATCCAATGTGTATAGAAGTTAGTATGATTGTAGTTATTTTTCTGCCAATGAGACAACGATTCGGATTGGATTGAGACTAGAAAATAAAAAGGCAACTGCAAAGGTAAAGAAGGTTCCTGCCGTACTACGTGTTGTCATGCTATGGGAGCCATGAAGAGGAAGGTAAGCGGTGCGTTTGTATGCATGCATGTTATGCATTGCGCATCGCCGCAGGATGTGGAACGACTTCGTCACGAACAAGTCGAGACTCCCTCAATCTGATTCAAGTAATGCACCGCGAAAATATAATATCCTTTTCCCATATTCACTCAAATCTTCTCTCTTCACTAACCCAATTTGTAACAAATACAATTGTATTTCGAGAAGCAATTACGGTTTCCATTGTTGAGAATTTAAGTGAGAAACGAAATTTTGTTGGTCTGTATTTTTTTCTCGTGAAGTGAAAACCTCGTAGATTGCAATTTGTGATTAGGCATTCTTCTGTTCTGAAGGTTAGTGTGGTTAGTGTGGATCCCAATTGTTCCATGTGTGTCGAAGTGCACCACATTTCATATCTCATATGATGTGAAGCGAGTTAATTGTTTGTCTGTTGACGAGAGTTGGTGTTTTAATTGCATGTTAGTTAATGGGAGTTCATATGTGTGAGATGTGCGAAATAAGGAGGAAAGCGCAAGGACAAAAATCGCACGGACCAGTTATGTTCGTGTTTCAACGAATATCTTACTTCGCTTCAATCTGTTTTCTCCTTCCAAATTAAATATGTATTTTATTATTATTCAATTCCCAAAATTTTACTACTGTATTTGTTTCGTTCACTTTATTGAGATTGTGAACTGGGTAATATACTTAAATTAGAACGATTGAAGGACATTTTCAATTCATTTCCATTAGGATGTCACATTGTAATATTGTCAATACGGATATAATTGTAAAATAGCAATGGATAGTTTTTAACATTTAAACATAAATAGAAAAATCATTTATGTTACAATCACACATTTTCTGGCGTTGAGGAATAAAAATGCCTTTAATGGTTTGAACATGAAAACATTGAAAAACTAGAATTGAAGTATGCTAATTTAAAAGAAACCAGTGCATGGTTAGAGCAAAATGCACCTTACGATCGAACGATCGAACGATGAATAAATTAAT
This sequence comes from Isoperla grammatica, assembly GCA_945910005.1. NCBI lineage: Eukaryota > Metazoa > Arthropoda > Insecta > Plecoptera > Perlodidae > Isoperla > Isoperla grammatica. The sequence continues at coordinate 33,624,890 of OX246737.1, read as the reverse complement.
CGCAAAATACTTTGCCATTCGATCATCCTTCCGCAATTCATTAATATTAGGATTTTCAACTCGGAGTCAAATGTCTTCAGTATTTTTTTAATACTTATCGAAAATGGGGGCCTTAGCATAATCTTATAATATGCATTCGTTTGTTGTTTTTAATTGTGATGTTAACAAGTTTCAACATTCTCTTACTGGTTTTCCCTGGTCACATTATTATGATCTGTGCAAGACGCGAACCCGCGGACACCCCAGTCATGTTCTGGGTTTGAAAGCCATCACCTTTCTTATGTCTTTGCAAATCCTCCACTAAAAACAAAATGTTTTACACGTGCAATTGCAAACAACCGATAAATCAGAGATGATTTCTGAAAGCTAGGAACTCAATATTTTCCCTATTTATTTCTTAAATTCCACGAATTATCCTTGTAACAAATTGCAAACAATCATTTTTGGACAATGTATTGACAGTCCGTAACTCAACCATGTAAATCTAATAACTACCTTGCAGAGTGGTTAAGTGTGATTTATCCTAGAGTTTTCTCTACTGTGATTAAGGTGCATCCATGTGCAGCGCATGTTTCCTGAAATGCCGAGCCAAGATTGTCTCTTATGAATGTATTAAACAGCGCACCTATGTGATACACGTACGTTAGTAAAAGTTACCGCTGACTTAATAAAACGATTTAAATACCGTACTGTTGATGTTTACCACGCAAGAAATGCAGAGAGAACGTTTGTTCATAAAACCTTTACGTGGGATTGATGTCTTGACAATACTTGACAATACCTTGACAATCTCATAATATACGGCAGCGTATCACATCCAAACTTGTGTCTTGACATGTTTTTGTAAAATATTTTAATAAGTATTTATTGATATACTTAATTTCATTTTATAACCATTTTATAATAAATACATTTACATTCTCATTGGGTAAAATAATCATAAAATAATCATAATACAATTAATCACGTCCCTCATGATTGTTTTATATTTAAAAAACCATGAGCACAGAACAATTAAAACTTAATTTATAATGGGAAATAAACTCATAAAACCTGGTCAATAATGTGTTGTGTGCTATACACTTACTAATTTTATATGGTATTTTTTTTTGGGGGGGGGGGGGGGGTCGAGGTAAGGGGGGGGGGACACTTATTCCTAGCCCACTTATGAAGAAAAGTGTGAGAGAGCTGGTGTTAAGAAGCCATCTGCAATGCTATGTCGTCAAAATTAAAAATAGCCTATTATAAAAACATAATTTTGTGTTTCACTGAATTCTCAATTAGTGTGTGTCCTCGGGCTTCTGAATTAGCAATCTGTCACTAGTTTTTAGTTTATTGATTTGTATCTTCTCAATCAGTCGATATTAATCAGGAAAATGGTACCATTTTTTTTGAAAGGCAAAATAAAAACTACTTTAGGCCTTTGTACACTGAAATCACCATATGCGCCGCATATATACGCACTTGAAAAAATCACGTTTCTTGATTTTGTTTATTATTACATTTTTATTATTACTATTATATTATATTACATTATTATGTTTTTAATATTAATTGGTGTTGTATGCTAAAACGTTTGGCAACCAACGAATTGTGCATACGATTTTTGTACTCTAGCTAGAAGTGGGTTTTAGAAATAAATTGGTTTTCCATGTAATCAGATAGTCTTGCATACCAAGTCGGTCACTTTCAATGAGTAGGAGTAGAAATCAGCCGATGCAATAAAACAGTACAATTTCTCTGTCATGTTGGTACACGTCTTGCTTTTTATAATTGTCGAACAACATACCGAGTTTAGATTTCATCTCGAACAAATGCGATCAGATTGCGCTCATACTAGCGACGAAGAAAACCGAACATCCAAATCCAATCATTTCCTGCGCAGGATTCGAACCCACGCCCTCGGTTCGTGCTCGCTCGCGGCCACAAACCCTCGACCTCCAGTCGGCTTTCTTGCAGCAGACGAATTCAACACGAAACGCATTTATTTATTTGGTATTCAGTATTTCGTGATAAGGTGTCTGTTGAGATGTATCAATTCGATTCGGTTCTCAGAAAGAAAGCATAAAGCAAGCAGACATTCACGTACTGGTATAAATAACATCAGACGGAAGAAAGTGGTTTACGCTTCATTACCAAGGTCGCAATGGTTACGGAATATTAATTTCATTTACATAAACTACATATCTTATCTTTGGCCCAATTAATTAAAAATAATGTGATAATGTTCCACATACAAAAACCGCGACCGTTATTTAGTGGATTCTAATCTAAAGTATATTAGCATAGTCAATCAATGCGTATTTTTTATTTTATTGACAATTTTATATGATGATTTTTTAACATTTCTATAAAATGTTCAAATCTTATTTTCTGAATGAATTGGCACTTCGCACAATGGCTGATGATCCAACCCATCAAGAATTACAACACAATGCATGTCATGTGTAACATCATATTCTAAAGGACGTACGCCGTACAATCAAAGTGTCTAATCTTTGGTACAATGATCTATATACAGAGAGTTTACCAATTATTACTTTCATTGAGTATAAATGATTCTATAGTCAATAAATATGTTTTAGGAATGACGATTTAGCCTACCTACGTTCGTTAAGATTCGTATATTGAGTTATTTAATTTTTAATACTAGTTTCTATCACTACATCAAATAAGTGAAAATGAGAATGCAATGAGACAACCAGAAACAAGTTTTATTACTTGTATGGGTGCCTAACCTATATGCTAATTTAATTCATAGACTACAGTTACTACCTACACACACGTAATTTGTTAGTATTTTATTAATTAAAATTAATAAAATTGAAATAAAATCACATCAAGTGAATAATATGTAAGGTAAGAAAAATATAATGCATAGCTAATACGGCTGGTGTGGCATAACCCACGCATAAAGACCGAAACTCAAACCATCTACAAGCCGAACAATGTTGACTAACATTATTCTACTACGGTTGCTTTCGAATAAAATAAAAATGTTATTTTCGGCATAGTAGGCATACAGAGTACATATTATTTCGTTAGACAAAAAATATAAGTCAGCGTTTTCAGTTTTTGCTTTGTCTGCTTCTTTTGAACCGTTGAAACAAGTAGTGACATCACTTCAACCAATACTGTTTCAAGGAAGTATTAAAATTAATTCAATTACATTAAATATTCATATACGGCTTGAAATTGTTGACGCCTTTTTTTCAATTCGAATGCTAACTCTAGCTAGTTCAGAGTAGCTATATCAGTGTATTATTTTGAGTAAGATTTGCCTACCTGAAGACGTTTGTCACTGTTCTATTTCGGTAACTAGCTGTCGTAGTTTTTTGTAAAATACCTCCCCATGGTTGTGGATCCCATTCATGATGCCGCCCATTCGTTCATTCATCCACACTTATTATCACTACAAACTTATCGCAGCTGTTCCTCCTATTTTTATTCCAAACAAAAAATATTGTAAATAACTTTATGTCACTACAAAAGACATTGATTTACTCAACACGTCTTCTTGAATCGATGTATTCAGCAACTGAGGCATAACCAACACATACACCAACTTTAATGTTTGGCCAGTGCTGTACAATGTTCATGCAGTTCATGTTATCAATCACAATGTGACATAGGATTCCATAATATCGCCCCACGCTTATCAGCTCGTTTATTATGTAAATGAATAATACTTAAATCAATTAATGTATTGAGCACTAACCTAGGTCTATACTTTTTGACACGGGTAAGTTTTCGGAGATGGCACTCATTGATTTAAATATAATATTATCGGGGTTAAATAGGTTCTTAAACTAAAGTTATATGTTTATAAGAATGCAAACTTGCACTACTATAAATGTTCTCGTCAAGTACTATCCACAAAGCTGGATTAAGCTTTAAAACTCGTATTACAAACATAAATCTGTGTTAACTTATTTTCAAATTTTGGTTCTCTGCCCATCATAAAGGGTGGGAGGGGGGGGGGGGGGGGAGGGGGGGATCAGCTTGTTTTTTCGTCTCAGGATACATTTAAAAATATTAATCTCAATTAAAATTTACATAATGGTAATAGAAGCGTAGGTACCTGTACCGACTGTACAATATTAGCCATGAGACAGCTGGAATAGAAAGTGAATAAAAGGAAACTTTACACGGACGAATTTTTTTAGTCAACTTCTTGAACTGAAGAGAAATATGAAATAACAATAACAATTGGTTCGCATTTGGCTTTAGATTAAATACAAACTAAATTCATTGAAATAAATTGGTAATTGGTAATAATTACTATAATAAATAGGCCCGATTTTGATTAAATTAGCCATACGAAAATATACTTACAAGAAAGTATAGACAAATATGTATTACAAATAAATAATAAAAATGAAATCTTGACTCATTGTATATTAGGTCATAACTGATAACCTTATATGTCTTTGTAACATAGGCGGACGTCATGCTGTATTGTCCACTTTTTATGAAACGCTTCGTGCGTAACAACGTTAATTGTTTTTGGAGTAAGTGACGTTTGTGGTTATCTTATTTCGGTCGCCACATTTTTTTCTACGCTAAACCTCACTGTAGTGTTACTGCTACACATAACATGCATGTTCAAATGTGGTTTAAAAATGCAGAGGCATTTAAATATATTTTAAATATTTAAAATTTCCGTGTAAGATTCCATGTAAGGTATGATGATAAAGAGAAACTAATTCATTTGAACAAGTGATACGGTTTTGGTGTTTTATAAAGACATATCCCTAAGTTAAGTACTATTGTCACAAAGTATCCAGTAGCGTATATACACGAGGTTTTGTATTCAAGCCACAGTCGCGAAAATTCTTCATGAGCATTGCTGTTTACAATATTATTAGTATTTAAAGACAATAATTTATTATATTTATTTTTTAAACGAATTTAATTTTTGATTATTCACTGTAATAAACCCAATAATATGCTTCTTTTGGTAACAAATTGCGCTCGTCTTAGAAAGCTCAGACTAATTTCGATTGATTTTCATACATACATACATGGTCATAGAAGAGAGTAGAGTAAAAAGTCCACAATTTAGTAATCTAGCAAAAAAACGTTATTACATATCACATATTGATTAAAGTCGATCATGAATAACGTTTAAGATCTATAAAACTAGCAGAACATATAAGAAATGTAATTGCATGCTAATTCATGCTGTTAAAAAATGTTGTCCATTTCCGTTGTCGTTATTTATTTACGTTCAAAATTAAATTACTCATTGTACTTTTACTATAATGATAATGGCGAAACTAAATGAGTTGAGATTTGTGTTTTTACTCACCCGTATGCAATTTTGGTCAAAGATCGCGAGATTAGCCCATTGGATTTGACCCCACGCTAACTTCATTAGTTGGCTTCGTGTCCATCTGCATGCTTGGCCTCCCATCCCATCCCTTTCGGCTAGAAAACCCACGACGAAAGGTAAAATTATACATTCATTGCTGGACGCTGAATAAATAATATTCTTTCGTAGATAAATATTAACGATGTATTACGTCAATCAATGTTTGTGGTCCACAGAGTACGGCGGAAATATTTTTCAAATAGTAAAACCGGGCAAAATTAGTCTTTTGTTTATTTTAGGTTAAAATGTTAAGAACACTGCACAGTATCGACACTGGTGTAGTTTTTTTTTTAAAGAATTAACCCCCACCCTTTCTCCCCAATAACTCCCCAATGCTCCCGTTGATGCACAGCATAAAGGCTTTTCAAATAATAAAACCGGGCAAAATAAAAAAAATTTGATCAACAGGCGTGATTCTTAAGAACTGTCGTCCTCCTCCCACGCCCCCCCCCCCCCCCCCGCCCGTTTATGCACACCATATTGCAGATCATACTGACTGATTACTATAGATTTAGAGTCGATGTTACATGTTTCGACGTGTTATTAACAGATGTATCGTTGTCAACCGATAAGTTCTACTGCTAACATGCAACTGATAGCTCAGTCCGTGGCCTTGCAGATCCTGTCAACATACATGAGGCAAAACACACGATCCTGTAATTCGGCAGAACGTCAGTTCGATTCCGACCTCAGACAATCATGACAGGAAGTTATCCCGATTTTTTTCTGGGATATTCCTTGAAATTTACCCCAACGCCCTTATATACCTAGATAGTTAGTCACCTGATTAATTGAATTAATAAATAAATAACTCTATCTATATTCTGTTCAGTTACAACTAGGATGTTTCGAGCAAGTCATCTTACTTGCACCATTACAAAACACTGAACATTGAACACATCTGACTAACAATGGTTGAAACATGGAAGAAAAATGATAAACTAAACGTTGAGAAATTTCTATTCACATAACTTGATAGTTTTGTTAGTGTTACAGTTAGATTATGAGATATGGCACAAAGAACTAGAATTGTGAACAAATCTGAAATTATTATTCAGTTGATCTTGATCTATAAGAATATATTAAAGTTATGCAATCATAATGTTAAATAACTATAGTTCAATTTGTGTGGGAACATCTACCGTATGGTAATTTCTTGTAGTGTGATGAAAGCGGATTCAATGTATTCATTTACAATTCATGAATTATTATTATTACGCGTAGCTCCTGTGATATTTGGAAGTACCGAGCACGCTTATATACCTTGCAGGCAACTATTCCAGCTCAATTATTGTGTGGGTCAGTTGGAATACTTCCCATGGCAGCTATAATTGAAAGTACTTGCTTAAAATACACCTTCAACTATGTCATAAGTAGTCTTTAGAACTCTTTGTTCCTCTGATTTTTTGGAGATAATGTAGTATCAAATGCCATTTCAAATTAATTATACGTTCTAGAAGTTGGCATTTTGAAATATTGAAAAAGAAAGACTGAGGATTTCTTATTTTAGTTTAGCGATGCCAAAATAAGTAATAGCACATGACAATTGAGGAGGCTGTGACATCACAGGCGGACAAACAATGTGTTGCTAGGCAACTCGGTTGTTGTATATTTCTTTGACTGGTGTATATTCGTGCATATTTGTCCGAAACAAAACACGGCAACACGGCCATTTTTAGAATTAAGTCTTGTGCTATTGTTTCAAGACTCCGTCGTTTTAAAAATTAAAATATCACATTTGATGCATTTTATTTATACATATTATATTACTACAAAATTGTAGTAAAATAATTTCTATCCCGCAGTATAACTTATTCATTTTAAAACTAATTAGCATTCAGATAAACGATAGTCACATAAATAATAAAAACAGTTTACATTATAATTAGGTTGTTAGAATGTTATACTGTTATACATTTTTTAATTTTCAATTGAAATAGAGAAAAATCTAAAATTTGTAACCAACAATATAAAAAGGTTACACTCATTCTAAAAGTGAAATGTCGGATAATCTGAGTTGTAACACATTGAACTTGACAGGGTTTATGTCCCAATAAGCAATGCAAATGCAAAACTTTGCACAACAAAAAAAACGTATACTATACGTGGTGCAGTAGCAAAGAAAGTTGTTGAGCTAGTAGAAATGCATTTATTATTCCATTGTCAGCCATTCGTATGACTAATTTAAGTGTTTAGTGACAACGTTTCAAAACACTGGGATATTTTTGAAACATGAGAACTTATTAAGATGAAACTGTAACAACTAATTTATAATAGGGAAATGTCTTACACAGATTTGTGGCAATTTGAAAGTAGTTCTTTGGGTAATTTCCATTTTATCGTCTTACTAACAACTGTATAGTCACACACTTAATTTGGCTACATTAATTATAAACCACTTGAAAACGTTCCCGCATGTCTTGAATCTCGAGGGATCAAATATAGCATTGTTCTCACCCATCAATTCCAACTAACCTAGAAAGAAGAAGCATCAAACCGCCATTCTTAAAAAATCATAACACGTTCTTATTCATGATGAAACGACACTATTTCCATTTACTTATTTGCCTATCGGTTTAAAACGTGCCAAAACAAGGGAATTTTTATAAACGATTTTTGATTAAACTAGCCGCTTTCTGTGATTGGCTCAAGAGCGGTATCACTTTCGTCTCGTTTATCATGCTCTGTCTGTCGGTGGCGCTCGGCCAATGCAGCACAACAGTAGCTGGATATCGGTAACGAGGATGAACAGTTGGCAGCTAAGATGACACGTTATAAATACCAAACTGTGGGCCTGCATGTCCACCGGATGTGACACCAGTGAATGAACTAACTGGAGCCAGAAGATAAAAATAGCGTCTCATTTCTTCTCATTCATATTTCTGCCGTTCCTCTTGTGATCATGTGATAACGTTTATGTGATTACGCTAACGGAATCTCTCATAATCGTTTCGAGATCTTCACAGAGCTCGTTTGTGTGTGTGTGGTTTGTACGCGTTTGCAAGGGCCGCCCGAATATACATGCGAGTGGCTAGCTATAAATTACAAAAATTGTGACAGCCATGCCACTTTTTTTATGTCAAAACTCACGCCAACGCGCGCGTGCGTAGTAGCGACGCGACGCGTCAAGTAGTGTTTCCGCTAACTTATTCCAGTGGAAATGTTTCAATTTCTAACCTGACGACCGCGGGGACGTCTTTGGTTTTCTCTCACGGAGACCCGGTGCGATATTGCGCTGCGGAATGTCGTGGAACGCGTGTGAGCGACGGCTGGTCGTTGTCATGGTACTGGTCAGCGCCATGAATGGCCTCCATTGCGCTGGAGAAGGTGAGCGAAACACAAATACGTATTATAAACTCCCAGCTTCCGTATACTAAAGTCAGATAAATGTTATGATTTTTATGAGAAGTGAAAGTATTGCATTCTATTCTGTCCGGTATCGTCTCTTCTTACGATAATGACCCACTATGTAAAAAACATTCCTTTGCTACTGTAGCCTAATAACATTTATTATACGTATACGGGATGGGCCCATACGGAATACAGTGTGACGGTTACTTGATAGAAATCATCTACTACTTTACTACTTTCCATTTCGACGCGACCACATTCACGTAGAGTTCGCTTAACCACAGGTCACTTAGAGAGTGGTCATCTAACAGAGGTCAAAGGAATGAATATCTTCCCCACGCCGGCTGTTCTCCCCCTCCCTTGCTAACGCTAGGCAACTTTTACTCGCAGCACCGATTTGCATCACATTTCTGATGCGCCACGACTTCTCCAGTTTAGAGGATGCCCCCTCTTTATATATAAGGACGAAACCTTACACTAAGTGCATCACTTCTTCATTATCAGCCAACAAGAGCAGAACAGTGCAACGATGAAAGTTCTAGCGGTAAGTAGCAAACAATTCAAGAATAATATATGTACAGTGCATGGGAGTTGAGTGTTGTGTTCATTTAGCTAAGTTCGTGTCTTCAAGTGATTCTTTAACATAACATAACAGAGCGTAGCGGCATGCTAACTATTTTGTAGCGGCAAATACTAAGATTCTGAATTTCAAGTGCGAGCAAATTTAACATAATAAGGTTTCAAAGATAACTTACATTATTTTAAGCGTGGGTACAATTGTAAAGTGCTATGACAACATATTGTAATAATGAAACCCGTCGCAGTAAAAAAGTGTTTAGTTTATCTAACGTTTTTAAATACAATTCTAGGGTTTTTCGTTTACTATTGGATTTTCAAAACGTTTATCATTGCAACTATGCTGTTTTTAAGTGTAATTTTAGATTTGAAAAACATATTTTAAGTGACACAATAACATTCATTTTCTACTTTAAGGGTGTGCAAATTTAAAATAAAAAACAAAACTCAAATTAAAAAAAAAAACGAGACTTTGTTATTGTCATTTGAAATTCAAACTGACGGGCTGAATACAAAAATTAGAATAATTTATTTTTTGCATTCAAGGGCTGTAGTAACACTTTATTACATTTCAATATAATTCCTTCATTTACTGAACCGAAACCTTCCCCTAGAAATGTGAGACGTTCATCCAAAATAAGATATTCATAAATCTATTATAAATGGTACAATACAGTAAAATATCTGCCTCCCTAACTAATGATACAATTTATAGTTTTTATGTTTTATTCAAAACAATGTTTGTTAAATTACGCACATTACACCGATGCAAGCTTTTAAAGGCAGTGCTAAGCACAATGCCAGAAGCCGTGAGCTGTATCAACGGTTCTTTTCATGAATCACTTTTCAAAACTTCCGGAACTGCGCTCATTAATTTTAACAGAATACACGGTTTTACTTTAAGACGAACTCGTGAACAAGTTGTTCTTCATTTGTTATATTTTCTTATCCTGCAGTAATAAGAACTTTATTAGTAACTTGTTAACTAGTCAAGTATGAGCTGTTCTATAGTTTAAAGTAATGCCCCATCACAATGAAGCTTATTAATATTCTATTCAACTATTCTACCTGCACATGAATTTATTATTTATAAATGAAGACATTAATCATTCACATCGGTTATTGGATAGAAAATCACAGTGAAATGTGATTTGCGATGTAGAACTGTACTACTAGTAAGAACAAGTTATTCCATCATCAGCCAAGTTAGTAATAACAGTATCACTTGATGCACATGATGTACAGGGTACACGAAGTTCTTATGTTTGATGCTCTAAAAGTATGATAATTGCTCCTCTTTATCGTATCGTGCTGAAGTTATAGTATGTAAATAATTTTACAAACACAATTTACAAACATTACCAAACCCACTTCTTCCATGCACTCCAATGTTCCGGATGAAGCATGTAAGTAGCGACTTTGGTAATAAGTTTTTTAAATCTTTGTTTTGACATTTATTGTTCCGTTCCTTTTTCCGTAAATAAGGTGTAGTTACATTACATGCAATACTATATCCCTGTCGACACTGCTCACATGGTTGTAATGTGAATGTGTTTTCAGATCCTAGTGTCGCTGGCGATGCTGGGTCACTGTAGGGGCGAGGCACCCCTCTCGAGCTACGGAGCCCCGTCCTCCAGCTACAGCTCTCCGTCCTCCAGCTACGGCGCGCCCTCCGGGGGCGGCGGCGGTGGGTGGAGAGGAGGCGGTGGAGGAGGAGGATTTGGAGGCGGCGGCGGCGGCGGCGGCGGCGGCGGATTCGGAGGTGGTGGCGGAGGATTTGGAGGAAGCAGCTTCAGCTCCGGTGGATCCTTCAGTTCCGGAGGCGGCGGCGGCTTCGGAGGTGGCGGATTCAGCTCAGGAAGCGGAGGCGGTGGATTTGGAGGAGGTGGATTCAGCTCAGGAAGCGTAGGCGGTGGATTCGGAGGAGGTGGATTCGGAGGCGGCGGTGGCGGTGGATTCGGAGGTGGTGGCGGCGGATTCGGTGGAGGCGGTTTCGGCGGAGGCGGCGGCGGAGGCGGTGGCGGATTCGGCGGTGGCTCTTCTTTTGGCGGCGGCGGCGGCTCGATCATCAAGAAGTACATCTACGTGCACGTGCCCCCACAGGAGCCCGAAGACATCCGGCCCCAGAGAGTGCTCCCTCCCCCACCCCCACCTAAGAAGCACTACAAGATCGTGTTCATCAAGGCCCCATCTCCCCCCGCACCGACAGCGCCAGTCATCCCTGAGATAGTCCAGGACGAGCAGAAGACTCTCATCTACGTTTTGGTCAAGAAGCCAGAGGAGCAGCCCGAGATCGATATCCCGACCCCAGTACCCACTCAACCCTCGAAGCCGGAGGTTTACTTCATCCGATACAACACCCAGAAGGAGACCGTCGGAGGCGGAGGCGGCGGTGGTGGTGGATTCGGAGGCGGCGGCGGAGGAGGCGGTGGTTTCGGAGGCAGCGGCGGTGGAGGCGGTGGTTTCGGAGGCGGCAACGGTCTTGGAGGTGGTCTTGGAGGCGGACACGGTGGAGGCGGAGGTGGAGGTGGACATGGAGGCGGCGGAGGCGGCGGGGGTGGAATCTCTGGCAGCTACGGAGTCCCCAGCGCAAGCGGAGGCCCCTACTAAAGAGCCCTTAGCAAAAATGCATCAGCCAAATGACCTTACTATGCTAATGTGTATTTCAACTGTTTCAATATGTAAGATACAGTAGACTGATTTTTATACGACGTATTTTGTAATGAGATGTAAATAAAAGCAACGTTTTTTTTAAATTTTATATTTATTTCCCATTAATTCCTTGAATACGAGAAATGAACCGCGAAGTATACTGAATGGTGTAAGGTTCCTCCTACACTATTGGCTACACAACCGTTTTTTCTGAGATGGTTGACTCACTAAACATAGTGGCGTGATTTAAAGTCAAGCTTCGCGTGTCGGTCTTGCTCTAAACACAAGACACTCTCGCTTTTATTAAGGTGTTACTTTCATTGTGTCACATGGTGACTAACTGGAGACCATTTATTTACGTTAGCTTTGTGTTTTTGTGTGGTTCGTTGGTCTAGTGGGTTTAGCCCTTCTTCCAATGTTTCAATGTAGAATCTACATGGATTCTGTTCCCCTCTTCTGGCTGGGTTTTTTTAACTTTGGAAATTGAACAACGAGTTGGAAGCCGTCATGGTAACGAAACACGTACATTATTTCAAGTCCGCCACTGAAAATCAGCACTTGTAGCTTACTGGGTAGACAATAATAAATACAATTTTATTTTATTTTATCTATTTTAAAGTACATTTTCCCCTGTAATAAGCACATCACGGGTTGATGTTGATCTTTTCTATGTTCAAACTTATTAATACATCAAACACTCAGTACGTCATGCAAACGATCAAGATCGGAATAATCGTTTCTTTGTAATCGTCTGTATTTTACACGGTAAGTTGAAGTTTCCAAGTTGAAGTTTCCAAGTTGAAGTTTTGTTTTGTCACCGAGTACATTGTACATTGTCTTTTAGGCAACGTTATAAAAAAAATCAGTTAAGTGGTTTGTTATATGTTTGTTTATATGAATATCACACAAACAATAAAAATTGCGGACTCTTTAAATAAAATTTTCGATTGCATTAGAAGTGCTATATGAAGTATACTATGGAGGTCTCAAATACAACACGCTATTAATTTTAAATAAATAAATACCATTTGCTTTCATATTCTATCTATACCAACTCAACTCAGTTACAAGAACTGATTTACATTCGGGGCATTTATTGTCTCAATGGTGCTGTCTCTTTGAAAAACGAATGCAGTGTTGTACTTACTGATGAAAGTAGACTAGGAGTAACTTATGCTAAGTGCTTAACACATCACCTTTCATCATGCACTGTTTCTTTAATATATCTAACCGTCATAATAATCGTAAAAAATGGTTATTTATTTAAGGAGATAATAACACAAAGGTTTGCTCCAATAGCTGATGACTGCAATATTCTGATACCAAATTAATTGCGAGACATAAATATGAGAACTACAAAATGGAGTTGTCAGACAAGCTGATTATGAGCCGTGCATGCCCACAATTGTCCTCAATCTTGATCCTACAGTAACACGATGTCTGCAATGGTTGCAGCGACCTAATATGCATTTTAAGAACGGAACCACATAAGCAAGTCTTAAAAAGCAAAATATAATATGTGTTACAATTAAGTTACAGTCTGAACTAAAATAGACTACCACACTAACAACAACGATAGCATCATTCTTTAACCAAACCAAGTTACAGTATCTTCAAGAACCTGATGGAATTCCTAAACTCTACAATCTATTGTAAATTTTTATCTATTATAAATATAATAGTGATCGTAGTTATTATGGAGGGTACGAATGTAGTTGGTTATGAAGTAGCTCGTTTATTATTAATGTTTCTGTTTTCCTATAATGATTATAAAAATACTGATTTCATGGATTGTATTAAAATTGAATGGCCATAGTAAAACAAAAATGAAATTTCAACTTTTCTCAATAAATTCATTTAAATTTGGGCAACTTGCTGTAGCCTATATAAATAGTTATATGTTTACTTAGTTTAGTTTAGACATCTCACATCTTTATAGATGAACTGAAGGCCACCAGACAGCGAGTCCAACTCTCATTGGGGACCCATGCTTGTGTAATGTATGCAACATTATGTACATCTTTAATGTACGTATATAATATTATGCTATTTAATAAATTTAATAATAAATCATTTGCGTTATCATCTAGAAGGAATATACAGAAATTGAGCAAAAAGATCATTCAATAAAATTGCGTTGTCCGAAAATACAAGCTAATAAACAAAACAAACATAAAATACAACCTAAACGATTATATTAATATTAACTAAATACCCACCCTAGTCAAAATGGACCATATTGGGATACCTATACTAATTGATAATTTAAAAATTTACAGATTGCGTTTAATATCTTAGAGTGGTTTTTATTATTAATCATATTTTTAGTGTTTCGTGTAACTGTTTTTTTACCATTAAAAATGTAGATTCGCTTATAACTTCACACGGGTTTGACGCATTAAAAATACGACGAACCTGAATAAAATTAATTTTAATGCACATTCTTGCACGAAGAACTCATAAATGAAAGTAAGGGAAAACAAATTGTTTATTTTTAAACAACAAAACAAAATTTTGGTCTCATGCTAATTTGAGGATTAACGTTCATGTAACTTTCTCTCATCCTCTCAGTTCCCGTCCGTGTAATGGAAATGTGTGAAAAGAGAACAATTTTGTGTCGTTTGAAAGTGAAATGCACAACGGCAACTGAATGAATGCATGTGTGCGACTGACTGGGTGAGATCCGTTGCACCGTGACCCGTCTGACACAATAACCCGGCCACTTTAGGCGGAGCGAGCCCTGACACTGGATGGTAAAAGCAGCACAGCACACGGTTAATTGCAATCCGATACAAGGAAAAGAAATCACGATTGAGCGGTTAAAAATCTTAAGTGTAGTCCAGAGACACGCTTTAATAAAACGTATTAACGAAAGTCTAATACGGCCAATAAATATGTATAAAAGCTATCAAACTGTAAAGTGGCTATTTTTCATGTTAATAATAATAATTATTTATCTTTTATTTTATTTTTCACTACTATTCTTCTTCTTCCGTATGGTTCTAATTTTATTGCTATGTTGTGTTTGTTTTGATTTTCGTCAATATTATACATTTATTTTTAGAAGCCAATCTCCATCGTTTTCGTGATCATAATCGTCTTCATAGTCGTAATAATGATACTAGAAAATTACATTTAATAAATATAATAACAAATAATACAATCAATGAAGAAACACAAATACAAATAATACAATAAATAAAAAGTGATATTATCATAATAAATTTATTCAAATTTGGCTTATCGCATCAAGGATGAATGGAACATGAACAGCCACTACCTGCTATCGTTCATATTATCGGGTAGTGAAAGATCCGTAAGAATCTCAGTGTTAACCTCCAAAATATTAACTCCAAGAAGGGGAGCTGCACATCTTTTACAAAAATCTGTGTATCTTCTTACATCAAGATGCTCCGTATAATTCCTTCCAGTCAGACTTGTAACTTTGCACAAGTGTATGTGACAAAAAACAGCAAGATCCTGTGATGCAATAAAATAATAAAACATGGCAGTTCTGAACCAGTTCCAATATAAGTAGTATACAATGAAGTCAAAACACAGCATGTCGTAGGCACGGGCATGCAGAAGTTACGTATCGTGCTAGTTTTGTTATACGAACATTATGTGTATTTTTTACAAAGACATTTCTGAAATTACTTTCATTTTTAAATGCCACTCAGCATTGCCAATTCTTTTATTAATTAATATAAACTTGAGTCAATAAATAAGCCATACCAAGTTGTCGTGCTGAGTGTAAGCATGGGTCTATATATTTGTAAAACATTAGTTAGGAATGTAGTATGTTTAATGTTGGCTCTAATCGAATTGGCAGCCACTCAGTGGTCTAGTGGTCTAGTCTCCACTTTGCCCGCATTCACCGCAACAAGGATATAAAGCTACGGCGTCACCGCGCGTGAGTGACGAGATGCTACGATAGAATAGTTTATCTTTTAGTTTCGTTTCGTTCGTTTCTTCAACAAGAAGAACTTTTTAAACCGGATAAAAGCGAGTGCGTAGCATAATGGCAAACACAAGTAAATATGACGTATTATAACTAAAAACTTAATTTTTCGTAGTTGCCGAGCTCCCTGTCTGGTATATCCGTGTGAAACAGGTTATATACAATTGCCAGGAACGAGAACGGTAACGACAAACATCGAGGTACTGCACAAAAGTACATTATTTTGTACTGTGACTTACCGGTGTACGCATATAAAATATTTCTCTAAGTAAATAGTTAACAATATAACACGACCAAACATCACTTTTGACAAACATTTGAGACGCTGCTCCCCTTTATTTAAACTAACTTTAAACACTTATTCAGTTTTAATTGATGTGGGATGTGACATTAAATTTGATTCACGCAAACATCAATAATTTGTAATAATACATTGTACGGAGACGATTTTCGATACTGTTACTAAATCATTTGAAATAAACGTACCATTTTGAACAAAAGAGCAATAATTAAAGCTGTTTATAGTTATTTGCGTAATTTAACTAGTCCATAAGGTTGCACATGCACATGTACATACGGTATATCACCCCAATAACCTATAGATGCATTTACTGACATACACAACCACAAACTGTGACGAATCACCGCATGCCAACTTAATGCGCGAATAGACGCCAAATCGCCCTTACCGCGCAACCTTCATAACCTAATTCAGAACAGATTCCTGTCGTTTACTCGGCCCCACGCGAACCACTAATCATGTATTTCTAGAACGCTTCTTGCAGGCTGATAGAGGAGGAAATATAGGCTGTAACTTGAAGGCCCATCTCCCTCTATCATCGATTACACAAATTGTCAGGAAAGAGTGGAGAGTTTTACTTGCTGTGTATGGTTTCATACAGCCCAATGCTCATATACTGTATGCCATCTTCAGGTGATTAACTATGATGGATATTTAAGCATTTAGGTAGGTGGGAGAAATGTTAAGAGGGCTATTTTGAGTACTAGGTTTGAAAGCTTGCCACATGCCTGACGTAGAAGAAGTATCAACTTGATGACAAGCGACGGGACTCAAACCCACAACCGTCCAAATAAGATATTTTGTGCACTAGCAAAACTCAGCTTTAGTGTCAAATTAGTTAGGATCGCCTTTATCTATATAAATAAAATTAATAAATTTGTATTTAACTTCTATACCTACTCAATTACAAGAACTAGTTTTCAGTGGAGGAATTTATATAATTTTATGTGAGCATATAAAGCGAAATCACTTTCGGTACATATCCTATGAAAACATACACAAAATAATAGCAGATAAATGAGGATTTTGCATGGATAGATAAAAAAGAAACATACAATAAATAATCATGTAAAGGCAAGTTTAGTCATAATGTGACTGCTTAGCCTTAGAATTTAATAATGGATTATAATTATTTTAAAGGAAATCACGGAACAATAAAAAAAAACAGTTGTTCAAAATTTTATTCAAGAAAAGATAACCAAACCAGAACCTCATCATTGCATTGTTACAGAATGCCTGAATTTATCCCAGTAAGTGGAATAACGCGTTGATTTACAAAATAAGTATAACATTACTTCAAACTTACACTTTAAGTGAGAACGATCGATCAACCTGGAAATGTTACAAGAAAGTACTTTGTTGAGAGCTACAGTCTTCACAACACACATCTTTACTACCATTATACGTTTGTAGATTCTAAAATAAAGCAAGTGTGCTAGTAGGACAGATTATTAAATGGATATTTAGTGCGATCTCTTGCCCTGGTGGTCTCTTGGCAAGAATAATGGGGAATCAAATGGGCCGTGGAAAAACAGCAGGTGTGGTGGCGTTGTCGACATTTCTGCGCCTGCGACGTTTAGCCCGGACACTTTTGAATGTTACACAAATATGACAAGGAACATGTTCACGCATCTTCATAAATAGATGTTCCCAAAAACGGTAAAGAAATGACTGTGGCATTGAACATGCTCAGTACAAATACAAATGTAACTTTTTGTAATAAAACTAACTCTTGTGATTTAGTGTTTGGACTTCATAATGAAGATTGTTATTATTGTAGTTGTAATCTTATACCTATTTTACCGCGGCTGGTTTTGATGACGATTCAAAGTCCGTATTACGTTGTCTACAAGGATTGTGTTTTATGGAAAATATGAATGATTGAATAAAGCTATTTTATGATATGGATCATCAGTATCAAGTTTACTTCTTGACAACAGCTCCAAAAATATTACGTTTTGGTCATTTTCAAAATATGCGCCTAATTCAAAAGCAGTTCCAGCACTTTGAGTTACATTTCAATAAGAATGTATTGGTAGCGATATTATTATATTTTATCAAATAATGTCAACAAGAACAGAAACTCAAATGTTGCTCACGCAGAACTTCAGAACTGGGCGCGATATTTCGTAGAGAGCGTATTTAGTTGCGTAATTGCTTAATTGCACAGCACATCGTTTGTTCTTTCTCTATTGATGGATATTATCAGGAGAACTACAATCACATCTAATTCCTCTTTAAAAAAAAAAAAACATCCTTGTACATCACACCAGAAAGAAATGTCGAGTTATAAAATACGTGAACAAAATATCCCAAACGTGCGAGTTATTATAATTCAATGAAATAAAATTGTGCCGTGAAAGCCTAAAACACTAACATACATTCAAATTTCAAATTTTTTGCATCGACTGTAAGTTAACGAGCACGCTTGGCTTTGCTCATGACGGTTGAGTGTCAAAGAAGTTGCACATCATGCCAATTAACGAAGTAACACGTTATTGTGAATTGTGATAGATGATGTTACAATGATTAGGCTATACACTAATGTTTCTTGTTCAATAACCGATAGAGATGAGTCAAGTGTGTAGCACACGAGGCTCTAATGTGAGAGGCTGCCGGTTCGATATCCCTACTGGTAATCCTGACTGAAGGTTTTCGCGAGGTTTTCCTCACAGGGTGTAATGATGCTTTGTTAAGCAGTTTAGAGTGCGGCTGGGCTACCGCAAGGCGTGGCCTACACTCCAGCCTGAGCCTGAGGCCTGAGCGTTGTATCATGTAACCTACTATATTAGTTCTACAATAAATCTTACTTTAATACATGTAATGTCTTTTATTGGAACATCATCACATGGTGTCAGAAGCGGAAATACAACCGGGCTACAGCAGCAACTATAGATTGAAGACAAAACGTGTGATTACTGTGCTATTAAGTGATTAAAGATATGGCACATGCTTCAACCAGCTTCAACCCGCCACCATGCCTGGATCTCTCCGGCAACGTGAGCGAGAACTGGCGACGTTTCCTACAGAAGTACAAGATATACATGAAAGCTACAGGTAAAGAAACCAGCAAAGATGAGTCTGTGAAAGTGGCAATACTACTGAACTTTGTGGGCGATGAAGCGTTAGAAGTTTTTAATACGTTTGTCTTCGAGACGGGTTTAAGTGCCGACAAGATAGATGATGTCATCACGAAATTTGAAGAATACTGTAACCCACGAAAAAACCTAATATTTGAACAAAGCAAGTTCTTCACGCATATTCAAAAGGAGGGAGAGCCTTTTGACAAGTTTCTTACTGAATTGAAACTCAGGTCGGCGACGTGTGAATTCGGAAATCAGACTGAACAAATGCTCACTATGCGTGTAGTTCTGGGAATTCACGACAAAGCGCTACGGGAACGCCTACTTCGTATTCCTGACCTGAACCTAAAGAAAGCATCCGAATACTGCCGTGCAGCGGAAGTGAGTAAGCAGCAAGCTGGAGAACTTGACGGGTCTGCCAAGGCGGTGGATTACGTCAGCCGGAGGCGTGACTATGGGCGTGACGTCACGGAGAAGCCAACATCTGACAGACGGCAAGAAGAGACGTCAAGCACGTCAAACACACAGCGGTATAAGAAAGACTGCAAATATTGTGGGTACAAGCATGCTCCAAAGAAGTGTCCTGCCTTTGGACAAAAGTGTAGTGCATGTAAAGGTTTCAACCATTTCAGTAAAGTGTGTAGGAATAGCAATGCGACGAAAAAGAAAATCCATGAACTGAATGAATATGATGAACATAACCTACCGATTACTAACAGTGATGATTCGGATGAGGAAGGTGTACAGGAAGTATACATGAACTCATTAGAAATAATGAAGGAAGTACATAGTGTAGCTAGGCCTATGCCTAGACAGAAAGCCAGTTGGAATGCAAACATTCAGGTAGGCCAAGCTAAGAAAATGATTAACTTTAAGTTAGACACTGGAGCGGAAGTAAGTGTGATACCTTACAGCTGTTTCCAGGAACTTGGCTCAGATGTTGTAGACAAGCTTAATGAAACTAGAACAAAGCTTGTAGCATTTGGGGAAAGAGTTATAATTCCCAAGGGTAAAATCTCTTTAGATTGTAGTAAGGGTAAGAGGACTGCCCGAGTGACATTCATGGTGACAGATGTCAACAGCGAGCCTCTACTAGGACTTGATGCATGCGAGAGTCTTGGGCTCATTAAAAAGATAGATCACGTCAAAAAGATTGTAACTAAAGAGGAAATAGTCCAAGAATATAAAGATGTTTTTGATGGATTAGGGTCAATGCCGGGGGAGTACAATATTTCTTTGAAGGCAGAGGCAGAGCCCAAGATCGAGCCGTCACGTAGAGTACCATTAGCAATAAGAGATAAGCTAAAAGAAGCGCTTGACAATCTAATCGAAAAAGAAATAATCGAAAAAGTCACTCATCCTACTGAGTGGGTACACAATTTGGTTATTATCGAAAAACCCAGTGGTGATTTAAGATTGTGTTTAGATCCCACTGAGTTAAACAAGTTTGTTAGGAGGGAGCATTATCATATGCCAGTAGCAGCAGATGCAATTGCAAACTTGACTGGAAACAAGGTGTTTTCGATACTTGATTTGAAAGAGGGTTTCCATCAGGTGCGACTGAGTAAATCGTGCACTGATTTGTGTACGTTCAATACACCTTTTGGTAGGTATAAATTTCGAAGACTACCTTTTGGTCTTTCTTCAAGCCCAGAGGTGTTTCAACGCATGAATAATGAGTTATTCGAGGGAATCCAAGGTATACAAATTATAGCTGACGATATCATTGTAGCAGGCAAAGACCAGGAGACACATGACAGAGTTTTGCAACAGGTGTTTGAGAGAGCCCGAAAGACAAATGTAAAATTCAACAAGGAAAAGTTCCAATTCAGAGTGAGTGAAGTTAGTTATATGGGTCATAAAATAACTTCTGATGGAGTAAAAGCAGATCCAGAACGTGTTAGAGCTATCGTGGACATGCCTACACCTACTTCAGTGGCTGAGGTTAGGAGATTCTTAGGGATGCTAAATTTTGTACATCAGTTCATTCCAAATATGTCTCAGATATCAGCTCCATTGAGGTCCTTGTTACGTAAAGAGGTAGAGTGGGCGTGGGAACACGAACAGCAGACATCTTATGATAACTTAAAAAAAGTTTTGTGTGAAGCTCCGGTACTTTCTTACTTCGACCCAACGAAACCTTTAGTTTTACAGGTAGATGCTTCTAAAGCAGGGATGGGGGCATGTTTACTACAAGACAACCACCCTATAGCTTTCGCTTCACGAAGCATGACTGTTACAGAGGAAGCGTATGCTCAGATAGAGAAAGAACTAAATGCAATTGTGTTTGGTCTTACTAAGTTTCATTACTATACATATGGCAGAAAAGTACAGGTATTAACAGATCACAAACCACTGGTATCCATTGCAACTAAACAGATTAACAAAGTTTCACCTCGATTACAAAGATTGCAGTTAAAAATCATCAAGTATGACCTCGACATATCGTACTTACCTGGTAAGGATATGGTATGGGCAGACACATTGTCTAGAGCCTATCTTCGTGATATCAATGTTGATGATTCAGACATGATTAAGTTAGTACACAGTGTGTCCAAACATTTGCCTATGACAACTGAAAGGCGCAAACAGTTTCAAACTGAAACGAGCAATTGGGTAGTTGCACAGGAACTCAAGCAACTGCTACAAAAGGGTTGGCCTAGTCATAAACACTCAGTTCCTAGCTCGTGTAAGTTCTACTGGGACTTGCAGAATGACATTTCCGAGGAGGAGGGTTTACTTTTTGTAGGTAGTCGAGTGTTAGTTCCTCCTGCCTTAAGGCAATACATGCTTCAGATAGTTCATGAAGGTCATTTTGGAATAGAGAAAAGTAAGGTACGTGCTAGGAGTGTTGTATACTGGCCAGGTATAAATAAGGATGTGTACGATTATGTAAAGAAGTGTGTAACATGTGAACGTTTTGGTAAGCAAAACGCGAAAGAGCCATTGCTATCCCACCCAATACCAGACCGAGCTTGGCAAACTTTGGCTACCGACATTTTAGAATATGAGGGGAAAAGTTACCTAGTCGTTAAAGACTTCTATTCTAAGTGGATAGAGCTTGTTCAGCTCAAATGTAAAACAGCAGTAGAAGTAAGTTCAAAGCTAGAGTGTATGTTTGCTAGATATGGAGTTCCAGACAATATTGTCTCGGACAATATGCCCTTTTCTAGCTACAACTTCAAACAGTTTGCAGAAACGTGGAATTTCACTGTCGTAACATCCAGTCCGGAACATCCTAAATCTAACGGCATGGCGGAGAACGCTGTTAAATTAGCTAAGACTATGTTAAAGAAAGCTCGCTTTGATAATGTTAGTGTTTACAGGTCACTTCTTGAGTATAGAAACACCCCAATAACTGGAATAGGATTATCACCTGCACAGCTGTTAATGTGCAGAAAACTAAAATCTAATTTACCCATGAATGCCTCTATGTTGCAACCTGAAATTCAAAACCCGCAAACGGTGAGAAATGTGTTGTTAAAGGCACAAATCAAACAGAAATACTTTCATGACAAGAGTGCTATTTCTCTGCCACCTTTGGTACCTGGGGAGAATGTAGTAGTTCGAAGGGACAAGGTATGGGAACCGGCTGTTGTAAGCGGAGTGCATGATTCGCCACGGTCCTACTTTGTCAAAACTGCGCAAGGTAGTAGTCTTAGACGCAACAGAGGTGCGCTTAGACGATCAGAAAATGCTGTCAAAGAAACTGGTGTGGACTTTCTACCAGAAATGGGGGAAGGAAATCAAAGAGTGGGAAGCCCTAGTTCAGATATGACTGTAGCTAGACCTGCTTCACCTCCTGCAACCAGAAGTGGTAGGCAGACCCGAATGCCAGTTAAGTTTAAGGATTTTCACATGTAGTATGTTAAGCTAATAACTTGCTGTAGGCAGACTTAATTTTAGTATCTTGTAACATTAGTAAATATCTTTAGGCATGCTATATTCCTACAGTGTATCCATATTCCGGGATGGAAAGGTGTAATGATGCTTTGTTAAGCAGTTTAGAGTGCGGCTGGGCTACCGCAAGGCGTGGCCTACACTCCAGCCTGAGCCTGAGGCCTGAGCGTTGTATCATGTAACCTACTATATTAGTTCTACAATAAATCTTACTTTAATACATGTAATGTCTTTTATTGGAACATCATCACACAGGGTAAATGCAGGGTTGGAGTCACACTAACAGTCCTCGGACATTTCTTCTTACCTATTCCAAATACCTATCAAATACCTAGTTAGTCACCTGAAGAAACATAAAATATAAATTATTGTCCTTGGGCAGGTTTCCTACGAAAAATGAATACAATTATAATACTTGTTTCCAGACCGCGAGTTTTGGTACGAGGCTGCGCGTGCTGCGCTGCGCAGACGTATGGGGCCAGGGGTGGAGGCGGCGCCGGGGGTGGCGAGGAACGTCATCCTGCTCGTCGGGGATGGGCTGGGCATGAGCACCTTGACCGCCGCGCGCATCCTCAGAGGTCAACGTGAAGGTCGCACGGGGGAGGAAGAGGAACTTACCTGGGACAAGTTTCCAGCCGTGGCCTTGGCGAGGGTGAGTACTCAACCATTAGGTCCTTTACAGCGTCGACCTCTTTGTCACTTGTTACTACAGGCAGTGCTGCCCTGGATCTTTCTGCCCGAGCATCTTAAGTACTATCATCCACATTCTTATAATTTCGTAATCGTATTGTATAATAACAATTTAGCGAAATGATTTAGTGAGTCGATGAATGAACAGCTCATTGGCTAAGACTGAATCTATTAAAATGCACTAATACAATGTTGCACAAGACCGACGTAGTCATCAAACGTCTAACTACAAAGACATGGCGATAGAACGCTGCAGATGCGTTCCAAAAATGAGTTACAGTTATTTAGTGGACTTTAATGTACTAATTAGGTTTGGCTTCATTCTTAAAATATGTCGTTTACAGTTTGATCTTGCGTCCTGTCACAATGTCCACGTCTTACGACAATGGCTCGCAGCAAGAGAGCTCTCACTGAAGGAGCTAACAAGAAGGGCAGTTCTACCATGTAGTACAGGACATGTGTACCGAGTTCGAACTGTGGGGAGGGAGAACATCATACCCCCCCCCCCCCCCCATCTTACAAATTATGAGTTCCTTTGCTGAGCAAGTTCGAAGTCCCCTTGCCCGCTCGTCGAGCTCCTAAGTCTACCGAACCACCACCAGGAAGACATATCTTTGATTCTGACTTCCTTCCCTTGTGGTGACATGACTTGTCAGTCAGAAAGAACATTGCCGGTCTCGTCATCGTTTTGACGTTGGCCTAATAAAGCACGTTGCTCGCGATCCAGGTTCGAATCCTGGTTTGGGCGGGAATGTTGCATTATTCCTTCTCACGGTCACGATGAGGACGACGACGCTAAGGCGTGATGTCCAAGCATCATAACCAGTAGGAACACGCGGGCTGTTGAAGAGAGCTCTCCGCTACTGGTGACCGGCCAAGTATACCCTTGCTTCAACTTCTGTAATCTACCGATTTCCACAATGTTTGCCATGATTAATTTTACTTTCATACTTTTATCCGAAGTGGTGATCAACTCTCACTAAAGTCTTCCTTGTTAACCCTAAAGGTGTTTCATCAACGCCTACTGTGCACGCAACGTTGGTGACCGGTTGTCCGGTCTGCCAAGACACCCGTCGTCGGAATAAGTCAACACATTCTCTCCTTCACTCTTGTTTCTCTCTCTCTCTCTCTCTCTCTTCCTCTCTCTCTCTCTCTCTCTCTCTCTCTCTCTCTCTCTCTCTCTCTCTCTCTCTCTCTCTCTCTCTCTCTCTCTCTCTCTCTCTCTCTCTCTCTCTCTCTCTCTCTCTCTCTCTCTCTCTCTCTCTCTCTCTCTCTCTCTCTCTCTCGCGCCGTTTTCGCCATAGGCAAGCCAGTCCGCAATATCGTGCCTGCAACTTCACGCCTCCATCAATCATTCACGGAACAACATTTTTATTAAGTTTTTAATTGTTGTTGGGTATTATTAATTAGAAAATGCATTTCTAGCCTAAAGACAAAATTAGTTACCTTTAAGAGGAAGAAAAATAAATATTAATTAACATGCTATTTAAGTATGAAAACATGTCCCAAAGGAGGCATTACCCTGTCAGTGAGTCCACTTAGGTGTATAGTTATTAAAATTACATTCCTGGAACAAGTGACGATAATTTCCACCTTTAAGTCACCTGAAGAAAAGTTCACTTTGCTTGCTTCTAAAATTAATACGCATTACCACTTCTGTGTGGTCTTTGCTTCTAAAGCTGTGTGCTCACTTTTGCCCAACGAATGGTTATTGGATCAGTCTAACGGAAACCGTTGAACGAATACAAAACAGTGAAACAATGAAGTCGTTACGCAGTTAACCTTAATATGACAGCACAATGCAAACAGTTGGCTTGTATTGCCATTCAACCGTCGTTGCAACTGCACGGTAACTGCATAACTGGATCGACCTGAGGTGTAGGACGGAGGCTGCAGTTACCCTAATGGTCTCTATCTATCTATCTCTCCTTCTCTCTCTCTCTGAGCGGCCCTAAGACTTTTTACATAATTTTCACTGCTAATTAGTATAAAACTTTATTCAGTGTTCAGTCTTGCTAACAAACTGTTCTTTTCGGTTAGAGAAAGATTGAATTAAGGTGATTAACTAGAGAACCGTGCCAAATTGCTGTTTTTTAGTTATGCTTCAGAACTTTAAACTACACTGAAAACGTGATAACATAATTTACGTGGTTTCGAAAAACTAAAAGCTGCATGCAAAGTATTAACCTATATTCAGAAAGGGTGATATTTGTTCATTCATTTGAAAGAAAGTTAATCCGTCATTCATAAACACCCTATATACATTATGTTTACTGATTAAATTATAAGAATCGCGTTTGTTTATGTATGTGTTACCAATTTTGTGAATGAATCTTGAGGTATGGTTTTATTATTTATTTGTTTAATTCATTCATAATATGTCAACTAGACTGGCTTTTCTCATTCAGTTAAAAATTATTTTATTTAATTGAAAGTACTATATTCCTTGAACAGTTTTCAAATGCCACAATTCCACAAAGTAATAAAATCTATTTCCACACCTACTTTGTTTGCTTCTTGTTGATTTGTTGGATTTTATCCGACGGTAGTTGAGGATTGAGGGAGTGAAGAATTTTTTTAAATAATTACATTTTAGAGAAAATTGCGATTTTGTATTTTAATACTATACTGTAAATGAAAACCTGAACACGCTGTAGCAGAAATGAGAAAAATACTAAACACATACAGTAATCAAAGTTTGTACTTAAATGTAGAAATAAATTATCCAATGTTTTGCAACAAACATTAATTAATCAGAAGTATTCATAGTTGCTTTTAGATGTTGTCAATTATTAATCCAACAACACAATTGGACTAAATATATTCAAATTTATATGTCATTCATATAACTCTCATTTAATCTACAATTAACGTACAAATTACACCACAACCCTATTATATACCATTACACTAATAATCGTAACATGTATAAAACAGGTGTTATTACTCATGTTTTATAAGTAGCTCGTAATACGTACGACCCTTCTAACTTTTGAAGCCTCTCACAATTCTTTCTATGGAGATGAAATTTACTATTAATTTTTGACCACATGTTTCACTTTATATGAGAAACCATTCTGCGGTGTACGCAACACATCGCTTATACGGACAGGTAGAAACTTTTGATATGTAAATCAATTACAGCGCAATGGAAACCTATCACGTTCACAATAAGTGATAGTGAAAAACTGAATTGCGAATCAAAAGTGACTCGCATTCATAATCGGTCAATTATCGTCCTCCGTCGTCGTAAACATGTGCAGACGAGAACTTCAAGATCGCATTATTAAAAATGCACGATTTCTAATTCTCGCCTCTCAATTTGAATGTTCTTGTGCAGTGATTTTATTCCAAAGCATTAATAAAACGTTATAAAGTTCATCCACGCCAACTATTGCTCATGAGACCAATAAGACAAAAACCATGTTCTACTACTGTCGATCATGTAGCTTCTATTGAAACAGTCTAGTGCTGAAACATTCGCCCGTGTGTTGGCAATAGGAAACATGAAAACAGAGGGCGTTACTATTATGGATAGTTCACTCTTCTACGTGTAAGGCCGCCTGTAAACGCACATAGGAAAGAACGCCAGGAATACAATGATTTCCGTTGAAAAGTGTCGGTGACTTTTCGATAAAGATGTGAGCTGAGTCTGAGAACCCATGAAGATTGAACATTTTAAACACACTTTCTTCGTTTTTCGTTGCTTTATTAATCCAGTAGAATCATACATTTTTAATGAATTCAGATATTTCTCACATCACGAATAAAAGCTTATATAGTTGAATCATTTTATTACTAGAATTGAACAAGTTAAATAATGATTATGAGCGGAATAATAGAGAAATCGGGAAAAAATCTAACATGTACTATAGAATATTTCCTGTTCATTTCTTGTTAATCGTGAACTTTTACTATTTGTAACTAGTATTTAATCGCTTAGACTAACGAAACGTGTAGTGATCTATAAGCTGCATGGTTATGATCGCCGAACACGATTGCACCATTAACCGTAATCCACAAGAGATGTTTCGGTGTGTATAAGCATTATGGTCCCTTTCTACGGAAGCGCCTTCGTGATAGTGCTCTAGGATTGCCTATTGATATCTTCCACGTCCAGAGAAGACAATGGAGATGATGGTGAGAAGATGAGATATGACGTCATGTGAGGCTGTTTTAGGGCAATCACGTGGCACGGCCAACAGTTTAACTTAACAGTTGTTTTTTTAAATGAAACCAGAATACAAGTTCCATTATTCAGCGACGATACAAAATATCTATTGTGGAACAGAATGAATAATATTATACATAAACATGCCCAAAATAAAGAGCAAGCGAAAGCGAACACTATAGTACCATGAATTTATCTGGAAACGCAGAGTCGAACATAGCTTTCATATATTAACTTCATGTAAAATAATAATCCTGTATATTTAGCGTGACGTTGACCTAACCTTGATAGATATCGTATGCGCTATCTATACACGCGGCTTCCACATGGTTTCTGGTCGAATCAGAAGGCTGAATGGATCTACACAAACAGGAGACGCCGCGAATGAAACGAACTGTCAAAATATTTGTATCTTGCATGGATCGCTCGCTCGTTAAAACGTTTGATGCAGTTTATAAAGACTAACCATTAATTGCTACGGCAACAAAGAATGAGAAAATAATGGTGGTGATAATTTCAAAACAAGCATGCAACCGTTGATAAATGCATTAATGCTGGCGCTGTGCGGTTCAATCAAACGAGAATGTATATACCAATGATATTCAACATCTATAGTAGGTCCAGTTCGCCCTCACCGGCCGTATAGTATAGACGTGTCTGTCGTACGCTCCGTCAGTGACTATAGGTATCGAACTTGTTATCGTGCAGTGTCCTGTGCAGTTTTAATTAAACAGTGCAGTTCGCATTTGATATGAGTAGTTTATGTCGTGGAGTGTTCCGAGTTAACTAAACTACATAAACAAGTGCTATGTTAAGAGGTGAGAAACCACAAACTTATATAGATATGGGGTCACGCCCCCCAAATAGTACCCTTAAAGGTGAAGTTGCTAATACTTCTAAACTAACGTCTAATGTAAAAACATCAAATCGAGTGAAACGACGTAAAAACGAATCGGATGACATGGAAGTGGAGACCACTTACAATGTATCCACAAAAAACCGATTTCATTCGCTGTCAGACTCTGATGGGGATGAATATGAAGACGAGGCAGAAGGAGAAGAAAAGGAAGTAGAAGAAGAAACAATGGATTCATCTGCAGCCAAGACAAATCATTTTCCATCTCCGCGTATAAAAATTCCTCCAATTGTGTTGTACCATTACATATCACAACACACTCAAACGTTAAATTCTTTACGGCAATCGCTAACAGAAGATATAGACATAATATACAAAGGTGACCGGTTAATTATAAAATCTAAAAACAAAAATGACTACAATCGTATTCTAGAAGCATTAAACAAGGCTGAGATGGAGTATCACACGTATACCCCAAAAAATGAAAAAGAGCTTAGGATGGTGTTAAAAAATGTACCACCAAATCTTACGACGAATGAAATTCACGAAGACTTACAGCGAATTGGACTTAACCCTAAAAAAGTAATACAAATGACAAAGAAACCGTCGGCTGACAACCCGACTGAACGTGTCTACCCTATGTTCATAGTCACCTTTGATAACACAATAACACCTCAAGATGTGTACAAAAACAAAAGAGTGTGCATGTGCATAGTGCAGTGGGAAAACTATAAAAACAAGTCTGGGGTTACCCAGTGTTACAATTGTCAGTCGTTTGGCCATACAGCCACTAACTGCAAACGTAAACCAAAATGTGTCAAATGTGCAGGTCCGCACATTACAGCTGATTGTGCCAAGGGGAAAATCGCTACACCAAAGTGCGCCAACTGTCATGAAGATCACCCTGCTAGCTACAGACAGTGTTCAGTGTATGCGCGACAGCTAAGCTTGAAAAATCAAAACAAACAAGAGGCTGTCCCCAAGACCTTGCAGCCTCCAAATATTAGTGGGAATGACTTCCCTCCTCTCCCGAGAACTTCCACCACTCCACAACAACCAGCATGGACCCGACCGTCTACTGTGCAACAACAAGACCAGCAAGAAAATTTGAGTTTCACACAAATGTTATCAGAACTGAAGGAAATATTTTCTTCTATAAACTTGACTAATATTGTTACGGTGCTTAAATCAACAGTGTCAAATGTACTCAAAGCCCCGGATAGCATATCTAAAATAGTGGCCTTAACGGAAGGTTTTTTAGAGCTATTTAGTAAAAATGGCTAGCTCCACGCAGCTTAACTATCTTTTCTGGAACTGTAATTCCATAGCATCTAAAGACAAAGTTTCCGAGCTAGAAGTCGTTTTAGTGAAACAGGACATTCATATACTCGGTCTTTGTGAAACAAAACTAACGGACCGTCACACCTTAAAGTTATTAGGTTATCAAGTGTATCGTAGTGATAGAAACCGCGCGGGGGGTGGAGTAGCCCTGGCTGTAAACAACAACATTAGACATTACCAACAAATAATTCCACCTCTGACTCACTTGGAAGCAGTTGCTATACACATCGAACATCCACAGCTTGCAATGACTGTCGTGTCAGTGTACAATCCTCCAAGTGTTCGTCTCAACATGCGTGACCTGCAGAGACTACTACAACTCAGCAACAAGGTGATCATCATGGGTGACGTCAACGCCAAACACGTCGCGTGGAACTGCTCGGTGAATAATCGTAATGGCTTATCTCTACTTGAACATTCGATAAACAACAATTATGTGATCGCAGCACCAACTGAGCCGACGTACTACCCCTCCAGGGAACACGCCCGCCCAAGCGTTCTAGATATCGCTCTCATGAAAAACATAAACAACTCATCAGAACTTACTTCAGTCCCAATATTGTCATCGGACCACAACCCGGTAACGTTTGAGATCAACAATGCATTCAGTCCACTACAACATAAAATTATCTATCAGTACAAGCAGGCCAACTGGAAGCTGTTTCGTGCTGAGATAATTAAACAAATACCAATTAACCCAGTAATACATAATATAAGGGACATTGATAACTTTACTGACGTACTCACTTCTAGTATACAAAATGCAATGGAATCAGCAATTCCCAAAATCCCATTGAAACTATCTCGTAAAGAATTCCCATGCGAACTGCGTGCACGAATTAAAATACGAAACGCTTGGAGACGTACGTGGCAACAGACTCGTGATCCACACCTTAAAACAAAACTAAACAACTTATGTAACAGCATCAAGCGGGACATATATGCTTGGCGGAATGTCATCTGGAATCAATTTTTAACTACCCTCACGCCCACGGATTCACTTTGGAAGACAACCACACGATTTCGACGGAAATCAAACGCTATTCCTCCACTCGAAACAGCCACAGGAACAGTTTTCTCACAACAAGACAAGACAGAAGCACTGGCCGACCACTTCGAACTCATACATTCCCAAAATAAAAACCTGGGCAACAGGCAACATGATCGAAAGGTAGACAAGGTGATACAAGAGCTAAACCGAAATAGTCAATTCGACGCTTCCACATGTACTCTGGCCACTCCACGTGAAATATCAACCATCATTAAACAAAGAAAAAACAAGAAAGCGCCGGGAGACGATCTAATTTCAAACTTAGTGCTAAAACAACTTCCAAAAACGTGCATATTCGCAATTACAATATTAATCAACCAAATGCTAATTCTGTCATACTTCCCCAAATCTTGGAAAATAGCTCAGCTTCTCGCTTTCCCCAAACCCGGAAAAAATAAATCGGAAGTCCAAAACTATCGCCCAATAAGTTTACTTGACTCCCTGAGTAAAATTGCGGAGAAAGTAATTTTAAAACGTATACAAAATCACCTAAGTGATAATAATATATTAATTAATGAACAATTCGGTTTTCGACAACATCACAGTACCACAGCTCAACTGACCAGGATTACAGAACATATCACAGACAATTATAACTTAAATAAGCATACTGGAATGATCTCACTAGATATTGAAAAAGCTTTTGACACTGTTTGGCATAATGGTCTAATATGTAAACTAGTGTCAAACAATTTCCCCAAATACCTAACTCTTATAGTACAGTCTTACCTGCAAAACAGGAGTTTTTATGTAAAAGTGAATGATGTGAAATCTAGCATCAGACGCATCCTCGCAGGAGTCCCTCAGGGGTCACTGCTAGGCCCAGTGCTGTTTTCAGTATTTATAAATGACATTCCTCGTCTAAAAAATGTTCTTTTAAGTGTATACGCAGATGACACCGCTATTGTGACTTCTTCCTTTAGAATCAGTGCAATAAAAAAGAGACTGGAAGCAGCGTTCCTCAAAATTAAAAAACACTTCCATCGATGGCGAATTAAAGTTAATGACTCAAAAACGACAGCAATCCTATTTACTAAGCGCAGACCAAGAAACATCCAACCATTACTTATAAACCATAAAATAATAGACTGGTCCCACGTACTAAAGTATCTAGGTATTTACCTTGATAAACAACTCACTTTTACCTACCACATTAATTGCAAAATTCAGCAAGCATACTCCGCCATATCACAATTGTATCCCTTATTTAACAGACATAATCATATGAACAAACAAAATAAATTAATTCTGTACACTATGATAATTAGGCCAATTCTAATGTATGCATGCCCAGTATGGAGTTCAACCTGCACATCTAACTATAGAAAACTACAAATAGTACAGAATAAATGTTTAAGAATGGCAGGAAACTTACCACGAAGCACATGGATATTCGACCTACATAACGCTTTTAATCTACCTACTATTAAGGATTTTGTGTTTAATATCACTGATCGCTTTTACTCTAAATGTAATGTTAATATTCATAATAAGTTAATATCTAGTATAGGAGACTACAGTCTAGATTCACTTAAATATAAAAGGTACAAACATAAACGTACAAAACATATTTTACTTTAATTCTGTCCTTTTTGTTCAATCTTACTAAAGCCAATTTTATTTCAAGAGAGTACCTGCTATAACTATGTGTGTTCATTAATTTAATTAAGTCACGTCTTACTCTCTTCCGAAGAGGTTTTTTTTCAACTTTTTTTCCTCATCTTATATATTATGTATTTTTCTTGCCGAATCGCCAACCTTTATGTTTCTGTCTTTATTTTATGTTAAAATGTTAAAAGTTACTACTTAGGAAATTTTATGAAGAATACATGTACCTTGTTTGTTTATAATTTAATAAATTGTGTTTCTACTTAAAAAAAAAAAAAAAAAAAAAAAAAAAAAAAATCTATAGTAGGCTAGATGCGCAACCTAGCAGCTACAAGCGTGTCAATTTGATACCATCTTGAAATAAGCAAATAACACAGGCGGGAATAGGAGTTTATAATGCGTCTTTCTGCCATTGGCAGCGCTAGCAGTACTAAAAGGTCCAAATTAGCATGTAAATTGCCCATTTCAAAATGGCTTCAAATCGCTACGCTTGCTACTGAGTGGAAGGTTGGGGGACTGGTGATCTAGCCTACTACTTTAGCTGTTGAATAGCATTGATATATACCTACTTGACAATGGCTTATTAAAAGCGAACATTGGTTTTGAAACAGATAGATTTTAAACTTTCTACAGTTGGAAGTTAAAAAGCAAAACAGAGCCGATCGTCCATCTATAAGCCCTCATTTGCAACACGGAAGCAAGAGTTGTTGCCACCAGAGAGTATAGAATAAGGTGCCACAATGAAGCATAGGTTTTCGTGAAAGAGGGCCCAATCCGCAGCGTCCAAAGTCGGTAAAGTAGTACAGGTACTACCTTACCGACCTTGCGTAGCGCCAACACTTTCTGTTTACATTATATTTCACGTTTGAATGGGAACTTACTAAAAATAGTTGCTGATGATGATAATGATGAGATGGCTCTATAAGTCTTGTGTTTTGGCAACGAAGCTAATCCAGACGATGAGTAGGTAATAGATGAAGATAAAAGAGTGTCACGTGACATCTATGCTCAAACCAGGATTCAAATGTGTAACGCATAATCCGTCGTTAACGAGACTAATGCCTATAACTAGAGATACGTCTTTTTAGCAAAAATGTTCTCTAAATTTAGCATTAATTATTTAAAATTAAGCATTTTGTAGCATTTATATTTTTCTTTCCGTCAAAACCTTGTATATCAGGGGGTTTCTTGCACTTCAAATGAAAAATTATGTGCAGGTACCAGTTAAAATCAATTCAGTTGTAACTTTTAAATGCAGTTCTTTACTATATTTCAATAGGAATGGGAACACATTATTTTTTGTAAAATAAGCATTTTGTAGCGTTTTCAAAAATAAAACAATAAATAAATAGGAGGCTATCTAAAACCTAAAACGCTAAAATCAAGTATATCTACCTTATAACTCATCTTTACGTCAGTTTGTACTAGTCAGTGGGGCAGTAGTTCACTGTGCTTCTACATCACATTACATGTCGTACATGAAAAACATTATTTGTAGGAACATCTGCTGTAATGGGCACATAAGCACTTTTATAGAATAATAGCTAATGTGGTCATCTTGATATTACTGCCAGTGCCACGCGATTTATTAGACGGTTGTCATACGAACACGAAGATAAGCAGCACGAGGCTAGGCTATCAGGAGAGAGGGTGACCGCTCTGCGCTCCCCTCCGAAACATACCGTTGGTAACAGAGCAGATTGGAGTTTGCAAGCTTGTGTAACAGATTCGTTGTTCTCATCAACTGCTCGGTAGTTCAGGTTAGTGAATACATATAGAGTTATGAGTGGTCAAAGTTACACTGTCCGGTCGGATGGGACGTAAAGCTGGTGGTTCTTTGTTACTTTCCGACGGAAGAAGGCTACGTTTTCCTCCTCCCTACTTCATATTCATCTTAAATCGTCACAATACAATATAGTAATGAATAA
Organism: Isoperla grammatica; assembly: GCA_945910005.1. Classification (NCBI taxonomy): domain Eukaryota; kingdom Metazoa; phylum Arthropoda; class Insecta; order Plecoptera; family Perlodidae; genus Isoperla; species Isoperla grammatica. The sequence continues at coordinate 33,590,047 of OX246737.1, read as the reverse complement.
TTCAATATTGAATACAAAATATAATAATAATAAATACTAATATATTGCATATTTTACACTAGTACTAGTGGGACCTCAATAAAGCTATGCTAGGGATGTTGCTGATTGCTACAATAATTTACAACACATTTTGTAAGCGAAACTATCAACAGCACGTCATGTTTAGTATTGTAACTTATCAATTGCCACTGCATAGTTCAGAGTAACATGTAGCATTGAAGTTAAACAGCGTTCTTCACTCGCTTAGAAATGTATTTGTATAAATCCCCCAGTGTCGGAACGAATTTTGAACTTTATTGAAATATCGTGTCGTAGCTGGAATCTGCAAGGTAGCCAACCTAAGTTTAGTTCCTACGGAGACGCTTAAACAGCTGTCGTCATTTAAAACGACCTAATATTTTAATCGTGTGGCACAATGTTTAGTAGAAGACTGGCGATATTTGTCTGAAAACGAAGTTGTTAACGGTAAACAAGCTAATTTTGGATTCGGATGAGTTCATACAAACTTGGAGGAGTGCTTTGAGGGTTCATTAGCAACATTCACGGACGACATCATGAAAAAAGCTTCCGGTAAGTCTTATTTCGGATAGCGACAGAAACATCATTCATCCTATTACAAGTCCTGTCGGGGTACCAATCAGTCAGCGAACATAGCTTCTTATATGCCTCCTAATTGCCCAACATGCACCTGGTTCAGAGAGACATGATTGCAATTAACGATCTTGCGCTTTGCATAGTGTGGAGTCAAATTATGCACATGACTGAATTTCGGGGAGCGAATTTTGAGCGTTTAGGGAACACATTATTTATTGTACTGGACAACAGTGTTGTAAAATGTAATTGTGTTATCTAATATATGGCTCCTTGGTATTTGGGATTATTCTTACTTTCAATGCAGAAGGTCCATGGGCTCGATTCCCAGTTGCTGGGATACCGGCATTCACTTTTGAAGTACTAGTCTACATGTTATAACGATGAATATGACTCTTCAAGAGTTTAGTGCCGTAAAAGTATCGATAGTACGTAATAAGTGCTATAATTTCGCCTGTCACTCAAAATTATTTGTCGTAACTGAGTGGGTACAAAATAAATACACAAACAAATCATCATAGCAAGCGGATACCATTTTGTTCGTGCATTCGCGTTTGTTTTCACTGAGGTGCTGGTGCTGGCCTCTTGGTACTGTAGGTTTATTCCTGCTTCCAGTGCAGGAAGTATATGGTTCAGATGCCGGCTAGTTAGGGCTGGGGTATTTTAGCTTCTCGATTTGACTTTCATCGATCGATATTATACTGGCCGGTGATTTTGGAGCCGTCATAGCAACGCGAGGCATATTATCCAAATTGTATAATTTCTCCCATTGAAAATCGGTTCTCGCAACTGAGTGTATAGACAAGTATAAAAACAAAATATGTACTATTTTTTATTTTGTTTTCATGTATGCTCGTCTTTACTATAAGACGACGAACAGTAATACGTCCAAGCACACATCATTTGGTCGAGTTCCACAGCACGTGACGTGTCCTATGGTGCCAACAAAATTATCAATTTCTTGACCAGCATTGTCATAGTACGATCACGACTAACAAAAAACACACTTGACAGTATTTTCATATTGTAGCAAATCTCCTAGGGACGACTTGCCCTTCTTTATATGCTTAGCGAGGTGTATTAGGAATTTAGGGTAATTTGATAGTTGGAAATGAGTGTCCAAGGGCTAAAGCAGAGCTCAATCCCAGCATTCCTCTCATAACTGAGGTTACATTACGAACGAACTTCAAAAAGAAGTGATAGTAGCGGGAATCGAACCAACAACATCCTGAATCCGAACCTCGTTCGTGTACTGTCACTTGCCTCCCCCTCCCCCCCCCCCCCCCCGTCACCCCGTCAACACTTTCGGTGGCTCTTCACTTTCAAATCTGTTACAGTGGACGTACCGTACGAAATTATTCAATGCATACCAATGCCGTGCTAATCTGCGGCTGCCATCATTCTTAACTGATAAACGATTGCAAAATATATTTTCTAAAACGTTTTGTTCGTAAATGTTTAGCTGAACACTCGAAGCACGTGAATATATCACCTGCCAAAAAAATCACTATCGGTAACTTCTTTGAATGTTAAATTCGATTACGACTAAAGGTGCAGCATTTCTTAGACAGCTGTCTGGCACGCTCGGTCTACGATTTGTACGAATCATTATCTGTCTGCTACGCCATAATCATAATAAAACCCCGTCCAATTGTAATGACATTCAAATGGAAGCGCTCCGTGCGTTGACTTGACTCGCTCGCACTGACCAAGGACGTAGGTTATACGATCCAGTGAAAACACTTTAGTAGTCATTTATTTATCTAGGTTATGGCGATGACATGACGCAGCCGCAGTGTAGCCAGCACACGACTCTCGGCCGTTGCATGCGAAAGAAAGGCACGTCGGGTCGGATACACTACATACTTTCTCTCGGCCGCTTCTTCAAAACATTATGGCAAATGAACAGAATCATAATCTAAAAAAGAAATAAACAGGCTTCTGTTATAATGGGAGAACGGCTGATGGGAGAGAGTTCGTCTATTTCACTGTATCTCACTCACTCACACGGGTTACGCCGAAGTTCATCGCTAACAGGGGACGTACCTTACACTAGTTTTTACACAACACCGGTTGCTTCTTAATTATATAGATCTACACTTGCACTTCTGTAAACTCACATAAGGGGGTGTTTACGTTGTTATACTGAACCGTGTAAAACCACTCAGCGGGTAATTGGTACTTTGTGTTATCCTGATTAGAATCTTCCTTATAAGTTGATACAAGTGAGCATCAAGATTAAAATGATTAATTATTAACACATTTAAATGAAGTTTTTGGATGGATGGAGAAAGCCTAAACAACTTAGTAGCTCTAGGCCAATTGTGTGGGAATAAACTCGGAGACAGATACTCTCCTCTCATACATATTAATTGGTTGAGAATAATACGATTTAACGGTTAAACACATATTTTCATAGAGAAATATATTATGTTTGAATTAACATGATTTTTTTAATTTTCAAATTTATATTATATTATAATATTACCAGTGATTAAAATAATTATACAATGCCTTGAATATAGACAAAATGATTGAATTTATTTAATTGTGCTATTACATTACCACATTGCACGAGTCATGCATTACCACAATACATCTCTCAGCGATCGTCCGATGATCCTAAGAAAATTAACTTTCTCAACTTGACATAAATAATTTGATTACATCTTTTAACTACTTCATTAAAGTTGATTTCAATTTACCATCTCACGTTACAGAATGACTAACCTCGGGGCGATCTGCAGACTAATCAACGTTATTTAACTTGAAAAGAGAACAGTTAGTTATTAGTTGAAAGGATTTATTCCATCATAAATATACGTGAGATTATGACATTGGAAACGTGTGGTTGAAGCTAGTTCAAGGCAGTAGAATAATTGCATTGCAATCGTCTTAACTGCCATCCCATTCGTGGTTTTCAGAAAGAGTGAATGCTAGGGTTGGTATAATATAACAAATTGGCCACGAACGTACAGATGAAAATCATCTACAGTTTGGTTTGAAGAAAATAATATGAACGGTGATAAATTATGTGAGTGCAAAATAAGATGATCTTGTGGAAGACGAATCCCTATAAAACATTGGTTTTAACTGAGTATACATGTATTGCAAAAAACCCGTATATCCCTGCTTTAGGGTGACCGGGCTTTACTAGGGTGTTTTGGATAGTTTGGAAAGACTGCCCGGCTGTCTTACATGACTAAGTCACTCAATACCGACATTCTCCTGGTGATTTATGCCACTGTGACTTACCACAACACTGACAAGGTGCTGGTGAAGTATTTATTTATGTAACCAAATGTTCGGTAAATCAACAGCATCTAACATTCCCGCAAGACGTAACATTGCGTACTATTGTAAAGAGGAGTACGTCAACAATATCTCGAGTAGAAGTGAAAGGATTAGGCTAATGAGAATGATACGTGTGTGAATGCTTCCAAGTGAAAGCATCAATGGTCTGCTATGGTTTCAGGCCATGAAATATACTGATTCGGGGTTGAGGTGCCATCTTTACATCTTTACTGTGCAGTATCTCGCGATGCCTAAAGCTAATAATCAGTGCGTTACTGTTTCAAGTGCAGAATATGAACTTAGCGGTACAGTACTGGATGTGACGTATAGTACCAACCCCTCCATAATCTTTGGTACTAAGCTGTGTATGATAACGGTGTGGGTTGATACATTTCTTGTTTTAAATACGTAGTATTTATTATTGTTACATTTACTGAAAAATAATTGTTCTAGAAGAATTACTCTTAATTCAAATGTATACGCATATAACACCGTGTAAAATATGTTTTACAATTGAAATCATTCCATTATTGATTATCACTAGAGATACGTGAAAATAGCGTTTTGTGTATAGATGCTACAAAGCGCTATTTTTCAGTAGAAACTAAGGTTTTTCTGTTCCTATTTTATTATATTTAACATAGTAATTATACTTTGTTTATGATAAATGCAATTTGGTTTATTTTAATTTTAGTAGTATGACATGATTTAAAAATAAAAATTTGAGAATACTTCATTCTCAAGTTTTTTAATCTTGGCAAAAAAATAGATGCTACTAAACGCTATAAAATGACAATCGAAAATGCTATTTTCACGTATCACTAATTATCACTATCTGGAAATCCGCTAAAAAATATAACATGAACCAGCCACATAACGAGGTTAAGAGTGTGAAAATAAATAGCAGCTGAAATCTGTTTAGCACTAATTGGCTAACACCTCCACGTAATTAAGGTACATCAACAATTAAGAAGCTTGAATACTAGGCCGTTGTAGCTATAACCTTGTTACTTTAAAGTGTTTTGTCTGGCAACGCATTGACTTCACGTTTCAACACACGATAGACAGTTCAACAACAATAATACAGCTAAGTGGAGCAAATTATATGTTTGCTTTGAGCATTGAACGTTTTGGCAGAGTAGCGTCTCCAGATCTGTACTTCCGTTCGTATTTCTTCTTCATTTCCCGCTTCTGCTGGCTTCTTTCCCCGTACTGTTTTCTCAGGCGTTTTGTTCTACCCTCCCTCGCCTATTCCTTTATTATTCTATTCTCTCCACCCCCCCCCCCCCCTCCACCCCCCTCCCCCCCTACCAATTCACCTCTACCTTCACCACAACCACCAAACCATTCATTGATGCATGCAACAAGGATCAACTTCGATAAATTATTTTGCTTATATCCATTATAAGTAACTCAAATATGGCTTTACTTGGATTTCGTCCCTCCGACTATCACGCTCTCTGACATTTTATGTAATAACACTGGAATCAATTTTATTTGTAATATTAAGATTGATTCGTAAATCTAATTCTTTTCAACAACATTAGTAAACCGTAGACACTGATAAACTATAGTCGTATCTGTCAATTAGGTGTTAAAGCTTACTATTCTCGGTATTTTATTTACAAGAAAAAGTCTTTGTGCCCTAATCAACAAAAAATTTCACCGATTAATTAAAAACTATCCTTAGCAATGAATAGATTCATCATAAACCATATTCCTTTTCTTGTACAATGTTCAAGTGCATAAAACATAAATCTGTAATGTCAAATAACTGGAGCCGGATGAAGCCCTCTAATCCCGTACCAATCACATTGGAATTTTTCAATCTAACGGATGTTGCGTCAGCTGTCTACATAAAATATTTCAAAACTTTTTTTAGTAAGCATTCAATATCCCCACTTGTACGTCTCAAATTAACTTAAACTAATTATGGCATCATAACTCATAAGTGTTGTAGAAATACATCATTATCATATGCGTGGTTGACATCAGATTTATATGATTTCTCTCTTTCAGGAGAATAAAATAATGTATATAATATGTATTTATAGATATTTGGGAAGACATTATATGATGGTAATAAGTAGAACTAAATTCTAGGTATATGTTATACGCTAATTTGCTTGTCTGCAAACATTAATTAGAGTACGGGACCGGCCGCTATGTGCTACACCTGCACGAGCTAATAATATATGGAGTATGACCGCCAACAATGTTCGTGACGTCACGTAGATAGTAACATTCTTAAAACTTTGGAGGAAACATTCGGTCAAGACTGCTGGTGGCTGGAATCGAACCAGGGGCGTCACTAGGATTCTGGGATTGGGGGGGCGCAAGTAACTATAGTTGATTGGACTTGCGCGGGCTACACTGATTGTATTGCCGTTAAATTTTACTGCGAGCCGGTGAAAATATTCCAGGGCTTGAGAAAAAACAAGTTGATTTCGACGTATGCAGTTGTTGGGTTTAATTAAATACGTCGACAAATACAATTGTGTCTACACCGAAATTTGTACTCACTATAGCTGCTTATAGGTCAGAACTATAAGTACCGGTATACGAATGTGGAAGGAAACCATACAGAAAATTAGCACTTGACCACTTCGCGGGACTTGACGTCTTCACGACGTAGACACAGCTCGGGGATTTACTCCTCTCTCGTCTGTTGTCGGCCTTCTTTAGAGCCGACTACTGTAGGTATGGAAAATACACTCACCGGTAATATCACCATCAGTGTACTCTGTATTTGCCCTCCTCTTGCTAAAACAACCTAGCAACGTTGTTTGTTTGTTTGCGTTTGAAAATTTTTAACTAGCAGCACATGGTGTGTAGGGGACTACTGACTACACAAGACCAAGGCACAAGACTCTTGTGACTGACTGCGTGATTGCGATTTATCAATGAGCACGGAGCGAGCACAATATTTCTGCTAATACGTCATTGCGCGTCATTGCATGCACAACAGCAACTCGGCCTTGAGTCCAAAGGCTAAGCTAAGACCCTCACACCCTTCCCCGGCCCCATGTCAAGAGAATCGCTATCGCAGAGAGCTACGGACACGGTACTACATGCGTGTAGGCAGAGGCAGTCTCGTACATTCAAGCAATCAAGTACACATGGCGAAAGAAATTACGTGAACTTGGACTTTGGCCTCCTTCATTTCAGCCAAATAAATTATTTTAAGCTGTCATAATTCATGTAAAGTGCAGCTGTGACAGTGGGTGGTTAACTGGGGGGAAAAAACGAGGAAATTATTGGGGGGGCGTAGATTGCGATTGGGGGGGCGCAGGCCCCCTCCAAACCCCCTAGTGACGCCACTGAATCGAACTGGAACCTCCCAAATTAGTTCTCTATTGTGAACATCTATCGGTTAACGTAATATAAAAGCTCATATTTTCAGTGGCCAGCTGTGGCAGCTGACTGACATAAAAGCCATGTTTACACGTAGTATTGGATTCACACTCGAGACATGAAATTATTAAAATCATGTTTATAGTAACCACGAAAAAGCTACTTCAGAGTACGTTTGTCAATGTATGGGTTAATCAATGTATAACGAAGGTAAATCACATTTTCTCCTCAAATATAGGTTAGGTATTCAAACGTCATTGTGATACTCTTTCTGTCGCCCTTGTAAACCATTTACGTGGAAATTGCGATCGAGGATTGTACCGCTCAGTGTTGAGTTCAGTGATAAGTATATATTCTTCGCATACACGTGTCTTAACCCAGTATGATTACGATATGTGACTTGTTCGCTGTTTCTCCTTCAATGAACACAAGTGTTCGTGAATATCCTTTGTTTCCCCTCATGCACGGACACGTGATGTGCTTCCAGCAGCCAATCAGAATGGACCTTCAGTAGCGCGCGCAGGGTCCATGTTGGTTGAACCTGATTGCCAGCATTTGCTTGTTGGCGCGTCTTGGCGCTTGTATGACTATGACGTCATTTCCTTCCTACGCCACCTATATTTACTCCGAGATTGATGCACTAAACGTAGAACGTGTACTACAGCAATGCGGGGTTGTTTTTTGTTACGTGGGCCGCTGGCCTTGTGGGTTTATTTCTGCTTTGAACACATAAGAGCTAATATGTGTCAAATACACAATATTTAACAATGATAGATCGTTATCCACAAATAACATAGGTTTAACTTTCATATGTCTGAGAAGAGCATGGCTCAAATTTCTATTGGCATTTAAAGTTTGAAATTTGTACCTTGCCACTACTTCATTGCGATAGGGTCCATAACGTCAATCGTTGGTAAACCACACATTTTTAAAAACTTTTATCAAAACTCTTTTCAATTTACAACCATCTGGCTTCTTAGAACAGTACTTCAACAACAATGAAGTACTGTTCTAAGAAGCCAGATAGTTGTGAATTGCAAAGGACTTTAATAAATTCGTTTCAATGCTAATTAAGAGTGCGTCTCTAATCGTAGTAGCAGACTAACGCAACAATGTGAGTATGGGTAAAATCATACTCAAAACAGCGTTCTCTAACCCTATTGATAAGGTCGGTTGTGAACCAAATGTTTGACGTAATTCCTTGTTTTTCCTGCCATGTGTGAAAATTTCAGGTACCGATATTTTTCGTCAATGAACTCGATATTCCAAAATATAGAAAACAATGTTACATATTGGTTAGAAAATGATTTTTAACTTCGTAGAATAAAAACACAAGTTCCCTACTAACGATTCGGGACATTCATGTTGTGTTAATCATTAAATTATCTTAGCTTTATCGATGGTATAGGTACCAACAGTGATGCAACCAGTGGCTTTAGGTAGAATAACTTTCCTGAACATCAGCTCTGGTAACCCAGTGGGAAGACAATACATTCGCATGGTTGTGCAATTATATTTATAGCCCGATCATTATAGACGCGTGTATTATAGTCTGCTAGAACAGGACATGACGTCTGCTTCCGACTTCCGTCTGTTTATGTTGGGAACTGCTCAATTCTACATCCGTGTTCTAGCCGACTGTTTGTTTTTGACTGTTTTGTTTGTTGTTTCTTTTATGTGGTGTGAGATAGTTAAAACTATCCATGCTTTACAGTAATAGTATTTGCGAATAGAATATTTTGCACTTCATTAAAATGTGCATATTAGTCTCTTTGTATTGGATAGATTTTTATTTTCCATAAAATGCCGGGTACGTATAGTCTACGCCATTTACTCATACGTGTAATTGCAAAAGACAACAAAAGATAGAAGACTTTTGCATTGCAGCAGTCATAGCAATATTCACCGACTGGGACTCAAAACGGAGATCATTAATATAGGTTCTATACCTACCTATACCGGTGGTCCAAGGTCCGTAGGTGGGGGCTCGTCTGAGGTTTACGGAACCTCCGCCAGCTGGGGATTGACGGACCTTGCCGGTGGTCTTACCATTTGAGCTACCTGGGTAGTTGGACCAACTCATTACTATGTCTAAATCTCGAACCTGTTTTCTGCTTTTCCTTTGATTAGTAGAACAAACTATTAAACATTATTTTAAAACTAATTAGAGAATAGAGATATAGTTTTAAATGACATTCAAATTTACTTGTTTTATCAATATTTAATTTGAATTAAGAAATTACATGAAAAATGAAAAAAAGAATAACACAAAATAATTGTAAGAACATCATAAGCTACATGTAATTGTTTTAATATTTAAAATTCTTTTTCTTGACATTTTTTCAATGCCTATGTTGAATACAAAATTCTACGGAGGAGAACAGTGATTACATTATTACATTTTATAAATCGGTGTCTCTGTACGCCTTCGACTCAACTCTCCCCCCCCCCCCCCTACACCGCCCCCCCCCCCCCCTCACTGTAACCCCTGGAAGTAGACCTGCCGAGTGAGCGTGCTGGTAACAGTGGGCATCTCGCCCTCGTCAGCGCGCACTTGGTCACAGCTAACTGCCGCGCACAGAACAGCGACTCTGCTGCTCATGAAGGTTAGCAGTGTGAGCAGGTCTCGAGTCTTCGCATTGGCTTTCAGTTCATCGCAGAGCGCTTGCACGAACCAGGAGCCCTGGTTCTCATCCCGCCAGGGGTAGAACCCTACGAACAATACATTAATAAGCAGTGAAGGCCAGGCATGAATATACCCTACCCGGCTAGGACTCAAATCCAGGCCTGCTGACACGCTATTTGGGGATAATTACTTTTTTATTGTTATTGAGAACACTTAAGATATATTGAAAAAATGATTCCTACGAGAATTTGGTTTTGTAGCAGCTAAACCCTGAATTTAAAATACTGTCGAATTCATTCATTGTTGTGATTGTCATTTCAATAATTGATTACTTCTAAATTATTGAATATATTTCATAAATAAAAATCTTGACAATTGCAATATTTGAATGTTCTTAAGTTCATTGTTTGCTGATTCAAAACCAAATTCCGCGTAGGTCACTTCTTTACTATCTTGAAGCTTTCACAAGATATCAATAAACTACATTGCGAGCTATACCCATTGCTGTTCAGCATTACGCGTTAGCGTATTCGTCTACAAACATATTCTACATCTTGTCTAGAAATATTTCGTAGGATTTTCGGTTGTAGGGTGAATTTCAGCTTTGCCTAATACCCCTCTTCAGGTCATGAACTAGCTATAGGTATATTAGGGTGTTTGGAAATTTGATAGTATATGGTATAGAGAAGGAATGCCCATCTTATAGCAGTGGTTCTCACTTTTAGGTTTTACGACCCCCTTGATGGACTGAAATAATTTGGCGACCAAAATAAGTACTTCCAACAACTAAATCCTATATGCATGCGGATTTTGGAGCAATGCTGAACTGGGTAGGTACTTTGGGAGTACTTTACCAGTAGAACCTGTAACAGTACTGGGCGAATATTAAGACGGAGTCTGGGCCAAAGCCCCAGATGTTGGAAGCAAATACATTTTGAGATCTTATCTGCCGTTAGTTCCCGGAAAAAGCCATGATCTTCAAATCACTGAAAAAACTCGGCTTATATTTGTTAACAATTTGTATTTGAAGTAGATACAACTAAAACTATAATTAATACCACTTTACAATTTAAACTATATGTTAATAATACACACTTTGAATAAAATATGTAAAATATCAAATATCAATTATTATTGTTTCAGGCTAAAGTATAGTGCTGTTGTTTTCATAACTTGTTCTAAACCAATGGTATAGCGTTTATTAAATTCCCTCAGCCATCAAGATCAAAATATTCTATGATTTCATTTACGAGTTCCAAAATTAATGTTGTTGCCTCTATGATACTTACCAACAGGTGCTTTTGATCGTACCTTACTTGAGTGCCAAATTTCTCAAGAAAGAGAAGACAAGTTATTTGTGAAAGATGTTAATCAATTTTGTATTACATTAAAAGTCGTCCAAGCAACTTGTGAGAGAAGATTTATAAACACTGTAGACGAATACAAATAAGGCAGATGAAAGAAGGGTTGAATATGATTGATTTGGTAGTCAAGAAAAATGTGATGACACGGTCATTAATATAATTGTAGATTTAGTAGAATTCAGTAACATAGTAACCAAGCGAGCACATGAACAGGAACAGAAAGAAAGAGAAGACCGAGACTCCAGTCAGGGTCAGATGTTCACATCACTACATTACTTTCTCGCGATATCGCTTCAACCCAAGAGCATTTCTCTAAATTAACTCAAATTGTAAGCATAGAATCTCATACAACGAAGCGTTAGCAGCAGCGTAGCTCTCGATCATTTGCGTAGCCCAGGGGCAGTTGAGGTCAATGTGGGTTTTTCCTTTTACTTTAACCAAGTGCTTATACAACGGTACACAAAAAATCATTAGACAAACTATGCATCAGACATTGTTTTTAAAACTTTTCCAATGTTCTCTGAAGATAGTCCACTACCAATCGATTAACATTGTCGTGAACTTGATAACTTGATAACGCGCTTAAAACATTTGAATCTCCCGGTATAAATGGTAAAAAAAGCATTAATTTTATTAAGTATGTCTTTGCAGACATAATAACAATACGTAAAAAGTCGTGATAAAAACAAGATTAAGTAATTACAGTGTTTAAATACATTCACCTTAATTATATCGCAGCTCACGCACATTAGAGAAAGTGCGTGCGGCATCGTTATGCCAATGCTATCGTTTAGTTCAGGACAACCTTCTATACCCATACATTACGCTGTCTCATCACTCGAGGTAAGATGGAACTAAGCGTATAACAAGGTAACGAGATGTTCTCTGGTGTTCAATGATACTCGACGGCTCAGTCATCTCTAATACTAAACGATTCCAATTAAACATATACGGCTGTTCAGCGACAGTGTTTTTACTTTTTATACAACATTTTGACAACATTTATACATTTTTTGTGAGCTCGCGTAGTTATACATTTGTTAAAACCATACGCGTTTAGCTGATTCCAATAGAAGGCCAACTAATTTCATTTTCTACGTCTCTAGTTCCTACCATCTACTTAAAACAGGCGCGTTAGGAAAAATCTACACCCTACGTTGGATCTCCGGCAATTCTTAACACAGAGTGCGAGACAAATTAGGACGTGTGTGTGTTAGAACGCTTGGAATCTGTGGGTTTTTGTTGTTACAAAGGGGGTATAAAAAGACAGTAGATAAAAATCTGGGGTAGACTATAGCGGCCTTTACACGTACACTCTTGCGCGCACGCTTGCGCGCACGCTTGCGTGGCGCGTTGTTGTGCAGAGGAAAGACAGCGCGCAAAACCGTGTGTTGGAGCGCCGCGCAAGAGTGTGGTGTCTATAAAACTGCATCACACTCTTGGGCGCACGCTCCGCAGGGAAACGAAAGCGCGCGTTCAAGAGTGTGCGTGTAAATGCCAATCTCTTCGTCTTTACTTCACTTTTGCGTGGTGCGTGGAGTGTTCGGAGTGTTCAGATGATTCACGACGTTCTTTCCCTTGCAAGGCATTTGCTTTTACACGGACAGTTTTACCTGCAGGAAAGAACGCGCGACAACGAATCCCGCGCGCAAGAGTATCGCGATCGCAAAACTTCGATACGCTCCTAGCGGACAAAATTATCCCTAAGCTAACGGGTCTAGCGCTCTAACTGTCTGCGGATTCTCGCACAAACCACGTGGTACTTATCTCGTTCTAGCTCTTATACTATTCATTTTGAAGGAAAAACTTATAGGAAAGCGGATTAAGTTTACATGCCAATAGTCATCATAAAGTTTTTTTCAAAATTATAGACTCAGTAGTTTACTTGTTATAACAACTCACGCAAAAAATCGGAAAATGAGCAAAATTTCTTATTGTTCTCTCAACTTAAATTGTTGAAAAACTAATGATCGGATTTTGACGAGAGTTCCTTTGGAACATGTACCAACAATGTAAGAAAATAAACAAAAAAACTTTCTAGATAGAAAGTGCCCCGAACGAAAATTCATAGCATGCACTAACATGCAGGGTGCAGTAGTTGGACCTCAAAAGCAGCGGTTTTGGCCGTGAAACTACGCACCCTGCATGTTAGTGCATGCTATGAATTTTCGTTCAGGGCACTTTCTATCTAGAAAGTTTATTTGTTTATTTTCTCACATTGTTGGTTCATGTTCCAAAGAAACTCTCGTCAAAATCCGATCATTAGTTTTTCAACAATTTAAGTTCAGAAAACAATAAGAAATTTTGCTCATTTTCAGATTTTTTGCGTGAATTGTTATAACAAGTAAACTACTGAGTCTATAACTATGAAATAACCTTTATGATGACTATTGGCATGTAAACTTAATCCGCTTTCCTATAAGTTTTTCCTTCAAAATGAATAGTATAACAGCTAGAAGGAGATAAGTGATCAACGTTTCGGCGATACCGCCTCATTGGCCAGTGACGTCACTTTCAAACGTCCTTGAGATCGCGAATTGGGTAGAGAGAGGCAGAAGGTCTGCGTGCCCATTGAAACAAGACGTTCTGAATGCAGACTTGCAAGCAGTGGCGTAACTAGCACTTGTTTTTTGGGGGGGCGAATACTTTTTAAACCAGAATAGATTATTGGTCGGGGTGACCATGTGTAAGAAGTATGAAAAAACAGCAGACTGATAAAGGCTGCTTCTGAGAGCCTGTTCATAGAGAATTATTTCTGTAAGATAGGTTGATATTATTTAGACACGAGTTCCTTACAAATATATTATGATATCTATTAAACAGGGATAATTGCATAGCAAATAGTGACATTTCTCCCGGTTGCAACAGCGGGTGAAACCAATAATAAATTGCATTTTGCCCCCCCATGCCCCTTCTTGACCGAACTAGGGGGGGCGGCGACCCCCCTCGCCCCCCCGTAGTTACGCCTATGCTTGCAAGTGTGTATGTATGCGCAACAGCTGATTCATTGAACAGGTCATAGTGATCGTAATGCACTCACATGTCACTGTCAGGATGTCAGCCTCGACGGGAACCATGTGAGACACTAAGACAGAGTCGGTGGCGTCGGTCTTTGTCTGATAGAACGTGGACCCTCGGCAAGCCTGGAATTACACGTAAACATGTAGTGGATTTATTCTGCGATGCCGATAATAAATATAAATATTATAAAATATAATATATAATAATATATATAATAATAATAAAAATATAGTAATATATAATAAATCCGGCGATTTTCTGAGATTGGAAGTGGCGCCCGGTAGAAACCACCATGCATTTTGTATGAAATGTTTGTTGAAACCATGGTTACCAGACCGAGATAAGTAAATCGGCCGATCAAAAAGTTTGGTGAATTCGGACCTATTTAGGGACCTTGGATACAAGTATTAAATTCAATGTTTTTAAAATATTGTTCCGGGTCGGGCTTATAAACCATTTTTAACCATTTTTTACTGAACAGTTTTATAACTGAAAAGCGATTATTTGATGAAGTTTGTACTTGGATTAATTTAGGCATGTTGGAGTATCAGATAATGTCCCTCGCATGTACAGTTAACTTTCGACATAAAACAGTTCTTCAAACCTAAATCTTTTCAACATAAATTTACTTGATACATAATAAACGTTCAGTGTAATATTTTATACACTTTGGTTTGGTTATACACTTTGGCATATTATCGAAATATTAAACTAGACGGAACATAATAATATTGTTCCAAGATTAAATTTCTTGCTAAGATATTGACCGTACGAAATTGCGACCTATTTCTTTCTGGTATCAATTGGGTTCGTTATGCGGGATGCCTCATCCAAATGAGTCTCTGGCCGAAATTAATCTGCGTTAATTATGTATATCTATCCGGAACGGTATTTCATAATGGGTGTTTCAATACAATTTGCTTAGTGAAAGACCCAAGACTAGAAAGACCCATCTGGATAAATAGATCATGTGCAAAAGGGGCTACGCTCCCTGGTTTTGTTTTTATGTCGAATGTAAACATGTGTTACACTTTAAAAATTAATAACCGTTGAAAACTTACGTCTACGAGGAAGATCTTTGGTTTTCCTATCAATGTAGAGCACCTATCACCAGTGAATGGCTTCACAAGCATTTCCTCATTATATGGTAAGTCTTTGGAGAAGAGCGAACCGAACAGTCGAACGGTCAAGACAGCAATTAGCAAACAGTCTGCGTCCGAGTGGTCCATTTGTGACGCTGCAATGAGAAGTAGTGACACGTTAGGTGTAACTGAACTGTTAGATTAATTGCAGGAGTGGTTGTTATATCATAATAAATAATGATACACTACGGCGACTTCATTAATTGTCGACATAGGCTAAGTACATCAAGGGTCATGTCTTTAGTTAATTATTGCCTTAATCTAATTACCGAATGAATAAGCGACAAGTGTTGATGAGAAATAACGATCATTAACCATATCGGATAAAAAATGAGTGCAAAAAAAGTTTATGTGAGAGTAAATACGTTTTCTCCTCTACCCTTGGTATGTCTTATGTAGCCGCCTAAGGTCGGGCCCAAAACCTTAACCCTCACAAATCGTTGCCAATTCAATGTGGCTGCTAATTTTTGTTGTTCATACATGTATTTAGCATACTGACTTCTAAATTTAATAGGATTGGTAGCGTTATGTAACATATATGTACAGAACATTTATTTGACAAAGACGCTACTTTGTTGATCTACATTACTTGAAATAGTTTGATTCAAAATTGTTTTAGACTTGCACGGTAAAGTGCCAACACGGGTTAACTAATTGCATTTTCCGCAGGACAAAATGTGCGTATTTGAAAATAGTGAAATAAAAAAATAAAAATAAATTCGTATTTATATAGAGTCTGCCCACTCAGTAACAAGACTGATTTTCAGTGGGGGACTTTAATTTAAAGAGACTAAGCCAACCCTGTAGGCTCCGAACACCATCGACGAGTGAGCGATAATCAATCAAAGATCTATATTTCAAATATGAAACAGATGAATGTTGGACTGTGCGAACACCTGCGGACAGATAAGGCCGATTTAGAACAACTTTGAATTTATTGAGTGCTTTGTTGCTTGGACGGCTCCAAAGTCACCGTTTACTTATTCCTAAGCCGAGAAGTGATGCAATTGAATCTATATTAGAAGTTGAAAATCTTTTGCCTGAAGCGGGATTTGAATCCGGCACCTTCTGCATTGTTTATGTGGTATATGTTGAGTGGTAATACTCTAATATAGTTTAACAACTAAGAAAATTATACATTAAAAAATAGTCTTGTGTGCGCACACTTATATATCACCTGCGATAACAGTATTTTAGCCTTACCACGGTAAATATATTTATTTTCAATTTATCACTTCCGGTTTATTTTCTTGCGTATGTCACGTAGTAGCAAAAAATGAAACATAGATTTAACTCACGTAAATATATAATAACTTCATTTGCTATTTGTTCTATTTCAGTAATATTCTTACGGTAGTAATCACACACATTATTCACTTAGCGTAGCTTGAAGCGCCACAGTATTGAGCAAGCAATCACTGTAAGTATAGGGTTTACTTTACACATGCGAACTACAGACAGACAAAGTAAAAGTATGGAGCTAACACAGAATTATTTAACGACGTTTTGATGTAATAAAAATATATGCCCAATGTTATAAAGAAAGAAAAATGTTATGCCAAAACATGTTATGAGTAAAAACTTAACATCCCTATTATGCAATAAATCCTGATTAGCCGCTTGGGTATTAAAACGATCACATTTACTGAATAATGCAGTTTTTGTTAAAATAAAATGTGCACTAATGATGACTGTGTCGATATGTTAGATAAAGCCACACGAAATACGCAATTTTAAATCTCTGCTGATCATTATTTTGAATTTCTTTGGAGATTTGAGTATTATGACGATTTGTACGAAAAATGTAGAGAAACCCCAGTTTTTACGAACGCTTTCTTGATAGGGAGCTTAACGACTACCTGCATTAAGTTACCATTTTCGTTTCTTAAGATTGTGGAAGAACGGACCACATTATGTTCACTATATCCCCAATCTATTGGTCATTTGATATAATAATGTGAACACCCTAGATACAATTTACAATAAGCTTTACAATACGCAATTTTAAATCTCTGCTAATGTCTATATTAGTCTATAGTTTACTTGACAGGCAGGAGTGAGATTGGGATTGAGTTGAAATAGAATTTAAACTCAAATCTCAACTTACGTTTACATTTCATAGGATACAATAATATTGTATCACTTCATCACCTCATCACCTCAGATTGAACATTACTTTCCAATATCTCTAACATTTTGTATTTATTTATGATGGTTGCACTGGGATTGGATACAAACTCAATCCTAGTTTGAATTCTCTATATCGGGAATATTATTTAAGTTTCCTAAAGTATGTGCTCAACTGCTTGGAAGTTGTGCGACAGCCGACAACCGTTTGTAAACAATATCACAGTTATTTTGGAATGTACGCAAAGTGTGTTAGGAATGTAACAAATGACAAGTTGTGAGAACAAGTGTCGTTTGGTACTTAGAGCAAATATTAGTTAATATTTATGTTATGTTCAACTAATTTTATTATTTGTTTGCTCAACTATTTTTACCTAATGATTTGTCAAAAGTTTAGCGGGTTTGCTTTTGGCTCTCTGACGCGCAGTTTATGATATTTAGGTATAAAATAGCGCAATTTGCGCCAGGTACTTATAGATAATGAATAACGCAAGCAACATCACATAAGGACTTAACCTACTATTCTCCAGTACAGACTTGAGGTTTGCTAGTTCAAGATCGTGGAACACTTGAACCTCGAACCCCAAGGCTGCGAGTTCTGTCTCAAGATCACGACACTCGCGTTCTGTGCTGTCTCGCGGCGCCAAACGCTCGAACTCGTTGTGGTTGAAGATAATTGCCACACCGCGGCGCTCGTGTCGCATCGGGTACTCTTCGGCGTCCTTCGGCACCTGGACCCAAATGATGTCGTCACCTTCGTCATTCCGCTTAGATTTCGTAGTCGACTTCTTCCTGAAGAGCAAATTTGATGATTTTGAACACTAGTGAGGGTACGTTTTTAGAAAATATCCGAATTACAAAATTCAACAAGCAGTGCAGTTTCAGGGAATACTGGAAGTCGGCTATTGTGACTGTTTCTAAGTAGAAACGTATACTTACTTGATACGATTTTGTTCCAATCTTCGGGATTAAGTGGGTTTGGGGTAATTTGAATTGCAAACACCATGATCGTAATAATATCGATTAATGAGATAATGATGATGATATGTGAGATAACTGTGATGATGATGACGATGATGATGATGATGATGGTAAACAAAAGTGGCGAGAAACTTACCTGAATGACAAAGATCTTGAGAGCTGTCTGGTAATTCTCTGTTTGACGGTGTGGATACCTTCAGCGAATGCATTTGAACCCCTTTTAGAAGGATCGCTTTGTGTCTCACCAACTGAATTGGTTTTCCTATTAGTTTCCTTGATTGACTCGTCGTTAATTCCCAAAAGTCGTTTAGCTTTTTCGTTGACCAGTTCTTCATTCTCATTTGAATATTGTTTTTTCAGCGACGCAGTAGAGTTTTCAGATGGCACTGATGGATACTTCGTCAGATTTATTGAACCTGATTGTTCAATTGTCTTTGATTCTACCGTAATATCTTGCCCATTTTTATTAACATGTCCATTCAATTGTTCATCGAAGTTAAACTCATTTTTTTCTGGATTAATTTTCTCGTTGTTTAAATTTCCATAAGTAGTTTGTTGTTCTATAGAAACAGGCATCGTCTCATTAGATTCTTCTTCCTCAACATGTTCGGCCGAGAAAAGTTCCTCGTTCAAATCAATCTCCCCCTCCCCCTCCAGAGCTTCACCCGCCTCCTTCTTCTCCTCCTCCAACTCATCCAACGACCTCTCATCTTCTTGAGCCATTTGTGTTTTCGGATCAAACAGATATCTTCTGTTCTCGAACCAGGAAGTTCTTCTCGCTGAAGAAGCAGCTCGATTGCTAACGGAAACGAACAATTAAAAGCACTTTTGAAATACAAACTTAGAACAGATGTTTTAACAGTTAAATATAGATGTTGCCACTTGCCACTTTACAAGCAATAATACTTTCGATTGAAAATAGTAAAAGGGAGTGTTTAAACTTCAAACACTGGCGTTTAAAGTTAAACTTTTTTGGATAACTCTGTTATAATATAAATATAGACCTACCTGGATTTGAAATCAATCCACTATTACATGGTTCGTCGATTCTAAATTAAAAGCATGGTCATAAACTCATCAAAATATGCATAGTATTGAATATTGATCGAAAAGTACCTTTTTGAAACACGCCTTAATATTATTACGTACTTTTAAAACGTCAACCTTATTTTGAACGGTACTAGCATAAATTATTGTTGATATGAGAGAAACTGAGCATCTTCTAATTGATATAAGTTATACAATAACATCATCATTGAAAATGATCTCCTTCAAAAACCTTTAGTGCCCACCTCTGTCGTTGGCCTATCCTATAGTTCACCTCGTATCTGACTTTTTTCAAAAAATGATTTTAGTGTCTCATTTAATTGTAAAAATGTCCCATATTATCCGCTAATACCACGTATCTGATTAACCAATAGAAACAGCATATACATGGTAGAAAACACATAATATCTGGAATGTGGAGCATTGCTCGTTTGCTAACTTCACGTATCAGCCACTTATTTTAGTTAATTAGTTTTAAAAACACTCATTTACTCATTAACCTCCAATATTTAGAGACTATACATAGTATTTGTATCCCTCATTACGAGTATAATAATTGTTTGTCTAGAATAGAAATAAAATAATTAATTAAATAGTATCATTTGAAATGTTGTTTACTGACGTCGTTCTTAAACATTTTGAGTTTTAGTAGATAAACATGGTGTTAGAACTAGGCCAAGGAGATTACTGACGTCATGATAACGGATATGTCAGCGAAGCGTCATTAAACAAGGCATGTAAACATACATCATAACACGTCCTCTACCCCAAGACAGGAAAAAATATTAATATCAATTTCTACTTACTTGTTGGCTGCAAACCTTCCTATGAACTGATTTGCCATATATTTCTCGTAAAAGTGTCCCTCATACACAATCCGTGAAGGACGCACTTGGTTCTGGGTTTCGTGCGTTACTTCAAACTGGTCGCCTCCTGCAGACTCTAAGTCTTCCCTTACTTTTAAGTCTTCCATTACTTCAAATACTGTCGCGTCAGTCGTGTCATATATATACGTTTCTTCTTCTGCAGACTCAAAGTCATCCATTACTTCCCACAGGTTCGTATTTGTCGTGTCATATCTAGACGTTTCTACTCCTGCAGGTTCCATTACTTCCAATAGGTTCGTATCTGTCGTGTCACATCTAGACGTTTCTACTCCTGCAGGTTCCATTACTTCCAATAGGTTCGTATCTGTCGTGTCATATCTAGACGTTTCTACTCCTGCAGGTTCCATTACTTTCAATAGGTTCGTATCTGTCGTGTCACATCTCGACGTTTCTACTCCTGCAGGTTCCATTACTTCCAATAGGTTCGTATCTGTCGTGTCATATCTAGACGTTTCTACTCCTGCAGGTTCCATTACTTCCAATAGGTTCGTATCTGTCGTGTCACATCTCGACGTTTCTACTCCTGCAGGTTCCATTACTTCCAATAGGTTCGTATCTGTCGTGTCACATCTAGACGTTTCTACTCCTGCAGGTTCCATTACTTCCAACAGGTTCGTATCCGTCGTGTCACATCTCAACGTTTCAACTCTTGTAGACTGAAAGTCTTCCATAGCCTCTTGATCTACTCGACTCATCAATACGACATTCATAAATCTCACGTAACACTGTCTTCCTTTAATAACTTCACAGATAATCGCGTTTTATACTTTTTATAGTGTGTTTAAGGTATAGGTTCAATACTATATACTTCGTGAAACGAATGCACCATCTTATCGTTGTTTGTTCAAGAAAGCCTTAACTGATAATACTATTGCAAAATTTCTTATCATACATATTTTCCGCTAAAAGTAAGATAATCAGATGATATGTAATCAGCATAAAAAAATTAGTCCACGCGATAATTTTAGAAATTACACTGAAACTGCAATTAATTGATTGTGTCCATATTGACACCTACATATTAATACTGTGGTTTACATAATAGAACACGTAGAGATAATTGTTCCGTAAGAAGTGCTAAAAAAGTATATAATTTCTTTAACCATAATCCTATCCTAGCAACAAATCCTCTCTTTCTCAACACAGATTTACATCAAGTATTTTAACCAATATTTTTATGTAGAAATTACCTCAAATTATTCTAACCAACTAAGAAAATTGAATATTTTTGCTTTTACTCTTGTTGTCAAATGCGTCTTTCATGCTTATAATCTGTGTTCATACGCAAACGCTGTCGCTATGTTTCGTTAGTGCCACGACTATGGATCTGCCAGAAATTCCCTAAACAGCGTTTGTTCGTTCATGTTCCAGTTCTTGATGTGACGTTATCAACAATGGCTGAACGTCGGCACTAATAAGATAAGATAAGATATGATTGTGTTTATGTAGCTTCACCAGCTATTATTGAAGTACATGCATTTACAACTTATTATTACTATCAATTAAATACACATACACTACAACTTATTTTCACTACCAATGAATATTTCCAATTGTACAATTGATATTAATTAATTCTATTGATGATTACGTCAACTGATGAACAGAGTAAGCGACGTTTTATGAGATTTCAGACGTCCTATGTCTTTATAAGTAGGCCTAAGGTGCCTCTGGGGAATTTATCTGGGTTTATAGGCTACATAAAGATTTTCTTAACTGTTTAATCCATTTTCTTTCCTTTTGTGGTTGGGACGAATTTTCGATCCCAAAGGCTGAATAAGTAATGTGACGCCTCCATTATAATTTGACAAAGTGTTTAGCTATACAGTATGTTATGTTTTGTTAAATAAAAAAAATAAAAAATAAATGCTTACAAACTTAAAATTTAGATACTAATTATTACTGTAAGATAAAATGTAGTGTTACTATATATATTATGTTGTTTCCAGCATTAAAAGTTATATTTCACGTCTCTATGATTGAAAATATAACGTGTTGAAGTCGTTCATGTTTCATCCAGCTATGTTGACGAATATTTATATCACCACGGGTTGATATACACGCGCGACATACATGGCAAGTCATACAATTGAGCAAACAGAAAGAAGTTCGAAAATCGTGTCCAGTTGAAATTGAACTTTTAATGAGCGCAATATGCTAAATTTGTATTAGCTTGTTTTTGTACCGGACTTAGGAATTTTAAAAGGAGTGATAATATGAATACAGAGGTGAAACGCAGGATGCTCGAGAGTGGAGGGGTTGAGGGAGAGACGAAGTGGTTTATCGTATCGATACTATTCAATCACGATGTCATGATCGGTTGGTATTATACCAGGTTATGTATATGAAATTCCGGTCGTGGGACCTTCATTAGGGAAGAGGTTGAGTAGGCGTTCCCAATCTAGGGCTGAACCATCCAGGGCCTTGGATCGAAAGTAAACCCACAACCTTTCAAATAAGTCTAGTGCACTTGCACTGAGTAGCAACTTGATAGTTAGTATACGTTTACCGAAAGTGAGTTCCCTTTGGAAATGACTAATGAGGGATTAGATAAATGATTGACTTGGCACATACATGAATATAGCACATAATCATACTAAAATAGATGTTGGCATAAGTGTACAATCCGCATTACCGGTTGTAATGCAACAGTTCACCTCAATATTCTTGACGGCATTTTGCTAGGATCTCGTGGTTAGTATTCCTACACTCTGTTATAGCTACTGTTTAATAGCTAACATTGGTATTGAGGTCTTAAGAAAATATTTTTCGGATCTCTTTTAATAATTTTTCTGTGTGTGAAGGTGTTTGCAGACTCAACGCACAGAATATTTTAAAATAAACGTCAATCTAAATAAGTAAGATCAAAAACGTTTGCGGTGCGTCAGGTTAGTTGATATCCTTATAGTCCTGAACTGGCCTCGTCTACTGAGATTATACATAATTCGATCAAAAGCCTTTGCCCGTTAGCTAACACTACACCCATGTTTAAATTTCACTCTGTTAACAGTTTGCAAGTACAATATTGAGAAAGGAAAGTGCCAGTTTAATAAAAGATTCCTAGTGATATATTTAAGTGCACCTGAATGTAAGTTTAGATCTTAGAATAATGAATACCCCACGCGCGTGACTTTTCGGATGACAAACCATGTGCTACTAATACTAGGTTGTAGTACGCTGTACAAGACAAAACAATTTGAACGTAATAGGCCTAATCTTTATTACTGTAATTTGATATTTGCTAGTTTTTAAAAGCAGTGATCGGTACATAGTTATTAGGACATTGTTTTAGAACAGTTGAAACTTTATGTGAGAGTTAAATTATTACTAATAGTAATCTCTCTTGTCACAGTTTGTTCATAAACAAAAACAATACAGTTTTTGGCAGTTTTTTTTTTTAAACAATGGCGCTTGAGTTATTTAAAATGATAAATAAATAACTTTACAATAATTCACTAAAATAATTAAAAAAACTTTATTATATTGTACTATCAAAACAAAACATTTGTTTCCTTCAATACAAGTTACAGTAGCACCATTGTAAAAAGCCATTAAAAGCACTTTAGCTTTCAGTTTTAGTCTAAAGACAAATAAATAAGAAGAGTCCTAAGAAGAACACGAATAATGTGTTTAGTTACTTCACTTCTGCCCTTCTGTGTGTAAACGCAAATCATTCTTGTTTACTATTTATTTACTTTAAGAACACATGCCACAATATTATAGGAACTATTGTAAACCTCAATGATTGGTAATTGTGTGTATTTATTACTAAGTTTCGCTTACAAAATATTGATCCTTCAACGCATTTTCTAAAAATACTTTTGTGCGCAAATAAATATTAATGAAATCTTATGTACGCAACTTGTCCCAAACAGTAAAAACACATTTTTATTTTAAACTAATTCCAATTTGGGAGACATTTTAAAACGCGTTTACATACAAAATGTTATCTCATCATAAAGCTTATTGTATCATATTATTATGGTTGTTATTTAAATCGTCTATTAGACTTTTCCTCTTTCTTGGTAAGCTGTTTGCTTTCAGTCAGGTGACCCTGTTTTGCCGGGGGTAGAGTGCTCATGTTTTTCCTCTTCCCGTTCGTCTCACCAGTATTCTGCCGGAAGAACACGAGCCTAGTGAGCATACTACTAAAGGTGGGCATCTGCACCTTCATGTGCATGCTCTCCTTGGCAGGGACGTTAGAGATGTAGTCGACCGCGACCCTGCGGTTCACGAATGTTAGGATTGCCAACAGATCGCGGGTTTGTCCGTTAGTGGCCAGTTCTTCGCACAGAGCTTGGACGTACCATGAACCCTTCAACGGACTCCTCCAGGCGTAGTATTCTGTGGACAAGAAATACATACAGCAACAGGCTGGTGGAAGATATTGTATTTGCTTATAATTATAAGTTGTTCCTGTCACAGTTTACTATGGCCCACTAGTACCCTCACCGCAATAAAAACTGAACAGTCACATTATTTATAACTAGGAAAACGCTCTGTTTGACGCGTTGATAAGCGAGCGCGTCAATATCTACGAACGTTCTGGCGAAAAGATCTCAAAGCTAATAAAAACAACAATTGACAACAATTCAAGAATGCACATTGCAAACATTTTTCTAATTCCCATAGCTATTATAATTCCCGATATTGTTGAATGCAGTGCCATGTGCGTTGCTAAGAATGTTCTTTGTCATGTTTTCGCCGCGGTCCGCCAACGTTACTAACAGTTATTGACAGCAATAGAAATGTCATTTCTGCCTCTAATACGTATCCGATCGCGTCTAAATTAGTATATTCGTGACCGAATGAAAATGTACTACAAGATAGCCACCTCACATTTTGCTGTTACTGTTTTTCAGAAAAATATTTTCGAGTAACTTTTGTGTAACTTTGCCAATATTGATCAGATAGCCATTAAATGAACATATTCGTGACCGGAAAAAGCTTTAGAAAAATATGGCTATCTCACATTTTGCCGCCATTTTGTTTCAGAAATTATTTTGCAGTAACTATTGTGTAACTTTGTAACTTTTCAAACGATTTTGCCTCAAAACTATACACCTTCAATCCACATCGAGGCTTGTGGATGGTCCAAATTTCAAGTTGATCCGATTTTCCGTTCGACCGCTATCGACGGACATAAAAAAAAAAAAAAAAAAAAAAAAACAAACAAACAGAATGAAGTGCCGTTAGAGTCTAGTACGGTACAAAAAAAAAAAAACAGAACGAAGTGCCATAAGAGTCTCGTGGAAACGCTCGCTTCGCTCGCTTAACAATTGCAATTTTCCGCAGTAGTGTAAGCCATCTAAACAACATACTAGTAGAATTTATTAACAAGTAAAAATCTTTTCATTATATTATTGATTTCCATTCCCATTCCTGACGAATGGGAGTTGGCAGAAAAAAGCACAGCTCGACTCCAAACATAAGAATTGACTGCCAGTCCATAGGCCTACTAAAATCAGCTCCATCAGGACGTAACAGCCAGTGCTCGAACCTTTCACAGTTGAGTAGGCCACCAGAATGTCGGCTTCTCTGGGTATCGTGTAAGTGATCGGCGCAGAGTCCGTTGCGTCGACGACCACACTGACCCCCGCGTCCACGCGATCCCCTCTGCAAGCCTGGAAGAGGTCGTCACATCAATTTCATAGTTTCACGTGACGTCACAGCCACCATTGTGACGTCATAGATGTAAGCATAACCTAAATCCTAAAAGGTGAGCGGATATGACTTTTTTTGTTGCATTAATCCAGTATGTTTAGAATTAAATAGACACACAACGCCTTTACATATAATGTTGAGGGACGGATTCCCAATAAATGATACAGGATAATATGATAACAAAATCGCAATTAAAAAACACGCCTAATCTTAACAAAATTAGATGTTTTGTTTCTTAGCAACATTGGCTTCAACTATTTCTCCATAGCAACCAACACTACCATATCACCAAGATGGCCATTGGCCACCATCTTCATAGTTTTAAGGTTCCTGATAACCTATCGATTACAATTCTGTCATGGCTGAGTGATCAACAACACCACACAAAACATCATATCTAACGATGATGCCGTGATATACTTTTCCCGACACAACCTTACAGATGGTTTCGTCGTAGACGAGCGAGTCGGCGCCAAACAGCGAGCCTTAATAATTCAAATACCGATCGCCTGTTGGTCACGAGTCACTCCTCTACAACGAACGCCTCTGTAAGGTAATGTTCTCTACTACTACTCTACGGAAAGAAGAAAAGATTCCATCTGTCCACGAGCATATTCATAAGAAGTACTCGGGGTAGGGGGGGGGGGGGGGGGGGAGGAGGGGATAAAATTAATGCACAGCCTTGACAAATTAATTTACATTTACATTCCATCTTTGAAGTATTTACAGACCTCGGCGTTCATTTTCAACCCAGTAGAAATGCCTTTCGGGCCAAGAAAGCTTCTAATCACGGCCCATAATATATTACCATATTCCAACCTTATAAAATAATACATGTTTGAGTTACTTGTATGAAGAAGAGTTTCGGCTTTCCCCTCAGCGAGCAGCAGCGTTCTCCGGTGAAGTTACGCCAGAGAACCTCTTCCCTGTAGGCGACGTCTGAGGCGAAGATGTGGCCAGACTCTCCGTGACTCATGACAAACACGACCAGACAATCTGCGTCCGAGTGGTCTTCCTTGGAGGCTGAAACAGGTCATTCAGGGGGTAGTGGTGGGTATCGGAGGGGTAGGTCCGACATAAAGCTACACGTCTTGGGCGTTGATGAGGCCAGACTCTCCGTGACTCATGACAAACACGACCAGACAATCTGCGTCCGAGTGGTCTTCCTTGGAGGCTGAAACAGGTCATTCAGGGGGTAGTGGTGGGTATCGGAGGGGTAGGTCCGACATAAAGCTACACGTCTTGGGCGAAGATGTGGCCCGACTCTCCTTGACTCATGACAAACACGACCAGACAATCTGCGTCCGAGTGGTCTTCCTTGGAGGCTGAAACAGGTCATTCAGGGGGTAGTGGTGGGTATCGGAGGGGTAGGCCCGACATAAAGCTACACGTCTTGGGCGAAGATGTGGCCAGACTCTCCTTGACTCATGACAAACACGACCAGACAATCTGCGTCCGAGTGGTCTTCCTTGGAGGCTGAAACAGGTCATTCAGGGGGTAGTGGTGGGTATCGGAGGGGTAGGCCCGACATAAAGCTACACGTCTTGGGCGAAGATGTGGCCAGACTCTCCGTGACTCATGACAAACACGACCAGACAATCTGCGTCCGAGTGGTCTTCCTTGGAGGCTGAAACAGGTCATTCAGGGGGTAGTGGTGGGTATCGGAGGGGTAGGTCCAACATAAAGCTACACGTCTTGGGCGAAGATGTGGCCCGACTCTCCTTGACTCATGACAAACACGACCAGACAATCTGCGTCCGAGTGGTCTTCCTTGGAGGCTGAAACAGGTCATTCAGGGGGTAGTGGTGGGTATCGGAGGGGTAGGCCCGACATAAAGCTACACGTCTTGGGCGAAGATGTGGCCCGACTCTCCGTGACTCATGACCAACACGACCAGACAATCTGCGTCCGAGTTTTTCTTCCTTGGAGGCTGAAACAGGTCATTCAGGGGGTAGTGGTGGGTATCGGAGGGGTAGGTCCGACATAAAGCTACACGTCTTGGGCGAAGATGTGGCCAGACTCTCCTTGACTCATGACAAACACAATCTGCGTTCTAAAGGTCTTCCTTGGAGCCTGCAACAGGTCATAGGGGGGAAGTGCGGGATATAGGAGGGGTAGGCCACTCGTTGACTTACTTTCTTCCAATACAGTTTTGATCTTGCTTTGCTTGAGGTCGTTGTGAACTCTGACCTCGAAGCCGAGCCGCTTGAGTTGCGTCTCTAGATCGCCGCAGTCCTTCTTGGTTCCATCGCGCGGGGCCAAGTTATCGAACCATGTGTGGTTGAAGAGAAGCGCTACGCCGCGTCGCTTGTGCTGCATGTGGTATTCTTCGGCGTGCTGAGCGGGGGTGCTGCTGTGCGGGGGCGGCGGGTTCTCGCCCTCCTTGTCTGAGGGGGTGGCGGGTTTCCTGGTGAACAAGAGGAAATAAATAATTTCTAAGACATCAATGGAAATAATGTGTTTAATGTCTGGCATTTCAATGTCCGCAACGGCCAATAGAAATACACAAAACTGGGCTTACCTGACAATTAAATTTACTTGACATGTTAACTGGACATGGAAATACCGGTCCTTAGTTAGATCTTGGAGCTGTGCGTGTTATTTAAAAAGTGATGCATAACCATGACGCAGTCTCACACGAATACAAAACTGGATAAAGACACTTTCAAGCATTGTGAGCGTAACTGTTGTGACTGGGAAGACTAATTAAATAATCATATAATTATTTTATTTCCGTACAACTATCACAACATTTTGAATGATTTCAATGATAATAATAATTTGTCGTAGGAATCTCTGTTAAAGGGTGCACTAAACCAATATGACTAAGTATATTATAGGGTGTTTGGATAATTGGGATGGAATGTCCGAGAGCTGTTAGTAGGACTCAATCCCAGCATTCGCCTTTATACGTCTGAGGAAACACTCGGAAAAAAATTCAGTCAGGACTGCCGATGGCCGGAATCGAATCGGCAACGTCCCGAATTAGAGTCTCGCGTCTTACCACTGAGCCACCTCTATCGGTATTATTTGGATCTAGTTGTTAGCTCTTAACAAAATTACACCGTGATTAATTATCACTTTTTCAATACTATGTAGCGTTCATAAGATATTACTAATTACTAACTAGGAATTAACGGTAACTTCATTCGGTTAATTAATTCCTTGAATTGAATTTTTGAAATATCTACCATTTAGTTCAATTTAAGAGTACACCCCCAAGAGAACGGACCGTTTACTCTATCAATATATACCGTGTACAATGTGCATGACGATTTTAGACTGGACCTTTTAGTAAAATCATCAAGAACGACGATAGACCTCAGTAAAGCCGTTTTATACCTCATATTATTATTGACGATGTGCTGTCCACCTAGAATACCCCGAAATGTTTATCGGTATATCATCAAAGGGCAATGACTAAAATTCGGAGAGGCTTCACCGGTCACACACTCAACAGCGAGGCTGGCTCTTGAATAGAACTGAACCATTGGGACAAAAATGCTTATTGTCTACATAAATAATTTCTTTGTTGTAGCAAGGAAAGTTTAATTTGGTTCCAATGTATTATTCATGATATGTACTTTTTCATAACAACATAAACGTGACGCTATATCTTAATTTATAAGTGATGGCTTTAGTGTTGAAGGAATGCGAACATAAACTTTCCATTGACTAGTTCGTGAGCTTAAGATAAGATAAGATTTAACACCTAAAGGCTGCAAATGGTCCACAACTACCCGGTGGCAACCTATCCAAACCTCCCCCCCTCCCCACCCACCCTCATCACCTCCTTTTCGTCAATCTATTTCTAAATTCCCTTACTGACTCGCTCTCAACAACCTCCTCGGGTAACTCATTCCATTCCCTTACCGTTCTCTCAACAAAACCAAACCTACCCAGATCACTTCTCACTACCCGACGCTGAAACTTCCAATGATCCCCCCTCCCTCTATAAACTCCTTCTTGCAACCTGCTCTGGATTTCTCCCCACCCTCCCTTCCCCCTAGCTGCTCTATATAAATTACATATCCTATCACTCCTCCGTCTCTCCTGTAAGGACTCCCAACCCAGTTCCCCCACCATTGCTGTAACACTATCATAAAGCTTTTCGGGTAATGTGTGGGCTTGTGTAGCCGTAAATAGCATTGGCGTGATTTCCTGGTTTATAGAGCTCACACAGTGGCTTTTAAAATTACCAACAACGTTTTCCGTTTTCTAATCCATGTTCAAATTGTATAAATACAAAAGGTTCTATAATGTCAAGTATCAACATGTAACGCGTGTATGAACGAAATGACATGTTAAAACAGAGGAAGTTAGATAGGAGAGAGCCAACCTTCAACTTAATGTTAGACAGAGACAATACTTCAAAATCTTATGAGAATTCTAGAATATGTTTGTTTTTACATTGTTGCGTTTTACAGTTGCGTTAGAAAGAAAAT
The DNA here is from genome assembly GCA_945910005.1 of Isoperla grammatica. Classification (NCBI taxonomy): domain Eukaryota; kingdom Metazoa; phylum Arthropoda; class Insecta; order Plecoptera; family Perlodidae; genus Isoperla; species Isoperla grammatica. The sequence continues at coordinate 33,559,504 of OX246737.1, read as the reverse complement.
CAAGACATACACAAGGTACGGTATTTGACACAAACGTTTGCAATGTTTGATTCAAATAGTCTTATTTTCGTCTGTTTGAATGAATAGATAGTATATTAGTGTTATATCATATGCAGATGCATCTTTCTTCCATAAGATAGACATTGTTTGGTGAAAACGTACGATTGTTTTATATTGGTAACTTTTTGCATTATACACAGATTACTATTTCTTTGCTAGACTGCATAATTGAGTAGTTATGTTTTTCGTGCTGGACAAGCAACTAGAAAACATATTTTGGCTACAATATCGGAACCTATATTTTGCAAGCTATTGGTTGGAGCGGTGACAAACAAACAGCATATCTTTGTATAAGTAAAGAGATAAGTCAGTTACAGCCACTGACGGGAAACTAGGTAGGCCTATATAAATATCATCGCCGCACAAATTATAACTAGTTAGTAATATGTGAATACAACTCAGCAGGCGTAGTCGAATAGGTGATGTTACTGCATTCCAGGTTCGAATCCTGGCACGGGCATGAGTGTCATGTAGCGTGTTTGGTCTTCATATCACACTAATTGACTCGAGGAGTATTGGTGCCAAAATATGAGATGTAAAGCCCAAAATTAATAACATCATCATTCATTAGTAATATGCAAATTTGAAGTTTCTTGTCAACCTTGTTTGACTTGTGTCGATGATACCTTCACAGGGTTTGTACATGGATGGCTTCAATGGAAATATTAGCCTACATTACTATTAGTTGTTATGATTGCATACGGTTTCAGAGCTATTCCCACGTTGTGGGTGTGTTATCGTTGGTGTCGAAACAATTTTCACCAACCGATGATTGAACCCGGGTGATCTATTCTGCTTTTTCTTGTTATACGTCTCCGATTATTATCGTATTATACATTATAAATGATTAGATGAGCGTAGCGAAGCGGAGTGAATCTTTCCATACAACTCGATCGGCGCTTTGTCTGTGTGTGTGTGTGTATGTCTGTATGTATGTGCGCTAAATTTTGTTCGTCGCGCACAGGTCAAACGGCTTGACGTATTTGGCTGAAAATTTCGGTCAACATTTGTGACCACTAAACTCGATGCTGTTAACATAACAAGCAAAATTCGTCAAGATGCCAACCTACAAAAAATTAATTACTGAAAAATAAAATTTGTTTAATTATTTAATTAAATAAAAACTTACGAACGGATTTAAATAATGTTTCACATGTAGATTGACATTACCGGTACCAACACTTGACAAAAGTTTCAAAATTGTAAGATTATCCGCCATGTTATAAAAAAATATTGTTTATTTACTACAATAATTTCTTCATTTTTACAGTGTCCAACCGATATGATTCGCATTTGCGGACTATTGCAGTTAGATGCACATAGTATACACCAAACATAGCTAATCTTTGACAATACCTATGCAATATTATTTGGAATTTCAATAGCTGTCATAGAATGGCTACAATGACGTAAGATGCCAACCTACAAAAAATTAACAACTGAAACACATGTTTTGTTATTTATTTAATTAAATTAAAACTTACACACCGATATAAATACTTTTTTATTTGTAAGTCCACATCAATAGTACCAACACACGACAACAGTTTCAAAATTGTAGCTTTAACCGCCATGTTATAAACAAATATTGTTTATTTACGGCAGTAATTTTCTTCGTTTTTACAGTGTTCCACCGATATGATTCGCAATTGCGGACCATTGAAGTTAGATGCACATAGTATGCTACCGAAATGGCTTACGCAGTCAGACCTTTCTCACTATGTATTTGGAATTTTGATAGCTATCATAGAATAGCTACAAAGACGTGTTATATTTAATGACCTTCACGGCAAACATGCAAATGTTAACAACGAACTTGGACGACAAATTAAAAAGCTTTTATTATGATTTAAAAGCGGGTACTTGTATGATTAATTAATATCACATTTTAGATATAGTCTTATCTACATTATGAAACTTTCCATACACTGATAGGTTTAAAAGTTTATGAATTAGAGCCTATTGAGTAGACCACGGTCGAATGAAACTATGCGGAAATCCATCAACTTGAAGGTTTTAATTTCTTTAAAGAAAACTTCTTAACGGATTTGAATAATATTTCGTGCATCTATTAGCAACATATCAAAAAATAATATACTTAAGTTATAAGGATGTTACTTGATCCGCCATCTTGTAAAAAAATCATTTGTTTATTATAAAGGTATTTTTTTTTATTTAAAGATAAGCAAACGATTTATTTGATTTGATACATTGAAAAAAATCGCTCATCTGGCAACGCGGAGCGTTTTCCTAGTATAGGTAATAACCCTTTGTTAGATGAGCGTAGCGAAGCGGAGTGAATCTCTCCATACAACTCGATCGGCGCTTTGTCTGTGTGTGTGTGTGTGTGTGTGTCTGTATGTGCGCTAAATTTTGTTCGTCGCGCACAGGTCAAACGGCTTGATGTATTTGGCTGAAATTTTCGGTCAACATTTGTGACTACCAAACTCGATGCTGTTAACATAACCAGCAAAATTCGTCAAGATGCCAACCTACAAAAAATTAATTTCTGAAAAACAAAATTTGTTTATTTATTTAATTAAATTAAAACTTACAAACGGATTTTAATGATGTTTCACTTGTTGATTACCATCAATAATACCTACACTTGACAATAGTTTCAAAATCGTAAGTTCATCCACCATGTTATAAAAAAATATTGTTTCTTTACGGTAATATTTTTTTCATTTTTTCAGTGTTCCACTGATATCATTCGTATTTGCGGATCTTTGCAGTAAGATGCACATAGTATACACAACAATAGCGTACGCAATCATACCTTTCTCAAAAATATTTGGAATCTTGATAGCTGTCACAAAAAGGCATCCATTACGTAAGATGCCAACCTACAAAAAAAAAGTTACTGAAAAACATGTTTTTTAATTTATTTAATTTAATTTAAATTTACACACGGATATAAATGATTTTTTGCATGTAGGACCACATCAATAGAACTAACACTCGACAATAGTTATAAAATTGTAACTTTAACCGCCATGTTGTAAAAAAATATTGTTTATTTACAGCTATAATTGTCTTCATTTTTACAGTGTTCCACCGATATGATTCGCATTTGCGGACCATTGAAGTTAGATGCACATAGTATGCTGCCGAAATGGCTTACGCAGTCAGACCTTTCTCACTATGTATTTGGAATTTTTATAGCTATCATAGAATGGCAACAATGACGTGTTATGTTTTATGACTTTCACGGCAAACATGCAGAAAATAACAACAAACTTGGTCGACATGTTAAAAAGCTATTATTATAGTTTAAATGCGAGTTATTGTATGATTAAACAATAATACATTTTAGATATAGTCTGTATCTACATTATGGAACTTTCCATTCACTGGTAGGCTTAATAGTGTATGAATTAGAGCCTATTGAGTAGACTACGGTCGAATGAAATTATGCGGAAATCCATCAACTTGAAGGTTTTAATTTCTTTAAAGAAAACTTTTTAACGGATTTAAATAATATTTCGTGCATTTATTGGCAACATATCAAGAAATAATTTTCCTTAGTTTTAAGGTTGTAACTTGATCCGCCATCTTGTAAAAAAATCATATGTTTATCATAAAGGTATTTTTTTTTTTTTTAAGAGTAATATGATATGCAAATGATTTATTTGATTTGATACATTGAAAAAAATCGCTCATCTGTCAACGCGGAGCGTTTTCCTAGTGATAGAAAACAAATAAGGGCGTGGACACAAATACATTTATAAAGCGTGATTGGGAAAAGAAATGGAACATACCTGTTAGTGGGTAAAGAAACCCTTTGTGATAGAAAACATCTAAGGGCGTGGACACAAATACATATATAAAGCGTGATTGGGAAAATAAATGGAACATACCTGTTCGTGGGTAAAGAAACCCTTTGTGATAAAAAACATCTAAGGGCGTGGACACAAATACATATATAAAGCGTGATTGGGAAAATAAATGGAACATACCTGTTCGTGGGTAAAGAAACCTTTTGTGATAGAAAACATCTAAGGGCGTGGACACAAATACATATAAAGCGTGATTGGGAAAAGAAATGGAACATACCTGTCCGTGGGTAAAGAAACCTTTTGTGATAGAAAACATCTAAGGGCGTGGACACAAATACATATATAAAGCGTGATTGGGAAAAGAAATGGAACATACCTGTTCGTGGGTGAAGAGCTAGACTCAACGGGAGTTTTCTTCTTACCACTGAATGGGTTCAGATAGTCAGCGAAACCTTTCGCCTCCACTTCGTTCTCCCGATCTATCACACTGGATGGGTTCAGATCTTCAGGGAAACCTTTCGCTTCCACTTCGTCCTCCCGACCGTTGTCCACATCACCCGTTTCCCCCATCTCGCGTGTCTGTATCTTCTCTGCTTCACTCATTCTAATAGAGAAATACAGGATATACTGCAGTGAATTTTTAAAACAAGAAACGAAATCTCTCGATCGAGTGTCTAGGGCAATCTGTGCAAATTATTCACAACAAATACGCGTTACCAAGCGTTATGTTGGGCGAGTCACTACTGTATAGGAGCTGAAACCTTGAAACGATAACGAGTAAGATAACAGCTTATCTCTTACTTATCGTATAGAATAATCCAAATCCACATTATTCTATATAAGACGATCATATCTCGGAACAAGCATGAACATACTCCCCCCCCCCCCCCTAACCACGCCTCATATAGAAGCACAAGTTAGGCAAATTTAAGTGATATAAATCACGCATATGTCGTTTTGCAATGTCATAAAGATAAAATATTCTTAATATCATAAATTTAAATAATAATATTTTATTTTTGAATGTGTAGTAATTGACCCAGCGTTGATTTATCTAGCTGATTGGACAACTTAGAGTTAGGCACCTTTGTGAATCCAGCACAGCCATATCTCTATGGATATGGAACACAGCACATATGCACTGCCTACTGTATACCATGCCATGCACAATAGTAAAACAAAGCACTTGGTTGGAATATTGCAAACACGAACACTAACACTAACCTCAAATATTGACCGATTGCTCTTTGACAAGCTGTCTCGTTCAAATCTCTGACGTATCTTCTTTGTATTGCAGGTTGCGTAATCAAGGTTAACTCAACGTGATATGTGTGTGGATTCGACACTAAACGTGAAGCGGGCAATGCTCTCTATCGCCCAGTGTTCGAATTAAACATCAATGACGGACTTCATGCTTTAGTGTTCAACTAAGGTCAACTGTGAAGTACTTTTTTCATGGTCATGTTGTGAATCATTTCACAGATGTTGGAATACACGTTTTTCCGACATGGAATTATTAGCGGCGGGCAGAGAGGTTTTGGATAGTCTACTTATGATGAGTCAGTCGGCTCAACTAACGTGTATACGTTTATAATGTCGATCACATCACTATACATATAACGAAATATTAGGTGCATCAGTTGCGTCACGTTATTAATACACATTGTTAGTTCGACAAATTATTGACGGTCTTTTTCCTCATCTTGTGATGTCTGCTTTCAGTTGGTCACTTTCAGACATTCACACTTCCTCACACCCCTAAACGCGCACTTGCGCACTACTGTTGGTCGATTATTAGTAACACGATCTTGTAACCACTTGTGGGGATATTGTTGCTTGGTACAGAAGCTAAAACAAATATGCATATAAAATTGTACTAAGAATGAGGCTCTTGAAACATATTTGGAGTGTTTTTAAAGCTGTTTGTGAAATCACTATATTATTATGTATCCGCATAATCTATACGCCCCAACTATATAAAGTCATGTCCAAATCTTGCACAATGTCGAAAAGGATCATTTCATCAGCGGTGGGTTCCATTTGTTGAGCCAGTCTTCGCACTTCTGCCGGGACTCCTCGAGTTTGTCCCAGGACGGAGGTTCCTTCTCGGACCAGTGAGGCTCGTGTTGATTAAACGCGTTGTACCCCGGTCTGGTGACGACGAACTCATCGTACGCGCCCAGCATCTTCCACAGACCCGACCTGGTGTCGAAGTACTCCATCTCCTCACTCTCCACCTTCCCGGCGACTTTCTTCACCTCCGCCTCCTTGTCCTCTTTTGGTTTCGCTTCCTCGTCCTTCTTATCGCCATCGTCCTCTTCGTCGGAGCTCGGCGGCGGCGTCAGTCTCATGCTGGGGTCGTTCAGACACTCCCGAACCATGTTGTCCAAGGACGTTGATATCGCCCTCGACAACCCCCTCTTCGGGAGGACAAAGTCCAACGGCTCGGCGACCAATGACTCCAAGGTCAAGGAATCCTTCCTCAGAACGTTCATGACTCTCTGGTTAGCTGCTGAGAAGGTCAAGAGGGTGGACACTGATTGCCCCCTCGGTATACTGGCCAGCGCCACGTCTGCTACGGGGGCGTCCGAGAACGGAATGGACAGCTCGGAAACGACGCTGACGTCATCACGGTAGAGGCTGCTGTGGTTCTCCGGGAGGTACTGGAGCACGTCTAAGGCGCCCCCGACGTACGGAGAGTATTCCTCGCCCGTGTCCTGATCCCGGCAACTCATGGTCGCGCACTGGACTGGATCGACTGCTACGTCGCCCGGCACAGGCCGTACCATCCACCATCCCCCGTCCGATCAATGGCCATGACATTGATTGCTGTAACAACATGCCGGCGTCCTTCGTTCATCAGTTACATCACTGAGGCTGTCACAATATATAGGCGAAACGTATTGTCATCATGGAAGCTCATAAACGATCATTACTAGCGTTATTATACAAAGTCAACAGAAATTGTTCGTCGAGAGTAAATAATATACGTTCTATTCTGATTTTGACAGTGTGGCACGCACCATAAAGAAGGACGGCTTATCTTGGCAAGTAGCGTGATAATTCTTGTTAATATAGTTATTATAATTATTACTGGTAAACTAAAAAGTAACATTTTTCAATTTTCAAACGAGTATAACTAATACTTAAAATTTGTTTTCTCCTTTCAAGACTTGGTGTATATTAATTGTACACATCATGCAATTGAGAAATGCTGCGTAATCACTCACTAGTGTCACTCAAGTCAAGTCAAGTGTAGGTTGGGACTTGTATAATTGAATAATTGAAGGCAGCTGTAAGCAAAGTGGTTACTGTGCACAAAACTGTACTTATAGAAGTAAAAGCAATGTCTTACAATCAGAAGAAAGCGGGTTCTCTGTTAACATTGCAATACGTGTAATCTATAGCCTTGCAATATTGAGGGAGAGGGCCCGATAAACATGCTCCGAGTACACTCGACATAGAGAGAATAAGAGCATGCCTAGACATCCCGGCACGGCTTATATTTGATAAAATACTACTTTACTAAATGAAACAAGTACAATTAAAAAAAAACTCATGTCACTGAATTGTGTATTCAGTCCACATCGTTATAATGCATTATTGAATTGGGGTGAAATATAAATATGTCCGCAAACATTTTAGGATGGATGAAAGACGTAGTTTTAACTTTTCCTGATTTCTCGTGCTATTGTTGAAATCTCTGATATTAAGAATAAATAAATAAAAAAATAAAAATAAATTCACATTTAGAGTCTACCCACTCAGTAATTAAACTGATTTGCAGTGGGGGACTTTAATTTAAAGCGACTAAACCAACCCTGTAGGCTTCGAACACCATCGACGAGTGAGCGATAACCAATCAAAGATCGATATTTCAAATACGAAACAAATGAATCAGTGATTGGACAGTGCGAACACCTGCGGACAAATGCCAGAATCAACAAGGACGATTCAGAACAACTTTGAATTTATTGAGTGCTTCGTTGCTAGGACGGCTCCAAAGTCACCGTTTACTTATTACTAAGCCAAGAAGTAATGGAATTGAATCCACATTAGAAGTTAAAAAACTTTTGCCTGAAGCGGGATTTGAACCCGGGACCTTCTGCATTGGAAGCAGGGATGCTAACCACTGGACCAACAAACCCCATCCGTGCACATCACCACATCATGATTGTAATGTTTAATAATAAACTCTATCTCAGGCAGGGGCTCAGCTGTAGAGAAAATGTTTACGATTTATTTCTAGACAAATATAAAATGGGTTTTTAGATTTCTGAAACTATCGCCAGGGGGGAGGGGGGGGGGGGGGTAAGGGGGGTCGTTAGTTTAAGTTGAATGTTCTTCCTACTCACGTGGGTATTTAGTAAACGTTCACATTCCAATCTCCAACGCATATCTCAACGTAAAGTATTTTTACTTGGCTAAAAGCGAAGCCAAATGCCAAATTTACGAAAATACAGTTTTATTAAAAGTTTCAAGGCATCTGTTGATTTTAATCAATGTCGTGCACGTTTGAACGACAGGGCCGAAAATAGGTTTTTAGTCCAGCATCTGTTGAGATTCGCTGTTTCGAGGCCAGCGCAGTAGTAAACGCATCAAAATCTAACATTTATTCGTGGCGAAGAAGTAGGGTGATATCACACCGATGAAATACAAATTAAAGGAGTTGTGTGATATTAGAAATAAATGAATAAATTAATATTTATGTAAGTATATATTTTATGAAAAAGGTTTTTCATTTGTGAGAAATCGATACCAAAGAATCTAAGTAACTCTTGGACATTCCACTTTCGTAAGTTAGACGATAATGTTTTTGGAATTTTGTACGGTTTGTTTAAAATTAAAATTAGGTTTTAAATACAAAATGATAAAGATTAGACAATATTTAAAAAAAATCTTTGTATTTATTAAAGCGGTTTGTTTTATTGGTTTCTCCAAAGGTCATCAAATGAATCAACATTTTTGTAGTTTTTGCATTCATTTGTTATTGACTTACTGTCTACCCACTCGGTTACAATAATGGTGAACGTTTTACAATTTGAATTATTTAATATCACGTGTCTATCTTTTATGACCATATGTGCCCCTCTTTATTGTAACTAACAGCTATATTAGATTATGTTAATAATGTGGAAGGAGTGTACATGTCTAAGGACTCTGTCCCATAACGCTTATTGTGGCTACGAAAATCTAGTAAAACCCTAAAGTTATTATAATCGGTGAACGGAATCGAGCCAGCGACCTCCCAAATTAGAGTATTGTGTGTTATCGTTGAACCATCTCTCGGTTTTCTATGACTGCTCCTATAAGACACCATTTCACATAATATTGTGTGCTAGTATCACATCGGAGTAAACCGAACTGTTCTACTGACTTCCTGCTAATCATTGTTATACGTGTTTACGTTCGTACAGTAATTAATTGTGGTTACACAAGATATGCAACTTTGTATTTTACGTACTAAACAAATATTTAGAGCGGTAAATACGTAGTTGATTGAATTCGTGTCAGAGTTGTTGCTCTGGATTTGTAACCTTTTCTATGAATGGGTTTGTAAGGTTGTTGTTGTTGATTACAATAGTTTTGGTCATCATATTGATTTTGGACTCTTCAACCTTTTCTACCCAGTGACATACAAGAAGTGATTTTCAAGTGGGAATTTATCGTGCATGTCTTGCTGACGGACTGAAGTACCTCGAAGTCACATTGCTAATATCATGTGGTCTAATAACTTGTTCACAGACGTACAATAATGACGCCCAAGTCGGCGAGTCGTCGGCGTGCGCTACAGCGCTGCTCTGCGGCGTCAAGGCGAACTTCGACACTGTCGGTCTCGACTCTAGCGGTCGATTCAACAACTGCTTGTCGAGTGTCGACTCCAGGGCTCCGTCGCTGCTAACCTGGGCGCAGGAGCAAGGTGATAGCACAGACAACTGGTGGTAGCATGCTTACAAGACATAAAATATATACAGGATATACAGGATATACAGGACGTACAGGACATACAGCCGATGCGGATACCTTATAGTTAAATTAAATTAAATTACATTTTATTTCCTAATCAGTACATATTTCAAAGTCAAACCATTATTCATATAATTGTTTGTAGGACTAGATTTTAATTATGATATTGTATTTGTTCAAAACATCATTATTATATTTTATATCAAATACACTCTGATTTGAGTTGCTTTGATAATGTGTGTATCCAATCTAAAAATTTATAAAAAAAACTCGTTTTAGTTTTTAATAACCAAATATAAATATATTCTCAAATTGTTAGTATCTGATTAAAGTATTCATTAATTAATTAATCAATCTATGTAATCCGTTTATGTCAGAATTGGTGGCCGTAGTTGTTTATACATCAGTGAACGGTAAACCGTGGTAGGTGCGTTCCAAAATTCAAATCTTAGCTTGGAAATTTGTGTGCCGATTTGCACCTGCGTGTATCATCCACTTATTGTCTTAATTGTCATTAATTTATCATCATAGGAATATTGCGTTGCATGGGGGTTGTATTGCGGGGATTAAATAAATTAGATGTGGTTTATTTATATTATGCTTTTAACAAGTAAACTTTGGAATCCCTTTGGCTTTTAACCAATCACATAACACACGAGTAGAATGAACTGCGTTTGACACTTTAATGATCAGTTACCACAGTTATCTAAAACGCATTTTGCAGAAGATTGTATATTTTCCTAACACTCCAGAACTAGTGGCAGACGAAACCCGTGTTTTGTTCATGCTTGCTTGACTCTTATGTCGAATATCGTTGTCTTCTTCCCTGCTAGGCAAGGCTACCGGCGTGGTAACCAACACGCGTCTCACGCACGGCACCCCGGCAGCCCTCTACGCCCACTCAGCCAGCAGATACTGGTGGCAGAGGAAACCCGTGCCTTGTTAATGCTTGCTTGACTCTTATGTCGAATATCGTAGTCTTCTTCCCTGCTAGGCAAGGCTACCGGCGTGGTAACCAACACGCGTCTCACGCACGGCGACCCGGCAGCCCTCTACGCCCACTCAGCCAGCAGATACTGGTGGCAGAGGAATCCCGTGCCTTGTTAATGCTTGCTTGACTCTGATGTCGAATATCGTGGTGTTCCCTGCTAGGCAAGGCTACCGGCGTGGTAACCGACACGCGTCTCACGCACGGCACCCCGGCAGCCCTCTACGCCCACTCAGCCAGCAGATACTGGTGGCAGAGGAAACCCGTGCCTTGTTAATGCTTGCTTGACTCTTATGTCGAATATCGTGGTGTTCCCTGCTAGGCAAGGCTACCGGCGTGGTAACCGACACGCGTCTCACGCACGGCACCCCGGCAGCCCTCTACGCCCACTCAGCCAGCAGATACTGGTGGCAGAGGAAACCCCTTGCCTTGTCCATGCTTGCTTGACTCTGATGTATTCCCTGCTAGGCAAGGCTACCGGCGTGGTAACCAACACGCGTCTCACGCACGGCACCCCGGCAGCCCTCTACGCCCACTCGGCCAGCAGATACTGGGAGGACGACAGCAAGATGGCGGCCGGGGCTAGACTCTCCTGTAAGGACATAGCCCGACAGTTGGTGGAGGACGAACCGGGGCTCAATGTCAACGTGAGTGGATAAATACTTTAGAAATGTGGTGATAATAATAATCAAACGATTACACATTATCTGCTCTATTAAATCCTTCCCTGTCTGAAATGGAGAATAAGATAAACAATATTCAACTAAAACTAAAAAGCTACATAGGTAATACTTAGTATTTTTTGGAGTTCAGAGGTAAATTTTCTACTTTGAGAAATTTATTGTTCCATATTATTAATCGTGGAATGGATTGAAACAGCTCTCATTTCTGATTGTCTTTTTATTTCTAGTTCTAGGTATCTATTATATGAAAACCCCTGGATAATCTGAAGCATTTTAACCTTTTACTGTTAGTATTATGTTTCCTTTTGCTTAACAGTATGATGAATTATGAATAATTAATATTTAGTATTTCTGCATGCCTCAAAGGTAATAACCAAAAGTTACCCCTCGTTTTAAATGTGAATTTAGTTTCTCGATGGCTGTAGTTGTCCGGATTTTTTAAATTTCAAAGTGCGTCTTCACCAAACTATAGCACGTTAATTGTACCCAGTAAAATCCTCCAGTCTGACAGAACTGCTACAACTTGCAGGTGTTGATGGGTGGCGGACGTCGTCACTGGGTGTCAAGGGTGACGCCCGACCCCCACAACCCTGACCTTGAAGGGCGGCGTCTCGACGGTCGGAACCTGATCGAGGAGTGGTTGAGAGAGAAGCGACGTCGAGGGTTGAAGGCCAACTACGTCTGGAACAAAACTCAGCTGGATAAACTTGACACTAAGAATATCGACCATCTTCTGGGTACGTCGAGGTGTCAGATTATGTAACACAATCATATTTGCTATATTACTGTCGAAATGACAAAACTTTTCAAGTGCAAAGTTAGCTAAACAAATATTATGACACCAAAAAATCAGAAAAAGTCAACACATATAATACAGTCGAAACCTCGCTAGTGATTATCCAAAAGCAAACCGTCTTCAGACTCTACACAACTCATTAATTTAAAACATTCCGACAAATACTCTTCTCTGCAGACATTTTGCTATAGTAGTATGTGATGGTGTGTCAAACTATCTCATCCTACATGAATTCTGTTCATAGTTTTAAAAAACACCATCGGTCTTTAACTATATTGCCTACATTCAATCATTCACTGGTTATAATAAACAATCAATGCACACATTTGCAATTGGGAGCTTTTGTAATTTAGTTTGTTTTGTTTCTAGGTTCTTGAAAGATGTTATTGTGTTAATTTTTATTCTCTCCTGAATATTTTGGATACAAACAGCTGAGATATTTTGTCTTTTCGACAGCAATATGTTACTTGATCCACATTGGAAAAAAGCAATTACTCAGCTTTTAATCGGCCTTCTACGTTATGACGTTGGGCTCACGAGTTAATTAATAGATCTTTATGTTGCAGGGATGTTCGCGTACTCTCACATGGAGTTTGCAGCGGATCGTGACCCGAACGAAAACGTCGAACCGACTTTAGCCGAGATGACCCGAGCAGCCATTAGGGTGCTGCAGAAAAACCCCAGAGGATTCTTCCTGCTCGTTGAAGGTATACTGAAACATGACTAGTGTAACACCTACCTATAAAGTATAATTGTCATGTAAATGCAATTGATACCTTTTTCCAAAGTAGTTACATTATCTTGCTTGTTACGACTCTGATGTAATTTTACATCACTTTTACTTGTGATATCAATTGACACAATATACATCAACATCGGTCCAATTATTGTCACTGTAGATGTATATAAACTCTCCGAAGAAATAATATAATGTACATTTATGAATATTTCGGACGGTCAACATTCTATTGATTAACGCATCACTTGTATCGGGTTGGTCACGTTTCGAAACGAAACATTGTGATTCTGAAGTTGGCTGAGAGTTGGCTGAGTTGGCTGAAACAATACGTTTTTTATTCTCTTAACCTGTAGACACCAATATTGTTTTCGCTTAGCAACGAAAGTCACAGTCATGTTAAAAAAAGTGACAAAATACAAATTGATTAATGTCCGGTATTCAATGTCCAGTTAAAATCTACTTATCAGTTAAATTGTTTTCACCATGAAAACAGCCAATAGAAACACACCAAAGTGGGCTTACCTGACAGTTAAATTTACTTGGCACTTTAACTGGACATTGAAATACCGGCCCTTATACAAATAAAATACCTATACATAAGAAGATTTTGACCCATTTCGTACTCAACAACGAATGTACTTTTTTGTTTTCGTTGTTAACTATCATAGCGCCCTTTCCATCTACAGAAAAGTTTATTACTCCTATCGCTGCCATATTGTGTTATGCAACTTCTTTGCAGACCACATAAAAGCAAGATGCAATAAAGTCATATTTCACTCCTCGTCTGTCCTCACTTGCAGGAGGTCGTATAGACCACGCCCACCACTACAACAACGCGTACCGGGCGCTAGACGAGACGCTACAGCTGGAGGACGCGCTGTTGGCAGCCCTGTCTGAGATCAATGTCAGTCACATCTCTCACCACGTGTGTCCTCGCTTGCAGGAGGTCGTATAGACCACGCCCACCACTACAACAACGCGTACCGGACGCTAGACGAGACGCTACAGCTGGAGGACGCGCTGTTGGCAGCCCTGTCTGAGATCAATGTCAGTCACATCTCTCACCACGTGTGTCCTCGCTTGCAGGAGGTCGTATAGACCACGCCCACCACTACAACAACGCGTACCGGGCGCTAGACGAGACGCTACAGCTGGAGGACGCGCTGTTGGCAGCCCTGTCTGAGATCAATGTCAGTCACATCTCTCATCACGTGTGTCCTCGCTTGCAGGAGGTCGTATAGACCACGCCCACCACTACAACAACGCGTACCGGGCGCTAGACGAGACGCTACAGCTGGAGGACGCGCTGTTGGCAGCCCTGTCTGAGATCAATGTCAGTCACATCTCTCACTACGTGTGTCCTCGCTTGCAGGAGGTCGTATAGACCACGCCCACCACTACAACAACGCGTACCGGGCGCTAGACGAGACGCTACAGCTGGAGGACGCGCTGTTAGCAGCCCTGTCTCAGATCAATGTCAGTCACATCTCTCACTACGTGTGTCCTCGCTTGCAGGAGGTCGTATAGACCACGCCCACCACTACAACAACGCGTACCGGGCGCTAGACGAGACGCTACAGCTGGAGGACGCGCTGTTAGCAGCCCTGTCTGAGATCAATGTCAGTCACATCTCTCACCACGTGTGTCCACGCTTGCAGGAGGTCGTATAGACCACGCCCACCACTACAACAACGCGTACCGGGCGCTAGAAGAGACGCTACAGATGTAGGACGCGCTGTTGGCAGCCCTGTCTGAGATCAATGTCAGTCACATCTCTCACCACGTGTGTCCTCGCTTGCAGGAGGTCGTAAAGACCACGCCCACCACTACAACAACGCGTACCGGGCGCTAGAAGAGACGCTACAGATGTAGGACGCGCTGTTGGCAGCCCTGTCTGAGATCAATGTCAGTCACATCTCTCACCACGTGTGTCCTCGCTTGCAGGAGGTCGTATAGACCACGCCCACCACTACAACAACGCGTACCGGGCGCTAGACGAGACGCTACAGCTGGAGGACGCGCTGTTGGCAGCCCTGTCTGAGATCAATGTCAGTCACATCTCTCACCACGTGTGTCCTCGCTTGCAGGAGGTCGTATAGACCACGCCCACCACTACAACAACGCGTACCGGGCGCTAGACGAGACGCTACAGCTGGAGGACGCGCTGTTGGCAGCCCTGTCTGAGATCAATGTCAGTCACATCTCTCACCACGTGTGTCCTCGCTTGCAGGAGGTCGTATAGACCACGCCCACCACTACAACAACGCGTACCGGGCGCTAGACGAGACGCTACAGCTGGAGGACGCGCTGTTGGCAGCCCTGTCTGAGATCAATGTCAGTCACATCTCTCACCACGTGTGTCCTCGCTTGCAGGAGGTCGTATAGACCACGCCCACCACTACAACAACGCGTACCGGGCGCTAGACGAGACGCTACAGCTGGAGGACGCGCTGTTGGCAGCCCTGTCTGAGATCAATGTCAGTCACATCCCTCACCACGTGTGTCCTCGCTTGCAGGCGGTCGTATAGACCACGCCCACTACTACAACAACGCGTACCGGGCGCTAGACGAGACGCTACAGCTGGAGGACGCGCTGTTGGCAGCCCTGTCTGAGATCAATGTCAGTCACATCCCTCACCACGTGTGTCCTCGCTTGCAGGCGGTCGTATAGACCACGCCCACCACTACAACAACGCGTACCGGGCGCTAGACGAGACGCTACAGCTGCAGGACGCGCTGTTGGCAGCCCTGTCTGAGATCAATGTCAGTCACATCTCTCACCACGTGTGTCCTCGCTTGCAGGAGGTCGTATAGACCACGCCCACCACTACAACAACGCGTACCGGGCGCTAGACGAGACGCTACAGCTGGAGGACGCGCTGTTGGCAGCCCTGTCTGAGATCAATGTCAGTCACACTTCTCACCACGTGTGTTCTCACTTGCAGGAGGTCGTATAGACCACGCCCACCACTACAACAACGCGTACCGGGCGCTAGACGAGACGCTACAGCTGGAGAACGCGCTGTTGGCAGCCCTGTCTCAGATCAATGTCAGTCACATCTCTCACCACGTGTGTCCTCGCTTGACGGAGGTCGTATAGACCACGCCCACCACTACAACAACGCGTACCGGGCGCTAGACGAGACGCTACAGCTGGAGGACGCGCTGTTGGCAGCCCTGTCTGAGATCAATGTCAGTCACATCTCTCACCACGTGTGTCCTCGCTTGCAGGAGGTCGTATAGACCACGCCCACCACTACAACAACGCGTACCGGGCGCTAGACGAGACGCTACAGCTGGAGGACGCGCTGTTGGCAGCCCTGTCTGAGATCAATGTCAGTCACATCTCTCACCACGTGTGTCCTCGCTTGCAGGAGGTCGTATAGACCACGCCCACCACTACAACAACGCGTACCGGGCGCTAGACGAGACGCTACAGCTGGAGGACGCGCTGTTGGCAGCCCTGTCTGAGATCAATGTCAGTCACATCTCTCACCACGTGTGTCCTCGCTTGCAGGAGGTCGTATAGACCACGCCCACCACTACAACAACGCGTACCGGGCGCTAGACGAGACGCTACAGCTGGAGGACGCGCTGTTGGCAGCCCTGTCTGAGATCAATGTCAGTCACGTCTCTCACCACGTGTGTCTTCGCTTGCAGGAGGTCGTATAGACCACGCCCACCACTACAACAACGCGTACCGGGCGCTAGACGAGACGCTACAGCTGGAGGACGCGCTGTTGGCAGCCCTGTCTGAGATCAATGTCAGTCACATCTCTCACCACGTGTGTCCTCGCTTGCAGGAGGTCGTATAGACCACGCCCACCACTACAACAACGCGTACCGGGCGCTAGACGAGACGCTACAGCTGGAGGACGCGCTGTTGGCAGCCCTGTCTGAGATCAATGTCAGTCACATCTCTCACCACGTGTGTCCTCGCTTGCAGGAGGTCGTATAGACCACGCCCACCACTACAACAACGCGTACCGGGCGCTAGACGAGACGCTACAGCTGGAGGACGCGCTGTTGGCAGCCCTGTCTGAGATCAATGTCAGTCACGTCTCTCACCACGTGTGTCCTCGCTTGCAGGAGGTCGTATAGACCACGCCCACCACTACAACAACGCGTACCGGGCGCTAGACGAGACGCTACAGCTGGAGGACGCTCTGTTGGCAGCCCTGTCTGAGATCAATGTCAGTCAAATCTCTCATCACGTGTGTCCTCGCTTGCAGGAGGTCGTATAGACCACGCCCACCACTACAACAACGCGTACCGGGCGCTAGACGAGACGCTACAGCTGGAGGACGCGCTGTTGGCAGCCCTGATCAATGTCAGTCACATCTCTCACCACGTGTGTCCTCGCTTGCAGGAGGTCGTATAGACCACGCCCACCACTACAACAACGCGTACCGGGCGCTAGACGAGACGCTACAGCTGGAGGACGCGCTGTTGGCAGCCCTGTCTGAGATCAATGTCAGTCACATCTCTCACTACGTGTGTCCTCGCTTGCAGGAGGTCGTATAGACCACGCCCACCACTGCAACAACGCGTACCGGGCGCTAGACGAGACGCTACAGCTGGAGGACGCGCTGTTGGCAGCCCTGATCAATGTCAGTCACATCTCTCACCACGTGTGTCCTCGCTTGCAGGAGGTCGTATAGACCACGCCCACCACTGCAACAACGCGTACCGGGCGCTAGACGAGACGCTGCAGCTGGAGGACGCGCTGTTGGCAGCCCTGTCTGAGATCAATGTCAGTCACATCTCTCATCACGTGTGTCCTCGCTTGCAGGAGGTCGTATAGACCACGCCCACCACTGCAACAACGCGTACCGGGCGCTAGACGAGACGCTACAGCTGGAGGACGCGCTGTTGGCAGCCCTGTCTGAGATCAATGTCAGTCACATCTCTCATCACGTGTGTCCTCGCTTGCAGGAGGTCGTATAGACCACGCCCACCACTACAACAACGCGTACCGGGCGCTAGACGAGACGCTACAGCTGGAGGACGCGCTGTTGGCAGCCCTGTCTGAGATCAATGTCAGTCACATCTCTCACCACGTGTGTCCTCGCTTGCAGGAGGTCGTATAGACCACGCCCACCACTACAACAACGCGTACCGGGCGCTAGACGAGACGCTACAGCTGGAGGACGCGCTGTTGGCAGCCCTGTCTGAGATCAACGACGAGGAGACGCTGGTCGTTGTCACTGCCGACCACTCCAACGTGCTCACGCTGGGCGGCACTGCGACCGAGCGAGGCAACGCCATCTTAGGTGGGTCACGTGGCAGACTTCCGGCCTGTGAGATAAGAAATTAATGGTCTTTAACAAATTATTGCTTTAATAATTTTTGGGTGTACATCATGTTTTACTCATTTAGGTTTGGATTTTGTAAAATATAACAATATTATTAGAAGCATGATTTATTAAGCACCCGGCCATGTGCCCCTTATAGTCCAATGTAATAGAAATGCAACACCTACAATAATGTACATATTAAATATTAATCATAGCACGTAAAAAATTCTTTGCAAACTATAACAACATAGTAAATGAAGCAGAATGTTAGAAACCCTAAATGAAAATGCAATGGTATAGAAATAAAAACGGCTAATTTTGTCTTTATTATTGAACGCTTAATATATTGTAGTTAACTGATTTACAGGGGGCATACCAATTTTTAATTTGTTTTTGAATAATGAACTATTCTCAATGTAAATACCGTTTGCAGCTGCCCATATACTTCTAAACTTTTACAAATGCTGTTGTTTGGTGCTTTGTAGAATACACATAGTCTAGTTTACTTTCTTCAGGCACCTGCCGTTGTTCCTTAATCTTTACCATGTTGTTGGTATGTGATGTAGGCACCGACAAAAAGGTCTCCGACCTGGATGGCCTCCCCTACTCCACCCTCCTGTACGGCAACGGTCCCGGGTTCGAGTTCACGCACCCCCGCGCTACTCCCCCCAAGGACGCCCGCGACGCCATCCAACACGCGGCGGCCCCGAGGTCTTGGGCCACTCATGGAGGCGAGGACGTCCCCGTCTACGCTCAAGGTCAGATACATATACAGCTGAAGTTTTTTACATATTGCAACAAAAGCGCTCATCGCGGGTGGACCTGATTGGCTAGGCCCATTATCGTGCGGTAACCCACCAATTTATTGTGTTCACAAAAAGAATAACATCCATTATGTTTATTAGTTTTCACTAAATTCCTATTCACCCCGAATCCTTTTGAATTTAGACTGATGTAACAGAGAGTTTTGCCTACCCTTTACGGATTTAGCAATTTGTGATTATTTATTCATGTCATCGATGGTGATTTGTTCCTTGGAATGTAAAGTTTTACTTTGTATGGCTCCACTTTATCTATGTTACAGCCAGTACTGCTTGTATGTTGTATTGTATGTGTAGACTGTAGTAGGTAGGGTCACAACTAGAGCCACAAAATCACCCGCTGGAAAGAAGCTGGAGACAATATCGTACTGGTTCGGAAGTACACTAAACATGTCTGACTACATAATTCTAAACGTTTACTTCAACCCCATTTTGTCTTGTTCAGGACCCCTGGCCTCCAAGCTCTTCAGCGGGTCCTTCGACCAGAGTTACATCCCCCACGCCATCGCCTACGCCGCGTGCCTAGGCGAGCACTCCGAGCGATGCGCGCGCAATGTTTACTTCAACCCCATGTTGTCTTGTACAGGACCCCTGGCCTCTAAGCTGTTCAGCGGCTCCTTCGACCAGAGTTACATCCCCCACGCCATCGCCTACGCCGCGTGCCTAGGCGAGCACTCCGAGCGGTGCGCGCGCAGCAATCACATCCCTCTGAGCGACGCCGGGACGCCTGCAGAGCAGCGTCGCATCATCTGTGACAACATCCTCACGTCGAGGAGTGTCATGCTGGAGGGGACCTCCCAGGGGGACCAGAGGACGACCTTGACCTCGACCAGCTCCGCGGTGACCTCTGTGACGTCACTCGTCTATCTCCTGCCGATACTTTACACAATAACACGTTGAAGTATTTTATTTTAATCATCAATTATATTTATAAACAAATAATGTTCCTATATAGTTTTATCAACAATATTGAGTACCCGTCTGGGTCCGGGATAGAATGGTCCCAGGGTAACTCTGCCTGTCGTACGAGGCGACTCAAAGAGTCGATGTCATCTTACATTTTTGTCGAGTGCGACGTTGTTATCTTTATTATTAGAAGTAATTAATATTAAATTAATGAAAAGATATAGCAAGCCAGAAGCCTTTATTCTTATACACTTCACAAACGAACAATATTGCATTATATTATAGCAGTGTTTTTAAATAACATTAAATTCCATAAGATAGTGTAGAAAGTGTATAGAACAGTTTCTACCGTTTTTGATATTAAAGCTTATTGTTCAATAAATAATAATCTATGCTTAGAAAATAACTCTTTACAAAGTAATCAGGGGATTGAAAGAAGCAATTTAATTTCTTATGTCGATTTATTTCTGTATGTATATAATAAGAATATGAATCTCATTTATAATAGTTCAGTGGCGGATCCAGGGGGGGGGCGGTAGGGGCGATCGCCCCCCCCTTGATTCTTAAAAAGCTAATTTTTATATGAAATGAATATGTTCAATCACCAGAAATATCGATGTTTTGTTGCGATTATAGTTTCACAGTTCAACAGTTGTTCAATAAAGGCCAATTTAATTATCTAAAAGTGTATTTCTGAAAAGAATATCATAAACTCCCATATTTTACCTCCCTCCAAGGCCTATTTTAGTGCGCAACTGCAAATAAAACATATTGTAATATACCATCTCTAAAGCCATTAAAACACGTTTTTAAAAAAATGCCTTAGAAAATTTTTCCCTGCGGGGCTAAACTGGGGGGCCGCGCCCCCCAGACCCCCCGGCGCTGCGCCACCTAAGTCGCCCCCCCCCTTGGAGAGGTCCTGGATCCGCCCCTGTAATAGTTAAGAATGTATGGGAGAATGAATGAGACATCACATAGGCCTACATGTAGCCCAATCCTAGAGGATTCTTACAAAATTGTACAAAAGAAATATATTCACCCACAATTTATATATTTAAAAAAAAAGAAACAATTAACGAAGAATATAATTGTGTAATCAATGTGCTTGCGTGAAAAAAGGTCCGTCTAACACCCAAGTTTTTCCGGAGTTCGACGAACATAATTACATTTTTAGAATTTAAGTAGTTGAATATTATTCTTTGTACACATGTATAAACATTTAATTTAAACAAGTTTTGTACCAAGAATTCAATAATAACGTTTTGCATTGGTGGCTATATTCGGCGTAACAGTCCCAAAGTTGATGTTTTTATGAAACTGCATTTTCAATCAACTGCTGCATTTATTTTATTACAACGAGAAATGTAGTAACATAATGTAATTGCTTGTTAATATAAAACATGATATCCTTATAAAACAGTGTGATTTTAGTATATTATGATAAAAATAATATTATTTACAGTCCATATAAAGTGTAATGATTTATTCCCTAAATTATGTATTCTGAGCCACAATTAAATAAATACCTCATAGCAATATGCTGTTAAATTTCAATTTTACTAAACAAACAGGTAGACATATTTTAACATTCGTTGTTAACAATATGAAAACGGTTGTAAGGAGTTTATGTCAAAATCAAGCACTTCTTTTTAATTGTTTTTAATTTGGCTAGACTATTGTGACGTATTGATTTTGTGTGGCCATTTCAGATATCAGCGATTGCCTGTGTAATCATGTTCTATAGTCATTACTCGTTGCACCTAGATGGCTAACAGTCACTAAGTACCCCCCCCCCTCCCCCCTCCCCCTACAGCACAGCAAGCAAACAATAAAACAAAACACATAATATGTGAGATTTAGAGGAGAAAGGTTGTCTTATAAATGGCATAAATCCCCCATATTCTGGATATCATTAGTATTTGGGTCTATTGCCAAATGCAATTACTAAACTTTTACCCATACGTCATTGTATTTCCAAATTGTTAGGTTTATAAGTATATATCGTGCATTAATTGAAGATTATCATTACATCTGGATTTTTTTCATGGCAGATCACGCCCCCCCCCCCCCCCCCCATCACAACTGTATACTCCACTGAAAGATGGTGTGTCAACTTGGTGCTACGATTGGAATTGAGTAGATGATCTAGTGTAGTGGAGATGTTATAGTAAGGTCCCTACATATCTGTACATTAAAGAAAATAGCATGAAAAAGTACAGATCATATGTGAACTTCGAAACGTGAGGTTTCCGTAACCCTAGGGTAACGCGGAACAGTGGCGTAACTAGGAATTATTTCGGGGGGGGGGGGTTAATCAGGGAAAAGTGAGATGAGGGTACTGAAAAGGGTCTGGGGCAAAGCCCCAGCTGCCGGAGGGCATTTCGCCGAAGGCGAAATTTTTTTTCACGTCTATAATTATTTCGTGCCTTTTAGACTCAAAGAATACTACTCGAACCACTACTCGTTTGTTTGTATTATATTGAAGTTACATTGTTACAGTAAGTATTAATTATAGTTCTAAATAAGAATTGCATAGAAATTGTGTTTTTAATGTTTTATGGTTGTTCAATATAATCTTAACATCAAGTGGTCATTGTGGTCACGTCACATACATTTTAATTTTAATTCACAGACCGTGATATTGTAATGTTAGATTAATGCATTTTTATTAATAGGTACCCTCACATTTACTGGTTCAAGCGAAAGTTATATTAGTTGTAGATGAACACATAAATAATATAATTGAATTATTGAAAGAAATTATATTATATCTTATCTAAGTGAAGTGGTATGGTAGATTTTATGAAAATGTTATTTGTTGCGATTGTTATACACTGAAGTGGTGTAAGGATCTTACAATATAGTATAAAGTAAATGAAGTATTAAGTAAAATTATTCTCGATGTAGTTTCGGGGGGAGGGGGGGTTTAAACCCCCTAAACCCCCCCCCCCTTAGTTACGCCACTGACGCGGAAACAAGATTATCATGGAATACATACAACATACACAACTTTAGCATTACTACGTCTCCCCAACAAACTTTTTTTGTGTGGGTTTTGACGAATTTCAATATTGTTTGTAGCTATGTGTGCTCATTATTTCGTTGGTTATAAATTGAGGTATTATAAAATATACTCACGGAAAAGAACACATATCAAGTATATTACAATAAATCTAAGTGAAGAGTAAACGCTGGCGTTCTGCATTTGTGTTGCTATCGACTCACGCAAGAAAACTCCTGTTACACACTCTCTGAGAGCTCGATCTACCAACATACATGAAAACGATGTAAACACGTCCACTTTTAGACAACTATAAAAAAATTAATATTAGCGTAGCATATTATTATTGTGTGGAACTGGCGCACATTTATTACGTTTGACGAAGCACAGGAATCACGTGTGTTGTGTAATAGTTGACAATAGGTGAGATTCTAGGAATTCCTGACGAGCCATCATGGTTCGCAGCAGACCTTATCTAGATTAAACAGATTCGTACACATCAACCGCGACTATTGTGCAGTTCTCATGTCATGGCGCCGTTTTCACCATGGCTGACTCAATAGGAATAAAAATAATGATAGTATATTATGTTACAGAGGAAGTGAAGCTCCCACACGATAACTTGAATACACTCAGCTGCCAGTAGCAGATATTATATTGTATTTATACCTAAATAATTTTACGCGCCGTTGTTAAAATTTAACGCTTATTCGGGCTAAAACCTGTTTGTTTATCAATAAAATGAGCCGTCCAGTCCATATTGGGTCATGTGGTTGGGGCGCAGGTCGTAACCCACCCATAGAAACTAGACACTAAACTATATTATACTAACATTTTGGACAAGATTCTAAAACAATACTTATTACTTATTAGATGTGGATCCTTAGCGAGCTATGCAAATTATGTCCTTCCTAAAACTAAATGACTATGCCAATTAGTGTTCAATTCCACTGTGTATTTCCCTTAATGAAATGAAACCGAGCACATTACAAAATTGTATAAGTTGTGGCTTCAACCCCTAGTTCGTACAAATTACTCTAATGGCAAGAGGCGAGGCGCCGCGCCTGCGAGGGCAGGGAGCTCCGCCCGCGCTCCACGCGAGCCGGGCGGGTAGCCCATCAAGACGGCGCCTCCTCTGCCGGCGAACATCGATTCTCTCAGTCGAAGTCGAGCGCGTCGCGGACAGGCAGTATCCGACACTGACGTCTGACGTGGTCCATTGCAACCTTGAGAAGTGTTGAGGTGCCAATACAAGGTAAGAGGATTTCATGGGTGGTTGCGCTAAGCGTTACATCGACAACTCGAATTTATATTAAATTAAATTTAACAAACTTTGCAAAGCATTGTATACGTATTTTATTGATCAACTGAATGTATGTCATGACATTTGATTATTGACAGTTCTGGGACGTTGACTCGCCGGCCGGTTTCATCTTTCAATCTATGGTGTGTCTGTTCATTCTCAATATTAACAAGATCAATCTATGGAGTGGGTGTGGTTCAAAGGAAGGAACACATGCGGGACATAGAATGCCACGAGCTATATTTAGATCCATATAGAAATGCTGCCGGCTTTGTGAACACATTTAGCTAATGGACGTAGAATCATTCAATTGCCTTCTAAGACTGTTCGTACTGTGTGTGGTGAATAATTTAATTTTCACATTGGGAGTTGTTTGAGTGCAATTCTGGGCGTTGACCTTCGGCTTCATGCACTTTAAATAGACGTTGCATAGACTTGGCGCTGTGAAGCTGCAACCGCCACGAAACACTCGTGACTGACATCGGTATTGGAATAACCAATTCGCAGAATGCCGCGAATTGGCCAGGCGCGAGTCTTGCAATATACTTGGAAGGCTACGTCAGAACCAGAACAGTTTCTTTTTTATTTTACTTATAATGTACCTAAATAATCCATCTGCTATTATTTCGGTAAATTTAATCGAATTCCTTTACGATGCATTCTATAACATCATTTTCGTTATGTACAGATTTTTAGATTTAGATTTAGATTTCATATCATTTTTATTCTTTTACAGATAGAATCCCTCCCTGCACACAATACTTTTTTCATGTGTATATTTTCAACAATTTAAATTTATTTGGTCTCCTACTATAGCGCGTGACCCGAGAATCGTCTCTGTGAAAAGGAATAAAAAAAAAGTAGACGAACAATATAACATATAATATAATGCATACACACATAAGCTCATTGTAAGAACTATTAATAATAACCCTTTTTTGTAATATATAAAATGAGATATTAATTCAGACTAAAGAAAAAGTTACCATGTTAGAGAGAGATTAAACTATTCCACTATATCTATAAATTTAAAGCCTTCATGGTTGGTATTTCTGTGAAAATGGTAAGCACACCTCCTTCGACTAGTGTTTTACAACCAAATTCATTGTACATCTCACAATCTCCATCCTATTGCGTCATCGAGTAACTGGAAAGAAACCAGCTTGTTGGTGATGGTGATGTTCATAGTCTCACGTTGGTTTGAATCATCGCCGACCTTGACTCTTACAAATTACAGACTCGTCTATAGTATGACTCAAGTAACAATGCCCTCCACTATAGTGTGAGTCAAGTAACAAGTTCTCTCCACTGTGCGTGCGACTGCAACGGAAGTAGTAAGCGTATTCGTAGCGCCCTAGAATGTCTACTCTGTTGTAAAGTCTGTTACGTCACGTGAACCGTTGTGTCATTAACTGTAATTACTATTGTAGGCTTCGACCAGCCCGGCAGTTTGCTGCGTTCATCTACGGCCGACAGTCAAGTTGAGAACAACACATCACACTCCTGCCTGCTAGCATGGCTGATTACCCGGTAAGTAGAATACGTGCAGGATTGTGTGTGTATACGTGATTTGTGTATACGTGATCACTGATCAGTGATTCACGTAGAACGCGTGTTTTGTAATAGTTCCACAACAATGCTCTACTAGCAGAACACGTTGTGTTCGACTGTAGAGAACAAAATAATGTGGTAATTCAGAAAACAACTGTAAATTCTGTACAAATTCTTCACGAGAGCTGATGAAAAACGATTAAAAACACACACATATACATAACTAAAATCATTTGTTAGAACTTCTAGCATGTAATATTAATGTTGTGTTAAAAACAATGCATTACATCAGCTTACGACTCAGTAAGCAGGAGACATGGTTTCGGAAAGTGCGTTCTGTAGCCGTCAACTATGCAACTATCACATTATTTTATTGTATCAGAACATTATTAGTTATACGTATAATATCAAATGAAACAGTTTATGTTCAGTACTATATACATCCGACGGACACGGAACACAACGACACGGATCAAAACAAAATAGGACTTAAACACTCCAATGCAAGTAGACCTACTAATTGTGTTTTTAGTTATATTTGTTTAAGTTATATTCCGTCCAAGAGAGTGACGCTATTTTAATAACTTATTTCGTGCATTAATTTGGTGCCGGAGTACTTCATTGACTGTACCACCTCGAAACGATGCCTCTTCTCGGAGCTATGTACGGATTGTGTCTTCTATCGTTATTATTTTCATTATTACATGATTACCACGTAAGCATCCTTTTACGAATGCATTCATAATAACATAACACTCCGTCATTGCAACAACATGCATATAGATAGACGCAAAAACTAATACATTGCGATGGTGGATCGATTTCTGGCTCACTTTCCCACAACCAATATCCACAACGCCTGTCACAGTGTTCGTAATCTGACCTCCCTTACACAGGTTTGTCATGCAATCACATAATTTGTTATAGGTGTTTGGCAGACAACCTTACGTTATCTTTGGGAGGCTTCACTTTGCCCTTTACATTCTGACCATTACTGCTACAAAGGTGTCAGAAAAGTACAAATATAATGCTTTCCCAAAGTACGTCTCAAGATACATACAACAATTATTGTTAAATTGTTATGTATATCAATGCGTGGATGAAATAATTATACATTAGATGGAAAAATAAGGACCCTTGGAAGTAAAAGAATGGCTTTCTGAAGTTAACAGAAAGTTTGAAAATGTCAATCACAGCGGGACAACGAAACATATCACCTCATACACTGGCAGACAAGAATATCAAGGGTCGGATAAAATACGTGTACCCTAATACCTCTCCTGCACTCGCTACTATTTTTGGTTAAATATGATTTTTGAATCAATAGACAACAGGCAAGAGCAATAAAGAAATTGTTAATCAATTATATTATGCATTAAAGTAAATAAGCCAAATGAGAAAAAACGAAGAAGAGTGTAAAAGAGTTGTTAAGAGTAATTGCGTCTTCTAACATGCTTTATTTGTCGCATAATATTATCGTACACGAACGTTTTTCATTTTTGCTCGCTTGCTTTCGTTAACTACTGTTAAATTTTCTACTTCAAAAGTGGTATGACAGTGGGTTTATAACAGGAAAAATCTCACAAATGTGATCAACTAAATTATTATTTGTTTATTGTAAAAACTCGATGTTTATTGTAGACAACAAACTATAATGCGCGCACAAAGAAAGCTGGTTACCTGTGCTGGCTACCTGCGCTGGCTACCTGCGCTGATTGCCAGCGCTGAACTATACGTCATGAATGCTTGCTTGAACGCCATGCTTTCAAGTGCAGCTATGCACAATAGAAGCAGATTCCAGCTTGACAGCGTTCCGTTTTCCTCAATGAAATAAACCCTTTTTCCCGCACCGGTAACCAGTAAGCAGGTAACCAGCTTTCTTCATGCGCGCATCCTTAAGCATCAAAACCTACATTTAGTTCTGGTTTCCTGTTGAAGGGAGTCCCGTGACCAACTAGACGCATCACCCGGTAAACCATGGATTAATGCGTTTCAGGTTCAAATCCCAGTGAAGTCATTTTACGTTTTGTGGAATCTACGATGAATGTATTAAGATGAATGAATGTATAAGCAATGTTTTAGAATCATTGCCAAAATATGAGACGTACAACCCAAACACTACGCAAATACACACACATAATACCTAGTTCACTCACCTTTACAATACTTGAAATTCCATGCATTGGAATTTGTCACGCTCTATAAAATTGAAACAATCATATATGACGTCCACTGAATCGGTTGTATTGGATACTGAGAAATGATCGGGCAAAACGTACTGCGTAGCATAACGTTGCCGTTATCAATCAACCGGAACTATTCGAAATGGGATATTGCTTACACGCTAGACTATACTACAAGCTAAAATTGGTCTGTTCTATTACGGTACTGTCTGATTTTTATTAAAAAGGAAGAAGGCTCAAAAAATTTTGAGGAACGGCACAGAATTGATTTGTAACCATCCCACAACGAAACCAGGAGTGGTTGTGAAGTGTATTGGTAAATACCAATGTTGTCAGAAGCTGTCAAGGTTAGCCAATGACTGTGTAGTTTCAACACTATATAGTTCAGCTACAACAGCAACTTCAAATCACCATAGCTAATGTATATTATGTAATGTTATTCGAAAATTTCGTGACACATGTAATAAAATGTTTCCACAACATTTGCGTCTCATAAAGTTACACACTTTACGCTGTAGGCCTATGCATTAAAGTTGCATACACCTTAATATTAAGCACTGTAAAGGTGTAAACATTATTTTTTACCGGTAATTATGTGGTAACTAAATACTTTTTTGCACTTTCCAAGTTTAATTTCATTTTCTTTCAAAGTTTAATGTTGTACAACACTCGAAACAAACTCGTGCAGTAAACCTTTAAATCACATATTATTCAGGTTGCTCAATAGCTGCTCTCATAAACATGTCATGTCAAGTGTTTTTTCAAGTGTTTTCTATACCTTGAGTTGTTTTCCTCCCCAGCTCGAGCCGACAGTGTTCCCGGCCTCCCCCTTCAGCGCGGCTGACGACGGGGTAGCTCTGAGGGCGGCCATGAAGGGTTTCGGGACCGACGAACAGGCGATCATCGATATCCTCACTCAACGCTCCAACCAGCAGCGTCAGGCGATCTCAAAGTTCTTCACCGAGGAATATGGCAGGGTGAGATGTTGTTACCATGGTTACCACTCTTGTCAGCCAGGTTGAACTGTTCGGAGCCACGGAATTATGTTGCGTCAAAGTGTTTAAGCAATCTTTATTAATATTTTTAGAATATCATAATATAGAAAATCTTAATATGACAATTTTTTAAAAATTGTTTGGTATATTTATACTTCTGCATATTTATATAACTTGGACCTCTCAACGAAATCGCTCACATCAGTCACGTCAATATTTTGTGTGTAGCGATAAAATATATATATATATATATATATATATATATATATATGTTATTCTGTAGGTTTTCGCGGACTGAAGAAGATGTAGTAGTAGGTTGACATTGACTGGCCCATTTCTGGGCCAGCAACCAGTCTCTAAAGAGCAAGTAACGTGGACAGCAACCCGAGAACCTACTACTACATATATATATATATATTTACTCATTTCGGCCCTCATGATAAATGTCTACAACACAACATGCACTAATTATAAATTATAAATTAAGCATGAAGGACTCGACAAAAATACCTAATTGTTGACAATCTTACCAGTGTGCACTAAACGTGCACCGAATCTTGGTGATACTCTGAAAATATATACACTATTTGAAATAAGTGTATTAATTAGCGTAAATTTACCCGTGACTTGCTTAGAAATGAATGCAATTAAAATGTCAATAGAGTAGTGTTAGCTAACCGGTGTGTAACTAAACTAAATATTAACTTTTCACTGAAACATCATACGAAGCATCATGAGCAGAGTTTCAGACCTGCTGACTACAAATCTCAATTTAGAGCGTTAAAAATAGCTTCCTACGCAATTTAAGGGTGATGATATCGACATGTGTTCGTGGAACCAGGAGGCTTTGTAAAGAGTTGGTAGTTCCCACATGATACTAACTAGGATAGCTAGGTAGTAAAATAGGTGCTCAGGTAGGAGGAATAGGCTTCAGCTTGTATTATGTTCCAACAAATTGTGTTTAGGAAACTCCCGACAGCTGACAATATTAATAAATCGTCAAGATTTGGGTCTAGATTTTGTAAACACCAATCACTAATATTTTGCATTGCAAAGGTTATAACTATATAGTTGCATTTCTGCTTACTTCTAACTAACGCGTAGCATTTTACAAAATATCCCACTATTTGATTAGAAAACTAGAGGAAGCCAACTATACTTACAGCTGACATCAATGACAAGCATATGCCCCCCCCCTCCCCCCATCCCCCCCATAAAATGTGTGGCACTATATTCCATATTCTATACATCATTATGTTTTTTAAACAATAAAATTAAAACTTACTTTTACCTAGAAAGTAGCTATTTCACTATCTCAAAATGTTGTAAAATGTGTATTACTGCAAAGCCGTTTTCTAGTTGATGCTGACAGTGTGTGCTGTATGTTTGTGAACATTATACTAAACATTCTGAATATTGTCCATGAGCTAAGTAAACATGTCCACTTTCAGGACCTGATCGACGACTTGAAGAGCGAGCTTGGCGGCAAGTTCGAGGACCTGATATTGGCGCTGATGATGCCCCCTGACGACTACCTGGCCAAGCAGCTTCACAAGGCGATGGCGGGGATCGGGACAGAGGAACACACCCTGGTGGAGATTCTGTGCAGCAAGAGTAAACAAGAGATTCAACTTATCGTCGAGGCCTATGAAAGATGTAAGTCATGTTGATTTTATTGTGGTGAAGGATGGAATGAGGATGTTACCTGATAAAGGATGATACCTGAGACGCCTTCTCACCCTCGTTGTAACAGTGTCCCTGTATGTTCTAGTGTACGACCGACCCCTTGCCGAACACATGTGCAGTGAGACATCTGGGGACCTGAGACGCCTTCTCACCCTCATAGTCATTGTAAGTACAGTAATTCATTACTACAATATTGCAGACGTTTATGCCGTTTAATTCGATACAAACAAAACGAGAAAGTAGACGCACATACACAATACTAAAAAAACACAACAATGTAGGTGCATTGGGTATAAAATCAAATACTTACTGTGAGTTACAGTTAGAATGACAACGACTGAAACGTTATAAAAGTGATGCCACTGTTTTAGCTAAACCGCTAAACCATTGCGCCGTATGACACTACGCGGGCTCGAGCCCCATTTATTTAAGGCATGGGTTGTTATAATATTAATTCTCATTTATAATTCTTTTAGGAATAGTTTTATTTCATAGTTTAATTAGTCATTACTATATGCATAAAGGAGATAAACTTTATATTAAAATACTTTATCACAAAATTGTGTCAAGTTTATTTTACTTAAAAATGAGATCGTTTTAGCTGTTATCCTTGCATCCAAACCTTGCTTAAATCCATGTGTACTCACTGCTTTAATGTATTTTGTCATTAATTTGCATGTTTGTGTACTTAGTATCTACGCAGAGTAGTAAGCATGATATACCTTCACAATGAGTTTCACTTCTTATTACCTCGCATGGTCTAGTAGAAGCTTCGTTGGAACGCTTACCAGTGCTTTTTCCACAGGTTTTCACTGAGCTGAAGAACAAGACTGTTCTTACCATAATGCGTATGTACGGATGGTAAAACGTTTTGAAACAGCAATTTATTGAATCTGTACCTTATTGAGCAAAACAACTTCGACATCAACTAACGTTTAGCTATAAATATTTGCATATTCCTATTAATAAATATTGTTTATTTATATGAACAATATTCGATTCATTATGATTCATTATATGAATCGCATGAATTGCTGATTCTTCACGTTTATCTTTCTAATCACGCTTTAAGTTCCAGCATAAATCCAGTTTTTGTTGGCCCTTTTTGAGATGAATTTCTGATAATTGTAACGTCTAATTAGCTACTCGGTTAAATAACATATAAGTTGTTTTAGTCACCTCGTACGACAGGCAAAGCTATTCTTCCCCGGCCCCAGATGGAGGTATTAATATAAATTGTTTTAATCTTATGGCTTTCATTAGTCGATCTATCGATGTCGATGTCTGTTCTAATGAAACTTTGTTGTTCTTTCATGTCAAAGTCATCGACCATTGTGTAACCAATTTTTAAGTACCTTTCTAAAAATCACATTTCAGACCTTATCCTGTTTAGTTGCAATAGAATAAAAACAATACAGTTGTTGATGCGAAAAGCACTTTCCAATGATCAAATAACGGGTGATCTGTATAGGAATTAAAATGAAGATTTCTAGCTCGCATAGCTGCTGAGGGTCTGACACTAGAATTTGTCGAGGAAGGTTGTTGGTTGTAGGTTTGTATTTGATGGTTGCAATTAGTAACACGTTGATTGTTAGTGTAGACTTACCCATACAGCCCAACGTGTTCCTAACGCCTCTCTTGTACGCTGCTGTGTCTAGGGCGTGAGGAACGACTGGTCGGAGGTAGACCACGATAAGGCGAGAGAACAGGCGCAACAACTGTATGAGGCTGGTAAGGGTTGAACTGCACAGTGCACACCGTGTGTATGGCTTATCTTGTGTCTAATCACTTTACAAAAAATACAGTACAGAGAGCTGATTAACAGGTGCGTATGCCACTTTACAAAATAGCGTGCGACTGTTCGGCTGATCTCAACTTTTTACTGATGTAGATTACTGTTACACATTGTTAAGCTATAACTTGGTTCATTGTCATCCAACTCTATTGGATCTTCTGTAAAGTACAGTAAATGACGTGTTTCTGAATTCTATTTGGGCTCCATTAACTGTTGAAATAAGTTGCTTGGAGCTCTAGCTCAGTTCAATAAATGACCGACAATTTATTGTAGATAGGTACCGTACAATTAAAATAATTATTTCTAATTCGACTCGTGTTAGTTAATTAAAAGTATAGTTAATGGAAAGAAAAATATTTGTTTCACACTGCACGCTTATACATTTGCTAAAAGTATACGATAGTTTGTCTTTATCATTATGGATACCCGCATAAATAGTATTGTTTGAAATAAAGAATTTAGTGTCTGAGCTTTTATAAATCTGTATCAGCTTTGTTCACGTTGAGGTCAGTTTGTCAGTACTTGGTTGTGGGATGGACAGTAACAGGCGTAAAGCATGGTAAATGCTGCACTGCAGAGCTGGGCGGCTGTACAAACAAGCTTCCTGTAATCAAGGCTTCATCCCAAACTCTTCCTCTCACTTCTTGCACCTTCCTCTTCTATTATACTTCATGGTTGTGGTGGAGATCTATAAAATGTTACGAAACCATTTGTATGCAATATGTTGTATTCTTTGCGTTATTGTTTTCGGAACTTTATCAATATAAATAGTTTCACATTTTTCGCGAACTTTCTTCTTCGAATTCAGATTGAGGTTCTACAGTGGATGAGAGCAAATGTAATAATCTATATCATCAGGTTTTAAGGCTGTCTGATAATTCCTTAGCAATTGCCAAACATTTATTTCCGAGAAATTTGTTTCTGACACCTTTTATTTGAGCCGGATTAAATTATTAATACAATATAATGATTATATTGTAATTACCATACCAGGACCATAATATGAATAGAGTTTGGACATATAGGCCTCCTCAGTTACAACTATTTCAACCCCTCACCATGCCACACATCTGCTTCTGCTTCTTCTTCTCCAAGCCAATCTCACTCTGACTCGGACTACACGTCACGAAGTCTTCTTTTGTGTCCCCATCAATCCCTCTCCTGAATAACCTCCTCCTGTCTCCGAATAACTCTGCCCGCACTGAGTTTCGAGGCCGTGTGGTTTAATCCCTCTCCTGAATAACCTCCTCCTGTCTCCGAACAACTCTGCCCGCACTGAGTTTCGAGGCCGTGTGGTTTAATCCCTCTCCTGGATAACCTCCACCTGTCTCCGAACAACTCTGCCCGCACTGAGTTTCGAGGCCGTGTGGTTTCAGGACGCAGGGAAACCGAGACCTCCGCCCAGCTCTGAGGTCGCAGTACAACTTGCCACGGAGCTTTACGAAGCAGGTATGTACATGACGTGCAGTGTTGATGTCTGCTCTATAGGCGGTTCTGTAAGAATATCAACTCTTGTTATGTTCTTGTTGTATCCCCTAATCGCAGGATAGCGAAAGATATCTCGAGAACAAGAGTCGTGTTATCCTTACAGAATCTCAGTGCTGCATGGTTAGGGGATGGACTGGATAGTGGCCTTGCCACTCCACATAGAGATAATTGATCTAAGGTAAAGGAGAAGCAATGGATGAAGGCATATATTTGATTTACAATTGCTCATCTTTGGGCTAAACGAGCCCACATTGTGTAAAATAAATATTTTTATTCTTATAATCAATTTAATGTAGTGTATTTTATCTTCAAACTGAAGCAAAACACACTATATGAACAATGTGTACTTCCACGCCCACTCTTTTATCTAACGTTTGCTACAAGCCCTTGTATTAGCTATCAATATACCATCAAATAATAACTCAAATTATTTACCAAGCGTTTCGTAGTGAAATGACAGTGTCAGTCCAAAATAATGTCAACTTTGCCAAATCAATACACGGGCAAAGAGTATCAATGCTGTACCTATTTCAAGTGAATGTAAGGAACTATAGAAGTATACAATATTTGAGTTGGTATTTTTGGACTAGGCTATTTTGTCAGCATGAGAGTATTTTAGCCTGGGACCATGTTAAGGCAGTATTCATTTCCGATGCACAACTAAAATTTTGTGTCTACGACTCCAGGTGAACAGAAGTCTGGAACTGACGAAGAGGTGTTCAACAAAATCCTGGCCCACGAGAGTTTCCCTCAGCTGCGGCTCATCTTCGAGGAGTACAAGAACGTGTCTGGTCGCACCATCGAGCAGGCGCTGAAGAACGAGATGTCGGGGGAACTGCTGGAGGCGATGCTAGCGATAGGTATGTACTGATAGAGCTTCCCTCAGCTGCGGCTCATCTTCGAGGAGTACAAGAACGTGTCTGGTCGCACCATCGAGCAGGCGCTGAAGAACGAGATGTCGGGGGAACTGCTGGAGGCGATGCTAGCGATAGGTATGTACTGATAGAGTTTCCCTCAGCTGCGGCTCATCTTCGAGGAGTACAAGAACGTGTCTGGTCGCACCATCGAGCAGGCGCTGAAGAACGAGATGTCGGGGGAACTGCTGGAGGCGATGCTAGCGATAGGTATGTACTGATAGAGCTTCCCTCAGCTGCGGCTCATCTTCGAGGAGTACAAGAACGTGTCTGGTCGCACCATCGAGCAGGCGCTGAAGAACGAGATGTCGGGGGAACTGCTGGAGGCGATGCTAGCGATATGTGGGTGGTCAATTACAGGCTTGTTTTCATTACGGTATCCTAAAATCAGCATTTATCAACCAACCCATATTCTTAAAACAAAATACTAGCTACTAGCGAGACTACTAGAATAACACACAGTAACGCCGCCAGTTACTTGGCCGTTCACTCTATAACATACAAGCCAGTCGGCAAAGAAGCGTTAAACCTATTAGTCCAAGAGCCAGCAACATAAAAGCTCCCCTCATAAGGTACATATGTTTTGACTATTGGAATAGGAGCGGAAAAACTACTCTACTAACAAAACGCGCGTCTTACTCCTCAACGTGGGGGCTTTTAGGCCCCACAGGGGGCCAAAAAAGCCGAAAAAAGGCCCAAGTTCCCCTCATAAGGTACATGGTAGGTCTCGACGGCAAATGAACCGGAAATGTTAGTACAAATAGAAAATACTGAGTCAGACGGGCTGAGTGGGGGTTTTTACCCGAGTCAGACGCCCTCAAAAAGGGCCCAAAAAGGCCAAGGTTCCCCTCATAAGGTACATGGATGGAGTAAACGCCATTTTGTAGAGATAAGTGTCCCAAATAGTAATTCGAAGAGTAAGACGGGATATTAGGGGGCGTTTACCGATCAGACGTCATTTTACCCAAAAAGGGCCATTTTTTATTTTCGCACATGCATGCGCTTAAACACTCAAATCATATCCGGAAATGTCTCGAGACGTAGAAAAACATACATTTTAAAGAAATGTTGGGTTATTGTCCTCGCCAGACGCCCTCAAAAGGGGCCCAAAAAGGCCAAGGTTCCCCTCACAAGGTACATGGATGGAGTAAACGCCATTTTGTAGAGATAAGTGTCCCAAATAGGAATTCGAAGAGTAAGACGGGATATTAGGGGGCGTTTACCGATCAGACGTCATTTTACCCAAAAAAGGGCCATTTTTTATTTTCGCACATGCATGCGCTTAAACACTCAAATCATATCCGGAAATGTCTCGAGACGTAGAAAAACATACATTTTAAAGAAATGTTGGGTTATTGTCCTCGCCAGACGCCCTCAAAAGGGGCCCAAAAAGGCCAAGGTTCCCCTCACAAGGTACATGGATGGAGTAAACGCCATTTTGTAGAGATAAGTGTCCTAAATAGGAATTCGAAGAGAAAGACGGGATATTAGGGGGCGTTTACCGATCAGACGCCATTTTGTCCAAAAAGGGCCACTTTTTATTTTCACACGTGCACGCGCTTTAACACCCAAAAACATATCCTTAAATGCCCCTAGAGGTGAATACATTTCAAAGATATTGTGTGATGTCCTCGCCAGCCCCCCCCCCCCCCCCCCCCCCCCCCACAGCCTCGATCCGGATGCGATAGTTTTGAAGCTCCGCCCACCCCTAACTTTAATATACCAGTATTTATTATTATTAATGTCCGGATTTTATTTATTTTACTGGTTAGGAATTTTGGAAATGCAGGTACGCATCCAAAGTGGGCCTATAAACAAATAATTTACAAGAAAGATCGATTTTTGCAATAATTGTATTCAACTGAAATGCTTTACACAAGAGCGGAATAATATGGTATTGTTCAACATTATTAGGTATTACAGTTAGTTTGATAATACACACTAATACACATAGGCCTACATAACAATAATTTAAAAAGTCCACAATTGTGATAAGTCAATATAAAAAGTGGCCCTTTTTGGACAAAATGACGTCTGGTTGGTAAACGCCCCCTAATATTCCGTCTTACTCTTCGAATTCCTATTTGGGACACTTATCTCTACAAAATGGCGTTTACTCCATCCATGTACCTTATGAGGGGGAACCTTGGCCTTTTTGGGCCCCTTTTGAGGGCGTCTGGCGAGGACAGTAACCCAAAATTTCTTTAAAATGTATGTTTTTCTACGTCTGGAGACATTTCCGGATATGTTTTGAGTGTTTAAGCGCATGCATGTGCGAAAATAAAAAATGGCTCTTTTTGGGTAAAATGGCGTCTGATCGGTAAACGCCCCCTAATATCCCGTCTTACTCTTCGAATTCCTATTTGGGACACTTATCTCTACAAAATGGCGTTTACTCCATCCATGTACCTTATGAGGGGAACCTTGGCCTTTTTGGGACCCTTTTGAGGGCGTCTGGCGAGGACAATAACCCAACATTTCTTTAAAATGTATGTTTTTCTACGTCTCGAGACATTTCCGGATATGATTTGAGTGTTTAAGCGCATGCATGTGCGAAAATAAAAAATGGCCCTTTTTGGGTAAAATGACGTCTGATCGGTAAACGCCCCCTAATATCCCGTCTTACTCTTCGAATTCCTATTTGGGACACTTATCTCTACAAAATGGCGTTTACTCCATCTATGTACCTTGTGAGGGGAACCTTGGCCTTTTTGGGCCCCTTTTGAGGGCGTCTGGCGAGGACAATAACCCAACATTTCTTTAAAATGTATGTTTTTCTACGTCTCGAGACATTTCCGGATATGATTTGAGTGTTTAAGCGCATGCATGTGCGAAAATAAAAAATGGCCCTTTTTGGGTAAAATGACGTCTGATCGGTAAACGCCCCCTAATATCCCGTCTTACTCTTCGAATTCCTATTTGGGACACTTATCTCTACAAAATGGCGTTTACTCCATCCATGTACCTTATGAGGGGAACCTTGGCCTTTTTGGGCCCTTTTTGAGGGCGTCTGACTCGGGTAAAGCCCCCACTCAGCCCGTCTGACTCAGTATTTTCTATTTGTACTAACATTTCCGGTTCATGTGCTGTCGAGACCTACCATGTACCTTATGAGGGGAACTTGGGCCTTTTTTCGGCTTTTTTGGCCCCCTGTGGGGCCTAAAAGCCCCCACGTTGAGGAGTAAGACGCGCGTTTTGTTAGTAGAGTAGTTTTTCCGCTCCTATTCCAATAGTCAAAACATATGTACCTTATGAGGGGAGCTTTTATGTTGCTGGCTCTCCGTCTATATGAATAGTGTCTACTTTGAAACATACTTATGATTTAAAAACTATAAAGTCTCAAAGAAATATAAACCTTGAAGATAACCGTCGACCATATTTGTTTAGTCAGCCATTTCTGATGTTACAAGTTTGAAACGAGCAATGTCTGTCTGATCTGCGGCCAGCGGAAGTTCTACAGCCTTCGCTAGGCAGAGATTAAGTAAACTATTGCAACGAGGTACTCAAGATGAAGATGAAAATACCAATAACACTCATACGTTAGGTTGTCGTAACAGGTTCCATGAATCAATTACCAAATGTACTTTATGTTATTCAATGGGAGAATATCATCGAGCTAAAACAATATTAATTAAGAGATTCAGTAATAGGTTAAGTTTGTTTTGTTGAACTATAAATCGCTCAAATAAAGCAGGATACCACACTGTTCTCGCACCGCACCCTATCAATAATTAATTTATATTTACTGACATATTTCGTTGAAACAATCCTAGCGCGTTCCAAAATTAGAGCTACATGATGCTGCTGCTATGACAATATTCTGTAAACTAGCATGAAAACCGCCATGGTATTGCAAGTGTGAACCTATCGTTCGTTCTGCTCGACAGTGGAGTGCGTGCAGAGTCCGCCCGCCTTCTTCGCCAAGAGGTTGCACGACTCGATGGCTGGAGCCGGCACTGACGACACCCGCCTCGTGCGCGTCATCATCAGCCGTAGCGAGATAGACCTGGGCGTCATCAAGCGGGAGTATGAGCGACTCTACGATAAGACCCTCGAGAGCGCTGTCACGGTAAGACTAAGAGAGATGCATAGTCGTTCCTCACGTGTTCCTCAACTCAGCCTTTCTTTAGACTCGCCCAACCACCAATCACAGAGCAGCATTGCCATGTGGACTGCTCTGTGATTGGTGGTTGGGTGAGTCTGAAGAAAGACGAAACTGACGAAGAAAGACTGAAGAAAGAGTTTAGGAGCACGTGAGGAACGACTATGCATTTGACCCTTAAAGATCCCTTCCCAGCAGACTTCCATTCCCTGTTGATACATGGTTACAACCATTACATGATTACTGCTTCTAAACATACATGAAATTACTTGTTTAAAAGGCCTGAGGAAGTGTTCATATTATATAACGATGTTCTCTGTCTTGTTTCAGAGCGAAACTTCTGGAGACTACAAGAAGGCTCTCATTGCGCTTATTGGGGGTCCCTGAACTACACAGATTTCCTAATCAAACGCCATCACAAGAACTCATCGGTAATCTTATTCCAGTGTAAGAAAATAAAATTTAAGATCTTTATATATATTGTCCATCCTATATTTTAGGATCTGAAGTAATAATTAGAAAATTTATATAATGCCTTAAAATGTGAAAAATATTACTTTATTTTCTTATTAAATAGATTGCATTTTATTTGATATTAAATCGTGAACAATATATGTGTATCCATTAAAAGTGAAAAACAAAAAAATCACACCTTACATTATTTTTATATTTAACCCAACCCCAATTATGCAATGTATAAATATGTCCAGTTCTGCATACGAAAACCAATGGTGTGAAACTTAAAACTTTAATAAATTGGTATATATCACCTAACCATGCATATTGCATATTGCATGATTCTCAATAGGGGCATTTCTTGCCTTATATTAATTTACTGATATCACAGTACTAAACTTAGAAGCAAAGTAAATTGGAGAAAACATCAGTAAAACAAGTACTGTAAAAGTCAATTCTCTATTTTGGAACTCCATTTTCAAAGGGAACAGTTATGTACTTGTTGGTTTACTATACGTGGAGTATGAATAAACTGAGACAAAGTTGCTAACCCAATCACCCTCCAATCACTCCCAATAAACCTTTACAGCTTTGTGTTTCTTTAACTTTCAATATAGCAAACAATACTTAAATCCCCACTAAATCCAATTCAAATAGCATAGTATTGTTGACATCTTGTATAATAATTGTTATACCAAAAAATTTCCTAACACCCACACCGATTTTTTCCGACATGACAAAATTTGGTGACGTGTTGCCTATTAACCTCATTATTAGGCTATACGTGATATCTGTCGGCACATCTAGACCTACAGTACGTTACACCTTCGAGTGTGCATCGTAGTATATGAATATCCACGTTCTAACTCTACAGTGACAAGTGTCGCTTTGAAGTAGATACAGATCAAGTAGACGTTGAGCAAGTTAGACAACAAGCATTTACATAGGCCTACTTGAAACTATGCTTAAAGAACCCAATTTTGCTACTATTTCAACTTAATCTCCTCAAAAATGTTTTTTTTTGTTAAATAATGAAAATAACAAAAAATTTCAAAATTTGAGAAAACTTGACGCCTCGGGGGCACCTCAAAACTTAAATTTAAAAAATAAATATTTTGCACAGTACTTATAAGGTGAGTACCAAGGCAGCTTTTAACAGCTATGCCATTTCGAAATTCACTTTATGGGTTTTCCCCGTATGAGTTCACTCCACCCCACCCCATTGAGCAAGTTAGTCACAAGCAGCAGACTCGGCACCACCACCAAACGGGTGATACAGTATTCACGGGTATGAATTTTAACCTGCTTTTCAGTTAGAATTTGACATAAGCATTAAGCACATTTACATAATATACACTGCTGAAGTTGGGAATGTTACCAGTGCAGTTGGATATTTCGTTTGTGAAGTTAAAAAAAATCTTCGTTCCAAATGGATTTGAAATTATATATGTTATCTTAACATGGTCTCGGATGACTGGGAGGTCATGGTATATTGGGTGTTGGCCTAACAAACTACGGTTCCAGGTTCTAATCCAGCCTTGGGTGCGGATATACTGCGGTGTTCTTTCACCTTCATACATCACCCATCATCGTCTAAATTGGCGTTGATTTCCCATCCTAACATCTTTAGCCCCATCATTTTACAATGAGAAATTGTGTTGATGCAATCAACACAAGAACTTAGAGGACAGCATCAAGAGAAAAAATTAGCCTTTACCGTAAATATTTGATAGTTATCATTTAGAACGTCTCATAGCAATTGACGTTGGATCATTTCATTAGCTGCACGCAACAGCATTCTCGAGTTAACTACCAAAAAAGCTATTGTGAACAAATCTATACGTCATTGTGTCATTATTGGTAATGCAATATTATTTTTTCACACGACACATAGCTGTTGTAGTTGATGCACATGGAAGAATTATTATGGAAGGCTGCAGAATTAAGATGAACAATAATTAATCGTAAACCATCATTGCTGTCAGAACACATTTTCAGCAGACAGAATCTAATTTTGTAAACCAC
Organism: Isoperla grammatica; assembly: GCA_945910005.1. Taxonomy (NCBI): domain Eukaryota; kingdom Metazoa; phylum Arthropoda; class Insecta; order Plecoptera; family Perlodidae; genus Isoperla; species Isoperla grammatica. The sequence goes on along the minus strand of OX246737.1, from coordinate 33,517,969 downwards.
CAATGTCGATTATATCCACATAATTGATTACAGAAATCACTACCATAGTCTTCATACTTCGATGAGTTATAGCCACCCGCAGTGCATGCTCATGCGGTTTGGGCGCAGGTCCTGAACGTATGGCTAACGAGGGTTCGAGTACCGCTTAAGAGATAGACTTGTCGTTATGTATACTTCATCTTCATCTGTCGCCCTCATCGTTTCAGATAGCATTATTGCAATAGAGAGCAACCAGAACTATTACATTTCTTTCTCTCAGTCAGGATGGTTTAATTGATTCATTGTTGATACAAAAGTCTATTACTTTCTCAACCTTTTATTGCAATAACTGAGTGATGTTTACAGTAAAGATCTATAATATAATACAAATTAAATGTGTTATATTGCTTCCAAATAGGTATACGTTCAACATGATCACTTATTGGAATTAAAGGGTTTTTAATACACATCTTTTCAGCTGGTATGACATTGTAGCGTCAGTCGGGAGCTCCTAAGTATTATTATTATTGATAATGTACTCGGACGAGTAGGTTGATTGATGCTTCCTAATAACAAGGGGTGTGGATGCGTAGCGCCTGCGAGGTATAAGACAACTCCGCCCGCGCTCCACGCGAGCCGGGCGGGTTGCCTATCAAGACGGCGCCTGCTCTGCCGACGAACATCGATTCTCTCAGTCAAAGCCGAAAGTGTCGCAGATTTGGCAGCATCCGACGACGCAGACGTGGTACATATCAACCTTGAGAAGTGTTGCGGTGCCAAAACCGAGGTAAGGGGATTACTCGCCTGATTATATTTAAAACGTTATATTCACGGCTGTGATTTATATCAAATTAAATTGACTTGGCTAGTCTGTGCCGCTCTCAGTCATGTATTATGGTTCCGGTGTATCGGTCGTGGTCGATTCGGTGTAAGTCTGCTAAGCTATTGTTCCTGCGTTACAGGTTCGAATCCTGGCTTGAGAATGAAAGCATGTGATTCTTTTCCACCTTCTTCTATATCACCCACTCGACACCTCGAGTCGCAACATTTACCAAATTTCAGACGTCAAGTACAAATATCTTTATATTATACACGTATTGATCTACATCGGAATATTTGATTAGGTTATCACACGTGGTAAACACGTTCGTGTGTCGGATGGAACGTTTGTCTACTCGGGCTTGTCATTCAGTGTTACAAAGTTCATCTTCTCTGCGTGAGTGTCTACACGAAACATGGGGGACATCGGAGAGTTTTTGAGTTAAATTTAGATCCCTCCCTACAGACATGGCGCACATGTGTAATACCATTTAGCTAATGGTAGGGTTATTACCTATTAAATTACATAATGTCTATTCGTAATATTTACCGTAACAAATTTTAATTGATGACCTTTTGGGAATGTTTAAATGCAGTGCATGGACAAGGGCGTCGACATTGTTCTTGAAATAGAATATTCAAATACTTGGCGCTGTGAGGCAGCATCGTGTAACGAGAAAACCTCGTGAGTAGCTTCAATGCTGACATCGGTATAATGTATATTTGACTATTCAATTCGCAGCATAACGTGAATTGGCTGGAAGTCTTGCAACCTACTTCTATGAACGCTTCGTCATCAAACATACGTTCCTTCGATGAATGTAAAGTTATGTTATACCATTATTACAAAACCCGTCAGGTGTTAACCAAACTTGCACGCTTGTTGGCCGTGGTCGATTAGACGTGTGTCTGGTTTACGTTCTTAATCCTGGTTTTGGCATGGATGTAATTTTTGTTTTTAATTTATACATGAACTTAATAATTATACATCATTGTCAAAATAAAGTAGTAATAGTAAAATAGTAAAAATAAAATAAAGCCAAAATAGAATCATAATCGTTCATCAAACTTATGTTGTCAAGTGACTGTACACATTTTTCTTCATGCACTCGTGTGGCGCGCGGTGCGCTCGTAAACATAGCTTACGGTTTAGTGACGAATTCATGTGTTCACTGTCATCAGAAGCTTGCCTGGCGCGTCATCAAGTCGAAACTAGATAGAGAATATGTACCTTGACTCCTACAATCAGAGATTGTAATTTAGTACTATGAGCTTTGTCTAAAAACTGTTAGAACAGGCAATTACATTTAAATGCATTTCCTGTGCAAACATTTGCTTTTATTAATGAATAAAGTAATAGTTTTCAACAATATTAATAATAGTTAATTTGTTAATAATTTCGAAGTGGTCCGGCCAACAATCTCTGACTATTGGATACACTACAACTTTCAACTTCTTTGGACCCAATTAATATAAGTAGTGCAGTGCCTCCTCGAGGGGATTTCAGTGACTTATAGCAGGCAGTGCACAGTGGCCGGAACGATCGCAGCGCTGCAGTGTAGGCATTTGTTTTACGGACCCCATTGTCAAAGCTTGATTAAAAACAATCCATACAGTTTGAGAATAACTATAAACCTTTATTTAATTTGTACTGTATTGTCGAAAAGGATTATTTATCCAGAAATAGGTACAGAACGAAGCCACAAGCGCAAGTAAGTGTATTCACATGTTACCTGTAGGCCTAGTCGCTTCACAACGCGTAGCGGAAGGAAGTCGACGCGTATTCGTATTCGTATGTGTTGTTGTAATATCTGTCACGTGAGCCGTTGTGTCATTACGGTGTCATTAACATGTTATGTTACTATTGTAGGCTTGAATCAGGCCGTCAGTCTGCTCTATTCATCTACCGCCTACAGTCAAGTTGAGAACAGCCTTACTACCAGCAAACATGGCTGATTATCCGGTAAGTTAAACACTGATTAATATAAATTGTCCTCTGAATTAAGGTAGGGTCCTAGTTCAGCAACTTCGTTAAAGCTCCGATTTAGTAAGTTCGGTTTGGTAGCCTTGGTTTCAACAATGTTTGTATGTTTGTATACAATCTTTGATTACCGGCTCTTCGGAGCCTAAACAACTGGTGAAACCGGCTCTATGTATTGTATAGCCGGTATAGCCTATACTAGATGTACCCCTTGTTTGCTATGAAGTGATATTTTTCGTAAGGTAAACAAAATCTTACGGTTTCCCTAAAGTCTCCATGCAACCGGCCACTGAGCTCAGGTTATCCATGGACTGTACAAATGACCCCTATTGATGGGTCATCAATATGGGTCATTAAGCATTCGAACTAAGAAAAGCCTTCTCAGCATTGCTGCCTCTAAATTCGAGTCTCGTTTGCTAGCACTGAGCCACCTCTATCGGTCTACGCAATATGTTGACATTACGTAAGCGTACCTACTTGCATATTGTCATTCATGAAAGAACACTGTCGCAAGAGTACAACAATAATTGTAGCCTAGTAAATCATATTTAAATAAACACGTCGACACACTATTACAAGTATTTGTAACGTATTGTTTGGTTAAATATGTCAGTTGTTTTTAACTTGTGGTTACATGGTGCCTGCTTATTCCCTTAGGCCCTACTTATAAATATTTATAAACTCTTGAATGATGCTTGGAATTGGAAAGGTGGACTATTTAAACAAAAGGTAATTTCACTTATTTAATGGTTTTTGCTGTTTCGTAGATCTACACTGAAAGAAAAAAGTAGGTAAACAAAATCATGACTGGGACTCGAGCCCAGATCCTTAGCTTCCTGGTATGGTGCGCTGAGGTCAATATGGCGAACACGTTCTACTCAACACATTAGCCGAGGGCTGGCAAACTGACCGTGATCGATGAGGCATTGTCTGATAAAACATAATTCCTGCATTACAGGTTCGAATCCTGACATGCATGAATGTCATGTGACATTGCTTCACCATCATGTATCAACTTACAGTCTTGATTAGCATCGTTGCTGAAATTTAACTCAAATATCAATAAATCAGCTATGGTTTAGTGAGGAGACATCTAATGGGTACCTGGTTACTAATGATCCTCAGTTAGGTTAGGTCTCTACTCAAAGCGAGTATTAACTCTTATCTTTATCTTTCCACCTTAGACACGTGAAAGCAACAATCATGTCATTGTTGCGGTTGCGCATTAGCCTACATGTTGTCGCTGCATCGACTCTTTGTAATAGGCCTAACTTCATTTATAAACATACAAGACACGTAGACCTATGAAAGTCCAGAGACTATTACTTGTATACAGCTACTGCAAAGATAGTTTAGGAAATTGGCCCAGATTCAACAAACAGCGACAGGCGTGGTATAGCTTAGCCATAATTTGACCTTGCAATGGGTTATCATGAAAAGGCTAAACCTGCTAATTTTTTAAACTAGTTAATGTGTGTGTGATAATGGTATAATGGGTATGTCTATATACTTGACTCAATGATTAATCTCAAACAAATAATTATGTTTGGATATTAAATCGCCGTACAAGCAATCAAATGGCTATATAAAGTCGTCGCACGACTACTTGTCCGACGCTTTCGTCACAGGCGAAGAGCTCGTAGCCAATCAGCTAACCGCTCGAAACAAACCCTTGCTATAGCGATCGCTGTGAGTGGGGTTGTGTTCCTCGACTGTGACGAAAGCAGGAGAAAGTTTGCTGTGTGGCCACTTTACAATGTATACAACAGCTTTGAAATAATATATACATTCAGTGAACGAACACAATAAAATACTTGGCATGACATAATCAACTAGATGTTACATTTGAAAATAGCTGTCGTTGCATTTGAGACAGCAGACTAGAATAGACAATGAGATCAATGTGACACTGTAGTAGTAATTAAGAGTTCATGAGGGGTGTACGTGTCATAACATAATAACCCGGTTAAATTATGAGACACAGCAAGTGAGATTCATTAGTAGATCCGAAAAATTGTTTTGGATTCACCAATGTTGAAACTATAGTACGGTACCGCGGTTAATGGTTTTGTTGTGTAAGTGATCGCATTAGTTAATGAGTTCTTTGGCTGATAAGCAAGTATTTGAGTAATTACCAAGTCTTGGTATAGTGTCGTTTAATTTGGGCTTATTACGAATGTGTTTTAAAGTAGTTTAATGTCCACGTATTATTATACGAATATGGAACACACCTTGGCCTGGTCTATTACAGTGAATAATGGGCCATTATTGCACACGGCGTTTTTCATCATCATAATAGATACAATCCTTTTTCATGCTCTTTGTTGATTTCTTTGCAATACTAAACGTAATTTAACAACATTCCTGGTGGAAGCACCTTTAACTGATAAACTTACAGCGCACGTTTGAAATGTGAAAACCAACTATGTGGTGCATTTCTGATATATTTAGATGTACAGTATTTAGACACACCATGAGTAACTGATAGTTACTCAAGTTCCTCCATTGCATATTTTGTTAAACATTTAATTCAAAATTACCCTTTTATCGTCAAGTTTTGAAGAGCGGAAAATCCACATTATTTATAAGGTTCGAGTCCACCCTTCGCAAACGCACACGCATATTAGTTAGTGCATTTTCTTTTTTTTTATAGCTAACATAATTTAAAGTGGGGACAATCGTTTTATTTTTGTTGTTCATCGTTTAATAATTCACTGCCAAGGATTTAATTGACTTAAATTCATTTGTATAGTTTGGATGCATATTTAAACGTTTACTTGCGGCCGTCATAGCAACGAATCACGTAATAAATAATAAATTGACCCACAAAACGTCAGTTCCTGTAACTTAGTGGTTAGACATAAATACAAATTTATTTATTCATGTAGCTTAACAGTGTGATACCTCACAGTGACGATACAATACAATTATGACGATAGAAAATTGTGTTGTTGTTTATAATGTTCATACCTGGAGACGGTTGCCCTAACACTTGTGTACCTCCGCAGCTCGAGCCTACAGTGTACCCGGCCTCCCCCTTCAACGCGGCTGACGATGGGATCGCTCTGAGGGCGGCCATGAAGGGTTTCGGGACCGACGAACAGGCCATCATCGATATCCTCACTCAACGCTCCAACGAACAACGTCAGGAGATCTCAAAGTTCTTCACCGAGGAGTATGGCAGGGTGAGAAATATTGACATTGTTCGTGGCTGGCGGGGTAAATATAACTGTTTTGAAAAGTTGATCCAATCACATATCACATGTGCATGTATGTGTTAGTGTTCATTATTATCAATAACAGTAACGGTATCTTCAAATATTATCTTAGCCAAACTAGCTTCAGTTGAATATTGAGCAATTTATTGTTTCATTTGTAGTATATGTGAATTATGTAGTCGCTGGTGAAATTTATTTATTTATTTAACAAAATGTTCAGTACAGCAGTTATAAACAAGAATAACAAAAACAATACACACATAAACATACATACATACATTCATACATACATACATACATACATACATACATACATACATACATACATACATACATACATACATACATACATACATACATACATACATACATACATACATACATACATACATACATACATACATACATACATACATACATACATACATACATACATACATACATACATACATACATACATACATACATACATACATACATACATACATACATACATACATACATACATACATACATACATACATACATACATACATACATACATACATACATACATACATACATACATACATACATACATACATACATACATACATACATACATACATACATACATACATACATACATACAAACCATACAAACCATACATAAAACCATGTATAACCATACATAACACAGCACAAAAAACACACAAAAAAGAAATAGAGTTATGTAATAATTTATAGTTATGTTTTATAATGACTGCTGTATAGGGCTAGGACACACACCATAACTCGATCCGATACTCCCCTCTTCGGGTGACTAACTGGAGTGATTGGAGAGTTGGGAAGAAGTGTCTCATAGGACTAGATCTCAGCATATTCGCCTTTTTCGACTGAGAAAAAACGGAAAAATGTTCAGTCCGGATTGCCAGTGGTTTTAGTCGATCCACCTCTTTCACTATAATATATAATATATATAGGCACGTGATAGTTTGCTAATACTGCATTTGGTAGTTGTAAACCGTTGCTTTCATCTTTATTGACCAGAATCAATGTCAACTGAACTCAAAGGTGTTATTATAGATCGTGATCTCATTAGGTTATTCTTAGAAGCGATTAAATTACCGTTAATAGTCGTAGACGGTAACAAAACAATGGAAGTTCCGTGCAACAACATACAGCACGAAGATTCAAGTGCATGGAGATAGCAGTTGAGAAACTGTAAGAATGACGGCCCCCTCCTTATCCCCTCCACTGCGACCCAGCCCCCCTCAACTCCATGAAACAGTAAACTGAACAACTGAAACAAACTGATTTTCAGTTACGTATTTCATTTTGTCAGGTTGCCACGGAATTGAGGGGGGTCGGGTATCTGTGGAGGGGATATGGAGGGGGCCGTCATTCTTACAGTTTCTCAACTGTATATATACAGATTGTCTAACGTCAGTTGTCAAGCTTAGTCAGCGAGCATGTTAAAAATAGCATCCTACGCACATCTTGGTAAAGTTTTTGTGAGACTATTGGAATCAGGGGGCCGGCCTGAGCTTGTAAAAAATGATGGTCCCTCATGGCAAATGTATATGTACTCAATAGGTTATCATGAAACCAATCGTTTATGCAGGAAGGACGTTTTTAAGCCATTTCTGCACAACAATGTTTAGTGTTCATTGAGTGAGCAGCAACCGGCACGCGAAATAAATTGTGTTCCTTGTTTATAATGTATCTTCACTCATTATCCCATCTATATAATGTGTACACGTTATTGCGGCATAATATCGAATAGCGATATAGATCAGGCCTAAACCATAGATGTATCTGTGAGAACACAAAATGAAACTGTGTGCCAAAACAAAATGAATAGGCGAAGATTTTCCAAAAATTGAAACAAACTTGTATTAGGTTTATGACAAATAATAACTACACGCACGTCCCGTTGGCAAACATTGATCCGGGACTCCGTTTCCGTACATTCCGGTAGGAATTACGACCACGAAAGTCGGCATTTACGACACACGTCGTGACGTCACCACAAACGTATATCATAACAGTGCTATTTGTTAATAGAGGACTCAAAACTAACATAGATAGCGCTGCTAAGCAACCTCCTTTCAGCGCCATTGATGAATAATAACAATACAACAACAATGAAAATTGACTGCTAGACCACTCCTAATAGAAGTTTATTTTCTTGCCACCAGAATGCGTCTAGTGTATTTTGAGTGCTCTATAGATGTAATGCATTATTGACATATGTATTTTCAGAACTTAATATCTGACTTGAAGAGCGAACTTGGTGGCAAGTTCGAGGACTTGATAATAGCGCTGATGATGCCCCCTGACGACTACTTGGCCAAGCAGCTTCACAAATCAATGGCGGGACTCGGGACAGAGGAACACACCCTGGTGGAGATTCTGTGCAGCAAGAGTAAACAAGAGATACAAAGAATTGTTGACGCATATGAAAGACGTAAGTTACAATATGCCCCATGACAGTAAGTTATGTCCCTTAATTTAAATATGATTTATTTGATTTTTCCTTAACGGTGTAAGTAACGCCAATAAACTGTCAAGTTTAATCTAACTTCCAATGAAGAAGATTCAGGGTTCGATTCTCGGTTCGGGCCGTGATTTTTTAACTTGAATTTTGAATGTTTTTTCTCCTTGGGACTCCTAGGGACGCGGGTTCGAGTCCTGCAAGATATAGTTTTTTAAATTTTCCTTTCGTGTATGCACAGTGCACAGCTGTTGACTCTACGGTGCATGTTCTGTATGTTCTAGTGTACGACCGACCCCTTGCGGAACACATGTGCAGTGAAACATCTGGAGACTTCCGACGCCTTCTCACCCTCATAGTCATTGTAAGTAATCAGAAATAACTCATTTACCAATATATTGTTGTTTGTCTAATTGAATTTTTTACGGTTTTGTACGTTTTTTTACATGACATCAGGCATGGCCACTTGAAATATTATATTTCTTTGAAGTATACACATTTATGTTGATATTGTTTTTTGTTTCTATAATTTTTATAAAAAGGGATAATATATACTTGCTGCAATGTTGTGATTCCTTATTGATGTTTGTTTGTTGATATATTGATGTTTGTATTGGATGGCAAGAAAGAAGAATGGTTGAAGAAGCCAACTCTGCACAGGAAAAAAAAAAAAGTTTAGTCAAACAAGTGGTTCATTGCAGGCGTTGGTGATATGCACCGCAGTGTACTTTTTCTTGATTACTATTTCTCTATTCAGTGAAAAGCTTTTGTTATTTGGTACGAAAAATGATTGCAACAAATTCATGTTTCACATATGTTACAATCCGAGTGATTGGTGTTTTGTATTATAATATGTATCTTAAATAATCACCAGATATCGATTTCCTATAACAGTTTTACTAGTTTACATCTATGTGGCGCTTCTAAAGTAGAACGATTATCGTGTTAGACTTGTATGAAATGGCCCTTACGTGTCTAACGCCACTCTTGTACCCTGCTGTGTCTAGGGCGTGCGGAATGACTGGTCGGTGATAGACCACGATAAGGCGAAAGAACAAGCGCAGCAGCTGTATGAGGCAGGTAAGGGTTGAACTGCACTTGTTGCATAACTTATGTTGTGTTCAGTCACTATAATGAGTAATAATTACATTGGGTTTCTTATAAGGTGCATATGTCATCGATATGCATGTAGCTATGGCACTGTCAACTAATAATTACGCGGATATTGGAAAATATTCAATGGAAAATCTTACAACAGCAAATAAAATCTATATTTTCATATAGAAGAAAATTAACTTAAAAAGTGTTGAAATACACTCACAAAATTAATTGAAACGTTTTTACCAATCAATAAAAAAGTCAGAATCAAAATAAAAAAATCTTGGATCGAAAATTCAAAGAAGCAAGAACGTCACGGGACAAAGTGAACCACCTCATAAAAAATATAAGGTATTGCAATAAGTCACAAAAAGAATAATTGAAGTGAACTATTGAATTAATTTTAAGAAATTAATAGAAGGCAAATTGATTAAAATTTTTAAGAATAAAACAATTTTAAAAATACATAAAACAATACTAGCTCAATTTGGTATCACCTATTTCCGAGCGTCCCTCATACAATGTTTGTATTGTTTGTATTTGCCACTAGGTGAGGTGAAACTGGGAACCGACGAAGAGGTGTTCAACAAAATCCTGGCCCACGAGAGCTTCCCTCAGCTGCGGCTCATCTTCGAGGAGTACAAGAACGTGTCTGGTCGCACCATCGAGCAGGCGCTGAAGAACGAGATGTCGGGGGAACTGCTGGAGGCGATGCTAGCGATAGGTAAGGAGAGGAACTAGTAATCGTTGGTATTTCTTCACTTCTTACCTCAGACGTGGGCGTAATGCTTAGGCCTAGAGATAAAAGGATGCAATACAATTGAAGCGTCTGGAATAAAGTTGTTAGTAGCATTTGCACGTTAATTCAGGAAGGATAATAAACGAGAAATTCTACTTTGGGTCATTATTTTTTTCTATTTTGATCTTATTTCTCTTTTAAAAACCTCTTTTCATATTCACTTGTGCTGGAGACACTTTCAGACTTTTCTTTGCGTCCATCTTTTAACACTTGCAACATTATTCCGGGATGGTCAACTTTTAGAAATGTATTTAACAATGCTGTAATGAAAATAATCTTCAGTGCTACACCTCAGTGTATCCAGAAACGGTAAAAATGTATCTTACAACCTCATTCCAGTTATTTGTATATATATGTTGTATGTAGCTCACACGATACCTTTCTGATTATAAAAGACCTAATACAAGTTGATATTATACTACCCTGCTCGTTGTATATAACTTTGATATTAATATCGTCAATCATCATTGAGAGAAGTAATAACTTGTACTTATATCAGAGGAAAACAATTTATTATCTGCCGTCCAATCTTCATTGAGTGACCAACAGGATCCAGCATATTGCAGTTGCTCTAATGACGCATTTTGGTTTGTACAGTTGAGTGCGTCCAGAGTCCCCCCGCTTTCTTCGCCAAGAAGCTCCACGACGCCATGGCTGGGTTCGGCACCGACGACACCCGCCTCATTCGGATCATCGTCAGTCGTTGCGAGATAGACCTGGGCGTCATCAAGCGGGAGTACGAGCGACTCTACGATAAGACCCTCGAGAGCGCCGTCAAGGTGAGGCAGCATTTACCCTTAGTCTCCGGAGACGAGAACTTCGGGGTAGTTAGCATAAAGTAAACTGGGAGGATTTACTATTTTAAGGGTGGCGACATGAAAACAGCGCTGTCACGCGGAGAGGCTCTAGTTAATTCCCGCTCTAAAACATCTTTATCGACTCTTCTATAGAGCCGACCGACTGAGATTAGAGCCTCGCCACTAGGTTCGCGTCCAAAGATGTGTTGCCAATAAAAAGTCGAGTTTCCTTTCGTAGTAGCTAGGTTACTACTAAGATCCGTATTATTTATAGTCTACTCCTACCCCTAGGGGGGCCTGTTGTTGCCAGGTAACAATTTCATGCATGTTATTTCCCATACAGAAATCAGTCCTTAGTAACAATGGGCACCCCTAGAGGTAGGGGAGTCTATGGAGTGAGTTGAGTGAGTGCAGACTTTACACCCCCATATGGGAAGAGTGAGTATGCGTACAACAAAGTGTTACGGTGTTTTCAGAGTGAAACGTCTGGCGACTACAAGAAGGCTCTCGTGGCGCTCATTGGAGGTCCATGAACAACTCAGCTATCTGAAATCTGTAAACTAACTCCATCCGAAATACCAATAAATGACATTATTCCAAGGGAAATGAAAACGTACGATGTTCAAACATGTTGTCTATTAAATAGTGAAAATAACATTATAAACAGACGATTGTGAACGTTAGAAGATGCCTTGAAAGTTAAAATGTGATTGTATTATCTTGTCAAATAGACAATTTTATTTGTATTCGAATGTTTTTAAAATTTGAATGTGAATTGTACAAAGTTAAATAAAATAAGTAAATTGTGGATCGAATTTGTTAGCTTCCTACAGTGTTGTCATTGCAATACTGACTACCTTACTCGTACTAGAGAAAGTAGTGCTAACAGTAAGTACATCTGGTTTAGACCAAAGTTGAAGCTAATTGCAGTTTACATTTTTCATGTGTGATAAAAGTCATCAATATCTGGGTTTTCCGTGAATCTTTAAACAGTGAGGTAAAGAACAGCATCATAATATATTAAATTATTGTACGTTTCAATTGATTTGTTGTAACAAAATTAATGTATCCTTCGTACCTAGCTAGATCCCAAGGTATTCTGGATTTACTCCTAGCGGAGTAATTGCGTGCTACAAGCGATCTAGTGGACCTTGGCTAGATCCGAGTGACACACTGATAAAATACCTTCACCGATTGGATAGGTCTCTTTCAATGTGGAGCCTGCCCATTGTAATCATCCAATCATATTCCTTGCTGATGCCGCCTGTTCCTCTCAAGTACGTGCGTGCACGTATGTATGAATATTTTATGTTATAGGCCTTTGGTTTCAGTATATTGTGTGTGTGTGTGTAACCAAAAATGTATGTACAAAGCGATGTTGTAATAGTTAACAATAACAATAATATCTCGCAGGATTAATTCTTTGGTAAATTAATTTTTCTTTTCTTAACAAAACAAGGCTATTTCAAAAAGCGTACCCATTTCAAACAGGGTTTGAAATTTCTAGTTGCAATCATAACATATGTGGTTCCAGTATTTATTATTTTATGACGTATCTCCTTGCTAAATGAAAATCTGCTTATTCATGATAATGGTAATGACGATATTTGGGTTTTACGTCCCATATCTGCTTGTTCATAAACGTTGAGTGAACAGTGCGACTGCAACCACGATGACAGCATATTATGACACCTGCATCACCGCTACCAGTATCACACAATCACAGGACAATAATAATCTGGGTAATTCAGGGTGCTTTCGTCAAGCAACATGCAACTATCAGGCCTCCGGAGATACACGCTCAAAAGGGCAAGCTTTCTCCACCAGTACGAGAAGCGCTACCAGAAGCTTTGGAGGTCTGTAGTTATAATTATTAACAAGACAGTTGGCTCTAAACACAAACACAATCCCCTGATTCATATAACATCAATTATTGTCAACACGCCACATAGTAAGGAATAACCCATAGGATTCAAGCATATGGAGGAGCCAAAGGTGATTAAATCGTTTAGTTCCATATTGATTGTCATTTTACAAATATCTATACACATTTTAATCATTGCGATGTAATTTATCATACTAACTTCCAGTATGGCTAGATGGCGTGTTTGAGAGCCATTGTATAAGTAGGGATGGCACTAGGGTTAATAGTTGCATGACTTATGCTGTTGTTGAATCAAGATTATTGTCTCATATTGTAATGTTATTTTATTTTGGGTTTTACCATAGTTGTTTAAATAGTTTGGTTGATAATTAATTGTCTTCTTTTTGAAAATGTTTGATAAGACAAAGTGTTTCTTTGACAGGAGTATTTATAAGGGTCGGCGAGTAATGTTATTTGTCATGTATGTTAAATTGAGGGTTATCTATATTATACAGTCATGTTGATTCAAATTAATGAAGTACTTTCATAAACAATAACTGTGCAAGCTGCAGCTTTATTTTTCAAATGAAGGATAGTTAGTTTCAGTGTGTAGAGACGATAGAGAAGTTCTCCCTCTGGGGATGTGAAAACCTCTCTCTGGTGTGAATATGAAAATCACTTATTTGCTCATGTTCAACTACGCTACACCTATTATTGACCCTTGTGATTATTGAAAACAAACTATGATTGTTTGGCTATCTCATTTATTTTGCAAAAGTGCAATCTGCATAATATGAGTGATTTTCACATCCACATAACCTGTTGGAATAAGGACAGTAATTGCAATGAGGATGGAATAAAAAGGCATAAACAAACAAATATAACTTAAGATAACGAATGAACTTCTTTATTAATAATTCAGTAAAGAAGACACTTGTACACAATGTAATTGTGAAATTTAAACCGATCGCATATACATGCTCCCGCAGTAAAGCCGGATTGCGAGAGCCATCCAGAGACTTGCAATCGAACGAAGTTATTGAAGGGCTGTTCAAACGTGTCTCATTTTAGCTTAATTTATAAGTTGCACGCCTCGGATTCTCCTCAATCGGACCCACGACAAGGGCATTGGTCGGAATATTAATAGTATATTTATATAGGTATTATTATAAAATAACATTTTCATTAAAGTATTTTGTTGTTAAAATGATAAGCTTTTCAGTTTTTGTTCACGGCGCGAAAGCATACTTCTTCATCGGCGTCAGACTTGGATGTAGCAGTTGGGTTTGAGATATTTATTTAGAAGTCGCCATCGTGGTGGTCAAATCGTGGCGGGAAAACGCCGTCCATCAACTGAGGTGGTCTGACTGCCGGCCGGTGGGGCTGTAAGCGAAACACAATTAATATTCCTCCGACTATGATTGGCTCTTGTGAGTTGCTAATAAGCTTTTCTAGAAGCTCTGTGTGTAGCCAATGAAGCAAGCTATCACTAGACATACTGGAGGATACGAAAAACCGTGTGGTCCCTGTTCACAACGAGTTGGTATTGGTTGTTATTCAAGTTGTATGGAATGTATGGCTATGGTTTGGTGTTAATGTGTTTATTTAAATATTTGAAGTACCCCCTTCCAAAATCACGAATGACTGTGTGTGTAGTATTGGTGGCAGTTTAGGCCTACTATCGTACAGTTTCGGATAGTGCATATGCTAACTAGCTACTGATGATGTAGTAGTATGGTCACTGGTCACAAGTGAAATAACTGTTCTAGACAAGAAGGCGTTGTGTAACTAACTTACGAATGCAATACATAAACAACTTTGTGCTGTGTGCTTTGACTTTTTAGTGACTTCTGGTTGCAAATGTTCACAATTGGAGAATGTTCAGTCTCAGGATAGAATCTACCGATTGGTTGTGGCATCCTACTTCGTGCAACTTATTGATAGGGGCAAATGTGCAGGTAGATTTACTAAAACACACGGGTTGACCCATCTCTCACGTATTTAGAGATGTCGGCATAGCCAGGAAAAATAGGGGTTGACGGGAATAGGGTTAACATTCCACACATGACTAAATTAATGCACGAATCTTTGCGCACTTCTAGCATAATCGAATGACTGTATTTTCACACATAATAGCCTAAGGATACATCCACAGAGGTATCTAAACTCTCGTTCAGGTTTGCACGATTGTGGTGCATTTCTTTGGATGTCTATCGTGGCTGAACACTGGGTATGGGGCAAACAACGCTAACGGGTTGTCACTGTGCATTCGGGGTGAAACACACAAGCGACTTACAATTTGTTTCTTTTGTTTATTCCGCAATCATTTTTCGGGGCTTGTTCTGCGGCTGCTCACGAGAAAGAGAAGAGAAAGAAAAATATGTTTAGAAGAAGAAGAAGAAGAAGAAGGCATAGATAAATTTAATGATCGCAAAGTCCACACAGTTTTGTTAATACTCATTATTCTAAAATTTATGTTTCTCATAGTTAAAGAGGAAGTTTCTTTTATATAAATTGTCTTTAAAGTTAGATAATTAATTTAGTTACTATAATTTATTGAGGTAAGAATATTTCAATTACAAATTAATTTTTTTTTTTTTATTTTTAAGCGTTAATGTTTCAATTTAGATTTCAAAGAATATATTTTCAGTGTACAATAACAAAATTGCGGTAATTTAATTTTTCCGATATTTTCGGTTTCTGTCCCCTGCCGTGGCGTGGACATTCAACCGCACTGCGAGGACTTTGTGAAATCACAATACAATGTTGCCAAATGTACTCACGGCTGGGCTCATCCCTCGGGCGGTGGAACCACCTCGTCCCTTCGCGCGGAACTTGGAGATGGCTTGTTCAGCAAGGTCAGCTCGTTCTTCAGCCTCCTCGAGCTCTTGTTGAGCCTTACGGAACTTGGCGAGGTTAAGGGCGGCGATTTCTTCCTGCGAGAGTCAAGAAGACAGAATGTTAACATCGGTTGCTCAACCACGTCATTGTTGGTCGTAGTCATTAAAAGAGAGATATGATAATGAACGATGGCTGTATCAAAAATACTGTTAATATTATATACTTAAAATAACAGAGCATTGCTTTTAGCATAAGATAATTTAGTATTCCTTCCAAAGAGAAACAGGCCATAAGATGCTAAAAGGTGAATTCTTTTATCTTCCTATGCTCAGCTCAGTATATTGTTAAAATTAAATAGGCCGGTATTTTGAGTGGAGTATGGCTATTAAAATTTATCTCTCTGTATTGTAGTAATAGTAGGGATGTAAACTTACGGCCTCCTCAATCTGCCTCTTGTAAGTCTTGATCTTCTGTTGGAGCTTGTCAACAAGATCTTGCATACGCTCGTGGTTCTTGCGGTCTTCCTCAGCCTGGAAACTAAGCTCCTTGATGCGCCTCTCGGACTTGCGCAGGTTCTTTTGTGCGTCGGCATGTCGTCGCTGTTCACCGTCAAGTTCGTTCTCCAACTCGCGGACGCGCTGTTCCAACTTGATGATTGCCTTCTTGCCTCCCTTGAGTGCGTTGGCCTCGGCCTCATCCAGACGGACCTGAGTGGGGAGAAAACGAGATCGGTCAGACCACATTGTTTCTGTGTCGCTATTCTATGTCATTAGATAATATGCACCTGGATGAACATTTCAAGATTTTCTTCTCAATAAGCAAAAAGCATGACAAAGAAAATATTGTTCTCGTATATTTCCTATTCATTAAAGATTTATCTAAATTTGCTAATTACGAGACAATATTGGATTAAAGTTAGTGTAGATTTTGAAAAGTAGCTACAAAATAATATAGTATGCTTGTTACATTAGATTTGCAAATGGTTGGTTGCTTTGCCTAGCAAGTATAGTACCAAGTTAACTAAAGGTTTTTAATTCGTATTCTTGATTTAAACAAAATAAAATAAATGATTGAACGCATTTTATGTTATTTCCAGGTAAAGTGGCAAAGAGGTTGAAGCAGAAGAAAGTTGTCTCACCTGGAGTTCCTTGATCTGTTGTTCAAGAGCCTTGCGCAGCTTCTCCTGTGTTTGTGCGTGGTCTTGCTCGGCACGGAGTTCATCAGCCAATCTTGCGGCATCAACCATTGCCTTCTTTGCCTTCTCCTCGGAGTTCTTGGCCTCGTTCAAGAGTTCGTCAAGATCGGACTGTGGACAGAAAGGTCAGTGTCACTCTCCATTGAATTCCAGCCCAAATTCTTTCTATTTACTAAAAGAACAATTTTAAGGCAAGGCTTGGTGATGTAATAAGAAAAGGCAATGATTTGTAAACTATGCAGTTCTGTAACTTGAAAAACATTGCATACACAATTAGGTTAATTTGAAAATGAGAATGGATATATTTGCTCTATTTGGATTGTATCAAAATGACAATAAGTTGCTAAATTGAAAGTTCTGGAAGATGGTGAAGCAGTCCAACCAACTCACGTGCAGGGTTTGCAGCTCAGACTCGAGCTTCCTCTTGGCGGAGGAGATGGAAGTGTTCTGTGCAGCCAACTCGTTGAGCTGTTCGTGGCAATCTCCAAGCTCTTGTTCAGCCTGGCGACGGCCGCGGTCAGCCTGTTCGAGAAGCTGGCGAGACTCTTCCAGCTCGTTCTGGAGGGCGTTGGCACGGCGCTCGGCAATGCCCATCAGTTCGCGGGCATCGTCGCGGGCGCGCTGTTCCTCTTCGAGGGCGGTTTGCACGTCCTTGAGCTGTTGCTGGTAACGCTTGATGTTCTTCTGTGCCTCGGCGTTGGCCTTGTTGGCATGGTCCAATGCGATTTCGAGCTCGTTGATGTCGGCTTCCAACTTCTTCTTCATGCGGAGGGCCTCAGCCTTACCCTTGGCTTCGGCTTCAAGGCTGGCTTGCATGGAGTCCAATGCGCGCTGGTGGTTCTTCCTGAAAACAACCAGTCACCGAGGATTTAGTAACTTAGTACTGCGATGGGATTTGGCTAGTTCTCTTATAATGTCTGCAGTTACTTCTTGCATTAGAGATGTATTTATATTTGGAGATAGTTACTACGCGTCATTTAGCTTGAAGTAAAAACTATTATTCATTTTATCTTCCAACTGAAAGGTATAATTCGTAATACGAGTTTTGAACAGGTCTGTTCCATTTAAGTATTTCGGTTATATCGATTGCTCTACATATCGCTGTAAAGTAGATTGACATAAGACAAACCTTGTGTTCTCGAATTCCTCCTCCTTCTCCTGGATGCGTCGGTCGATCTCTTGGCGGACCTGAGACAGCTCAAGCTGTGATCGCAGGACCTTGTTCTCCTCCTGTTCAAGGGCAGACTCAGCCTCCTCAAGGGCGGCTTGGAGCTCATCCTTCTCAGCCTCCAGGCGCTTCCTCGCCTTCTCGATCTCGTGGATGTTTCGGCCACCCTCGCCGATCTGGTCCAACAGGTCCTTGACCTCATCTGGTCAGAAGATAGAAGGTCATTAGTCAATTATTGAGATACTGTATTCATCAGGAAGATCGTGTTTTAAAATTCAACAAACGATTTTATATGTAGTATAAATCTAAAGTGCAATATTTATCGGGCCAAAGTAAAATGAAAAACATTTCTATTATGTATTTAAATGAGTAATAGAGAAATGCTCTTTTGGGTGGAAGTATTTGAGGGGGTTAATTTTGTTCCATCATGTTATAGTGACTCACCAGCCAAGTTCTTGTTCTCGCGGCGAACAGCCTCAAGCTGCTCCTGGCCCTCCTCGTACGCTCCCTTGAGTCGGAACAACTCGGTGGAGTAGTTGCGGCATTCCTTCTGGCTGGCGTCGAGCTCGGCGGCCAAGTCGTCGACCTTGAGCTTCCACTCTCCAATGATCTTGTCGAATGCCTTCTGCTTCTTCTCGCACGCGTTGGCGATGGATGTAGCGCGGTCGACTTCGATCTGGAGGTCCTCGACTTCGACAGTCAGACGCTGCTTGCTCTTCTCGAGGGCAACGCACTTCTGGTTGAGGGACTCGATCGTCTCTTCGGCCTCGGCTAACCTGGCCTGCAGCTTGCGCCTGTGGATAAACGGTAGTCGTGAGTACAATAACCGACCAGTATGTTTTATAATTTATTATACTGGTAAAATGATTTCAAATTGTGGCTTTGAATGCTTTTCAACATAGTTATTTTCAGACATGTTAAACTAGCAGATATTTATGGTATAAGATCATGATAAATTTGAATCTGTTATAATTAAATATTCCATAAGGTGTATTATTTTAATCCCTATAAGGAATATTTTCGAACCCCTATTTAGAGAATGATGAGAGTGTACTTACTTGGCCTCCTCCAACTCCTCAGAACGAGCCAAACCTTCGGACTCGTACTTGGAGCGCCACATCTGGGACTCGGCGTTGGCCTTTGACAACTGCCTCTGGATATCAGCCTTGCCTTCAGCCTCCTCCTCAACCTGTTCGCGGATGTTGTCCAGGTCGTGTTCCAGGTTGCGGAACTTGCCCAAAAGGGTAGCGCGCTCCTATAATCAATAAAATAATGTGTATTAATATGGCATTCTTCATTTCCATTGCTATTTAAATAGGACTCTTCCCTGCTGCGTCTCGGGATTAAATATACAGACACCTGTATTGGTTTCACTTCGTATGAGGATGTAATATTCCAGTTGGATTTTATATTTTTTTAATCGTGAATCTAAGTGAAGTAGAATTAATTACAATTGCGTCATCTGAAGGTGACTTATGGTGGGAGTGTTTGAAATGTTTGGACACGTATGGGAGAGGGGCTGAGACTCGCTCTTACCCTGCCTTCCTCATCGGCGAGCCTCTTGGTATCCTCGAGCTGTGTGGTCAGAGAGATCTTGATCTTGCTCAGCTGAGACACCTGAGATTCGGCCTCCTCAAGTTGACGCAGAAGGTCGGAGTTCTCAATGGACAGCTTCTTCTTGGCGGAGTCGAAGTCGTTCAAGCTCCTGTTGGTCTCGTCAAGCTTGCCCTGGACTTCGTTGAGCTGGTGCTGCAACTGCTTGGAGATCTTCTCGGCGGAAGCCTGGTGACAGATATAAGGTCAGGACGGTGCTCGTGTGATGTGTTGCCTGGTGATGTACTTACCGTACCTCGAGGATCGCAAGTGTTTGTAAGTCGGGTTTGTTGTTTCAAGCTGACGGTCCCTAAGGTTGGAATTCATAGTCGGCCCCTACACCAAGGGGCACCCATTGTTGCTATGGATTTGTTTTGTTTATGGGAAATAACATGGAAACAACTGTTACCTTGGTAACAATGGGCGCCCCTAGGTGTAGGGGCCGACTATGAATTCCAACCTAAGTATTATTAGCTCACAAGAAGGTTCGTGTTTTGTTCTAAAAGTGAAGATAATATACAATTTCCGATAAATAATTGTCAATGAATTATTCTTTTAAAGGAAGCTATTTAATAATTCAGTGAGGTTGTCTTGACGAATAGGAAATCTTATATATTTGCAAAGAATCTACATTATTTTTTGACATTGCAAAAGTAATACATTTTTATGAGGATATTTCAAACATTTTTTAATGCTTCGTTTTATCTCAATTTCACAAAACAAGTCGTTATTTTTTGTAGTGTTTCACAACTGTTTATCCTGAAAAGGTATTAGGTTAAAAAAAAATTAAAAGTAAGTATTAAAAGTAACACAAAAATGTTTTAATACAACTGGCACTAACTTATGTAAGCTATTAACAGTGGTCTTCTAAGGAGTTGAATAGTATTGGAATGTAAAACACAACAGCGACACACTTTTCACAACATAAAGAGTTAGCAAGATTTTCCAGTTAAACACATTTCGGGAAAAATCATGCGACCTTACAAATTATAAACTGATACTGAACTCGCCACTAGCGGGAAAGTTGGTTGGAGAGATTATGGTTGTGATGTTCGTTAGACGAAGCAGCTTCTTTGCATATTCTGTATTCCTGTTCGCGGAGTATTGCAATGTGTTAGATGAAAACTATAATCGCGCGTTTGAATTATGCACAATATTAGGACTAATTGTTAATGTAAAGCTAAAATTGAACTGAGTTAATTATTTTACATTTGACAAATAAAGCAAGTTTTTTGATGTGTTGTTCAATTTGAACTGATCGAAAGCGGTTATAAAATGTGCAGCATTATGTGATTGAGTGGAGTGAAGCAGCCGAACGAAGCGATATACACTGCACGTGTCGAAGAGCTTTGGAAATACCTTTTCGTTCGACAAGTGGTCCACTCCGGCACGGAGGTCGTTGAGTTCGCCAGCAAATTGGCACCTGTCCTTTTCGGCTCTGTGAGATAAACAAGTTGGTGATTGGGATGTAGGGGCACAGAAAAACACTTGGGGTCCCGGGGTTGTCCTAGACCACGGCACAGGGGCGGGCATTCAAAATGAAAAACGGAGGTGACCAAAACAGGGGCATGCTTTTCGAACCCTGGAAGGGGGGTTCTTTTACCTTATCGCGGGTCAAAAGGTCGATGGCACCTCGGGTGTTGTTGAGCTCGTTGTGAATGGAGGATCGGTCATGTTCAGCCCTAAGAGATTAAAACAGGTCTTCACTCGAGCCTTGCAAAAATATTTCATCCACGAAGAAAGTTTCACGGAACATTCAACATCTTGATTGATTTAATGTGAAAACATCGTTCAAAAGATAAATCGTTAAATCGAAAAAATGTTTAAAAATGTAAAAAAATTAAAAGTTAAATACAAGCACATTTACCAAAAACCCTGCCCGAAAGATGCATCACTGAAATACTTCTGTATATCTTCAGTGAACTGATAAATAATTACTCAATTTCAGCTATTTTACAAATTCTAATTGACAAATGCATAATATGCTTATTTTGAAACTTAATATTTCAATTTACTTTATGAGCCATATTACTTAAGGTATTCCATTGAAGATGTCTTTCTAAAGAGTAAAATACTCACTTGGCCTTGAGCTTGTTGAGCTGGTCGATCTGTTCTCCCATCTCAGCGACGGCATCATTGTGCTTCTTGCGGAGGTTGGCGAGTGTTCCCTCATGCTGGATGTTGGACTCTTCAAGATCGCGCCTGAGCTTGCTCAGCTCAGCCTCGCGTTTCTTGTTGAGCTCAATCTGGGCAGAAGTAGCACCACCAGATTCCTCAAGACGCTCTCCCAACTCCTCGAGCTCGCGGGCAAGGTCAGAGCGTTGCTTCTCGGCCTTGGCGCGGGCTTGACGTTCAGCCTCGACTTCCTCTTCAAGTTCCTCAATGCGAGATTGGAGTTCCTTGATCTGCTTGGCGTTCTTGGCGACAAGAGATTGTTCATCTTCAAGCTTGGCAGCCAGAGAGGAGATTTCCTTGTCCTTGCGTTGGACGGTCTGCTCAAGTTCCTTTTTGTTGCGCTCGAGGTCGGAGACGGCTTCCTGGGTCAGCTTGAGGTCTCCCTCAACCTTCCTCTTTGCCTTCTCAACATCACCGCTGCAAAGAGAAACCACAACTTAGTACCCTCCTTAAAACGAGTTCCGTCTGTTGCCTGGTAAAATTGAATCTTTAAATTGTAAGAAGTGACTGTATGATACTTCAATGTAAATATTACAACTAGTCGGTTTTGCCAATTTGAGGTATTACCTCAATGAAAAATATCAAAGTGTACATTAGTAGAGAACTAGATTTAAAGTCCTATGACTGTGTGTATGCTCCGTAACTTGTATGCTATTTGCAATCTTTTTGATACAATTTTTTGAAAATGTTTTACTAGATGCAGCTAATGAAAAATGAAAACATTTAACCGTGCTAGTGATTATATTCTTACCGGATCTTCTTCTCGCGCTCCAAAGAGTCCTCGAGTTCGTCCAGGGTCTGTTCCAACTTGGCCTTGACCTTGTTCAGGTGGTTGACCTTGTCTTCAGCAGCCTGGAGTTCCTCAGCAGTCTTCTGGGTGGTCTCTCCCTGGTTCTTCTTCTCCTTCTGCAACTTGTTGATGAGCTCATCCTGGTGGGCGATCTCGTCGTTGAGGTTGCGGATCTGGTGGTCCTTGGTGGCCTTGTCTTGCTCAGCCTGTAGAACAAGGTGTGCGCGTTATTCAAGCATATTCATCTCCTCCCCTCACACGTTCTTCCCAATTAATTTTTGAAAGTATGCAAATAAAATTTAAATGGAATCCTTTGAGATTAATGTACAGTTGTACATCCTGCTTTAGAAATATGTCTAAATAAAGTATTTTTGTTTGACAACCTGTTGTAACTGTTTATCTCGAAGTGTGTAATCAGTCACTAAAAATTTATGTTTTATAGAAGTAAGATTTCCTTTTGTGATTATATTTGTATCAGTCTTATTATATTTCTTATTATACTGCGATCAGTTAATTCAACTAACCTTCTGGGTGTTCAATTCAAGGTCTTCAACGTCCTTCTTGAACCCGGAGATCTCCTGTTCCAACTTCTTCTTGGCCTGGAACAGCTGGTTGCGGGCATCTTCCTCCTGTTGCAACCTCTCTTGGGTGTCCTGGAAAACAATGCGCCCGTTAGAACAAGATGCTCACTGATCTCATTGCCTGTCCCAATTGTGGGTAACTGTATATGAAATACATGCATTCATGAACAATCATTGCAGCTTTTCAAAACAACTATATAATGATGTATTCCGTTATTTACTCGATAAATTAATGTCTGAATTACGCTTATCTCAAATGGCAATTTTTCATTTTATAATTTCGTGTACAACTTTAGTTTTTTGATACCGAATAGCATTGCCAACCCGGCACCTCCACCAAGCTCAAACAAAATTGTGCAATTATAACGGTATGTGATATTATTTTAATCAATGAGTTTTGTACAACTAATTGCAGTAATGTGTATCTATTTGGTCTGGAGTATAGTTCACGCACAGTAAGTATTCTCTGACAGATTGACTGGTGCCTACACCCATTTAAGTTAATCCAAATAGTAAAACTCTTACGAACAATATCGGACGTCTAGAAGCATGTGTTATTTAATGATTTGTATAATATATTTTATGTATTAATAAGTAATTCTTTGCCTACTTTCTTGTTTCAGAATGACAGATGACCAATGTAACCAATTGCTTATAATAAAAGTAGTGACTGTCAATGAAACACCTGGTTACAACTCTGAAGGTCCAGATACATTAAGACGTTTTCTGTTCTTGAAGTTTGACTATAGTTAAAGAAAGAGTAAAATTGTGACAGAATAATATAATGTTAATTATTTTTATATGCTGCATAATTAATAATATACCCTATTGATTCAATATAATTTCGCCAATAAGTGCAAAGTTGAACATTTATGTTCAATGGTTTAAGTTTGAAATCTTCGAGGGTCGACCTAGTTTAATTTAAAAGTGTATTTTAATTACGTCCAAGTCCTCATGTTTCCCTGGTGTATTTGTAGTATTCCCAGCTGTCCAATAGATCTCTCAAATCTAGAACACCTCATATACGAACACTTTTAAGTGCCGCTAACCGCCATTAATTTTTTTATATTCCCATCCGAGCAATCCCTCAGGTTTATCTAAGTAGGCATCACCGAGTCTTCCAACATCCACATCTGTTTTCTTATTAATCATGATGAGAGCTTCTTTCTGTCAACTTGGCAAGCTAAACATTTCACCTCGGGTCCGAATATGTGTGCATGACTAACTGGACTGGCGATATGACGAAGTCTAACTCTCTCGAGCGTCCGCTTATCTGGAGAGAGGCCAACATCGGGTCGACACTTTATCACTCATATGACATGACAAGGTAAGGCTGCAGCAAATCGGAGGTTTATTTCTAATCCTAGTGGAATTCAACCAAGCGTTTATACGCTACGCCCATGTGCTGAGTTTCTCCTCGGGAATATTTTAAATTAGATTTCGTACATACAAGCGCTTCACTGTTGAAAAAGTACGTGGGTCATAGTATGTGTCCGGGCTCGAGTAGACAGACGTCTATGTTACAAATATCCTAATTAAGGTTGAGCTGCTCATCAACGTGGTTTATGGAAGTCACTAAGATAAAGTGTACACCTCGTGAAAATTCTTGGATCTCAAAAATAATTATGCTAATTAGGTCGTCCGTGATATTCTACATTTGAAAAACGAAATGTGGATTATGTTGGTCAAGACATTTGCTCTACTCCATAAAATAAAAAAAAAAACAGTAAAACTAAGTTGGAAGTTCTTTTTGTGACACATTACGTTTTATGCTAATTTAAAATTATCCTTGAATTGCACGGATTGCAAATAAATTCTCATAAAGCTGTCGGGGAGAAGGAAGCTGAGATGTCGGAGGCGTTTTAGCGAGTTTTCTATAAAACTGAACGGGGCCAGGCGAACGAAGCGGCGAGTGGATACGGCACCTGCTGCAAAGTGCTTTCATCCGGTCCGGATTTAACTTCCCGCATAACGCGCCAAACTTGGTTCGGAGCGTCCGACACGCCGGAACAAAACGCAGCAACCTAAGTGACAGACGCCGGAATGAGGCGTCGACATTGAATGACAGACGTCGCGACTTAGACATGGAAGTGACAGGTGTCAGAATAAACCGCGAGATTAACCCTTAAAGACCGAAACCCACGAGCTGACAGTTACCGTTTGTAATCTTAGTACAAAATGTCAGATAAATCATTCATCCCTTTTATGAAAATGATAATATGCAATGTCAACAATTCGGTAATAGGCCTTTTAATGACATAATTTTATATCAAAATTATAATCTTTTATAAACATAAATCAATTAATATATTAATACTACAAAAGTATTATTAATATAATTCTATAACAACGAATGAGAAAGCAATAAGCCTAAACACAATAAAATTGGCCTAACATTTGTATTTTCTTCAGCATACACTTTCGTGTTATTATGCTTCGTATGAACTTCTTTAATGTTGTTCTAACTTATAACTTTCTTGTGGTTGCGCGGAATAACGTTGAAAGAAGTAAACCCTGAAGTAGGTATCAAAAGTGTTAGTGGTTTCGTCTGCAGTAACTTTAACTGGAACGTATGACTCAGGTGATGCCACAAATAGCCGAGGGTAGGCGAATCTGTGGTTCATATCGGCAGCTGCATTCAATCGCTCAGCGGTGGGCGAGGCGCCAAGAGGTACAACCTACACGCCTGCCATGCAAGCCTACACGGATATCTGCTTTCACCCGCAGAACAAATGACTTGTGTAAACACAACCATTACTACATGAGACGTAACGAAGGTTTTGATTAATTCCGGAGACATTGACGTACCACGAAAATAATTAGCAGTAAAACTATACATAGAATTGTTTATCCTTAAAATAATATTTTCTTTTTCCAAGAGATAAATTTGACTGGAATGACTCTTAACGCTCGTAAAAATATACACGGTCTATTCGTGGTTCACGGCTCCACGTTTTGTAAGCAAACTGCTGGAGAACTGGCATTTCGAAGGTACACTAAAATGGATAGAGCGCATATGCCTGAGAGTGCTTCTCCCTTCCAAAGTGATGCTGTGTCATGATTTAACTGTAGGCATCACGTTCTGTCTACACTCGGTTGAAGGATTTGTAAAATATTGTATCTCTAAGTAAAACACTGTCGCAACAGTGGCAATGATATCTCTCTGATTAAGTGATTTCGCATTTGAATTTGAATTGTAATTTCGTAATGTGGTGAGATATTTTTATAGTGAAATCAAGTTTGTATCCTTATTAATATTTATTTTATTATGCGTTATGTGTTATCGTGCGTTATTATCTGGCAGTACAGCGAAGCTACGTATTTCAGTGTAATATGAATTACAGCAGTAATTTTTTCAAAATAAATAATTATATTGCAACTGAAATATTTCCTTGCATATAACTCTATACTTCTCAAGCGTGTTTAGTGATTCATGCTTTTAATGTCACGATCTATGATAGATATGTACAGCAGTCATACGTGGAGCAAATGAAAGAAGTATGTTTCTAATGAAATGTGGTCTTGAAGTGAAATATCAAATGCTGCATCAAATAACCGAACAAAATCGTATCATTTAAATACGTTCCTGAGTAGTAAAAGAAACACTTCTACGATAAAAATGATGTATTGTGTGGAAATATGTTTCATGTGGCGTAAAATAAGTAAACTGGACCGTATTTACTTCATAGCTATATTCTTCGGTGTCGATGTTTCAAATATTACGCAAAGCTATAACGTGTAAAGCAAAACATACGAAGCACTTCTGTGACAAAATATTGTATCTATGTCCAATGCGAAACCAAGTGAAACCGTACAAAACTTCTGAAAGCACTCTTGAACTTGGGTTTTAAAATTATTTAATCGGTTTTAAAAGCTGTAAAACTGTTTGGAATAACTGTTTGATCCACTTCAATAGCGAGGAATATCGTGAATGTTCAGTAATGACCTGCTTTATGTATCTATGAATGAAATAATGTTGTACTTACTCGGAGCTGGGACTCGAGGTCAGCCTTCTGGGCGTTGAGCTTGTTGCTCTTCTCCTGGAACTCTGACAGGGATCCCTTCTCTCCTTCCAGTTGTCCCAGAAGGAAGGTCTTCTCCTCAAGCAGCTTGCTGTTGAGTCCTTCAAGCTCCTTGCGAAGCTTCTCCTCACGCTCGAAGGCTTCTTGGGCCTTCTGTGCCTTCTCTTCCAGTTTCTGAAGAATAAGATCCGAAGATTCAAGTTCCATGATCATTGGATATCAGATGTTCGGTCGAGGGCAGAGTCCGCTAGACTCTTGTCGCTGTGGACGAGCAACTCGAGAGCTAAACCTCCACTAACAGATCCCACGGGTTCACCTCAAAACGACAACTAGGTGAGTGGGCAGGGTGCGGGAATCCTGGCATGCACTCAACTAAAAATACATATTTATGGAGAGTGGGGAATATTTTCATATTTAGATTTCCCCACCCAAAAATTGTGATCCCTCGAGCCAGCGAATGAAATCGCGACCCGATACGTGATATCCCGAAATAGGAGTGGTACCCACCTTCATCTCATCCTCCACGCGGGTGACGTTCAACATAGGCTTCACTTTCTGCCACAGCTTGTACCATGGCCAAGTGCGGATCTGCAAGTACTTGCGCAAGTTGCGCTGGACAACTTGGAGAGAGACTCTGCAAGCAAGGGAAATTAATGTTAACTCCAATCAATCAAGCTTCGGACACGAAAAATAATCATCGTAGACATCCCAAGTAAAAATAGAATTGCATCTCACTAACGTTTCTGGATTTCGAACGGAGTCCAAAATATTACACCATTCCAAAACCCATGGAATATATTTCCAAACAGCAACTTACTTAAATTCATTTAAGGATTCTAGAACTAGTAGCGATATATTATAAATAAAAGGACCAATATTTGAAAGGTTGTAACTCTAAATTAGATTTTTCACACTAAGTACAGTTTTATTTCAATGCTCGACCTATTGTAATTCCTTATCAAATTTAAACGGAAACCATTTAAAAAGCAAGACAATATTTGTCATTATAAATGTTATTTCGTTTAAAAAATGCTTTGTTACATATGGATAAACTATTTCAGTTTCAAGAAAAAATATGGCTCAAGTTTCAACCAAATTTGCGATTCCTCTTCCAGAATTACATGAAGTAGCACTAGCTCTCCCGTAACCATAAATGTAATTCGTCCCACGCTACGAGAAACCAACGAACGATTAAAAATGATTAAAAATACATTTATGTGGGTCATTTTAAGCCTCGACATACATATTAACGCGTTCCGTTTTAATTTGCGTTACATCCTACAGAGTAATTTCAAATTATTCCATTCTATTTTTAAACGAACATCAACCTTATGTTACATCTTGGAAAAATAAATATTCTTCTTCTAAAGCAGAGTTCTAATTCCTGCACATTTTGCAGGTTTTTGTTTCTTTGTAGCGCTCTATCTATGTACCCATTCCTTCCAGACTTAACGTCTATTTCATGTCAGCGTGCCCATGTGTGATCCGTTAACGAAATATTCTATTTTCCGAACTCATTTCTCACAGAAGTATCCCCAAACAGTCTGACGCATTCCTCTAGAATCATCGTGAACCCGTTAATCAGCGCCCTCATGGCTTGCTGACGCATTTCTATCTTTAGAGCTGAGATTTTCTGCATATCAAGATAAATAGTTTGTATCCGTATTTAATTTCTTTAGTGTGATCTCCAACATACAAGAAGACGGTTCTGGTGTCAAATTATTCCCGCAGTCTATTCCTGGGGTGAACGTTTAGTTATTAGATATATTTTTCTTACGACGCCGTTTATGCAAACGTTCTTTATAACATGTCCGAAAGAATAGATTCATTGATTTAAGCATCTGATATTCTTTTCACATCAATAAATTTAACGGTATTGTCCGTTCTAGATGGCATAGCTTCCACAAATTTCGCGAAGTTTGCCTTTGATGTAATGGTAAGCGTGATTTGTTATGTGCTATGAATAGGTAAATATTAAAAGGGTGTAATATATTTCGGTTTAACACTGTGCTCAGCATTGTTATTTGTTGAATAAGAAGTTTTAGCAACAGTGAGAAAAGTAACAAAAACTGTCTAAATCGTAAACGTTTCGTACAAAGAGCAAAAATGTAACATAAAGTTAATACACCCAGCATCGAAAGTAAAAACTTTCGATTTTTAATGGGAATACAAATTAAGTTAACACTTGAGGGCGGCGAGTTTAAACTGTAGTTTAAATTTATTGTTTCGAGATTTTCAATTACTGAAATGTTATCCTTCTATTCAAGTCGTTAGAAATTGTATGCAATGTAATATAAAATGTAATATACTGTCAGGGTATTCATGTACTAAAGCTAAAGGTAAAAACTTAAATCATAATGTTAGGCAGACGTTATAAATATAATTAATGTTTAATTTAGCTTTGATTACTATTGATTTAAATGATCATATTTGTTGGCATATTATACAGATAAACTACACAATAATTAAATTTGTATTCAATGTCAAACAACAATACAAATATGATCGAATATGTGTTTTGTATTGCAAAAGATTTAAATGCATAGTATGAAAAAGCCCAAAGATAAAAATGTAATAGTGGTAGTAATAAAGTGGCGACTAACCTCTGTTCCTGCAACTTCTGGTATTCCTTGCGGGCCAAGTAGCCTCGGATCCAGGATTGCATCCAGGTGATGATCTTGCTGAGACGGTCGTCACGAAGTTCCTCCATCTGACCCAGGACTCCGGCACGGAAGAACACCTAGTGGACCATGGACTTGTCAAGGTGGGGCGCCAACATCACTACCTACCAGTGGCATAAGGCCTTGCGTCATCGCGCTCGCAAAACGACGTTTCTGCAGTAGTTTGTTTATTGTCGCGCGTCTTTAATTCAAGCATTGTCTAAGTAACCAATGTATGTTCATATCATTATATATTATTCAAATGAAATATATAATACGAGAAAAACGAAAGACTACATTTTCACTATTTGGAGCACGGCGACTACCTTTTAACACTTGTTTGTTTATTGCATAATACTGAAGAACAATAATCTATAAACATCGCACTGAGATATGTCCTTAATACTTAGTGTATCATATAGATCGTTACGAAACCAAATATATTTGCGCTACAAATATATAATTCCCGAGCAAATTCTTTTAAGTGCTTTAAAAAGTGGAATCATTTTTAAAAAAAATCCCAGTACAATTAAAGCATTATGAGACGATGCTTATAAACCGCGTTTACATCAAAGTATGCGTTTTAGTCCGGTTTCTTCTTTATAAGCGTATTAAGTTTGAATTGCAGCGTAAATATCAATGTATAAGAAATCGTGCAACTAATATTAGCAAACAAGCAAATAATCAGCTGTGATACTGAAAGCAATGTTGATCAAGCTAACGCGAGTGCGCTGTGTCACAACCTATTAACCAAAGCTTCGAGAAATATTCGT
Source organism: Isoperla grammatica (assembly GCA_945910005.1). NCBI lineage: Eukaryota > Metazoa > Arthropoda > Insecta > Plecoptera > Perlodidae > Isoperla > Isoperla grammatica. The sequence goes on along the minus strand of OX246737.1, from coordinate 33,487,140 downwards.
ATTTCAGCATGCTGTAAAAGCAAGTAATATTATAACATGTATGAAATTATTTGCGGAAGCTTTAAATTCACAAACTAATCAACGTAGCAACACAAACGTACATTACAATTTAAATTAGCGATACTTTGCTTGTCACACGGACAAAGCTTCTTTATCAAGTGAGATAATTATTCGCAATGAAATATTAATTGTATTGTGACCAGCATAATATGGTTATGCAAAGCAATCGATTGATACATGTTAATTACATTAATTACATAAAATAGCAACTTATTTCAACGAAAAATCCGAAACTCAAAAATGCTCAAACTAAGATTAGGTTTGCGAATACGACGGCTTTCCTAGAGTTATTTGGTTACAAATCAAGCAACAGTTGTTTTGTAAGTGAAAACGTAAGTATTACAGTATTTCAATAAACTATATTGTAATCCGAGTTGTACGATACTTGATTGCATTTAGGTAAGCGTTTGACTCCAGCACTGGTAACGCTGATACAGTTATATTATGAGCTATGAAAGCATTATTCATCATTAGCTCGAACCTCGATACATGTTACATAAGCTTACAATTTGTTAGGAACGTAATGTTAGTTATCAAGGAAGGTTGTTAATACTTGAGATGTATACCTTGGTATGACCCATACGGTATTGCTCGGTATCCATTTGAATATGTTCCAGAATAAATTGCGTTGCCTTCTCAGGAGTCATAGGCTCTTTGATAAGATGCGTGCACAGAATTTTGTATCTATTTGGAAAGGGATATGAGGATAAAACCACAGAACATAGCCCACATAGTCAGTTTGCGGCACTATTGATTAATGTTTTCACCACAAATGAAATGTGACATCTTCAGCAATGCAGGTCAGTTGCAATTGCCGACGATTAGGTTACATATAAACACACACAAAAAACACGAACTATTTTAGTCTCTGAAAAATAACATTCAACAAAAATATTGTTCGACCCAGAGTCATGTTGTGGGTTTTACGATAGGGGTACACTACATGCCTTGGTGTGACCAAGTCTGTAAGACTCAACGTCCAGGTTCACGCTGTCCAACACTGATTGGGCGGCTGCCTTGAGGTCGTCTCCACACTTATCGACTCCAGCGGGGTCTAAGATCTTGTATCTGACGTTTCAAGGGGACGGTAAAACATGATTAGTGCCAACGTCAGGTTTATCAAAGCCTGAGTGTTGAGGGTATGGGGAATACGTGCGCAAGACGAAGTGCTGAAAGTAAATGTGGTGTGGGTTCGGGGCGTGCATTAGGAAGAGAAAACACATTTCATTTCCATTTGAAATGTTCGATCTTAATATGTTGTGTGTAGGTTTATATACACAATACGGTGTTTGTTTCGGGGTAACTTTCCTGATAGAAAGCCATTGTTACCGTTATATCTGTTTATATTTCCATAACATCGCAAGACAGGTGCAGTGTCAAATAAGGGTAATTCCATACAGGGTAAAACTTATCTTTCACTTTCAGTTGTATCGAAAGGTATTTCATACAAAAATACGTGCGTAGGTAGAAAAGGTAGGTATACACAACTAGAGAGTCAATCATATTCATATGCAGTTGATCCAGGTGAAATGCTGGTATACAATCCGTGCTGGATACTAGATATGGTGTGTTCGCCTGATGGCTTCACTATTGGGTATGTAGGCTATTTTAGTCTAGTGGGGAGGGGGGTACCGTGCAAAGGTGGATGGAAAATCATTCCTCCCCAATGCCTTGCCTTAGTGTGGCCAATACGGTAGCTGTCAGGGTCCAAGCCAACTTCCAGCAGACACTTAGCTGCGGCGTCCTTGGGTTCCTTCTCAGCCTGCATGGTTGCGGGTGCTAAGATCATGTATCTTGAAAGAAACATCGACACGTTACATGGTTGCGGGGGCTAAGATCATGTATCTTGAAAGAAACATCGACACGTTACATGGTTGCGGGGGCTAAGATCATATATCTTGAAAGAAACATCGACACGTTACATGGTTGCGGGAGCTAAGATCATGTATCTTGAAAGAAACATCGACATGTTACATGGTTGCGGGGGCTAAGATCATATATCTTGAAAGAAACATCGACACGTTACATGGTTGCGGGGGCTAAGATCATATATCTTGAAAGAAATATCGACACGTTACATGGTTGCGGGAGCTAAGATCATGTATCTTGAAAGAAACATCGACATGTTACATGGTTGCGGGGGCTAAGATCATATATCTTGAAAGAAACATCGACACGTTACATGGTTGCGGGGGCTAAGATCATATATCTTGAAAGAAACATCGACACGTTACATGGTTGCGGGGGCTAAGATCATGTATCTTGAAAGAAACATCGACACGGTACATGGTTTCGGGGGCTAAAATAAATATATATATTTTTTTAAATATCATTATGTTATAGATTGAATGACATTATTCATATTTATTTAAAGCGTTATCTTTCCAATGCTACTATTGATTGGTGTAATAGAAGAGGGTATATCTTGTTTAACAGTCGGATTAAATTTGTAAACTTGTATTTCGAAAATTTGAAATCATGTGAATAATTCTTGATCGTGGTGGGGGGGGGGGGGGGGGGGGGGATAATATATTTGTTGACTCTCGTTCAAGCCTTAAGTGTCAGCATAGTAGTAGTAGTATTCAAAGTAACTGTAGAGACATACTTCCATTATAATGTTTATCATATTTAGTAATGTTCACACTTCCCAACAACCACAACATAATTTATGTAAATACCCATACTAAACGTATTTAATTGTGTATTAATTAATCACATGATTGTGTTCAAATGCACCTATTAACTTTTTTCTTAGTTTTAAAGATACTCCCAAACCTTGCTATAGTATGCAGTCAAGATCGTTTTCAAAGATTATGAGAATTTAGACAAATTGATAAATTTAATTTAATATATATTTTAGCAAATAGTTAAACTTTGATTTTTCTGATTATTGAACGGGTTAAAGAAAGAAAACGTGTTAGAAATCTTACCGGAGCTTGAAGTCAGGGTATTGCATCCTGTTGGGGAAACCCTTTCGGCAAATACGGATACCTTCAAGTACACCGTTGCAAGTCAGCTGGTGCATGACAAGATGAGAGTCAATGAGACCTGTGAACGAAGAAACAGGTCACGTGAAGTGGACATCATTTCACGTCAACCTCAAACTGGCACTGGAGGGAGTTATTTTACGACAGAGATATACTATGTAATTTCTATATTTTTAAGTGGGAGAATTTTATGATCTCAATACCTTTTTACAAAGAAAACTACATCCTTTGAAGGAAATTATAAGCAATTGTTAAATTATATAATTCACTTAAGATTTTGTATTGTTAAATGTGAAGATTTTAAATTATTTTCCTTTTACGTCAATGTCGGATGAAGGGGGTTGATTTTGCCTAGAGTTAAGTATTGTTACTTACCGGCCTGTTTCAACTCGTTGGGGATGATGCAACGAACGAAATGAGGCTGTGTGCTCTTCAGAGTGGTCATCAAGTTGTTCAATTGCTCCTGAAATATTCATACACATCATTTTACTCCACTCTTATACTGTACGTTGTACTCCAATCAAAATCTGATGTCGTTGAGAGTGATTTGTATACTTTCGATATAACTGATTTAACTACTAACTACTAACTACTAACTGACTAACTTACTGACACTATTCATTTGAAATACAATTTGCTTCACTTTTGTAATGCTTGTTTGCGTTGACTTATCCATTTACTTGTACAACAATTCTACCATTTATAACTAATAATTAAACCCAAGTAATTCTAATTTTTTCAAATGATTGTTCTCAATATGTCCTCATAGTTTATTTTCATCAACTGAATTTCTTCTCGCACACTCGTCACTAATTCTAAACATACATTTCTAGACTATCACTATTTTTTCACTAGTATCATAGTTAGTTGAACACTGGATTTCAATGTTAGGAGGTACTGTAGTTCTTAATCTCCAGAGATTTCATTAATTTCAGATACAATTTTCTTCTTCGTGTGACTTAAAAAGCAAAGTACAATTTGTACATCATTACTAGTGATTAAGAACAAAGATACCTTAAACAAGGGGTGGGTATAGGTCTTGGACATGCAAGGGCCAAACTAAAACATGGCTGTTTCATTGTGTTGAAGTATTGCCATGGGACGACACAACGTGTAGAATTCGTTATCTTTTCGTATTTTATTAGGCCCATGAGAAACGCGTAAGTATTTCTTGGTCCATTAGGGAGTATTTAGAAAACAATTTTTATTTCAATCACTTTGTTTAAGAAAAACCTCACACGTTTGATTTATATGGACATACTAATGCCCAAGTTTTTAGTTGTACCTTGTAGTTTTTATTTAAAGGTATTAAATATCCATTATAAATGATTAAAATCAACCCGCAAACTCTTCTTGTATATATTAAGAGTAAGCGGCGAACAAGACCTGTGCATGCGTCTTTTTAGACATTTGGCTTTATTCATTACGAGATCAAAACACACCAGGTCGAAAGTTTCGTGCTCGAAAGTGCCTAAGTTTGACTTTCCATGCACAGTTATCTAATAAACACGTCTAGATCGACTAGTGAGAACTGCGATCCATGCGACTCGGCCATAAGAGGACCACCATGCAGAACTCTGTAATACCGTCCATTCGGAGTTGCAATCGACAACACAAACGAACAGAAATCACAGTCTCATATAATCAGTGCAATCACTTCAGTATCTGATTGCATTGACCATTGAGTAATCTTATCGCCAGTCAGCACTATCTAGTCTTAATGACAGGCTGCATAAAACCAAGACGAGCACGGAACGAGGGGGGGTTTATATCACGTGTGTTGTGTTTTCGAAGCTGCACCTTGTAGGAGGATGATACGGTGGCGAAACCACCACCCTTCTTTCCTCGGCCACCTCCTAGATAACAGAGATAGAGCATCTAGAGCAGGAAGAGGAAGCACATAGCGTCGAGGAGGGCAAGAGATGTCTCTGCGCGCACATAGACACATCTCAAGCTGTTCGTCAGAGGAATGGGTGGAAGGATGGCTGCATATTATGACGCATGTGAGCGTCCAGAGCATGTTACCTTATATAGAGAAGACACCGTCTGGAAGGCAGAACCCTTCGCCCTCTTAGCCCCACCTGAGGAATGGAACCAGTTATATGTCTATCCACCCGGCATCTCTCGAGAGAGACAAGTATTCGTTTTTGTTAGCCGCCAAAGAAGTCAAAAGAATACTGATGTTAAATTGCAGTTTAAATGTTAATGTACAAGCGAAATTACAGAATTTACGATTGGAAAATTATTATTATGTCGTGCTAGATTTATTAATGCAATGAAATATACAAAGAAAACTGATTGATGCGAGAGACTAAGTACTTGTAAGAAGTAATTGCAATGATGAATATAAGCGATAACTCCATGAAAATTATTGTATAAGTTATTGTGTCGCATACTAGAAAGCTTAGTAGAAATGTGTTGTTTGATCTTAGAATTGTTAAAGCCGTTTTCACAAAGTTATCGAAAGCTTTATTTTCAAACAGAGGCTCTTTGAAGTATATTTATAGAGGCAGGTTGAAAGGAAGAGGTTAACATTAAGGCATTGGGAATAATGTATACTTGGGAAATACCATACCAATCTGAAATTAATCTGTTGTTAATACAAAATATACATCACATGTCAAAAGGAATAATAAAGCCGCCAAATTGGCAAACAATGTTTAAATATCGTATCTTAGTATTTCAAAAGCTACGTTTTAGAAAAAGATTAGAACTATGTAGTAAGAAGTTACATACAAAGAGGTGTTTATATACAAATTGTATTTAAATACAATTTCTCTTAATGTACAATTTACATTAAGGGGATTTCCACTAACAAATATGTTACTAGGGACTGTATTTGCAAATGCAAGTATGTTGAAAGTTATCCATAGGCAAAATATATTGTAGAACTTGGAATTAAATGTTATTACAACTATGTGCTCCCTTCCAATTGAAAAGGTAGTGATATCTCAAGTTTTATATTTGCTAAGTCTGAGATCTACGCGATCATATATCCAAAGAAAGGACCAATGAATGTGAATCAGATAATTACCCTTGCCACCACCATCTCCACCGCTCGTGGGGGCGCCAGATTGACCGGGATGATCAGCGAAGATCTCGACCAAGAGAGCGTTGGTTCCCTTCTTGAACTGGTCAACAACAGTGTCGTTCAAGGGATCCTTGTTCTTCTCAAGCCACCCAGTGATGTTGTAGGATACCTGGAGCATTATATCATTCTTAGACGCATCCATACAATCAGGGTTATAACGAATCTACATCTCATTCGGTATCATTATTTGATTAGCTATCCAACAAGGTTTTTACTTGTACATTACTTAACAATCTTTTAATAAGAATGGTGAAAACATTGTGTGCACGTATTCAAATATTTCAAAATAATAGGGAACTCCAAAGAAATTTACTTGTGCCATGTAAAATTATCATAATATTTTTTGATATTAAAATAATACAAAATGCAAATTAATGTTGTGGTGGAGGGATATTAGATAATGTAAGTAATTAAAGTTAACTTACGCATCCGGCGTAATGGGCAATGGCGAAGTGAGCAGCAACCTGACCAGGCTTTGGGGGCTTGGGCTTCTGGAAGTTGGGAGACTTGCCAAGATGGTTGTTCATCAGCTTCTCCTCAAAGGTCCTGTCAGTGGCCTTGGGGAACATAGACTCTTCCTCAAGGATGGACAAGATACCCATGGGCTAGAGGGACAGAGAAGTCTGTTAGAACAGGCCGCTGGAGGCTTATGTTTTGCCTTCTGTAATTCTTGCATTTAACCTATATTATGGATTGAAAATAATTTTTTAATCAAATATAATTTGACTGTTCTGTAACTATACTATAATGTCACTAGTTGGTGCTAAGAAGGTAAGCTACATTTGTATATTCTGGCATTTCTAGCTATCGCTTAACTTGAACAAATCAAAGCTCAATAACTACAGTTTAATAATAATCAATGTTCTATGCAAATGTATACAACAATATTAGCAAATATATAGGCTCAAATAAAACTTCAACAAATCTACTTGAACTAATTTTTACAATGATTAGGAAAATAATGCCCTGGTTTCAAACTAATTAGCGTGTATATATTATTTTACAGTATTACTTACCTGAATATATTTACAGATGTTGTGTCCAATGGTAGTTGCGTACGTGTAATGTCTTACTAACTACTTACCATCAAGTATTTTCATTACTTACCACAGGTTGTTCATACATACCGTTAATCCAGAATATAACTTACCGCGCATATAATTATGTACACTGTACAGAAAGCGTACTGATGGATTTCTTGAATCTTCGTGAACGGTTAGGTAGTAATAATTCTATAGGAGATGAGATGACTACGGGGCACTTATTTACGGAGGAAAGCGAGGATGATGTGTTTGGATGTCGTGGCTGCAGTCTGTAATCTACCAGAGCAATGCGCTACCTACAGCACTACACCTGTTTGGCAACAATTAATTTAGACAAGTGCTTACTTAATTTAGCAATACAAAATAGCAGTAAAACGTATAATACAATACTATTTATAATCTACTGCCGAAGTCTACAGCCTCAATCAGACTAAAAAACGACAATACGGCAGATTAATCAAAGTAAATAGAAAATGGTATATTCATTTCATTTACAACATAAACAAGTATAATTTAGAATTAGACCTTGATTTTTATGCGAAGAATAAGGCCGTCTTAAGTACCTTCTCAATAAGGTTTATGGTGGGTTGAAGATCCATCGCAAAATCAATGAACTCCCATGGAATTCCTTGCCTCTCGTATTCCTCTTGTTCGAGAATGAACATGTGGTGATTGAAATACTGCTGTAGCTTCTCGTTCGTGAAATTGACGCAAAGCTGGTTAAAGCCGTTGGACTGCAACCTCTGACAGCGTTTGGAGGAAGGCGAGGGTACACATGAAAACATCACAAACAGTCAACACAATACGAGTCCACGAGACGATGTGTTTTAAGCGAAAGTTATTGCCGACAAGAACAACAACTGGTGTTGAGACAAAACAGTGATTGTGTATTGTGTCTGAAATAGAGTTAAGTGAGAGAGAAAAACGGCAATACATGTTACCTTTAGTACTGTCGTGTCCAATTCCGAGTACCAGAAAGGTGTTAGGTAGGAAACACAAACACGAAGAAGCAACATAGAAGAGTCTCACACGGGCGTTTCAATGGTAAAGCTCAGTCAAAACGCAATGAAACGCCCCAAATGTGAGGGACTTGGGACATTAAACCCAGTCTACCTTCTCAATAAGCTCAATGCACGCCTGCAGATCCATGCCAAAATCTATGAAGGTCCATTCAATCCCCTCCCGGCGGTATTCTTCCTGTTCCAGTACGAACATGTGATGGTTGAAGAATTGCTGCAGCTTCTCATTCGTAAAGTTGATGCACAGCTGCTCGAACCCGTTGAACTGTTGAGTGCGGGTGCACACAGAGGTTACAAACAAACAAGAAAAGTGTCATGCAAGGAAAAATTGCCACTTTGAGTCAGGTTGTATTTGTGGCAATGATTAGGAAACATCCGCCAGTATCTCGCGGGTGTCAAAGAAAACAGAAACACTGTAAAGAAGAAACACACAAGTCGAAGGTTTATTAGATAGACGAGGCAGGTAGGACCTAACCTGCTTTGTCGTGTTGAGTTGGCATCAAAGGTGTGTTCACGCTTTTAACACAGACTCACATGTGTTTGAGTATTTTAATACCTTCTCAATTAGTTCAATGCACGCTAGAAGGTCCATGCCAAAATCAATGAAGGCCCACACGATGCCCTCTCTTTTATATTCTTCTTGTTCTAACACGAACATGTGGTGATTGAAGAACTGTTGGAGTTTCTCGTTCGTAAAGTTGATGCAGATTTGTTCGAATCCGTTGAACTGTGGATATTTGGGTCAAACACAAGGTTAACACACGTGCATGATGTCAGGATCAATTGCCACAATATTTCATGTATGTTTGTTTGCGGCAATGGTCAGCAGGCTCTCGAAGCTCGCCTAGTAAAAAATAAAATCCACACAAAAGAAAAAAAATGTAAATCATGTAGTACATGCTGTGTGTGGAACGTAAATGGTAACATTGCGAGACAGATGCAAGGGATGTACTAAAGATAAGTGAGACATTCCTAAAAGTAAGGTCAATCTGTTTTATTGTAGTATTATAAAATCGTGTGCTTAGTGAGTTATATGATATGTTTCGTTAGATTTGAATGTATGTTGTATTGAGTGCTAATACCTGTTGCCCGGATTTTTTATATTCGACTATCCAGATGCCAATACACTTTCGCCTTAATAATCTACCTTCTCGATGAGCTCAATGCAAGCAAGCAAGTCCATGCCAAAGTCAATGAAAGCCCAGACGATGCCCTCTTTCTTATACTCTTCTTGTTCAAGGACGAACATGTGATGGTTGAAAAACTGTTGCAGCTTCTCGTTGGTGAAGTTGATGCAAATCTGCTCGAAACCATTCTCCTACGTGACAAATAGTCATGCAAATTGCCGACAACAAGGCATTAGGTCGATCATCAACTCTGGGGGGAATGCAATACTAGCATATATCTACGTGGGGACTACATTGTTATATACAACTGGGGGGATACAAGGTTTGCAACCAGTAACTAAAGTGGGGAAGATACAGAGACACAACGCTATTTCAACCAGGGGGGGAGGGTACAAGACACAATGCTATACTTTCCATCAGCAACTAGAAGGGGGTGGGGGTACAAGACATAAGGTGATGGCACTTGCAACTATGGCTGATGGGGGCAAGTGGTACAATATATGCAGCAAACAATATTGGGGTGAGAGGGTCCTTGCAAAACAGCAGCTAAGGAGAAAATACACTTTATGCTTGCAATGCAATGCAATACTCTACTGCATCTAAAAAGACAAAAAATAAAAATCTTCAAGGTGCTCATAATCCCAGTTTTTAAAAGGAGTCAACAAGCACGTCATTATCTTCGATTGAAATGCGAACACTTTGGATCGATTTCGACTCGAATGTTCACCACATCTAAGACATCGGATTTTGAAAATTATCCGATTCTCAGTACAAACTATTACCCGTGGCATGACAGTACATATAAAACATAATTTCAAATATGGAACAAGAAGTGGAGTGTGCTTGCTAGGATCAAGATGCCTTAAAGTAGTTTAAATAGTCATGCCATTCATTGGGTGTGGACAAACAGAACGACAGACCAGATAACTTGGAAGATGGTTATCCATGTTTCAACACTTGACCATGATCCATTTAAGGTCAAGTGATGAAGATGTCAATGTGGGTGAAGAGATATGGTTGGTAGATGGGGGTTGGAGGTGGGGGGTGTTAAATCAAATAAATCGGCGTACCTGGCGAAGAGAGTCTGTACCAGTGAAGACTTTGATATGATTCCTTTAATCCAATAAAGGATGCCAAAGTCCTCAACTATGAACTTCATACTACTGAAGATTGTTTCGCTGTTTAATTGGTTGTAATACCATTATTTAGGTACCTTCTCAATAAGTTCAATGCAAGCAAGCAAGTCCATGCCAAAGTCAATGAAAGCCCAGACGATTCCCTCTCGCTTGTATTCTTCTTGTTCAAGGACAAACATGTGATGGTTGAAGAACTGCTGCAGCTTCTCGTTGGTGAAGTTGATGCAGATCTGCTCAAAGCCGTTGTACTGTTTGTGGCCGAGCGAGGAACCAATTGTCCAGATGGAATATTATAAACTGTGTTATTTTCAAACAAAGCATGGACGGACAGCACATTGATATTTTTATCACATTCTTCAAGTATTAAAAATAAAAATAAGAAAGCGTGTTAAAACTTATGATCATATGTTATGCACAGCGTTAAAAAGTATTAAAAGCACATCAAAACTTCATTATCCATTGGCACAATCTGCAAATGCAGAAGTGTTATGGTTTTTGTTATCAATGAAAAAGTGGTTTAAAAAATATCTCAAACAAAGAAGCGAAAATGTGTAAGATGAAAAAAGTAAAAAAGCGAAAATCTTGGAACAAGGTAAAGAAAAACGACGTCACAAATTAAAAAATAACAAAAAATAGATGGACGAGTTCAACAAGTTTTGAAACCGGTCTTTCTATTTGTTTGTCGTAGGAATTCTTAAAAATACTTAAATATAAAAAAGGAATGACACAATAAAATACTAGAGTAAATGCATGTATAACAGGTTTCTTAGATACTGTAAAGGAAAATAATTAGTTAATTAAGATGAACAAATCATAGCAAATAAAATAATACAGTTCTTTTAAATGTTTCTGGGACTGTAAAAGAAAGAAAGAAAGTAAAACAAATCATAGGAACAAAACGAAAATAAAACAAGAGAAGATGTATCGGGTACTGGAAACAAACGTAATTAAACAACAAAATAAACCAAAGAACTGTAAAATAAAATGATAAAGAAGAAAATGAATACCCCCTCCGTAAAAGAAAACGTAAAGAAAAGTATAAGAAGGAAACACATCAGAGAGAATCGTGAAACTAATAATGTTTTTGTTATGAAAGAGCGCCAGTGAGCCACGGTACGAGCAGATACGTTTGAAACAAGCTGGGATTCAGCCATGATCAGCATTCATAGAGGGTAATCGGTCAAGACAACCGAGAAACAACCATGTAATTCAAGCCTCGCAATCTCGCAGATCCGTAGTAAACCAATACAAATGTATTCAAGACTGGTAGTCACATTACCAGTTTGTCTTACAAGCTCATAAAAAAGAAATGGGGAAAATAGTTGCACATTCGAAGAGAACGTAGCTTATTTTACCTGTTGGACAACCCGAACCAGTCAAATTGTATAAATAAATGAACGAACACGACGTACCGAGTGAGTGTTCTTTCTTAGCATGATACCCTACTTTTAGTCTACCTTCTCAATGAGCTCAATGCAAGCAAGCAAGTCCATGCCAAAGTCAATGAAAGCCCAGACGATGCCCTCTTTTTTATACTCTTCTTGTTCAAGGACGAACATGTGATGGTTGAAGAACTGTTGCAGCTTTTCATTGGTGAAGTTGATACAAATCTGCTCGAAACCGTTGTACTGTGTTTGGCAGAATATGGGGCAAAAGCCCCGTTGTGGATTAAAAATTATGTTTCAAACAAGACGGCGACAAAATATTGTCATTTGTTACAGCCATCTATGTTAGTTGCAAACTTTAAAAGCGTTAATAATAATATTGCATATTTTGTTATATTATTAAGCTTTGATAACAAATTACCTTCCTTTTGGAATTTGTATTGTTTTGTAAAATCGTGGACAGTTGGCAAAAGTTATGACTTTCGTTATTTTATGAATTCACATAATGAATAACTCATAAATAGCGGCCAACACACATTATTAAAACCTATTAACTAGTCAAAGTTAAAATTCCACTTGCAGTGTTGTGGACTTAACAATTGGCCAATGTTGTGGCTTTTATTAATAGTATATTATAAAAATTGAATGTTTGTAACATACACAATTAATTAACCGACAGATCGACAACACAATATTATTGAAAGCTCATTGAGAAAAAGTATACCTAACGGACCAACACACACTAACTTTTGAAAACGGTTATGATATTAATGAAAATAATTTATGATTGAACTTTTAAAATGAAGACATTTCCCAAAAATACGTTCGTGAATTATCATCGTATCTTATTAACATATTTATATATCTTATATTCGATCAGAAAATTTAAAAGAAATAAAACAAATTATTCTAAGTCTCGTAATGTCTAGTTTGTGAGAGAATTATAAATACATAATTATGATGTGTGATAGCAATTACAATACATCTTATAATCAGTTGGCTTGAAATAAAAAATTATTAGTGATGTGTAAAACAGTATGTGAGTACAAAACCGTTGGTAAAGAGATGGAGTAAACAAATCAAAGTCTATTACAACTACAACCACATCATATTTATGTATTTGGATTAGGTTACGACTGTTACAATCATAATCTTAACATAGAAGAACAAAATTATAAAGCATATTAATTGTACTCTCCCTGTTGAATTCTCGATCTGCTGCATCTAGGAAGGTATTAAAATAAGATTATTTTCGGAAGTTTGCTGCACCTGCGTTCTATCATAGAAAGGGCGTTAGTTCTAAGGTAATAAACAGCAGGCTCGCCTCTCGTTCCGAATATCCTTTTAGAGAAAATGTAAAAGAATTATTTTTCAGTTGGGGATCCCTGATACTAATATTACATTATATCTATATTAAGTCAGAGTTATAGTCACAGATTCAGCAGTATACTATACGTGAAACTAGTTGGTTCGAGAAAGTTTTGAGAAGTAAGAAGTATTAGCAAGTCCATTTTTAAATTTTCTCATATAATGATTCATGTATATTTCAGTTATCTTATACTGTGCAAGTTATAAAGTAGAGCGTAGGTATCACGAAAAAGTTAGATTTGAATGTCACAGTTGATATTCTTCAAATTGTTGTCACGTTCAGTCGTAAGTTGCTATGTAGTTCAGTGTTTTGTCCAGTCTATAAGTTAAACATATATTAACCCACAATATTTGAGTTTAAAGATGGAAGAAATTTAATTTACGAGCCATCGGTAAGAATTAAGGTAGACCCGCTAAAAATTAAGTTAAAATTAAGTTTTAATGCTTATTTTCAAAAAAAATATTTAAGTCAATATCATGGCATATAGCAATATTGTATTCAATAATAATAATATAAAGTTTTTGAATTTTTTCAAATATATTATTAATTTAAAAAAATCGATTAAATTAAAAGAAGTGTAATGAATTCAAATGAATTTAGATCTTAAATACTGAAATTAAATTCTTACAAAAAATGAATGTTTAAAATATTGCAAATGGCTCAAATACTTACGTCGAAGATCTCAAAGCCGGCAATATCCAGTACACCAATGAAGTGTTGCCTCTTCTGCTTGGTGTCCAGAGTCTCGTTACACTTCTTCACCAAGAACTTGAACAGCCTGTCAAACACACCCTTGGAGATGGCACCAACGGAGTATGCGACCTGAGGATACGGATACAGGGTTAGTCTCCCCAACAGGTGTTGGCGTTGGCCGTCGCGGGAATACACGGCTTACGCGCACCAATCTACTCACGGCACTAAATGATTTTAATAAAATTAATTATAGTTTTGAGTATAGCTAAATATCTTTTGACTACAGAATATAGCAATGCAATAGAATTATTTTTTCAAGCAGGTGTTCGCACTGTCCAATCACTGACTCATATGTTTCGTATTTGAAATATCGATCTTTGATTGGTTATCGCTCACTCGTCGATGATGTTCGGAACCTACAGGGTTGGTTTAGTTGCTTTAAATTAAAGTCTCCCACTGAAAATCAGTTTCATTACTGAGTGGGTAGACTCTAAATGTGAATTTATTTATTTTATTTTTACTTTGTATCGGCTACTAAAGCATTGAATTGTGCGTCTATAAATATGTCGAGTGTGAATGGTAGACGTAAGCCGTGTCTGATGTTGTGTGATGTTTCACTCACCTGGTCCTTGTTACGACCCTGGGTCACGAACTCGTTACCGACCTTGATCCTGGGCTTCAACAAGTTCTTGTACAAATCGGTGGCGTCAACTCCCATCAACTTAGCGACGCGCTCACCCTCCTGCAAGTAGGAGCGTCACATGTACACACAGTGGCGAACACAATCAGAAGTTGCACAGCATTTTAAGGAGAGTACATTTGTTCTTTGTTTCCATTAAAATGAAGGCGATTTTAGTTACAAATGCTTTATATTTTCGTGTTTGTTTCATGTAAACGTTATTTTTTTAATTGTATTATAAATATTTGCATTCCAGAATTAAATAAATTTAAATGTGTGTATATTGTTTTGTGTATTCAAAGCAAAAGATACATGAGACACAGTTTTAAAATTTTCTTAAATAGTATGTGTTTGATACTGTACAAAGTGTTTGCAATAATTTAATACAGAAAACAAGTCTTTGCGTATATTATGGCTTGCTTGAATAGCAGTTATGTTACATAATGCTGAATATTTCGTGTGCGGACCAATACTTACAACCATGCCGTCGGCTTCAGCCTGCTCCTCCCGACCACGTTGCTTGAACTTCATGCCACCCATATGCATGACAGAGGCGGTGATCTTGTAGATATCGTCCTTCTCTTGTTGAGTGAAACCCAACACATCGAAGGCTTGCTGCACGCACAAAATAATATTAGTACCACGTCATTACCAGCACTTGTTTAGCTTCATTATAGAAATTATCTATTTTATTATTTTAAATTTCTAGATAGGAGTTTAATATATAAAGACATTAATGTGAGATGTGAAAGATTAAAATTGTACAACAGACGTTCACAATAAATAGTTTGTATTATACTATAGATAGTAGTTTATAAGATTCTATCTACATTATTTAGTAAAAAATGTGGTTAGTTGTTAGAGTTAATGTTATATGGTTGTCAAGTGTTTGGTGTTATTAATAGGAGATATGGTCGACAGTGTTCAACATAGGTTAAACGGTCATTGTCTTGGTGTGGTTTCACTGCCGTGAACGTTGAGTTGTTGAGGTTAGGCTATACTTAAGTGGTAGTACTGGGTGCAATCCATTTATATGTGAGGGAGTTCTACGGTCCGGGGTAAAACATGATGTTTCTACAGAGAGATTCGGGTACTGACTCCAGGCAGTTGTATGGTATGGTGGGGTGGGGTGTAGAACT
The DNA here is from genome assembly GCA_945910005.1 of Isoperla grammatica. Lineage (NCBI taxonomy): Eukaryota > Metazoa > Arthropoda > Insecta > Plecoptera > Perlodidae > Isoperla > Isoperla grammatica. Next base: position 33,471,412 of record OX246737.1, on the reverse strand, counting down.
AGTTCGGAGGCAATCAGGGTGATACTATGAACCAAGGGTTTGTGCATTGACAGATAATGTTTTATACACAGTTTCAGGTATTGACTCCAGGTATTTGTGGAATACAGTCAACGATGTTCATACTCAATCGGGGTCGGAGCTCTAAGCATGTCTGTTTGCGCTTTGACAGATGTACTTGTGTTGCCAGAACTCCTTCGGGCTTGGTTGCAGGTCTTCCAGGGGTGTCTTGCATATCAACTATTGCCATACTTACATCTGTCAGTGACATTTCCTCACTGTCATCCATACTGGGGATGGTGACCTTACCCTGGGACACGTTATAGTAGTCGTAGATGTTATCAGACAACTCGCAAAGGGCTGTGAGTGAAAGTACAAAGCAGTTACAGTATTAGCAGACATGACAAAGCTGTGGCAAAGCAGTGAAATAACAGATTCTGTACAGTACATGGTGACGATATAAATTGCGGCAAGAAAATGAGTACTGCAAATGACACAACAGACAGACAAATTATTATGAGGCACATCATAGCAACATGTATATGCATTTTTAAGAATATTAGATATAAAATAGTAAGCAATTTTCAGTGAGAATGTAGAATGCTCGAGAGTGCAGCTGGCCAGCTAGAAGAATTGCGTACACATGACAAGACAATACACAGGAAGAATTCTATCTATATAATGAAATAAGCTACTATTATTTAGGAAGTATCGGGAGATGGAGGATATTATGGGGTGGATGTTATTAAGGAATAAGTGACTCATGCTACGAAGCTGATCGAGTCGAGTTTGGGATAATTCGTGGATAGCGAATGGATGGTAAAACTTAGTACGGCACGTTGCTTTGCGAAAGATGAGTTAGATAGAAGAAAGAGAACAATAGAGCAATGGTTACACGTTATGATGAAGCGAAAGACGGCAGCTACTGCAAAGCAAGACGAAACATAATTAATGTTACACATTTATGCCACACGCGTATTGCCCACGCTCTGAAAGCAAGAATAATATAAACATAGTCTAGATAACGATGCGCTGGCGAGTGAAAGCTTTGCATCCCCAATATCTGCAAGGCTAGATACGACGCTTCGAAGATGTCACGTCACGTCAGTCATGGTGTGTATGTGTGTGTGTTAGAGGGCGTGCGTGAGGGAGGAGTAAGGGAAGCGTGCAACTCCTCGCACGACAAACAGCGAAGGAGAGGCAAGCGGAATCAGAGTAACTTCTACAATAAGAATGTTCCATTCCTCCGCCCCACATGAATGAATGAAGGAATGCATGAATGAAGACACCGTGTGTGCGTCACCTTGGCTGCTTGCCGTGGAGGCTAGAGCTCGACTTACGTCAGTCGCTTCCATTTCATCACCATCGTTGAGGCCAGGTATCCGTGTTTTACCCTGACTTATAAATGCGTAATCTCCAATTCTATTGCTCAACAATGTTTTCTCTGTGTGGGGTAGAGTATGGAACTAGTTAGTGTACAGATTAAATCACAGAATATCTAGTTAGACACAAAATCACACAGTAAAATTCGAAAGACAGAGTCTAGAAAGAAGTGTTTTTCTTTTAGATTAGATGTGTGGCTATCATGTTCAGCGGTGAAGTGATGTGGAGAAGCATCACTTTCACAGCTGTCAATGAAAGGGTAAAGGAAGACGCACCACTAGGGCTGTGGTGCGTGAGGGTGGGGCTTGGCCCCTACAGATGAAAGATAAAAGATCACAGACATAGAAGAAGGCTGCAACAGTAAGGAGATGTCCGTTGTGTAACAATGTTCATAAGGAGACACAACTTACATCGGTAATGTTCATTTCTTCACCATCATCCAACCCAGGGATTGAGGTCTTGCCTTGAGCGACGAAGTAATAATCGTCGATATTGTCGGATAACAGGCACATTTCTGTTGATGGGAGAGAATGTTAAGAGTCGTTCAGTCCAGAGCACGACTATGTGGGTAAACACGGGATCATAGGGGTCTCACAACATCTAAGCTTGAATCCAGAGTCCATATTCTGGTTCAAGAACTACAAAGCAAAACCTTTGTAACTGTGTTACAATATTGGCTGGGAGTCTCCTTGCCCTTATAGCTTCATAAAACACATGTATCAACTAAATACGTGGTGCGTGTTGCGTATTCTCGCAGTGTGACGTGTGCGAGGACTTACGTCGGTTAATTGCAACTCTTCACCGTCATCCATGCCAGGGATGGATGTCTTGCCTTGTGCAACGAAATAATAATCGTCGATATTATCCGTTAACAGGCACATTTCTGTTGAGTGGGAACAGGACAACACATCAGATTAGTTAGCGTTCATATCTACTTCCCGAAGCTTATGTGTAACTACTGTTTAAGTTTGGCAGGGGTCACAAATCAAAGTTCAATCGTTAAAGGTGAATAGTCAAAGAAATTATCTCTTGTATGAGCAAGCTCTTTGTTAGGGAACAAAGGTTTCATGTAACATATTATCTGGTTTTGGGCTTTGCTAAGATTCTTCGAAGTCTTAAAATAAGTCAATGAAAAAATGTACAAAATGGTGAGAAGTTCCGGTGGCCGTTGACAACTACGAACAACGTATTGTATTGCACTGCTGTGTATCTAGCTGCCTCGATAACTAACAGAGAAAAGAAGATTAAGAACAGGGTTAATATCTAAGCTAATAGAATACACGGCTACCTGCAACATAAATCTTATTAAACACATTTATTTGTAGACATCTAGTTTGTGAAAAAGATCGATTATTTAATTGAATTGCCAGATTTTATATTATGCATTTAAAGTGTTCTTCTTATTTTAAAGTTTACACTATAACTGTCATAAACTCTAAACGAAAATTGAAATTATCGATGATGAAAAGTTCCAAAATATATCAAGTTCATGTTTAGACTTATTTTTGTGGAGTGTTTGAAAAAATATTCTGCGTAATTCTATAATTATTATTCCAATAATTTTTTTCTAAAGTTGATTTGCTATAAAAAAAAAATACTGGCTAAATAATATGGACTAATTGAGATCTTGAAGTTCTTGAGTGCTTTCAGGGTTGGTATCAATGCTTACGTTTCAAGGTGGGGACGGCACCAGACATCATCTGGTAGAAGATGTGGTAGGATCGCTCAAGAGACTGTTGGGAGATGACTCGAGCCTTCTCCAGCAGGTCTGAACAAAACAACATGGAAACCATTAGAACTTCAACACAGAATACACAAAATGGCGTTTGGCACTAAAATTCTACTTATGACGTGATAAGTACGCATAAATGTGTTTCTTACAGGGATATAATTTCTACAAGTGATGATTTGCTCTTGAGTTAATCGTTTAAATATTATAAAGCAAAATATAAAATATTATCACATTGTAAGGATATTTGATGATTAATTGTTTTAATGCAATAGTTTCAGAAGGAATAATCCTCAAATTTTAGTTCATTGCCATCTAAGATTGAAATGTTTTAATAAGTGATTAGAAATACTTACATGTCTCAATATCAGCACCGGCCAACTTTCCAGAGGGACCGAAGTGGATACGGATGAATTTACCCTAAACAAGAAGAGAATGTGTTGAAGCATTGCGTCATGTTTATTGCATCAAGAGCGACGAGAATAATATCAAGTTGTACTCACGAAACGGGAGGAGTTGTCGTTACGCACGGTCTTAGCGTTACCGAAGGCCTCTAGTACGGGATTGGTCTGTACGACCTGATCCTCAAGGGATCCCTGTGGAGAAGAAAACACCTCGATTAGCGGATACGTTCATTATCGTTCAATGCAACGAGTTTTAGGAGATCAAATTTTTCTAAATGTGTTATCCGTTGTAAGAAAAACAATGCAATTCGTTACTAATAGAATGGTGAATAAAAGAAAAGTAATCTACGAAAATAGATTGAACATATTTAAAATCTTGATTTTTCGTTTAGTAACAAATATTGGCTTCGTTAAACATTCTAGTAAGTCCCGGTGTTATTAACTTTGGATAAATATTTAGTTAGCTACTAACTCGTTTTCACCATGGCAACCAGGCTACCCATTGGTTGTTGCCGTTGTGAAAACAAGTTATTAGTCTTCTATATAGTTTATCCGAAGTTCATATAACCGGGCTTAAGTTTGCGTATTTGTTTACTTTAATGTTTTAACTTTTTAGTATAAAAATGGTTTGATATAATATGTTTATGATCGTTTTTTTTCAAGTTCAAAATAAGTTTTATTTTTTTTTATTTTGGTAGAGCTGTTGTAGTGTTTTCAGTTGGTACTTGCCTTCTTCTTGTTGGGGTCGTCCTCAGCGACCTTCTTTGTGCTGGCGCCGACGGTGGCGAAGTACGCAATTACCTTCTTCGTGTTCTCAGTCTTTCCGGCTCCAGACTCACCGCTGTGGACCAACAGAACAAGTTAGTGGCCAAGTCTCTAACACTGACACTAAGCTACGTGGCTAACGGTCAAAGATTCTGACACTTACGTGATCAACATGGACTGATTCTCGTGGTCTGGAATAGAGAGAGAAGAAGAGGTTAGTAAGTTACATCTCAATAGCATTTAGCGTAATATTTCTGTGCGGAGGAAAACAGTGATTTCTTCAACAGAAGCTTATTTCTTTATTAGGTATTTTATAGCTATTTTTGTCCTGATTGATGTTCATAAACTAGTGCATTTTTTAGCATGAGAAACATTTCTCTGTCATGTATTTCTTATTCAATTTATTTTACTCAACTACAGTCAATTTGTACAGCAGGTTTAGTTATTCAATATTATGGCTTAAGTATATGTTATAAAAATATGTTTTCTTTAATGTAACATCCATCTTTTTAGACCTATATAACATATATCTTCAAAGTTGAAGAAAATTTCAGGCTAATTTTGTCTTGCAAATTACAATTGTCTTATTTGTACTATTATAAATCTACTTCAAATGTAGGTACCTAATTTGTGTTTGTTCATCAATCAAGGTTTTAAACATAACTGAATGTTTCATAAATTATCTATAACACTATTTAAGTTGGTATGTTGGAAGATAGTTGTTTGGTGACATAAAGAATTATTTGTATTAAAAGTTGCAAGTATAATAAGTTATATTATTTGTGTTTGTTTTGCACGTTCTATGTTGTTGATTATTATTGTAAATTGCAACATATTGGGTTGTAAGATTTTTATTTGATATGTTATATTAACTAGTTTCCTATAGTGTGCGTATGGCAAGTACTCACTGGAGAGCATGTTGACGTAGGCTCCGTCAGAGACGGCGAAGACGTGGGGTGGGACTTCATTACGCCTCCTGCCTCGGTACAGCTTGGCGCAACGGTTGGTGTAGACGGGGTAACGCTTGTAGGGATTGATGGCCACGCAGAAGAGGCCGGAATAGGTCTACAGTCATAAACACTTGTTAGAACACTGGCACTGAAAGTTGTGCGTGATAAGAGATTATTTTGGGAGGATATTTTAGCATTTTAGTACTAAAATAATGTTGAAATCTTCTGTTTCTCTTAATTTTTTGTACTTGGATTTTCTTTTTTTAAACTACATTTATTCTGGAAAATATTGATCAGCCAACCGTTCAGGGAGACTAGAATAATTATGTTTTGAATATAATAAAAAAATGATTGTCAGTATACAAAAATATAAAAGGACCGTGTTTGTTTACACAAAATACAGTACATTTTGCGTATCTATATTTTGTGATGCCATATATTAATGTTATCTCAAAAATCCACACGTTTAAAAAGTACACATAATCACACAATCATCCACACATACATGACATCATTTTGTTCACCACATGACATAAAAAACACAAACAAAGTTGCTCTGTTTCTCATACGAGCTTTGTAACACTTTGTAACAGGTAACTGAAATCATTAAAGAAATAGCCTCTAGGTTAAAGAAATTTCATCCACTCCGTTTTAGAGTAATTAGTTTCCTTACCCATTAAGAGTAGTTTTTGTTTTACTTTTCCACTATTTCTTTGAGAAAATCATCGAGTGAAACACAACATTAAAGACACAATCAACATTGAGTGGCCCGTGGCGTCCTTGAATCACGGCCGGTTAGGCGGGGGCTGAAACAGACGAAGTGAGAGGGCGGTGTTTTTCTGCACCGGTTCTCCCCAGTCGGTCGAGTGCGCGGGCGGCGGTTTCAGAGCCATTTTGCAGCACATCGAGCGTTGCTAAGCGTTAAGGGGTGACTAAAGATGTCTGTCACCTTAAGATCCCATAAATAGAAGCAACCACATGGTTTTTGTCTGACTCTCCGTGAAAATGTAACTGACTAAAAAAATCCAAGTTTTACAAACTTGTCTATTGTGATATTATAGAAAATTAAATTCCATTTTGGTGCAATGTTTTATTCATCCTCGGAGAATCAGAAAAAACTGTGACGTTTGGTTCTACTTTGGCATCATTCTTAAGGTAAAGAACACCTTAGTGTAATGCAGTGTCATTCACAAGGAATAACAGGTGCAGGGTCATCGCAAAGCTGATACTAGCTGATACTTGCGGAAGTGACAACAATACACAGGAAACAACCATGCAGTAATAGTAGAGGTAACAAGAGTATTGTTGTTAAGTTAATACTTGGATTGTTGGTAAGGAAGAAAAGAGGGTTTGTTGCACAAGAAGCGAATAGAGCAAGCGGTGCGTTGAAGCACTAACTTACGTAGATGAGCTTATAGTAATAACGTTGCTTGAGATTATGCAAGACAGAAGCATCGTTAAGGTATGTCAAGTTGGACATATCCTCAGCTTTCTCATACTTGGGGGGGTTTACTTGACCAACTAGATCTTTCTTGAAGTTCTTGTCCTGTAACAGATTGCGATGGACGATTAGAAAGATTATAGTGGACTCCTGTTCGAGGGAGACTTACGTAGATTAGCTTGCAGTAGTATCGTTGGCGCAAGTTATGTAGTACGGCGGCTTCGTTTAGGTAGGTCAGATCGGCCATGTCTTCTACCTTCTCGAATTTCGGGGGGTTTACTTGAGAGACCAGGTCTTTCTTGAAGTTCTTATCCTGCTCGTGAATGGAATACAGCAACCACGTTAAGGGTGATCAATGTGTTAGAAACACTTCGCTGTTTTTAAAATGTCTTGTATGACTGTATGAGATTTGAGATTTTGTATGGTGGTGAATGTTTTTTTTAAATAAATAAATAAATAAATAAATAAATGAATGGTTTCGTAAAATAAATACGTTTGAAAAAATACATATTCATCATAGTCAAATTATGCAATTGTTAATAATTGTTAATTTTTATTTTTGTTAACCTCATTTTTAATAAATGAAACCATAAAAATACTACATTGATATCAACACTTGAACAATAATATACCAGGTAATTTCAGAATAATGACAAAATAAATTACTCATTTTTATATTCAAAAGATAAAACACGTGATTTTCATAGCCAATGCGTGAGGTATATATAGGCCTATGTATAGATTAAAATATAATTAATACTGCCTCATTGGCATATCATCAATTTGTCTATTTCACGAATACATTCTTATCAGCGCAAACAATAAAATCTCTCTATGTTTTTTGTTTGCAAGTATTTTGGAATTATTGTAATTTTTGCACGAAAACTAATTAGCATCATCAAATAATATTTTTAAATTATTTGTTATGAATAAAACATTAAAAAATGTATTGTTATTGTATTTTGAATATAGTGTAGGCCTAAATATATAAAGAATTTACTATTTTTATGTTCACATTTAACTTTTTTATATACAAAGTTGTCACAAAATTATATATGTTTTCGTTATCTTAAGGGTAGTTTTAGTCCGAAATCTCACCTCTCCACCGGGCAGACTGACGGTGACAAGGTCGCCCTTGGTGGCCTTGATCTCTCCAAGGACATAACCTTCCTTCTCGTCCGGAACCCAGCAAGCCTTCTTCGCATCGTACGGTTTCGTCTGGTCGATTCGCTTCTGTTCAAGCGAGACGAACAAGTACGGTGTTGGGTCGGGGTCCTCACCCTCTTGTTTCACGACCTTCGGCATAATGGAAGCTTGGACCGAACAAGTGGGCTAGAGAGACACGTGGAACAGCCCAGACGCCTTCCTGGAAACAACAACAACAACATGCTATTAGTTTACAAGCCAATTGTTTACTAACATCATCGTATCAAGAAATTGTCTTTTGGTACTGTCTACTTTGGACTGATCAGTATATTTTTTTTAAATCATCTTTACATATAGGAAGTTAATACTTTTAAAATTAAAATACTTCATTTTTGAATCGTCCTTGCTTCTTGGGAAGGACAATGTACGTCAACAAGGTATGAAATGAAAAGATGACAAACTGCCGAAGTGACAATTTAAAGTAGAACACAGCCATGTATATGTTTGCATACACAAATTACCACTAGTTTTAGATATCTACAATTTAAAAAGTAAGTGAAACAAATGGATGTAAAGAAAATTTGATGAAAAGTATGGTGCAAGTTCAGAATGAAAAACATTTAAATAATGTACCGTTAGGAGCAGTAAAGAAAATTTTATTTGATGATTGTTGCTGGTCAATCCTGTTTTGTTATTGTTCTGAGATACGTTATTTTTTTACCGTTAGTTTGTCATTGTAACAAGACACTATTAGTTTTATGGTTCTAACTTTTCATTTGTTTCACTTACTGTACTCGTGACTTTCACAGGCATAACAGAACAGAACCTTATTCTCGTTTGTTTTTCAAGTATTCAATTGAAATATAAATTATAGTAAATCTTAATATATAAAAGAGTAAAATATCATTTTATTATTTATAATGTAATGAAGTGTATTATACACATAAACCTTGTATCAGGTACGTAGAAACTCAATTACTTGAATTTTTGTTTTAAGTTTTGAATAACAAACGAAAAAGAGCATTTTGTTGTTAGACACCTGTGATGCGACGAATACACACAAGAAGTACGCACACAGACCTAGCGCTAGCATCACATGTGTGACAGATGGAAGTTCAAGCCTAAGTTCATGCAAGTTGATAGGACAGGCCAATGCTAAATTGGTGTTTGATTAATGAGTAATGAATGAAGAATTCCTCACAACTATTGACTAAATCCCCTCAACTTTATTTTTTGCAAAATGTTTGAAAATATCCGTGTTTAGTATAAAAATTACTGCAGTGGTAGTGGTAAATTTTATAAATTGAGTAACCTTATAATATCAATAAATAAATTATTTCATGTTATTGTATCTAAATTAATCACCGCACAAATTATTTTGAAATAAACCTAAAACGGAAGTAGAAATCATCGAAAATGACGAAATATTTATTTGAAAGGTGGCAATTTTCAAATAACATGAACCAAAGCTATATAAGCGTTCTACAAGTGTTCAGATAGTGTAAATAATTTTAAAAATATATCAAAATGTCAGTAATAAATATAGTAATCTTTCATAATTGTGTCTGTACATTTTAGTATTGGTATCACGGTGACCGTTCTTGAACTAATGCAGATAATAAATATAAAATAACTCAATTTTGTGTACATGAGTTCTAAAAATCCCGTATTGTAAACAAAATCTAAACAGTTAGTATGATATCAAAATTCTATAAAGATTGTATTATCATCTCTGTGTGTTTACTTTGTAATCTATTTAATTATCTTAACAAGAATGATTGGTATTTCATAGTTTTATTTTCGTTGCGCGAATGCAACGTTAGGTTTAGTAATGAAAGTATGTTTTCAAAATTACATAGTTTAAATGTGCAGTCAATTATAAAAAAACAACTACTAAAGGGTAGAATCTAAAATAGTTAATTTATAAATCCCGAAAGCAAGTCAAACAGTTTCCATAGAGGGCACAAACTAGCTTTCTGTATTGATGACCAAAATTAATCTAATTAAAAATAAACATTAGTCATTGTAATTGTACATAATTACAGTGAGGTTGTATGATACTTATTGTATTACATTTATAATTGGGGGCTAGAGTGGGCTATCGCCAAGATGCATTGATCGGTTCTTAACAGACTAATTTAATTTTGGACAACAGGAATCATTCACGATTTGCATTTTTGAACTGTATTTAACTCCAAATCAAAGTCTTATTCGGTCAACTATTATGAAACACTTAAAAACAATTGAGTGTGAAATCCACGCACATTAATTAGTAATTGCAAATGCGCATGTAAAAACTAGGAGGCATTAAATGTTGCAGTGAATTCATGTATTGTAAATAAAAACCTACTTATAATTCAAATAAACTAAATGCAAATCGTAAAAAAGAAGTATGTGATATTCTCTATTCATAATAATAACTTAAAGCACTTGGTTGGTACAATTTTCTCTGAAAGAAACTGAAGCGCAATGTAACAGCGCAAAACAAAATGGTGGACGCACAATGCGCCATCTTAGTAAGCGATGAACTTTGCACGTGGCAGTTATTTTTAAACACACGTTTTTAACGTTCACTTTTCTTAACACACTGTATCTTCAATAAACGGCCTATATTAGAAGATTTGAAAAATATGACAATTCCCGCAATCCCCTTTCAACTACGTCCTATTTGCTGCTATTTTCCTACTATATCTCTTATCAGTGATTTTAAGATACGAACGTGGAAATATCACAAACTAAGAAAAGTATTATTGGTATTGTAAGGTTGGTTTGATTCATATAGAATTTCGCTTCGTTTTATAATAGACTAAGTTCATGTTATGTATTCCTGTATTCTATGCATGAGCAGGAAACATTTTCATTGCAAATCCCGAGAGAATGAGAATCTCAATTAGATAGTTACTTTTCTTCGTTATAATAATGCGCTATCGATAAAATGTTAGACACGGTTCGTAATATGTTGAAGCGATAGCAGATGTATCTAAAGTCCCACATAATTGCCTTTTGGTCAAAACACAAGAATAGATGTCGTGTTGACGGTACAGTAAAATAATCGTAGTTCATCGAAACAATTTAAAAAATACTTGGTTTAAAAAAGATACGAAAAGTGCATCCAAAACAAAATGAATTTGGTTAAATTATAAACAAATGCCCGGAGCTAAATAATTCGTTTGCGTTTATGGAGAATGATATGCAAATAATTGCATTGTATTTGCTGAGAGATTCCCCGAATAACGCGTGGACATTCTAAACTTTGGTAAACATTCATTTAGTGATTTGATTCTAAAACGTGGGGAAGTTCTTTGACTGTAGAAACCTTGCTAATATTTTATCTTGAAAATGAATCCGACTTGGTGGAGGTGCCGAGTTCAGATTGAACCTTGGACGGGCGTCGCCAAACTCCAGGACCCACCTTCGTTCTCGATGAAAATGCTAATTTAATCAAACTTAAATGTGAATAATCGTCTAATTTATTCAACTTGCAATTGTTAACCAGTTTTCGGTTGGCAAAAATAAATCTTCCCTCGATACCGGGTTTCCGCTCGCTACCGCTTCAGTCCGGTCTATTTTGAGAGTTCGTTTCTTTTGATTGGTTATTTGCTTGCTGACGTCATCGAGTTGTTGTATTTAGAAGACGACGTCGCCTTGTAGGATTGGAATAATGTTGTAAGCCCGGGCTCCGGTCTAGCGCTGGCTAATAGGAGGCTATTAATATACTCTGGGACACGTGGAATTCGCGAGCCAACGGCAAAGAAAAGAGGTTTTGGCGCAGAGACAACCGTATCCATTTCCTTAGAGCTATAGGCACGTTTCCTATTCCCCATGTTTTTTATCGGAGGTTCTTAAATTGGCAGAACTGATAGCTTAGGTGTGTGACAAGAGACAAATTGCGTCAAGGCGTCCTATTACATTATTTTTAGAGGCATATGATAATGCCAATTTTTTCTTAGGAAAATATTTTAAGAATTGAAATGTGTCTTTTTTTCTGGAGTCGAAGATTCCAGAAATTAAAGAAATTTAGAATTTCACATTGAAGTTGTATGTATTGTGATGGACAAATAACTTTACACGCTTGTGTTTCTGAAGAAAAAAAATGTGAAATGATAATTACAATTTATAAACTATATTATTTTAAACAGAAACACCGAAAGTAAACAACAAGCGAGTTGTAATATACAATTCAATGTTTTAAAGTCATAAGGTTAAAGTTGGCTAATGGTTTGTTTTGTTTCAAGTTCCAATCCTGAAAACAAAGTTGTAACTATTTTAAATCAATACAATGTAATTAAATTTGGATATTTCATAAAATTAATTAAAATGAAAAATTGTGTCAATACTCCAGTTTTTGAAGACGAAGTAGGTGATTTGTAATTGTTGTGTTTTTGTTTACTTAACACTTGTTAATTATTTTTATGTTTGCAATTATGTTGTATAATATTGAATGGCATAGCTAAAGTATGGTAAGTGGAAGATATCATTGATTTTTCTTTGTAGTATAATAACAAAAAGTTATTATGCACAAATGTAAATCTTGTCCACAAAACCAATTACTTTCCAATGTAGCCTATGCGCATTATTTCAATAATATGCCACAACTCTTCGTTATATTTAATTCAAAAGCACTTTCACCAAATTTGGCAGTAAGGTATTGCGAATGTATGCCTACTTATTAGCGTGGTAAAAAATTATTGATTTAAGAAGTAGTAGTTGATTGTAGTCAAAACTGATAGCACTTTGTAAAAACGGTATACGAAATAATTGCAAATTTGATCAGGTGGTTGAATCCACCCTGAAAATGATGAAAACTCCAACACTATGCGCTGGTATCACAATATCCATGTGTATGATTCTACCACTGCACTGTATGGCCACTTCGTTGTCCATTCAACCACATCAGAACACAACTCCAACACGTGGTAAACTACCCTCAAAGTCCTTTCAAATTAACCTAATATTCGGTTAATAAATTAATAAATTGTGTAGATAATGAAGCACTGTTACCGAAATGTGTACAAAATGGTTCCCTAATTACAAGATGGCCGCCACACAACCCGTTAGCCCTGCTATGTATTAAGTAAAACACTAGGCGAGTCGTAATATCCTGGTTATTGGATGGAGCACACTCAAAACACACCAAGCACTAACACTTCCTCCTCACTTACGTTCGAAAGCTGTTCTGTCACCCGCCGACCGGTCCGCACCCAATATAAACCTCTGCAACGTGATCCCGGTATGTCTCGGGCTCTCTGATTGGTCGCCCGGCTCGACCAATCCGGACACGCCTTACTCAGCGCCCCTGTCTACCTTTTTAGGCGGAGTGGAGCCAACTTGTTATACCAGGGACCGTCCACAAAAATACCCCAACGCGGGCCAGCGAGTTCCCGGCCTACTTGCCGTGCACAGCGGCGAGCTTAGTCACGCTATCATTGTCTCGGCCTCGCTCCGAGTCGTGCGCTGTCCCTCTCGCTCTTCCTGCTTGTCCCGAGGGAACATCACATAAAGGTGTGACTCTCCAGCGCAGCGTCATCAGATCGCTATCTGCCCTCTGGAGTGGCCACGAGGGAGCTATGAATGATGTGACTCTCCAGTGCAGCGTCATCAGATCGCTATCTGCCCTCTGGAGTGGCCACGAGGGAGCTATGAATGATGTGACTCTCTGACGTGACGCAATCAAAACACATCATCCCGCACTCATGACCCACATTTGCTTCCTCTGAGTTATTGACATGTTCGTTCCGGACAGTTTACAACCATGCAACATAACGCGTAATTGGAGAGGACCAGAATAATTTGTTGATGCATTTTCTTAATCTGCGTACACGATGACTGTGCTTTGCCTAACGACATTTGCAAGTTATTCAAGAGTATTTCTCAATCTGTGACTTAATTTTACTACGCGAATGGACATCCTAGAGTCAGTGCCAATATCTGACAGCTTTAATTTACTCATGGGTGTCTCACACTTGAATTTATTTCCCTATAAAATTATAGGAGTATATAAGATTCATAGCTATCAAAAGGGTGATTATTTTTTTATTTGTAGACACCATTACTAAATAACGTAAAATAATAATATGCTATAGTGACTCATATTATAACAACGCTTCATTTAACACACTGTTTACTGTAATCATAAACTTAATTTTTTTCAGCACAAACGTGTTTAATGTTTAAATGTATCTAACTAAAACTTTAGCAAAAAACAATGCCAGTAAAAAATTATTATTATTATATGTCAGGCAGGAAACTCCATTGTGTTTAATAATTTGTGGGAAAAACTCCCACTAACAATTATATATATATATATAAATAAATAAAATTCCATTAATCGATCATTAATCATCAATAAAGATTTAATACGTTGATTTATACTCAAATTAAGACAAACATTATTATTGAATGTGGTAACAATAAATATAAACCACAATACTCATATTAAAACTCATTAGTAAATGCTTGTGAACAAATTATACAAATTATAAATTTTACAATTATATATGCTTGATAGCTCTGTCATTGTCGCAAGCTATGGGTTTTTGCTGGGAATGCATAATCTTTTCACACTAAATGGAATTTTCTTTATTACAGAGGAAAAGGTGGACCAAGGCGGCTACTACGGTAAAGGTTTTGTTAGACCCAACAACATTCCAGTTTGAAATCCAGAGCGTTATTGAGTGTAGCGCGATTAGCAGTTTCCAGAATAAGAAAACCACGAGTTTGCCAAGACTTTGAGCCCACAAAATCTATCACTTTCGATTATGAAGCATTTCTTCTACGGTATATTTTACTAAATGCCTCACTACATTCGCTTAATTTGATAATTCTAATAATTTTCTAAATATTATGTAAATTACTACTCTCATTTAGCTTTAATAATGTTGACACCCAGATTAAACTGTTGCTTGCAGTGCATGACGTAGATGTGAGTTGTAGGTCTTTATTTCCATCAATTCACAACACACACAGTTATGTATATTAATGATCTGAAACAGATGAAATGTTGCGATGTAACATTTTACTTCAAACGACGGTCTATCTATTAATATATTTTGGTGTACATGCGTAGGAAACTAGTAGGCCAACAACAAGTAAACCCTAGACCAGAATGCGACGCCTTAGGGTGTTACGTTTTGAGACCCCGGATTGTACCCTACACCCTATTGTAGTTAAACATTCCTGGCATTGTTCTTACCATGAGTCCTATTGTTACATTACAAGCCCAGCATGATCAAACTTGGAACATTTTCAGCTTCAATATATCTTTAACCCAGATTACATTTTTTAACCTGTGAGAAAATAGTCAAAAACAATTTGGGAAAACAATCTGAAATACTTTGACAAGAAATGTATAAATACACTTCATTTATTTATACCTGACCCTTGCTTTGAGCTACACATTTTTCGTGAAAGTCTAAGACAAGGATTTTTGAATGAGGATGTTGAATTAGGGAAATTATTAGATATTACTTTTCTTTATTTAATCCGCCCTATGACCTTATCAAACTAAACTCATTGTGTTATATATATTATATTCAGAGTTCTTTTTATGGGTTTCTATAAAGCATTACAATTTTAAATGACAATTTTTTTCTCTTTACATATAAAATGCTTGATGCCTTAGTTAAAATCAAAAATCGAAGTATAAAACACACATGCACCGTGGTTAGGATACAGTTGTTAAAATTAAGACAGAAATGTAAATATTTCTTCATTGAATACGTACTACGAGTAAAACTATAAATTCGTATTAATGTTGGAAACGGTAGTTTGAAACACTAAAAGAAATCCTATTTTCAAGGGTTCAATATAATTCACACATAACGAATAGGGGTTTGCAGGAAAACAGCACAACTTCAACCATACGAAATGACTTCAACCCATACAAGCGTGCATGTGCTTAACACGCACATGATTCAACTTAATGACCTTGGCTTACCAATAGTCTTACTCAATCGGTCGATGCTAGCGGTCGTTTGAATCGTTTTATATGATCGTTTAAGCTCAGACTATTTGTGGACGAGTTTTAGTTGAAGAGGATATTTCGTTTTCGTAGGCGTTGGTTTATTTTATGGTTGTATCAAACGATAAAACTGTTTGACTTTTCACTAAAATCGTATATTTAATATGATAAACGAGATTCCAAATAGCCCTTCTCGTAAGTTTACGTAGGCTTACGTATATTTCGAGCGTGTTTACTTTAATTTTGCGGTTATTAACCCCAAATTAACTTACCACGACCAACTAACAAATTTGAATAAGAGTTTTAAACCCCAACTCGTAAGCTCACAAGCGTACCGAACAGGTATTGACAGTATGGAAGCAATGCTTGAGTTCGACTCCCGTGTCAGGCACAATACTACGAACCCACCGCCACCACCACTACTGCTATCAATACTGTGCCCTTCATGCAAGCTTTTAAATATATGAATTTATTCCTCAAAAATGTTTTTTTGAACTTAGCTTCTATGTGTTACACAGAAGTAAAATTTGTACAGTAGTTGTATTCTATAAAAAAAATACTTTCATAAATCAATCGGAAATAAGTAACTAAAAGTGAACTACTCAAGAAGCGGATGGTGTGGGTGTTGTATTTTGTGTTTTGTTAAAATAGCTAAGAATATAAACCACCTGGATTTTTTTTAGGCTGCCTTGTTTAATTAACAAGCGTGGTATGGATACGTAAGTATTTGTAACTTCAAAGAAGTACAGCATTTCTATGATTTAACAGTTTTATTATCAATAATATTATTTTTATTAGTATTATTATTATAGTTTTTATAATATATTAATATAATAAGATGTAACACATAACATGTAGCATGTCAATTACGGTGGAGGCAACATTATCGTGCGACTCCACTTCCGTTCCAAATGATTTTGCTCAGCGATCGAAATCCAGCTGCTGTAAATAAAATATTATTTTTAGACTATGTCTGTCATTGAGGGAAGTGGTCCCGGAATTCGATAAAACAAGTTGATTTTTCTGCACGAAATTTAGACCTACTTCACTAAAAGGGTAAAGTTCTCATAACAAAAGGGTTATGTAAAACAGGTGATATCTCTCAATCATCTTACCAAGAAGAAGGGGGAGAATACGGAGTAAATTGTGTCGTTCAATTCGGCGTATATTTATGTGTCCTTGGTTCAAACTATTTAGCTGGAGTATTTTCAACAGGAAGTGATATAAACAACTGAAAATGACGCACGTAGTAAATGACTGAAATATTTCTATGGAAACCCACCAAATATCCGTCAATCCATCGATCTTCGTATGATGCCTCTCGTTTCAATGCATGCACATGGTTTATATTTTATTGTATGCTTATAATATTCGAGAAATATACTAAGAAGTCCATACATGTATCGACGCAATCATATTTTGCGAGTGATTACACTTATCCGTAAGCTTTATTTCTGACCGGGATTATTTTCTTTAATTCAACGTAATTCTAGACGTTTAAGTAGCTCAATCTTACTCGTCACAAGAATATTTTATTTTAAATTTTAATTATTCGTTGTCTTCATACAATTTTATGCTTATTTCACATTTTAGCTCAGCTTACGTACCTATTTGTATTATGGTTCTATCAAAGTTCAAGGTAAATTAATTATAAATTTAAAAAAAAATATTAAACACAAAAACGAGCCTACCTATATTTGGAGATCTAACTTATTTAATTTCTTGAAGTACACATAATTAAAAATATGATGTCTGTTCAAAATATCATAGTATCAAGACAAGTAATTTTGTAACTAAATTTGAGATAATTATTAAGTAACTGCATACTCTATTGAACAACAAACATTGACTTTCAAAACCTTGATTCGGTGTTTCGATTTTATTTGTTTGGTTAGTATAATCCTCCCATTAGCATCACTAGATTTAGCTTTTTAACTATTGTTGTACAGATAGCAGTACCGTCACAATCCACTTTTGTCGCGCATTCCGCCCCCCCCCCCCCCCCTCATCTTTCGAGCCCCTGACCCCCCCCCCCCCCCCCCACCCCCTACCTACTGGGCCGCACAGGACTTTGACACTTTCCACATACATTTCTCCGTCGCTCGAAAACAACGCATACGTATTCTTTTCACGTTATTCGATTTCACCTCTGCAAAAAGAGTTATTTAACAATGGGGTTCTTTACTTTCAAGTACCGGTAACACGCTTCAAAGAACCCGAGCTACCACCAAATTAAAGATATTTTTCGACATTATCGCCGTATTTGGTTGTGTGATAACTGAGTGATTATACTAGGAACGACGTCATCGCGTTTGGCAATTCAGTAACATTACAATTGTAGATTTGGAAGTTTTTCTGGACAATTCGTTTGGCAGTTATCTTTTATCATCAATTAATTATTTATTTACCAATACTGTTTTATTTTCATTTTGTGAGGTAACCTTACTGTTACTATTCTCAGCTCATTTCCGAGATTTTTCCGTGCAATTTTCGTTTTATAGCCTATGTGAGTCTTTCAGTATTTACCGTTAACCATTCCGGTTCTTGGGACCAAAATATGTTATTTATATACCGGCAAACTGAATTTTCCATACGTCGTGTACAACTTTACTTGTGATTTAAATACATTTTTAAAAACTTGATTGAAATATATCAATGGTTTATAAAAACGTGTGCTATTTCCCAGCGGCCTGTTTGAGTAAAAGTCAAACTGAGTTAACACTCCAATGTCGAATGGAAACACCTCACTCAGAAAGCAAACGTGTTACAAACTATTTTGGTTTCGTTTTACTTGCTCGACGTTTATGCGCATTTTATTATCTTCAAAGGAAGATATTATGTTTACTTACTAAAGTGGAAACTAGTGTTATTGGGTAAATTTCACTCGAAATTAAACGTGAGACAAACTAAATTCGTTAGAAATGTAGACTCAACTACCTGCCTGACAAACTATTACGTCCCATTTTGTATTTCCTTGAGAATAATGCTATCTTAAACACAATTTAATGAAAAAAGATATTTGTTTTCAACGTCTTCTCACAGACAGTGATGTTTTTCAGATCAAAACGTTAGAATTTTTATATTGATTGATTGAGTCTATAAGTACTTCAACGTTTAATAAATAATCATAAAATACAAAAAAAATTAAATTGAAACACGTTCGCAGTGATAACATAATTCTCATCTAGTAAACCATGTAGGGTCATGAATGATATAGTTGAAGGGTGTACAAAACTTTCTGCTAGGAGTTAATACCCTCGCCGGGCCTAGTGTCACGCCGGCGTATGTTGTGTTGTTGCAAGCTGTGACACGACAGTTCCGGGACACGACCATTGCCAGCATGGCAGTCGGCCAGGGAAGTATCACCCCTTAGTACGATGTTTTGCCAAGGAACTGGTGGACTATTTGTGTGGGGGAGACATTAAAACAATATCACATAAGGAGAGTATTTTAAGAAAGTAGACGCATAAATCATAATTATTGATTGATATTCTTGTATGCGATTAACATAATTTGCTTTCAACGTTGTTACCTCTTGGTCATCATTAACATAATATTATTTGTAAATTAAAATGTCTTAGGTAGCCAAAAATATAATATTAGATACAGACAATTCAGTATTATAACTTACGGTATCTATAGATTTAAATCTATCATACGAACTGAGAGAAACTTACAGTGTACACCAGCGAACCATACAGCTGAGTCACTTCCGGGAAAAAATAGTTATATATAAAATATGTTTGGCGGAATTTCTGAGTCATATTTTGCTAATAAAATTTATGGTTTACGTGTTAACGTGTGAATGGTTCGTGGGTGTGTACAGTCGCTACTTGTTTCTTCAGCTACGCAGCTACTTGGCGTGGCAGATTGGCGTTTGCCGAGATACATCTTATTCTAATACAGCATTTTAAATCAAAATTGTGGGTAGATAGCGCAGCGACATATAACCAAGGTCTACAGATAACGAGAAAAAATATACAAAATTCATTACGTTGGGATAAAATCCAATATACAATAATATCTCAATTATCAGATTTAATCCTAACGTAATGAATTGTGCATATATTTTTTCCATTATCTATAGACTTCGATTATATCTTAATGCACTACGTATCCATAATTTTGATTTAAAAGTTGTTTCATAGATAATTATAACGATTAGAAAACATTAAATGTTCACGCTTTTTGAGCTATGACTGCCGATGTAGAGAGGTGATAGTTTGTGCATAAACGATTGTGTATCTGACACTGGTACACGGTCGTTTCTCACATAACAAAATTCCCTTTATACTTAGTATCTGCTTAGATTAGCCTGATAAACGTTGTCGCAGACGACTGGTGTCAAAGACAGTAAGGTAGTGGGTAGCTGGAGAGGGGTGGGGGAGGAACGGAGAGCGGTCGGCTGATGGCCATGTGGTCAGGCCAGTTCTCGAGTAGAGTGTCTTGGGGTAAGACACGGGGCTCGTGCTCGGCAGCAACAGCGGTTCGGGGGTTGATCCGCGCGGGCTATATACCGGCATCGTGTGTTGTACTGAGTGGTGCGTCGGCTAAATCATATACTTAGTGTTAATAGTATTATCCCATCAGGACTATATGTGACTGTGTGAGTAACCCCTTCAGGACTATATGTGACTGTGTTAATTATCCCTTCAGGACTATATGTGACTGTGTGAAGCATCCCTTCTGGATTATATGTGTAACGTGTAAGTTGAGTTGTCACTAATAAATACATTTACATATGTTGACGGATATAATATTGTTGTGTCTCAACCCAGCTTCCCTACACACGTGTCAACGTTATTCATTGCACATCCAACGGGTTTAAAATTGTAGTATTTTGATAAGCGGAAAATGGACTTAAAAGTTTACTTTTACTCGTATGCTATTGATTCCTCTACCTGTGCTCGTTGTTAACACCCTGTTGCAGTGGTTTGCCGGTGTAGAGCCTGCGATTTTATTAATCGCTTTCCTGTTACCGGTGGAGAACTATTATCTCGATTACTACCCTCGATACCTTCAATAGGAACCCTCGATGTCTGTCTGTTATAATAGCTGGTAGCTGGTAGCTGGTAGCTGGTAGCTGGTAGCTGGTAGCTGGTAGCTGGTAGCTGGTAGCTGGTAGCTGGTAGCTGGTAGCTGGTAGCTGGTAGCTAGTAGCTGATAGCTGGTAGCTGGTAGCTGGTAGCTGGTAGCTGGTAGCTGACAGCTGGTAGCTGACAGCTGGTAGCTGGTAGCTGGTAGCTGGTAGCTAGTAGCTGATAGCTGGTAGCTGGTAGCTGGTAGCTGGTAGCTGGTAGCTGGTAGCTGGTAGCTGGTAGCTGGTAGCTGGTAGCTGACAGCTGGTAGCTGGTAGCTGGTAGCTGGTATAGCTGGTAGCTGGTAGCTGGTAGCTGGTAGCTGGTATAGCTGGTAGCTGGTAGCTGGTAGCTAATAGCTGGTAGCTGGTAGCTGGTAGCTGGTAGCTGGTAGCTGATAGCTGGTAGCTGGTAGCTGATAGCTGGCAGCTGGTAGCTGGTAGCTGGTAGCTGGTAGCTGGTAGCTGGTAGCTGGTAGCTGGTAGCTAGTAGCTGATAGCTGGTAGCTGGTAGCTGGTAGCTGATAGCTGGTAGCTGGTAGCTGGTATAGCTGGTAGCTGGTAGCTGGTAGCTGGTAGCTAGTAGCTGATAGCTGGTAGCTGGTAGCTGGTATAGCTGGTAGCTGGTAGCTGGTAGCTGGTAGCTAGTAGCTGATAGCTGGTAGCTGGTAGCTGGTAGCTGGTAGCTGGTAGCTGGTAGCTGGTAGCTGGTAGCTGGTAGCTGGTAGCTGGTAGCTGGTAGCTGATAGCTGGTAGCTGGTATAGCTGGTAGCTGGTAGCTGGTAGCTGGTAGCTGGTAGCTGGTAGCTAGTAGCTGATAGCTGGTAGCTGGTAGCTGGTATAGCTGGTAGCTGGTAGCTGGTAGCTGGTAGCTGGTAGCTGGTAGCTGGTAGCTGGTAGCTGGTAGCTGGTAGCTGGTAGCTAGTAGCTGGTAGCTGGTAGCTGGTAGCTGATAGCTGGGAGCTGATAGCTGGTAGCTGGTAGCTGGTAAAGCTGGTAGCTGGTAGCTGGTAGCTGGTAGCTGGTAGCTGGTAGCTGGTAGCTGGTAGCTGATAGCTGGTAGCTGGTAGCTGGTAGCTGGTAGCTGGTAGCTGGTAGCTGGTAGCTGGTAGCTGGTAGCTGGTAGCTGGTAGCTGGTAGCTGGTAGCTGATAGCTGGTAGCTGATAGCTGGTAGCTGGTAGCTGGTAGCTGGTAGCTGGTAGCTGGTAGCTGGTAGCTGGTAGCTGGTAGCTGGTAGCTGGTAGCTGGTAGCTGGTAGCTGGTAGCTGGTAGCTAGTAGCTGGCAGCTGGTAGCTGGTAGCTGGTAGCTGGTAGCTGGTAGCTAGTAGCTGGTAGCTGGTAACTGGTAGCTGGTAGCTGGTAGCTGGTAGCTGGTAGCTGGTAGCTGGTAGCTGGTAGCAGGTTGCTGGTAGCTGGTAGCTGGTAGCTGGTAGCTGGTAGCAGGTAGCTGGTAGCTGGTAGCTGGTAGCTGGTAGCTGGTAGCTGGTAGCTGGTAGCTGGTAGCTTGCTGTATCCTTCGTCCCCTAGGTTACGCTGCATAGCATTCTCCGACATCGACGTAGGTTCGTCGTATTACGTAAACTATACTGTTTGTGCACGGAAACACAGATTATCGCCGGCCAGTGGGTAATAGGACTGAGGAGGGAATTAGGAAAGTACGGGTTGGAACATGGGAAGCTGCACTCACCTTATTAGCGTGAATGCATGGCGACATCACATCACACCACAGCAACAAACACTGCGGACTGCAGGTTCGAACCCCGCCTTGACTTACGCGTTCACTGGTTCCAGCTGTGGTCATCGCTACTAAACATGGGTCTGCTGATAAAGTGTATTATATTGACGTGTGTTATGTCAATTGGTTCAAATCATACATTGAAGGCTGTAATCTTGGCTGTGTTTTCCGGTATTTCTCCGGTTAGATTCTAGAGGGCTTGAAGTTTCATTAAATCTCGTTTCTTCACGTTTCGTTTTGGTTGCTTTTTGTCAGTTATTGTTGAATAAGAAGGTAGCCCCAGCACTGCTTGGTCTTGAAACAACGAACTCGAACGAACAAAACAAATTTGACTCCCCAAATCCGAACGTACCAAAATCCGACCGCATATAGGACCACTTGTACATTTCTTTTATGAGAATGAAATCTTTAATATACCTACAGCAATATGTACTCACCACGGCTTTGTGCCCAATGTAAGTCCCATTTTGTGTGTGTTTTTTTTTTTGTATTTCTTGTTCTAAAATGAGCATAAAATTTCGTCACCAATTTAAGGAAATATATTGTTTTATTTATGAGTTTCTACTTAAAATTGGGTTTCTCAAATACTCACAATGGAATTAATTTATACCAACATTGACAATATCTAGATTCTGTTATTCCGCTTGCATTGGCGCAGCGCCTCGTTGAAGCCGTCACAGACTGTCAAGTCATTATCATGGCCTTGAGCACACTGGAGGAACTGTTTGATCTCCCACGCACACGGACCGGTAGGTTCCTGCGGGCCTTGCTGTCCGTCCTGGGGATATTGTCGGTGATCCTCGCGCGATCCTCCTCCAGTGATGGCCTCGCCGACTGCGTGACCCACCGCAGAACCCACTGCGACGCCACCAGCAGTTGCAGCCATGTGCTTGAACACGGATGGCTGCTGTTGTTGTTGTACTGGTGGTGACTGACTGTATTGTGGGGCGCGCGCGGGTGGTGGTCTTGGTGCGGCTGGCGATCGCCCACTGGAAGCGCTGGACCTTCCTCCCCCTCCCCCTCCCCCACTACGTGGCATGATTCCTTTGCTTTATTTCCACAACAATAATTTACATCATCTTGCTATTGAACATAAGTGTCACAGTCCGGCAAGAGATTTGTATAAAAACCGTAGTTACTTAAAATGTTTTCAACAATGATAATAATTTGCCAACAATATTTTCTAGGACACAATGTGCTCAAATGGCTCCAGTTGCTCTGTTCCATTTTCGCACTCTTGTCCCCATTTTCCAGAATCCATTGTTTTCTGTTGCTCGGCGGGGGGTTGGGGTAGGGATGGTGCATTCAAGATAGGTTGAATTGAAGAAGAAACAGATTTACAATTATTTTCTACAACGTCCCCCCCCCCCCGCCCCTCCTATTTCCCATGACTGCAGTCACGATCCGGCCTTTACGCCCGTCTGTGCGAGGAAAACAATTATTAAAAGTTTTTAATTGAACATTTATTAAAATGCAAAATTCCGGTATCAAGAATCGACCACTAGCTTATATGTATATGGAAGAGAATACAAAGAACTTAACGCAAAAGTTTTATATAATACAGTTAAACTACTAACTACTATACTTCTGCTACTATAAAGCAGTAAAACTATCAAATAAAACGATAGACTATAATATATATAACTATATACTATTAAAAAAATAAAACTATAAAGCTCCAACGAATAGAAAACCTTAAATTGTCAGGCTGTTTGAGCTATGACTGCCAATGTAGAGAGAAGGTGATAGTTTGTGCATAAACGATTGTGTATCTGACACTGGTACACGGTCGTTTCTCACATAACAATATTCCCTATATACTTAGTTTCTGCTCAGATTAGCCTGATAAACGTTATTCATTGTACATCCAACGGTCTTTATCTCCAAGAGCACTTAAGGCTATTCCTCCCCTTCACACACAGTCTTGAACCATTTTTTTTTTTACAAGCTACAACAACAAAATATCTGTACCCGAGTCATCCCAAGTATGACCAGAAGAAAAAACGAAAAAAAAACAGGTTGTTTCTACGCGTACCGGCCGTATACACTTCCCACTTTACGGTGCTGACTCCACGGTTACAAAATACTAAATGTGACGTTTTAAATATTGTTCTCGATTTGAAATACTTATGAAATAGTGACTATGAAATTACATGTCTGTAGCATAAACAGGCACTAAACTACAACAATTTTTGTGTACCGATAAATAAACGAGTAAAAATTGGAAATGTTTCGATAACAATGTATGCGGAAAGAACTGAAACCCATGCCTCAAACTTCTTAGTCATTATAACTTAAGGCATCCTTTATAATTGAGAATTGATTTGAAGCCTCCAGCACTGTTACTCATCAAAAAATTTTAGAGAGCGAAAAAGAACGTAATTAGTTGACGCTAGAGGAGCGAGCGACACGAACTTGCTCCCACAGTGTCTGTAACTCGACTGCCCAGTAACTCGGCTGCCTGCTGATACCTCGGCTCGGCGCGGTGGGGGGATGTTAGTGTGGTCACATTGCGTCATATATCAACAGCTGATAATGATTAAACAGTGTCCATATTTGATAGCGGGCTGGAATGGCCTTAATGCTCTTGCTTTTAAATGTTTCTCTGTTCCAGTAGCTGGTAGCTGGTAGCTGGTAGCTGGTAGCTGGTAGCTGGTAGCTGGTAGCTTGCTGTATTCTTCGTCCACCGGGTTACGCTGCATAGCATTCTCCGACATGAACGTATAGGGTCGTCGTATTACCTCGGCAACAACAACAGTTGGCTATACTGTTTGTGCACGGAAACACAGATTATGTTTACAATTATTTCGCCTGCCAGTGGGCATTAGGACTGAGGAGGGAATGAGGAAAGTATGGGTTGGAACATGGGAAGCCGCACTTACCTTAGCGTGACTGCATGGCGACATCACGCCACAGCAACAAACACTGCGGACTGCAGGTTCGAGCCCCACCTCGACTTATGCGTTCACTGGTTCCAACTGTGTGTGTGTGTGTGCTAATCAACATAGGTGTCTGCTGATAAAGTGTATCATAGTGACGTGTGTTATGTCAATTGGTTCAAATCATACATTGAAGGTTGTTATCTTGGCTGTGTTTTCCGGTATTTCTCCGGTTAGATTGTAGAGTGCTTGAAGTTTCCTTAAATCTCGTTTCTTCACGTTTCGTTTTGGTTGCTCATTGTCAGTTATTGTTGAGTTAGAAAGTAGCCCTAGCACTGCTTGGTCTTGAAACAACGAACTCGAACGAACAAAACAAATTTGAGAAATAAACTCCCCAAATCCTAACGTAGCAAAATCCGGCCGCATATAGGACCACTTGTACATTTCTTTTATGATAACGCTATCTTTATTCTTTAATGCCTATAACAATATGTATACACTACGGTTTTGTACCCAAAGTAAGGAACTTACGTTACTCGTGATTTTTTTTTTGTATTTCGTGAATAAATTCCTACATACATTTTCTAAAATGAGCATAAAATTTCGTCCTAATTCAAAATAATTTTCTGTTTTATGAATTTCTTTTTAAAATTGGGCTTCCCAAACACCCACAATGGAATTCTTTTATACCAATTACCAACACTGACAATATTTAGATTCTGTTATTCTTCTTGCATTGGCGCAGCGCCTCGTTGAAGCCATCACAGACGCTCAAGTCACTCTCATGGCCTTGAGCACACTGGAGGAACTGTTTGATCTCCCACGCACACGGGCCGGTTGGTTCCTGTGGGCCTTGCTGTGCGTCCTGGGGATATTGTCGCTGATCCTCGCGCGACCCTCCTCCAGTGATGGCCTCGCCTACTACGTGACCCACCGCAGAACCCACTGCGACGCCACCAGCAGTTGCAGCCATCTGCTTGAACATGGATGGCTGTTGTTGTTGTTGTACTTGAGGTGACTGACTGTATTGTGGGGCGCGCGCAGGAACTGAAGAAGCGGGTGGTGGTCTTGAGGCTGGCTTCGGGGGTGCCACACGCTGATACGAGTCTCGACTGGGACTAGGCTTGGGGGGCGGTGGTCGCGGCGGGGGGGATGATCGCCCACTGGAAGAACTGGACCTTCCTCCCCCTCCCCCTCCCCCTTTACGTGGCATGATTCCTCTGCTTTCTTTCCCCAACAATAATTTACATCATCTTGCTATTGAACATGAGTGCCACAGTCCGGCAAGGGATCTGTATAAAAACCGTAGTTACTTAAAACGTTTTCAACAATGATAATAATTTGCCAACAATATTTTCTGGGACACATTAATGTGCTCAAATGGCTCGAGTTGCTCTGTTCCATTTTCGCACTCTTGTCCACATTTTCCAGCATCCATTGTTTTGTGTTCCTCGGCGGGGGGGTGGGGTAGGGATTGGTGCGTTCATGATAGATTGAATGGAAGAAGAAATAGATTTACAATTATTTTCTACAACGGGCCCCCCCCCCTCCCATTCTTCATGACTGCAGTCACGATCCGCCACTGCCGGCCCGGCCTGACCCCGTCTGTGCGAGGAAAACAATTATTAAAAGTTTTTACTTGAACATTTATTAAAATACAAAATTCCGGTATCAAGAATCGACCACTAGCCTTTGTATATGGAAGAGAATACAAAGAACTTGACACAAACGTTTTATATGATACAGTTAAACTACTAACTACTATACTAGTGCTACTATAAAGTTAAATCATACAAACGTGAAATGAAATTTAAACTTTCAAATACTGCATTAACGTCTTCTCCCCTCTCCCTCCACAAGTCCCCTCTTTAACCTCCTTCTCCTCCAACGGAGCATCAAAGTGACATTTTACATAATCTATTAAAAAGTGTAAATCCACATATTTCATAACATAACGTAAGATTCATAACACCTACATCATTTAGAGGAAGTGTTGATTAAATTAATGACTAGCACATCGCAAAGACCGGAAATTCGTTTTTTTAGGGGGTAAAATCTTACTCCGTTCGAAGTCTAGTTTACGTTTCAGGCACTATATCATTATCC
This sequence comes from Isoperla grammatica, assembly GCA_945910005.1. Classification (NCBI taxonomy): domain Eukaryota; kingdom Metazoa; phylum Arthropoda; class Insecta; order Plecoptera; family Perlodidae; genus Isoperla; species Isoperla grammatica. Next base: position 33,443,839 of record OX246737.1, on the reverse strand, counting down.
GCCCACTCTGATCCAAGTTTGTCTAATGTTGGCCAAAAGCTAATAATCATCTAAAGCCTCGCGCGTCTGTCTCTCGTACTACCTCGCAAGTCCAGGAATAAATCAACATAACTGGTCCGATTTAGTAGACAGGAATATATTGGCTATGAATGTCAACCAACGCTATATTCATCAGCCCGCTTCAACGCTTCCCTCTTTCGAAAGGTGTCATGCCAGATTTTAAATCAGTTTGTACATTGTGTTCCGTACTATGAGTATATTGTTTATAGATCAGACATCTTAATTTTATCCCTCATGGTCAACACCCGATTATAATTTGGCTGGCACGCAAGGCTATGCCGCTCGCTATTTGGCTGGTGTGCATCGCGAGGTATTCAACTGGCATCGTGGACGGCTGTTGTGTTCCCAACGCGGGCGAAACAGGACTTGCTTATTCGATCGTCACATTTCAAACCGTCGGGTTGAAGGCTACAATAGTCGTAATAATTGTGTATACAATAGCTGTAATACTTCTACTACTTGAACAAGAGCCATATCTGTGTGCGATTGCCAATCAAGATTGTATAACAAAAGCATTTATAACAAAAGCATTTGATATTTACCAGTATGTTGACCAGTATTTTGAAATGCACGTTGCTTTAAGATTTTGTAACTATAAAGAGCAAGAATTTTAGAACTATAAATACAATGCAATTAATGATGCTACATTTTTTGCTACGTTGTATTTCAGATACCCCTGCATTCTTTCCGCTGATTACCAGTATTTTCACATCTACATATCAACAATGCATTTCATAGATTTGGCGTTCCACCTATTCAGATCTTAGTCTGCCTCTACTATTTTTCCCGGCTACTTGCCTTTCAAATATCATTCTTTAATATTCCTCCAGGTATTAAAAAATTCGTAACTAAACCATCCCTGATTCATTACCCTATTTCATTACCACCTAAATCCCAAAGAAATTACTTACTTCAATTTAAAAAAAACTGTTGTGTGTGTTACTTTGTTAATTGTGATGTAAAAAAACTTTTCCATACATCGAATAAACAAACAAGAGGGAGTAAGGAACGCGTAGCCCTAGACTATGTGAAAATGTTGTTCGTGCGCTGGTGTAATAAAGTAAATAAAAAATATCGGCCCACATAAACTTATATTATCTTAGGCCCGGTATTATGAACAGCTAATAAGGAATTTAGTACGAGCTAATACGCTATTAGGTGGATTTAAAGATTTCTGATCGGTGGTTCTGATTAGTAATTTAAGGAAATCGTTATCACAGTCATACTGATTATAACGTTAAATACATTTATCATTCAGTGTGTATAGGGCACAGCGCTATAATTTCTCAGATTTTCGATTTTGTGTTTCAATCTTAAAATATAATTAAAAAATGAAAATTGTCTGCGGTTTTTGACGTAGAGGCATCCTTCGCTCTTAAATATAGATATTTTTAACACCCAAATAGCACCGGATGGTTATCCGGCGTGTATTTCGGTAACTTTTTATTCATTACAAACGATTACTAACTTAACAGCACCTCTTTAAAATTACAGTAAACGAGGCGTTGAACATGTGATGTTACCGTTGAATGTTAAAGTTACTTAAAAGAATTATGTGGAGAGAACTACTTTTCATAAAGAGGTTCGTGGTGTTGGGGGAAGTAGTGTACTGAACAGGCATTACTGCCGAACTCATCCATCAGAAAAAGCTTTGTAAAAGTATTCCAAAGGACAGCAAAGACAAAGCTAGAAGAAATAAAATGTCACGCGGTGGTGACTTGGGGGAGGGGAACAAGAAAGGGTAATTTCAACTTTAATAGCACGTATTTTTATGCATATGAATAAGATTATCTGCAAAAAGTATCTAGTAGATGTCGATTAGATTTAGATACCATAATATGGTGAGGGATACGGGTTGTAATACCTTTCAAGAAATGAAAAACTTCCGGGAAGGAAAAAATTGAGAGCAAGTAACCCAACTACTAAGGCATGCTATGATGACGATGACGATAACGATGACAATGACGATGACGATGACGATGACAATGAGCGGAGTAGTGTGCGTCGGTTTATTTACAATTTGCTCTATGACCGGGACCCATGACCTACTAAGCAAGTGACCCAGGCACGCCACTGCAACCGCCAGCCTCGCCTAGCATAGCTTCATCCATTGCCTGATTCCCTTTGACTTGACTCTCAGCGATGCCAAAAGACAGAATCCACCATCTGATGTGCGACAGACAAAAATACATTTGGACTGACAAAAACAACTATTTATATAGTTTTCCTGCATTGTCTTTCAGGATCTAGGTTTAAGTAGGCTTATGCCCCAAATAACAAACAAACCACTTCTAGGGGATCAGCTCAGAATGCATTCAACTGCTTTCAGCTCATGGTTGAATTGTAAAATCTAAATGGGCATTCACATTATTTGAACAAACCCAATGTGTTTAAATCAGAATAATCCTTCTACAAAACAATACAGTAATGGTAAATAAATACATGGGGAGAATATATCCCTTCGTTTTCAACTCTAAAATAAAAGCCAATCAGACAGTACCAATTTTGGTGCAAGTATTTATTATAATACGAAAAGTGTAGCTTTATTATTTCAATTATTTATTTTATTTATTATTACACATATAACGGCACGCTATGCATTGGCTAAACATAACACGTGATTCGTTAAAAGTACATTGACATTTCAAGTATGCTTGATAATATGTTATAACATTGAATGAGGTTTGGATAGTTTCTTGCATCTTGAAACTTGTTTTGAACCTTATTGAGTTTGTAGATCATATTCCAGATATTATATCTTTGTACGAAACAGAACGAGAACCCCCACATACTTCGTAACTCAGCCGTATAAGCTTCCAGTAATTAGCCAACAATAATGAGCATTACGATAGTGCCAACTTGACGAAGTCTAATAGAGCCAACGTCGCAAATGAAATTTCTTTGAATATATACCGCGCCCTAGTTAACGTGGCAGAAGAAGTTATATTTAACTTTTCTGTCTCTCTGTTCAGAGCAGTCACATCGGCAGCATTAGTTCTAACACAAGCATTCCCAGTCATGAACGTTTATCCTATTTTCATCTGAAATCCTCCACGTACTATTTCGGTGTGTAAGACCTACATGTGAGTCGTGAACTTAAGATAAATTCTCTTCTCCTACAATTAATAAAAACAATTCCAAAAATCTGGACTGTTACTCATCCCGAGAACTCTTGTCACCGAGCCAAGAGTATCTGTGAACATCCTTGGATTTGAGTTTTATTTGCGGCTTGTTGTTTTTCCCTGGCTCGCGAGGGCACGTTATGCAACGTATGGGAGCAAAGGAGAGAACCTCACCTCGAGAAGGATAGGCGTCAATTAAGGCAGTGGCTGCAGGTGAACACTTGCATGCAATAATCAAATCTCCATTTGCTGACATGTATTTGGCTGCTGCACCAGAAGCCACCGAATACATTGTATCCATTCAAGCTATATATTACAGAGTAATAGAATTATGGTTCTGATCCAAGGGGTGGCTAATGATGTGGAACGTGGCCTACAATGTAGCAAAGAGAAGGAAGGAGTGTTTATGCTACATTACCAATGCAAGAAGGTGTGAGTAGGATCGCATGGAATATGCAAAACGTTCTCAGATGAGAGAAAGAAGTTTTACTTATAAAACACTCAACATCAACGAAGACCAACGGAATATGCATAATTGTAATTTAGAGTGTAAAACTCAATATGCATATGTATAATGAAACCAAACTCATAGAACTTTAAAATAAACACAAAATACTTATTAACTTAATATTAATTGTGACTAGAGTTGAACGTAAATCAACATGAGAAGGGTAAAATAGCGGTAACTAGTACTTGTGTGCAGTATTTCGGGTTGTATATCTTTTTCCTGATAAAGCAGGGCCCAAAATTTGAAATGATATTGACTGGTTCGTTAGCAAAAGGAAATAATGCATTACAAAATGAGTGCAAGTGAACAATTATACTGAAACCAAAATACACATACAGCGTGGCTGAAACAACGATGGTTTGCTCTATACTTGCTACAGTAAAACGCACAATTCTTTTCAAGAGGCGGTAGTTTGTTCTACATTCGTGTGTTGCTATTTCTGTACAGTCTGTAAAACAGAACCAAGAATTCCCTGCATAGCAATTTACTAGACTGGAACTGCATAATAGAAATAGTCTACGTTTAATAGAATACATACCGCGATGGTACCCGTACCTGCCCGACTATCTCCCCCCCTCCCCCCTCCCCCAACCCCCCGGCTCCATCACCACTACGTAAAAAACATTATTTTTATCGTAGATACATTTCCGTTAATATTCCAACAAATTTGTTTTATAGTGAATACATTTCCTTTGATAGTTGTACAAAACAAACCAAATCGATTTACAACATATAAGTTTCTCTAAAGTCACATATTATCAATTCATTTAATTATATCTTGTTCGTAAACAATTAATAATAATAATTACCAAAAACTCAAGTTGTCCTAATATTTCTTAATTCTATAATCTGCTATGCTAGCCATGGATATTCAGTCTCTTCTGTAAATATATAAGATGAACTGTTGGAAGGTTATGTAACAGTTAGTTTCGTCGACGAGTACCTTACCTAGCGGCGTACTGATATAGGTATTAGAACCTAGAAATGAGGCTTGAACCAGCAAACTCCAAAAAAATTAATTTTGAATTAGTCATATCTTTAAATTAATTTCTTTCGATCAACTGATTTGCATAAACGCCAATCTCCCAACAAATAAAGCAAGTTGAGATTCAAAGATGATTTCTTCCAAGTGAAATGCAGCATTCTCCAAGCACTGCAATCAGAACATTTCATTTTATCACTTGACTAAGATATCTGCTGTTCGATTACCATCACACATGTTGTCAATATTGTCACTCGTTTATTTCAAGTATTATTACGTTTTCAAGAAGAAATGTGGACGAATATGTATCTCAGGTTGTAGAAAATAACATCCCAGAGAAGAGAAAACATCATACAAGTGGAAGTAAACGTTTGTGAAAGATATGATCAAATATAGGTTCAATACTAAAGTATTTAAGATGATGGAATTACAAAAATATCGCCCAGTTTTTTGTTTTCATGATTTTTGTTTGTTTGAACATTAAAAGTGTTCACATTTTTGCCACGCTAAATTTAAATAATCTTTTTTGTTATCACTAGGCCTGGCTTTACTGTTTTTTTTTTTTTAATTAGGCTATCCTAATAATTGAAAATTAAATATATTTTGGTTTCCTCCAGTTTTATTACCACTTATTACACGTATTTTGGTACGTACTTCTATTTTTGTTTTGTATACATACAATTTTTGTTTTGTCAACAAACGCAGAAATTAGATATTTCAGCTAGTTTCGCATCTACTTAAAACTAAAAGCCCAAGATATATTGTAATGCAGAAGGATCTCTTTTATAGCCATTAGCTTTTGGTAGTTACGACGGGAGCAGACGATGCTCACGTTCCTAGTCTTCGTCTATGTCTTCGTCTTCTAACTCTTTCTCATGATTATTAAGAAATCACTCACTCATCACCTCATTTGGCTTCGTTCCATGTAATATACGAAACGTTATGGCTAATAAAAAAAGATAATTCGATGACTCATTTTAAACACAAGCGTACAAATGAGGGTGACAATCCCCACAAAGTTCACAGACACACATCTTTTGGTTCCATAATTCAGTTTACTCCAGTGGTTTTTGTTCCTGAGAAAATGGTGCCGGCACACTGACTTCAAAATAGCAACGAGGTGCCGGTGGCTTTTTCCGGTGCCGGTATAGCCCACCGATAGGGGACTGTATATGTTGTATTAGTGTTGATGTTCTAAAAAGTGTTTTAAGGCACATTTTTCTAAACAATGTCTTTGGAATATAATTAATTCAATTAATTCATGAAACAATTCAGGATAAAACAAAACAAAAACAGTTTCATTTAACCTGGAGTGGGCATGGATGTCATATAGCGAAATTCCATATTCTTATATCACGCACTCATCTTTTCGATTGCTCAGGAAAAGAGACATAACAAATATATATGAGACATAAAGCCTAAATATCGTAATCGTTACAAATATCGAGAACATGCTTTTTCAATTTCAAAAACCCAAACTTGTATATCTTTAAAGTTACACAGTTCGACGTTTGATTCTGTTATTGTGATGTGAGATATGCGACGCTATATATTATAAATTTAAATGTCTCCTGCTGAAAATAAGTTCTTGTGACGAGTGGGTAAACCACATTATATATACATTGAATTATGTTTATGATCTTGAATAAATTGAATGATATTTTATTTATTGCGATGTTGACTTGACGAAAATAACTCAAACATAGATTGATTGAATAACGTAATATCTCCAAACATCATCACTAATGTTCGTGGCAAATCCTTCCTCGATAGCGCCAGTTTGAAAATAAGTTTTGGAATGTGTCTCCCCTGGGCTCCCAATGCTGACGCATCTAGTCCAGATTATTCTCAGAACAGCGGGCGGAGGCTCCGAAATATTGTCAGCGTTTTCTCTGTTCTCTTTTGATGTGGTCCGACGAGTATTCGTCAGCCCCTCATTACCCTGACACGTTGAGACTTGAGAGGCGGAAAACACAGCCGAGTTGAGTTTTGCTGTGTTTTGTGACACGTTTGACTGACCGAAATACAACAATTGGCCGAGTACCAGACTGTTTAAATCGCTCAGCAATGCTTTTAGTTTCGCTAACTCTTTCAAGCATCAAAAGTGTCTGGTATTCAATCTATTACAATTTCTCTCTTTGAGCTATGACTGTGTTTGTTATTTTTGAAGCACTACCATTAAAAAAACAAAAAAGCACACCATTTAGTTTCAATTAAAGCCCAGGATTGCAGTGGGTTTGATTAACAATTTATAGGAAGAATTGGTGAATGTTAAAAATCTGGTACATTTATTTTTAGATGTCCTAAATTTATAAATAGATTATTACCTCTGCGATGGTTAAGATAAATGAACAAATGTGATTCTAAAGTAAGAGAACAAATTTTGTTGAGCCCAAAAATTAAATAAAAAATTAAAATAATAATGGTAAAAGTCCAAAACGTCTTCATAATACGGTTCATAATACGGTTTTAATCTCCTTTTTTATATAAAATAATAATTGGATTATAAACAGTGTATACAAGGATATCAACCAAAGAACTATTTCATGGAAAGTTCATTACAAAAATGTATGGCTTTAATAAATTGATAAGTTGGCGCTTGTTTGCCAGAGTAATAATCTAAACTTTATTGACAGACCTTGAATAAAAAGACGAACACACACCAAAAATCATTTGAATCACACATTTGACGTTTCACAAAACAATTTATTCCTCTTCACTTTCATAAATTAATAATAACTCCCTAAAAGAATCGCATTTTCTTCGTTGTAAAGCTTTTACCGGTGAAAGTACAACATACTAAGTACAATGACAGTGGTTGTATGCGTCAATTTGTCGAAATAAAGATACAACTCATTATTCATTCCTAACAGCTGCTTGTACTGTACCTTATCCTACCTTTTGTCTTTTCTTTACCTTACTTATAAGGAGCCAGAAGCTGAAAGATCAACACAACCTGAGAGTTGAACTCAAACTTCCCAAACACCGACATGGCGCAATACAACGACACCACTTTATAGATATTATAAAACACCTGGGTTCGAGTCCCAGTCGAGTTGTTAATTTCCAACACATACGTATTTCACAATTGAAATTAAATGGATGTTTACACTCAACGTGTTATAATCTGTGTGAAACCATGTAGGCCTAGTGAGCCGATTATCATTATCATGCTTGTTTTTTCCTAAACAAGGACTTGCACCAACATGCACGGACCGAGGTTTATCAGATCAACGACTACTCGGCCTAGAAACAACACACTTAAGAAAGAGTACACAACAGTATTTGTTAGGTATGTTTTTGCTTGTGTGATTGATTTTGGCAGTTGCTGACGTGAACTTTAACAAGTGTTATCGTTGATTATTGGGTGTATAATAATATATAATGTGTCATTATATAATGTCAGTTAGTGGGCTCTTTTCTCTTGATATTACACTTAAAGAAATTGCCTCAAACTAGACAGTGAATTGTTATTTATTTAGTCTACCCTCATCAACAAAATAGAATATCAGTTGAATGTAGAAAATGAAGGTGTTAGGAAAGAATATAACCATTGTCAGTAGTTTTTTCTGCCACGTTTCCTCAAGAGCAATCTACAAACTTCATCGCATAAATAATTAATTTGGACCCATTTCTCATAAAAGCATTTAGCTAAGTTTATTGGCGAGTCACGCTGGTATATTTTGACTAATCTCCGTGACAGTTTCCACCTGTCGTTGCAAAGAGACCAGGTCAGCGTCTTTTGCGTCCGTGACCTAAGTTCGGACCCCTCTTCTCCGGGGATGTGGCTTCACATCTCACCACCTACACTCGCGTCTCGTGCGTCACTTGTTATTCGCGCGCGGCGGCGATGGCACGTTGCCAACCTGCACCCTCTTCTCTCCCGCCCGTGGTGTGACAACCATGCAGCGTGCTTCTCGGCCATTTCGTGGCGTCGCGTTGGTAGCGCCGGACCTCCGTGACATGTGGGAGAGAGTTCCGTGATTCCCGAGAGCGCTGCATTTAGTCCGGCGTTGACCGGGACCACAAAGTGGGTCGCCGTCTTTTGTCTGAACCGAGAAGAAGACGGAACAACGGCGAGCGAGCGGACGAGGATAACAAACATTCCTGTCTAAATAAGGCAGTGGGCACAATGAACGCCTGCGGGACGATAGGGGGAGTCAACTTACACAGTGGCAGGCTGGCTATTCCTGCTCGCCACTACGCCTCCCTCCTCCTCCCGTTGGCTATTCGGGGCCCACACTTCCCCCGCCACTGCTATCGACTCATCCGCACGGTAATCACTGCCAAGCTAAACGCGATACAAGAAAGAAAGACTCCCCCTCCCTAATCAACCGAGAGGTTTTAATAGAACAAACACTCGCGCTGCAAACTGCAAATGCTGAACACCCACAATCATTGCTACACGCCCGCCGACGTGTTACCGTGTTCATAATGACACATTTAACCCTATTATATGACCATACTTGATACCTCCTACAATAAATAGACACCCTCCATGAAAGTAGACATACCTTCTAAAACTAGTGCTACTTCGGAGTTCTCTCTCGCCAAACTCATGTTTTTAGATTTCGAAGTCGAAATTGTGGCAATGGCCATCTTTGGGAAAGTGAATTAATATAACATTTCCTTGTTTGCACAGACAAGTATAATTACGCAGTATGTGAGGATTGTTATGACCAGTAAATATTCGTGTAAATCTATATCTATCATTGGGAAAATAAATACATAGATGGGGTTATTGACTTATTGTTGCTTAACATTTCTATTTTTGCAAATCTTATGCAATTCGATGCCGAAATGAATAGGGCACTAGCAACACCAAAAGGCAACAATGAAAAAAATGAATTGAATCGATGGACAAACAACAAGCTGTCAAAAAATAATTTTGTCTGATTTTGGAAAACAAAACAAAAAACAAACAAATACACATACAAAACTTTCACTTAGTTGTTGTCTATCATTAAAAGTTTTAAATGACGAGCAGTTACTATTGCTACACTTGTTTTTATTTCTATGGTTGCAATTTTATTATTTTGACAGCTGATTGTGTGTCCATCACTTCAATTCATTTGTTCCATTGTTGTCTGTTGGTGTTGCTAGTGCCCTATAGGGAAGTGCCTTGTTATATTATATAAATTTTATTAACAGATAAGCAGATATTTATAAGAAACCGTGTGAGCACAGTAGCTCGGACACTATCGGGAAAGTTTAGATTTGTCCTGGTGTTGGGTCAGCCGTACGGCCGTGCCAACTGTTGAAACTGTCTCTTGAGACAGTCCATCACCGTCGAGCGGTAGTGCAAGTAGTCGCCGCTGAACTGCGCGCACGTCTTCGCGAGGAGGGGGTAGAGAGGTTCTAGGCGGCCGTGGTCGACAGTCGGGAACAAGTGAGCGGTGGCCGAAGTTGGTCAGCTTCCTTCCTGTTCCTTCTCGGACAGCGGCCAGTCGCGGTCCACTATGGAGCATGACTCGTGCTCTTGTTCCAGTAGATTCACGTAGTAAGGGTGGGATGTAAGGGATGCGGGGACAGTCGAGATGCAAGATGAATGTAGATGGAGCGCAGCTCACAATGCCAATATGACAGAAACATCATTGTGGTCATGGGACATTAATCCGCCATGTTGCTTCACCTGTCAACCAAATATCCTCTAATCTGTTTCCTGTTATGTTCAGTAGGTAATACCACCATTACCCATTAGTAAATACATTGCGAAGAGATATAAGATAATAGATAGAATATTATATAGAGTGGTCATCGAATAACCATTATTTTTTTAAACACTGTGCGCCCAAAATAACATTTCTTTTTTTTTCTAGAGGTACATTAATTTTAAAAGTCTTCATGTAAGTCTCGTGAAGTCTGTCACTTTTGACATTGTCAATATTATTTTCACTCATCACAGACTTTTTGAGTGTTTGAAAAATTGGCAGAGTACGAAAAAATTTTGTTCGGCCGGAAGCATTTCTCACTTCTCACTTCGTTTCCTTCTCATCCCGTTTGCAAACATAGCAACTATGTTCGTGCTAAAAAAAAAAGTGTTATCTCATGCATGAGTGACAAACCATATATTGGTATGGTGCGTTTATAATTATATTTTTTGTTTTTGACGTCAAAGACCCCCCCCCCCCCCCCCAAAAAAAAAGAACCAAAAAACCCTTGACACAGATAGTCTACTCGTTTAGTTGCATATGTTTTACTGTATCATAGACAGTACAAACATTAATCGTTATCAGAAGGAAACAAATCAAATGTAATTATGTACCCTTTAGGACAGCCTTCTAAATTAACTAAAAATACATTTCTATTTGACTGTAAACAAGAAGTACAAGGTGACCTTCTCAGCAATCTCAAGGTCGATTACTTACTTTAGAACTACCTCAAATAAAATGAGCGCAATATATAGAATCTGCTAACATTTGACATTGACATATTAAATATATACTCTATAAATTATTCAATTCCATTGGTTTATCATGGACTTATCATAATTATAAGTCCATGGTTTTAAAACAACAAGTTCACAAACATTTTCTAAATTATAAGGCAGTTTCTTTTGAATTCCTGCAATATTGTACCAATATTATAACGTATAGGTTATAGTAATGTAAATTACATGTGAATATGAGTGCTTTAAATCTCGCAAGTTCAGTGACGCTAATTACATCGGACGGTTGAAGTATTCCACTGTCTGAGTGGTCAGTGATCTCAGTTATAATGTCACACATCACATGGCGGTAATTGGCAAGAGACGGAGTGGCATAACCTATAAGCCTACGCATACTATTCACACTTGTTGTTTTCGAATCACTGGATGAATCTAATGGTACGAATGTTTCATCTTTTTTGAAACAACTTATTATTAATAAATAAATCAATCAATCAATAATAATTACATACATAATTAAACCATCATTAATCAGTTATCAATCCTTGACGATATTATTCTATCAATATCTAAGACTCCGGCCAATATGTTACAAAATCATTTATATAATAACACTTAGAAATGTTTAAAAACTTTGTATTTATGTTTTGTTTTGTGTGTAATGTTTGGTATGCTGGATCCTAGTGGTCACCGATGTACGTTGGACAGCAGACAATACATTTGTTTCCCCTCCCACAACCTATAACCCACGATGGTCACTTTTTATTAACACTCCTACAAAAAATTAATTAAATAAATTAAAAATATTAATTATTTATGTATACAATATTTAACATGTTATAATTACAGTTTTCAGCAGTGTCAAACTACCAGGGAAATAATCAGTAATTTGAGTATTTCTGGTTTTCAGATGGTAACGATTGTTTAACTTTGACTTTTAATGTGTAAATACCATTGGCACAAAAAATATCGCATATGTTATAATCTTTCATTTCCTGTCAGTAATCACATAATTATTGTATACTTGCTAAACATTTAGCATGTACACTGTACAATATCTATGCCTTGATAAACACATTGTGGTAGGATCGTTTGTTACATTAATTAATTAAAATAGAAGATAAAAATAACTTGTTTTCCTACATAATGTTAAATACCTTGTCTGAGATTTGTATTTATTGATCAAATAACAACTTGAACAATGTCCTTTGTAACTGGCACATGTTTCGTAGCCGGCGTTACCGTTTTATTTTTAACTACTGTTCACTGGCCAAACTCGGGACAGGATCGTTTGTTTTGAAATAAAGCACGAAGGTTCCAAACGTTGTTCTAAGCAATCCAACACAACGCACAAGGTCGTGCAGAGTTAAAGTGCATGATTGACTAACACTGGCATGGAACGGGGTAGGGGTGGGGGGGGGGGGGGGGGGGGGTGCTACTTTTCATTGTATTTCTTCATCTCACAGTCGTAATATATCACTGTGTTATTTAATATTAATTAACAATATACGGTATTTCATGTTTTAAAGATTAGTATGATTATAAATAGAGGTTTGTCAATCAACAATCTAGGGTGGAAGGATAGATTTTTGTGTCTAGCCTTCATAAATGGGGGTGTCAAAAACTTGGGTTTCGATTCCGAATACCGGATAAGACATGTTTTTAGTAATTGTCCTTCATCTTCATTTTCTATCACCCCTCATCGTCTTGAATAGCATTATATGATTGCAATAGTCCTACAGCAACACAAATGCTCTATATTATAATCTATTTGTTGTTTATTATGTTTATGCATTTGTATTATATGCGAACATTTTTTACATTCGTATATGTTATTTGTTAGCTTTATAATTTTGTTTTGGAACCGCAAAGCTGAAGTTTATCTTATATATTCTGGTTATTCGTTGTGAGTTAATCACCATCTGACAGACTTTCCCACTTTGTAAACTGATAGTTCACATTTAGATGATTGCTGATTGATAGATGATTTGATGGTTCATTTAGATGATAACAAATATGGTTCCGGATATGACTATGCTTGAGCAAGTCACATGGTTTTCTGACTCGACTCACGATCTGACTCAGATCTCGTTCTAACTCATGTGCTGACAGTTTGGATTGAATGCCGAATATAGTTCAAAGTCCCCTATACATAATACCATATCAAACACTACTATCACATTCTTTACACCTCCAGCAATAGTTAGTGCCCTGGCTAATAATTTCAATCAAATAAATGGTACGAAGACATTCCTTTACACTTACATGTCAAATAAATAATACATATTCGTAACTGGCTTTACACCTCTAGCAATAGTTATACTGCCCAGTCAGCTCAATATCTGCATCAAATATCCCTCCCTCGCGTTTTTCACTATGTCTGTGTACATTCATACAAAGAAATTATGCAAGTAGTGATTCGTAGTGCGTCATTCAACAAGCAACACATTCATAGTCGACCCTTAGACCAATTCAAGTGGATAACACTATCGCCAACAAAACAAAACTCCCGAGTAGAAGAGGGAAAGCCAAAAATATGGACCTATGTGTTCTCTCACGCTAGAATTTGGGATACACTACTTCATTTAAAAAACATATTATTTTATAACAACCCTAAACCAAGAAGCAAAAGAAGAGAACCATGGAAATCTTATATTGTTTTAGTTATCTGTTTACTACTTCCTTAGACTAGTATACCTACTGTTCCCTATGTTTATTTAAAAATATAAAAACAAGAAATATAAATTATAAATACACGCAAGTAACTTGCCAACACGTAAAACCGCAGTGCACCAGGGGGAAAGAAAAGAAAAAACTTTTATTTAAGTATGTAGTATACTAAAGAAACAACACTCTGCAGTTTATACCGTTAATGTTTTTAAGTATTTTATTTATTTGGCTGTTTGGTTGATGTCCACATTTGTTATATATTTTAATAAAAAGATAAAATAAAATAAAATGCACACGTGGTTCCACGTAATAGTGCATGGTATTTCCCATACAGAAAAAAACAAATCATTAACAACAACGGGAGACCGTACACAAAGGAACCACTATGAATTGGGGCTTAAGTCCTCACAACGCATCCAGGATGCAGAATCCTCATCCCTGGTTATCTTTATTTATCACGTATTCTAGTCCCAAAGGCAAAACGAGCAACGCAGGAAGTGTCCCAAAATAATCGGTATGTTCGCGAACAAGAAATAGATATGCTCTGACGTCTAACGCTCCCCTGCTATTACAGTTGTGAAACAAGGGCTAATTACTTATTGGCCAACCAACGTAGCCACCAAATTCATCCAGGAAATAACCATGTTATATTTGGCGTCTCGCAAACAAGCCTCGTCTAAAAGTACACACACTCGAATATACAGACAATGCAACTTGCCACTGCTTGAATGTAAATGAATAAAGTATAACGATACTTTAACTAGAATTAAATAAGAGAGGAGTATCCTAATATTCATGAATCCTTCCATGAACTTTTTAATGATATCCTTTTGTAAAGCATACACAATCGTTACTTCATAGATCTTGTGTCAGTAGATATATCAATCACTGAAATCATTTTCTGTTGAGATAATTTAAATTTACGTGGAAAGGGGAATCTTGACACAGTTAAGTAGGTATAAGAAGATCAGAAAAGGCTGTATTCAGCAGAGGTACAACGAAGTACATAAAATATAAGACGTTTATATGGTGGCATCAATAATGGCTTAAAACAGGGGTCAAGTAACGCTAAGATAAGATAAGGTAATTGAGTATAGTGTATATTTATATTTGGTCAAACAAAAATTCTAGGTTTTATCTGTGAGCTAGCCGTCACATACAAACAAAAACAGCTGATTGTTACTCAAAACAAAACATTATGTAGATTCAGTTAGACCACACAATTTCCCAATTTCTAATATTATAAATTAGATGTTTACTAAAACATTAGTGATATAATATGTATGTATACTTGCATGTCAGACAACTTATAGTCTTGGAAATATGTGATCATGAATTTTTCAACTTGTACTCTAATTTTCCGGAGACAGATACAAATATGATGTGGTAGTAGAAAAATAAATCTAAATTACTTAGTTTTTTGTAAAACGGGCACAGATATGTGCGTTTCAGAGCCTTCACGTCATGTTGAGAACCTTATGCTCTTACCAAAGAGATACCCCTACTGTTCTCATTTGATCTTTATTTGTGTTTGATCAAACGTGAAATGTATTTACTTCCTTATAATTATTTATACAATAATACATTTGTCAAATTAACCACGCCTAAATAACTAACTGGCACTTAAATTTGTGTTGAGTTGAAATATCAAAGCAGTTTATTATAAACTCATATCTCAATGAAAACCAAATACTTGATGTTTTCTAAGGTAAGCCGTGAAAATAAATAGGATGTACTTGCCATGAAATTATAATTTACTGTTCATGCCTCGGGTACTTTGGACACTTCACGCGTCTGCTTTCCAAGCACTGTCGGCAATCATCTGTCTCATAATTATATGAACGCATCAGTCGTCTGTCCCATTCAGACAAGAAGTTCTTAGTTCGTATGATCTGTAGCCAACTTCAAAGATGTTAAAAGACGTAGTATGAACTAATAAACACAATTTACTCTTTGGTCTTGTGGGTTTATTACCGCTTTCAAAGCAGAATATTCAGAGTTCAATTCCCGGTTTGGATTTGTTGTATGACGGGATTTGGATTTGTAAGCCCATATGTATGTTCGGTACTGATGATTGTATGCAAACAGAGATTTTGAAGCCGTCGTATCACGAAACACATCATAAATAGTAGAATGTGTCCCCGTGAAAATTAGTTCTTGTAAGGGAGTGGGATGATAACAATACAAATGCCTTTATTTATTTGTATTTATAATGTTCCACTATCGACACAGTCAGGCAAAGATCGGGTTAAATCGTCCTAACGTAACTCTAAGATATTTGCCTAAACCGTTCTTTGGTCAGTTCTATATAGATGCCTCTGCTATATGATTATTAGATTGCCGCTGTCAATTTACATTCATGATATGTTAGTTATCTATGAAAAATAATAATACCACTATAATGTAAATTAAGTTATTGAATCATCTTCATTGAATTATAATTTATCAGCATTAATTTATTTCTATTATATTAGTTTGAAGTTGCATATTTTACACTTTCGCTAAATTGCATTCATTATAATTTATTTCTAGATTTACAGATTTTTGTATTTGCTCATTTTTTGGTCTCTCGTATATATATATATACTTGTATACAATTGTAAAAAATGTTTTTATTATTATGATATGCTTTAATGTAGGGTCTAACTTTGTATAATAACAAAACTGAACTCTAGACCTGTAATTTTGTTCAATACACCCTTCATCCCGTAAATTTAAAGTCCATCCCGATCCTTTACGCCTCAACAAGAAACAATTGTTCGTGAGCGCATTAATATTTCGCACAGAGCTAATTATTGTTGCAGGACCTGTTGAGCCGGAGCGTCACCTTGACCTCTAGACTAGACCACTGCATCTGCTGTTACATTCTCTGCCCAGTTGATCTATCGGTATCGCCAAACTCTGGTCCAAGAAGTTGCCAACCTTGTGCCCAGCCAACATTCATCAAACATATGGCTCAATACAGTCACAATAATAATAAATTAGTAAGAAGGTGGTAATATAATTTTTGTTTGCATTTAACATTAACGTAACTACTTGTTCTTAAGAACGATGGCTACGTTTACGTCAAAAAACGCATCAAATTGCCATATTTTTATTATATCTTAAGAATGCAGCTCGAAATCTAAAATCTGAATAATTAGCGGGCTGTGTTTGGTAAGCCCTACATACTGAGTGATAAATGTATCTAACTTTATAATCAGTATGACTGTGATGTTTATTTCATTAAATTACTAATTGAATAAATATCACAGTCTTATTGATTATAATGTTAGATACATTTATCATTCAGTCTGTAAGGCTTACCAAACCACAGAACGCTGATTACTCAGATTTTCGATTTTTAGGTACATTCTTGAGATATAATTAAAACATGACAATTTGCTGCGGTTTTTGATGTTATTTCCTGAATGACAATGCCATGAGGATGTGACGGCCTTGCCAACACAATAATGTTGTGCATTGACACCTTGGACACTGGACAGTTCTGAGATTTTCATGAATGTAACGGAGAGCAATGTTCATTTAAGAAGAAACTACACATACAACAATTGCAACGGTAATCAAAAAAATTGTCTATATTGTAGTTTGAATGAAAATAATAATGGTAAGATAAGATAATACAGGTAAACTAATAAGTTAATATTAGAATATTATTATGTATGCATATACTGTGCATAAAAAGGCAAAAAGTTCCCACCTTTTAATTATTACCACTCTACACACTAGCCGTATATTAGGAGCTGAATACATATGTTAACAATAAAAAAGAATCCAAATAGCGCATATTTATTTTCACTAGAAGAGTCGAGTTCAGTTGACTTAGGAACACATTTTATTCGCAGTGAATTACAAAAACAAATATATTGTAATGCATGGATTGGAATAAAATCGGTCGTTGAATCTGTTGACAAAATCAGCAAAGCCAAGAGTTATCGACCGTGTTCGTAATAATACCGGCTAACCAAACGTATTACACTTTTTACTGTTAGAAATAGAATCTTTTCAGTTATTCAGTTCAGTTTCACGTTTTATAAATGAAAAACTAGTAACGTGGCGTAATATTGGTAAAGTGCTTGTTAGTTGTGCGTAGCCAATTTACCCTTCACTTCACTCAGTAAATATAGCTTTTAGTTTCTTTGTAATGTGTACCTAAGTTCAAGTCCCGTAAAATCAGCTTTATTAACTATACAAGTCTATAGTTAGCTTCAGTATGATCAACTCAATACTAATATTCTATCGAACTACAATCACATATTGTTGGTAATTGTCAAAAGCACTGCTTGTGCTGCGCGCAGTTGAATTTAAATAATTAAATTACTTTAACGCAAATGTCATTTGAATAGATAGAATAAAATATAACGACATCCTAAGATAATGTTTTTAAAACTTAAAATGCGGTGTTAGTTTATTATGACAGTTAAGTATCAACACAGTTTGACAGTCAGTATCCACTTCCATCGAAACTCCGTCACTGTTTGAAGATCCTATTGTAAAATTGTGGTAGTAGGCTATGTCAGGGTGGACACATTCAGTAACATTTAGGAGCCAGCCAAACTATTTAGGATACTATGTTTAGAAACCAAATAGTCAAATTAATTTTCTAGTTGTTGACATTTTAGGCGCCAGCATGTAATTTTTACTCGCCCGGGCGAGCGGGCTACCGGTAATTTGCTACCCCTGGCGGCTTTGTTACATGTGTGTGTTAGTGTGTGCTCACATATTGAGCCACGGACTTTACGTGCTTTAGCGGATACAGTCATAGCCAGACGAACACAGGACAGAGTGTAAGTTCAACCGGGGCTTTGAGGTGAACTATTTTCGACTCAAATTAATGATAGCAAGTTAGCGACTGAGTTGTGACATGGACACGTCATGCGGATGCAGTACGGTGAAATGGTAGAAACTCATTTCTCTTATGAAATGTAAACAACACTCCACTTTTAAATTTACCAGGGACAAATTGGCACGTATAAGTTGACAATTGAAGGAAAAATGCGACATCTTAAACGCACGCTAAAAGAGTAAATACTATTTATATCTTATTAATACTATTATGTAGTAGACCGCATTAAAATGCACACATGTAGGCAATAAAAAGCCACTAAGGTTGATATAAATAGAGGTAGACTAGCTAGGGGTGAAGGTAGGTACATTTGACATTATGTAGTATTACGTTGTATTATTCTCTCCTTTCATGGCCTATATCCGCCTGCCAATTTAAATCTGACTGTATTTCCAGGAACTCAATTCGAAGTATTCAGTATTTTTTCTCATCAAGTTAACATTCTTGACGTTGAACAATCGTTCATTCTCCCTTATTGTTAAATTATGATTACTTACCTTATTTTTTTTCTGAATAATGAAAACATCGTTTACAGTGATTGTTGAAAATATGGAATGAATGCTGCTGGGCAGAGTAGATAATTTGGCTGCATTGAAGCCGGACCCTAAAAGCGTGTTTACAAGTTCATGCGAAATTCGGTGCGGACTTTCGAGAAGCCAACGCCATTGCAGTAGTCGTAAATACAATTCCCACTTTTCTCGATTAGCCTCGTTGCTGGAGCTTACTCTGCTCTCTTGCTTTGTATATAGAACACTAGCTCATACTTAGTAATTGTCTTATGTGAGCATTTTCCATCCTTTACATTGAATCGTGAATCATTATCTGTGAATATTGAATCTTGTATCAATTTGAAGGATGTTGGAAAAGTATTGTATTCTTTTTTAAATGCATTGCTTATAGTAGTTGAATTTATTATTCACGCCCAAGGTTTCGGGAATAATAAAATTTATCATAGTATAGTAGTATAATAAAGAATTGTATTTGGTAAACTGTTGATTTCAAATTTGAGAGTAGGCCCATGCAAATCACATTATTCATGTTACTTTCTCAACGACGATATTCCGCTAGTTTGTATAATATTGGCAGTTCATATTTGTGATGTGAAATTTACGAAATTCAAATCTAATTTGTAGCAATACAATATGTGTGTAGATGAAGGAAGGTCTACAAACGAGCCTATACATATGATTGCATGCGGTTGGCCGTAGGTGATTTGGCTCAAAAACAAACTGTTATGTCTCGTCACGTTAAAAATAGGATTTCAAACGTGTTAGTGCTAAAAATAATATATTTTTGGTGGAGTTCTGAGCCAACTGGGGGCATCTGGGTATGTCGAACGGTAGCTTGTTAGGAGCTGAGACGATTCAAGTTCTGTTCTGTACCGCGAGATGGTGCGGATGTGCAATTTCTAGTATTGAGCATCTATAAATAACAAGACTAAAGTGTATCAGGTTTTTGTAAGGTAAACATTGTGTTTGTTTCTCCAGTTGGTTGAGTTGACAAAGTGGACAAATTTGACTGAATGATTGACTTTGAAATAATACATAACTTATGTATTTATATACACGTTACGTACTGCTACTTTATTATTTATTTATATACAGGAATAATCCAACTAGATTGCCAATAGATTGTAAGTCTAATTGTTAGTTGCTGTGCTGAAACTCCCGTCAGAAGTGACTCTACTTTGGTTGTTTCTTACCTGTGACTGATAATTCATGCTTTATGTAAAACAATTCTTGGTCCTTAGTTGCTGTTTGATGCTTAGTTAAAAGAATACAAACATCATAAGCCATTAAGGCTGCGGTACATAGGAGGTCACATTTTCAAGTAGAAGTTTGATAATACGAAGATAAGTTCGGAATTGTAATATTCCCGGAGTCAAAGTGCACTGCTCAAATCAATGCTGCAAAGCAATGACTCTCTGCTCAACAACAATCTCAGAACAACATTAAAACCCATTAAAAACTTTATTAAAACGATAACAGAAGTGTACCCATACAAATGATAATGCATAAAAGGATCGAACATAGATAACACGTGGGACGCCACAACAAACAGTCTTGCATTTCTCTTAAGTGAAAACTGGACCATTTCACACAAAATTCAATCATTTAATTAAATTCATTAATATAAAAGCATTAATAGTATAGGCCCTACAGGCGCATACTGTTGTTTGTACTCAAGACTCAATCTAAGTAAACCTCATTGGTCACATTTTGGTTAATTCGTTCCGTTTGTAAAGAAAGTTACACATTAATCTCTTTCCAATTGGCACTTATTGTAAAAAAAAGGTTTGTTATTTTAAGGCTGTAAGTCTACCTGCCCTGTAGAACTCGCCATTTCTGTGCGTTAAAATTGCTTTTGCTTTAAAATTGACAAAATGTAAACCAAAATATGTAATTCAATAGAAAATTGAATACTCTTTCTTATGAATGTGTTGCTGTGTCAATTAATATTTCCATTTTTAAGTTATTTGATTGCGAAGGCTGTGTTGCAACTACATATTACAACAGTTTAAATGAGTTAATTTGAAAAACTGAAATATCTTTTGAAACAATGACACAATCCCAACGAAGAGCATTAGATTCCCTACAGATTGTCATATTTTGGTTAATGTTTTGACAATTTAAAGCATTCTAAAGCAATTATACACGTTTAACGGACCGATATCAGAGGTTGTGCAGAGTAGGTCGTTGTTAACGGACACGATGGCTCAGGAGTCTTTAGGTTTGCCCTGGGGGGGCGGGACAGGGTTGGGAGTGGTCCGAGCCAACTGTTGAAACTGCCCTATGAGACAGTCCATCACCGTCGAGCGATAGTACGAATAGTCGACGCCGAACTGCGCGCACGTCTTCGCGAGGAGGGGGTAGAGAGGTTCCAGGCGGCCGTGGTCGACAGTCGGGAACAAGTGGTGCAGTGAGTGGTGGCCGAAGTTGGTCAGTACGAGGAAGATATTGGTTGAGATCTCCTTTCTATCTCGGACAGCGTCCAGCTGACTCAGTCCCCAGTCGCGGTCCTCCCTGCAACAACGTGGCTTAATATAATACAACTCCTGCGTGTATAGGGTGGGATGGTATCAACAAAAAAGGGTGTCTCAGCGGTAAGACGCGAGACTCTAATTCGGGAGGTCGCCGGTTCGATTCCGGCCACCGCCAGTCCTGACTGAAGGTTTTTTCCGAGGTTTTCCTCAGTCGTAAAAGCAAATGCTGGGATTGAGTCATACTATGAGCCCTCGGACAATCCTTCCCAACTATCCAAACACCCGAATAACCTAGTTAGTCACCTGAAGAGGGGCACATCAGGTAAAGCTGATGTGTACCCTATAACGGGTATTCCTACGAAAAATTATTATTATTATCAACAAAACTGATGCATTTATACGTTATAGACAGCAACCTATGGGGTGTTTGGACTTCTCTCTAAGAAAACATATTTTCAACTTCCATCTTCGTGCAAATCAATGCATTGAAAAAGCTTGCATGAATTAGTGTAAGATATGTAACACGTTTTAGAGTATTAAACCCAGTTGTTTTTACCTGTTAATACATACATTAAAGAAATCTATACGAAGCTCATCATAACGAAATAAAACAGTTTCAAGGAACAAGAAAATCAGACACTTGCTCGACAATAATGTTAACAAAGAGCATGGCAAAGACCTCCACAGAACACAAGGCACGTTTGTCGCATTCACGGACAACATTTTCATAATGGAAGTAAACGAGAAAAAATTGTGTATAGTCGTTAATGATGTAAATCAGAGGCATAGTAAATTAGTCATCTTTATCAACCGCTTTTTGGGTTAAGCTCAGAGTTACTATAGTCGACTTCGTGATTCCTGTAGCGCATGCAAGATACCGTGAGGGAAGCGGTTGCCGATGAGTATGAATCATATTATGAAATAATCTTCGATTATTGATTAGATAATAATTTGGGATACAGTAATTGTGAAAATATGAAACTGATATTGCGAAAATGTGAAAATTTCATTGTGGAAATGTGAAACTGTTATAACATGTATAAATGTGATGAAAAATAGCCAAGTGCTACAATAAAGAATTACTACTACTACTACCCAGAACTGGGGTTTCAAACAATAAAGAACATGCACTAGACTTCAAATAAGCCTGAGCTAAAGTTAAAGCAAGTTTAGCGAAGCCAGTAATGTATACTTAATACTTGAAAGGTACAAAAGGCAGTACGATACGATAACCAAACAACAGCAGGCATATAATGAATCTCATTGCTAGACTCACAGAACGAGCAACTCACGAACTCATCCGTAGAGACGTTGATAAAGAAGGTTTCTGCAAATATCTTAATAAGAATAGCTTTACTGCTACGGTATTTGGTTTCTGTATTGTGTTGTGCATCTTACTAAACTTTGTCCGAGGCCAAGCTGAGAACGCCGCAGGGCATTTGTTTCACTGCATTTATAATAAGTTGTGTGTACACTCCGAGTGCGACCGCAGATTTCTTGAATTTGTGGGGTCCGAACTGTCAAAAAGTAATCAAATATAATTGTTTGTTTGTTGTGTAGGCGCTTATTATTTGACTAGATGTTGTATTTTCAAGAAATGTGCGCATGGTTGAACTTCTGACATGGCTTCCGGTAATGAATTCGGGGATTTCCTCTCATGTTTGTGCTAGCCCGGTAGTGGGGGTGTACATCATTTGTGAAAGGCCAAGATTGACGAAAGATCGACTGATTTTCTTGTTCTCAACTAAGCCACGGCCCCACGGTAGACAAAGGTTACTGTACCTGGCAGCGTCGCCGTCGTGGAAGATGCCGGGGGAGTGGTGTCCACCATTGAGCCCTATGGCGCCGAATGAGAAGCTGCCCACCAGTACCACCCACGTCCACATGAGGAGAGTGTCCACGACGCCTGAGCCTCCGTACAAGAACATTACGGCCGGGATGAGGAAGGCCACTAGTTGCTCCTTCCGTAGGACGTCCCAGTGTCCACGCCAGGCCAGCAAGGCTCTGAAACACAATTACACTTCATTGTCAAAGTACCTCAAAGGTGGGAAAATATTACTTTATTCCAACCGAAGAATCGGTCGTGAATAAATTATATACAGACAAACATCACCTGATTAACCCGGAATATGACAAATAAAACACACACATTGAACTTAAACCTGGGTCAAAGTTCAACGGTGTGATTTATTGAAGATATGAAAAGAAAATATAGAGTTTGTACTTTTGCTGCTGCCGAGTTTGTGATGTGAGTCTGCTATTTTTTATTATTATCACAAGTCTATTTTGTGTTTTTTGTTTCAATCCGTGGTTTGGTTTGAAACAGCTCTCTATTCTTTCCTCCCTTGTGCCAGGTTTTGTATAGTTCTACGTTTTCCTCCACCATATTTTTTCACTATCGCTTCAATTACAATCTCCAGTAAATAGTGAAGTAGAAGCATCATTTATGAATATTATTAACTATACATCGAATTTTACTATCCCAAATAAGTATCCATAACATTATCGTCAGATAACATCACGGACACGGGCAAATTACAGGCACGATAAAAAACTTAGTAGATGCCGGACATTAGTTTGAGACCTTGTGGCATACCTTATAACTACGGGCAAGATGAACATCATGGAATAGACGATGGGGCTGTAAAACCAGCCACCATAGCGCGCAAGGTTGGACTTCTCGTGCGGCAACCATTGCAACACTGGCTCAAACAGTGAGATTTCCAGGTCCAGAAGTGTGTTAGGATACTGGTGGTGACTAATCGCGTGACTGATGCGCCAATCCCTGCAAACAAACATTTGTTTATTACGTAATGGACACAATCATAATATAACAAATCGTGTATAAAGTATGATGTTATAATAAATATACTTTTTAATAAATAATAATATTTATTTAATAGTAGTTGGCTTAAAGCAGTTATTTAATAAGTAGGATTAGGCCCGGTTTTTCAATCGGTTAACGGGTCGTAAACGGGGCCGTTATAGCTGACGGTCCGTAATCTGTAACCCAATAAACCATATGCAGATAACGGACCGTCAGCTAACGGCCCCATTCATGACCGACTGAAAAACCGGGCCTGAGTCATGGTTCCATTTAATTAAAAAAAAGGTATAGTTATGTTAACGAATACCAGTTTTGTATTGCTTTGCTTGCTATGTTCACAAAGTTAGTTCAATTTAATTAATATCCGTATCAACCATACTGGTAACCCAACTGAGAGAAGGTGCTGCAAATATCTTGTCTACACATTATTGACATTTATAATTATAGGGTACTATGATACTATCCATCAATTGCCTAAGAATGTTGTGGATAAACTTATCTACAACCATTAAGTCTTTGACAGTTTGACACAACTATGTGAAAATAAATAAACCATACTTATCAGATTGATATATCTAATCAACTATAGTTATCTCCTATAAAAGTGTCAATATCAATAATAGTAATAACTTAGCATTCACATAAAATCATATTTTGCATCGAAATAAAAAACAAAAAAACGTGCGTACTTCGCAATTCGCATTGCCGTGAATGTGACAATGCTCTGAAAATATCTGTGAATTGGTTATTCCTTTGAATTTTTACTGCCACCAACTGTATTATTTTTTATTTCTAATTGCTTACTTTTCCTATAATTTATCAGCAGCTGTGAGACAACTTAAAGGCAAACAGAATATATTACATTTTGTACAGTTAGGAATGCTACACGATAGCACTAACAGCTTGGAGGTAGTTGCTAGTTTCCAATATCAGGCAGTGATATTAGTGATGTGACATATTTCATCGTGTATAAAGCAGTTGAGAAACCATTTACCTTGACGACATAAAGCACAGGTCAAAGTAATACATCCTGAAGTTGTCCTTCTGGTGGAAGAAGTTGTGCGCACAAATGACCGTGAACGCGAGGAGGATCCCCGACACTGTCCCTACGACGTAGCTTCCCAGCGCCGCCGCCAGGATCGCTGTGAGCAGCGTCGAGGCGCACAGCAGGTCTGCTATGAGCTTTGACTGGAAGGTCGGTCCAGTAGAGTTCCCCTTGAGCATCTGCCGCACGCCGCGTTTCAGGGTGCGATAGAAGCCGTCCTCGTGGAACGTGTACGGAGAGTTGCGTCGCGACGTTGCGCGCCGGACGTGGAAGTGAGGCAGAAGACGCTCGGCAGTTTCGAACACGTGGTGACTTTCAAAGGCTTCCGTTATGTCTGTGCCCTGTAAATAAAAATGAAATTCATTAATACCAGTTCGCAAAAAAAAAGAATAAAATATACTGTTCAGAACCCTAGAAGCTGACATTTTTTATATGGTTGGATGTCAATTTTACCAATCAATGCAATTTTAATTTTTTTAATTTTTTTTTTTGTTAAATTTTTTCAGAGTGATCTACTAAAGTCGAATCTCGCATCCAATGTGTATGCTCCTACTTCGACTAAAGTCGCTTTACACAGAATGTGGTATAAGAAACTATATATTTGCACAAAAGAGCTATGCTCATGCTTTGCCAAATAACCGAGTAAAATAATACCAACTTAAATATAAGTAAAAAAATTCCGACAAACACGGTTAAAACATTTCACACACTACTCACCCACTTCGTTATATTTCGGCAACATCCGTCGCCATCCTCAGACGCGAGGCAACAAAAATAAAAAAAGGAAGTAAAAAATAGGAAGTAAACACGTCAAAAAGGAAGTTGAAAGAGGCGGCGGTTATGATGTATTTCCCAAACATCGTGAGTCAACCCAGGGTGGAACTTCCAGCCATGTGGAGGTCGGTAGTTTGCGATGAGGTCGACAGGGCGTGGAAGGGCGCCACTAGCGTGCTTCAAGAGGTACCTCAGTTGCCTCGCGTCTGAGGATGGCGACGGATGTTGCCGAAAGATAACGCAGTGAGTGAGAAGTGCGTGAAATGTTTTAACCGTGTTTGTCCGAAAATGTTTACTCATATTATCATCTTCCGGTTAATGAGTGCTAGTGTGTACCAACTTTGTTGTGTTTCTCTTGTTTTTAACATCTACTTGAGCCAGCTTAATTATTTATAATTTGCGACCGTGATAGACCATGTGCGACCTTGTTAGACCATACCTTTGTCATGATGAGCCAGTCAGCGCCTCCGGGATGATTGTGAACCCACTGGGAGAGGTCATAGAGGTCATCGTGGATCCTCCAGAGTTCCTCGGCGCCGTCGTCGATCTGTTTCCCCTTGAGCCAGAGCTCTGATGACTTGAGAGGGTGGTCGCGGTAGGTCGGGTACTTCCACAACCCCGGTAGACTGGACACCAGCTCCCCCCGTGGTGCCATAGTGCAGACTAAAACAGCGTTCACATTGACTCTTACTGTACATCCTGACGACCTTCACATTTTATGAAAAACCCATCACACAATGACAAGCAGATTATTGTTATTAACCTAACAGTAGCTTCGGTCAAAGTGACGAGAGTTGAGCGTCATAATAAGCTGAAAGGCGAAAGCAAATCATTATTGTTGTTTTCTTTGAGACACCCCCCCCAGAATAAATCTGTCTAATAAATATTGTGAAGCGTTTACCCCGGCTTGTCTTCCTGAATACAGATGGTCATGGTTTATATTTCCGATCACAAAATTTAATTTGTAACATCTGGCGATCTAGAATATCATACTTTGGACAATCGTAACTAGAAGACATATCACGTAACAATTCTTGCTATACTGCGCACTTCAGTTTACTTAATGAGGTAATGAATATTAAAATCGCGATTATATAAATTCAATGTCAACAACTCAATTATAGATTTGTTATTCAATAAAGAGGAAAACATTGATTGGGTATTATCAGTGACCGAACCGAACCTACGACCTCCTGATTTCTAATTGGTGTGATAGTAGTGAAGTAGTGAGCCCCCCTAGGAATGTAAGAATAATTCACGAGGGTGCAGGCTCGAATTCCACTACCGGCAAACTTACCAAGGTTTTCCTCTCTAAAATCGCGTTTTGGTGTGTGTGGCGGGGGGGGGGGGGGGGGGGGGAGGTCACTTCTTGTAACTGAGTGAGTGAGAAGACACTAAAAACAAATGTATTTTTACTTTTGTTTTTTTATCAAGACAAATATGAATGTCCTATAGTTTGGTGATTCTACTCTCTACAAACGTGTTCGAAGGATACTCTATGTCGATTTAAAGTGGTAATAATGTAATGTAAAGTAATAATGTTCGAAAGCTTTGTTAGGGGATATGTGTTAAAACTTTCATATTTCGTGGTAATGCGAATTACTCGCCTTCTATTGACAGCTCAAAATATGTAAGCACATTTCGGCTTCTAATCTGGTCGTGGTGACGTCACGTGGCAAGGAAACGGGATACTTCTGCTAAAATTGCAGTTTCAAATGCTATTTATTTGAAAAGAATAAATTATCTACCCCTACCCTCAATTATTAGTCTTGTCTTGTTGTGTCTGAGTGGGTAGACTATAAATACGCATTTATTTGATTAGTAAGATCACTGGTGTAAGTTCGGGTCAAACTCTTGTTATTGTCGTTATCACTGAATGTTTTCTTCGTTTCTGTTGACTTTGTATAGAGGTTATCGTGAATGGGTACTTCGTTCTAAGGAATGAATTACGTATATTATATTTAAACAACAACAAGGAGCAATTTGAAAGTTTTCTCAACCAAACCAAACTTTTCACGGTGTAGATACTGATATTCGCTATTAGATATTATACTATCGATTATTATTATAATTAGTTCTGTTGGGATTAATATTGAAGTAGTTTAATGTAGCCTCGTACTGTCACAGTTTCCTAGCTATTCTACATCAGTAAATGAATTGTAGCCCTATAGTATTTTGCCCCTAAACAGGAACCGGAACCAAAACTGCAAATATTATTAGATAATTTATTTTATTTATTTATAATTCATTCATAATATCCCCCACCTCACACACAAAACCGCTGTCATTATTTTGTGTCTGCACAACAAATTGTAGTACCTGAAAAACTTGTTAACATTAGTTAATTTTTCATATACAAACCCCAAATGCTAAACTCCCACATCTCGTTATGGATATACCAGACTATTGACTACAATCAGTTTAAAAATAATATTTAACATATAATCTCCAAATCCTGTGATTACTCATAATGTTTTCAGCATATCCGAACCGTATGGAAACAAACCAATTATTGAAACATCAATCAAATCCCAAATAAGGCACCAAATATTAAAATTGTTCCTCAACATTATAATACCATTCACTCATTGCCTAAGGCAGCAAAATATACATTAAATACCATCACCAAATGTTGACAGATAGTTCGAAGTGTGTGGTGGTAGCAAGCGAGATACTAATTCGAGTGGTCGCCGGTTTGATTCCAAACCTCATTGACGTGTTTTTCCAATATATTTGCCGTTTGATGTTTTGCGAAACACAGATATGACAGAATTACACTTCTGCGACATTGCATGGATTTCTACGCAAAACATCAACAAGTTCATATTCGTTTCAAAGAAGTATAACATTGTCTTGTTGCTGAATATAGCGAGTGCTACAATGATTACCTATGTGCAAGTTGGAGCCGTATGCAGAGTCATGTCAAGTAAGTACAGGATTTGTTGCTATGGAATTGTTTTATTACATGCTATCTTCAATAAAAAGAACAAACTCTATAGCAACCATACTCAAACCACAAACTAAACTAAACTAAAAATAATAATCATTAGGTGTTAATTATTACCATTTTTTTTTTTAAACACTGTTGTGATTTAATTTACCATAAAACTTTAATGTACTTAACTATCTATTATTGTGACGTACCTACGTGCTAATTCCAAACGGACAAGTGACTTCTAGCTTCAGTTTGAACACGATATGCTTCTATATGTTGTCATATAGTTGATCAGCCCAACACACGCACTCGACGGTAGCTCGCGCACATTTGAAGCATTCATTATAGACACAACTTTATCTATCGCTATCTCGTCACGTTTCGAAGTTCATAGATACACGTGTCTATATACAGTCTATTGACACACACTCTCGCGTCCAACGGATTTGCACTCTGATGATTTCCACGTGATGCTGGTTGCATTGGTGAGCACCATCATCTAACTCGCACTGCTTTCCTCTGGTCTCGTCCCAGTTGGTGCGTTCAAGAGAATAGTTATGATATTTAGTAATTATTGTCGCTCAATAAACTGTATTATTTATTACTGTCCATTGTATTGGCGGCCTTGCAAAAATGTAAATGTCGCTGCAACCACCTCGCACTTTTGATATACCTCTTTTAAATCAGTCGCTTATTTCACAGAACAGTGTGTAATGAAGCTTCGATGATGACAAGACACTGCTATGCTTGTGTTCGGTATCAAGGCGTGTTATGTAACGGCATAATAAAAGAGAGAATAGTAGAAGTTTCAGTTTAGTAGAAAAACTTGTTCTTATAGCAACGCAGATTAAATGATAGTTGTGCTAGAGCTACAGACCTTGACGAGGCACGTGATATTTCTTGGGAATTATCACGAATCCATGGACTGAAACACATCTCTCGTTAAATGCTAGATAACAGATTTCCGGCTGGGACTCGAACCCAGGCCTGCCATTTGCCGCGGGTCTTCGAGACTGTTTTTTTTTTTAATTATTATTATTATTATAAGTAATTCTTGCGTTGCGTTCACAGTATGAAACCTGTTTCTACAAAACTTTTATTATTTGTGTATTTTAAATAACTGTACCTGTGACTAAACATTGGTTGTGCGTTCTTATTCTTTGATTGGTATGACATTTATGCATGGTGTGACCGACGAACTTTTTACCTGTATTTATTTACCTATATATATGTATAATATATGTATATGCACTTAGTAGTTAGCATAAGCAAACGAACAACATGCCAAGTCAAGATCTCTACAAAGATTCAAGATTGGAGACGTATGGAACCAAGATTGTCGTTTGTATTTGTCTTGATCTTCTCATCCTATTACCCACTCAAATCTCATAGCCTCGCATACCACTGAATAATTAGCAATTCGAAAATCGCAAGCTAAATACGTCACTGCTAAATAGAAAATGTACTCTCAAACCACTCAAACTGTGTGATACTGATATCTCGGCAGTGACAACTACCTTCCGCAGACATGTATTGATGCGTCCGAGGAAGAAATTGTCAACCGAATAGCATTATTTGTGATTGATGAAGCAGACACTTCACAGTTATGTAGATCGGACAAACAATTTGTTTCTAAAACAATTCCATTATTGGATCTTTCTTTGGTTGGTAATATTTGATTAATGTTTGCCCAAAAACTGTGAATGCATTTATGGTTTAATCCGGGGTTTGTTTGTTCACTCTTAATCGTTGAGTGAGAAATTTCTCACTCAACGCTCTTAATTGAAGAACTAACCGGCTAAACATGCAGTCTTGACTGATCACTGCGTCATTAGATGTAGAAAAAAACGCCACAAAAATATTAAGACGCAATCCAAACTGTTGTTTGTATTTCAGTAACGTCCACTTCTACTCAATTAATTTGATTTTGATTGCGATGATATTTTCCTTAGGGCAATGATATTTGTTTCGTGATATTGACTGATACAGGAGTAGGACACAGATGAATGTCCAACGTCCAGTAGCATAGATTACCCTAGATTGTAATCTTTGCCAGTAGTTCATATAATGCACCGGCGAATAAAACTCTACAGGTCAGTTTGGGTACATTGCCTTTTAGATGGCAGATGTAAAATAAACTGTTTTGTATTTTAAACTTGATTGGCTAGAAATAGCGGTATTTCGTCGTACTAATGAGCATGCTGGAGAAATCTCTCTAGCTCGGAAGGTAATTGTTGGCAGCAACATGTCGGTAGAAAGTTTTCATGTCGTCCGAGAGATGGAGCCACAAGGCTGGTTTTCACCTAGGGTTTCGAGCACGTGTAGCAACAGCAACCAACACCGATTCGGGAGGTCGCCGGTTCAATTTCAGCCACCTGTAATCCTGGATATGAAGGTTTTATACGAGCAGTTGGAGTTGCTCAAACACAAGGTGAATGCTGGGATTGAATCCTTTATACTAGCTTCCACGCACATTCTTTCCCAACTATCCAAACACATGTTATTGTTAGTAAGTTATTAAACTGAGAAGGGACACATCAAGCTGATGTGTACGGTGTAGCTGGGATTTTTACAAAACGTTATTATTATTCGAGGGGTCTCGGGAATTCACGGAAGCGTATGCTTCTGGTAGGGCCACCCTAGCAGACAGGTCGAGGTTGAGAAGTCGACGAAATGCAGTCCACATCCTCCATTTTCCATTTTCCTCCCCTATTCCTTTTCCTCAACACCCTCCTAGTTGCGCCTTTCCTCCAAGCTTCCCCCGACGTTATCGAGTACGTCGTTAAACTCAATCAACCATTAATCGGGGGTTTGAATCCGTAAACAAGAATTGAAGGAAAATAATTCATCAAGAATATTCATATTTTCTCGCTGTGCAAATGGGGCGGAACAAATAGTTCTATACCATGTGGCTGAATTCTTTTATTACATCATTTTTGTTTCTTATTGTATTATACAATTACAGTATTACAAAACAAGCCATAAGACAGGTTCCGCAGATTCCACAGGCATACAAAAAAAATCGGAATTTGCTCTGTTATGAAACATATTCTGTTCGGCTATTATTTATTTATTTATTTATTTATTAATCATTTCCATTTACTACAATATAGAATGGGGGTTGGCAGAAAAGAGCACAGCTCCAAACACCAGAGTGACTGCCAACCCATACTAAAATTAAAATATAATAATGAACATAATACAAAATACAAAATATAAAATACAAAACAAAAAACATGAAAACATAATATGAATGAAAATATAATTATAAGATACAACTGTTAAATATGAAGTAAAAAAGAATAAAAAAGAATAAAAAAATGAAAATTTACAAAACAATGTTTAAAAAATGCTCCGTTAAAGAGGCTTTGAAGACATCTAATGAGCGTGCCATCCTGATCTTGAGTGGTAGGGAATTCCACGATTGACAAGCCCTATAATAGAACCCTTTCTGGTAGGCTGCTGTTCTGGCAAAAGGTGGCCTGAACAATAGACCCCTACCAAATTGGGCACTACGATTACAGGCTTGTAGTCTTACATATGGATCCAGGTTTGTCCTACCATTTAACATGCCCCACAAAAATTGCAGCTCTACTTTTTTCCTGAATGTTTCTAGAGATGGAATCTTCAATGATGCACGTCTTGCCGTAGCACTATGAGTGGTAAATTGCGACCTAGCAGCAGGAAAGCGTGTAGCTCTACTTTGGACACGCTCCAACTTCATCTTGTTGCTTATAGATGTTGGGTCCCACGCTGGGCAGCCGTAGACGAGATGAGGTCTAACGAGCGCTAGGTAAACAGCCCTTTTGGTGCTAGGCTGAGCATGATGCAGATGTCTAGCAATGAAATATAAATGCCTGGTGGCTTTGGCTCGTACTACTTCACAATGAGTGTTCCATTTTAGATCACTTGTAACAATTACACCTAGTAGTCTGACACGTTTTTTCTCTGGAATAGGCAAGTTATTGATCAAATAACAACAAGGATGGTATTTAAATCATAATCCAACCGTGTCCATGTCTCAGAGCTCGCCGCTGAAATCATGTCGGTCGGTGTGCCGCCATGGGAACGGAAGGGGTCAATTAATGCACCACCGGGTATGATCGTCTGATGATCACCGGATGATCTGTCTTGTTCGCTGCTTTCCGCCGACACAAACCGCCTACCTCAAACACTCAAAAAGTTCCAACCATCAACATTAGAATTAGGTATTCACAACGACGAAAAAAACATTATCAAGAATCGAAAAGATGACTGCATTATCGTTCGATTTTAAATTTACAAACATGAATCAATCTTTTACATATTCCGTGATATTATATAGCCTATGTCGCCTAACAGAGCACATAACGATATACTAGCTCATTGGATACATTTGACGTGACACTAATGTGGCCCTTGAGCCCTTGAGCACACAGGCCCGAGAAATACAAAGTAATGCTTTACGAACACACTTTTTCAGAAAACAAAACATTCGATAAAATTTTCATTGCCGATTATCGACATTTTATTGAATATCGTGTGAATCCCTAATGACAACGATTTTAAATGTGTGTTACTGGCCCGTTAAAAAATTCGTATCAATATTTGTTTTGTCTATTGCGCCGTAATCGATTGTACTGCATAAAATTCACTAATATTTGCGTGTTGGTCTCCTATACTCTTTTAACGATCGATATTGATATAAAAAAAATAAAAGAAATAACAGAATTGTATTGACACAAAACTAGTATGTTTGTTTTAATTCATTAAGATAATTTACAATAAACGATAGGTAATAATAATGATTTTTCGTAGAAAACCTTGCCCAAGGACAATTCATGTCCCTTTTCAGGTGACTGACTTTAAGTAGGTATAATAGTATTGATTGGAATAGTCGAGGAGGAAGGTCTGAGGGCTGTTAGTATGACTCAATCTCAGTATTCGCCTAGTGGTCGACAAAAACCTCGAAAAAACTTTCGGTCATGATTGCCGGTAGCGGGTATTGAACCGGCGACCTCCCGAAGTAGAACCTTGCACTGAGCCATCTCTATCGGTTGCAAGAAACGGTAAAAGACTAACATAACCCATGCAGACAAACCACAGTTAATGCCATCATTTCTCATGATGATGAGCGTAAATTGGTACCCATATGATGCAATGTATGTCGCAAATGTTTGGCTCTTTGTTTTTTTACGGTCCGGCAGAGTTTGAAACTCTATATTATACGTTGAAAAGCGGATGTACAATCCTGACCACTAACTCACTCCGATGCAGAGCCAGACGAAATGAGGAAGCTTGTTAAAATCTGTGAAATACATCGTTATGAGCGTAAAATTAATGTAGATCCCATCTCAAAGATATAATTCGCAAACATCGAAACAAGCGCGACTCTCACAATAATATGGCCAACTATGCACGTATTGGGCCTACACAGCGTATTTTTCATTTACAATAATTTAAGTCAACAGGTCTGAGGTTTTTTTTAGGAATGTATTTCACATTATGATATTAAAGGGCAGTATAATATAATATTAATGAAAGTTAGCTATCCAAACTAAAATTATTTAAACTTCTACTAATTCGACAACCATTTATTATAATGTAATGTCATGTATACGTAACTGAAAAACATAAATAAAATGATTACGTAATTTATTAAAAATGTATTATCTTATTTTACTAAAACAATCATATAATTATGTTATTAATTATTATTATTACCCGACTCTACAGTTGGTACAGAGACAGATATTGATTGATTATTATTTATTATAATTACACATCAACAGTAAAACAAGAACATTCTGCTGAATGAATGAATGCCACCCATAAAGGAACAGTTACGTTTTGTTTTGTCAAATTAGGCCCGGTCTTATAACGCCCGGCTAAGCGTTTGGCCCTGGGCTAAATAATTTAGGCCGGTGCTAACGATATTTAGCCGGGCGTTATAAGACCGGGCCTTAGTGTCTATGTAACCATTGTTGTACTTAATCTACTCAAGCCGACATGTGGTTGATAAACATCCCTGTATTATGCGGGGCGGGGTTGAAAGGTATGCAAACGGACAAATGTACACGCATCACAAAGACAAACCAAGAAATAAATAAGAGTTTAGGACCTAAATCAATTATTTTTATTTGTGGTCCAAGATATGGGGTGTTTCATTGGTAGTGTGTTGCATGAATAATGTACAACAATTTTTGTTGGATAACCCATTCATATATGATCATTTTAAAAAGAAGTATAGATCAAAATACGTTCCTCGTTTGGACACATTCATTTTAAAATCACCGTATCACGTCTGATCTGGGGAGATTCGGAATGATAAGCTATATTTACCGTTTTCTTGTGATTAAGGAAACAACTTTGCTGAAAATCAACCACGATCTTTCGAATCAAATTTGGGTGCATACAAAATAATTATGTAGATGCATATTATCTAGAATGCATTATATTGGAAAAATAAACAGAAACTCTGAACTTCATTACAAAAGTTAAATAGGTATTTCTATTAAAGCAGCTTTATATAAAGGCTACTTTAAAACAATAAATAGCACATGCTTTCTTCTGCAGTCAGACTTCATACTTGATATGTTTGACGGTCATATTATTCTCAAGTTTCTAAACTTAGCGTGGGTCGGATATTATGTCATGGTTCAAGAATATGACTTGTTGACTTGTTGACATGGCGACTGGAAGATTCTCTCTGTGCAATTTGTTTGTCACCTTTATTAGTCATAATGATAATTTCAACAGAAAGTGAATATTAATTCACGGTGTGAATGAACTCGTTTGTTTTGGCGCGTCTGGATGAAAACGGCCAGTACGCCTGGGTGCCCTGGCTTGCTTACACCAGTGCTCAGCTTACACCTGTGCTTACACTGGCAATGCACGCCGCTAATTAGAGGCGGACTCTCACCGAGAACGAAAACAAATGCATTTCACTGACGGGGAAATAATTAACACTTTAAGCGATCCACCGCATAGGAAGTTACGTAGCTATGCCGTGACCACCCGTGGGGTCTGTGTGGGAAAACTTATAACTTTTGAAGGAAATTAACAACTGTTAATGTTATACTTATACGCATAATTGCTTCATGAAATACTATAATCTGAAGGTGTTTTTTTAATTGTAGGTATTTGCCACGTTAAAACGTCATAATATAATTTGTATCTGTATTTATTTGTTGGAAGCATGATAGAATTCTATTGCTTCTTGAATTGAGTTGAATCTATCATCGCCAGTACAATATGGGCAGATATGAACAGTGACTTGGAAGGTGCATAACATATACATGCATGCATTATATTCGTGTTTCCGCTTTATGTTGTGTATTGCAATTTAGACAGCCCGCGCACAAGAGATAGCTTATGCGGGCAATATTTTCTTATTTTCTTACATTTATATGGAGTTTGTAATTATTGTATCTATTATATTTTGTATTACTGAGTCATAGTGCATAAAACCACTGTACAAAATATTGTATGGAAAAAATGAAAATGAGGATGAAATGTATCGTTTTTACATAATATTATAGTACAGTAAAATCCGCACGCACTCGATCTCCTACCTGATATTCGCAGTCGCGCCATAATTGTGCATATAAAAACGTGTAGATGATGACTGTGTTGACTTAATATTCTTGGGATAATTTGAGAACGCACTTTTAATTTCATGAGTTTCTATTCCGAACTCAGAATAAAGAAAGAAAGGAATATATTATCGTGGTATAATTTCGAAAACGTCATTGGTGTAAATTATATTATAGTTATAAATTTCCGTAATTTTAACCATCAGTTGAAATAAATATTTACATAAAACATAAATGATCCATATAGTATTATTATTGTGATAATCTGTGATGTACAAAGTTGAATGTTGGGTTACTCTATAAACCCACCAGTAACGTCACACCACAATCTATCCCTACAATGCGTAACTTCCCAACGAGTTTTCTAAGATAATTGCTCATCTTCACTTCAAGAAAAACGAACTTGCATTTCCGCAGTAATTGCAATTAAGTTCACTGTTGCATCACACGGAGTTTAAACGTGAAATTTGATCATCTTACGGAACCTCATTACCTGATGCAACACACGTAAACATATACTGTCTAATTAGCATGTGGGGTAAGCATGTTACGATTTTAAATGATGTGGCATAATATAAATAAATATTTAATATTCCCATTGATATTCTGTGTTAAATCATTTAATTGGTTAATTTCATGTACATATTACAAAGAAATGGAAAGTATTTTCTGTCTGTAGAATTATATCAGAATTCGCATATGGTTTCAAAGTAACTGGTGATAAGCTTTAAAGTGTAAGAAATGGAAAGTGAATAGGAAAGTTATTAATATTTGTACTGCAGAGAAATTCTTATTTTTGTTTTATTCAAGTTAAATTTAATCTAATTTATTCATGACTTGTACATTCGAAAAAATGTTATACGTAATCATCTTCCACATAAAACATTTCTAAGTTCATTGACAACAAATTTTGTTTTTGAAGTGCACTAGTAGTTTTTCTTTCATTTAGGAATTTAAAGTAATTATACTCGTTAAAATTTGAATTTAATTTACACAATCACAAAATAAGCCCAGTTATTCTGGGATAAATAAAATCAGCCCCTCATCTCATGTTATAAATGGGTCAAGTTGACGCAATCGGTAATAGATCATATACAAGATAATCTAATGTGTTCCTGACTTTATCATCAATATATTGTCGACAATGGGAATTTAATACATAAAATATTCAAAGATGTGTGTCTCTGCAGTGCGAACAATTTAATAATGCATTTTGTAACCTTTACAGTTAACTTCGGACTACTCGCTATGAGTCCTTTTCAGATGACCCACTGGGAATTTTAGAACCAATAATTCCCAACTAGGAATATAATTGCTATTTTACAGACTCAATCCAATTCCCACCACTGAGGTGGAAAAACTAATCCGTGCGAAATTATGTTCAATATAATAGCAGTTTTGTAATATTACTAATTTGTGCTATGGTATATTAATTACAATTAGTATATTACATCTCAACAAACGGTTTAGTGAAGTGTAGGCCTACAGAAGGTATGATGTGCGTAAGAAAGAATGTATGTTTACTCACGTATGAGAGTACACATTACATACTTTGACATAATTGTGCACACGCACACGCAAGAACACACATTTGGACTCAGATTGGGCGTTTTTGATTGCTAATTCATCATAAATTGACTATACGTATTAATTGCGATTCACAGTGCAGTTGACGATTGGTTGAGACTGAAACCGAGGAATCGCAATTGAAGTGAAGCAAATGAACCTTGTAATACAGCGTACAATATTTCACCATTAGAAACTCATGTTCCTAATGTTTCATCTCAACGAAATGTGAAGGTCGTTGATGAAGTATCTTCTCTTGCAACATTAAAATGCACTTTTCTTTTCATTTGCGGTTCACATGCAAATCTTATTTTAGTACGATGACAATACAGGTTTTCATGCAGTTCAAAGATCGCCTTACCCAACAACGTTGCCAAATTAACCTCTGTGTGATGATCACTTTGTATTGCATACAGTTGCGCTGTTGTTGCACGTGATGGTGGTTTTCAGGAGAAGATGGCGAACTTTTTATATTCCCAAATCCCAATCATGACCCTAGAACACTAATGCCTGTAATAGTTAACTCCTTTAATGAGAAAAATTTTATTTAGAAAAGTATCTCTTAAATTGATTTTGAAATAAAGAGAAAACGTGAGGACAATTTAGAATATTCTATAACTACCAATTGTTATATATTCTGGGATAAATAAATGTGCAATATATACGTCTCGATAACAACAGCATAATATTTTATTGGAATTGTTGCTCTATGTTGTGCACACAAGCTTTATACCTGTGATTATGTTTGGGTGTTTGGATTGGGCGGGATTGACCAAGTACTTTCTTATACGAGTCGTCCCAGTATTTTGATGTGAAACTAAGAACCAGATTCAGTCAGGATTACTGATGGACGAAATTGAATAAGTGATCTCTCGAATTAAAGACGGGACCCAAGAACGTGTCCGAAAGCCGGCTCTATCGGTGCTAGTCCAGGTCCAATACGAGATATGACTCTATAAACAATCATCATCAAACAATAAACGGAGGTACATTATATACATTACATACAATATCTTTAAATACCTTTATCTATAACTAGGATCAGACCATTAAGTTCATGTTTGCATGATTCCATAATACAGCTCCATCAACACTGTATAATAATGCGTATTAATTGGTCTTGTTACCACAAGTACCTGCCTGTAAAACTTGGTACATCACCCTGCGTTGTAAAGGTTTCACTGCTGATGTATTTACTTTCCTTTATCCTTACCAGATATCGTTATCTATCCCTGTTCACCCACGGTTATTTTAAATATTTACTTACAATATAGTACGATGTGGTATCGATTCGAGAATGATATTACTTAGGTCGTTGTGACGAAATGTACAAGAACTACTAACCACTATTATAAGGACCCAATCTACTCCAGTACAGGATTAACCTTCTGGTTGAGCATAACCTTGAAGAATACCTGCCTGGAGTATTGCCCTTGGCGGGAATCGAACACGCAACTCGCAAAGTCTGCATCGTGCTATCTCTGAGCCACACAATATATTTGAGTGGAACATAAATGGCTTACTCTGAATTATATTTAGTGGTTAATTATTAGTATCGTTTATGCCATAAAGCCACATTATGTGACCTTACTAAAATCCATTGTTGTATTCTATTATTAAACAATCGAATGTATAAAGAGTATTTATACATAATGCATGTTATTAATTTTGTTTGTTCTGCCCAAGGACCCAAGCCTTGAAACAAAAAGTCTAAAATGTATGGACGTTATGGGCGGTAACAAGCGTGAGCGAGTCAAGTTATTGGTTGAAAC
Source organism: Isoperla grammatica (assembly GCA_945910005.1). Taxonomy (NCBI): domain Eukaryota; kingdom Metazoa; phylum Arthropoda; class Insecta; order Plecoptera; family Perlodidae; genus Isoperla; species Isoperla grammatica. The sequence goes on along the minus strand of OX246737.1, from coordinate 33,403,787 downwards.
AAACATTTTGAGATCGCGTGACCACCCAAAACGTCTAAAACATTTCGACGTTGTGTTCAAGACTGCCCCCTCCCCCTCCCCCTCCCCCCCCCCATCCCCCATCCCCCAGCAGGCGAGAATATGCGCACGTTTGTTCCAAGTAACTATTGAACGTGATTATAGGAAGAGAGAATTAATCAACCCCAGAAATCGTCCCATGCACAACATCGGGGTGATATTTCCCTTACTGGGCTTTGAATCCAAAAGCTAACAAATCAGAAACATATCAACTTTCTCATCTGCCGTTTCTTTTTTGTAAATTGAAGCAAATAGTATGAACACTGACAAGGTTCGTTTTTACAATGACGCCATAACGCTTTTGACGAAGCTCACTCGTAGATTCACATATGTTAATCGGCGCTAGCGCAAAACCATCACACAAATATATTTATTTTGAATATTATTCTTGAGTGTTGTAACTCGATTTCACAATCAACAACCAAAACATTTTAACGGAACCCGGAACAGCCAAGTGTTTGTAAATAAAGTTGAACATAACTCACTGTTTGCCCCGGCCGTGTAAGACAAGTAGCGAGCGAACTGAACGAGGTGTTCCCGATTGCGACAAAGTGCGTGTTACGCACCGGCCGGGGAAAGTTATACGCTCGCCTACCGAGCATCGATTGTTCTCGTGTATTTTCACACACTCTTGACTCATTCATAAACATTATCATTGTTCATAAGTAAAAACAAATGATTGTATACCTAGACATTCATTATTTTTATCGTAAAAGGTTACAAAATGATCAAATTAATTACACGAAACGCATTTAATAAGGTGTTACAACAAATGGAATAAGAAAGGTCGACAGAAGGTTGAAATACAAACACAAGTTCTTGTAGACACCTTGTTTATCAGGCGACAGTAATAATATGTACATTCTTACATGTATCTATTAATTATCTTGAAGGTGTCACAATCATACGAATCGCCTTGAGACATATTTATCCTGACACTCAACCATATTCCTCAACTCAGCCCTCATGAACGTGTTGGACACAGTTTTATAAACTTGAAATGAAAATAACATTATTCAATAATGTTAAGTTGACTGACAACACCATCGCTGATAGCAGCGATATCTTGCGCCAGTTGAGCAGTGAGCCCTGATGAAGGAGGAAGACCCTTCCGAAATATTAGTGACGAACAGACGTGCAGTCGTGTATTATTGTATTGAACAAACTGTTAAATCAGTGTGTATATTTCAAACCCATTTATTTCAGTACCATTCCAACCTACATATGAAGTCCATATCCTATTGGCTATTGTAAATATTTAAATATATTCATAGTTTGAAGTTTGAACGTGACGTCACAGTAGTTATGGTTGATAAGCAGAAGTGTGGCGGGTACGATTTTCAAATACTTTTAAATCAGTGTTAAATTTTTAAAAAATTAAAATATCACAAATTACAAACATATCAATTTTGTTTCCAAAGAGCGTGTTTCACCACGCCAACATAATAATATCCTCACGATTTTCGTGAGAATCAGCAACAAGGGAAGCTTTTCTTTGTTTATCTCTTACACTGCCACCCTTTCAGACGTTATTTTCTTATTATTCCTTTTGATTTCCATATACCACTCTTCCTAATCTCCATTATGTTTTCACAACTCACCACCACCACTTGCGCTACACCTGTGGTCATCAATGTTCAACAACTGGATATAGAACCAGACCCATTATGTGCATCAATATCCAAATGGTAAGTAATGTAATCCAAACAAAAAGTAGGTCAAAATCTACCCACTTTTCACTTATTGATTTTAATCAAACGTGACAGAATGTGTGTGTGCATACATGAATGAAAGTTTGTACGAGTACGAAGGCATAATGTCTATGTTTTCTCTGTTTGAAGTGCACCTACTTAAAATGTAACCGTGCCCAGAGGATCTTTGCCAGTTCGCAGAACGAAAACCACAAAAGATGGACTAACACTAATCATCGGTAAAAAATCCGATATTATGTACAAACATGTTTCCAACGAATACAAAATATAACAATATAATATTTACATCAAACAAACGAAAGCAAATAAACATTCTCACACTTCTATTACATACACTACTAAACAGTCGTTAAAAATAATCTTGAGAAATTAAATGAAAAATGAAATGAGCTAATATTGTTCTCCAGTGAATAGTTAAAAATCGCAATCATCAATATTAGACATATACACCTGTAACAGTACGGCTGTCTCACCGTCCATTTTGACTACGTATAAGTAAAGGGTATGCAAATAAATGTAATTAATTCAAGTAAACTGATAATGAGTAATCAATGTGTATGTTAAACTAACAGAAACTATTAATCAAGCCTTCAGCTAGCTTATAAAAACAACCTTAATAACAATTTAAGACTAGAACAAGTCTAAACCTAAACAATAAGTATTTAAACTAATTAAAAGTAATTAACGAAGTTCTTCGGCAATCAAAAGTTAACCAATCGCCAGAAGACATGTCTATTTAAGTTACCAGCATTGGGTGAACCGAATCTGATCATTAATAAGGGAGTAATTTGGATTTCAGTATACAATTTTGGCATAGCATTTAACACAGGAACAAAATATCATTGGGATTAATATTCGCTTCACTAGACACGAGACTTTATGGCGCGCCTGGCCTACGTGGTGCATCTTGCAGCCGCGCTACGCAGTTAGGTTTGTTCTGGAAGCTGGTGAGGGTTAGAAAAATGTTCAGAGATTAATAAATAAATGGAGAGGGGGAAGCGAAACCAAGGCTGTCGAGCGTAAGGTTGAAACGCATCAAATCCTGAACCAGGTATACCACCTCAAGGAGGAGTGGGGGTGTTGAGAAAGCCTTGAGAATACAAAACTAAGTAACGGGTAGGTTTTGGGGCAGTCGAACGTACGGAGGCAACCTCCTGCCAACAAAAATGGAGATGCGGTCGGTTGCGTAGATGTGCTTATATTACCACATTACCTCGAGTGGCTAATCATAATATAGTGTAAAGTAAAGTGTTTAAGTTGTTGTTTTAAGTCAAGTGTGTGGAATGTCAGCGTCAGCACAATCGTCAAATGTTTAAGTTGTTGTTTTAAGTCAAGTGTATGGAATGTCAGCGTCAGCAAAATCGTCAAATGTTTAAGTTGTTGTTATCAGTCAAGTGTGTGAAGTGTCAGCGTCAGCACGATCGTCAAATATTTAAGTTGTGGCTTTAATTCGTGTGTGTTAAAAACCAACATCACTAATCAACCAGTAACATTCAATTAACAATCATCTTTCCGTAATTACCATCAACTAGAACTTGAAGCCGTGAAGAAACCAATTTAAGGAATACGACATCTGTCACGTTACAAAGACATCCTACCACCACCATCAACTCGATCTACAATCCGTGAATAACCCGGAACCTCAGGAATATTTCGAACATGTAACGTTATTAAGATATAAAACTAATATTAACATTTTGGCAACTTGGTTGAAGGATTAGTTGATAAGGGGATTGAGCATTATAAATCACTTTGGGCCCAAGTAGGTAGTTGTTGTTGTTGCTGTGTTTCATAATAATATGCTAATACAGTCCATGGAAACAATTTAATTGATTAATTTCTGATATCCTGTGGATCCTAATATATGTATGTTAATTTTAATTACCGTAATTGTGTGAACCGACTGAGCTAGGCGAACATAATCTATTTTAGGTCATCACCACCTTACCGGGCGTCTTCAGGTGAGTGTGAGATTGACACACCGATTTACGAATCATGCGAACAACATTTATTTTTATGAATACTATTCTGTACTTAGTATCCAAGTGTAATGTAAACTGTAAAATGCAAATAAATAACTTACTTACTTACTCTCGAAACTAAAAAAATAAATATATTGTTAAGTATTAGTGTCGTTTGAATTTTCCCTCCATCCCATCCCTTAGCAGTACTTCTTATACGTCACTACAATACACGTCACGAGCGTTATCAGCAAACATGTTGTTGAATAAGCGCTCACTACAGTTGCTTGCGGACCGTGGAGAAGTGCACATCTGTCATTCCAGTGTGGTGGAACCATAGCCGGTCGTCGTGGAACGTCTCCATGGAGTGTTAACAGGTTAGTGCGGCTTCCCCCACATTCCCCCCTTCTTCCTATCGTCTACCGCCCGGCGAAATTATAGTTTTGTGTTTCCGTGCTAAACATATATATATATATATATATATATATATATATAAAGTAAGGATACATTTTACGGTTTAACCAATCCAAATTTTATTTAAAATGGTGTTCCAGCCATCAATCAGCCTGTTGCTGACCAAAGAGTTCCAGCAGTGTCTCAGGGGGGACCCATAAGGGCTGGTCCACACAGATTTTTAAGACATAATGCATAAGGTTTCAACAATGAAAACAACGTCTTAATACTAAAAACAACGTCTTAAAACTAAAACTTGTGTGAACGCCAGTACGTGTTTCCTATGATCCAACTTTACGACTACGCGTTAAACCTTAAATATTATGCTTAAAAAATCTGTGTGGACCATCCTTAACCAGAAGCAGATTCAAAGAGCTTGCTAGAGCTACGCAGTGATGTATCGCTGTGGCAGTGTTTTCCATCTTATATGCAAGTGTTTTTTGGTTGTTGTGGTTTTTTATTTATTTGTTTTTTATGTTTGTATGTCTTGAAAAAGACGACGCTAAAGTCGTCGAAACGTTGAATTATCATTTTAAATAAAATTTGGATTGGTTAAACCGTAAAATGTATCCTTACTTTACATATTGCAACCAACAAAATCTAAAAAATCATATATATATATATATATATATATATATACCAATACAACTTGCTGATAACGTTTAATAAAACCTAAACCAATAACAGAAATTATCTTGACCCAGTTCCAAAGAGGAGGGTAAAAAATGCCTGCTACAACTTACACTGCGACCGCCCATAGACTTAGACCCATAAAACAAATTGGATACCTAGGTAATTACGAACCTCATTTGCTATCTCTGAAATCTGGCTGCCAGGAAACATTAATCGTGGGACTTGCATTGAATGTGAATATTAACCAAGGTCGATTATGGATGGGAAGCGTATGCAAATACATAGAGTCACGTGATAGTTTTGAAAGTGGTATCGGAGGTTTTGTTGGGGACCGTAAACAAGTGGTCAGTGGGCCAATTGATTCCTAAAAATCACAGTTACTACCGACATTTTGGATTTCATGTTCTGTTGCAAGTTTCAACAAACTTCAGGCATGTTCTTTAGTACTGTTGTATACGTCATCTTAATCATAAATTTGAACAAATTTCAGAATATGTATCGTGTGGATACTGCATGTTCTATTGTTTGTGGTTGCTTTTATTGCTCCATTAAAAACAATAGTTTCCTTACATACGATTACAGAAAGGTGATTCACATTGTGAACAATAAAAAAAATAGACCATCCTGGTTGCAACCTACATTATCGTTTGCTTGCAGCTTCCTTGCAGCTCCCGAATGTCCTACATCCATCTACACTCTGTACCACCCACATTATACAGTCTGTGAGGTAAACAACTTTGCTGGTGTTACCAATGTCCAAACAACTTGAACAAACACCGACTATAATACTTAACACGCACTCATGAACTCCGTGAATTTTCGGCTGTGCTGCCTCTAATTTGATGCTGCCTAAAATTTACTCAGTTCCCCTAACTGAGCCATTAGTCCTACATAGTTTCATACCTTATTGTAGCATTATGGTAATTTGTTGTTATGTTGTTCTAACTGCTGTTTTATCTATTAGTATTCGCTATGCGTGTACAAAATGATATGGCAAAGTTGTTAGAATGGACAATGTGGGCATATGAAGATAAGGGAAAAGATTGTTTTTAAATGGCATACAATTATCTTGTGTGTTTATAATGAACTATGAATCGTGCTGATTTCTGTTTATTTACAGAAATAATATTTTCATTTTCTTCACTAAAAAGTTTAATAACTGTCTATGGCCGAAAATTGTAAATCACCGTTGATATCTTTAGATAAACCCTTACAAATGTTAATTATTATGTAGGCTAAGCGAATTATTATGAGTAGGCATTGTTAATGTTCAGATAACATTTCTTTAAAAATGTTCTAATTTGGTACTGGGGTTGCTTTTGCATGTGCACGTTGATTTCAAGAGAAAATAATTAAGACTTTTTATAAGGATAGAACGGGTTGTATAATAAATACTAATGTACAATGTTTTGTTTTTCTAATACGAACCATTGCTGTCTTGGATTATGTGTTGTCTAATTTATATATGTTCTTTTAGATTACATAATAATACACATTATTACAAGTACACGAATATCATAACGATCAATATTACAATCAATATAAACTATTTGAATAATAAGTTTAAAATAGTCCATAACACAGCTGTTGATACATATTATCACTAACCGCAATGAGTGTTCAGTAATTAAACTCCAAAATAAACTAAACAACAATATAATATGCTCTACCCAGCAAACACAAATCGTCACGTCGGCACCGAAACGGCATTCAGTTTTCTTTACTGGGGATGCCGGACCGTTAACACAGCACGTCACCAGATCGGTGAAAAAGTGTCCCATTTGATGTTAGCGATCCAGTAGCGGGTTGCGGCAGCAGATCGTCAGTGAAACGTTAGATAATCGGTATCAAAGCAACTACGTTATATCGTCCATCCGTCAACGATCCGGTGTTGTACCGGCGACAATCGGCACATTCAATTCCCAGCTCACCGTTGCTACTTCGGCAGTAAACCGGCAGTGCAACAGTGCGGTATAGGTAAACCAGTACCCCCCCCCCCGTGATTGGGATGGGGTTTCAGGTGAAATATTTGCACCATACACCATAATTATGATATACAATTTGCAATTTATTACACAAGTGAAATACATGTTACCTCAATCAATACTTCTAGGTATAGGTTTAAACATCCTGCCATACCCCTACACATACAGCGTACAACACATAGCGAAGCAAAATAAAAACACATCATTAATCCTCAGGTTGTAAATTACCAGTAGGCTTATTTAAGTGTCAGTAATATTGCGTTAAAAAAATTAAAACAAACAATAACAAACAAAAACAAACAATAAAATACAAAAGTTCTTCACATAAAATAAAAATGAAAAGAAACAAGTCCTCGACAAATCATATCACTATAGTTTAACTACTATCAGTCCAGGCCCTAGAGTTTGGTCAAATAACAATATAATAAATTAGGGCATACAATAAAAATGAAAAAAACAAGTCCTCAACACAGCATATCACTATAGTTTAATTGCCATCAGTCCAGGCCCTAGAATTCGTCAAATAGGAATAATAAATTAGGGATGCACACGATAATCGATATTATCGTTCGATATTCGATATGCCCTACTCAATAAAATTTCAATCATCGATAGTAAAAATATTATCGAATGGTTTGTTTTCTGAAAAGATACTGGCCCAGGGGCCTCATAATTATGTGATAACTCTCAACAGTGTCACATGAGATGTGTCCAAGCAATATAGCTATATAGTTATGCGCTCGGTTAGGCGACATTATACCACGGAATCTGTAAAAGATTGCTTCACGTGTTTGAAAACATTATCGTTCCATATAAACGGTCGATAATGCAGTTAAATTTCGATTATCGATAATTTTTATTTCATCGTTGTGTATCCGGATTCCTGATAAAATTTACATACCTACTGTTCAGTGTTCATAGGCTACATTACATAGAGACGGAAATATAATAAATTGCTTACATATCATAGACACAGATCGGACATAATGGAACAAGTACAATATTAATAACAAAATGTGAGAGAATAATCAGGGGTTAAATCACAAATTAATGATATGCATAATATTGATAACACTGAAAAGTAAGTTCTATCGACTTGAAGCTCCAGCGATTTTCACGTAATTTTTGTTTTACACAATTTTCAAGATTGAAACACACAACGAAGATTATCTAAGTCTATATATCACGAAAATCAACAACAGTGCACTATTTCTCGGGTTCGTAGTCGAGGAGGTTCATGTCATACGTATGCTTTTCTACCTCGCTGCTATGTCCGCTGGCAATTTCGTATGCATTTTGAGAATCTTCCTGTCCTTCATTCTCTAGGCCTTTATTCTCTAGGACTACTTCTTGTTGTTGAACAGCCGTTGTTTACACGGTGTCCCGTTCTTGTAGCTTTCATACGTCCGCTGGTCTTTGCTTCGACGAAGCCAATATTTAACTTCATCCTCCACCATTTCTGATGTTACATCATTGTGTCCAGCATTGCGCCTTACTGCAACTAAAGAAACATACATTGAAATGAGAGCACACACATACGCATGGAACATAAGGGTCTCAGGGTCCTGCCAGAACAATACACTGTTCAGCTGGTGATTATGACATGTGGTGGTAGATTCTGAAATAAAAACATTTGAGCCATAACATGAGTGTAAATATCATCGACTTGTAAATAATATTATGTACTTGCCATGCATAAAATTATTACTGAGTAGGCCTACAGTTATACTAATCTATAAAATTTAGTTCTAAAATGAACATGAGTATAAAATCATTGACTTGTTAATAATATTACTTGCCATGTAAAAAATATTACTGAGTACAGTAATTAATACTTATCTATAAAATTTAGTTATAAAGTAAATTTAAAAAAAAATGAGGATAGACAACATGCTTTTTAATGGTTGAAATCACAATTGACACTTAGTGTTTAAGTCGTGATATCTTGCAGTTGGTACATCATTGATAAATGATCAAAGTAGAATGTCATGTCAGATTATATTAAGCCCACCTTGGTTTTTTGTTGCTAGCTTCTCCAATAGACGCTGTAACATTACTCCGGCATGAAGGCAGGTACCTGAAAATGAAGAAATATTAGCCTCACCTTCATCAGCCAGCTTCTTATTAGTTAAACAACAAACTTAACTAGCGAGTCATATCCATACATTATATTTAATAAAGAAGGCTGGTCTCCTACATGATAAATTGGTTAGGCCTAATATAATTCAGTAGCATGTGCGTAGAGATGGGCCAAAAGTATCGATATATCGAAACCGATATAAATATAAATATCGATTCTGTATCGATATTATTGCAGTCAGACACACGATCAGACAGATACATCGGTTTATCGATACTGTATGAACTGACATATCAAATCAAAATTTGGATTGACTTGAAGTTCGAAGTTCCACTCAACCTTAAGTCAAACTATCATATCGACTAAGCGGAAATAGGAAGTAAGTGCGGAGCGGCCAAAGACGAGCGAGTGTTCTCTAAAAATTTTTTTTTCAGTAAAAATACTTTTGGTAAAAATGTAGGTAAGGGCACTAGCAACACCAAAGGACAACAATGGAACAAATGAATTGAACTGATGGACAAACAATCAGCTGTCAAAATAATTAAATTGCAACCATACAAATAAAAACAAGCGTAGCAATAGTAACTGCTCGCCATTTAAAACTTTTAATGATAGACAATAACTTAGTGAAAGTTTTGTATGTGTATTTGTTTGTTTTGTTTTCCAAAATCAGAAGAAATTATTTTTTGACAGCTTGTTGTTTGTCCATCGATTCAATTCATTTGTTTCATTGTTGTCTTTTGGTGTTGCTAGTAGCCTATAGGCCTATATACATCGTGTTGATAGGATAGGCCTAATATCGATGCAATGCGCGGCTAAAAAGCCGATATTTTGTATCGATATACCAATAAAATGTGCCCATCTCTAGATGAAGTGAGTACACGCAGACAGTGATTTATTTTTGGGACATATGAACCACCTATTTTTGGCGTAGCCACGTATCGAGCATAAAAATGAGGAACACTGTCTATGTCTAAGTGGTGATAGAAAGCAAGCCAGTGATTTAATCACAGCCCGCCTCCAAGTTCTGACTTCCACAATCTCTTACGGTTGTGAAAACTCAATACTTTTTTAAACGATACGTCTTAATACGTAATTTTTAATGTTTTTTAATGTAGATGTAACAACTTCCACAGTAGGCCTACGTAATTTTTAACGTTTTGTTATGTAGGCCTAGTTGTGAACCTGCAGGTTGCAACGACGAGCGTTCCGCGGGCGGTCTCTTCAGCTCGGCCGGTAAAATAATTTACACCTCGTTGTTCACAACCAAATAAGAATACGTCGAAAATGACGCAATGTACGAAGCAAGTTTTGAGTTCACAACTAGGCCTACTTCAGAAAGCTCTAAGAGATGGTGGAGGTCAGAACGCAGAGGCACGATGTGATCATATCACTGCTTGCACTCACATCATGTGATATCTCTATCACAGCAGCAGCACTGTCTGCTTGCACTCACTTCGTCTCCAACTAACTACAAACAAATGCCTGAACGTAACAACATCTAGTAGGCCTAGGCCTAGCCTATCAATACAATACGCTTCAAACAACATATCAATAACCTTCTGCTAATCTTACGTTCGATCACATGATGAGCAAGCCAATGAAAACACTGAGCGTAAGATTAATTTTTACTAATTCTTACGTTCGAACGTAAGAATGGAAAAGCTAATCCTCGTTCAATTTTAGGCCTAGCCTTAATATATAGGTCTGAGACTGAGGTACAATGGGGTAAAAGTAGTAAATATTTTATTTAGCTAGGTTTGCTAGCCTACCTATTTTTACATCTTACTAGGCCTAGGCCTACTTGTAGGCTAATTGCCAAGTTTAGCCCCACCCAGAAAGTTAGGTTAGGTAGGCCCTAGGCCTATCTAGTCCCAGGTTACTTTATTGGATTAGGCCTAGTTAAACATAAACCCGAAGCCTAGGTACAACAATGTTCACTTTGCAGAATTAAAGACTGTATTTCACAAATAGGATAGGCCTAGGCCTATGCCTAGGCCTAGGGCCTAGCCTGATTTCCATGCCATGTGCAAGCGGCGCAACTTGCACAATTCTAGCCTGTAGGCCTACTCAAACCCCAATATAATTTTTGAAGCAATGTATACTATAGTACATAATTGTCTTACCTTAACGCTTTTTTGAAGTTGGATGCAAGCGAGAAATGCAAAGCAAATTGCACACTGTTCACTTCCACATGTGATGCGTGTTGATACTTGATGTTGGCGAGTGGCGATGCAGTCGCTATGGTAGGCTGTCAAACTTTTGAAACACAAAATGTGTGCTTGCTTTTTCGTTTTTATTACATACGAAAATAAAGAACTATAATTATCGGCATGGTATTATACTATTATATCATTATTTCTTATTAGTTTTTGTATTGTTTTTATGATTGTGATTATATTGCGTAAAATGAAATAACTTACAAAAACCATTTGAGTGCTGGGATGTTGGTGGTAGTTGTTGAGCGGCACTTCAAATTGATTAATACCTTTACCATAATTAAATAAATGCACGCGTAATCACACGCGCAGCGCGCACCATCGCTGAGTTGTTGTTATATATATAAAACAACAATTCACCGATGATATATTTATATATATTTAATAATACTTTACAATAATACTGTGTAATTGCTGATATGTGCATCATTTATCATTCACATGCAGAAATGTGTCGCCGTTCTGGTACCGAACGGCTGCCTGATTGTCATTACCGTTACGGCACTAAACCGTCGATAGCTCGGTAGCGAACCGGCATTTAAATCGGCGTTGATACGTATGTTCGACGTTAGTGCCGAATCGGTAACGATCCGGCGTTGGGTAACAACGCATACAGCAATATGACCGATGACCATAAAACTACGGTGACGATCCGCTGCCGAAACGGCAGTCAATAAATTAGGCTATTGGCACCCGGCAGTAAACCGGCATTGGTGGTAGCGATCCGGCAGTAGTTCGTTACCGAATCGCATTTTTGTGTTTGCTGGGTATCTATATTAAATCGTAAAACATATTATACAACAGCCGGTGTATACGTTTAAATACGTACATATTTTAATGCGTGTCTTTAATCGTGTATTCATTCACTCTTTTAATGTCGTCACTCTTTATTGTTAGTAGTTATTTAGGTACATCAAGATGGAATGTTAACTAATAACATACTAATGCAAATTACGCTGATTATGATAATTTCTTTCAGTTATGTACTGGTCACTTTACGCGCACAGCCACGCGTGATGCGTGCGTGCGTGCGTGCGTGCGTGATCGCCTATAGGTTCTATATTATAACAGTATTCTCCCACACTAAATTCATCTCAACGTGCAAAGTCTACTAGAATTGATTGTATAAGTACTATACAATGAGTGCATAACGTTGAGGTTAGACTTGTGGTATTGGAGACCACGTGTACGGAAATCCATGCGTGCGTTGTGTTCGGGCTACTCCTATAGCCGGGCTTACGCTTATGTGATCAAAGCAGCCAGGACGGTCACAGTCAGAGTTGAGGAAAGTAGCCATTCACATTGAATCGATATTGGTTGTTTTGTTATATCAACTTTTCCATAAACTATTGTCTGCAAAGAAACAATGCCGCAATGTACAATTTGCCTGGTAAATACAAATAGACACTTTTTAGACATGACATCATACGGAAGAAACAACTTCGTATTTTAGAATGAGTGTCCAGATACTGTATGCATTTGGTATAAGTGTTGTAAGAAGAATCAAAGATACAGGAAATACAATATTATCTTTACTTTGCCTTAGGGACAACCGCTTCGGTATGAGTCACTCGGAACATTCCGACTCCCCAATACTGACATACATTTCCCCTTCCAGTCATCTCCCCATACATGTTACTCATTTATTTTTACCTTTCACAAACAATTTCTTTACAAAAATTTCCAATCTGCACTAACAATTTCTTGATATAGAACTAATGGTATCACTACCAATACGAAAATCTTGCTACAAAATTAAAAATATATATTCATGCTATGGTAACCGTTGTTGTCTATTTGCGGCAAGGCGTGGTATACAGTAACAAATCCACACATATCATTACAGAGTTATCAAAAAGAGTTGCCAATCAACAATGGGTGTCAGAGAGACGAACGGATATTTTGTTCTGAAGGTTGCGGGTTCAATTCCCACCGCCGACTATTGTCAGGAGTTCAAGGTTTTCTCAGTTGTGACGGGGGATACTGGAATCAAATTGCACATTACTTCTACGAAGGATTCTTTGCACCCTATAGCCTATACATTCAGTAGCATAGTTATAGTCTTTGTTTATTTGAAAGATTCAAGTTCAAACGTAGTAAATGGGCATACACACAATTAGAAACTAATAATTCACAATATAAATAGAACACACACCATACATTATTTTAGGAATCGTGCCATAATATAATTTATTTTAAATAGTACATAATTACTTAGTTTGTGATTGTGATTGTGGGACTATTACTGCTTCTAATGCAAAAGGTCCAGGTTTCGATCATAAAAACGAGGCACCTTATAAATGGTATAATATCACCCACTGAAAGTCAGTGTTAGTAACTGAGTGGGTAGACAATTAATACATACATGCATGTAATCGTTTATGTTAAGAATGTGACACTTGCACATTGTTAAACAATGATATATACCAATGAAATTTAAAAATCTTGCAAATTACTTATGTTAACAAATGGCAAATTGTTTCGTGGTGTTTGTGGTATATTTGTTGTTACAACTCAAGAATTTATTAAATAATTGTTTGTTTATTCTTAGAAGCGAAGAGAGACATCCAAATTAGGCAATATACGCATTACGCATTATGTAGATTGAGGGTCATGTAACAAAATAGACACACTGACAACATACAGCCCACCACTATGTGTTCTTAAATTTTAATTACCTAAAACACTATTTACTCCCGTCTGTCTGTCATGTAGGTACAGTGGCGGCTCTACCTAAGGCGCTGTGGCGCTGCAGCGCCACCTAAATTTGAGAGAAACTTCACTTATCTATGTATTTCCCCAACATTGACCAAATGGCTAAGATAGACTGACAAGACTTCGTTTGATGTGTGGTTTTAGATGCATTTTAATTACACGTGCAGCACGATTACGTGTATCCCCAATGACGGCCTTTGCGGCAGTATGTGTATTCTGCACTACGCGCTGTGAGCGGTTCTGCTCGATCTAGCTATTCCCGCGCGTTTCCCTTCACCCCGCGAAGGAGTTTTCTATCCACAAATTTACGGCGCGGCTGCTCTGTGATTCAAACAGCGACATGCATTGTCCAGCCGGCGAGCTTATCTTGCCTAGCTATAGAGCGAGTCCACCTTATCACCCACAGCCGTGATTGGTTACTTTCTCACAGCGAGTGTCGTCAACCTGTCGGCTGCTGTTCTTTGCAAATAGTTTCGGTTCGGTGTTGTGTTTTGAATAGCCTGTTGTGCCTAATTAAGACCATAACCAATGTACAATAGTGCTTCGTATGATCGTGTTGTCGTTATTATATTGCGTGGTGATCTTTGCGTGTGTTATTCCGCATTACATCGGTGAGTAATTTAATTAAATAGCAAACATTAAACTAACATTATGTGTTGCGAAGCACATGGCGTAGCACCTGTGTACCATGTTCCGTTTTATGTATGGCGCGGCGCACGGTATTCGATATCAAGTAATAGACTGAAATGTAATACTTATTACTTAATATTAATCAGACCAAAATGAATTCTGTAGCTGCATTATTGGACAGACCTTTTGCTTCTCGTAGACTTGAAGAAAAGTTGGAAATTGAAAAACTCGGTCGCCAAACCCCATAACTCACTATAAAACAGGCCAGTAAAAGTAACAGCAAGCAGTAGGAACATTAATTCCAAAACTGTTATTAATATGTTTGATTGGGTGTGTGGTTACAGTGTAAAGAATGCAGTGTTCTGTTTTCCATGCATTCATTATTTTTGGGGGGAAGCCATCGTGGACGAAAACAGGTGTAACGGAGCTAAGCCCCATGTTAAATAAAATTACAGCACATGACGGTTCTAAAAAACACATTAACAAACGTTATGCAGCTCGAAATGTCTTTGATATTATTTAGACAAAAGTGCCATTCGTTTTCGTTTCGGGGGGGGGGGGGGGGGGGGATCGTGTACGTCTTTGTGTCTTTGAAGAAGAAATTCACATGTTGTATTACAGCTCCACCTCCCATAACCCCCACGAGCCGCCACTGTGTAGGTAACACTCATTTGGTGGGCCAAGGTTTGAGCTATTAACAACCCATGTATACAATTAAACACTTTGTTTTCCCTGCGTGTGCACAGTTAAAGACAGGAACAACACGCATTACACAACGAGTGAGACTAGACACGAGTTGTCACTTGTTGTGTATTTAAAGAGACATTAAAAGGAGTTTTGCTCATGTGATAGTGCTTTGATGTAAGACTGGACTAGGCTAAGGACGAACCCTTGTCCACAGTTACACACATTGCAACAGTCCTTCCTCCTATACAGCTTCTCTGGCAACAGATGAATCCTTGTTCAGGTTGAGACAAAGCACCGGTCCGAGCCGTACAGCCAATATCCTGGGCTCGAATCCCGCCACACATTTAGATCTCTGCATTACCCTTAATCTTCGCCTATCATTCAATCGGCGTGAATTGAATAGAAACAACATAATATTTTATGACACCATAGGCTTCGTCTTTAATTGACAATAATTTCCAAACCTATTTTACCATTGTCGTAGACGTCGTGGCCGGGTCATAAAAGCCGTTTTTCAATACTAAAGATTTACCTTACTCATTCGGTGATATTTAAAGTCTGTTTTAACTAAAGTAGACTACTCAAGGTCATTCAAAATAAAGTTCAACCACCTCTCAAGAATAAAAACAATACTGTGTTATTATTTTCCCAATTCAATATGCTTACCTTAATGGTAGCGAACGGACCTCTTGATTTGGGTGTTTCGAATTGATCCCCAACACCATCGGCGATTCTGACTCGTGTCATTTGTTTTTACGGTTGGTCTCTCCTAATAATTAGCATTGAACCTTGAACGAGTCCTTGGAAAAGTTGCTTGAAAATCATCCAGTGATGTATATTAAGTAACGTGCAATTATATCGTGTTATTAGCAAGAGAATTATTCATCCCTAGAGCAGATTTCGTGAAAACAATCATATCTTTAGCTCTACCCAAAGAAAGAACAATGCATATCTCTACACAGGTAATCAGTAGGAGTGTACTACGTGTCAGCACCAGCCACGTCCTTACACGACCAACTATCGGTCGTCACGATTGTCTTCGTTGCGATGGTGACGCAACACTTCGCGATCTACTCGTGACAAGTTCCATATTGCATCGGTTTGAGCTGCTCTGAAAACTATATCAGCCGCTCTGTTCTACTATTGACATCTCTTAACTTGGGGCGGAGCGGACTTTCACCAAAACCAATCCTTCAGCCGCACAATAATTGCAACGGTATTTCCTTTCTCCGACACAGCTTCTCTTTGCACACGATAATATTTCCCTTGTTTGTTACGCTTGTTTTATGAGGCGATATTATTATGAATTATTTATTTCAAGTTTTGCGGACATATACCTATTATTACACTTTCCGGATAGTAATACATACATAATATTATGTCAATTCATGTTTCGCCCTTTGCTATGGTACGTGTGCGTGTGCGTGTGCGTGTGCGTGTGCGTGTGCGTGTGCGTGTGCGTGTGCGTGTGCGTGTGCGTGTGCGTGTGCGTGTGCGTGTGCGTGTGCGTGTGCGTGTGCGTGTGCGTGTGCGTGTGCGTGTGCGTGTGCGTGTGCGTGTGCGTGTGCGTGTGCGTGTGCGTGTGCGTGTGCGTGTGCGTGTGCGTGTGCGTGTGCGTGTGCGTGTGCGTGTGCGTGTGCGTGTGCGTGTGCGTGTGCGTGTGCGTGTGCGTGTGTGTGTGTGTGCGTGTGTGTGTGCGTGTGCGTGTGCGCACTGTGCTCGGTTCACCAATATGTACATATTACAACGCAATGTATAATGTACAATACAACTGTACAAGTAGGTGGGCTAAAACAATAGCGCCACGCTCTGTGGACGATGTGAATTAAGCTTGCAATAAGACCTCTATCGAGATTTCATAACAGCTCAAACAATGTAGGTAGGCTACCGCATAGAATGAATTGAAAAACAAAACATGCACGGTAGCCGTGCGCAAGCCTAGCTGTAAGTGATAGTTCTCATTGTTTATGTTAAGGAAATTCATTCACGAAACAGATTAAAAATGGGTGGTTGTTGATAAAATCGACCTAAAATTTGTTAATGTTTTACATTATGGTTTTTAAAACATGCGTATGTAATACAACTTTACTAGCTTTGTACCATTTAGGTATTCATAACCCTAAAAATGTGGTTTCAGGTAATTATCTGTTCATCTTATGTACTGTTTTATGACCCTTGGCAATTGTTCTACTGTAAAACGGAGTTTTAGTGACTTCCAGAAAACACACATTTGCCAATGTATTCTGATGGGCATGCGTGGTGTATCTTGAGAGAAGAATCAAGAGAGGATGTCAAACGTTCGTGTTAGTATTCTCGTCTGTAAAGCAGTTGCACAAAGCGCTGCAGTATATGCAATGCAAGGCAAGGCAACTATATTATTTATTCTTCGCACAGATTGTTCGTGTTGTGGCAACCACGAAGGACATGCTATCAAATACCCTTTTTAAGTAACTCGTCTGGCAAATTAATAGTAGGCCTAATTAGTTTATTTGCTGCAACAACACCAAAATAATAACAGTCTACTTTTAAATGCATAATGAGGTACGTGCTTATCTGTGTCCGGTATACCAGAGTTCAGTAGTAATTGTGTCAGTTTTATTCAAAACGATTTTGTCATAAATTGTAAAATACAAATCATGGGTAAGGGAAGTAACGACCACTGTGCCAAGGTTTGTCAGTGCATACTTTACGTTGTCTCACAAGAACATACATAGACGTTGTAACATAAGGTCCATGTTGGCCAGAACGTCTCTTATCATTGCCGAGAGGAACAAACCAACTTTCAAAACTCACCAACAAGCGTCGTTTGGCTGCCATGTATATTCGCATGTATAGCTTTACTTCCTTGTTGTCATTCAGTCATTGTTTTTTAGTTATTATCATTTCATTCACCTTGTTTTTGTTTATCAATCGACACAGTCTGTATATTATTATTATTGTTTATTGATGTAGGGAATAAAGCGTATCCATATACAAAAATAGAAACGATGAGCGATGATAAATGATGAGAAAGTGAAGTACTAAACAGATAAGTCTTTCTGCCAGTGCATCAATATCTGCCTATTTGTCATGCGCTGTGTTGTGTTGGCCTATCGTGCTTTTCAAGGCACAATATCTCTATGTATTCCCACGTGTGGTTTACGTGGCATAGGTCAAGCTTGGTAGGAGTGGTTGGAGGAATGGCATTTAAGAGGAACCCTATGTGAGCACATATTTGTTTGTACTGAGTATACCATACTATGAAACGGAGCGATACTACAAATGTATTCAATCTGAGCGAAACTAACCTTTTTGCTTGTTAAAGCTAAACAAGATTTGAGCAGTGTTAAACACACTCATTGTAATTTGGTATGAACTAAAAAACTGGATTTGAAGCGTGGTGAGTTATTCTGTGCTTGCCATTAATTATGTCTTATGCCTGTATGTCCATATTTTTTGTTTGTATTGTTGATTATTCTGTATTTCAATAGTAGTATTAATTGTAATTTGTAAGTGTTGTTTTTTATCTTAATTTATATTTTATTTGATTTTTGGTGTTTATTATTGTTTCTGCTTAGGGCTGGTCCACACAGATTTTTTAAGCATAAGATTTAAGGTTTAACGCGTAGTCGTAAAGTTGGATCATAGGAAACACGTACTGGCGTTCACACAAAGTTTTAGTTTTAAGAGATTGTTTTCATTGTTGTTCTTGGCAACAACGTCTTAAAACCTTAAATCTTATGCTTAAAACATCTGTGTGGACCAGCCTTTAGTTGTATGTAATGCTTAGTTGTATTTACTATCCTCATTTTTTTTAATCTGTTTTATAAATCATAACATCAATAACAAAAAAGAAATACACATTATTCTGACGGTTTAAGTTAGGTACTAATTTATTACAAATTCTTCAATTTTCCACAAAATAACTACAGTTACAATTAAAATATTATACCTTTATGTACGTACTTTATAAATCTAGTATCAGTTCTCATGAATTAATCACATTTCCAATATTTCAAAGCGTTTTAAAGATATTACTGACGAACTTTCCTGTTAGTATTTCTGATTCGGGAAAATCCCCCCACTTTTCATTTGAAATCTATTTTTTCAAATTAAAATTATATCCGCTAGATTCAAAATCAATTAGTTCACCCTTTAATTTCGTCGTAGGATAGAGTATCAAACCCGGTGTACAAAACTTTCTTTGTAATTACACCTTCCGCATAAAGTAAATCCGGTGACCTTGGCACTGTTCCCATGTTCCCGTGCAGCAGGGCGCTACGTGCTGGTACTACTTTATAGCAGCTATCTCTTATCTCTCCTCCCATCTTCTTGATTACCCTCGCTACACACCACGATAAGCACCAAGTTGCGTGAGCCTACTTCCTCACACGGCTACCCTTGGTGACGAAATAGGTAGTACTATATTATGATCATATTGAGATAATAATTGAAAAACAAAGTAGAATTAACAATATAAACAGATAATTATAAAATGTTAACAATATATAGATGTTGATAATGATGTAGTTATGTATAAACTAGAATTCACAATATAAAGTCTTCATTTAATTATAAAAAATGGGAACATAATATGGGAAATTTGTATTCTTCCAGTCGTAGTTTAAACATGCATTAGAGTAAAAGTGAAGGGGTTAACCAATGAAATAGAAAGATGAGCCATTTCTACCGACTGTGAAACGTCTAGATGCCTAAACACCCAATCCGGCAAGTAGAGAGTCCTGATAACACGTAGCATGTGAAGAAGCAGATGACGTTGAACGGTAGCGACGGTAGTGAAGAAAACAAAATCATGTACGCATAGACAATATTACACACCCTACAACTAAGAACTACACCACACCAGCAGTGTAAATAAGCACTGATCAGAAGCTTTGACATGATGATCAAATTACGATTAGATCGGACAAGTAATTGAACTACCGAACCCAAAAACAAAAAGAGGAGAAAATGTAGTTTCCTTCTTACGTGCACCGGTTACAACTCACAACCACCAACTTGAAACCGCAAGGAGACTCTTAGATGTGTATACGCCCATTTTCTCCACGCGCATTGAGGGGTTTCTAAAAGATAAATCGAAATATGAAATTATTATCATCATTTTTATTATTGCCTTTGTCATTTTATTACATGATTCGTTTGTTTTGCTGATACCACATATTATAGTTCTTTCAGGTCGTTGTGGGTTTATCTGTGACGAATAAAAAATAAAAAATAATATTTTGTAATGAATAGTCTGTAGTAAAACAAAATTCATATTATTATTTAATGAAAAAAAAATCATGATATGCACTGGGAGAAGAAACAGGAAAGAAGACAAACTTTAAACGCAAGAGAACGAGACAGCGAGACAGGCCCAGCTAGCTGATGCGTAAAAAACTTTGTATCCCGAAGAATACTGCCTTGCTATAGCCACCACCTGAATCGAATTATGTTGCAAAACTCGCACTGAAACATTTTATCCCATAGATTTCCTCATACTTAATTGTAAACTGGCATCGTAACCGTAATGATTCACTCAAGAGTCAGCTATGAGACACTAGTGCTGCGTATTGTCCACTTCGGTAGCTGGTAGACTAAATTCCATTTGTCTTCCCTTTCTACCCCAAGAGCTGCACCTGCATTACACTTTCTGCCCCAACGGGGTTCCCATGACTCCCGCGCACGCGCAGTGTGTTGTGTGTGGGCATGATAGTACATACTCCAGTAACACATCTCACTTTCAACTCCGCCCGGCAACACTCTAATGACCACTCTTCATGTGGTTTCCTCGGGCGTGTTCTGTATATGAGAGCTTGCATAACACAACATACTAGGAACTACCGCTCCAAACCTCAAAGCGGAAAATGATAGATTTTAGAGTTATTCTCATGCTAAGCTTGACCACAACACGTGTAACACTATAAGAAATTGGGTTTCGTGATGGCGATGACAAGTTTTGGGTATCTTATTTCGGCAACGACACATTCCTTCAATCTATGCTCAAGCCAAGATCGAACCTGGAGCGCAGAAACCGCAGTCTACCAGCTAACACGTTGTTTTGTAAAATAAATTGTAGGTTCAATTCCATACGACAATAGTTTTTATTTGTGTGAATCAATTTAAGTGGTAACGTTGATGTAAACGCGGACTAGGACACATATAGTATAACATGTATCTTGCGCATGAATTATGTTTTAATACTAAAGTGAGCCTATCCTAGATACATCCCATTCATTCAAAGTTTTAGAATTCATTGAATGAGTTTAAAATGTTTTCAATTCTATCCTTTTTCCTCCATTATTTTCATTTGGCCAGACCCTGTACAGTGTACAGTACACATCCCGGATTGACGATTCTCTTCTACGCATTCTACTTTTGGTCTACGTCAACATTATTGTTTCTCTGCCGCTTTCCCTTATTATATTCTTTAGTATTCCTACGTGCCTCAAAATAAGTCCACTAAACAAGCTCTTATTGGCATTAACTTTTCTATAACTTTCTTTCCACATTGAATATTCAAGGGCATAGCCTACTCACCTCGGTTAGTACTAGTACCACAACACATCAAACCCTATAATAACATATTATTCTTATAGCTGCCTGTCCTCTTTGATGCCAATTTGTTACATCGACTAATTTTAAGCTAGAGCTTATGCCCGTTTTGACGAATTATAAATCGTAAAGATTGAGTAATAATATAAAGTTATAAAAATATTCGACTAGAACTATATTTTTAGTTAACAACTGCGTGTTCAGTAAAAAAAAAAACTACTTAAAAATTTCGGCTATGTTAATATTTATGTAAATATATATTTTGTATTTAATTAATGTCCATCCTATTAATTAAAAACGTTGATTTACAAAGAGGATTATAAAATATACAAGTATGCAATATACAATAATTCGATAATTCAATAACAAAAACATAGAACTAAATCAATAAAAAAATTAATGATATAATCGAAAAATCAAGGTTATAACTTAAATGATAGGATCAATAAAAGCTTTAAGAGAAATCATTAGTGGAACCGTGATAGGTTATGAAGACTCGTTTTCCTGGTTCAGTACAGGTGTGGAGCAAAGATGTTACGTTGCTGCAACAATACAACACTGAAAGGTAAAACGTGACTGCGGACAAAAGTGTGAAGCCTGCTAGCAGATCACTAATAACTTAACTATAATTTGCTGCTATGCAAAATGTATTGAAAACACAATAAGGAGATTTGAAATCAGGTTAATAAACATATAAACAGTCAATATACTTGAGTTGTATTCTAGATATCGATTTGTGTGGACACTTTAATGGTCGTGGCATTTTGTTTCTTTACTGTATGGCATTTAATAAACTCGTATTTATAAATCGAGAGATAAAATTTAAGTGTCTTTTTATTTGTATTTTGTTGTAGTGTACTTGAGCTTGATCTAGTCTCTTACACATGAACTGCTGAAAGTAAGTCGAAAATCATATCGCACAATAATTGTAATTCTTGTTATTTGCGTAACCAGCATTGGTATTAAGGCTGGTCCACACATATTTTTAAGACATACGATTGAAGGTTTAACGCGTAGTCGTAAAGTTGGATCATAGGAAACATGTACTGGCGTTCACACAAAGTTTTAGTTTTAAGAAGTTGTTTTCATTGTTGTTTTTAAAACAACGTCTAAAACCTTATATGCATTATGTCTTCAAAATCTGTGTGGACCAGCCTTTAATAAATGGCTCTTTCTTAGAACGTTTTGCGGGTGAGATTAACATATGACTGTCGTCTTTAAAGCATATTTACGTCTTCTATATTTTACAGTTGATCATTTGCAAAGAGCTGCAGGACCATGGTCAATTTGCTCTGTTCAGGTGTATAATATATATGTGCAACTGGATAGTTCATCAAGACTGTAATAGGTGTCTGGAGCCTACAGGGTTGGTTTAGAAGCTTTAAATTAAAGTCCCCTATACTGAAAATCAGTCTTGTTACTGAGTGGGTAGACTCAATGTGAATTTATTTTTATTTATTTAAGATAACAATACGTGTCCGAAGTCCCGACACAGCCTCAGATTCTTTCGTCATCAGACAAGAGACATTTGTGGCCAATCAGCAATCGCTACTTAAAAATTGGGGCTCGCTGGTCAGCTACGAACCACTCTTCTATATGAAAGAATCTGTAAGATTGTTTTGGAACACGTATAAATCCCAAAATGTTCAATTTCTTTGGGGAAAACTTTAAAACCCGCATCAGTTAGTATTCCCGGAGCAGGAATCGAACAGGCAACCTTCCGCATCAGACACTGGTGTGCTAGCACTGTAGAAGCCTTCCTGTCAATAGCTATATTGCATCAGCAACATTGATTTCGATTAATGATCCATGGATTCGAACCCGGTACCGTACTCGTTAAGTCATCGTCGGACCTGCGTGACTACTCCAACCATGCAGTACGGTTGCAAGGAGTAATTAGGTGAAAACATTCACTTTTACGACCTGGATTTAGGCCCGAAATCCCATCCCATGACCAAAGCTAAAAGCAACAACCCAATATCTACTCCAGATCTTATGTGGACATGCATGTAGTAATACGTGGGATAAAACACGTCAACTGTTATGATATACGTAGCGTGTCATTATGTTCATTTTTATAACTGCTAATTATTAGTCTCTTATCTTCTGCAGTGTTAAACGGTTTGTTATTGTTAGGCTGTGGGTATCTTTCGGTTTGTTTGTCAGTCACTCGACTTTATATTATTTTATTTCTATTGGTGCGCAGTGTTATTGTCAATCACTAAGCCCCCATTGTCAGCACACGCAACTCGCATTCAAGAGGTTGCGGGTTAAATCTCCGTAAATAATGGCGATTCTCACCATAAACACTGTTCAATATTTTACTTGGTTATAAGCCGAGTATATTGAAAAAGTTTCTTACACGAACATTGATGTTCCTTTCCAATTATTCTAGTTACATAAAGAGTTCCATACACTATACAGGTCAGTTAATCAGCGTTGTACCGTGCAACAAATATGAAAAGAATAATTAGTTTTCTATTTTTTCCTAACATATTCTAGACCGACAACAATTCGTGTGACCTCTATTTCGTTTACTATTTTTCAAAGGATAGTATAATGAACTTTTGATACTGGTTTCTCAATTATCATAGAAGAAGAAACTGTCTCTTTTTGTGTTTATGAAAGCCTTTGAGGTCGCTGCTTCTTACAAACTGAAATGGGGAAAATAATGGTCGTATGGTATTTTATTTTAGTATATAACTTCAAGGTGTACATTTGTTGAAGTTGTACAATTTCGTAGCAAGTGACCTTTTAAAATTGGGACATCGAGCAATAAACTATTGAAAGTTCGTTTCACTATATTGTCCTCCAGTCCAAATAAACAAAGGTTTGACTATGAAAAGTAGTTTGATGAAGATCACGTTTTTACTATCATATTCCAATGTTAATAAAGTTGAATCCTATCACACGTAAAAAATGTTTATTCGATCTCATAGCAACAAAATATAGCTTGTTTAAGAAAGATACTGCAAAACAGAAACTATTTACAAACACCATATAGGTAGGGGTGTATACTTACCTCACATAGGATGAGACTATGCCTGAATTTTTTAATTTGGTTATTCTATTATGTGATCCTGTTTAATTTTATTATTATTATTTTATTTTCATTCTCGGAAGTCCACTTCTTTAGCATCGCCATCAGAATAATTTTAGCCACAACTCTTTCAAGGACGTATTGAGAGAAGTTGAAACAAAAGTGTTTAAAGTTTATTTGTAAGCTTCATATGTTGAAAAGTATATTTTTTATTTATGGCCGTGTTACTTATAACTTGGATTCAATCGTAAAACAAATTAATACTAATCTTCAAAGTAGTAGTTTGAAATCGTAATGATATGTCTTCACGTCAATTCAAAACCCAATGCCCCTAGTGTAAAACACAATATATTTAATGTTGTGAAATGTATGGTGATGAGTTTAATCATTGATATTGCGTCGTGCTTAGAAACCAAAAGCTGCCTTAACGCTCAAGCCGCTGGGGTTTCGCGTCTTGGACGCTATTATCACAACCTATAAACTATCTGAAGGTCGTTCCAATTGTAAATAAATTATTTTTGTTGCAGGAAAGATGAAGAAGGATCCAATTTACGAAATTATAGTTTATGGTTTTGTAAATAATATGAGATGATAATAACTTTATCTTTACTTTTGTGTAAAGTGTCTTCAATCACAAATGAAGTCATAGCGCCATAATGAATTGATTGGTGGTTGATTTCAACAGAAGCGTACGACGGAGTTTTAATAGGTTGTGAAAGATCTATCGATGTGGCCTCGAATATGAAGGACGATGCAATTTAACGTCGTGTTACAGATCATCCCATTAAATGTTTACCTATGGAAGAGTTGCTTGAAATAAGTAATGGTGTATTATACAAGCAACCAGAATCTTCTAGAAATTCACATATTATTCACGTTACATTATTATAGGTCTAGGAACATTTCATGAGGTTAAGGATCTCGTTCACTGGCTTCACTCGTTGAGAAGGAAGATACATTAAAAAGTAGGCTATACGGTGGTATATTGTGATTTTGTTTCTTCGTACAGTATATTGTGTTTATGTTGCAAGATATGAGCCGAATACACACCTGCTGCAAATTAGTAATGATATTCTGGTGACAAGGAAAGAAGTTATAGTTTGTATCCCATGCGGTTAAGAGCGAAGGGTAGTCTCTACGTAAAACACCACAGACAATTCTCATTATTTAATTATATCTCAAGATTGCAACAAGAAATTGAAAATCTAAATCAACAGCGGCCTGTGTTTTGGTAGGCTAAGCCCTACAGACTGAATGAAGCGTAGTTATTTTTATTATTAATTTGATAGTAAGTAATAAAATTAGTTATTTATAAAAAACATACTGATAACAATGTAAGACACAACTTAGAGCATTCAGTATGTAGAGCTTACTATTCAACGGACTTCTTACTACAAACGTAAAGAAACTTTTAATAAACTCAACGATTTTCTCGAAAATAGATTATGCAGATGTGGTATATGGGCCGTGCCTTAATCAACATCAAAAGAACAAACTACAATTAGGCCAAAATGCTTGTGTTCGCTTCATAAAAAATTTACGTAAATATGACCACATTTCACCAGCGTATAAGTCCCTTAAAACGCTTCGCCTACAAGAGAGACGTGAGCTACACGTAGCATGCTTAGTCCATAAAATAATTGCTCATAGAGAACCAACATATTTACTCAACAAAATTCCACTAAGAAGTAATTTCCATTCGGTCAATGTAAGGAGTCGATCACAATTAGCAGTTTTTCACCACCAAACAAATCAGTTCAGAAAAACGTTTACTTACAATGCATCCAAAATATACAATTCATTTCCACAGAACCATCGCTCCTACAATTATATTAAATTTAAAAGAGAAACAGAAAAATACTTACTACACAAATCTGAAATATTGTAATTTTAATCACATCCCAATTTAATGTACATTAAATACTTCTCGTAGTGTTACATTGTTGTAGTGGTATATTTCATTATCTATCGATAAAAACGGTTATTTTTAATTTATTTTAATACTCTCTTAATGTTATATTGCTAATATATTAAGAAATGTGATGTAGTATTCATGTTTTTCTCTGTTACCAATATACGGTAGGCCTGTTTGTGACTTTTTCCCCTGCTACTTTTAGTTTAGATTTAAATCAAGATTATATATTTATACATAACTATAATATCACATCTAGTTTCTATGCCATCATTCTAATGTACTGTGTATTGTTTTCACCTTCCTTTTCTTTTTTTTTTTAGTTGAACTTTAGTCTTTAACTCTATTTTAAAATTAGATGTTTAAAGAAAAACTGTATAGTGTACTTCACCCTTACATGTCTAGTTTTTAAGATTGAATAATCATATAATAATGTCAGTTTTATAGGTATTTCATTTAGTGTAATTTTAAGAAGGGTTAATTGTTAGAAAAGTACATATGTACTTAAATTCGCCCATTTTTTTTTCTTTTCATAATATTTTTATTTCCTAATGTATTTGTTCATATACCAGTGCACTTGTATTTTGTATGTAAAAGAAAAAAAAATAAAGACGCTATTATTATTATTATTATTATTATAGACCACACAGTGCGCTGTTGATTCAAATTTTCGATTTCGAAGCCCATTCTTGTGATATTTATAATAGTATAAATGTTTAAAAGCAAACTGATGATTTGAAGAATCCAAGCTAATTTTGAACTTTCTTTTTACTACCCAGCAAAATTAGCTACCCTATTAAGGAGCCTTATGAATAATGATATACTGAATACCATGTTAAGAAATGGTGTTCAAAATGTTACTGTAAAGAGCTTCCATGTACATGATTATCATTTTCTGTGATATCAGCTTGAAATGCGCTAGTTTCTTTCCACTCTATGGCAACTCTTTTATTTTGTGTATGTATCGAGCACAGACAGATGGAATTTTTTGCATGTCAGTGATCAGTTCCAGTCATTAAACGATTTCCGCCAACGTAAAAACATTGTTTTGAGGCAAAATCAAACTAGCCTACAGCTTTGTTATTCATTGAACTTAAGTTTTTAAATACGCTCTTTAAAAGTAGCCCTATATAGTTGTTAATCGGTATCCAGACTAATTTTTAGGAAGAGAACTATCATTATCCACAAAAACACTTTTAAAACTATTATTGAGACAGCAATTTCTACATAATTTAGTATGTATTCAATATTTTTATTTCATACAGAATACATTCTCAATTCTCAAAAAATGTGTATAGTGAATTAAAATAAACAATATTCGCTAATGCATCAAGGTGGTTTCCACTGACATAAAATTAATTATGACGCTAACATTGTCAAACAATCATCATTCAAATTAAAGCACTGTTACAGTTTGAATAGTGATAACCTATAATTGTATGAATACACAATGAAAACAACAACACCAAGATTCTAGTACGTAATAAGAGTTAACATGTATGTACGTGTAACCTCTTACATCCTTATTGTAGTAAAGTAAAACTGACACCTGTAATTGTGTGCAGAACGCGAGCATACCCCCTCGATTTCTCTCTCGCCCACCGCGGCCCCCCCCTCCGCTGCTGGAGCTCGAGCCTGCGCTAGTCACAGGCCAGTCCGTCGTCTTACTGGATAACCACAGGTAGTCGCGCAACGAGTTACCTCCACCTCAAAGTCATGTTTTATGGACTTCAATTGAATTTTTTTTAAGTGAAGTTTTTCGGAAGAATAGTGTTTTAGTTTCACTGGTGATAAGTGTTTTCAGTGGTGAGTAATTTTTTTATTTTATATATTATAATATGTAAATAAATTACATGCCGGCACTACAAATAATTTGAACATTTAATTTTGTGTATATTTGGTAATTTTGTATTTAACAGTTTGAGTTTGGCATACAAACTGTCGTTTCAATTCACAACCATTTTTTGCTGGACACGTTAATATTGTTACATTTAATTACTATGCATAATGATCTATTTCATTCCAATTTCGATTAGGACTATGTTCCACTAGGTTGTGTTTGAAAAAACCCAACTTTAACCGTAGATTAATTTTGCAAACAAACTGTGCGACTTCTGGAGGTTCTAAAGTTAAAAATAGACAGTAAATAGATAAATGAGGATTAAGTTATTAAAACTGTCAACGCATAATATTCACAGTATGCCTGCTCTCTTGCCCAAGTCAACGACGTACGCCGATCTGGTAGAAAGCCTTTTCTAAATAAATATCTACTTTTTAACTGCAAACGTTGCTTTTCCCGAGACATTCCTGTCGTCAATATTTCTAATGAATCATACCATTAAGTTGCCGCTCGAAGGCCTTAATCAAGAAGAAAATCTCAATGGAGAGTCGCGATGACTACATGGTAACCATCAACGAGTATTTTTTTTAATGAACCTGAATAATTTGAAATTTTACTGCACCATAATTTTTGTTACTATAAGGATACGCGTGTTGAATGTTGATAGTTGATGGACCAAATACAAAATATGCACTTTAAACAAATGTGTACATAATATTTACAAATAGCAATATACAGTCCATGCATTTTAGAAATTTTATATTTTAATTCAAAGAAAACAACATAATCAATATCATCCATATCTTTCATCTACCTTCATGACCGAACTATCAGCCCAAGCAAATCACACCTCACAAGAATTTGGAAAGTTTGTTTTTGTCCGTGGACAGGATGTTTCTAAATTGATCTTGTCAACATCTCTGAACCAACGATTTTACGGACTTTTGACATTGATGTCGTCACCATTACCAGCTTTAATGATCGCTTAACATGAAATTTCAATTTGTGATCACTACGCGTAGAGAATTGTGTGACGAACGGGAAAATCGACACAAAGTTTGATCGCAATACACGCGAGAAATAGAATTGTTTTATCGACATCTACACCAATTATTTAAGGTAGTACCTCAATTATATCGTGTGTCAACAGAATACAATAAATGAACAAATCTCCAAATATCCAAGCGATAGCGAAAGCATTACTAACAAAACCTCGTGCAAACACCGATGTTAAGCAACATTAGACCAGGACAAGGAACAGGTGGGTCACCGTATTCTTCTCCTAAGTCAGGAACCAATCATTTGAGTAGAAGATTCACAGGATTTGTTCTCTATGAACTACTGTGTACAATGTATGTGGACGTGGTGAAGAACTCATACGAATCGAACCACACATAAGTTTGCAGTCAATGGTCCCCATCGTACCTTTTAGGGGACGTAAGCTATGTTCATGTATTTGATTTCCGCTCTTCTCTCCCCGTTAACACCACCGGTCTTCTTAAACAGCTTCTAGTGTCGCCTGTTAACACAAATTTATGATATGTCATAATCATAGAGCGGGATGCAGAGTCGAGTTAAGTATATGATTTGTGTATGGTTGCTATGGAGTTTGCTCTTCTTATGGAACATAGCATGTAATAAAAAACAATTCCATAGCAACAAATCATGTACTTAACTTGACAGATCGCCCTTAGTTCTTAAGGATATATAAAATATACTTTAACGTTGCATTATGTTTCAGTTCATTACTAAGCTAAAACATATTGATTCACTTATTGGATGGATTAATTCATTCTCTCATTACTTGCACAATTTATTTCCAACTTTGTTTTAAATGGTCACATGCCGATGCCGGCAAGTTGACCGTGGTAGATTAGGCGATGGTCTAGTGAACCGCGGTCTCTGCGTTCCAGGTACGAATCCTGGCTTGGGCATGGATGGATGTCTTGTGGCGCTTTTCATCTTCATAATCACCAACTCATCGGTAATTCCTTACTGAGAGCAGACAACTATTTTCCACCCTGTGCACCACTAACACTTTAAGGACCGGATGAAGAGATGTCCCCTAGTTGAGGAATCCCTAGGGTTGCTATGGGATTGTTTTGTTGCATGCTATCTATTTTCCATTAGTAAACCAACTCCTTGACAATTAGGAAGATACCTGGCACCTCTGTGCATCCGGGCCTTAGACGCACATACGTCAACATAAATAAAGACATACGCTTGTTTACACTTTACATAAATAACAAAATGTGTTACTCAAACTCCTCATTTAACTCTGTCGGTATAAAGACAAGCATTTATTAAACAATGCAAAAGTAATTGTGAAGTCTACGTCTGCTATACGAAGATTCTTACTTTGCAGTCTCCGTTGGCATTTATAACAAACGACTAAAATTAATCGACATCCTGTTTGCATATTAATTTACAACAGAAAATTGTTTTGTTCAAGTAGATAAGTTTCTGACTTAACGATCAAGAAAAGTGATCCTTAAATATCCGTGTATGCAGCCTAATCATAGGTTGCGCATTGTAAGTCAGAGAACCGGGTTTCACTTTCAATACCACCGCGTGTACGGCGCACGGCGCCCTGGTAGCACGAGTCTACTCATATCCGGCTGTCACGGCTCCTGAGTCTACGTGTGCATGTGTATCACTCATGCGATGCGAGAATGCAATAAGAAAGTGACTCCGACCTAGGTCAACTTACACTTCGATCGGTGTTTGATCTAATTTACTTCTTTGAACTAGAGGGACAGTCTTGATTTATGTGTTGGATCAGCTTTCCTTGCGGGTGACAATCGATAGAAAAATGTGGAATGGTTAGAACGGTGGGAAACTTTGTTTCTTGTCGTGATGATTTTGTGCAACGAGTGGTAATCGAGACGATAAGTGAGGGATTCACGACGGTTTGGTCAATCATCGGCACGTGACCCACTCTTGGCAAGAAATACTAACAATGTACCTTCTTGCTCTAAGAGTCAACGTTACACTTTTGGCTATGGGGGAAAGAGATGTCTGTTCGGTTAAATAATTCTTCGTATTATGTTATATTTTTAACTTGTTGGCAAAAACCATTGGCAGCTTAATATGTACATTTTAAAATTGTTCGAGGAAATCAATTGCGTATTGACGTTTTAAAAATCAATTCAAAATGTGAAAAGACCCTTCTTTGAAGCATTTAGTACAATCTTAAGTGTGGTTTAAAAGTTACAGCATACATACACAACATATTCTTCATTCCACACACGCAAATATTGGTCAACGAAATGGAATATATCAAATCTAGCATTTCTTCACAGCCATTGACAAATGGAGACATTATTACTTATAGACACATTATACGTGAACAAAATTAATATTATACCAGTACAAATACAAAAAATAATACTTATAATAATCTTAAAACAACTTTATATATTCCTCAAAATTTAGATAGCAATGATTGTGTCCATGTGTAAGACATGTCATAAAAACGGAGAAGAAATATTTAGTACAACACGAGATGAATGAAATCGTCTTACTACGTTTGGTTGTCCTTATTTCGATCTCGTTGCAGCTTTTTCTACCATTCTCATTCACTGTTGTTCGAAGGTTCGAAAAAGCGTAAAATTATCAGGGTTTTGTAATCACTCATGACCCGATGCACTTTACCTTCATCTTCCTGTCTCTCTTTTTGTTATTTTTTCTCTTCATTAATTTCTTCCTTTCTCCTCTATTTCACTGCATCATTCATGTAGCCTCGTACATTGTTGAAATCTATTGCTTGAACTATAGTACAACAAATCAATCACGGAAGAATTGAACCGAAGTAGACTGGGGTGGTGTTGCAACAATTAACATTCTTGAGAAGTAGCAGCTTTCCAATGCACTGAGTATGTCTGCCAGTGACTCCAAAGACCTTGGAAGACTTCAGGTTTTGAAACGGCGCATTTGGAATGTAAAGGAGGTTCTAGAATACAAAACATGTGTCCCTATTCAATTGGGTTATTTTATATTGAGGAAGGTCACATGTCTGATTATTACAAACACTCGATACGTTGTTGATATCTGAATAAATATGTAGTTATATTTATCCAATAAAGAGATAGAAGGCTTTAGGCGCGACTCTAGGTGGTGACTGTGTGGCTAGCAGCCTACCATTTAAATTATGTTTGTACCGTAATTCATCATAGATATTACTTGAGAAGTTGCAGTAGTGAACATAATTTACTATAAATGCGAAGTCGGTTAATTCAAATCGGTTTTGTGAACCACAAGGTTACATTTACACCTGGCTTCCCCATTAGAACAACAAGGTTGATTTGGAAAATTCAATTTTCGCACCCTTTGACAGGATCTAGTAGGTATACTTATTGCTGGACACATTATTATTTATTTTATTAAGTGAAGACAGTTGATATACTGTATATAAAGGGGAGCAGTAGAATAATAATTAACACATATTTAATTAAAACATTCTTCTTAGCACTTCCATAATTATTATTTGCCTGCTTACCCAAATTTACTGTCATAACCGCACCTGAAATGGTTCTGTAAGGCTTGTATTTAATCTTCAGTTCATTAGGGAAGTGGTATTGCTCAGATGAAATATACAAAGGCTGAAATGAATGAATCAACCTTATCAATATTCTTATGATCGAGGAAAACTAAGTACCAGGGCCCAGATTCACGAAGGTACCTAAGTGCTAAGACGTTCTAAATTAGGCAAATCTTAGTGATATAAATTATAAATCACGAATATGTCGTTCTGCAATGTCTTTAAGATAAAATATAGTAAAATATCAACAATTTAACTAATAACATTTTATTTGTGAATGTTTAGTAATACCATAGATGATTTTTCTTGATTTATTTAGCTAGGATTTGCCTAACTTAGGACAACTTAAAGATAGACATCTTTGTAGATCCAGGCCCTGTACTTCTGGTACTGTGAATCAAACCCATGACTCCAAAAGCAAAGTATCGCAATCTCGTTATAAATCTACCACAGTTAGTAGGAACTACTATGAGCTACTACGGTGTCATACCTTATAATAATATACAGTTGCATTACGATTATATCTCATATCCATTAAATCTAAACATACTTCACTAATAAAGAAATGCACAAAGGTTCTTTATCTGTTTTGAGACGATTTATTCAAAATGTGAGAACAATGAGTTTAGTGTAGCTGTATAGAGCATGTTATGCTAGACATGACATTGCACTTGGTCTGCGCATAATGTTCACGATCCCCAGTGTGCGTTTCACTAAAAATTACTTTCTCTATTGTTTTCTTCCTGCTGCTGAGAGTGACACACTGCCGAAAACCGCCGGTACCCATTCCGCCAAAGCGCTAACTATAGCTTGTTCATTGTAATTTGATCTCTTTACTACTAGCAGCGCTTTATACTGAATAATAACAGTCTTTACTCTCAATCTCAATGTATAATTTCAGGGTAAATGTAAAAGTACCTTGCCAGCTCCTAACGTCTGTCCCATGATTCGTATCTCATCGGTAGTATTGTAGCACCTGTCCCGAACTACGAATTCGTAGCTGCACTGAACTTGATTAATCGAACAGAAGGTTTTGAATTCTTGCATGTGATTAAAACACATTATTTTATAAAATTTATATAACATCTTGTACTTTACAAAAAATGTATTAGAAACGGAAATTATTTTAAAAGTACAAAAACAAACAAACTACACACAATAGGATTTAAATCTATATTGTTTATTTGCTAATTTAAAAACTTCTGTTTAAACAAAATTTTCATTACACGTTGAATGGTGAAGTTTTTGGTAAAAAAAAAAATAGTTTTGCGAATTCGAAAAAAAAGTAAAATTAATTAATAAGTATATTCGTGTTTCATACAATTAACCTGCTGTTACATATGTGGTAATATGGTAGTTCCATAATAATCAAAACAGTTGGAAATTATGTGAAGCTTATAGCTAATCAAGTTATTACATACACTAATTGAAATAACATAAAGTAATTAAATATGATATTACAATTAAAATAGATTTTCTTGTACGTTCTCAGCCAGTTAATTGGCAGATTTGTAAACAGTGGAATGTCTGTATTTAATAAGCATCTCAGACATACTTATCTAGCGAATATGGCATTGACATGTCATCACATGTAAGGCGCTTTCATTGTCAGCGCCAGGGCAACCGTGGGTAGAATGGCAACACTCGCAGATAGGTTTTTCCAAGGTGTGTTCCTCATTCGTAGATGTGCAAATAAAGGGGCATTAACATAATCATATACCATAGCACAATTTCTTCCCAATTATGAAAACGTAATTTGATGCGGTGATTGTGTCATAAACATGAATAAAATATAGAGACATATGTTTGAAATTAGTTTGACTAGTATTGAAACTTTCACAATTTTCAGTAGGCCTACTGAAATAATAATCTGTATTATTTCAAATAAATTAAAGTTAGTAAACGCTTTGTTCTTATCAGTAAACTATATGTGTCTTTGGGATTCAAAGATTGATCTTCACTTCCTGACCGTATAAAACTAAAAACGTTTAAAACGTGAAATGTTATACTCGTGTAACAAAAGAAAATAAATACATTGTCAGCCACCAACTAAACTGCAGGCACAATGTTAGTGTAGATTGTTGCATTTTTAAAAGTCAACGTCATTCATATCGATATCCATGGAGATAGTTACGCCACTTTTAAAGAAAACTTGTGACTTGTCAATGAATATGAAAATTTATTAATACAAGTTGTACACATGTTTTGCACTTTGACGCTAATATCTTTAATATTTCAAATGAACTAAGCAAATTTAATGTTCATGACAAATATATTATTATTAAACTGGACAACAAAATATCACAAATCAATTATTTATAATTATGTAACTGTACCAACCGAGTGTGTGTGTATTTCTAGTTTATATGCAGGCTATTGGATGATGGTACAGGGAGTAAATTGCCATTTCCAACTCTAAGATCCTAGTTTGTTCTGTGTGCAGTACATGTGATCTCGTACAACTCCCGCCTTGCACCCACTCCTATGCAAGGCGTCGCTGGTTCGACCTTCCTAAGGTCTTTGACTTGTCAACAGACATCCTACAGGATGATTCATATCAAAGAACTACTCATTATTCTAATATTCTAACCTAGTGCAACTCAGGACAACAATGAGCATCAGTGCATATTACTGAACACAACAAGAGAACGTTAGTGGATTTGTTCTACTACGTGTGACACTGACAAAGGTGCTAAGTTGACAACACAGGGCGTGTCCGAAGTCGTTTAGAGATAAGTCTTAAGTTAATGTCAGTGTTCGCTAATGACGTCACAAGGTATGGCTGAAAGCGTCACGTCTACAAGATAACAATCGAAAGTGAACACACGTTGTCAGTCTACAAGATGGCTGACATTTTCCGAAAGCTATAGTGAACAAGAAACAAATTGGATGCACAGTCCCTACTTAATTTTAAGGAACACTGTTGCTATGAAATTGTTTTATTATATGCAATTTTTTATAACAAAAACCTTGATTATCAAATCAAGTTGAGTTTCAAGTACAAACTCTGCGTCTCGCTCTGGGAAGCTGTTGCTAAAGGTTTACATCTATATTAATATTCAAAAATTTGGCAACAATAAAGGTGTAATCGTCCTTGATTTACTGAGATGCTATAATATATAGCCTAGCCTTCACATAACTATATATAAATAATAGTCGATTTCATAGGTCACTCTGATGTCCATTTAATAATGGTCAAAGGTTGTTAGAGTTTAGTATTAATATTCAAGATCTATCGTTTAGCAACAATATCCTTGAGAAGTGTTGTGTTTGTGCGAATAATGTGAGTTCCCGTGGGTTCGTCCAGTATCGTGCGTTGATGTCTCTATATAACTGTAGGTATAGCACGAGAAGATTGTCTAACAATCACGTTAACAACATTCATTCATCACTCATATCTCCTTGTTTGGTTCGCTGTCAGATACAACAAACAGCATGTTTGTTTTCATAAGTGTAACAGGGGCATTTGTGAAAATTCATAACTACTTTATCGTCTCTGTGTTGCTATTCAACACTATCAATAACAGTATAATTTTCATTCCAGTTTACATACTGTTGAAATTCTTTGTTTATGTTAGGCTTTCAATTATGAACTTGTAAAATACACGGGCATGATTTATTATGACAAGCAAGAAGTTGTATACGCATTTGTGAATGCACGCCCAGCCTATACTACAAAGTGCTTATGAATGTGTTTGTATGTTTTACTCAGTTCTGAGCGCTAAGACTGATTATACTAATTAAATACTGTCCTCGGACCACATTCCACTCTATCCGACAATCCAAGCTCAAGAATACATTGTTATTCCTACATGAGCAACTTATCTGTAGGGATTAGATATTTGGAGTGATTTAAATTAGTGATCTTGAACAGTTTCAGCGTAAATATCAAAACTATTCAACGTTGTTTAATATACGCATTACTGGCTCATGCGCGTAGGTCTCCTATTGGCTATTATCAATGGCAAGGCAAGACAAGGCTAGACAGACATAATAATATACAGACATACTATCCTATAAATATGATAGTGTACTACCTTTAAGTACAGGTTTACGTGTCAGATGAAGCTAACTGTCCATGGTGTTGATATCTAACTTTAGCACGCCTGACGTTGTAACAACGTGTATTCACCAGACAGATTGATTGCACCACAGCACCATGGCACCGGTTAGTCCGGTATTGCATCTGCAGTTATCGTTGGTCCGTGATGATGCTGCCTCTAGATTCCTCTCACTACAGTCACAGCTATTATAACCGCTAATTGCTGCAAGTTGTAGCCTATCTGTACGACCTTCACAAAAACCAACGTTTCCGTTCATCTATTCTTGGCTAGTAATAAAGAATAAATTTGCTACTTAATGGCAAAAGCTATAGTGTATGCATAAGATATGGAGGAAAGATATGTAGGTCTACAAGTTGTAATGTTATGTCTGTTAACTTAATGGTATACTGCGATGCAGTTTACAATGTATCCGTATATACGTTCAGCAGGATGTTGGTTTGTAATTGGCATGGGCTATTGAAAGAAACCCAACGTTTAGATGGTTATAAATTTGCATTTAATTAAAACCAATGCAAATAAACAACATTCAGCTACACGTAAACAAATGATTTTAATTGAAGACAATCGACTGCTAATTAACTTCCTTAATGATGAAAACCGTCTCACGTTTAAGAAGTTTTATCGGCACAATGACTGGCCGTGATGGTTCAAGTATATATAATCTTTAATTGATTGATTTCCTTGAACATGCTCGTTGCTTTCCCCATTTAAATAAATAAATACAAAATACTGAAACGAGTGATCTGGCATGTAAAAGTGCACAAACAAAAAACCATGAAAAATCAACCGGTGCTTTTTCCAAAATAAGTGTTGAAAAATCCGGAGGAAATAAATTTACAAAAAAACACTCCCCCCCCCCCCCCCCCCCGCCGCTCTCTCTCTCCTTCTTAACGTTGCTCGTGATAACAATGATTCGTTCTTGTGTCCGGAATCATGTCAAGTAACGGATTTCATGCGTTCTACCTTTTTTATATATTTTTGTCAATATTGAGTTATAGTTTATAGGTAATGAGTAAATAATTCGTCACCCTCAACTACCCGAAAGCCACTGACTACATCATGCAGTGAAAATCAGTTACATCAATAAGTGCTGTCAACAAAAATCTCGTTGTAAACCAAGCAAGGCTGTTATACAATATCGAGAACCTTCTACAATTTGAAGCTACACAATCGTGCTTTACGGAGACTTCGAGGCCTAACACGGTTGTGCCTAATTCCTGAGTAACTTCTCGTGCCTCGCCACTGGCCGAGCGGTTATCATGACTGGACCATTACATCAGCGCATAATGATACGTGATGGGATTATCAAATTATATACTTCCCGGATCCGCTAAATCGATATTCCAAAATATATAATATTAATGTAAAGTATTCAATACTAGATAAACTTTACATCAAGTTAACATACAATTACTTTTAAAACATTACACAACTTTTCTGTTTAAACAGCCACGGTTCATAATCGAAAAGGGACATCTATCTTCAAAAGGAATACATATTTAAAATGGTTATTTGGATCATCTTAACCCCGCGTCAAGCAGCCCTGAGCTTCATATGCGAATTTCATACTAGGCCTAAGTCACATTCTAAAAACCATGATGAATGATCAAGTTCTTGCATGAAGACATTAATCAGGTTAAAACCTATTCTCTTAAGTAAGCATATATTTTAGATCAAGCTATAACACATACCGCCTTTGAAGCCTTGCTTTCAATAATCTTAGGGTAGATATGATACAACTGCACGTGCATAGGATATTGCAATAAAAAAAAACTTGCAACACAACTTTCAAAGACAAATCGTATCTCTATGCGAACCTCACGATCCGTATTGAACATCACATACAGAGTATTATATCGGTGATGGATTTGAATGGCTGGGTAGGTTACACGCCTATGTACGAACACAACTTCTAAATATACAGTGTTAGAAGAATATAACCTCCCAAGTGATCAACTCCATGACGAGTGACTCATGAACGTTTGGTTAAAGCAATTTTATAAAACAGAATTTATATTTATTACCGTAATCTATTGTAACGTAGTACATCATGACTTTACTCCGTTATTTATAACAATTTATAGAATACGGTCGAATATTTTAGAGAACACAAGTTTCCTCGCATTGTGTTTGTTTTAACAGAGCAAATGAGTTTCAACCTACCTCACGTATTTGTTTTTCTAAGTGATTTGTTTCAGTGAGACTGTATGACAACGAAGGTAAATAACTCAATGAGTACCGTACTGAAATTACAATTATTTGTGATTTCATGGTTCAAATTAAACACTATACAATTTACTGATCACCCCTTCAATATCTTATACAGTATACACTTATTACTAGGGATGTCAAACGATTAAATTATTATAATCGATAATCGAATTCACTCTCACCTCCATAATCGATTATTAATCGATTTTAATCGTTTTGTTAAATGTCGGTATAGTAGCAAGTTTCTTCCAAACTTCGGTCTGGTTTCGGTTAGTTTGAATTGCCCGCGCAAACCACGAGTTCGCAATTCGACTTCTTTTCGACTATCGATATGTTTTACGTCACGGAGTATTTTTGTTATGTTCTGTCCAAGATTTCGACGATAATTTCTGTCCTAGCTAGGCCTGAAGGGCTATAGTTATTCACTTCTCGTTTTTTTTGAACCAATAAGTAATTAAGTATGCTGAATATGCGTCGTAATATTATTATTTTCATGTGCAGCGTAGTTAAAATTTACGTGATGTGAACTAAAAATCGTAGCGACTTTTCTAACCTTACTTCTCTTGTTATTTGTGAACAAACATAACAACTCGTATTTTTATAGATCGTAGGCGTCGAATGCTGGGTCTAGGGTAGGCGACTAGACACAGCTATTCAAAATATGACTGGAAATTCGGCTCAAATTATGACGCAAAGTTATGCTGTTGCTGTTCTTGGGCCTACTGTAAATGAAACTGAGCAATAGCGATGCTAGCGCTAGCGCTCGCGCTCGAATAGGCGGCAGATCTTGAGAACTAAATTTAAAAAAGCGCGAAAATTTAAAATCGATTTTTTTAAAAATAATCGATTAATCGTTTTCGATTAATAATCGATTAATCGAATCGATTTAATCGTAATCGTTGACATCCCTACTTATTACCATAATATTATGTACTTTTTATAATTTCAATTAAGAAAATGTACCAAAAAAGAGTTTTCTCTGGAAAAACATACTTAATTCCAAATTTAACAAATAGAATTCGTGTATGAGTGTTCTTAAGCGTCATATTCACATACGCAGCAAAAGTATGGTATGTTCTGCGAGCAATTTAGCGCAATTGTAAGTGTCATCTGCTAAAATTGGAAGAATGTCAAGTGTTTTCTGTCCCTCTCAAGTGCAACGCAAAGCAAAGTAAAAGTTGAGAATAAACCTCTTGATAATTAAGGAAGTCTGTAGTCAAGCAAAGTACGCAGCAAAAAGCAGTCCTGCCCTCCGTTCTAGGAGATGGCTCGAAATAACCTCAGCGCTGTCGCTCAAGGTTATCTTGCTTCACTGACTTTTGGCGTCCTTAGCGTGAAGCGTCCCTAAGTAAAAACTGTAAGATTGGAAGACTTAATGAAATAAAAAAAAACTGAGTACCGAATGTCTCGAGTCTCATTAAACGAAGTAGTGGGATGTTATTACTGATAACTTTATGCAAATGATTATAATAATTAATCTCCCAAACTTTGAGAACCTGACACTGTAGATAGATAACTCATACTTGAACACACTCGAAATTTTAATTGTATAATAGGGCCTTCCGAATGGGGCCTTCGTTGTCAACGAATATATCTCGCTAATCAGATTCAAAACAAATAATACTATTAACTGTCTGCATTTTCTACAATGATCTAGTATAAAGCAGTTTAGCTGTTTCAAAATTTGTGTCATAAGTTATAAATATGTAGTGTATCATTGTGATTGGAAT
This sequence comes from Isoperla grammatica, assembly GCA_945910005.1. Lineage (NCBI taxonomy): Eukaryota > Metazoa > Arthropoda > Insecta > Plecoptera > Perlodidae > Isoperla > Isoperla grammatica. The sequence continues at coordinate 33,362,784 of OX246737.1, read as the reverse complement.
ATAACTTGTTCATTATAAAGAAATGCAATAAACTTTGATGTTTTCATATTGACCTCTTCGTTGAAAGTTTTGGATCTTAATGTTATCTATCGACCGTTCATATATCTGTATGGCGTTTTATGTTTAGACAATTTATTTCCAAACACAGGATATTTATCATGATATTACAACGCATATCATAGATCCATTTCGTTTAATTATACCGAACTATCTGCGGCGTATGTGACAAATGGTGGAGGTGCCGGGTCACTGTAGGAACAATTATAGATCTGTGCAAGCGCCGAGTCCACAGTTCAGTATAACGTTATGTCAAAATGTCACGAGGTCGCAGACATAATTAGTGCAGTGTGTAAACGCCCTATCCAATATATATAATTAACTGAGTAATTCGTTTAGGCAGAATGGAAATATTATACTGGAGGTTCAGACGTGCATATGTGTTGTAGATATTGTGCAAGATGAAGTTACAAATAGCTGTCACGCAAAGTATTGTAGTTGTCGGTTATTTTTGTGCAATCTACATAACAGTGAGTAGACGTTACAATAAGCGAAACTGTAGATGGACATCGAAAAGGACAAAGTGACAAACTATAAAAACTTCAATGACAAAATGTTCCACGTTCTACTCGATTCGCATTTCATTTAAGAGTCAAGTGTTCACCATCCATGCAAAGAACATGATTGTTGACACTAAGACCTTGTTTCACCAAAAGTTTAGTCCCGATATTAGTATTAAGAAGAGTTTTGCTCCTTAACAAATATTGCGTCTGCTATAGAAGAAGACACCATGTATTTTGCTTCTTATAATTATGTTTGTTGGGAAATTCATATCAACCAAAAATCGGAGATAAACAAAGTTCGGTGGATTCAGACCTAAAATTGTTTCTATTCAACGATTTATATATACTACCATAGAAAAACACTATATACGATTGCTTCAAGTTTGACTGAAAAACAATATTTTCAACTGATGCTTGCCCCATTCGCTCATACAGCAAGAATACGTGACTGGCAAAGAGAAAGCAAATTTGACTTACTAGAAGATGATAGTCTGAAATATTTGTTACTCCATATGCCACATTGAGAAACTGCCATATTGTAACTAATACATTATTATTTATTATGAGAGTTGTTTTGTTTATTTCCCACGTAAACAGAGTGCATAAGTTTGTGAACCTAATTCATTATTAAAATTTAAAACCATCCATTTATAAGATCTTGGCTCTAGCATTTAGCATTTTAACACTACTGTAGCGGTCTCTCATTCACCTCACCTCAGAGAGGGAATCTGTGCAAGATGCTGTGTATTTTACTTAAGTAGAGCAAACTAGTTTCAGATAATTCCGCATAGAGCGTTCAGATAAGCTTGAAACAATAACAACGTTTCATTTGATAAAACTTGCGATCTCGGCAGACTTTTATGCCCCAATTTCAGAAAGTCTCACAAAAACATCTACTAAATTAGCGTAATACATACCATTACCTTGATTATGTTGATGCCATCATTTGTTCTGGCATTATTGCAGTAAAAATCACTCACAATACGTGAACCAGATTCACGTATAGATCTTCAGTGCACATACGACCAAGGCCTTATTTTATATTGCAACTTTACGCAAGACATAATTATCCGTTAATGAACATCATGAAGATTGAAATATTTGCATCTCTGCAGACTTCACTCAATCATCTTTATACGAGGGAAGGGTGAGCCAACAGACCATGCATGTAAAAGTAGAATTGCTTCTAGAAGTTGTTTGTCTGGATCATGTTCTATAAACTGCTCCAGTTCCATGGTCAACATAACCAGTTCACGTTGTTATTCATAGATCTTATTTCAAACTGTATCAGTGTGTGTTGTTCTGCAGTAGCCGTGCAATAGTATGGTATGCAGCTGTGCAGCAGGGTAGGGCATGTCTCCAAGGTAACGCGGTGACCGCGGTTTGCATAGCGACCCAAATCTTGTCGCACAGTCATGTCTTCCAAGGTCACTGTCTAATTACTTTGGAAATAACAAAATTGTGTTACTTTAAGGTCGCGTCTGGGCGTTGGTACGAAGTAAGAAAATAAGTCAAGTTCTGTTGATTACCATAATCAATGTGTTTGAAGACTTGTTTTTTTGTGTGGTGAATCTGCTGAGAAGCTGCAATTTTAAAATAATCTTTTATTCATCGTTTTTAATTACCATAATTGACTGTCCAAAGGGCTTTGTGATCTTAATAGCGTATTCGGCAAGTGTACATTGCAATAATTACATGTAATTTCAGGCGACGTAAATTGCTCTGATGGCGTTGTTTTCGTCTTAGAGTAATCTTCTTTCGTTGTTTACGCCATCCTCAATTATATCTTCAGGATATACTAAATCCAAAAATTACAGAACGCTATTGCGTCATCAATATATCAAGAACAAGAGTTTGTTCACAGATGATGAGGGAATTTGAAGGTCACCCCTCCTTCATGCTTAACCACTCCACTGACTTAGGCCCCACCACTTCCACACTTGTTGAAGACCGGTAACTTTTGAATCAAAGGATTGATACTATGGCTGAACATATTTTTACATTTAGTGGAGAGCGAATGATGATATTGATAATATCATACCATTATTGCATGATGGGTTAATTTAGCCACAAAGTAACTCGAAACACTTAAAACCGCCGGTAAAAGAAACCGGTGACCAATACACTAACACTGGCATTGGATATCACGGGCGAAGGGGACGAGCAAGGATATAGATTATTAAACATCTGAGGGTATAGGCTAGAAATAAGTATAGTGAAATTACGCGTGCTCAAGTCTCCACTTACAAGTACATCCCTCAACTTATTTTTATTGATTGGAAATATTTGGGTTTTACACTTCTCACGTTTAGTTTTGTTTTCACCGCTGTATGTAGTTTTATGCCAGCTCTTTCAAAATCGTTTAAAACATAATGAAGATTATACTCATCTTGTTGTTCCAAAGCGCGGGGATAAGTATAGCCAAAACATTTACAAGTGAAATTTCTACCCCACTAAAACTGTGCCACCGTCAAGAGTTCCGACCTTGACGCTCATGCATTCGTCCTTGAGTTCATCAACCCCTTATTATGACATCCTGTCTACACTAGTGTCTACGTCATGCTTATATTAAGCGGTGTGGTATGATTACTGTTATAACATTCTACAACTTTTCAACGTTGAGTAACCACTTTGCCATTATCATTTTCACAATTCCGAATAAACTGTTAGTCCGCCTACGTAACTTGATATCCGAGAACACCTTGACATTTCTTGTTATTACTCATCTCTCGAACAAGGCTATCACACATTCTTAGACGCGCGTGGAAAGTGCAGATCATGACTTCGATATTAGATAGCGATGCAGCGCAGACAACGGCAGCAGTATAATCAGACAGACAGACAGACAGACAGACAGACAGACAGACAGACAGACAGACAGACAGACAGACAGACAGACAGACAGACAGACAGACAGACAGACAGACAGACAGACAGACAGACAGACAGACAGACAGACAGACAGACAGACAGACAGACAGACAGACAGACAGACAGACAGACAGACAGACAGACAGACAGACAGACAGACAGACAGACAGACAGACAGACAGACAGACAGACAGACAGACAGACAGACAGACAGACAGACAGACAGACAGACAGACAGACAGACAGACAGACAGACAGACACAACAGTAAATGAATAAGAAAGCCTGGCTGTCTATCGCATCTATTTAGCCAGGTTACCTCATCCCAAATTGAAACACGATAGCCTAAACGCTACCATTTGTTATAAACTGTACGATCAGTTGGGTTGGAGACCGAGTTGTCTTCGCGTGTGAACCAGCCTCGGCACCACGGGTTGGTGGAGTGGAGGAACCAGCTTCATCCTTGCGATATAGGCCGCAAAGAGAACTGGCTACGGCCCAACCCCGATGATAGATTATCTTCTTGGTTTCTTTCATCATCAGTCATCTTTTACTTAATGTCTTGATTAGCTCCTGTCAAACTAGTTGCTTAAATATATGTATTTATTGGACTTGACGTTTCTTATTATGCCACGCAGTAAGATTGAAAAATTGCTGATCATTAATTAAGATTATTTAACGAGTGGAAATACTTAGAAAAATAACGACGGTATATACCGCCTTCGATAAGTTGCAGTTTTCTGCAGCTACTTGAATGAAGCAGTTACACAAACTACAAATCCCCCATTCACTATAATCAACAGGTATAGTAGTGTACACGCTACGATACATGGTCACTCTCAGCCCACCCTCCTCCTCTGCGTTTTCATTGAGAAATGTCGCTTAGTCACTGCAGCACAGACAGCTGCAAGTGTGGGTTGATTGAGCCATGTACATCAAAGCCGGTCGCAGGACAATCCCCACCAGACACCAGCCGTGTGCATATACTGAATACAAAACGTAGGTACCGTACTCTAAATAAATATATTAAAAGTAATATTTTATGTGATTTCCATAAAAATAAGTGCATCGCAATATAATATATACCAAAATCAAAAAAGGTAAAGAAGATAAACTGTAATTGGAAGAAGTGAAATATTGAGAACACGATCCGCCTGAAGGGGTCGGGTATGTTTGGCAAAATTACTGGCTTCTTCGAAAAGAGTTCGAAAATACATTGATGATTTAAATCTAACATTTATAATAACAATAATTTTTCTTTGACGCAATAAAAGTCATAACTTATACAACGGGTAAAATAAATGTAAGCGGCAATAATGCAATATTACTTATATTAACCAATTTTTCACGGATAAAACTAATCTGCGAAAGCCACGCTTATGTCTGTGAGTGCAATGCTACTTTACCGGCCACTAAGGAATGAGTCCCTTCCCAGCAACTAGTCGCATTTGGCAGACGACTTTTCCAAATATTAATCGGATCAAGATGTGTAGTTGCGTGCTTTTACCTTTCTCAGCCCAGATAATGTAAATTATAAAACATATTTAAAACTTCATAAATAAAATCAATGATTTTTTACATTTTGGATTTTGATTATTGGATATTCTCGGGATTGACCATGGTTTAAATTTTTTTATTCTTATGACAAATAATTTTAAAATCGAGTATAGCTTAACATTTAAATTAGAATTAATGCCCTGGACTGTTTGCATGCAAACTTGGGATGTTTTCGGTATTTTAAACATCACTATAATTATGTATATCTTGAACTTTCCAGCTTTTTCTATCATTGATTCCAAACAGCATTCGTAGTCATTAAAGCTAACACCTAATCATGAAGCATTATTATGATTTCAATCATAATCAATGTGCTGAAGAGACTTATATAAGGCGGCAGTAAGTGTTCAACGATCGCACGCTGTTTCTACAACGCCTCGGGGTGGTATAAATACAGCACGTGGTCGTGACAATGGCGGCCGACGTGGTTACAATCAATCGGTAAGACAACGCTATTCTTATATAATATTATGGCGTTTAGAGTTAAGCGATCGCACGCTGTTTCTACAACGCCTCGGGGTGGTATAAATACAGCACGTGGTCGTGACAATGGCGACCGACGTGGTTACAATCAATCGGTAAGACATAACGCTATTCTTATATAATATTATGGCGTTTAGAGTTAAGCGGTCGCACGCTGTTGCTACAACGCCTGGAGGACATGAGCACGTGGTCGTGGTAATACCGGACCTCGTGGTGGTGTAGAATGTCTGCGCCGGCCGTGGTTGCGATGGTTGCGAGTTGGACTGAATATCACAAACTTTCAATTAATCTTACGTGATCAGCTGACCTGGTTATGATTATCTTCTAGTTCTGTTGCGCTCAACGCATATTTTATAATCTAGATTGACTGCATTCGCCGTTGTTTGTGTGGTGTAGAATGCATACCTTAAATGAAAACTGCATTGTAATGTGTCGAGGTAATTTCCTTGGCAGTAGGTCAAAATACATGTTTAGCCGCGTGGAATTTAATGCAAGTTGTATTAACAATTGTTATAGACTTGCTTTAATGATGATGGAGGAAAGAAATATTTTTAATTTCACTAATTTGATAGGCTACAATGTTATCTTGACAGAAGTGATATTTCCTAAATTACCGTTTTTGGAAAGAAAAAACTGCTATAAACTTTTTTCGATCATATTATTTAAAAATTCACAAATCAAGAAAATACCACAAGTATTTCTTTCGGAACAGACCAAGAAAAACGAATCTTTGCGAACGTCACAGGAGAAACCAGTTTTATGAATTACGATAAAAACTTCACATGCGCAGTTATAAACTTCCAAGTTTTCTCGCAATGCTATAGCGCGATAAAATCATACCCAGCCAACATGGAGCTGCATGGAGGTCAACGTTTTATACCCAAAATGTATTATGTGAAACGGAACAAGTTTCTTAGTATTCGGTTTGGTTCTTCGCAACTGTTGCAGATGGCGATTGTTTCCGTTCAGAACACAGGAGAAACATCTTAACTACTCATGCACAATTGCACATAAATCCGATGTCTGGAAATGTATCACTGCAGCTTTCTAGATGCATTATCTGAAGTCTCGGTGGCATCAACGATGAATAGATATTATTTTCTTTGAGGTAAAGGTTATATAGGCGCGTTGACGCTAACCTCTTGTGGCCCCGAGTTGAGTTGATGTGAACCGTTCTGAACTTTATACTAACCGGGTGGGGTGGGTTCAAAGCTACCCATAAGGTTGAATTTTATGTTCGTCTTCCGCTATTCCTCAACATCATTATCACCGTCAAACTCGCCGCCATGTCCTTAATTGATATCTGTTTTCCGCAAATGTAATCTAGATCACGTTTAGACATAAAAATGGTTTCATTATTCATAGCATTCAGTGTTTATTGTGAATATGTTAAATAAAACTTGCAGCTTCTTTATCCATATTTGGAGAATTTGTAATACACATCTAAGCTAACTTTAATGTAACCATTTATATAATAAATGGTCAGTTAAAAAGGTTTTAGTAATATTTGCCCATTTTGTGTTTAGAACAGTGGTTCATTCATACAGTTATTTATGGTTTTAAATTAATTCACAAACTTTGTAAAACGAAATAAATACGGTGTATTTCATTGTAGGTGGTATGTGTTGACATATAATTTTATTAAAATTATACATTTTATTATTTATTTCCGACTTTATTTCTCTGGTTATAAATTTAGAGGTCATAGCACCTCAGTTACACCAGAACAATGACGTCATCAGCTTATTCCTCTCTATTCTTCTAGACACGAAGAGTCGGCGTTCAGTGCAATGACTATCTGATACAACGTGTTTTACGAAGCGTCTCACCCCGTTCCCCTCTGAACCTCATGTGTCATAGTGTCATGCACTGAGAAGTGGCTTCATTATAACTTTCAGTTTCGTTCGCGTCTGGGAATGACTCTGCGATCAACACCGTGAAGCAAAAAGATTATATCGAACTTGATAATCTCGCACTAATTGCTTCATTCAATTAATTTTATATCCTAGTATATAATAAAACGAAATTTCCTTTGCGGAATGATTTATGAAACGTAAGTAAATCATATTATGTAAAACAAATTTAATGCATAGACGCGTATTTGCTTCGTCGCTTGCGGACACCTCAGATAGTATAAACATTTACCGTTTCACTTTTTGAAATTAAAATTTTATGTTTCGCTTGACTCCGGTACGCTTTCGTTTTTTTAATTTTGTTTATTTTCTTACATTTTTGTTGCTTCCTAAATCTCTGGCTTCACACATTTTTTACAATGTCTAATTTACACATTAGAAATTACAACTAGTACAATTAATGTTTTTTGCACTTTATATTCAAATTTTCTTACTCAAAAATAATTACGTTACTGCACTTCAACTTTGTATTGTTTATTTGATTTTACATTCGTTTAATTCATATTCTATCATGTTATAAAAATTATACCTACACAGTTAAATAATATGCGTACTCTTCATATTATTTTGTTGTATACCAATATTAATTGTCTGATAAAATTATTATAATATGCTGCTACTAGCGTAATTAGTATAGACATAGTTCCGTAGTCATAATATTTTTTTTGCAGTTACGAAATGTTATTACTTTCTGGCAATATATGTATACTAGTGAAAACAGTCTAGTTTTAATAGATTTAGTAAAGGGGATCAGTACCTGAGAGGTACTGGAACGAACATACGAGAAATAATTAATTTATTATCTCCCTCTTTCCAACCACGCCTCCGCAGCATTTTAATTATAAGTTCGAAACCGTCGTACAGGAAAACGGTGGCCGCTCATGTGAATGAGTGACACCAACCTTGGCTTTGCTAACGGCAATTCTGCTCGAACAATGGTCCGTTAACAAGGAAATGCAGTAGTCATGGGACGATTCCCATCCTCCCGAACTCAAATCCAATATTTGGATGATGATGGCCAGTGAAAGTAATTTCTTCCCAATAACTACTTTCCCTTGAGGCGCTCCCATGTATGTCCCAGTCGATCCGTTGTCAGCCGAGACACTTGTGTTATGTATACTAACCTTGCGTAACCAACGGGATTCCTATACTAATGTATTTAGCAGTGATGCTGTTGTTTACAATGAAGTAACAGTCTTAACACTTTCACTCTTTCTGCGTTAGTTGATGATGCGGATGTTCACGCGTACGCACGCTGGAATGTGCGTAAATATACAGATACGCACCTGTCTTCTCGGCGACACATCTAGATACTTACGCAAACATTTTGCTCGAGGCTAAAAAGAAATCAGTTAAAGAAGTCAAAGGTTGAATACTTTTTAAACAATTTCTTAATTTTATCGATGGTCATTTGGTGGATATTTGTTTCACCACTGCGAGGATCGAGCTGAACAATGAGATGAGGTGAAAGTGTGGGTTGAGGTTAGGTGTGTTGTTGTGTGATGTGATGTGATGTGGGATGCGATGCCTTGGAGACCGCGACCGCGTGTCAACGCCACTGGCGCGACGACCCCACGCCACTGAGCCGGGAACCTCCTAGAACAGAAATACGTGAATAAGATTTGGGGCTTACTAGGTAGACGTGAATAAACATTTGGAAGCTCCATGACAATTGAAATGCAGTCTGGAGCAGACGTTGACTTATAGTACAGTTACCGGGTCACCGCCGTCTTCATAACGCCTAAAGAGAATCCGGAGACCTCCTGTTCGATACTCAACTTCTTTGTGTGGAGGAGATGCGCATCAGTGCTTCACAACTCACATCCACGTATAATCAATCAGACATATCTACAAGTAACGTTGATTTTTCTTGAAACCCTGGCTTAGAGAAATGGTAATGCGTAGTTCACGTTTCAAGATTACTTTTTCAAAATATATTACACTAGTTTACTTCATAATGAACAATTTACCTAGCTCCTGGTAGGCACAATTAATATACAAGCCAAACGATACCGACTAAAGACTCGTTTCTTTACAATTCGTTTTTGCTATAACTATTCTACTACTTATTTATTTTCCTATTGCCACATGTAAGTTATAAGTGACAATTTTTTTAAGTACTTTTTCTTTATTCTAGAATATTCTTTCCCTCTCAACGGTCCCTCGCCCCCCCCCCCCCCTCCCACCCCCTGGCCCTTTCACATAAGCAAACACATTGTTTGAAGCAGAACACACGCATACCGTTAATACTTTGCAATGTTTCGATATTCAGGTTGCTTATAATATGTCAAAATCAAATTATGTCACCTATTATCGTGGTTGGTTGTCAAGGGAAGCTCTACCATGTCAAATAGCTATACTGTAAACACTATAATGTTTATATATAACGGCATTGCCTATAAACAGCCTTGCCAAACAAGCTATACAAATCTTGTTAGTTTCCTGCGGGCGGGTATTCAATTAAATGTAGCTGCACAGTAATGTTCTCTTCCCTAGAGATCTCGTAGGTTTTACGGTGGGCACACTTTAGTTCGCATAATTAAGAACTATTTTGGCAATATTTGCAAACGAACCAAAATTGGCGAACATTAATTAAATCTTGTGATTTAAAAATAATTATAACTATTCACCTGCAATATATTTGAACACATACTTGCATCATTCTCGAGGTCTCACGCAAGTAACATGAACTCAGTATAGTACGCAGCTTAATTAGCCTAATTCTATTTGAAATCGATTTTATGTGGGCTATAGGTAATAAATGTGTAGGAATGTTTGGCTATAGCTCGTATATCTAGCTTCAATGTAAAACAAGTTTTCACGACGTAATCTTTCGAAACGTAATGAAATTAGTTAAATTCACACAACATTTAAAGCGATTAAACGTATTACTTACAGCCAACATGTCTAGGTCTATTGCAATAGTGGATACTATACGGCACGACCCCTAATAACTTACCAACATATACAACAGTATTCTTTTACCTATTGCTGATTTATACCGTTAAACCGGTTGCATTGGTCCAAATTTAACTTGATCGGATTCTCCGTTCGGCCGCTATTGCGAGAAAGAAAAACAAACAAACAAACAAACAAACAAACAAATAAACAAACAACAAAATAATTTGTCACAAACGTAGAACGGGGACGCTTGCTACGCTCGTACAAGATTTACAGGTATTGCGGCCGCTAGTACATGCCTTGACCATGTTATTCAAAAGACAATGAATGATTCGTTTGAAATCGGTTCATTTCATTCTAATGAACCAGAATAACATTATCAAATGGTTGAACATGAGTTTGACTTTGATCAACAACTTATTTGCGTTATAAACTCAGAAATGAGGACAATAAATACAACTATACAATACACACTATCAACAACGAGAAGTTTCCTTGTATTTTCGATGTATTTTCACATATTTAAATTTCACCTGATACATTAATAACAATGACGATAACGGTACTGATAATGATACGTATTGTTGTTGTTTTATGACGTAATCGACAGCTAGGTCATATTATGAAGATCCATCACACATCCCCAGGTCGTCATACGAGGAATCACAATAGAGGCAAGACCAAATGGGAGGAAGAATGTCAAAATGGTTTATCGGGGAAAGAGGCAGAGTTTTCTTTTGTTGCCTGTTACGACTGGTAGAGTTATCCTTGGCCAAATTCTACTCCAGGCCCAGACAGGGAAACGATACTGATAAGTGATAACGATGGATTAAAGCCTAGTCTTACGCTGAATTATCGTTGGATCCGGCACTGTGAACGTATAATGTATAATCATACAGACAATCTCATGTGATATTTCCTTTAACATGCACAGCCGACCGAAGAAACTCATCTGACACCACTCTGCTGGTACCAGACAAAATTAATGCAACAAACTGATAAGAATTCGCGTTAGCTTTGCTTGAAGGTTGATTCCTGTTTCCTATATCCACAAAGAACGTGAGTTCGTTCACCGGTAAACTGGAAGTTGCACAACGCTGTTAAATAAATTTGGTGTTATAAACTAGGAACTGAATTGCACCGGTATAACGTTTGAATTAACAGTACAACGAAGGACGTATAAATCACAACAAAATTAAAATTGAATTTACCGGAAAGCCTGGTAATTGTAACAAATTTACGATGTATATCATTCATATAATTCAACTAATCATCGCACCACTATAGATTCTAAAATGCATCTTAATCTTGGAGCTGTCTAAAATCAGAAGCAGTCTAAAAAACTTACAATAGAATTACAACCATGACTCTTCTTTCTTTGACCTAGTAAACGTAACATTGTAAGGTTACTGTTAACTGAATTAATAATGTCATTTATATTTTTAAATTAATTTCCATATAATGTATGTGTTTTGTATCTTATATATTTTAAGCAGTAACCACGCTGTTTAGAGACAAACGTATGAGAGGAAAGGATAATTCTTTGACTAATGCAATACCACAGTCGCTGATTAAAATATATCACACAATCACTGACGCAGCGCAATCTATAGTTCTATATCATGACCTTAAAGTGGCAAGAGCACCGGTACTTGGTACAATAGGATCTTCTTTCGAGTCTCTGTGTCCGCGAAAGGAAAGTCTCTCAGAAAAATGAACGTCATTGATAAACAAAGATAGGGTTTACAAATTTGGATCGGAACGGAAAATGTGCCTGAGAAACCTCTTACAGAAAACAAATGGGTAACCGATAACAGCTTGGACTGAGTATTGAAATGTAAAAACCTGTAAATAATCACGGAGCAAGTATAAGCGAGTGCATAAATGTTGACGAAGTGATGTGAATACGTGTCAGGATGTATAGAGATGTCTTGATGCGCGTCATTCCCAGTGATATCTCTATTACATTGAAGTACAAAGATGGTTTCTTTCTGTACGCACTGCACTGTGATTGTTTAAAGTAACATGTTTTGTTGTCCAATTATACGAAATCTCCCACCCCGAGAAATTTATAATCTCTACAACTCTTCTATTGTATGATATTCATTCTTTCTTCATGTACGGTGTACCCTTGTGTCTTTGAACATTATTTTTCATGTTCTATTCATGTAGGCTGCAGTGCAGAGGGCCTTCATTTCAGAGTAAGTCATTGAGAACGACTATTGGCCGGTTAGTCCAAGCTACTACTTGGCTATGTCATGAAATGTGAGTGACCACAAAGACAGGGTCTCGTGATATACCGAACTAACAACTTTCTTGCAAGCTTTGTCTGTGTTGTACCAAGAAGCGAATGTCCGAAACCACGATCACAATATTGACAACATTATGAAACGTTTGTCCTGTATTCTTCGCGACTTTTCTAGAAGTGTTCCCGACTTTCGCTTTCCTTGATGTTATTAATCTTCCAATCAACTTGTTACAACACAACTTCTCTAAATAGCTGAGAATGAGAACACAATAATTCCCAAGAAATACTTCTTTACCAACTCGTTGCGAGCGAACGTAAATAGTAAATCCATAAAAACTAATTCCTTAAAATCATCATAGCGCGAGTGTGCCCGTTTGAATGTGGTTAGTGCGCGGGTATACAACAGCTATTTGTTGTAAATGGGCAGACATTATTTGGCTTGAATGATCATTGTGTTTGTGGGAAGCGATGATAATAAGATATGAAAGTGCGGATGCCCCGTATGAAAGTGCGTAGACAAGGTGCGTGTTTAGTGGGTTACTTAGACCAGGGTTAGCCAAACCGTTTATTGGCACGATCAACCACTTAATGATAATGATATCAATTTCACGTTCACCGCGACCCATATACATACATAAGCATAATAAAACGTTATATTATTATACTCACCACACATGTCCCTTTCTGTCAGTTTTACTGACCACAGACAATATTATAAAGCTACGGTTACTATTATAAAACCACAGATCGAATGAAAAATATTAAAGCACGTTCAGTTGTTGTCATATATACCAGTACCACAAACAATCCGTCTCATATCAATGTATTATTACGCATGCAACAGGTTGAAGGAATATTACTATACTTGACAAATATTGCACACACATTATTTTTGACATAGTTTCCACTATAGCACTGACATATAAACAACATCAAGCCATAGCCTATTTGAAAAATAAAAAAATGTGCAATGTGCATATTTTAGTAATATCAAATTTATTGAAATTGATAACATAAAATTGATAATTACTTTTTAAGAGAAATACTGTTAAATAGGTACTAACAATTAAACTACCAATTTACATATAAGTTACATTTAATTGACTGCTTTGACGGAATCCTGAAAAATCCTTGAAAATACTTCAGCGTGGCGTCATAAAGTCAAAAAAAGTATTTTACGTCCGACCGTCGGTGGATGCAACTGGTAAAGCGCGCGAAGCGGCAAAATAACCCATGCAGTCAATTTTGTTTTGTTTAAATAAATCCATGTAGTTCTATCTACCGGTACCATGTCTTTTTAATTTCCGTTACATTCCGCAACGTCTTTAATCGTAATCATCTTTACTGTTTGTTTACACAATTACCGCCACGCGAACACAACAGTGTCACGGTCCACTCTTTGGAGACCCTGACTTCGAAAACACCGGCTGAACCCAGAACAAATTGCTGCGTTGTTCACATTAAATCTCTCTCGTCCCGTACACGGGCGTTCTGCCAACACTGAGCCCTTGAACCATGTCAAACTCAGCCATCCATGTCAAACCGCAACAACACAGATACAAACTGACCTTACCAGATTCACTATTGCATCGCAATCACAACTATTTCGTACACAACATTTTGAAATATAAGTGATATTCTTACCGAGGTGGGAAAATCGTGCGGCGTGAGTCAAATCTAACATATACATCTTGATGTCTAACTAAAGGCGTTTGCCTTGTTGTTAATCATACTTCTTACGCGTGTAATTCATGTCTGCTAAACGAACAGACAAGGACGTAAGCATGCACGTTACCCTCTGCTGGAGTTTACGACATAACATAATAAACATGAAAAATGTGCGTTTACTAAATTATACACATTAGAAATAATAAGAGTGGATTAAAATTTTATGTAATCATTTAGTAAGAGAACAGATACACCTCAATTATTTTCAATTGAAGGATTCCTGAAGGTTTATTTCAAAATTAGACCAAATTAATGATGTAACATTCCGTGATGATCAAGATTCATGTCAACAAGTGATTTCTTCCACGCCGGTTTTCTCCATGGGAGGTGGTTGTCACTCACGCTAAATGACGCGTGTCCCGATGGCTTTTCTTTGCTCGTAAACATACTTTACAACGGATTGGAGAAATTCTTTTAAAGTACTTGTTTGGAAGATCAAATGGTGATCTACGTCCTTTATGGAATTTTAAAATGTACCTAACGTGGTGATATAGTAATTGGCAATACAATGAAAAAATTAATAAATGCACACAGGTATAGCTAATGTTACTGACTAAATTTTATTTTATTCAGATGTTTATTTAATTCTTTTTTTGTGGTATTTTGCATTAAACATGCGGCTGTTTCTTCGTTTTCTATACAAAAGCATACTGGGATTTTTTTCTCGAACAATAAGTCAGTCAAGTGGGTGGTTTTAAATGACCGTTATGTTTCAATGGAGAACTGAGATTTGAAATTATTTTGAAGAATCATTAACGATAGCACACATTTTATTTGATTGTTAACTAGCGACACAACCAAATGTTATAATAGCTTGAATATTTTCGAAAATTATCATGAAAAACAAAAGGAACCATGACTGACGCGGGATTCGAACTAACGCCCTTTTGTGTTTTTTTGGGGGGGATCGCGGGGGCGGTAAAATCAATCGATCTTTCCCCAATTCACAATTCACGTCGAGCAGTTTAAAAAAAACACGAACACACAAAACTACCCACATATACACAAGTGAGAGACACATTGTCATTATCTCAAACACCACTATCGCTATAAATACGCGACTTACTCATAACATCAAGTACAAAATTAAAATACAATTATTAAACTTATTTAAAATAAACACGTACGTATCAGCCACCTGAAGTGCTGTGTTTTAAATGAGAGAACCGCAAGTTTGTACTGACTTTCTTTTAATTGACCAGTGGGAAATAGTCCAGTAGTTTTTGTTATAGATTTTATACTTCCCAGCAATTAGGGAAGTTACTTAACTTTTTCCTGATACCCAGTGTGGGTTTGCATGGGTATTTCCTTGTCTAGCCTGGCAAGACAGATCACTGATAGGAATTATTTATCTTGTATTTTGCAATATTTGTCATTATTATTATCATATGTTTTATTAGGGCCCGGTGTGATGGTAATTAATAATTATTGTACCATTATTTTTATTATAACAACAAAAAAATACAACGGAGAAAACTTTTTTTTACATTGATGTGGGAGGGGATAAAGAAAGCGAATGACCAAGGGCACGGGAAAGGGAGTAGAAATTATATTTATTGGTAAAAGTTTGTTCTTCATTGCAAACATTGAGATTGTTCTACGCGCCTTAGGTGGAACGCAATTGATGAAGAGAAACTTGATGACTAATTCACATTATGATTACTTTATAAGTGGTGTTAAACTGTAGTTTTACAAAAATTATTGTGTGAGCACTCTCTGGTTTCCTAATGCGTGATTAATTGCTGTCTTCATCGTTCATTTAAAGTCATAAAATACATTTGTGTATCCTAACGTAGAATCCTTTCGTGTAATGTAATTCTCCGTATCAGTCATTTGTTTGTCTACAATAATGACTTCGTGTACGGGATGGTGGCCGCTATGTGTAGGAACTGCAATACCTCATGTACGGGAGTATGGCCGCCAACAATGCCAGTTACGTCACGTTAATATAAAAGACGTTTTTCAGAATTGATGAGGACCCTTAGATAGAGCTTATCACGTCCCTCTAGACGAATAAGGAAACTAATAGAATAAGGAAACCTTTGAAACAACATTGTCATGGATTGCCCGTGGTGGGAATGGAGCTCGCGACCTTCCGATATTAGAGTATCGCGTGCTATCACCGAGTCACCTCCGCCCGTAAAAACAGTGCTTGTATTGTTGTAGAATTATTACGTATGCGTTGGGTGTCACAGATTACTTCTTATTTCCCACAATAGAGACGACGTAAACTAAAAGCATTGTCCCGACAACAGACGCGGTTATTTATAATTGCTTATGTCGTTTCCTCGTTTGTCGTGACCGACCCTTACTTTAATACTTGTCGTCTCCATTTTGTCTCCCACAGCAATGAAATATTACAAAATTCATGATAAGCCCTAAATTTCTACATCCCCACGTACAAGGTCCATCGAAAATGTCGACACAATTCGGTTTCCGGACACCATAAAGACAATGATCTAAAAAAAAATACCTCATCAGTTATCATGTATTCATTACAATAACGGTAAAATGTTTTCAAAATGTCTGAAAATTTCAATCTCCGGATTCTACTTAAACTACAGCCTACTTAAGAAGCAATCACAGACAGAATGAAACTTATAAGTACATTGGACGTAATATTGATTTGTTCCTGGCGTTACACAGTTGTTTGAGACTGCAACTGTGGTCACATCTGTAACTTATGTACAATCCCGTATTCAGGGGCGTCGGAACCGGGGGGGCAGGGTGGTCAGTCGACCCCCCTGTGCTTGCACAGGGGGGGCGAGAGTATCATCTCGCCCCCCCTAAAAAAATGGCCAATATGAATTAAATGCATTTTAGAGTACAGATTCCGCTTATTCCTTCAAGCGATTTCAGAGGCTGGCTGCATGGTAACTGACAGAATTTTTTTTTACAAAATGTTGCAAAGTCAGCTGGAAAATTCGCCCCCCCTGGAAAAATAGACTTCCGACGCCCCTGCCCGTATTTCCCGAGACTTCTATGCTGGCAGCAAAGCGACATTAACTCGCAATGTAAAGAATTGGCTAGACAATATGTATACGTATTAAATACAATAGGACACGTCCCCAAAATCATGTCGATTGTCCCCAAAGTTATGACGAATATAATATATTCGTCATAACTCCTCAATATTATTGACAAACAAGAAAGAAACATTACTAATACAGCTACCAATTTTTAAACCATTTCTTTTATGAACTCAGCAATATAATTATCAAAATGTGTTTCTGCTGCGCTAATAAGCTATTTTTTAACGGTAATTCGGGTCGGTCACAATTTCTTCGCATGTCTTCGTTTCTGAACCTATCCGGAGCCCTCATCAGTCGCATCCTGAGTCGGCCTGACGACAGCGTCTAGAGAGATCCAGAAACATAAACATGCACCTGAAATGAAACCGACGTGCTGTTAAAAAATGCGGCTAATTGTATAGTTTAAAACACAGATGTGGTTTAAAGCATTACAGAGTGCCATGCACGAAAGTCTCTAAAGATACATGCAATATTGGAATGATGGAACTAGTACTAGTAGGTGCTGAATTTATCTTTTGAAAGAATATGCGCATTCACTAGCAGAAATTTCTTTGTAGTTAGAAAAACGTAAAGCGGCAAAGATTTTAAACACCAAAGAAAAGGAAACTTATCGGCGTCCCCGATACCACAAGAATGTTGCACTTTTACTTTCATTCGCAAGTGAATTGTGCACTAGAACTGGCGCACAATTACATCCGGAAGCGGACTGATACATGTGGCAACAGCCACGGTGCTACTCCCAGGTGTGTCTGCCGACTTCCGCGGACTCGAGATGTACACCGACGCGAAGAAGTCTCCACGTTATGTCACAGCGATGACGACATGTCCAGCGGTGAGCAAGCAACCTGTTCAGCGCCGCTTCATTGGAGTGGAGACACACATTACTTGTTTGGAGATGTAGCGCGTTGAAAGTGAAATGAGTTTAATCGACCGTCAAAGCTATGCAGCGGTAAATATACCAAACGAGTTGTACGGGCGTAGAAATTAGGCTAAACTTGTATGTGAGATTTACTGTGCCAAATGTGAGGCTTATGCTTTTAATTATCTATATGCACCTTCGCAGGTACAGTATTCGACTCCTATGAAATGCGGTGGTGGTTTAAAGGGGTACATAAAACGGAAATTATTAATCCTATTCCTGTGCCACATTTATCGACGAAGATCATTCTTGTTTCACGTCACAGAGAATTATTGTTAACGTGCAAGATGAATCTTTGAAGGTTCATATTATTTATGTTGCTTCAGCACTTGTGTTTGTATGTAAAGAAGTTTGTAAGAAAAACTACGTGTCCAACAGTTTTTGGTATACGACTTTTTTCTTCCGCCGGTTCAAAACAACCATTTGTACCGGTTTACGTCAAAATTCATGTAACAAAAACTGTTTACGGCATCGTTTTCTCCAAACTTTAACACATGACCAAATTTGTGTTAAAAACACTGAATAAATTACTATAAACCTTCGCACTTTCATCTTACTCGGTAATTTTAGCTTTCCGTGACGAGAATCTAAAAAGTCATATCATTATATCGTATTTACTTTTCACACGTTCCTGAAATGGGTAAAACTCGAAAACGGCGTCTGGAATGCACTATAATACGAGTTACATTGTTTACCACTACACGTCTTCATCTCTGAGCACCAGAACTTACCACATGTATCCTCATCACGTTTCAGATGCGAGTCGTCCACGGGGTGGTCACGTGGTCGTGCCTATGCCTGTGCGTCGCAACCCTAGCAGCTGCACGTAAGTGATTGCACACACCTCCATTCACACGAGTAACGCGTTGCGAAACGGTTCTTCCTCAGCAGATTCTGATATCACATGAATGAGGAAATAGTCTCTTATTTGAGGTTAATTAAGTTCTTCAGATGGTGATGACCTGTATGCATCCCTACACGGATGAGGAACTGCAGCCTTGAGACTCACTTCACAATTAACAATGACCATCTTGTGTAATAAGTTATTCTTTTACAAGGTCCTTTTACGGTTCAAAGGTATTTTCTCTAAGAGTGTTCGTAAATGGAAAGAAAATATAAGAATGAGAGAAATTTTGAAGTCATGAATAATACATAACAGTAAACAAAACAAAAACGTATATATACACGTTAAATTATTGTATTAATTAAAATCTTCATGTAAACTTATCTATGCATGTTGCATGCAATTAAGCTGCATAGTGCATAATTCATAAATTCTCGGGGCAATTTGTACGTGGTAAGTGTAGAATATAAACCATGCCATATATTCTAAGTGACGATAACAATTAAATAGGTGCATACAATAAGATCCAATTCATAACACAAGATCAAGGCAAGTGTTTTCGCTACTAAAATATTCTATGGGTACCTCTTGAACATGAGAAACATGCAACGAACGATACGGGAGCCCAACTGAATAACGCATCAGAAACTGTTGGTCATAAACGTGGGTGGAAACTGTTACGGGGCGAAAGTGGTGACATGTATTTACACCAGAGATGCATGGCCCAGTTACAGTTTCCAAACAAGTTGTTTGTAATGTTGAATGCGTTTGTTTTTACTTTTATATTTTATCGTGTATTCTGCTCTAATTTTTAAATGTTCAAGACAAATTTGGAAAAGTGAACGTGCTCTGTTATCACATTTTTCTGTAAAATTTGCTACATTTGTGAGGACATTTAATCTGCGTTTCTATCAATTGAAAGTATAAAACATAAACATGTTTAATTTGTCCTAACACGATTACCGTTGATCAATATGGAAGCATTACGCGCTAGCTACACAATACTAATTAATTATGCTCATTTGAAACATGCACTGAAGGAACGATGGAAAACATCGAAAAAAGTATCATCAAACATAGGTACTATAAGAATATTATATAGTAAAAAAAAATTGTATTTAATATATATATATATGTATATATATATTATATAAATACACAAATATTACATATTGTGTTTATAATAATAATAGTTATGAAAGTGTTTTGTTTCAGTAAACCCTGGCTTGGCATTGATTTCATGTGGCATAATTATTCTCTATATTATTATAATGATCTATCATATTCACCTCGCGTCTTTGTTAGCATCGGTGTCAAACATTTCAAACTCTATTTTAAAAAACAAAAACTAAAGTGTACCATTTAATATTTCCACAAAAATGAAAACCACATTTAGGAACTCATTATTTTCTTCATCAAAATAAAATATACTCTTACTAAGTAATGTGACAAATCAAGCTTAAAAATAAAACATACATCTCATAAGTATGCGTTTGGGGATACAGTCATCGTCGCCAACGAGTATATCGCCCTCCCCCCCCCCCCCCCCCCCCCAATCCTCGCTTCTCCGACACATGTATAGGAAACAGTTGCTCTTCAAGATAACAATCTCTCTCCAACTTAATTCTATTGTATATTTGAGAATCAAAACTATTAATATCTAGATTTATAGTCCAAGTTCGTAGTAATCAAGTGCAATCCAATCATGTTCCTTTCACTTGTTATAGTACACAACACACAGGTTTCGAAGCCGCGAACCCACTCAAAAGGTGCGCGCGATGACTGAGCTGAGATGATTCACAAAACAGCTGCTTCGCTCAAGGACCACGGCTCAAAGAATGACCTAAACACACATAACTGTACGCGCAAGGCCAAATATTTGAGAAAAGCCGTTAATCAAATTCATTGAAAATAATGTGGGAATACCGAAATAGTGATCTATTGGAAATTTAAACACATTTTGATTGATTGGAGTATAATTAGGTTTAAACATTCTTTTTTCCAGTTATAGCTCATTGAACAAATTAACTTGTGAATCATTGTATGAATCATAAACCGTTTTACCTTGTTCAAATATACATATGCAGATTATTTTAAACGTACCACTCAATCGACGGAAATTTGAGAACTCAAATAAAATCTGTAGTTCTATAATAATCTGATTTTTTTTTTTTTTTTTTGTAATCAACTGTTAGAAGATATGGGGAACCATGTTTAGAGACAACCCCTATATCTTTTACACGACTAAGTGAGGTTCACAAACGCGTACAATGGGGAACATGCATAATGTTTTTTTTAGCATTTTACTAGATTAAGATTAACGTCCTGAATACAAAAATATTTTATTTCGGTGACATAGAATTAAGTTTCATTTATAAAAACGAGCTGAAAGTTTCACACATATTTATGGCGGGAAAAACGGGGCATACGTCACTTGCCATGTATCAGCAATCAACCAATCAAAGAAAGATAAATAACATAACGCTTATTTGGAAATTATCATATCCAAAATCATATAAAATCGAATTAATGTCTAGTTAGCGTAGTAATTAATTTTGAAGCCCAGTTACTATAAAAACAATAATACCAAACCTATTTTCATAGAATATCAGTAAATATTGGGTGTTGTTATTCATATAAAGCAGACTTGACAACGGCTTGCGTAAAAATTTTGACAAGGTTAGCTTGATGACCTTGAAAATGTGATTGTTTCGTCTAGGAGGCGGTGGCAAAGTCCAAGGAGGTTATATGCAAAGTCATTCATATAAGCAGTGATTTTCATGGCATGTGACGTCACATACCGTTTAAAAATAATAGTGCGGGAAACAGATAATCAAAATCTTTGAACATGTATAGAAGTATAATGAGTTAATTTTAAAACTTTTAAATTAGGTTTGTGATGTCTTCAGATGAATAACAATATATTCCACGTACTTTCAGAGCTGTAGAAAATTCATGCAAGTTCCCTATTGAAGTTGTTTTGGAAGCAGAAATAATGTCGTGTTTTTTAAATTACAAATGAGATTGATTTGTAACGTAAATCTATATGACACCTTTTTAGGATCGGTGATTCCAGACTGCAAAAATTGCAATCTGTAAAATTCTATATTTCTTCTAGCACATTTTATTATATTAAACATTTATTTAGAGTTTACGCGGAAGTTGAGAGCTAGTGAACTTCTCATTAGGCGATTACTTTTGTTAACTTAGTTTCTTTGAGAAAGCGTATAATATAAATATTATTTTTTTAAATAAATTAATATTTTCTCTTTTATTTGGATTTGTCTAACTCTACTGACTAAGAGATCGTAACCCTTAGCATTGTCCAACTTAATTCATAATTATAATTATTGGCATTGCCGCATTGGCTTTTCAAATGTTTTAAGATAGTTTTTTTTTTTACATTACTTCAAGTTTATTTTATAATTTATCACTATCACATATCACGTATTACAAAAAGGTGTTATCTATTAGAACTAAGTTTGACAAAACCAGATGTATGATCTACGGAAATGTGATAATACGCTGCTTTGTATTCACAGTACTTCACTCAATTTCCCGCACCTTTAAATTATCTAGATAAAAAAATCTGTCTTATTTTATTTTGTTCTAAACACACTTAGAGTAGGTAGATAAAAATTGGGTCAATGGAGTGAACACACTTGTTCGTGGTTATGTCGTATAAAATCCATGCGAAATAAATTCCTTAAATATTGTATAACGCTTGAGGGGCAAGGCAGGGTAGGGCAACCATAATGAAATCAAGAAATACAAATAGTTTTCCTCTCTACGCATATCTTGAGAGGTGATTGGTCGCATGACCTAGTAGTAACTATACCTCGACCACGTGTGAGCAGCCGGCCGACAGGTCGCGTTCCTTAGATGATTGCAACAACATTGAAAACCTGTCAATCGAGACGATATATTCATTGAAGCAACGCAACAACATCGAAAACCTGATTACAAAAACGATACCTTATTCAAACAATTGAAGCAACAACTAAAACAAGATAAACAACTGGAAGCCTTATTTGGAGCATTGCAATACACCTGAGAACTGTTTCTAAGTATTTATCAAATCTTAGCTGAAATTACGCAATTTTCAAAGGGTTTCAACAATATACTAAGAAATAATCAATTAGCACCCTCGTCCAAGCATTTGACTACACTAAAAAATGACAAAATACCATAAAAATAAACTCACAATATGACGACTCATTCGTCAAGGTATTATTAACGGCATTTATTATCGTATTTGGAAGAGGAAATCGTAAAATTAATGCGACAACACTCGACCAGCAAAATTAATTTTCATAGCATTTTAAACCATTATATAACTCTTGAAATACCCCTTTGTCAAAGCATAGATATAAATCCAACGCAATATTTCAAACCTTTTAAATGAGAAGGAACATTCGTCAAAGTGTCACGGAAATGCAACAATATTTAAAGCTCGTTCATAAACGACATGAATAATTGTAATAACTGTAACCCATGAAAAATCACGACTTCTTTGTCAAAGCATTGCAAGTTGCAACAATAACAATCGACATGACTGACGTCTGTGTGAAAGAAATGCAAACCCAAATTATACAACATGTCACTTATATAAAGCAACCCGACAACACTAACAAATTGTTTAACAATTGTGTCATGAAAACGAACAAGACGTAACCAGACATGATAACGCAATTCTTAAAAAAGTTCCACACATGGAAGTCATTGCATGACGTTCCAAAGATGGAACGAGAAAGAGAGTGCATGAATATTTTACTGTACTGAAAGTTATGCTTTCGATATCACTTCCTTCTACGTTGCGAGTTTAATATCACAAGTGCAATACTTTATACGGGGGTCAACAACTTGTTAAGATCCCTTTCGTTTTTCATTGTATTGACACTTGGATATAGCAAGCATTCTTGGAGAGCGATTGACACAAACGTTTCCGAACGTTTGAGAAGCGAAAGCCAAGAAATAAGCCTATGGCAGAGAACTTTTAATGGGCCAACTTTGGAAGAGTTGTAAAAAATATTGGTAAATTTAATGGACAACTTCCAGCTTAGAATTGTACAAAAAATATTGCTCGTGAACTGCACGAATTACTACCAAATAATGGTTGTGATAATGATGGTGTTTTACAAGGAACTTATATCTGTGACCTTCTGCTAATTTTAATGTCGGTACTTTACTGTGTCTTCTTATTCGCATGTTTGATATTTTCAAATTTTAAGGGGTCGTTTAATGTTGTAATTAAACTTTATATGAACCGTTCAAGGGCAATACAACTTATATTTCAATGAGGAAACATGTTTGAATGTAACCCTCAATCATGAACCCTGCTGAGGTTAAATGCGAGGGCCTTAGATATAAGTAGTACATGACTAACATTGTAGCGGGTAGCAACTTCTTTAAGGGCATTGTACATGAGTTTGTACGAGTGTGAAGGAAGCGAGCACATGCGTGGCAGTCAACAGCTACAAAGTTATTTCTCTCATAAACAGAGATTATTATGTAGTTTCCACTTTTCTTCAGAAATTACAAAGTGTGTAATATGATTCAGTAATCATTTTTAATAATATCTCTAAAACGATTTATAATTAATTTTAATTAATTCCATAGTCGAACTAAACATTATTTTTAATTGCAGTTCGTGCGATTACTATTTAACATTATTTATAAAATGATATTACGAACTAAACACCTCATAAACATCTGGAATACAATTCCTACTTCACACGTGCATGTTTGCTAACAGCCATTAAATTTGTTCATTGAGTGACACGGTTATACAAAGGAAAGGCGAACAGATCGTAAAATGTATTATGAGAATTCAAGACAAAATTCAGCATTAAACTCGAATCATCAATAACACCGATGTTTCGTACAAGATGTAGTACATGGAACGTCTGAAGAGCATCCGGGGGCAACTCTCCCTGACCCCGTCCATATACCACCATGTTTAGGACTGTGAATTTGACAATTGGCGACAACCTTGATACGGCAATAAGTTACTGCCTATCGCCGTGAAGTACCATATTTATCGTACATTTTTTAAGGATGTCAAGCGAACATCAAATATACCGATAGAAAGTGGTAGTTTCTCAGTTGGCATGTGTAGAAAAGCTAGAAATTGAGAAATATGTTTTGGTAAAGAACATTCACAAATATGTATGGTATTGAGTATTGACCGTCAGAAATAAATTGTAATAAAATGTAATGATTTAAATACTTACTGCGGAAATTATTTAGCAACGATTAAGTGACGATAATACGCCAATAAAATCATGTTGGTTTAGTGCATTTCTTTACTAAATACTAGCATGTGAATAAGAGTAAAAAAGATTGAAATTGCAAAATCCAACGTTAACTGTGGTTAACCAGCTATAATGGTCTTAGCATAAACTCAGTTTAAAGTAAAGGCTTTTAATTCAGTTCAAATTTTGTAACATTCCATACTTTGGAACTCAAAACTGATTAACTTAAAAAAAAATGGAACAAAATGAGAGATAATGTTTAAATTTGAAATTTTGATCGGTTAACGTAAACATTTGAGAATAAATCGCGTTACACAATATTAATTATATACACTCTCTTTTCTCAACATACTCATAGAAAATCCTCTAAAAGGCTTGCCGATAGTTCACATCGAACCTACATCTAAATAGCAAATAAAAGTAGAGCCACATTGGGTAACACAACATTACATTAACACCACACGTACGATACCTATACCATACGCACCGACATAAGTTCTTCCCTTTCGTGTTCGGAGCGCCGTGTCTTCAAAGAAACAACAGCAGGTTGTAGTTCTGTAAAAGGGTGACTAGAAGAAAGTCAAGCTCCTTGTGTATGTGGTTCATATTTCGTAATAGCCTCATCATGATACGGCTAATGCACGTACATTCGTTCTCACATTTTTAATTTTCTTATTTTTACAACTCATTAAAAGTAATTTCAGTTTTTCTGTACCTGAATGAAATTCTGTGTGAGTAATTATTTTTGTCTTCATTAACTGCAAAATTGCATAAATAATTGTTACCCCAAGGCGTGTATTTACTTAATCATAAAACATTTCCTCACATTTAGTCTGTTAAAACACTACTTTGGACAATAATTAATGCCTTATCACTATTATAAGCGTTAAATAGTTAATTCTACGGTCGTCTCGAACTCATAACAGTTTCATCAACTGAGCCATAAATAAGCTGTAAGAAAGTATAAATTATTTATCCAGATCTTGATTTGGACACAAAATTGTCAAAACAATCACATTTTAGTACTAGTCCCTACATATTCACTTGAAGAATATTATATTCACGCTTTTTTCAACACTGGTATACAAAATAAGTTTATTTTGGTTATCGACTACAGAAAAAATCAATTTAAAACAATTCAGAACTAGTTACAGTAATTTCGTATTGCGTAATTTACAAACTAAAGCAGAAGGTTTGTAAAAGCGAAAGTCGAAAATGCCAAATCTTATTTGATATAGTCGAGAAACTGTAAGAATGACGGCCCCCTCCTTATCCCCACCACTGCTACCCGACCCCCCTCCTCAACTCCGTGTGACAACCTAACAAAATGAAATGCGTAACTGAAAATCAGTTTGTTTCAGTTGTTCAGTTTGGTGTTTCATGGAGTTAAGGGGGGGTCGGGTAGCAGTGGTGGGGATAAGGCGGGGGCCGTCATTCTTACAGTTTCTCAACTATATCATCAATCACTTTTTAGGACTGCATAAAATATAAAGGCAACTTCGAGCCCATTTTCTGAGATTGAACATTACATATACAAAAATAAATCAAATTAAGTTACTAGACGTAACCTTGCTTCATGTATTCCTTCCGTCAATATAATTATGTTCATTTTTGCACAGTCACCAAATGGCCCACCTTAATGGATTTGATCTAAACTCGTAATTACAAAGTTTTAAGCAAGGCCAAGTCTCATCTTATTTATGCCACTTGTTTGTCGGTTCTTCTAGAAGACCTAAACCTAAGCCTCGTGAGCGCACTTAGAGCACATTGAGAGTAACAATCTTAAATGGGTTGTTTCTTCGTAGTTCGTTTCCTTCCAGTACATATGATATTGTAAACGAGTGCCAAGAACTACGGTTATCTCACTATTTAGATCATTTCCGTGCAATTCGTCTCTTGGAGAAAATAAGTGGAGAAATCTGTATCGTTGTGTATGTTAGTAGACTATTTACTTATCACATTATTTTACCCACTATAGATCAGCTTCAGATTGTTGCATTCAACAATGTAACACACACACACAGTCACAGTGAAAATACAATAATGGGAACTGTTGTTATAGTCATAACAATAATAATGAAGGGTGTGTCTGTTGATTTCATAGTACTGATAAATCGCCCATTACTGTACACAAAATAAATATGTAGTCATGAACTATTATTAACAGTATTTCAAATTTGATTTCAAGAAATACTATTACGTTGTTAGTTCTAAGTGCAACGTTTCTGAAAACACTTGACGTAAAGCGGCGGGAAATATTTGTTGTCTGTGGCCGAACATACACCTTGTGCTATTTTCTTATAACTTATTAATATTGAAATAAAAATAATACTCATTACATCCCAACTCGTACACAACTTAATGGCTTGTAACAGAAGCAGTATACCAGAAGACTCGAGTGCAGTCCAGAGCTTACGTCATGTTTCGAATGAAATCTCAAATGTGTTTTGCATGAAGCTTCAGAAGAAGATTTATGATTGGCATATTTACATGTATTATGATCCGCTTCAACCATTTTAATTGTGTGATTATCTCAGAGCTTCGTTAACAGGAAGGAAAGAAGAAATTTGTAACAACAGACTCCGCTGTGATATAACACTTAGATGATCGTTAATTATTGTATTACTATAATAGTTGTTATGTAATAACGTAAAATCAACCAGTATAACCGGTCTTATCACTAAATCTAGGACACTTTCGGTTGACGTTGAGGACTATAACAGTTTATGGTCTGAGGAATGTGTACCGGCTACGGTGGCTTATGCACGCCAACATACCGACAACACACTTGAGTTAATGAAATCGAAAGTGGCGGCAGTAGCACTAATTTCATATCCATCCATACATAATAATATATTCGTTCGTCTAAGACGACACTCGGAGAGAAAGTTGTGCGACGGAGACCGAAGGATTCGGAGCCGGAACTACCGAATCATCTTCATCCAACCTTGACTTTTAGAATTTATATACACGCTGAATGCCAAACACACGTCTAACATACGAAATAAATACTAATTCCAATCACGATCTTCGCAGCAAGAAAAAACTGGACGTTCTTCAAAATCTTCTGCTTGTTCCACTTATCATCATTGTTGTTTGTTTTTTGTTTCCTGTAGCACATCCGCCGTGGTAGTTTTTTGTCTCGAGGCCGTTTAGGAGTTTAGTTGTAATTGAAAAACAATTTCCTAAACACACTAATTATCTTGAAAGAGTATAATTAGAAACTTTATGCATACATATTTATTGTATTTACGTTTTTCAACGGTTAATAAGTTGGTTGGAGGACTGATCACTTTAGGTCACGATTGACCAACATTATCTGTGTTTCTAATACATCGATCACGACTAATATACTTCTTATAGCATTGTAGAGACATCTCACTCAAGAATCACAATATAGGTAGGTAGATTTATTAATATAAATACGATAAGGATCAACATTTATGACAGAAGAGAGTGTGAAAAGTAATAATTATATGGGAGGTCGCTCGAAGAAGTATATGAATGTTGATGGACCGGATGTGTAGTATGCCTGGATGGATATGAGTGTCTGGAAATAAGTGAATCAAGTTGTGACTACGAACTGGATAGATAAATTTGTAACATTCTCTTTGTCGCTGTTGTTGTTTTAAGTAAAATCTTTTCAAGTAGGAAATTGCGAGTAATAAAATGTACAAGAACTACCATGCAGCATCTATGCCCCAGTAGACATTCATATCCATTATCCATTCTGATCGTATAGAATTATGATTTTCTATACCTGATTCATTAAACAATTTCTGATTACTGACATTCTATTGTTGAGATATATTTTTATGAGATACAATAAAACTAGGAAAACGCTCTGTTTGACGCGTTGATAAGCGAGCGCGTCAATATCTACGAACTTTCTGGCGAAAAGATTTCAATGCTAATACAAACAACAATTAACAACAATTCAAGAATGCGCGTTGCAAATTTTTTTCTAATTTCCATAGCTATTATACTTCCCGACATTGTTGGATGCAGTGCAATGTGCGTTGCTAAGAATTTTCGCTATCATGTTTTCGCCGCGGTCCGCCACCGTTACTAACAGTTATTGACAGCAATAGAAATGTCATTTCTGCCTCTAATATGTATCAAATCGTTTTTACATTAGTATATTCGTGACCGGACAAAAATTTACTATAAGATAGCCACCTCACATTTTGCCGTAACTGTGTTTCAGAAATATATTTTCGAGTAACTTTTGTGTAACTTTGCTAATATTTATCAGATAGCCATAATGAACATATTCGTAACTGGAGAAAGCTTTAAAAAAATATGGCTATCTCACATTTTGCCGCCATTTTGTTTCAGAAAAATATTTTGCAGTAACTATGGTGTAACTTTGTAACTTTTCAAACGATTTTGCCTCAAAACTATACACCTTCAATTCACATCAAGGCTTGTGGATGGTCCAAATTTCAAGTAGATCGGATTTTCCGTTCGACCGCTATCGACGGAAAAAAAACAGAACGAAGTGCCATAAGAGTCAAGTTCAAACGCTCGCTTCGCTCGCTTAATAAATGTATCACACCAGTAACGAAACGAGCAAGTATTAAAACGAGTAGATCATCAGGAGTATCAGCAGTGAATATTTTCTGAAAAACAATTAAAGTGGTATTTTAGATATATCTTTGGATATAATTAGAGAAATATACCATTTTGTTTACAAACAATATCCATATGCACGCTAAGCTACTTTAACAATATAAAGTCACGTTTACCAATGTTTCATGGCGCACATCGCATAGACCACCCATGAATTACAATCACTAAACAAATCTCGAAAGTGAAGCTCTATAAAGGATTGGGTTAAACGTTCACAAGCCACTCTCCCAAATAGAAATGGTTACACAATAAAAATTACAAAGTTATGTAAACGAAAAAAATGTTAAAAAGATTGGACATTAGATTTTATTACAGATTTGTGTTTTAAACCTGATATATATATATATATATATATTATATATTTGAGCCTCCGCACACCTTTCCTTCGTTTAAACACGTAACACTGACCGCTTTCAGGTAACTTGGGTCCAAACCCACATAACACAACATTAATTCATAAACCCAAAATCTAAGATTACCAATTAGACCCTACAAGGGCGGTGGCAGAGCTTACACAAGCACTTGACATAGTTCCGTATAAAATTACAACATTAATTAGAAATTTCGCTTAGCCTCAGTTTGGTCAACCTCCCGAAAATAAAGCATAGTAGTTTATTAGCTATTATTAACTAAACTTTCTTTGTACATTTTATAATTTAGAGTATAGGGAAACAAAGTATTAATGGTCTAACATCATTGCCACTTTTGACCCTATTATAGTTGTGGATCGTGATGCGTGACTCCCTTTGATGAGATTGTGCAAGATAGGTAAGTGTACATGCGTAGCTCGCCATGGACAGTCTATAACAGTCTAGATTTAAACCTTAACAAAATGTTATTGCAATTTCACAAGAGAAACTGTTGGTAAATAATAATGTTTGCCATGAATTAATTTTGTTTAAATAATATTTCGGACAATTTTTCGGACACTTTGATATTTGTTAATTTTAAATTAATTTTCAAGGTTTATTTTTTTAACGAAACGTTATGCTTTAACTTTATTTACCTTTATATATATAAAGAAAAAACACATTTTGGTCTATTGTATTTGATCAGACGTAAGGTTATCGTCTTTACAATTAACACATATTACATAACACGTATCTTTACACCGTTGTGAATGAAAGTGCAGTAGTCCAAAAAATGTATATGGTGAAGAAGGATTAAATTAATATGTTTCTTTGGAGTAATACCTAATTTTACGATTATCGTACAAAAAGTATGCAAAACTGACTCGTATGTAATAGTGTAGAGCCTACTCGTTACGTGTTGCGTATTATCAACACAGATTAAAACAATGTAGATCATGGATAGACCTTAACACAAATATTATTATGCTATCAAAAAGTAATACATTATGTGAAATTGGAGCACTTGACCTTTATTATACGTTTTTTACTATAGAGTATAACTAATTATGTAAATTCTTGTTTGAAAATAACTGGTTAATCCATTACCATAACCAACGATTAAAAAGCGAAATTACACAAAGAATATCAAGTGACCACAACGATGTTTCCACTTTGTAAACTGGGTAATAAACCCACGTAGGTAAGTTATTTTCATAAAAAAAGTAACATCTACTAGATAAGCTCAAATTGAGCATCGTGGTTAGTCTTGTTACTAGAATACTTTCCATTCACGTTTATGCCAATGGTACGTAACAATTTCTAACCCCACGTTATTTTTTTAAACATTTTTTCTGGACAGTTACACACCGAGAATATGACTTTGAGTAAGACACCACTAAATTTTTAATAAGTAATATATTGATAGTATTTTTCTAAATTCTCGTTTATTATTGTTACTCGTTTTGAAATAATATGAAAAGTTGTTTTCATTTTCATTTTAGTTTTCATCATTAAATAATTATGTTAATTTAAAACAACAATTAAATTAAATACAAAACGCATAATTCAGTTGTTGAGCTATTGCTCAACAACGCATTCAGCAGTAGTATAGTTGTAAATAATAATTGCGCAATGGATGCCGTTTACAAACGATTTTTGTGTTGGGTTCCGTGCTCAAGTCACTTCATACTTAGTATTCATAAGCCTATCTATAGCTATGCTTTTACATTTAAGCTATGAGACAGATTTTGTCATTTTCAAAATTATATGAACTTGAACTGCGAAAGGACCAAATACAAAATATTTGGCTTGATATTTGCACTCAGCATAATCGCAATTTTGTGTTTATTTTCACTGTCAATATGACGTCACTATATAAATGTTCATTCCACAATGATGAGGGCCCTTAACGTACATTCCTCGCGTATCCGTGATGGGGGGTTGGGGGGGGGGAGACATTGTGCATCAAACCTGTATTATAATATTAACTGCAATTATTAGGATGTAAATGTATATTATTTTTTAATTTTAAATGAAACATTATCCGACCTTCTGAAAACAACTTTCAAAAGACCACAAAAACACGAGTGTTCAAGATTGTCTGACGATCTTCATTAAGTGTGGGAATTACTAAAACCTCCATAAATTGTACAACCGATTACTTTGTGTGGAATGTTTTCCAAGTATAGGAAATAAAAATAAAGATGGGAAGACGAGTTTGTAACCTTCAGCTTCCAACACTCATGGTGATTTCTATCAAACTAAGAAGATCAAAACTAAACATCCGTTGGGAGACGAAATCTTGCCTTGGCCGTAATTTGCTTGCGTAGATATCCAAATAACTTGTCTATAAAAAAAGATTTGTTCTTATAATTACGGACTTCTTCTTGAGAATCTTACAGGAAAATACAAGAAAATCTCCGCTAGTACACGCGCAGTGAGGGAGTTCAACGAGTTTCCGTTAGGAAATTTAGAATACCTTGTTTTTTCTCTAAAATCCGATAATAAACAAAATTAATATTGTCAACGTCTAAATGAGCAGCTTACACACTATTTCAGGATTCATATCTTTTTCTTGACACTTTCTGTGTCTTTTGGCGTCGTGTATTTTGAAAGAAGTAAAACTCGTGTGCAATCTCGACAACATTGTTTTCAAAACAACACACACAATTAATGTTTTCAAGACTACAGCGTATAAACTGACAGAAGAGAAGTTAGTGTCTTCTCACCTCATCTCATACCATAAACCGACACCTTGTACTGTATGTGAAGAAAGTGTCACCTGGACTTTAACTTGGATATTCAAATCTCGCTTCCAGTTTCCTTTGTATTTTTTAAGTCTTGATGGGAATTTCGAAATAAGATCCTTAGATTAACTTTTAACTATTACTTACTGGCGTAGTGGCCATGTTAAGTATTTGCTTTACAAACCATGGTTCCTGCGTTCCAGACTAATAGATAGGAGGGAGGGATGGATGTCATTTGGCGTGATTTTATATTCATTTATCACCCAATCATTGTTTTAAAAAGCATAGTTATGATAGTAAGCACATAATGAGACGTAAAGCCCAAACTACTGGGACATTCAAACAGTCTTCCATACAATATTATTATGTAACAGACACCGACGAGAGACGAGGCTCATGGCATCGTACGACAAATAATACAGCATACAATAAAGGTTCTGCTTTAAGCGACCTTCAAGCCAGAGCGAACTCTTTCGTATGGACGCAGATTATCTTCTTGAAAAACTAGTCCGGTAATTACTTTAATGAAAAAGATGTTCAATAACGAAGGTAAATACCTCATTGCTGACAGTGCAGATCTTTTGTGCATGGGCAAGACACGTACATTTGTATACAGGTTATGGCGTTCAAAGAAAAAGAGATTAAGATAAACCGTTTCTGTCAAATTTGAATTCAAGGCAGCTTTTTGTGAACTTTTGTGTGCTTGATTTGTTACATTTTTTAAATTGCTTCAACGCCAAAGACGGTTATATGATGTATCATTAATTTTAAATCTGGAAACTAGACCAACTTACAAAAAAGTGAACTAAAGAATAAAAATAGATAACATGGGTACAAGAAATTGTCCCTTCTATCTCAATCAAGTGCGAATGTGAACACTTACGGTTTGATAGACCTTGATACTCTGGTTTTGACGAGCTATCACAAAATTGTAACTATGAATTATAATTAACTCGTGATTTTGGATATTTGCCAATGTTAGACAAGTCTTTCATTATTTTCTAATCATCAATTTTTAAATTATACTAAACAAAACTCTATAAACATAAACATAGCTCTGCAGAGGGCTGTACTGTGGCTGTACATCGGCCTTCTCGCCTCCGGACGAGTAAATCTCAATAAATAAATAAAATAAAAATATAACTATAACACTGTGCCTGAACTGAAGTATGAAAGTATAAATTGTTATAAAAATTAAGAACCTTCTTTTTTGGAGCAATGATTACCCAGCATCTTCTAAAAAAAAAAAAAACGTAGGCTATTAGTATAGTTTTTATGTTGTCCCAAACGTTTTCAACTAGATGAAAACTAGAACTAGAAAAAAAAACTTTAACTAGAATGTACAAATTCTTGTACAAATAATCATAATAATTATCGCGATGACTAAATAAATTCAAACGCTCATAAAAGTCAAAAGAAAAATGTATATCACAAAATCCTGCAGATTGAACGGATTTTAACTATAGTTTTGCTTGTTGCCCTGCGTATAGTAATGCATAGTTTAGAGCGATATTGCTCCACTATTTCCACATAATTCTTCCCAAGAAGATTGATAAGGGACAGAATAAGGTGCATAATAATTCATTACCGCTTTCTATATAACTCTAGGTCAACCGTGGCTAATGTTGATAGTAGGTCGAGTGCTGCCCTTGACATGATATTAAAATCGCTTATCGTTGCATTTCTCAGTCCATAAAGCCATTATACCAACGTGTTAACTTGTAACTCTGATGAGAGTTTGTGTATTATATTCAGTTTTCACTAGATGTTAGATTGAAATAAAACCCGAGATATTAAATAGTAAGCTCGTGTGAACACATGACCTTGTGTCTGCCCATTCATCTTAAACTACACAATTGTATGAGTACATTGTTCCAATGTGCAACCAGCAGGGTGATGCAGTTAAATGAGATGCATTCAAACTTTTTAAGTAAATATTATTAATTGGTAGAAAAAAGGCATAACCTTAGATTTTAATGATAACTACCTTTAAATAATCACAGATATTAAGACAAAAATTATCAACTTCAAAATATGATAGCATTATTTTGCAGTACCATGATGGTTAGTGGATATTGTACAATAATGATGATAAATTTATCCATATACGGGATTCGAATCCACGTTCGTGGGCTCCGTGTTATGGATATGACATGCGCTCTTGCAACTTTTACCGTTAGCAAAAGAAAATCTGTCGACATCTTCATTAAACAAAGCAATACCGTATGTTGGGTTCGAGCGGTTCGAGGTTGTCTGGATAACGTGGCATTGACTGTGTTTGCTAACGTTTATGACGACGTCTAGACCTAGAGCGTTGTCCTAAAACTCATAACAACACTACTTTCTGTGCCTGTCTGTACTTATTTATGTCTTCGACTTATCATCTTCGCCACTCTCCCAATTACCTAATTACCCACGCAAACACCAGATTCCCAATTACTTATCTCTTGACATTTAAATTAAGACACCAAGGACTTGTTTTTAATGTCTGTCTTATAAATACTTGATCCACATTTTAATTTCACGTTTGTTTTATTTTTTACGTCGGTGTGTGTGATATAATGTAGGCTATGCACTGTTTGCCCATATTTGGAAAGTTGCTTGATGACTACTGAATAGGTAGTTGATAACGCAACTCGTATGTATACGAGACGCAGCATTCTAGAACCTCGCCACGTGCTGGGATTATTTTATCCGTCCTTAGGCTGATCGCAAATTTAACGCAGCGCAGCAGAGAGTACTGTAAAGAACTTTGAATCGAATTTATACCGCAAATTAGCCGCAGCAGCCAAGGACAGGACCACAGAGTCATGCCATATAACTGTCAGGCATTCCCAACATTCCATCCATCTCTCTCTTCTCGTTCCTCTTTGCCCCTTTGTACTGCATCTTCCATCCATACAACCATAAAACAGACATCCATAATCACCCTGCCCCTTCATCCTCTGCCCATACAACATCTATCCACTTCTCCATCCCCCCGTTATCCATCTACACTCCCACTCATACTATAAACGTCCACTCCACCCCTCCACTCGTCCACAATTCCACAACCCCCAACTAGCCACATGTTTATTCTACAAATCACACCTCTATCGCTCATTGTAACCGTTCAACTACCAATCTATCCATCCTTCCATGAATCTATAATAATAATGTACAATTTAATTAATTAATTTAATTCTTTGTTTGAAGAAATGGTCAACAAATGGCCAATCAAAAAACAATCAAACTTTTCAGATAAAATCACCATCCATGCACTCTACCCATTCTTCAACCATGAAGACCCATTCTTCAAGTAGACCTCACCTCAATCAATCCACTTATCCATAAAGCCCATCTATCCATCGTCGAGCGACACATCCGGAGGCCAATCAGTTACATATTACATACACAGAATATCCATTGATTCAATGTGATGTTTCGTCACTTTACGACTTTCTTCAAATCTAGATCGAATTTTTTGTTCATCAACACCTGTGCCATCGCAACCAGCGTTTGACCGAGGAAATCATATGCTAACTAACCACAGAGGTTGGATGTTGACTATTGCTCGTAAGCGTGCGCATAATAGATAGACTGGATGGGAGAAAATACCTAGATCTAATCACTAGAACCCGTAACTAACGTGACGTAACTACCTGTCTAGCCCACCTCACCCCACTCCCCACTCGGCTGAAGCGCTGATTCGGTCACGTTGTGACGGCTAGTGACGTCACATCGTGTCCGAAAGCAGACTTGGAATTGTTGACTGTGGGAATATCTGTGATTCGAAGTTTCTTTGACGTTGATGGATATGAAATTCCTGTTTTTTCGCAATCTTGAAGCATTATTTTAAATCTCAATTAATAAACGTCTAAAACATGTGCGTAGACATTCTCTTGCGAAACCGATTCGACAATAATATAATACACTCTTTAAAATATGTTTGATGCCTACTGGCTATTTGTGTTGTTCCTCGAATATGAAAGTATCGTTTTTGCCTTCGCAGTTATATTGGCAATCGAGTATGAAAGTTTAACTAAAAAAATTATGATATCTTTAAAAAAAAAGTGCCAAGTATTGTTTTGTAAACAATAAAAGCATCGAGTTTGTTATAAAAGTTCTTCACAATTATTGGTTTAAAATATGTTCACAATTGCAAGTTTCAAATAAATACATCTACTACAAATTCATTTTAAATTTTAGCAACAAATATTTATCAAATGTATGAAACTCCCAATATATTAGTTTCTCATGTTAATTGACATAGTTGTGTTCCCGTTTAGTATGCCATGGATGTGTTACTGACTGACCTGTGTTTTGCAGACGATGTATCGCGGCGGGATACGAGTGGTGGCAGCAAGAGAGTGGTCTGTTACTACACGAACTGGTCAGTCTACCGACCAGGAACAGCCAAGTTCAACCCCCAGAACATCAACCCTTACCTGTGTACGCATCTCATCTACGCATTCGGCGGCCTAACACGTGAGAACGGTCTCCGGCCGTACGACAAGTACCAGGATATAGAACAGGGTGGCTACGCTAAGTTCACGGGCCTCAAGACATACAACAAGCAGCTGAAGACGATGCTGGCTATCGGGGGGTGGAACGAGGGGTCGACGCGGTTCTCACCCCTCGTCGCCAGCGTGGAGCGACGCGCAGAGTTCGT
Organism: Isoperla grammatica; assembly: GCA_945910005.1. NCBI lineage: Eukaryota > Metazoa > Arthropoda > Insecta > Plecoptera > Perlodidae > Isoperla > Isoperla grammatica. The sequence goes on along the minus strand of OX246737.1, from coordinate 33,325,095 downwards.
CAAGAACGTCGTGCGCTTCCTCAGACAGAACCACTTCGACGGCCTCGACCTGGACTGGGAGTACCCCGCCTTCAGGGACGGCGGGAAGGCTCGGGACAGGGACAACTACGCGCTGCTCGTCCAGGAGCTCCGGGAAGAGTTTAACCGGGAATCCTCGAAGACGGGAAGACCAAGGCTACTGCTCACCATGGCTGTGCCCGCGGGAATAGAGTATATCGACAAGGGATACGACATACCCAAGCTGAACAAGTACCTGGACTTTATGAACATCTTGAGCTACGACTATCACTCGTCCTTCGAGCCGTCAGTGAACCACCACTCGCCCCTCTACCCCCTGGAGGAGGAGGGCGAGTACAACTTTGACGCGCAACTCAGCATTGTAAGCATTACCACACTCTATTTCATATTTCATTTATTCAAAAAATTAAAAGAATAGTTACAACCTAACATAAATTATTTAAGCTTAAAATTACAACCTTCAAATAACAATTACAATTTCCCTAAAAATACAAAAGAGGAAAAATAAAATAGATGAAAACGGATACATGTTGTATATTTGTACTGGCAAAATAAATATTAAAAAATATGAAATATAATTCAAACCGTCGTTTTTTTTTAATGAATATTTTTATGTCTATTGTACGCAAATAGTTATTGAATGTTGAAGATAACACACAGTCATCACATATTAATATTAAAGACGGTGTAGAAAACGTATGTGGAAGTTTAAATGTAAATGTTCCAATAATAAACAATAATGGCTGTCCTTAAAATACTTTTGATAAAATTACAATAGTGTAATGCGGATGCCCTAATAAAAATCAAATCATTCAATATCTTTCTTTACAGTTTTACTTTATGAGAACACAGTCTAAATTTATTTTGTAACATGTTTTATGTGCGTCGTTAGCGCCAACACGAAGACTTGTGATTGCGAAATATGCATTCTAAATTGTTATGTCACTTATTTTTACTATCACCATCTGAAACAAGTTGAAATTATTAAAACCCCGTCTCAACGGGCTTCAATTGATAGTAAAATCTATTCCATGACAACAATAACGACACAAAAACGGGTCCACGATAGTCAATTAAAAAATATAGCATAACTTGTTTGTACTTTCCATTAGCAGATAAATATTACAGCCACAATCGCAGGCAGCATCAAAGTTTACGAAATGTCAAGATTTATTGACTCTTCGATGAAAGTGAATTTATTATTTTAGTAGGTTTCAATTTCCGGTTTCTCAAAACTATCCAAATAAATCTATTAGGTAGTTTTATGAACGATAGGTACAGCTGATTCTTCAGTTATTTTATAAATTCCTGTATATAGATTGATGATAAACTGGTAAATTTTACTAAACAAGCAACGCCTTAATATGTCTTGCCTTGCATATAAACCAAATGTATCAACATTTAAGTTTTATGTTATATATTTGACGTGTTAGTTACATATTATATAACTATGGCGTCACACAGAGCATGGGCGTAAATTTGTTAGGCATATATTCTAAAACAAGAAATCTTTTAAATTTATTAAGCTAAAATGATCGGGTTTTGTTTTATTTTCCATCTTCTGAGAATAGAGTAAATGTTCGAACGAGCGTTCGAATGCAATCACGATTTAGTCTGTAGTTAATTGTTGAAATGCCATTAAGTTTCGTTATTTTTAATAAAAATTAAATACTAATCTCGTTTATACCCACTTCGACCTAATAAAATATAATTATAATAGGGGTTCAATAATGGCACAATAATAATGGCAACATATCTGGTGAGAGATCAGTCATTTCCTAGAAAGTGCTTTGATATTCCTTCCCGTGAATATATCTGAATATATCAAGCAATAAACTGAAGAGGTTCAGTAGGTAAATTACTATTAATATTTTAATAGACATTCACATAAAAATAACTATATATGCATGATATTAGCTCATAGGATGCAGCATATCTGGCATTTTACCTATGCTTTAGCACAGAAACCCCTTCGTCCTTAATTCTGAACTGCTGTTCATTCAAAAATACACTTATCCAATTATTTATTAACAAAATGTCTGAAATCCTAGATCTAAAGATCTAAAACCAAATACATTGTTTAGCCAAGCTATGATGGGATATAATTTTTACATAAGCATATGTGAAGGTATAAATGCCTTTCTTGTTCAGGTTACATGATTTTTATCCAATTCAAAACAATTCCTGTAGCACTTACCGCTAAAAACGAATTAGCTATTGTACCCTAGGCTATGCACGTAGTGCCAAACTTGTTTTCATATTATTGTGCTGTGCATTTTATAAAAACTGATCGGTCAGTCGCCTGTGCGTAAGGAGTATTATTATAGAATGTATGTTATAGTATATGCGTAATTAAATTTAGGAGAAATCTTCAACCAGCACAGTTGACTGATCATGAAACATAACTATTATGTGTGTGAGTCTACTTCCTGGTTGCTTGACAAAACATGGTTCGCGAAATATGGCACATTCGTTAAGTAATGATGGTTACGAATAAACATCTAGACTCTCCTTTGATTGTAGACTTAGCGAATATCTTTGTTTTGCGAAATACGAGTTTGACAAGTTGTTGTTAGTCAAACATGTTAAAACACGATGGGCGGGTCGGGTTATTTACACATCTAAGGTATGAAGTTTTAGAAAGTGATGAAGATGCTTCTCTAATGTTGTTCTTGAATTATAATTACAGGATTACACAATAAATCACTACTTGAAGCTCGGAGCCGACCGAGACAAGCTCGTGTTGGGTATTCCCACGTACGGCCGGTCGTACACTCTGTTCAACCCCCTGGCCACGGAGATCGGGGCCCCTGCGGACGGGCCCGGTGAGCAGGGAGACGCGACCAGGGAGAAGGGGTACTTGGCCTACTACGAGGTGAGTAAATAAATACATTTATACTGATAATCTACCCACTCAGATACAAGAAATGATTTTCAATGGGGAACATAAGGTATACTATTTATTAATATTATGTGTTTCATTGTGCTGCGACGGCTCCAAAGTCACACTATATACATGTACTGCAGTAACGTACAGGAAGATTAAAATTAATTCGTTTATCGTCTACCCACTCATTTACAAGAATTGAGTTTCAGTAATTAGATTCGTTAAGACAAAGTGTAATGTTATAATGTTGGTGCTAGAACGCCGTAAACAGAAACATCAATACATTTGTTTTGTCGTACCACGTCGCAATGTTGCTCGCAGAATAAGTCTGTGTAACTTACGCCTTTTAGAGGTGCGGCAATAGATCGTGAGAATAATTAAAGGTCTTCTGTTATAACAACTTTTGTGTGTGGGAATACACAAGCCAGATATTGTCAGATAACGAAAACCAATACATGAAAAATTGATTACCTACGTTAGAATTAAATGTGATACTAAAATAATATCGTATTATTCATCGCATATAATCCAAACGCAATTAATTACGCATATATTTTTTTAGTGATACTGTAGACCCTGTTAATATCCGTCTTGTGTTTTTTTTTTTCACAATTTCGATTTCAAAATTTGTTTTAAAGATACGAACAGAAAACCTAATAGGCAACACGCGTACGATTTGTTTTGTTAAACCAAACACTCAGTTTAATAGTATCAGATACAGAAAGTATATTAATGCAAGTCCTAAGTAAAAGGTTAAATGTGGTCGCATTTATTGAAGACTTGGGAATCTGAAACGCGTACAGGTGGCTGTGACGCAATGATTCAGTAGACGTGGCGTAACAGACCAATCGCTGAGGCGGTGAGCGTACACAGAACAAAACCATGACGTCAAATCCCATCAACATGGCGGCGGCTAGTTTTTCGCGCCCTTTTATTTATCGTTACTAAACCAATTATTTTGAGGCATAGACTGATCCGTTTTTCAAAATTCAAATACACAAAATTATTAAATGAGAGACAAGGTATTTAAAAATCCATTACAATTTTCATACGCGTGTTCCCTATTCTCACGCCACGCACTGTATCGGTGTGCCAAACTGTCAGTATTTAGACGGCGTAGAAAATTATAGTATAATGTAGTGACAAGGGATCACGTTCCTACACCTTTCCCGTAGTTGTAACTAACCACAAATGAGTGGGGCTACATACTTGCGTATTACGTGTTGGGTCAAGTGGCGGCTCAGGCTAAAAGGAACGTATCATAAACTTCTTTCTGGCATCTAAGTTTCTTTTCACGATGCTAGCAGTTTTCAAGATAACAAGTTAGCTGCCAGAGGATCGTTTAGAACACAGCTCGAGGCATTGGCGTACCCAGAAACTCACGATGGCGGGAGGAATAGAATATTCCAAATAGGCAACGGTCTGGGGGCAAAAGCCCCAGCTGTAAGAAGCATTTTCTCTTGGGCTGTTATTTTAAATTTGTATTCACACACACATTCACATTCACATTTTTTTTTAGAGTCTACCCACTCAGTAACTAAACTGATTTGCAGTGGGGGACTTTAATTGACTTTAATGACTGTAATATTTGACGTTTTGAATTTTTATTTTATTTTTACGGCATGGGTGGGTTTGAACCCAATACTCCATACTCCATACCCCCTCGCCCCCCCCCCCCCATCCCTTAGATACGCCACTGACTGGAGGCGTATGCTGATGGTCGTCGATTGTAAGCGAACAATTGCTTACAATGATTGTTAAAGTAAACATGTTTGACAAATGAAGTCTAATTATGACGTACAATTTTATTAATTCTTTTCTCAATCGAGTAAACATAAATTATCACAATAAAAGACCAAAAGATGAGTGCTTTTTAAGATTTCCTCTTCACTGGTTGATTGATAAAAACACAGCATCTTTATTGCAACAAAATTGCAAAGAATACCAAAATTACAAAGAATACCAAGATTGCCTTTTAGCAGAGTATATTTAGGTGCCAAGTACATTTTTCTACACAACGAAATTATACTGAAGTACACATTATATTTCCTACAGGACAGATAGCTAGACAGCTTCTTCATTATATAAACATAACTAAAACCAATCCTCATACGGTCGATAAAATCCCTACGCCGTTTAGCCAGTGCGTGATGAATATCTGACAGAACAAAGGCACGTAAAATAAAGTACACAGTGAAAGTGACATATGTTACTGTAGAACTCTAGCTCAGTTGTCAGTGTTGTCACTAATCTGTCTCGTCTCATATGACAGATGGAAAATCAAACGTTCTTAGAGAATAATATGCCCTACATGTCCATACCTAGCCAACATACGTACTGAGTGTACAAGAAAACTACCTGAAACTCATAATATGCCGAAGAGGCAATTCATTACACGTTTGCACATGAACTTGATAGTTGATTACGAAAGCAAAACAATCATGCGTCTTCGGTGCGACGTGAGCGAAAGTGGGTTTGGATTTTACTGTCAGGACCGCCAAAATGTTGTCGTAAGTTAAGACGAAATTCCTGGTAACAATCAATAGATAAGAAAACAAATTAAAATTACAACCTGGGACGTGTGAGAGAGGTTAAGGGTCAAAAAGGTGCATCCCTCTTCCAAGTAAGGAGTTGGACATCCTTTTTTAAAAACGCGCAAGAAAAGGAAGCAGAGTTAAACTCTCCGCTGCTGAAAACATTGTAACATGTCACTTGAGAAAATTGTTACACTAACTACATCCTTTCTAACTTTAATTGCCATTCATATATTCTTGTTTACGGCGCCCCGGTTACGTACCTACCTACATGTATACACTAAATTGACCATAAAATAACACACATAGGAAATGTTTTGAGGATTTACTCTTGGTTTCGAAACCGCTGCCATCTAAAGACTACATTCCGTGCAGATAACATAAATATACGAGCCGCCTACTTTCTCGGGCAGTGAGCACGCTCCAGTAAGGCACTTTCGGTTTCTTGTGCTCACAACAACCAATAAAGCTAGACACGCTTCCATACCCTTAGCATTCATTATACAACGACCAATTTACTTAAGCCCGCCGATGCTATGACGTATTCAGATAAATTAAATTAGACTAAGAAATTAATTTAAATCCAGTGATTCATAACTGGTTTCTGTGATAACGTGTGGATTACTCGCAAGGTATCGGTTGGCAGGGCGGGCCATGCTGTATATAGCATTGCATTGCAAATAAAACCAGCGCTAAATAAAGGTTAAAATATTGTGACTGCATGATTAAACAGGTTTAACAGTATGCAGTTTTCCTTGAATGTAACTCGCACATTTCCATCGCGAATTTTAGCAATACGGTGATGTGCAATAAAAGCTTTACCCTGGTTTTGAATTGTATACTTTTTATTACGGGGACATTATTCAAACATATACCCCCTGGCCAAATTTAAAGGTTATCAAAGGATTTCACCTCGCGTGTTCTAAATTTGGACTTATTTTTCTAGCCATGAATACTTTACGACTGGTCGAGAAACAAGTCTATAGCCACGTATCACTATGCAGTTGGTGCAAGACAGCACATTTATTAGATTAGAAAATGAAATATTAACATTTATTATTCATAAATATTAATGAAAACTACTTGTTGGTTGGAGAATGTGCAATTATTAAGATGTTAGTGTTATACCTTTGAATATTATCATTAAAATACATATTTAATAAATTTGTTGAATAGGGTAGACATTAGATAAATGTAACAAATAAACGCAAGCCTTGCTGCATAACAATTAATTAGCCGTAACTCAAGGTTGACGAGGTGATTGGACGCCTCATACTGCTTAGCTCCCCCAATGCACATGGTGGACAGTAAATATGCATAGAAGTTGGTAATCTATGAACTCATGCCCTGAATTTAAGACGTGGTTTAAATAATTACGGAAGTTAATAAAGCAAAACCAAAACTGGAGGAAATCTTACAAATGAAGCTATTGTTAGCAAACCATAATAATTATGTTTGTCCTTGCATCGTATTCTATAGTTTGCTGCTCCCGACTCCGCTAACAGTGATGAAACCTTTACGTCCATTGAACAAAGGACGGTGATGAAAGACTAGAAAGGATTATAGTGCGATTTCAATAAAAGAGAAATAGATGTGTATCAGTTTCCAATAGTTTCTTTTTCACATTGGTAAACAATAAAAAAATAGTTTCCAAATGACCGAGAGAACATATTCTCCTTCTCCAACCCACTGCATACCTGATTTATTAGTGACTTATAGATGAAAGTTGTTAACAATGGATGGGAGAAATTATATTGAAATACAATTAAATCTATTTACTGTACGCTTCGTCTATCAAGCTGTTGTGTTCCGAGAGATTAATCAGAGGATCCCTGAATAATAATAGACAGGGCCCCGGGACGCCACTTTTCATTCCTCGTAGCCAGGGGGCGCCTTAAACTAATGTAGCGGAATAACTTTCTGCATCACGATCTGTAGAAATCGATTCCATTTATGATACCTAGATGATTGTGTGTACAGCGTATTGGATACTAAATCAGGTCTGCAATCATGCTACATTTTCGAGATCGAAATCTTAAGATTACCTTAATAGAGTGAAGGCCAGAAATCTCGACTGGACTCGAACCGAAGACTATCTTCCTTACGAGGCAGGTGCCTTAATTCTTTGCTTGCATACTAGCGTTTATTCTACAATTGATTTTTTTAAGATTATGTTTGTTCTTTGAGGTTAAAATTAAAACTTGAAGCCTAATTTTATTTCCAATCAATTCAATTTTCCATCTTCACTATAATATAATAATTTTATATAAGATGATAATTTTTTGGCGAAGTTTTTTTTTTAAATAATAAAATCCTGTAAAGTCTCAAATTTTATCATCAGGATGTATACAAAAAGTTTAACTCGGATTATTCATTAAATGAGAGTGAAACCTTGTTGTGATCTTTGTTAATTGTACTCTGGCGTACAACTAGTATATCTGCTATGGTGGATCAAAGCCTGCGCTGCATCAATGTGTCCCTCTTACCAATAGAGATAGCATCAGTGCGAAGCACACGTGGCTCTAACTCAGGAGATCGCCAGTTCAATACCCGCTACCGACAATCCTGACTGAAGGTTTTTTCGAGTATTCCTTTGTCAGTGTCACAATGCGAATGCTGGAATTCAGCCACTACATTCTAACAGTCTTCAAAAATTCCTTCCAAACTATTGCAGAATACCACAATAACTAAATAGACTTGAGATTTTTTAGTTTGACGCTCCCCTCCTGCTCCCCTCCATCGCTACGTGACACCCCTCACCCCCGCCAGACAAAATGATATATTTATTTATATCATATTATATTACTTATAACCAGTCATATTTGTTATGCTGGACGGGGTCACATAACTAGAGGGTGGAGCTTCAAATCATGTCAAACTTAAAGTATCTGCACTCAAATGAATTGACCCTGTGCAGGTTTTTTACGAAAAATTATAAAATCATTATTGTGTCTGTTTTAGATTTGCGAGAACCTGCAGAACTCCGACGAGTGGACGGTTGAGAAGCCGAACCCGAAGGCGATGGGTCCCTACGCGTACAAGGACAACCAGTGGGTGGGCTATGACGACGAGGACATCGTGAGGAAGAAGGCGCGTTACGTCACGGAGATGGGGCTGGGAGGCATCATGTACTGGGCCATCGACAACGATGACTTCCGTGGGAAATGTCATGGACGACCCTACCCTCTCATTGAAGCCGGCAAGGAAGCCATGCTGGAGGGCTCTGGGTGAGTTGGCAGACAAAACACTAAGGTTAACTACTAGTGACTAAGAGAGGTAGAGGGCGAAAATTACAGTTGTGTAATCACATCTCAAGAAGAAAATAGCACTCTGTGGTTTCGTAGGAGCACTTATATTCTTGCTGTGGTGCATGAGTCCGTTTTGGCATTAGCATATATGTTTTAGGTATTGAACACTTACTGGAAGAGTGTTTGATAATTGTATCGGTGTGAAGAAAATTCGTTTCATATTATATTAGTAATAGTGTTATTGAAACTAATATTTCGACTTATAGGTGGGGGGAAAAGAGGAATCTGGTTACTGAGTCTCTGTAGAGATATAACAATTATTATGTGATATAATAATGTAGAAACCATTCGGAGATCCCTGAAATATAAATAAATATACATACTGTATGATACATAATTATTAAACTACATGTAATCAAAAGGGGCATAATTAGCATTATTATTTCTAATTCTATATTTAATAAAATAAATAATACCCCTTACTGATCAGAGTATGTCGATAACCGACATTTCTATAAATTTAACTTCTAGTTATAATTTTAGTAGCAAAGTTCCCTGAGCCCTCTAGATTAGACAGACGTTTGGGTCTCGATTCCTTACGAATCCGGAATGTGTCATGGTCTCATTTAACAGAGAAGAACCTGCTAGAAGGCTTTCGTCTTTGTTACAAATGAAGACACAGCCCCGCACACAACACTCAATGAAAGTTTGTAGTGTTGATAGAGGTCACACATGTCAATCATAGATCTTCATTTGCAAAACTCTCACTTCGCCTCGTCATTTTTTAATAACTTAGCACTTTAAGTTTTGGTTATCAATCGCTATTCGTTTTTATAATTGCTATGTAATCACATGCCTTTACCATATTCATGCTTCAAAAACGGTTTTCCCCAGTACATCGCATTAATAATTGACAAGATTACATTGTGTTGTTGTGAAGGTGTCAATTATTGTATCCATGATTGGAAGGTATTCATCTACCATACTTACTCTTTGGAGAAATTGTTAATAACACACTACAATAAGAGTGCTAATGTTAGTCACTTCCTGAGTGAGCAGTTCGTCAGCGTGGAATTTGATTTGTAAGGTCGAGTCATAAGTTCTCGGTCAGAATAATCTGCGCACAAACTAAGGAGCAATTCATATCAGATGTAGAGAGAGTAGAAAATATCTGTGTATAGATCTAAGAAACTCGTTGGGTCCCCGTTTGACCCGACCCGGGATAGAATAGGTCCTGTCTAGCTCTCCCAATCGTACACAAATATACATTTCTACTACACAATCTACTGAGTAAACTGTTTTTTAGCTTATAAGAGAGGAACCAAGGACTCAACTTACTTCTTACCGTTGTTCTACTTCTTGAGCCGTCAGTGAAATACAATGATGATGATTAATATTTACAGCAGCTCATTTCTCAACGACAACGACGACAATCGTGACAGACGCGTCCCACTCAAACAACCCGACTACAAAAAGCCTTTCATGGAAACCACTAACGCGTGCAATGGTGACATTTGTCTCATTATTTAACTAGGAGTGATTATGCAATTGCATTAGGCATTGCCATGCCCATCACCACTCTTTATTACCATAGTGACATTTAGAAGTTATAACTACCATAGGTGGCCTGGGCTTTGACGTTGCTTACATCGCAGGTAGATCCAAATAGAAAATCTACGTTTGTAGTTATTATGAAACTAGCTTCACCAAAATAACAATCTAACGTGCATACGTAAAATAGTATGCACTTTTTCTTTTCAGTATAATTAGCCGCTTTGATAGGTTATACTGACATTTTCGAACGTTTTAAAGAAAATATGTTAACAATTCCATGTTCGGATCGAATACTTAGAACTTTTTGAAACATTGGCTTGTAATAATAATGATCAAAATGCGTGTTTTTTATCGAAAAACTTCCCATGTCGTTATTTGTACCAAAATCTATTGAAGCATAAAATGTATGTGCATATTTCTTTATACATCACGCAACAATTCCTCGCTTTTCATAAGTCGCACCCCATCGCAGTCTTGTGCTACGAGAATAACCAGTCATGTTGATATACCCTACTTCCAGTAGTGACGTAATATCTGGTTTGCTACATCACTCACAGTATGTCTATACTACTTACGAAACTCGTGATGAGTTCGATGTTCCGTGTATGAGTTAGCAAGAGAGTGCCCATAATATTTTTTCATTGGCCGTTTTTCAACTTTTTATGAATATACACATTTTCTACAACAAATTGGAATGTATTTATTTTACAACGAAATCATCATACTACACTTAAAAAATATCTTTTTAAAATACACAACTCGAAGGTATTTTTGCAAAAACATAGCGACAATACCTTCCATGGTACTCTCAGTATTAGGATCTCTCGTATCGTGTGTAGTACGAGATATAACGCAATGAGAAGCTGTGTGAAAGAAAATACATTTGTAGCGTTCATCGAATGTAAAGTCGTAAGTGTTTTATTTCATAATCCCCTTTTTACGGTTATACCAAGCTAAGGTATCGGCAAGTTATATTATAAATGAATCCACAATGAATCGAATTTACCGAAATTCATGTGCGCGCGGTTGAAATATTTTACATTCCGCATTTTGTTTGTTATGTATTAACTGTGACATGCAACTTTTATGTTATAAGTTATCACTTTTCTTTATTTACACATTTTTTCCCCATGAAAACTGGGTTGCCAAATAAATCAATGCATCTATACAGACTTTCTGCAAAACGGTTCGACCCGATCGTTACAGCTTACATACCAACACCAAAACCCTCCCAAGTGAAGAGTTCTGTCATTATAAAAGTGAACTGTAGAAATGTTTTATAAAAAATAATCTAGTTTCATTTATCATCTAAATGGCGTCGGTTACGACAGATTCTCCTAGCAGCACCTTTCACCCACACCTGGCTCGGGAGAGGTCGTGTCGTGTCGAGACACTGACTAATGAGACAATTGTCTTTCCTGAGTGTCTTTCCTGAGTGTCTTTCCTGGACTACAGTGGTAGGCCTAACTCTTCGTAACGCCGTGAGAAAAAAATCTTGTGGACTAAATATTAAAATGGCTTCAACATATAATTAGCCACGCAATGGGATGGTTTGTTTTATGTAATTAGGACAGACAACAATACAAAACTAGTCTCGTAACAAACTGTAACACTATCGTAACACCACTTAGACTTGAGCCCGTTCCCTGTGTCAATTATACATTTAGTAAACTTATCATTAGTAGTTCTGATGTAGGATATTAAAATATAAATACTAATCGAAAAACAGGCGATGAAAGTGGAACTCTCAACCCTGCACAGTTATGGCACAGATAACAAATTAACTATCTGTAGTTATGGCAAGATCGTGGCATATAATCTTATGATAAAACCTGGCCAAGGTCGATGGAATAGCCATGAGTTGGTAGTAATGGCCTTAAAAAACCGTGGCTCTAAATTAAGTCCCAGGTTGGAACCCTATTGAATTATACAAATATTTGTAATGTCGTACATCATGTTTCCTTAATTCCAGGTTCGAATCCTGTCTTGGGCATAGACGCTATGTGGCGTTTCTCATGCCCAAATATCAACTTATCGTCTAGATTAGATGAAAAAAACATGGGACGTAAAGCCTAAATAATACAATTTTAACTTGAGACTAAATAAGATGTTATTTTGTCGTAATCTTGTTACAAGACATGACCACACAATTGAGCTTGGGATTCACACATTAATTTATAGGTTAAGTGAAATATAAATATTTATGGTACTATTTTCCGTTCTCAAGACATACAGCGGCATAGCAATCTCTTACACAACCCATATATCTTTGTAATTTAGTAAATGTCAATCTCATTACGTTTGTGTCATGATATTTAACTCGACCCAATATTATAAAACTGCATAATGATTATCTGCAGCTTAAGTACAATCTTAGGTAAACTTACTTCAACCTCCTGACACGTTTATACCCGGAAAACTTCCTTAGTATAATAATATGTAAATAATCCTGATTGTAAACGCATTCATGTTGCGTGTTGACCTTCTTGCAACAGCTGAATGAAACCTAGATCCAATAATCAAACTGTTTGCAGGACCATACCTCGGTAGAAATAAAACTAAATATTTGTGCCAAGCTGATAATTAAAGGTGAACTAAAACAATAACTATTCAAGTATCTCGTCTTTTAAAAGCGAACAATCTAGACATTTTTCTCCCATAATGCATTTTAGTTGGCATTCTAACCGAACTTTCAATATATTTCAGGAAACACAATTGATACGTTAAACATTACATAATTGACCGTAGTCGTAAATTATTACTGTAGCGAAAATGGCGTTATTTCTTTCTGCCTTTAGAAACAATCGATCTTCGTCAAGTGGGAGGGTAAATGATTCACTCCGTAATCGTGTATGTAGGTTAATTACCATTACCATTGTTGCGCACTTGTTTATAACTAAATTATTTGCTTCTACTTTGTATGAGATTGATTGTTCCGACGATAGATTGAATAGCAATTAAAGTGATGAAATCTATTCTGGAATTTTACACAATTGTTTGAATACATTATTTTTCTCATATTTGACTCGGTAGACTCGTGCAGTAGCTGTTGTGGATATAGTGCACTTCTGCAGCAGAACACATAAAATATTGTTAAGTATTGCGCATCTGTTTACTTGCTGTTGTTCTTATTCGGTTCACTTTATCGGAGTCAAAATGGTGTCTTTCGATTTTGAAAAAATACTATAAAATAATGTAATAATGTATAGTAAATAATAAGAATCTTTTTAAATGTAAATTCTTAATCATCCATTCGACATGGCCAATATACATTCAATTATCCCCCGAAGCGGTTCATATTTGGGTGTACTTGATGTAAATCGCTGTATACTTTCAGTTTCACGTGGTACCAACACACTAATAACGCAGACGCTACAGAACAAACCGGAAGACACACAAACAGTCTCGAAAGTGTATAATTCGACACACTCGTATATTCAATTTCAAGATATTCCTTTCAACTCGAAGACGCCTTCATGTTCTAGTTAAACCAACCATGAATATGGCGTGGGTACAGCGCACCGAAAGTAGATTCTAATTGGTGTTTTAACCAGAGAAGATAAGATCTAATCTAACACTTCCTAGAGCATCATTATACACAAACCCACCATTAAACCCATCATCAATATTTTTCTACTGTTTGCCGTGCGTTTAGTTACGGGCTTCATCGTTGGACTGGGAACCAATAATAAAACAACGCATATCGCACTTGCGATAAAACCCCTAATGGTGCAACTTAGTAAATGAATTCATAAATCAGAGACTCGATTTCTCCATTAGGCCATTTTCCCATATGAATTATTGTACCTCGTTTCCACTGAATCGCTGTAAGGATATTATTAAAACTTTCATCTTTCATTCGGTAAATATAGTTACCTTGAATGAGGAAGAATTCGCATGGCTAGCACGCACCTAAAACTAAAGTAGGCTACAAAGGTTGCATCAATTGTGCGTCGGTTTGATGTTTTCTCTGGGATGATTAGTCATTTCCTCAACTTTATACGCACATTCAAACATGTGCCACATTTTTATGTCCGTAGGCCCACAATTATTGTTTATTTCATCACTATCACTATAGTACAGTCCTGAAAAGAAGTAATGTGTTTACGTACATATCTAAAAAAAAATATCGATTCGTCTTGTTCCATAGTAATTTAAAAATGTAAGTACGTGAATGATACAAAATAAACCAATCTAGAGCAGCTGTTTTAAACAAATAAGACTCGATTGCATTATACCTAAGATATAACCAAAGATTACACATGGAAGGAACTCTACATCTTTTGAATAGTATATACAATTCACTTGAGCTAGAAAGCAAAACTGTCAAAAATGTTTCAACAGAGATGATTGAGAGATGAGAGAGAGAGACGTTGCTTTGCTACTATTATTGCTGATTTTCATGCAAACATCGATGAGGTCATGAGTAAATCGTAAGTCCTAAATTACCTTTCTTGGTAACCGTTACCTTGGTGGCTGTTCTTGAAGAGGATTTGAATATTTTAGCTTCTGTACCTGAATCGCTCTTCCATGCCTCCACGAACTTACAACGCATATGTGTCTTTCAGCACATCCAACGACCTGGTCCCCACGACAGGCAAGGGCAAGACACGAACAGTGTCTTACAACGCATATGTCTGTTTCAGCACATCCAACGACCTGGTCCCCACGACAGGCAAGGGCAAGACACGAACAGTGTCTTACAACGCATGTCTCTTCCAGCACATCCAACGACCTGGTCCCCACGAAAGGCAAGGGCAAGACACGAACAGTGTCTTACAACGCATGTCTCTTCCAGCACATCCAACGACCTGGTCCCCGCGACAGGCAAGGGCAAGACACGAACAGTGTCTTACAACGCATATGTCTGTTTCAGCACATCCAACGACCTGGTCCCCGCGACAGGCAAGGGCAAGACACGAACAGTGTCTTACAACGCATATGTGTCTTTCAGCACATCCAACGACCTGGTCCCCGCTACAGGCAAGGGCAAGACACGAACAGTGTCTTACAACGCATATGTGTCTTTCAGCACATCCAACGACCTGGTCCCCGCGACAGGCAAGGGCAAGACACGAACAGTGTCTTACAACGCATATGTGTCTTTCAGCACATCCAACGACCTGGTCCCCGCTACAGGCAAGGGCAAGACACGAACAGTGTCTTACAACGCATATGTGTCTTTCAGCACATCCAACGACCTGGTCCCCGCTACAGGCAAGGGCAAGACACGAACAGTGTCTTACAACGCATATGTCTCTTCCAGCACATCCAACGACCTGGTCCCCGCTACAGGCAAGGGCAAGACACGAACAGTGTCTTACAACGCATATGTCTCTTCCAGCACATCCAACGACCTGGTCCCCGCTACAGGCAAGGGCAAGACACGAACAGTGTCTTACAACGCATATGTCTGTTTCAGCACATCCAACGACCTGGTCCCCGCGACAGGCAAGGGCAAGACACGAACAGTGTCTTACAACGCATATGTCTGTTTCAGCACATCCAACGACCTGGTCCCCACGACAGGCAAGGGCAAGACACGAACAGTGTCTTACAACGCATATGTCTGTTTCAGCACATCCAACGACTTGGTCCCCGTGACAGGCAAGGGCAAGACACGAACAGTGTCTTACAACGCATATGTCTGTTTCAGCACATCCAACGACCTGGTCCCCACGACAGGCAAGGGCAAGACACGAACAGTGTCTTACAACGCATATGTCTGTTTCAGCACATCCAACGACCTGGTCCCCGCTACAGGCAAGGGCAAGACACGAACAGTGTCTTACAATGCATATGTCTCTTCCAGCACATCCAACGACCTGGTCCCCGCGACAGGCAAGGGCAAGACACGAACAGTGTCTTACAACGCATATGTCTGTTTCAGCACATCCAACGACTTGGTCCCCGCGACAGGCAAGGGCAAGACACGAACAGTGTCTTACAACGCATATGTCTGTTTCAGCACATCCAACGACCTGGTCCCCGCGACAGGCAAGGGCAAGACACGAACAGTGTCTTACAACGCATATGTCTGTTTCAGCACATCCAACGACCTGGTCCCCGCGACAGGCAAGGGCAAGACACGAACAGTGTCTTACAACGCATATGTCTGTTTCAGCACATCCAACGACTTGGTCCCCGCGACAGGCAAGGGCAAGACACGACCCCGAGCTCGCCCCACGACGGAGGAGACGCCGGTCAGGAACAGCGGAGGCGGAACGTCCAGGAAGCCGAATACGAAGAGACGGCGTCCATCCTCCAAACCGAGGGCGCAGGAGAAGAGGACGTCTACTACATCCTCCTCCACGTCCACCACCCCCGCGTACGTCTACCCCGCAGCCACCCCCGAGCCGCCTACCACCCCCGACCCTGGCAGTGGTACGTAACCTTCTATCATTGGCCCCAATCCCATGTCAGATTATTGTCTTCTGAACTCTATAACAAGTTCTCTCTTAAAGCTCCACGCAATTACCTTTGTAATTAGTTAACATTTTTTTTGGAACAAACTTACTTTTGAAATATTATGGCCATCTTATAATTTGTATTCTTCATTTAATTTATAATAATTGCAAACAATGTGAGTGAAAAAACACGTATACCTAATTTTTGGTAATTCTAGCTAAAACAAAAATTAGCATTTTTGATAATAATTGTTATTGTTAAATATGATAATCATTATTATTACGAAGGGCCAAGGAGGTACAAATCAAATTGATATTGTAGAAAGAAGTATTGTTGCAAATTGTTGCAAGAAATTTTTATCAAATTTATTCACGTGTCAGAACACAAGAAAATATTCCCACGAGGGGAAATGTGTTCTACCAATCTGGGAATACTCAAGCTATCGCAGTAAAATGCTTATTTATTTTATAAATGTGTTACCAAAAATGAATGCATATAACACGAGACGCACACACGCAAAAAACTAACGTCAATCGAATGCTTTGAGCAACAACTTGGCTGGAATGCTATTTGATCATTAGGACAGTATATATCCCTTTGAAAGTTGGAGGTGGAGGAACTCGATTAACTAGAGGAAGTCCTCACTATTTTCTCCGTCATTGCTGTATCTTCCCCACGCCCTTAAAACCCGGCTTTCTCTTGTGAAACATCCAACACATATAATGAGTGTTATACTAGTTCAAATTTTTTACCAACTACATACTAATTGAAAACCTGTTTTTTAATAATACATTAAGATCCAATAACATTATTGATTACTAAATAAAAATAAATTGTATAGTAAAAACGCATGGTTTCATTCGATAATGAAAGAGTGGGCATGATTTGTGGTGTCTTCTATGCCAAAGAATGTATGTTTGAAGTCCCTACATACATCCAGTTATCTATGTGTTGTCCTCCGATGGGATTATATCCTGCTAAATGGCAACAGAGATGTATATACGCGGTATTTAATTGAAATCAATGGAACAGCTGACAGCTTTAAAAAATTGTTAAACAAACGATGTTTAATACTAATTGACGTTTCATTTATATTCTAAATAAATTTAGTTGTATAATTTATTTTAAAATGTCACGAAACGTTGGACTGGTTGAAGTAAGAGGCCACAACCTACTCATTGTTGACGTCTTCTAGCTAATTATCTAATACAAACATGATTTATTGTTTGTTTATCCGTGTTCATTATTTATATATGAAATACATCTTGTATTCAAATATCTATTCAATCAGTGAAACCTAACGATACTACAAATATATTTAAGACGATGTTCTTATAAAATACCAATAACTTCATAGATTCAGTTTTGTAAACATTTTCATAAATTACACAAATATACATATTTTAGCTAATACGACAATTTAGCAATTACCAATTTGTTTGGTTATGTATCTGGCTTCAGAAGGGAGAGTTCTGGTAAATGTCCTAACAAGTCTCGCTATAATCTCGCCTTACAGACTTCAAGTGCGAGGACGAAGGTTTCTTCCCTCACCCCCGCGACTGCAAGAAGTACTTCTGGTGTTTGGACAGCGGCCCCTCCAACCTGGGCATAGTGGCCCATCAGTTCACCTGTCCCTCCGGCCTCTTCTTCAACAAGGCCGCCGACTCCTGCGACTACACTCGAAACGTCGTGTGCAACAAGAAGACCAAGGAAACGCCGACGACGTCGACCACGACCCCCGCGCCCAAGACGATATCGACGACATCCCGCATCCTCCGCACGACGACGACGACGACGACGACAACGACGGAGGCGCCCGAATACGAGGAGGAATACGAGGAGTACGAAGACGAGCCGGACCAACCCGAAGAGGACCCGAAGGCGATCAAGGAACTGATCGATCTGATCAAGAAGCTGGGAGGTATCGAGAACCTTGAGAAACAGTTGCATCTCGATGATTCGGGTAAAAGTAAATCCAATTCCGTGACTCCCCCAGCGATCATCAGCAAGAAGCTGTACGACCGAGTGCTCAGTCAGGCCAACAGCAGGGCCAATAGCAACGCCAACTTCTACAACCCTTCGTCCAAGGCCACGACTCAGTAAGTGCATTTCTACCTCACCACTATATATACCACTGGTTCGCGATTCACTTGTAATAAAAATCGAAATAAATATGTGGACACTGAATATAATTTTAATTTGGAGAATTGTATTGAAACTACACGATTCAGTTTTTAAAATTTTAGTTCTTCGTTGTTAATGAATGGAAATTGAGCATATCTTGATCTATTTATTCTACAATTAATGTATTCATTGAATATTGTACATCATTTTATTAAAATGTGCCAATGCTCAAACGTAACAACATTTAAAACACACTAGTACGGTAATTAATTACATTTTCACCATTTCATTTTCAATGCTAAAATATCACCAAAACTAGTTTTCTCTTAGCAAATAAAACCCAAGAGTTTCGTACTAGTAGAATATAAGTACCTACCTACATGCGTTTATTCCCTTAGGGCATATACTGTTTGCTTACATCACGACACTACATTCATGGATAGTTAGTTAATTACTACTCTTCGTATGGTTCAATCATAAATATGTTCTTGTTTTTGTGCTTGCATATTATTATTAACGATATCCGATTTAATGATGACTCCCAACTCATCATTTTAAACCTTCGAACTGAGGCAAAGAAATACTATACTTTAAAACCAAACAATTGAAATTTAGTGTTCTTGTTTTTGTTTGTCTCTTCTGATGTGGCGAATTATAGATGAAGAAGAAGAACAGACACAGAAACCCAGGTGGATGGCTTCAGTCGTGTCGTCTCAATCGTCTCAATCATATGAGGTGCCATGGACTGCATCGAAAACTAATTAATATCTTATCTACGTCAAATTTCCAAACTGATTTCAGCTCTCAACAGAACGAAACACGACAAGCAGTCCGTTGCAGTACTTCACTACCTCACGCCAATCACGGCTATTGTTGACATAAAGCCCAAATCACCATCACACCATCATGGCTATTGTTACGTTTTGCAGGTCTAAACACAAAAAATTACTTTCTTCACTTTGAAGACAACGAGCGCGTTCATAAAAAGCTTCATTTCTTGTGCACTTTCTTGTGAAAGACAATGTGCAACCGCAGTTGAATCAAAGGGAGACCCAACTCACGTAAAGAATACAGATACAGCTTTCTATGGTTGTATAGTCATCGTAGGTTGGTACGGACAAAGGCTTGCGTCATGGAATTGCGTGGGCGATAGGGAAAAACCGGGATGAGCTATGGAGCGAAACTTACTTGTTTTTAATTAAGCCACTGTAGGCAAGACTACAGACAACAGTGCTACAATAATATGCATTGTTGTATATGTGTAGTGAATGCATAGAACACAAACGTTCTTTATATAATAAACATAGCAACAATAATGATAATATTTGTTCTTAGAATACCCGCGTAGGGACATAACTATTGGTATTCCGTATTACGACGGTATTTGGGAAATCTGGAAGGAATTTCCGAGGGTTGTTAGTATGAATATCACAGAATTCTCACTGTGACTGAGGCAAATCTCGGGAAACCTTCAGTCAGAATTTAAGGTAAAGGGTATCAAACGTGCGGTCTCCTGAATTAAAGTCTCTCTTAAATTTACTTCTAGAAAATGTCTTTGCTAATAATATACTCTTCGGTTTGATTCTAGAACACTGTTACTTTGAGCTGAAATTTCGGGTTTAAAATATGTTAAATTGCTACCATATCGCTCAAAATAAGATTAAGACTGAGCTATTGGGTGATTCACTGCATGGCACTTATGATGATAACATTGATAAGAAACTATTTTTTAAATTTTTGTTATTTTTTCTTGTCAATTTGTATCGCAATAATAATTAATGGACAATAAAACTACAACTTCCAGAAATAAAATTACTAGTTTATGTCCGAATGCGCCATAGTCGGTGTAGCTGCAATGGAATAGTCAGATTAACATCCTGTTCGCCCAACTCCAAAGCTTTAATGGCATTTTGCAAATTACGTACAAGTTTACAAACTCACCTCCAAATCAAATCAAATCAGAAACTTTGAAGGTTACGTTGACGTCACAGGCCCAGGCTACGAAAAGGGAAATGCGTAAAACGTTTCTCAGCTGTCCTTGTGTTTCTCTTGATAGACACACCCTGATCTTCAGGAACCGAGGTCGTCAGAACGAAGGACTGGACCACCTGGAGGAGGTCACCAACCTACGTCACGAGAAGCCCCAGTACGTCACCATCAAGAGGAACAGGTGAGCTATACACTCGACTTATGACCAGCATATTTTGTTCACCTACTCTGCGGAACATCTGATTCGGTATGTTAAAATTGCTTCAAAACGTTTTTAAATTGTTTCTATAGAAAATCGAAATATATCAGCCTTTAGAGAATGTAGTGCTACGGCAAGACGTGCATCATTGAAGATTCCATCTCTGGAAACATTCAGGAAAAAAGTAGAGCTTCAATGTTTTGGGGCATGTTGAATGGTAGGACGAACCTGGATCCATATGTAAGACTGCAAGCCTGTAATCATAGTGCCCAATTTGGTAGTGCCCAATTTGGTAGGGGTCTGTTGTTCAGGCCACCTTTTGCCAGAACAGCAGCCTACCAGAAAGGGTTCGATTATAGGGCTTGTCAATCGTGGAATTCTCTTACACTTAAGATCAGGATGGCACGCTCATTAGATGTCTTCAAAGCGTCTTTAACGGAGCATTTTTTAAACATTGTTTTGTAAATTTTAGTATGGGTTGGCAGTCACTCTGTGTGTTTGGAGCTGTGCTCTTTTCTGCCAACCCCTTTTCACTTTTGTAATGAATGGGAATAATTAATAAATAAATAAATAAATAATAAATAATTCTTATCAATGTTTCATTGTTCCATTATTTATTTCCGTTTTTCAAATATTCTTAATTAGGTGTGAAAGGTGTACAGTAACATCACATCACAAAAGTTAATTAAGAACATTTGAAAAATGGAAACATAAATTGAAATAACGGAACATTTGTAACAAAGAGCTTTACATTTTCTAGAAGATGATATTTCAATGTACTTTTTGGGCAAATTTAGAAACATTTTGATGCAATTTTTAACAGACCGACATATCGGGTGATCCGTAGGCTGGGTGGACATGCATGCTATGGAGACAAGAAGGAGTGATAGATAAATAATGATAAATGAATGATGTAATAAGTAATACTAGAGAGTACAGAATATAATTGAAGGACCGGTGGCCGAGAAAAATATTGTGGTAGACCATTGTTATCTTTTCCGTGTACAACAGTAATAACAAATAAGCATATACTCAACGTTATTTACTTTTAACAAAGCTTAATTGATAATATACCTTATAGCACAAGCGTGCGCAGTTTAAATGTGGTATGGGAAATTATGAAATAGAGCAAGCTTGCCCAATAGCAAGCTCCAGTTTAGAAATTGAAGAGATGCCGCATTCCAATAGCGATATACGATGCTCTTCTCATTAGCAAAACAAAGGATTTACGAACTAATTAACGAGAGAGGAAACTCGATATCTTTTAGGGCTCGTGACCACCTGTACACGTTGGATAGGCAGCCCCTCTTCCCTTTAGTTCCCGCTCGAACATCTCAAGACGTATTGCTGTCCAGTTGTAGAAAAAGAATGAAATCAAGAAAATAAACAAAGTTGAAAATTGAGTCAATATAAAAAGCCAATCGCTGTTCGTTTAGTTTTGAATGATACACATGTAGTACTGCCCACAATAAACCACAGTCTCAATGTTTGAATATCCCTAAAATCTTGTAATCACAACTTCTGTTGGCAGGCCTACAACTCCCGCCTCAGAGGACTCTGAGGACGAAGAAGACGACGCCGAGGATAACGTTGACACCGTCGAGGAAGAAAAACCACGAGAGCGAGCGTATGTAAACATCCGACGCGACCGGCCTACAAAAGTCACCGAGGAAGCCACAACCACTCCTAAGTAAGTAATTTTAGCCATATCAGCTCTCTGAATTGAACAATATTAAACAATTTACAAATTTAATACGTTTATATATAAACAAATTGTGTGTTCTCCGTACTTCTAACCTGGTTTCTGTTGACAGGTACGTGACGCTTCGCCGTACCCGACCTTCTACAAAGCCCGATGTTGATGACGTTACAGACGCCCCTGTTGTAGTTGCCCAAAATACGCGATCATCTGCCGCGCTTGTCCAAGAGTTAACGCCGACGGTTCCAAAAAAGAAATATAATTTTGCCCCACGAACTCCCAAGAGGGGAATCCTTACCGAGTCAAAAGACATAGAGGAAACGGAAGAAGTTACTCTGGCCAACGAGAAGGAAGAAGAAATTATAAAAGTAACTACCGAAGAACAGAAGCCGGAGGTGAGTGGTTCCAACCAGAAGAAGTATGTAGAGCTTGCTAGAGGGAGAGGCAGTGCTACTGTATCTCCAGACGAAGCAGAACTAACCACTGTAAATATTCCTTCTGAACCCTCGTCTTCTCTAGTTGACGTGGATGTCACGAATCCATATATGTCAACATCAACAGTCACAGAGGAAACATTGATTGATAAAACTGATATTTTGCCTGTTCAAACTGTATATTCCACAACCACTACAGTAGAACCCACATCCGCTCCTGAAAGTACAACTAAAAAGAGCCGCTTCTTCAAGTCGTCTACGTCTTCAACCCCACCAACGACCACGGAAGGTGACGAACATCTTGCGACAGAAACGCCCATTTCAACGACGACTGGTTCACCAACCACTCCCGCGACGCGAGCCGGCATCAAGAGAAACCGATTCTTTAGTCCCTCTTCGTCGGCTTCGAAGTCGACAACAGAGGTTGCGGATTCGCTTACTCTTGATAACTCCACCTCCGCTGCACCAGAGGACTTATCTACACCCACAACTGAGGTAAAGAGAAACCGGTTTTTCCGCCCTTCAGCAAACAAAACACAAACAATAGGTGGAAAAATCGATTCCTTTACCACAAATTCGTCAACACCTTCTTCAGAAGAAGTGACAAAAAGAAATCGGTTCTTCCGTCCTACCTCAAACAAAACACAGCTAAGCGGTGCTGCAGTAAACTCATTACCTGTAAATAATATTTCCTCGCCAAAAACAGATGATCCAAGCTCCTCTCCTGATGACGTCACGAAGCGAAGTCGCTTTTATCGTCCCTCGTTGTCCTTGAGGCAAAGAACCGACGACCATATTGATCCCCTCTCTATAGAATCTCTATTTTCATCATCAACCACATCAGAATCATTATCATCTTCCCCTAGCCCACAAGACGAAGAAAGTGATTCAATATCAAATAACAATCTTCCATTAGATGGCTTACAAACCCTTACAGTTTCGACCACAACGCCGTTCACACCCACGGTTACCCGAGTTGTTACGTCGGTTACTGAATCAGGCACCACTGAGAGGCAGAGGATTTCTCTTAGTAAATATAAAGGGTTCTATCTCACAGTTAACCCTCCAATCAACAGCACCCCTCCACCATACGTAGAGACGGCTTACCAAGTGGCGTCAGAACACACTACCACAGCAGGGGGTGTTTTGTTCGCAAACCTAACGGACAAGATGGAGAAAATAATGGAGGTAAACAGAATAAAACAAGTCACAGTTACTGACGATGTTGCTGTACCATTTACAAAATCAATTTCGAGCAATGAAACGACGGTGCGACCAACGCAGGAAGTGAAATCGGAGAAGAGTGAAGATAAAGTTAAGGAGATAACTAGGTTGTCACATATCACCGTTGTTGACGGTGAGCAAGTTACATCGCCTACTTTATTTGATAATGATTTGAATAATGCAACTGACGATAAATCTACGAGCTCAGAGAACCAAAAGGAGGCACAGTCTAATGAAATATCAGAAAATGAGCAAAAGCAGCAGGACACTACACAATCTCCCGACGTCTCAGCTTCTACGCCACGAGTATTAAACAGAGGTCGCACACGAGTCAGGGTGCGTGGTTCTACCACCAGAGCGCCCATACCGAGTGGCTTGAGAACAAGTCTCCAAAGGAGGCGGACCACAACGTTGAGACCTGGTGCTGACGGGGACGCTGACAGCACAGATGAGCCCAATTCTGGTAGGAAAGCGTTTGTACCGCGAGGAAGGGGTGTGTATCGTCCGATTTCAAGAGGAAGTAAAGATGGAGAATCTAAAAACTCTAATGAATCACAGGATGAAGGGAGAAAGAAGTTTAGACCGCGTGTCAGAAATGATGAGCAGAATTCTAGTTCTGATGCGGATGTAGACGGTGGTTTCGTTCCATTGTATAAGAGCCGAGGACGCAATAAACCATTGGTGACAGAAAGGACTGACGAATACTCTGCGGAAGAACAAACAACCTATGTAGATGACACGAACACTTCTACAGATTTCAGTGAAGAAGACAGTGAAAATCCCTCCAACTCTAACACTAGTTCTGATAATGATAGTACCGACACGTACTCGAAGCTCACTCCGCAATACAAGAGCAGGAGTCGCCCAAAACAAGTAACTGAAAATCCCGAGAAGAGTGAATCTGACAAGGACCTAAAGAGTTCAACGCGGTCACGTGAAGAAACTGCAAGACTATTCCCTAGACTCAGAACCACTCAAAAATCAGACGAAGATACCCACGATCAGGAATTTAAAAGCGTAACGCGATCCCAAGATGAAACTGCAAGGCTATTCCCTAGACTCAGAACAAGTACTCAGAATTCAGACGAAGACATCCAAGATCAGGAATTTAAAGGCGTAACGCGATCTCAAGAGGAAACTGCAAAACTATTCACTAGGTTACGAACCACACCGAAATCAGACGAAGATAGTCAAGATCAGGAATTTAAAAGCGTAACCCGATCCCAAGATGAAACTGCGAAGCTATTCCCTAGACTCAGAACAAGTACTCAGAATTCAGACGAAGACATCCAAGATCAGGAATTTAAAGGCGTAACGCGATCCCAAGATGAAACTGCGAAGCTATTCCCTAGACTCAGAACAAGTACTCAGAATTCAGACGAAGACATCCAAGATCAGGAATTTAAAGGCGTAACGCGATCTCAAGAGGAAACTGCAAAACTGTTCCCGAGGTTGAGAACCACGACAAAAACAGAAGACAGTATTGACGAACCGGAACTTACACAGTATGAAGATGAAACTACAAAACTATTTCCTCGATTAAAAACTACTTATCAAATTGAAGATCCCACTCAAGAAAAAGAAACAGAAAGCCGTACAAGATCGCAAGAGGATACCGATAACCTCTTCCCTCGTCGGAGAGTCACAAATGTGAAAACAACCACCGCGATCCCGCCAAGATCAGGTTCCCAACCAAGGAATCGAAGCCGCGGAAATAGTGTGTTTAGAGTGCCTGCAGATGTTACACAAGAAGGCCAGACGTTCACGGTCACCCCGCGAGCGAGAGACGATCAAGGAGATTCGTCAACAGAAAGAAAACGTGGTCGTGTCGTTAAAAAGAGAAGGAAACGCCCTCTGACAAGTAGCTCAACTGCTCCTGGAGAAGAATCCGTTTTGACAACGGCTGGACTTGCATCATCTTCAGCAGATGATCTGGAGCCGAAACTTGTGACATTCGGTCAGAAAGAAACCACAACTTCGCTTTACACCACAGATTCTTTTTCAGATATAACAACCGAAACCTTACTAGAAAGTCAAACGGACTTGAACACAGTTTTTGATAACGAGGTCAAGTCTACTCCATCTCCTGATGATTCAGTTCTTACCACATTGTACGTAGATGATAATACCCAATTAGTCAGGGGTAGAGACGAGCTTCTCGAGACTCAATATTCTTCGATATCGCTGGATTCCTCTCGACGAGGGAGTCAGAAGTTCACTTTTGATTCCTCCGAAGACGAGGATTCTAATGATGTTACAGATGACCCATCTCTCAGTGCCAACTTCTTCAAGAAGTACCTCACAAAACCAAGTGAAAACAATCCTCAAGATAACTCACAAGATGCTTTGTCAGGCACTGTGAATGGGTTAGGCCATGCTGGCGCCAAGAGGAGGCGTGTAGTAAAGAAGAAGAAGCTTCCAGCTCAAGTCGACAAGTCCACGGAGCTATCTGAAGACACGGGGCCGGAATCGCTGCAGACTGAGGTAGGAACATTCCAGTGCTCCGCAAGCCAACTAATACAACCGCTAACTCACCGACTACTGTGCTAACTCATCGACCAGCTAACTAATAAAACGGTGACACTGCACGGACAGAAGCAACATGACAAACAATGAACTGTATTAACAGGAGTGGAGTTTTGATTATATCTGTTTTCGCTTCATCAATCTAACACTTCTTCAAGCTAACACCTTCCTGGGAATTTGTAACTCGATCAGCATGACAGAAGCTGGGAACCTAACCATGATATAACATTGTGGAATAATAATAATAATATGTGTTGGTGTTTTGTTACATTTATGTTATAATTGGTAAATTATGTGTGAATGGAAATATCAAAATGAGTTTGAATGACGTGTTACGGCTTCTTGCATCCTTCATTAGATGGAAGCAGAATCTGTATTGATTACCCATTCAAACACTTGTTCTACTTATCTAAGGCTCCCAGAATATGTTTTAAAATATATTCGATGTTTAGAAATATTTCAAACTAGATTGTACCTCTAGTAGCCCAAGCTGAACAAATCCATGTTTGTCAGAATTTTGAGATGATGATCTCAATAATGTTTGGCCTGATTGTTTCTTTCTTTACATTTTATAATTTAAAGGTCACCAATATTATCCTTTTGGTAAACAATACGATAGGTTTCCCGACACATCAACTCTCTCTCTCTCTTCTCTCTCTCTCTCTCTCTCTCTCTCTCTCTCTCTCTCTCTCTCTCTCTCTCTCTGTCTGTCTCTCTCTCTCTCTCTCTCTCTCTCTCTCTCTCTCTCTCTCTCTCTCTCTCTCTCTCTCTCTCTCTCTCTCTCTCTCTCTCTCTCTCTCTCTCTCTCTCTCTCTCTCTCTCTCTCTCTCTCTCTCTCTCTCTCTCTCTCTCTCTCTCTCTCTCTCTCCACATTCCTCATCCCCAGTCAATACCTTAGTTCAAGCAAAATGTTAACACTTCGCAATTCCCTCAGAAGAAACAAATTTTAAATGTTATTTAAGTTATCTTGTGTAATACTGGAGTACTTTACTGTATGATTGTGCATTGTTGGAGGTGTGGGTGACGATGTATGTGTGTGAAGGTGTGAGGTGTGATGAGATAATGCTAAATGATTGATAGACTTCTAGAAATAAGGGTATTGATTGGTATTTAAAAATAAATGTTTGTTTAAATTTCCACCTGATAGAAATAGAAAGAGAGATAGAGATTTATAATTGACAGCTGAAAATTATTCATTGCATTACGTGGCACAGTTGTAACATCGCTTTCAGCAATTGATTATCATTGGCCAATTTAAAAAAAGAGTTGTGTTTGTGTGTGTGTGTGTGCTTCAGCGAACAGTCCTAGACTGAACGTTTTGGTATAGTGGTTACAATATTAGATGTCCCTCTTCTCGCATCTTCTCCCAACCCTCGGTCTTTGGACCACAGTCTGAAAGATACTGACATATGCTTTTTTACACCACACAGAACACTTTAAAGTTTAAAACATTCTTTAAACCTTTGTTATGTAAGTATATTGACAATGGTAAATATGTCAATTATTACGTACAACAATGTTGATATTTACTTTTAAGATTGTAAAACTGCTGACGTATGAAAATCAAGGTTACGGTGGGTTCACAAGCTCATACGCTGGCGTAAGAAATACGCAGTGAAGATAGGAATTCTATTCAAAAATCGAAGGTCACGTAAGACATAACGTATCCTAATTGGCCAACCTAACCATAAGATCTTGTAAACCCACCTTTACCGTAATTGTTATTGTTAACTCGTATTGTTAATCTCTACTCTCAAGCCAATCGATCATGAAATAATGCAATTAATCAACGGTCATATTGCATAACTAAATATGTGCAGAAAGAGCTGTTAGATTAAAGAAGGTATCTGGCATAATTTGATCTACTTACGTCTTTTGCTATACACGAAATAAATTAACGGTCCTTCCTCTAAATAATTTGGATAATTCTTTAATGCAGTAATTATTCAGTTTTGTCATGTGGAGTTAATATGTTCAAGGTGTCACCCTCGACGACGAGGTCCCCCCTGCGTCGACCGGGAGGATCCTTCCTGGCCAACAGTCGTCTGCGCACCAGAGCGACGTCCACCACCTCCACCACGACAGAGGCGTCGGTAACCACGAGGCCGACAACCCGGCGTCGCGGTCCGTCGCTGTCGTCCAGGCTCAACATCGTGCGGCGTCGCAAGCTCGGGGACAGCAACTCCACCACCGAGGCCGCGGCCTCTCAACGTGTCGTGGCGGCGTCCGCGACGTTTGCGCCCAGGGAGAAGGGTTAGTCAACAATGTGTTGTTCCTTGAGACGAGAATACACGGTTATTTGTTTATTTATTGTTTACTTATTCTTGAATATGTTCATTGTGCATTTATTGATGTATGCATCTCTGAGATTTACCATTGATTTACGTATATTGCTTGTATTTAAAGAGATACTATCACTCATAAAAGTATAGGGACAATTCCCATCAATTAGTCTGTAATATTGATTGGAGAGCTATATTAAATGATTGTGTAGCGTATTATTTACATTTGAAATTGAAAGATATCAACTACAATACTGCATATAAAACTATAAATACAACGCTCATTCAAAATTTCGTAATTTTGTTTGTAACATTCACAGTATTTTACTGTTTGTTGTTGTGGCAAGTGTCTAAAACAGTGACTGCATGCCTGTGCAAATTATTTACGCACACACAATACATAACGATACAAATTAATAACACAAAATTCGAATGTTTTCAGAACTAGACGCGACCACAATTGAGCCGTCTCGTAAATTCAACTTCCCCCGAAGACGCACCAAGGTTGTCAGCAGAGGTAGAGTAGTCGCCACGACCGAAGCGATCCCCACTACCCTACGACAGATCAACGACTCTCAGAACGAACCTTCGACCATCGAGGACGTCCAAACCCTCGAACCCGATGAGCACCTCGACGTCGCGGTGACGACGCCCCTCCCCGACCTGGCCAACGTCGCCGTCGTCGCCATCCAGCAGCTCGCCATTCAACCGTCCATCAGGCCGTTCAAACGCGACAAGTCCATCATCGGAACCAAGGCCACCTACCACGCCCCTCAGTTCGTCACGCTACCGACCACGCCCAAGATATCCACGACTGTAGTTCCCGCCTTCTCCACCACGGCGACACCGTTCTACCCCCGGCGAGGGACGGCGTTCTACGTCTCATCGACAGCGGCGCCTCAGCTCCCCCAACGGGAGTCCGACCCCTTCAAGCCCAGACCGTTCTCAAAGATAACCGCAGCAGTTCACCCCAACTCTCAGTCCGGCTCGCTGGAGGACTACGAGTATTACGATGCGGAGGGTCTTCTGGACACGATGCCCTCTGCGGGCAAGGTCAAGATCCACGGTGACGGATACATCGAGTGTCTCGACCAGGGCAGCTTCCCGCATCCCTTCTCGTGTAAACAGTTCATCTCGTGCGCCAAGATGGAGAACGGGGAGGTGCTCGGCTGGGAGTACACGTGTCCGCGGCACCTCTCTTACGATCCTATCGGCGGCATCTGTAACTGGTCGGCGGGACTAGGGTGCAAGGAGTAACTCTCAGAACATTTACACACGTGACTTGTGTGCAACTTGAGACTTTCATATGTAAATGTTAACATTACCATCCATTCATAGCCTCTGGAGGTCAAATATTTAATTCTATTGCGAACAAAAGAAATCCCGTGAATATCTACATCCGTGTAACAGTAGTTTTCGTTGCAGATTTATATAGCTGGCATCCAGTACATAAACGGTCAAACACTCTTCGTGAGTGACTGGCGACTCGACGACAAGAGTGTTTACACTAAACGAACGGCGATGTCGACAACTAGGCGAAACTAGCCGGAAGAAACTCTTTGGTCATAAATAACCAAACATTTTGTTATAACGACAGAGTAGTTACATTTTTTGTTATGATCAAATGTTTGGAATTTTGTTGACTGATCTGTTGGTTGTCAAAAAGGTAGGTTACCAAATACAAAATTGTGCACCCACGTTTTCACGAGTCATTCGTTATTTAATATCGTATATTCAGTGATTAAATGTTGGAAGCTCGTTTTGGGCGTTCAAGGACATACAGGATTGCAAAATGATATTAAAGATCTATCTAAACTAGGAATATTGCAAGTCAAATGTGACTAATTTATTTGTATACCTCTTTTCTTGAAAAGATGAAAGGGTTAACTAAACGTTGTTTTGTATGTTATCAACCTGCCAAAATTATTGTTTAAAATTATGATTATTATAGAAAAATGTACCGGCATTCAGTGACGTGCGCAGAACTTTGACAGATTGAAATAACCACGGACTAGGTTTTCAGATTCTCATAATCGTTGAACAAAAGGACTGGGAATATTCTACACAAAATTATACTTTCGCGTTATCGGTTTTCTACTGAAATAACAAATACTTATATATGTGTACAATATAGATATATACGAATAATATTGTTGTAGAGTAGTATAGTTTTAAGTAATAATGTTGTTTAAGACATTAGAAAGTATATTTAATTAAAACTAAAAGATGTTAAAATCGTTATTTCAGTAGAGAATCTTGCTTTATTGGAATTGATCGCCGTTTATGTTTGAAAACTGTTTAGATTCTGGAGATGTCCTAAGTTAGGACTATCTTAATATTCAATACCTTGGCGTACGTCACTGCTGCCAATAATTTTAAACCATTAAAATATTTCTTTGGCAAATATCACCTGTTCGGTCTAATGCTCCGAGCCCATTTTTTTTGTACCTTATAACCCCATTCGAGGAGCGTTAGCCAACAGTATTGTTGCCATTTCGATAACAAAAGATATGTTTAAATCTAAAACCAGTATTTCAGGTTGAAATCTGTAGCAAGAGAGCTAGTCATCAAAAGCTACTTTCTTCAAAAACCAATAAAAACATTTTAAAAATATATTTCCATTTGTACCTTATTTTAACAGCACACCTACCATAAAACCTTTGAGGCAAACAAACCTTTGAGTGAGAAATATAACGATAAAACATTTGTCAGAAACATCACACCAAAGTATGTCCATAAATTTGAAAAATGTGCTGAGATACATTCCGAACAACCTTTATTTTGGTCTCTGCAGCCAATAATGACACAGAATAACACACAATATATAAAAACGAAAATCGAAACAAATTACACTTAATAACACATATTTTTTTATTGCTTTGTTGAACAACTAAAGAAGTCCGTACTGTCTGTATTTTATAAAGTCAACTCATCCAGTTACAAGAACTGACTTTCAGCGACCCAATGAGATATTTTAACAAAAGCAGAATTACTTCTTCACAGCTTTGCTATTTTAATTATTTCTAACAATTCGTAGTTTTGAGGAAAATATTATAAAAATGTAATTTATATTTAAATGTGTTGTGTTCTAAGTTATAACGGACGCTGTTGATTGCAGTTTGTGTTGGAGTCGATTGGAGTTTGGTTTGGTTTGGTTGGAGTTTGTTCCTCTGTTTACAGAGAAATTTTATTTCCAAATCGTCACACTCGTAATAACAATATACTTTAAGGAGTCTGTTTTCGTAACGCTTTTGTATGATTATCCCTCTAAAACAATCCCTTTATTTACGGCAAGCATAAAATAAATGATAGGCTTTATTCTTTATACTAATTTGGGAAATACTCACACCTTTGTGCAAGTAAATCACAATCTAGATTTGCCACCATTATACTGCCCTGCTATATAGTTCACTCGCATTCGCATATAACAGTGTAGTGTGGGTTTTCGGCAGGTGTACTATCTTCCTCAGACGTCAGACAAACATAGCTGTCGATAGAAATTGCACATATAAGTGCAAACTTAATTATACACCCTTGATAATAATGTAGAAACAGAAGTAATGCAGCTCGCCTATAAATTTCAGTGATGTATATTGCCATTTACTAAAGTTTACAAAATATGTGTTGTTTGTTCAAGTTATTGTTCTGTTGTGAGCTACAACACCCAGTGCTTTTAAATATTGCATCTACTTGCTGAATTGACGTAACCCTGAGTGTCAGTGTAAGACGATGTAATTCCGATGTGTGGATTGTTTAATCCACAGCTACGAGTGATCAACTAACGTAAGTAAGTATAGGTAACTAATAATAAATAATGAACTAGTAGGTAAAAAATTACAAATAAATAATATTCTGACGGTATATTATAGGAATAACTGACTTATTTTTTCGTATTCCCAAATATTGTTTAGTTGATTACTCTTAGATGTGTTTTAATGAGTTGTGTGCTACGCTTTGGCTCGGTGCTCTTAATATATCGACCATATAATATTATTATTGAACAGCACATAAAGCAAGAGAAGTGCTTCAGTTGAAGGTAGCACTTATTTTACATCATCTTGAGCAAGATATTATAATATTCCCTACGATCTTGAGTAAAATCACCTCAACGCACTATCAAAACCAAAATGATCAAAACTCACCTTTCCAGTATCCGTATCTTTATATCAACGCGTGGGACCAAGTATCCGACTGAGCTGCGCAGTAATCGGTTCTAATAGTTACGCATTTTGACGAACGATAGCGCTCGGTGTCTCGTGACCACATCGATTCTCTCGTGAGCATCACCCGCTCGTGCATGTTCGGATTAAGACCGCAGCTGAGCCAAGCAGACTCACGGGCCTTCAGTCAGCTTAAAGTGGAAGTTGCTCAGCAAAGTCGTCTTATCTTGGTTCCTAGTTGCTTAGAATGGCCAAAGATACTCAGTGGAAAGTTTGGGCAGACCAACGTACATCCAGGAACCAAAATTGGACTGAAGATGAGACTGCCACACTGATAAACGTGTGGGTAAAGTACTTAGATATTTTAAGACTTCATAGGCGAACAGCAAAAATCTATGAAAAGATGGCGGGAGAGTTTGCGCAATGTGGATTTAAGCGATCGACCATAGAGCTACAGAAGAAAGTGAGCAATCTCACTCAGGAATACAGGTAACACTTTTTAAACGTTACCCTCATCATTAAATGGATGATATTTATAGTGCAATGTCGTATAAGAAAATAAGGTTGGACATTCTACATAATTTATTTAATCAACTAAATTTTCAAAGTTCAAAAACAACCAAACATTCGCTGAGAATATTCTATCTTGTTTATGTTTCAAAAATGTTTATAATATATTGTTAAGTAATTGTCTTATTAATTACGGACCGTAAAACATGCATTTTCTCAGGTTGATAATTAATGTTACCTGATTGATTGCCAATAATTAGCACAATTATTATTGTGTCTAGAATACCCCTAGAACAAATCAAAATCGGAGTTGTGCTTTTATTATTATATCGATTAGACAACTGTGCTACAGGTGGTAATGCTTGGATACAAACTAATGTCTGTGTACGGAATCAAATTACTATTATTATTTTGTTTTTATGTTACATCAATTCGTTAATTTATTTTAGACACAACAACCACTGAGTAGTCCCCCCGTCCCCCTCCCTCCTTCCCTACCTGCCAACATGTTAAAAAAACTAATGAAGGGCCCCGCCTCATCCCGCTCATAATTATAGGGTACCTTCCTATAACATTGCGTGGTGACTCGAGAAAATATAACAACCAAACGATTGTAGGAAGGAGTGTGGTATTTTATTCCGTCTTGTAGACGCAATTACACCTCTGATGCTTTCGTTGTACCTTTTATTCTCAATTACTTTCGATAATAATTTTCACTTTTTGTCAAATTGATTGAATCTAAAACAATTTGTATCAACAATAGGGGACCCATCCGTCGCAAATTTAAAAATTACGTGTTTTTTGTTTTGTTTTGCTAATTCAATCGTCTGTGTCTCCTGAACTCAATGATAACATTTGTTTGGCCATAGAGTGATAGCTGAACTCACAGTTATCTTTTAAAGACACGTATGCGTAAGCATAACTTCAATATCTGGTCTTTTTCAGCGCAAATCGCTGCAGCTAAAAGCATTACGTGCATTACGCAGTGCCTAATTTAGTGCGCAGCTGGACACTGTTTGCGCAGTTGCAAAAGTCATTTGCGTAGCTGCAATTTGTGATGTGCGCAGTTAAGAATTCGTCTTTCAAAGAACTGATAGAATAAAAAGTATGCTTTATTTTAGTTTTATTTTTTTTATCTTATAGAGCTTATACTAAATCTACAAGTATAATCTTCAAATTCTTAACGTCTTTTTAACTTTGTATGTTTTTTGAGGAGGTCTTGGTGAATCGCGGTAGCAAATCTAATAAAATGTATTGAAGACCATCTCTAGCCATTTAAACACGTTCTTGAAAAAAGGTAAAAAAAAAAATCCCCTGCGGGGCTAACCTGGGGGGCGCTCCCCCGGCGCTTTGCCTCTAGCGTACCACCAGTGGTCCGCGAGGGTCCGCTAGGTGGTCAGCGAGCAGGTCAGCAGCAGGTTTTTAGATTTTACCTAATTAACTACCTACCAAACGTAACCCATTTGCTCATTTTTTAATATCTAACTAACACATTAATAAAACAATGAAGAATGTAATATAAGTAGAGACTACAAATAAACTGAACTAAACAAAACATAAAAAAACTCTCACTGATTTTACGAGAAAATATAACTGTAAGTTTAATGATAGGTATTTTCACATTGTGTTATAAATTTAGTAAATGCAAATTGATAGCTGGTAAATGTTCTCTTATTTATTAGCTATATAGCCCGTATTCGAATGCTTGTTGTCGCGATGTGACCGTGTATCATAGATAGGTGGTCCGCGTGTACGTTGATATCCATCAAGTGGTCCGCGGACACAAAAATTTTGAGAAGCACTGCTCTAAAGACTTGTTTGCGCAGTTCCACTTTTTCCTTAAATTAGGCACTGGCATTACGTGCCATTGTGTGCCCCCCCCCCCCCCCCCCCCACCACCACCCTCAACATACTGCCATACTGCAATGAAGAAGTAGTGCTTTAGTCTACATATATGCCCATTCCCCAAAGCTCTCAGGCTGTTTGACATTTTTTTTCAAAAAAAAAGTTTAAATTTTTTTTTTTTTTTTTTAATTTCGAAATATTAAAATATTTTAATGTGTTCTATGATTTTCATATAAACTTTACTTTTATCTTGATGTGTTTAAAATTTTAACTGATTTGGTTGCACCAGTTAAGAAAGGGAGCTGCGATATGATCGTAGCCCCTAAAAATGATGAAAAATCTATGTCCCACTTCAAACTGGATTATCTCAGAACATTTTTTTTTGTGCTACGGTACATTTATCTAGAGAATAGTCAAACAGAATTTCATGATTTTTTTTGGAGCATGTAGATACAACTGTTTTACAGAAACGCAGCACAGGAAATTGTGATAAACGTCTTCAAAGTATTTTTCTATTGTCGTTTGTATTAGGAAATGTCAATATTTTGATCAAAATTACTGCCAATTGTAAACAAATTGCAATTTTTAAACAAAACTAAAATATAAATTTTTTTTCCGCTGCGATTTGTAAGAATAGATGTGTCTAAAAGAGTTGTAAATATCAGCCTCCTTAGATTAGCCATTCCTTCAGAAAAGGTACCGAAAGTTGGCTAATTTAACATTGCTGGTATAGGGACGCATGGGTCCCCTTAATTAAGTCCATTCGCACATAAACTCCACCTTCTTAAATCATGTTTATTTTGTAAAAAAAAAAAATCAAAACCTTAGCTAGATATCGACCCTGGGTTTAATTTCAGGAAAGAAAAGATGAAAGTTAAGAACGGGCTGGGCCCCTCAAAATGGAAATTCTATGACACGGTAGAAGGGATTGTCGCACAGCTGAGCGCCAAGCGAGAGACTGTTTCTGCCATCTCGGACACAGCCTCGCAGTCGAGATCCAGCAAACACTCAGAGTCGGACACCGACAACAACATGTAAGACAGACAGACGCCGCCATTATCACTATATATAGCTATACTTGCCGCCATTTCGTGGAGTTTCTTTCTACCCGTCAAATTGAAAGTGTTATACCTTTCATAAGGTCCTCAAGTGACTAACAATAAGGGCCCAAACCACAGTTGTCGGTATCGGGATCGGGATCACAATCCGGTAATCGTGAAAGATTTAATTTAATGACAGGGTTCTTCTTATGACGCTGTTCACAACTAAATCGCAATGTCGTAATGATTTAGCATGCGAAAAAGTACGATTGGGATCCCAATTCCTACTTTGGGAGATTGGGGGGATTTGGAAGCCTACTTACTTACACGGGGTAAATAAATTAAGATGACAAAACAAAAGAAAAAGTAAAAGAAAAAGTAGAGTTACAGGCTAAAATATAAATATGATTGTTGGTTTGGTTTGTGGGAGAGACTGTCTAGTCTAGTGTATAATTATGACGCTGTGTCTCCGCCCATCCAATCTAATCTAACAATCCCTCTCAACGAATTTATTTGGGCGTAACTCCAAGTGCAACAAGTGTATATTTATTTATGAATGTATGTATTGTCTATTCATACTGGCATGCCGAAGCATATATGCGACAATATGACTGTTTTATAGTATATAGTCTAGCAATCAAAATGCGAGAGCAATGCACTGATACATCGATTCCGTAGTTCACACTTCACAGCCATCCCGCCACATTACTGTTACGAGCTGTAGGATTAGTATAGACCCCATCCGTGCAGGGTGGCGTGAAAGGGGGGTTGGGGGTGGAGCGGGACGTGTTCGTGAAGGTGTATCGTATTCACAATTGTTCGATTTTTCACAAATCTATATCAAGTTGAATAAAGAGGAGATTACATTTCGCACATACCCACATTCATTTGCACAGTTTTATTCTTATCACCCCAGCTCTCGCGGACATAAACGGTTCTAAAGGAACGTCTGGGAGAGAGTTTCCAGCAAAGTTCGAAATAGAACATTGCACTCTACTAGTAAGAATCTTACTGACTAGGTAATAAAGTTTTCATTGCATAGTGTTGACAATGATACGTTTGTTTCCCATCGGTGTGTATTGCTGTGATCAGACAATAACCAATCAATGTATATAACACATTTTACATAACGATTTATGTGGAAGAAATATTTATGGAAACCCTTATTTGCTCATGTGATTCAACCCCAACTTTGGTATGTGCTCTCCACAGTGATGATTTCAGACATTTTTCCTAGGGGGGGCTGATAAAAATCTGGGGTGTTGCTAAATTAGTAACTCATTTTATGGCTTAGGGTTTAGAAACAAATTGTCTTCCTGTGTGTGGGATACAAGATGCACAAAATGGGTGTTGTTTATACTAAAACCAGTGGGTAGCCTGATACACACGAATTGTGAAATCTATAGCGCCATATCATAGTGGTGTAGATAATCATAAAATCAACAATTCTATTTATTACACAGTTAGAGCAGTCGGATTCTACGGGGTTTCTTCCGAGCGTTATTACCCAAAACTTGGTTGACAAGAGGAAGAAGGGATGCGCCGTGACAAAAGGCAGGGGCGGAGGGGGTTACGGTCTCTGTTGATGCCATCCTTTCAGTTTTCGAATATGAGGTGATTCATATTTGCCATTCTTACGGCTTACCTTTACCTAACATCGTTTCAATAGAAAATAAAATGTTGCCACATTTATGTAGTTGAGTTTTTCGTGGAAATCGATTTATTTCCTAGTCCTATATGAGGTGGAAAAATATACCTCATTTTCTTGTATTTTGCATTTTTTTTTTTTTGCAAATTGCCATTACTTCATGTGATTTTTTCATTCTGCTAGGGAGGGCATTTACAGAGCCCCCCCAGGATATGCCTGAAATCATCACTGGTTCTCCATCCGTTTTTTTTTTTTACCGGGATTATAAATTGTGAATGACACATTATAGGAGATAGTTCAGCAGGTTATATTAGACTACTGAAATCACTTTGCACTCCTTTTCCTTGAATGGATGGTTTCTCTCATCCTGCACATTTTTTAACGATATTGCTTTGCTTCATAGAGACGACGTAAAGTTCATGGCTGTTTACCTCAATGAGAAGTCGATGTCTGAAGAAGAAGAAGACAAGAGTCCTGTGCCACAGATGCCCGTGATAGTATCCGTAGAGAGCCAACATCCTGAGCAGAAAGCCGTTGTACTGCAGCAGTCTGGTAACAAGAAGATCCTTCAGGACCTGAAGATTGACTTCCAACGTGTCCTGGAACAGAGTAAACAACCTGTTCAACGTACTATTGTATTCCGTCCGAGCCTGCAGGACTCTGTGAACAAGAAGGTCCTTAAGGACCTCAAGACTGATATGCATCGGGTCCTGGAAGAGAGCCTCGATATTCACAGGCAACAGGTAACCTTGCAACAGCGCCAGATTGTACTGCAGGAAGACATGCTCAAGATCATGGCGAAATTCATCGATAACTCACCGTAGGACATTCCTCACAACTGTATGTCTTCATCAATTACATTCATTGTTAGCGAATAATTCTCAGTTCTTCATCCATGATAAAATGAAGAATAATTATGTTTAGTGTAATTCGCAAGAAAGTCACGTATAACATTCATGTATTATTGTTTGTTATTTGTATGTAGCCCACATACAAACAAAACTCTCCGTTTGCTGCTAGGCTAGTGTAGGCCTACATTGATATTTGGTTATTTGACGTAGTAGTATCCCATTGACATGAAACTCGTTACAATATAATGAATGTAAGTCCGTATTCATAGTCGTCCCCTATTGGGGCGCCCCTAGGGGTAGGGGACGACTATGAGTTCCAGCCTTAGTGGTAACATCACATTATATCACTACACCAATAAAGTGTAGTCTACCTCCAGAATTCATCAAATCCTCGTAGTTTGATCAAAACATGTGTAGTGTGTTTAAAAAGACAATTAGGGCTTACATGAAAGACAACATTTGGTGTGTATATATTATCAGACATCATATCAGTGCCATTATATATTATAAACCACAACATTATTTGCAAGCGATCAAGTTTGTATCTGTATATTGTGATAATGTAAATATATGTCCAACACTTTGTAAATGTGAGCAAATACAACTGGTATTACGCCTTTTTTCTGTCCGCCTACTTGTTTACTGTAAGAATACTATGATGAGTATTTTTAATGTTTCTTTTAAATATGTAACACCATATTAATTGTTTTTACAGAGTACTATCTAGCTATCATTTATCATCTCTATTTGTATAGACTGGTATTATTACAAGACCCTATATGTAATTGTTCATATTTTTCCTTTACAGCCCAAGTGTCATTCTCGTAGTGTGCAACCTGTATGTAGAGTAGTCATTAGTACCCTCGCCTCGCGCCGCCCTCTAAACGTGTGGCAGAACACATCAGATCATTAGGAGTACAATCGATCACGATTATGCCCCATTACTTTCATTACTTGTTTTTTTTTTTTGAGTTTGGCACTTGGGATTTAT
Organism: Isoperla grammatica; assembly: GCA_945910005.1. NCBI lineage: Eukaryota > Metazoa > Arthropoda > Insecta > Plecoptera > Perlodidae > Isoperla > Isoperla grammatica. Next base: position 33,284,924 of record OX246737.1, on the reverse strand, counting down.
GTCTCATATATTGGTTATGTACTATAATCTATACCAGATATTCCCAAACTCTTCGACCTGTACATTTAAAAACATCATTAACTGAACCCCATAAAATTAAACGGGTGAAAATTACGTCCTACCTGCGTAAATTGTGTTTTAATTCAATTATTTTTTATCATTTTTTGCGGGCCCCGTACAATATGGGATTCCCAGGGGTTCGTGGACCACAGTTTGGGAACCTCTGAACCAAACGATTTGTGGATGGTACTGAGGCATGTAACAATGAATAAATGTCACCCAAGTCCAAGGAACGCAGGAACTAAGGTTTACTATACAAAATAAGCCTAGTCGACCACGGCTATTGAGCCGGCTATTATTTATTTAGCATTTATCCTTGGAGAGTGTTATGATCAGCCAGTTGTCACAATAGTTCCTCAGTTCAAATACTTCCAAGGTAAGCTAAAATATTGTCAGTCACTTATAAACCTTCCGTTATAGAGTCAAACGTACCTGTAGGTGGAGTGATGACAACAAGGTGGATGCGATGAGGATGGCTTTAGTTTAGTGGCTTTCAGGACCGAGGTGGATGGTTACAATACCTACATTGGTGATGGTAGACAGTAGTTTTAGAATAGAATAGAATAGAATGTTTATTGAATAATTAAGGTACGTTACATACATTGCTTATTTTGGCCACAGTAGGAAAACAATCTCCTGAGGTGTTATAAAGTAGGAACTTATACATTAAGATAATAGTAAGAAAATACAAGAGTACTAGTAAATACAATATTAATAATTAGTATAAATATGAGAGAGCAGTTCATAATGTAAAGAAAACTAATGGCCTACTAACTAATGTTTATTTTATTGTCTTTGTATAAAACTGTATATAAACACTGATAACAACCAATTTTCGAAAATTCTTTAGATGCTAGGGTAACAATTTTCAATAGTTTAGTTAACGGTTTGCGAATCGCGCTGCAACCGACGTGGACTTTTTTAACTAATAAGTAATTTTGTATCGCAATTCATAGCAATATTGTTGGACCGTGTGTATGTACGGCTCACTGACGAGAAAATAACAGCAAAACTACCGGAAGGAAGGGAGAAGTAAACTTAAGGGAGACAAGACAAGATTGGAATACAAGCAAGTGCAACACATAACTTAGATATAGGAACTTAGGGTATCCGTTGTAATGGCTGTAAGGAACGAAAAGACCGGACGAGAAAGTAAAGATATTGAGGTGTTTCAAACTAATAAAACAAAAGTCCGACCATTTTTACTAAACAAACTAGAACTTCCAAAATTAAAAACACATACTAATAATTATTTGATTTTGTATTTAATACAAATACTGCAGACAAACTGGTAAAAATATGATTTGACTGAGTATCAGGATACGTTAGGCCAGTGATGGAGAGAGGGGGGGGGGAAGGGCGATCGCCCGAACGGCCAATCTCCTATTGAATCCGCCACTGACATCACGTGCCGTCAATGCACTGACATGGAATAAAGTTGAATACTTGTGTGCCATGAGAGTTCGCCCGACTGGGATTAAAATCCCTAACTCCAACTCTACATACTATACGTAGTATTTTCAACTGGCCATAGTACTCTTAACTCCGATTACAGGATATTATCAGATTACTTGATGTTGCTAAAATATGTATCTAACGTAGGAATGGGTTATAGTATTCTAGTTATAGCCCTGGCACTGTGGGGGCCCTGTATAAAATCAAGATTAATGTATGAACATTTTCAAATTAGTGAGCAATAACGTAAATGAGTAAATTGTGCATATTGTAACTATTCAACAGAAGATTCCAATCTCCATTGACAACAAAAAAGCCCTACTGATGTAAAGTCATTTTCCGCGGACTCTGTGAAGGCAGTTTAGCAAACTTCTCCGCCTTAGACAACAGCTGGTTCTACCCCACCCCCATCTCTTAAAAATAGCAATACGCCACATACCCCTCCAAGATAAAATCCTGGGTGCCCTAATGGAGCAAGCAGGTCACTGTACATCCTTGTTTATTGTATACACTCAATACTGTAGGCCTAACGTCAAAGTTATATAATATATCCGATAAATAAGTATTAACAAAGCATATCAAATATACCAAAAGGCGCTCAAGTACGCCGAAAAGACACAAAAAAAAAACTGTTGGTAGGCCCGTATACAGTGGAGACACCTCGGACAACGAACCAGAATTTCTGGCGAAAACCGGTTCTGAGCGATGACCATATTTTGTACAACCCTTGGGAATGCATCGCATTCATGTCAATATTCAAAGCTAGAAGATCGGATTGCGGACTGTTGTATTCTGTTAAATACCCCGTGATAGTTTTATTATTTTTGCTTCTGGTTTTACGTCATTTTCAACTATCACAATCGTTTTCTAAATACATTTATGCACATTGTCATCTTTTGATCGTCTTTGTAGTAGGATTATGAAGAAACATATTATGTAATTCATGTGTCCAGTAAGGAAATTCGTTTGATTCGCATTCATCTAATAATAACGCTACAAGAAAAAATAAAAAAGTTTCAAGCTCGTGGTGTTCTGATCTATATTAAGAGGACGCGGGCGTGCAGACCTTCAGAAGAATCGTTGCCAATTCTGCAGTTTTTGAGATAATCAATTTATTTTTTTTGCGTAATGTTACTAAAGGAATTATAAATATACCTAATAATACCGATTTTCGATTAAAATTTTTTTCAACTTAGTGATATTATAAATATTTTTCTAAATCAGATAACAAAATTTCGTGTTAGTAGGCCTGTCCTTTAGTCTCTCTTGCGAAACATATAGAAAATTCATAATTTTCGCATTATAACTACAGCTTCTACAGTTATCCCCAGTTTTGTGTATAGCCGGATAGTATACCGCTGCCCCTGCAACTTGTATTGCGAGCGCGGAGTCGCTACGTCGCACGTGTTGGAGGGGAAGTGACAAGCTTCGACAGCCACGCTGCACACATGCAGGTGGCCCGACTGCTTTGCGGCGCAAATGTTTGTTGCTCAGCGCGGTCTCTCTCTCTCTCTCTCTCTCTCTCTCTCTCTCTCTCTCTCTCTCTCTCTCTCTCTCTATCTCTCTCTCTCTCTCTTTCTCTCTCTCTCTCTCTCTCTCTCTCTCTATCTCTCTCTCTCTCTTTCTCTCTCTCTCGTATAAAGATATATATTATTGACTAAAATTTCGTAAAACTTTCTTGTTGCCATATGAATGGGGTGTGTATGAATGATAAGCTTGTTTCCTGTTTTCCTGCTTCTTTTGTTTGTTTGTTTTGTTAAAATGATATGTATGAATGATCGTAGACACTGATAAAATAATTACTGCGTTATTATTATATTCTAAAATATTGTCGCTAACTTTAAATTAAACTATAATGCAGTTTTCGAATGAATGGTTAACCTTAATTGCAATTAATTTTTTGTTTCTCATTATGAGTTTGTATTTTAGTATATGTATTGAGAAGTTTAATGTTCGTACACTTATCCTTATATTATTAATATTGTTGTACTACTGTATATTGTTTTTTGTCTGTATCAAAAATGTAGGCTATTATTTGTTAAAACGTTGGATGGAAGATAAGGCCTAGCTGGCCTTAATCTCGCCTTCAATAAAGACCATTATCTATCTATCTATCTATCGTCACCTCGTCACTTCTTATTAAAAGTACCGTATAAAACCCCCGCTAAAAAGAGAAGGTGTCCCTGGACTGAAGTGTCCTATTTGTCTCGATTGTTAGCAAATTGCCCTATCCCGTAAACTGTTCACTGATACTTCTGTCCCTTTTACTTCAATTTTATTTTTCTATTATCTGTTAGCCTATAGATACTGTTGTGTGACTGTGATGTGTAATGAAATGACTGTCAGACCACGCATCCTGCTCCTGGATGCGCGGAGAGCGGGTTTGTTCTAGACTAGCCTAGATACTGTTGTGTGACTGTGATGTGTAATGGGGAATATGCATGATTTTTTTTAGCATTTTACTAGATTAGGATTGACTTCATGAATACAAAAATATTTTATTTCGATGACATAGAATAAAGTTTCATTTATAAAAATGAGCTGAAAGTTTCACACATATTTATGGCGGGAAAAACGGGGCATACGTCACCTGCCATGTATAGCCCGGACGCCGTAACAAAGAAGGTTGTGTCGTCACGGATGATGTAATAGCAAGTGACCTCACACCTTGTAATACCAACTTAAATGTAGACTACTACTCATTGTCTTACCAGAAGTAAACATGTATTGTTATTTCATAGGTTGGTGGACATGGGCCCTGGATTAAATGCTATTTTTCTCCTTCTTGGTATGTGTTTGCGGTTTAATTATGCAGGAATAAACTTTAGTTTCTTATTATCTAATTTAGCCTATTATATTCACTTATAAATTAACAATTGCTTAATTATGTTTGGGAAAATTTAAAGTAGTTCCGTCCCATCATGCTAGGCATGAAGATATGAAGAAGGAACAGCTACGGACGACCTACCTTTGTCAATTGCTTTGTCTGTCTGCATATTGTCGTACCCTAAAGGCACAGGGAACGCATATGACCACTCTGAAAGATCCCGAGTAATGTTTTCAGTGTCAATGTTTCTTGATATCGGTAATAAATTTTCATAAATAATATTACAGGGTAAATCAACCGAACACGGGCGTAAAACGCCGCCATTATTTCCCCACGTGAACTCAACTTCTGTCAAACACGAAACGGCAATAAAGACAACAGACCATCAAATGACAAAGAAATACATCAAGTATCCTAGCAACACACAGACGTCAAAGCTTTCTTGATGGTAGTATTTTTTAGTCACAGCCTACCAAAGCTAGTATTTTCTAACACCGCCTTGCCATTCAGTGTATTTTCTCTCTGACAGGTATAGTGCGCGGATGATCACTGCGTAAACGTCCACATATCACTACGCCGGCCAGAGTAATTAGTTGTGACGACACAACCTTCTTTGTTACGGCGTCCGGCCTATATCAGCAATCAACCAATCATAAAATGATAAATACAATAACGCTTATTTGTAAATTATCATATCCATAATCATATAAAATCGAATTAATGTCTAGTACGCCTAGTAATAAATTTTGAAGCCCAATTACTTTATACCAAACCTATTTTCATAGAATATCAGTAAATATTGGGTGTTGTTATTCATCTGAAGCAGACTTGACAACGGCTTGAGTAAAAATTTTGACAAGGTTAGCTTGATAACCTTGAACATTTGATTGTTTCGTCTAGGAGGCGGTGGCGAATTCCAAGGAGGTTATATGCAAAGTCATTCATATAAGCAGTGATTTTCATGGATTGTGACGTCACATACCGTTTAAAAATAATAGTGCGGGAAACAGATAATTAAACTCTTTGAACATGTATAGAAGCATAATGAATTAATTTTAAAACTTTAAAATTAGGTTTGTGATGTCTTTAGATGAATAACAATATATTCCACGTACCTTTAGAGCTAAAGCAAATTCATGCACATTCCCTATTGAATGACTGTCAAACCACGCATCCTGCTCCTGGATGGGCGGAGAACGGGTTTGTCCCAGACTAGCCTAGATACTGTTGTGTGACTGTGATGTGTAATGTCATGACTGTCAGACCACGCATCCTGCTCCTGGATGCGCGGAGAGCGGGTTTGTCCCAGACTAGCCTAGATACTGGTGTGTGACTGTGATGTGTAATGTCATGACTGTCAGACCACGCATTCTGCTCCTGGATGGGCGGAGAACGGGTTTGTCCCAGACTAGCCTAGATACTGTTGTGTGACTGTGATGTGTAATGTCATGACTGTCAGACCACGCATCCTGCTCCTGGATGGGCGGAGAACGGGTTTGTTCCAGACTAGCCTAGATACTGTTGTGTGACTGTGATGTGTAATGTCATGACTGTCAGACCACGCATCCTGCTCCTGGATGGGCGGAGAACGGGTTTGTCCAAGACTAGCCTAGATACTGTTGTGTGACTGTGATGTGTAATGTCATGACTGTCAGACCACGCATCCTGCTCCTGGATGGGCGGAGAACGGGTTTGTCCCAGACTAGCCTAGATACTGTTGTGTGACTGTGATGTGCAATGTCATGACTGTCAGACCACGCATCCTGCTCCTGGATGCGCGGAGAGCGGGTTTGTCCCAGACTAGCCTAGATACTGTTGTGTGACTGTGATGTGTAATGTCATGACTGTCAGACCACGCATCCTGCTCCTGGATGCGCGGAGAGCGGGTTTGTCCCAGACTAGCCTAGATACTGTTGTGTGACTGTGATGTGTAATGTAATGACTGTCAGACCACGCATCCTGCTCCTGGATGTGCGGAGAGCGGGTTTGTCCCAGACTAGCCTAGATACTGTTGTGTGACTGTGATGTGTAATGTCATGACTGTCAGACCGCGCATCCTGCTCCTGGATGCGCGGAGAGCGGGTTTGTCCCAGACTAGCCTAGATACTGTTGTGTGACTGTGATGTGTAATGTCATGACTGTCAGACCACGCATCCTGCTCCTGGATGCACGGAGAGCGGGTTTGTCCCAGACTAGCCTAGATACTGTTGTGTGACTGTGATGTGTAATGTCATGACTGTCAGACCACGTATCCTGCTCCTGGATGCGCGGAGAGCGGGTTTGTCCCAGACTAGCCTAGATACTGTTGTGTGACTGTGATGTGTAATGTCATGACTGGCAGACCACGCATCCTGCTCCTGGATGCGCGGAGAGCGGGTTTGTCCCAGACTAGCCTAGATACTGTTGTGTGATTTATGTCAAATGAAATGACTGCCAGACCACGCATCCTGATCCTGGATGCGCGGAGAGCGGGTTTGTTTTAGACTACCTAGATACTGTTGTGTGACTGTGAATGTAATGTGTAATGAAATGACAATCGGACCAGGGATCGATAACCTGTGATTAATAAGTGAAAACAATAGTAGCTTAGCAATAATAATAATAAAATAAAAAATAATAATAATAATAATAATAATAATAATAATAATAATAATAATAATAATAATAATAATAATAATAATAATTATAATTATAATAATAATCATAGCCCTTAGTACGTCGTAGATAGTCATGATTTACAATTATTGTCCCTATACCAACAACTCTCTTTGAGTTTGCATTTTACCGCCGTGTAACTTGATCAGGAAATAACTAAGGTTGCGCGGCCGCGGCACCGCCTAACGATATACCGCACGGACACGTGACTCATGCTTTCCCACTACGCCGCCTTGCCTCCCCTCGAGTGCTTTACCGTACCCCGCGCCTCACCGCATCTCACCTACAACCGCCAATGTGCCGTTCCACGGTGGCGCGATCTCTGGGTAGAGTCGCGCGGAGCGGCTAATGCCTTCGTCCTCTTAAGGAATAAGTTTCCGAAACGTTAATTCAAATAAAACATTAATTTATATTTGGAATGTAGCTTTTACAGTTGTTTGTGTAGCCAATTATGAAATTCTAGGAAATCAGTGAATGGAATGTAGCGCGAACGAGTCGGCCCAGCTACCCCCCTAACGAGGGGTTTACAAACCAGGAAAATATAAGCTCGACGCGGTGGATCGACTGGTTCGTTGTCCGAGGTGTCTCCACTATAGGTGGCTGATTACTCTCAAGTCGCAGGAGCCTTCGAATTCTGCGCTACGCTACTGCTTAACCATAAATAAAATTGAACAAAACAAGTTTATTATGTGTAGATTTGGATGCACCATATTGTGTTGAAATATGGATGTGTCACATATTGATTATTCATTTGTTTTACTACTCATTTTAATCTTGCACTTGCGCAAATACTCATTCGCATGAAAGCTTACTGTTCGCATGGAGCAATCAATACTTTGTTTGACATAAATGTATCGCAATTGTTGTCTTTGTTTAATATATTACCAAAATGTATTTGAGTTTTAAGTACAGTAATTAATGGGTATTTATTTTTATCCCTCTTTTCCACACAGCAGTAAACTGTGGTTCTACACTACTCTAGAAAAACAATACACTGTCCCCTACGCTGTAATAATAATTAATATAGTCAACTCATTATAGTATAGATGTTTTAAGAGAAATAACAAAAACCTACATAGTTAGCACCCACTACATTGACCACCGGCTCGATGGTCTGGGTTTCTATTAATGGTTTGGCCGTTGGAGTAGGCCTAACCTTTTGCGACTATTGCTATCAAAAACCGTCATTTCGCATTACTAATATGTAATAATGTCGATCGAGTGTTAAATCGCTGTGCAACGGGTACTTTTCATCACAATTCACACTCACACTTACGTCACTGTTCACCACTTTACAAGTGACCCGTCCTGAAACATGTTTCATAATAAAACAGTACATGTATTTCTCGAACTTTGTAGTTGCGTTCAAGCAAGTACTTTAGCAAGTACTATGATACAAGAATAAACATACGTCAATTGGCGGGGCGTTTAGTGCTGTTTCATTGTTTTTTCACAATAACTTCCTTTAACCACTGCATTGGAGGGCTGGACATTCTATCCCAGAGTATTTTTAGTTCGCGGAAGTGACGAGTCTCGCTTGTATAATTCATGTCACCACCATTTCGAGCAACGCCCTTCCAATTATTTTATTGGATGAAATTAATTTTCTTCGAAATAATAATTTAACCGCAAGTGGATGACCTTTTCTGTGCCAGAGTTGTACTATCACACGGTTCACACCATTCCCAAACGATTGTTCCGAGATTGTTCCGTGTTGTACACTAAACGAGGGCCAAGAAGAATGATCACGCCGATGAAATTAAAATTACCGGTCTTTTTCCTGCTCGGCTATCCTCGACCTTGACAGCGACGAGCGCAGGCGCGGCGCGAGTCAAGAATTTCAATCGGCGTTGCGAGCGAGCGAGCGAGAGAGCTAGTCAGTCAGTCGCCATTTGTAAGTTGTTTGTGATGGGTGCAAGTGTGGCGTGTTCTAGCGCTCCCATGCGGCCAACAGTGCTTCTGTCATTTCGCGCTACAAGGAGTCTCAATCTATCCTGAACTCTTTGAAGGTAGGCCTTCCGTTCATCATCACTCTATTGTCACTAAAACACTACTGTATCAGTTTCAATGAGAGTATATTGTGACTTTGCCAATGTTTTATGAAATGGAATATGAGAGGATTCACAATTATGTTACCATTAATTTAGTTCCTGAGAAAACTGTCTGTTTCTGTGCACAACGTGCCGATTGTTAGCTACTTTTCATTTAAAAAATGTGGTCAGTGAACTAAAACCGGTTCGAAAGCCGTATCACGAGACTATAAATAACAATAAGTCGCGCAAGTTGGCAAACAAATTGCGAACACGTCAATTTCCTCACGACATGAGAGTGTGAATATTGTTAGCCGAGAATGCCCTCGTTAAAAAAGTTCAACATCGCGTGTTTTAACAGCCAAACTTGCGTCAATGTTTTACCTGTCTGTGGTATTGATTTTGTTTTTGTGAAACACAGGTAGGCTTCGCGGTGAATAGGAAGACTGAGCGATGTTGTTGCTGCTGCTGCCACATGGGCAAGCCATGCATGGAGGCTTACATAACAATGACAGGTTAAACCACGTGACTGGATAAATAGCTGGCATGACATGCTCCTTGTACCGACAGCATCTGCTAGCGAAATATGTCCCCACCTCACCCATATCTTCATTACGACCACATGTCAATGGATTAGATGGAAATAAATGTATTTATAGAATAGTGTAGGCTAACCGATTCCAGCGGCTGATGATAAGGATGTTGTAGATAATAGCCTATATTACAGTGAAATAGATCCTGATTCCTGCAACATTACACCGGCATTTCAGGCCTACGTGCTTTCATGTTATTTGTTATCGAAGGCTTGGTAGGCCTACTGTGGTAAACCGACGCACGAAATTGGAGATTTATTTCTGTCCACATGATTAACCGACTCCGTGGCCACCCACGATCTCGCGTTACTCTCGTAGTCGTCTACCAACACGTGCACACCACAACAGTGGCGTAGGTAGGTGGTAAAACTGTGCAAGGACTGACATTGCACTACAGCTTTCCTCGTCTAAAATTCTGTGTCCACTTCAGGTGGGTGGCTAACTGAGGGGTGTTAGGATTTTTGAAGGGTTTCCAAGGGCAGCTCTTTGAAGTACTCAGTCCCAGCTTTCGCTTACGAACTGAAGAGAACATTAAAACATTCTTCAGTTAGGATTACCGATGGCAGATCTACCAAACCGGCGTCGTTCCAATCACAGTCGCGTAGGCACCAGTATCGGTTTGCGATAGGGTCTGCCGATATGTAGGCACTACCTTAGTGTATAGTGCTTATTTTAAAATAATCTTACAACAACATGGAGAATACGTGCACGACTCTACTGTGCTTATGCGAAGTAAATCAAGGATGAAAATAAGTATTCATTTTTTATCCGATAAGGTATTCGTTAATTAGATTGAGCCAAAAAATAATATGGTAAGTGGAGGAGAGACGAAAAAAATGTTCTTTTCTACCCTTGATTTACTTATGTCGGTGAGTGTACTTCGAAATCGAATAGAGATGATGCGTGTATAGTGTACATGATGCGTGTGTAGGATGCACGTGGATTCAGACTGGGGTTTGCGTGGCTACCCCGTTCTTACGAGGACGTGGCGACCAGGTTGTACGCTTTATTCTAATGACGGGCGTCTGAATTCAGACTTGCAGTTGCACACATAAGTCACTGAATGGTTGGAAAAGAGCTACTGTAGGTATAGACCTAGATTCAAGAATATAATGTAATTATATTGCCAATGTTCTATATCCCAGATATTATCACCGGCAGCTACGTTATACGGTATTATTTGAATTTTTGTTTTAATTATTATTGTTGTCTTTTAGTTCATTCGTATTTATAAGTTACATAATATATAAGTAGCAATTTAAACGATGATGTTTCGCTACTTAATTGCTTATTTGTGTTTGTCATTGTTATATTTTATATGCTATTCTTTCAATGAGTGTTATCTATAAATAGTTTCATTTTCAATGTAGGCAGTCCGACCACTAGGATTGTTTTCTAGGATATGCACATTTACTCTTGGATTTCTAATTTCTTTAGTCATTTCTCGGCGCATTCTGCTTAGTGGTTCTTGTATGTACCAAGACGAGGACGTAAAGACGCACACGCACACATATGATGTTTATTTATGATTTCAAATCACAATTTTGTATGCGCTTCTTTCTACGTTCTAAAGTAAATAAGAATACTGGATTACGGTGCGAAGGAGTCTCAGCTGAAAGCTGAGAATGAACGATATTAGAGGTATTGAAAATCGAAACTGTTATTTTAAAATAGTCCAAACTGTAACCTAAACTCATTCTTACAGCTACACGGTTTCCAGATTGGCGTCAAAACCAGATGCTTATACCAAGAAAATGTGTGATGACGTGTGATGAAACAGAAACATATTACGATTTCTATTTTCTATTGTCAAAAATGTGGTATAAGGTTAAATATTATTGCTTGCTAAACGTTTCTTGTTTATGTAGGCCTACACTACATACATCGAGGCTAATTGGGACGACCTTGTGCCCAGACCTACAGCTATGAGAACCTGCAATGTTATGCCCCAGCAGACCGCTACCTACCCACATCGATGTAAAAAAAACCTAGCCCTAACCATCTAGATACATTACATCTACTAACTATACCTAAACTTTGTAAAAACCCACATTGCATAATATATTTACACTTAATGTGACTAAAAAGTTTTCGTTCCGCCACTTTGATCTATGTAAAATTAATTTTAGGTTTGACTATCATGTAATGCAAACTGAACGCCATAAGTATTTTTATCGATGCTACACAACACTGTGGCCGACTTGGGTTACCATAGCACGATGTTGATGTTTTCTATAGGGCGTAGTCTGAAATTATTATTAGATTTGCCCATCAAACACTCCACAGATTCACGGTCAGATGTGGCGAGATTTGGAATTCTGCCATGTGCGAACATGTATTTCATACAGGACAGGAAGTAACATTATACACAACCACCACGTCGGCATACCTGATAGTTGTTGTTTTGTTTTATCACGTTAATAAACAATCAATCATGAATCAACACTTGTTTTACATTGGTCTCCAAGCGTACGTTGTTATACAATAACGCACATCCCACATACCAACGTTAAAACATTAAACTCGACAATTTAAATAAATTGCTTCGTGGCTATTAATTTGATTTCGACGTTGGCGAATCAGCGCTTTCAAATAATCATCTCAGACTGTGGTGTCTTAAAATAATTGAAGTGGAGGTCACTAACTGCCTAGATTATACACTCCCAGAAAGCACCACTAAGTACTCTGGGTAGGACCATGAATACAAACGAAACATGATGGGTGATCGACGTATTGGCTCGGAGAGAATACGTTAAAACTCATTCATTATTGGTGATTTCGCCAGTTTGTGTTCGTGTTATTGTAAAATGTAAACAAACGTACAAATTTAGGTACCGTACATTGCCATTTGCCCATAGTTTGAACAAGCAAAATATGGTTGATTACTCGTTATCACTTACATGCTCAAAAGCGCACGTGCCTTTTTCGTTCAATTCCGCCGCACGTATCAAGTTAACGTGTGTTCTTGATAGGTGCAGCAGATGACCCCCCCCCCCCCCAAATTACTTTGAGAGGCGACTGTTTCTACTAATAGATCTATATGCCTGCCTATCCATGAACATAGAATCATGTTGGCGAAACACAAACTGGGTTCGTGATGTATTTATTATCGTATCGCTATTACTGAATCGAACGAAGTAGCAGTCAACTAAATTAATTTCAATTATCGCACGCTGTTATTAAATCGAACGAAGTATAGCAGTCAATTAAATTAATTTAAAATTTAAAATTATTCTGGTGGTGGTGGTGTCGCTTAGCTCCCCCTGTTCAATATGCTGTGCGTCTCGTGTAACGTAACGATCCATCGAGAAAGAAGGAAGACATATCTCGAAGCTGCAATTACTCTCGAAGTCGAGGTCGAGTGTGTGGACTTGAAGCCTCACTCCTGTAATTGACCGTCGCCTTGGCTTATAATGTTCATGAAATTGACCGGGTATCGCTCGCTTATTACACTTCGCACAGGAACAGGAAGTGCCTCCAGCCCAGTAGGAAGTCCAATTCCTGTTGTCTGAGGTCTACGTCATAGGCTTGGCTCCCACTGTAGAGGCAATTGTGGCCATCAGAAAACGAAATGGTCTTCTTACTTGAGTGTTTACATTATTTTTATAGTAGTGTTTACGTGTGTACCAATTGATTGTGACTCTACATCTATTCTAGTCTATGATATTCGAAGCGAAGGCGAGATGATACAGATTTGTATTCAAAATGTTGTTTGAAAACATCTCTATACAAAATTAAACGTCGTGTTCCAAAATAACAAGCACCTTCATGACTGTCAAAGAGATAATCCTTGACTTCTGTCCCTTCCATGTCGAACGTAATCATTTTACCACGGTTGCATTGTGTTGTCGATTAAAGTAAATAACTCACAATTTATTTTAGGTAGCTGTTGGTGTTGACTAACTGTAAAACGTCCAGTAGTGACATTTGTTACTTAACAACAAACAATAGATGTATGCACTTCATGTCGCAAGCATAACATAACATAACATAACATAATATTAAAAAGTGTCAGTACGTAATGGAAATGCGGTTAGTGAAAATGTAAACCAACTAAATAATTTATAACTTAGAATAATTATAAAAAGATCATGCTAAATGGTGGCCGAGACCTTTACAAAACAAAGTATAATTATTGTACGATGTACTAGTGGGATGCTACATAAAATGTTGCTTTTATTTCAGTCATTGGTATAGATGCCTATGAAATGGTCAGGGAAATTGGTTCATTGCGAACCCTCCATGTGGCAATCCAATCAACCTAGCTATAGCCTGCTTCTCATTCAGAGAGCTGCGATCGTGGTCGTCTGCTTCTTTATCTCTCGGACACATCGCACTATTACAACAAAAGGTGTGAATTGTAATTCACGTCGGTGTTCTGTCTGTCTCTGACGCCAAGTTAGAGGAAAATCAATGCACACGATGTTCGTTACACACGATCTCATTCTGGTCATGTATATACGCGATCTAAACTGATTGAAGTGGCTTCCTTTCGGCAGCATTTGCACTAAATCTATAGTTGGGCTAGGGTTGAGATAGAAAGTGGATGAATAGGCTTGGTTATATTAAGCCTAAGAAACTAATGATGATGAAATTTCTACAGCTTGAAAAAAAAAAAAAAATTATGAAATTATTAATTCTCCCTCAATATCAACGTCACGATCTGCATCAATAATTATTTTAATTACTCATTACGTACATATACAAAATTAATTACATATAGGCTACGTTTATTAGCATTGTGGAAACATTCGCTATTTGCTCAAGACTGGCGATAACCGTAAAACATCTTTTCACATTCAAATATTATCAATAGATAATATAGTTCGCACATTCAACACTATCAACAGTTTCAGCTTATTTGCACAGTTTGATTTGCCTTTCTGAACGTTTTGGCAATTCCGTTGAGATTGAGAATGCCAACAATAACATTCCTACAGATTACGCAACTGAGGGCTCCACACGCGCGACCGACTGCACTCAGCTTTGGGGTTATATTCTTCGAAGAACTGCGTCGCTAAACACATTTAGCTTATTTTTATAGCAAGTTTCGTTAGTCTTCCCGGAACCTCCAACATGTGTGTACAATGCACTTTACTACACTAATGAACTCGGAAAAATGCGATTATTTTAGTTTCCCACTTCCTTTTCAGAACCGTATACATATAGATAGATAGGCTGTACACATGGTATCATATTTCTTGATCGTATTGGATCATGGGGCTGTGCATCCAATAGTATACATAAGAGATGGGCGAATCCATTTAATAGCCTAAACATTTAACTGTTTTAAAATTCGCATTTAAACGTTTAAACGTTTTAGTCGCCCCTTCCCCTTCCGTGATATGAAAAAATGACGGATCGCACTAAATAATCGAAAAGTTACGAAATCTAAGGCAAAATTAAATTTCTTGGTGAGAAAAAAACTATAATAGAAGTCTAGTAGTAGGCTCCGTTGTAAAATATTACCTTGTTTCTATCATACATACACACGTTTGAACGTGGCGCAAAAATGTAAACGTTTAAAGCCCCTCCCACGTTTAAACGTTCCATTCTTCCATCCTTAGTATACATGCAGTGAAACCTCAGAGATGACTTGCGTATATATGCTCACTTCCACTGTTGATGTCATGTGAAGTAGGGTCCGTTCACGTGACGTCACAGGTCCGTATCACGTGACCTGTCACCTGAACTGGTGGACAAACACCGCCATGGCTGCCGCTTTGAAATCATTGTTTTGACACTGTCGATGTCATTTAAAAGTCATTTTGATTTATAATGGTTAACTTTTGCTCCGTATTTGGCTGTGCAAACAGAAGTAAGAGAGACGGGGTTTCGTTTTACCGTTTTCCGTACGTGCCTGCCCGTTTTAAAGAAAGTGTTCGAGTTGCAACAAGTGAAAGGCGTCAGCAATGGATGAATGCCATCAAAAGAAAAAATCTTTCCGAAAACAAATTAAAATTTGCCCGTGTGTGCTCTGCACACTTCCACAGCGGTAAGTTTGTTTCCACCATTCTATTATCTTTATGCCAATGATTGAGGTCTAGGTTAGCCTAGGCAATGTAACGTTCAATTTTGTAGGTTAGGCCTAGGCCTATGTAATGAGTAGGCCTAGGGCCTAGCTAGGCCTACAGGCCCCTCTAGGCCTAGGGTACCCCTAGTACGCAGGCCTAGCGAGGCTCTCTAGCGTAGCACATCTTTAAAAAAACCTCTGTTGGCTGTGCCAAGACTTAGGTCTTTTGGTACTCTTGATTCACTCAAACCTAAATGTTTCTTTGATACAGGGAGTGTTAATGTCATTTGTTTTTTTTGTTTTTTTTTAGGTAAACCTGCTGCTCTAGGTGATAAAGGAAACCCTGACTGGATTCCTTCTCTCAAAATGGGCCTGAGTCAAAGGTCTCCAATCAAAAGCAGTCACCTGAACCGTTACAGAAGGCTTAAGAAACGAGAGGTATGCCTAATTTAAGTGTCCAATGTGATTGGCCTACAAAATTTTCTCCAAGAATTGTCTTGGCCTAGGCCTACGCCTCTCTAGTAAATTTGTTTCCACACTTATCTTTCTAGCTGGGTTTTGAACTAAAAGTGCCCTGGTAGGGTTAATGGCTAGGGCCAGCCTTAAGCCAATTTGGCAATTCACATAGACCACATTTACCAAACGAACCGAGTTCGTATGTATTCACTGGGTTCGTACGAGATTTCCCTGATCAACACATCAGTACAAACTGAGTTTCGTGGTAAACAGACAACAAACTGGGACTGAGTGTCGAGTACTGGTACGCACCAAATTGTACGGACTCGGTTCGCGTGGTGAACGTAGTCGAGTGTTAATTTCTCACACTCAAGTTGTTCAGGTATTTAATTCAATATAAGTAGGCCTAAATTCAAAGGATATGATGGTTATTTATTAGCTACAATCAACTAAGAAAGGCCTATGCCTGTACAATCAAATTTCAAAATTTGAACTGAAAACATAACAGATTAGGCATAGCAGTTTGTGTACTGCTTCATAGGCCTACGATAGTATCGGAACATCAGACGCATTAGACAACGCATCAAAATCTATAGGGCCTATGCAAATTATGTGCAGACATACAATAAACACACATGACACAATAATACACTAACGGTCTAGGCCTACTTTGCAAACAAATAGTGCAATGGCTTACATACTGTAAACACACATGATACAATAATACACCCTACTGGTCTAGGCCTAGCCCTACTTTGAAAAGAAATACATCATTTTGTTTCACTCTTACTCGCTTCACTCTTCACTCTTACTCGCTAATATGTCTTGCAATTTGCACAGGAAAACGCTGCAGCCCAAGCTAGCATCGTAGTTCCACCCCCTGATGATGCGCCTACCTCACCCGAGCCCTGTGGTACTGCCGACACCGAAGTGGACCGTACCAACAGCATCGGATGCCAAACCAGCACTACCGGGGATATGCTGGAAGCCCAAACCAAAGAACTTCAAAGAAAAAACGAGATTGTATACAATCTGAGGGATGTCAACGATACTCTTACTTTGTCCGAAGAAACTTTCCGAAATAATCCAAACAAGACAGCATTTTACACTGGACTTCCTACATTTGCAATTTTAATGGTCATCGTCAACACTGCATATCCATACATCAATCAGACTGCAACATCTAGTTTGTCTAAATTCCAACAGTGCCTACTATTTTTTATGAAGATTCGATTAAATTTAAAATATCAAGATCTTGCATATCGTTTCAATGTTAGTCGCCCCACCGCATCTCGAGCATTTCATAACTGCTTGGAAATATTTTATGCCAGACTTAAACATAAAATCAGGTGGCCAACACGGCAAGAACTGTATGGAACAATGCCTTCATCCTTTGTTCATGCATTTGGTAAAAACGTGGCAATAATTCTAGATTGTTTTGAGGTTTTTATAGAAACGCCTGCTAATGTAATGGCTAAATGCCAAACATGGTCTACATACAAGCATCATAATACTGTAAAATTTCTCATAGGCATTTGCCCACAAGGTGCTATTACCTTCATTTCTCAAGGTTGGGGAGGAAGAGTGTCGGACAAGTATGTGACAGAGCATTGCGGTATATTAGATAAATTACTTCCTGGAGATATTGTCATGGCTGACAGGGGGTTTAATATAGGAGAGGCAGTAGGCTTTCACTATGCACAGATAAAGATTCCTGCATTTACCCGGGGTAAAAGTCAGCTTTCACCGTTAGATGTTGAACAAACACGTAAAATTGCTAATTTACGGATACACGTAGAAAGAGTGATAGGCACAGTCCGACAAAAATACAACATACTCAAGGGACCTATTCCAACAGAAATGTTAGTAAATACTGGAAATGAAGCGTCTTCATTTGATAAAATTGTTAACGTTGCTTGTGTCTTAACTTCAATTTGCCAGTCGGTTGTACCTCTGGATTGAATGAGTAAGCAAAGTCGTTTTCAAATGATCACGATAGCCTACAATATAATACACATAAATATATTTTAATTCAAATACAGTATCCTTGTATTGATGTATACACTTATCAACCCTAATTATACATTATCTGCACTGTATTGTTTCTATTAACTAATTGGCTATCCCTAGTTAAAAGTATTTTTGAGTGACATTTATCATAGGGCCTATATACAATAATTGTTATGCTATGTTAATTATGAACATAGCATCCCTGTGGTACCTAGAACTTAGTACCTATCTATACTAATTATATACATTATCGACATAGGTAATAATGTAAGCTTACAACAATGTTGTCAAGTGACATCAATCACATTTATTTACAATGAAACACAATTAACAATACACAAAAAGTAAGTTGTTTCAATATTGTTCTCTCAAGTTAAAAATGTTCTTTAGTGAATGTTAAAATTATAAAACATTACGGTAGCTTAGGCTTACAAGTCATTTTTGTTTTGTTTATTGGGAGGCTACACAAGGTAAACTGCTACTTGGTCGCTTTCGTTTACGTGCTGGTTTGCAGGCAGGGCAAATGAACTTGCTTTTTGGCACACGTTTCAAATTTAGACACTGAAAGTGATACCACTGAACTAAACACGTGTCGTTTTCACAAAAAATCATAGGCTGTTGGTCGTCAAACTTGCCATTACAAATGCACCATATTTTGCCCTCATTCTCAACATGCCCCTCCTCACCTACACCATCTTCTTCTGGTAGACGCACCAAGTTTTCAAGCGGCAATGGTTGAGGGCACAAACAACCCCTGCTAATAAATTTAGCCAGAAGTTCCAGCATCACGCCTTCCCGGAAGAATGCTGTTGCCTTGGTAACGGCCGTTTCCCAAAACGCTACGTCCGGATAAATCCGTTCGATGTGAGGCTCGCCAGTGTTAGACCACACCATGAAGTCTGCATATAATCGCCTTGACAGAAACATTTGTGCTTGAACCTGGTAAAAGTAAGCGTGATTGGTCTTGAGACGTTTGCTGCCTTCGTTCACTTTCTCCAGACACGCCCCTTTCATTGCTGGTAGCTCCTCGATCGATTTGTCCTTAATGCAGTAAGGGCATTTAACCTCAAGAACCCCTTTTCCGCAACACTTGCATTCCACTAGGGCATCAGGTGACGCACCAAAAAATGGGTACTCTGGATCTACAATGAACCCAACGGCAGAAAGTGTGATGCCGTCATGCGTTTTTTGGATTTGCTTTTCATAAGCGTCCCTCGCTGTTTTTTCGTGGGAACATCCCCAATCGGTGGCATGGCTTTTGAATTTTCCAGCTTCTGGGTAACAGATTGATTTTATCAGGCTTGGGGACGATGTCGCGGTTCTGGTGTGGCAAGCGGATTTGAACTTTGATGCTGTGATTCTTCCTGCCCTCAACTTAAACCAAAGCTTGCAGTCACTTTGCTTTCTTGTTTGCTCTTCAATTTGCTTGGCTTCGATTGATGATACGGTAATGTTGGTATTTAAAGATATGGTGATGAGTTCAGTGTGTGTATGGCTGTACAATGAGGTGTCATGCAAAGCTCTTAGGTCTATTGTTGGGGATATCAGTTGTGTCTTCGGCTTGAAGAAATCTTCATACCCCTTTGTGACAGACAGGAAAGCAGACTTCACCCCAGTTGCAAATATGGCCTTGTCCAGTTCAATTATTTCCTCAGCAGTCGGTTCAGGAATGGTCTTGAGGCTCTTGGAGGGTAACGACAGGCTGCCTTCCAGCTGCTCGCACTTCTTTTTGGGAGTTGAAAAGTCTATATCACGAACACGAGAATATGGGACTTCTTTTGCTGCCGGTACTGGCCAATATGCCAGCTGTTGTGTTACTGTGCTGTCTTCAATATTCCGCACACCAAACTCGACAAAAAACAGCAGGGCTCCTGAAAATATTAAACATTATTTAGTTTTTAGCAGACAATTATTTGCCTTCCACTTGCTGCAAAAATGACATTATTGTACGGTTACTTTAGGGTGCATGCCTTAAAGTGATTGGTTTATTTCAGCCACAAATGTTACAGGGACAGTCTCTTGACACAAAGCATGTTATGTGTGTTGTTTTTGTTGATGTACAATTGGCCTAAGGTAGCCAAGGTTTTATTTTGTAAAAACAGTAAGCTATTGAAATGCTATGTGCATGATGCAATAAATAAATGTTTTCTTTATGACAACCGAAAATTACATTGTAATAATTCCTGTATTAAATATGCAGGGTGCGTACCGTAACTGTGACCAGGCCGGCCATTGTGATTGTTATTTTCATTGTAATTGGCTGTTCCAGTTAAAGTACCATACCTTACATTACCACACTATCCTACTCAACATCCTGCTTAAAAGCTAGGCTATGTAAAATTATGAGTGTGCCTGCCCAGTGCCTAGGTAAATAACATAGATCTAGGCCTACAGCCGGTCTGGCCTACTGTAGGCCCTAGGCAGCCACTTTTAAAGTAGGGCTGAGACGTGTAAATGTTTAAACGCCGAAGGGCGTTTAAAGGTTTATAATTTCAAGCGAATGATTAACCTTTTAGGCTTTTTATCTATAAAACCCCTCTCCCGCGTAGCATTTTCTAGCTTGACGTGGCAATCAGCTGATCACAAATACTTCCGAGTTTTCACAGGCGCTAGCGTTTAGAGACACCCTAAAGAGCAATTAACACCCTAATTAACAATGAAAATAAATCCCCCCCCCCCCCCCCCCTTTCGATTGAACGTTTAAACGTGATATCTGATTGGTGCTAAACGTTTAGCTAGCTAAACGCTCTCGCCCACCCCTATTTTAAAGTCTTGTCAGGGCCCTACATTGTAAGTAAATAGCTTAAAGGTACTTACCAATATGGGTACAAGCTTCTGCTAAGCCAGCCATACAAGTACAATGTGCAGAGACGATGCTGCCATCTTCATCGGCAATCACCCATGGTTCCAGTGGCTTCGCATTGAAGCTTTGGGAGTGACATACCTAATTTCAACAAACAGTTTGAATTAGCAAAATACACAAACCAAAATGTATGGAGCCTAGGCCTATTGCCACGGCTACTGAACTTTCTATTTTCATTTTAGATTTGAAAAAACAACGTCGGGTCTGTGGTAAAGCAAGGCCTAGGGGCTAGGCCCCAGCCTCGAGTTTCATAACCTAGAAATATGCTCTACTAGTTTCAGAACTTACCTTAGCTCGTAAAAGGCACTTAGTGTTGAATTTCTTTGCACCAAAGTGACGAACCCATCCAAAAGAAAACTGGTTGTACGCTTCCAAACTTTTGTACGCTTTAAAATCATGCGACGTGTAAAAACTTTTGGTGTAAACAAGATAGTTCACCAAGTCTGGGTATGTTATTTTAGGCAATATCGTAAAATCGTGAACGCACTCACTGCTTGAAATACAATAGGGATCTTCTCCATCAATATCACTTATTTTCAACTTATATCTCTGCGCACATTTCGCATCCAAAGTTTTAAAATATTCACTTAAAAGTGGACCTGTCACATTCTCTGTAGCCATACCTGTTGCACACCCTCACTTGTTTGTCCACCAGTTCGATTTCCAAGATGGATGCCGTGACGTAGTTGAACGGACCCTATTATTGTCTAAGAATAAAGCCATAATCACAATTGATTTGACGCATAGCGGATGACGGAATGTCGCCGAAAGAAGTAGACCACCCAACCAACAATCAAGAGTGTTGCGATTATAATGGCTGGGTTCTGAGTTGTATTACACTAAAATGAATGTTGTCTTGTTTTGATGTATGTTGGTAACATGCACATAGTGCTTTTGGCTTCTGGAGAACCAGTTTTCTCCTGCCACCGTGAATTCGATATATATGAAATTTTGCATAGTTTTCATTAAAATAAAAACACATTTAAACGTTTAGATGTTGATATTATAGTTGAAATTAATTCTTAATAAAATCATAAAGTTTTCAACTGGAAAAGATCGTAACACTCAGTAACCGATATATTTGTTTCTAGTTGTTCCGTATTATGTATGGTAAAAAAATATTTTAAAATACACACATGCTATGTACGCTGTACCAAACTCGTTGCCAATTTCGTAGAACGGTTTGAGTCATTAATCGACAATGATAATACCTTTCTATGTCCACTGTATACGATATTGGCGACGAGTATAGATACTATAACCAACAGAATGACGATGCAAACATATCCGGCGTGCGTATTATGTTGATTGTCCACGCGTCTACGGTCTAGTCAATTCCGTTTGAAGCTAAACGGGCCACAGTGCCAGACTATTAATAAATCACAATTTGTCACGAAGTGAAATGATAATGTATCAATATTTCAGTCACAACCTTGTGGTGGCATAATTAGCCATCGACCTAAATTTACTGTTTTTCTTTGTACCTAGTTTGGTAGAGTTAGGACTTAGGTTCAAATTACACTTATTGCATATTTTTGTTAGTTCGAGTCTCTGAACGAAACATCTTGAACAGATCAGTGATTGAGACAAAAAAACATCTGAACTACTGGATTGATAATATTACCTAACCTCTGGCTATATCAACATTAACTATAATTTACAACGATTATAGCGATGCGAACTACCGGTAGCTATAAACAAGTACACGATCTAAACAGTAATCGTAGAATTCTACATTTTGAACGTGCTAACTCTAATTCCAAAACTGTATTTAAAAAGTAGATTGATGTATCAATAAATGCCTGGATCAAAATAAGTCCAAATTTTCGCAGTGTAAACAAATAATAAGATGCGCATTTTCATCAACAACAAAACGTCTGTAAGGAGAACTACTAAAGGCTGGTCCACACAGATTTTTAAGACATACGATTTAAGGTTTAACGCGTAGTCGTAAAGTTGGATCACAGGAAACACGTACTGGCGTTCACACAAAGTTTTAGTTTTAAGACGTTGTTTTCATTGTTGTTTTTAAAACAACGTCTTAAAACCTTATGCATTATGTCTTCAAAATCTGTGTAGACCAGCCTTAACAAATTCACACTCTTGTCAATACTCCAAACTTTCACTATTTACACTCTATAACGTTATTCATACTTCTATCGTTCTCCTTATTAAATTGGTATACCAATATATTTTTTAATTGACTGAACGAAACACGAGGGTGTTTATATTATGGAGGTATCAATCGTTTACATTATGTAAGAGAGTTTACGAGGTCCAGCCACACCAGTAGACATTCGAGTTTTAAAGGTCTGTATGTAAATATAGGGTAATTATGGCTTATGTCACAGCAAAAATTCGTCGAATAACGTTGGCATATTTTGTTCACACAGCGTAAATTTTTGTCTCGCGCTCCATGTGTTTTGTAAATAAATCCATTTGGGTTTATAATCTACCCACTCAGGTAATAAAAGACAAGAACTAATTTTCAGTGGCGGACATACGTACTATTTATTATGTGCTTCGTTGTTATGCCGGCTCCAAATTCACCGTATGGTCATGGTGTACCCCGGTAAATCGTAACATAAAGATAGTTCATTCACAGTTAGAGTTAGTAGTCATCATTCACAGTTAAAGAGTTAGTAGTCATCATTCACAGTTAAAAAAATCCTGAACCGGGAATTAAACCCTGGACATTGTAATCTAATCTAATGAAATATTTATTAAATTTACAAATTTTATTTAAAAACGAATTCATGTTAAATTAAAATATATGTACATCTAGGGTCTTTGCATGGTTGCATAGTTGGTTAAATGACTGAGTGTCCGACGACTGTTTATAATATTCAATTCCATAATGTTCAGTCAAGATTGCCGGTGGAGGGAATTGAACCAGCGTCCTCCGCAGCGTAAGTGTTGCACGCTATACCGTTGAACATCTCCATCAGTATTGACTAAATCAAGGAAGTCACTAAGCAATCAAGTTTTCAAGTGAACGTTGTAGTTTTGAGAGCACTTGTATTTAGCTGCGAGATGGACCTTGGCTTCGTGTTTCATTGGCCTCGGGTCTCTCTTGTCTTGTCTGAGTGGCCAGTGAGATAAATAATTGTGTGTGCGATATGGTACAGTGACGCGTGCCTTGTTCCTCATCTCATTGACACTGCGACAACACGTGACTGAAAACAAAGATACCGAACTCCGTCCGCACGCATAGTACATTTTTATCGGAGAAAACCAAGAAATAATTTCTATTCAAGTGGTATACAAAAAATATGTGTAATTTTGTCATCTCGTCCTTGTGTTTAAGTGGTGTTTCATGTTACGTCCGTCAAGTTGTATGTAAAACAAATACTATATGCCTATGTCCATATTTTAATTAGTAACTGATGATTCATTATTTACTGAATCAATCAAAATCAATGTAGATTTTTGTAAATAAAGCGTTCTTATTGATTGCTAAACCATAAAATGTTATCATTTAGCTCATTTTGCACCCAACACAATACATAGGCCTACAACACAAATTAATTTAGCTTTAAAGCTCATTGTATTGACATATTTATTTCTTATTATTGTATTATAATTTTCGGATTCTATTTTGATATTTTTATTTTTTTTTGTATTTCGTGATAATGTAAGACTGCGGGCTGTCTAGGTCGCTATGTTACTAAAGTCTGTGTGTTGCGTTAGCAACTTGACACAACTTCAACTGAGTTACTCGTGGCTACAAATACTACAGCAAGTCCTATTAGTATGCGGTCTTTACCTTTGCCTCCTATCAGTATTAGGTTACCATAATATAATATATTTGGTAATAAAACACTTTTTTAGCATAATATTAATTTACTTTCTCTTCGATGTAATTGGAAGAGGCAATTGTCTCAAGGTTGGCCGTAACTGTGATCGCTGCTGCTACATCTGGATATGTGATGATTTCTTATTTACATCTGTCGCACCCCTTCCTCCTACGCAAGGGTGGATTTAGTGGGTCTGACACCATGCCGGTGTCCTAATGGCTCTCGTATGCTCTGACACTGTTACGAGTTGTTGAAGTAAGCAGATCACTCTCATTCTCCTGCGGATTTTTGAGGCGCTTTATAAAGTTTTCGTAATGAATTACTCTCCTTGAACGCAGATTCACCAATTTCGAAAATGGTAGTTACTATTATTTACTATACGGCCCCAACGACCTTCATACGTGCAGATCCATAAGCTACGTGGAAACTGAACTAAGGGGCGTGGGTTCGAATCTCATGTAAGACATTCACATGGATATGCGTTAGATATCTACTTATCTGACATTTCCACAGCAAAAACGCTCCTGTATGTATTTATTTGTTTTTCATCGACTGAAATTGTTTATTCTATTTTACAATTACACATGATTATATATTACATTGTAAGGAAGTGTCAAGAGCTGGGGTATATTGAGTCGAATGTTTTAAGTTCAAAAATTCAATCCTCAGTCGGAACAAAACTTGCTTCTTAATTATTGCTGTCGCATTTGTGTATAATATACTATGCAATGTTTTTCATGCACAGCCTTGTTTTAGCGTCATCGTAAGTTATCTGAGTCGTTTGACTCGACAACAAAATAAAACTGTTTCCAAGTTTCAATCTTGGAGCTGCGCCCGTCAGGTCGCCAACTTCTTCGCATTCTGACACTATCAGAATGCAGTCGAACTTAAAAATAGTTATTCTCTAACGCTGACCACCTCAGTACTGCCCTGCGAGTGTGATGCGTTTGTTTGTTCTTTGATGGTTTGTTTGTTTGTCTGTCTGTTGAATTGCATTTACAGTCGATACCCATTCAGTTACAATTAAGAACTGATTATCAGTAGGGGACATTTATACCCTTTATTACGTGCTTCGTTGCTATGACAGCTCTAAAGTCACCGTTTACATATACACCTTTATCGAATTGATAGATTAAAGTAAGTTGCAAAGTAACAAAAGCCATGCCCACACCCGGGAATCCCTGGACCCTCTGCACCTTCCCTGGACCTTTTGCAGTAGCTAAAGGAATACACCTACTAAACCAACGAGTATTTGTTTGTTTGTTTGTTTGTTTGTTTGTTTGTTTGTTTGTTTGTTTGTTTGCTTGGCACTATTGCGTCAGCCTACTTACTGTACGGCGTAAACAAACAGTTTTACTATCCAGAACGTTTGAGCGGTAATTATCTTGGAGACATGATGTTGTTCTTATGTTGATCACTTTGACCCCTGGCCTCATAACGCTTCCTCAACAAAAGAAGGCGATGCCATCAGACTTTGCATCTCTAGGGAGTGAAACCCGACTCGGGACGGCTTCTGTTTGACTTTCGGAGCGCTAAGTAAATCTTCGTCTTCGGGCGACCTACAGCGACCTACATAAGATTTTGGTAATGCCGTGAAGATGGGGCTTGGTTTTCCGAGTATAGTATATAGTTAGTGGGGACTACATTATTATTGTATTTTAAATTTCAAATTCCGTTTTTGTTCTGTTTTTGTTCATTATTACTTCTTTTATTTACATTTATGTAGTAATTAATGCCCGATCTTGTGACTTCCAACTAAATATTTTGAGTGTCAGCTGACTTAATTTCACGGTTTCTGATTGGTGGTTGCCATGGTGAAACGAAGTTAGTGACTTAGCGGGTACTTTGATATTTAGTGAGAAGACCGGGCATAAGTGTGATAGAAAGGACACCCAAATGACTCACATACAACTTTTGAGTTCATGCAGGTACGACCTTTGAGTGTCGGCCGTGGGGCACAACTGTGCGTGTTGTCTGAAAAACCTGAGATCTTTCTTGTCGAATTCACTTGCTATCTTCCAACGTTTATATGTGTGTTTTTTGAAGTCGATGATAAGAGACACGTCATAAAGTCTAATACTCGTACCAAGTATGCTGTATTGTCTCAATTCTATACTTGATACCGTTGTTGAATATACAATAAAAAATATAAAATAAAATTAATTGATGTTGATTATAAAAATCGTTTTAACTTTGTGAAAGTTCTAATGTGGATTCAATTCCATTACTTCTTGGCTTAGGAATAAGTAAACGGTGACTTTGGAGCCGTCCTAGCAACGAAGCACACAATAAATTCAAAGTTGTTCTGAATCGGCCTTGTTGATTCTGACATTTGTCCGCAGGTGTTCGCACTGTCCAATCACTGATTCATCTGTTTCATATTTGAAATATCGATCTTTGATTGGTTATCGCTCACTCGTCGATGGTGTTCGAAGCCTACAGGGTTGGTTTAGTCACTTTAAATTAAAGTCCCCCACTGCAAATCAGTTTAATTACTGAGTGGGTAGACTCTAAATGTGAATTTATTTATTTATTTATAATACATAGTATAAGATTATTAGACAGTTATATAAAAACTGCTTTAACTTCTAATAAACTTATAGGAATTAATGGAGCAAAAGGTTAGTTAAGATATGCTACATCCACAGTCCACACCCAACCATATATATATGTATATTATTCGTCATTCTTACACTAAATGTTATCACGCCAGTTGTTCAGTTCAGACATGACTCCACTTGTTTCCACAAAATCCGTTCGTATAAAGTTTGTGTCAAACGTCTTCAAGCAATGGAACCTCACTTGTTATCATCCAAATAATCTCCTCTACAGTCATCATAATCCCCCATCCCGTAAAGATGTAGTAATTATTTTTATTGGGAAATTACTTAAAGGGGTTCTCACCCGCTACACCAAAAAAATATGTTTAACTAAGGCTGATAAGCTATGAAATTAGCGACCAAATGAAAAGAAATCGGGTTCACCATAACCCGGGGAAAAAATATCAAAGTTAGTGATTTTCGAGCTAGGTCCCATCGGCGAAAATCTCCCATAAGAAATAGCATTGGGACGACCTGTATGCCTTGGGACCTTGGAGGATTCTGCTCCAAAAAAAAAATGATGTAACACTTTTCGCTGCGTCTTTCTTTTCTGCGTATTTCGTGTATTTTGGTTTTGTAATCGGAGCTTCCGTTCAGGTACAAAATAAAGATGTGTAATCGGGTGCTCCATTTCGTTTTGAGCGTTGCTGTGCGTTGCTATGTGCACGTCGAGTCGGCGGGTGTCGACTGTCGAGTTGGTGTCAAGTAAGCCAAGCGAGAGAGAGAGAGAGTGAGAGAGAGAGAGTAGTAGTATTGGGAGGGGAAATAGTCAACGCATGCACAATGAACGCGGTCTGCTATGTGGTGTCGAATGGAGTACACCAAGGCCGTCTAGATATATCGCTTCGAGTACACTCGCACCAAAAGCCGGCTGACACCAACAGTCGCCGCGGCAGTTAACCAGAAATTTCATTAATTAATAACAATTCACAGGTTTCAACTTACGATGTTTAATGGTTCATTATCGATTGGTGTGGTGCAGTAGATCATATGGTAAAAAATAAATCTAGCGGGTGAGAACCCCTTTAACTGTTGAGACTAATTTTGTGTTATTTTAGCTATTATTGCTATAGAATACCGGCAAAATTAGACAACTCTGAACAGTATATCGTGCCATGTTATAGCAAGAGTCAGTCAACTGTTCATGCAACCAAACCATGCAAACGAGTTCAACTATAAGGTGTTTTGCCTTTGGTGTTTAATAAATTACGGCTTTAGCTATGCGGAATTCCTAATTGCAAGGTGTAGAGCAACTATGCTGGCAAGCTGTTCAATCAATAATACATTCATCTACTTTTCTACATGTATTATGCATCTCCATGTAACTTGCGTGTGTAATAAGGCCTTGTGCTCATGACAATATGGACAGGGTAATTTGATTGTACCCATGTAAAGGTACCCCGCCTAGACTTGCCCTATGCTGACGTGATTGCAGAGTTTTTAAATGCCAACACAATTGTCTACTGCTCTAGTTCTTAACATATTTGACATATTTGAACATATTTGAAACTAGTATGGTAGTGATATTGGTATTGGAATAACCCCAACGCAACTTGCATACGTCACTAACGAGGCAAGCTTACTTTATTTAGTGGAAGACCTGCTCTGCGTGCTGTACGGACGACCGGCGTCATAAAAATCACGAACCTGTTGATCTTCTTCTTCTCGGGTATTCTTTACATGGGATGGGCCTAAAGCACAGATAACTAATTAACTTCGTGCCTAAAGTATATAAGTAAGATTTATACCAAAAGTATTAGTTTGACCAGGACAGTACCGTTATGGAGCACTTGTATAGTCTTGTACCGAAAGTCAAAGCCAATATTACTACTATGCGCCTATCTATTGTGATGTGAACAGGAATGTAACTATGCGATTCTGAGTTTTTAACCTAACAGCTGTTATGCGTTTAAAAAGAACAAACAAATCAAATCTATATTATGCACCTCACTCCATGTAGCGAAAAGTAGTAGTAGGTCGCTCATCTGTCAACGCGGTTCACACGTGGCGGGTGTCGTTTTGCTAGTGTCAATATCAATAAACAATGCAATATTTGATTGAAATTAAATATTAATGAAATCAAATTTTTAATTTAAACTGTTAACAACAAAGATGTCGCGAATTGAATTCCAATGGAACTTAGTTAGTCGGCGCAGCTGTAAACCTAATTTATTATTGACGATTGACGACAAATGAAAATAACAACCAAGAAGTAAATTTATAAAACAAATATGCGAAAATAACATCCATGAATCATGACTCATGAATGAGCCATGACAATAGAAAGAAAGTATGATGGTTAGTGACTTGCGTGCAAAATTAGCTATAGGTAACTAAATGAAATGTCGAATATGAGAAGAAATTGGGGTTCGAGTTAATTTGCCGAGCTTCTTCTGGTTGTTTGTATTAACACACCTGATCATTTTCATGCAATAAAATGTTTGGTTTTGTTCGTTTTCATAAAGGCATGAAATGTCTGCATGTCCTATACTAATAATAGCTCAGAAATTGGCGTTTTGATCTTATAAAGAAAATGAAAAAAGAAATCAATTCTGCACAAATGCTTGAGGTTGATTTCCGACCAACCAAATTTTGTATCAAAATGGATGTTGCTAAACCATATTTATTTAAAGTGCTCAATTCAGCGCAGTTGGCCGCGGTCGATTAGGCGTTGGTCTACTAAACCGCGGTCTCTGCGTTTCAGGTTCGAATCCATCTTCATAATCACCCACTCATCATCTCAATTAGCATAGTTGCAAAAATATGACCAGTTAAACCCCAAATATCAATGTATGTGTGACACGTTTCACTTCAAGCACAGATAACTAATTAACTGTGCTTCAAGTATTGGCAACGATATAAATTATTGAAACGATTGTTCAACAGAAAATGTAAAACTCTAAAAACAGGTTATGCGTTAAAAATTGATAAAATAATAGAGAGGGGGTGGGTGAGTAGTCAAATGGAAATAGAGCCGTTTTCATTCTAATGGTGTGGCCTTGATTAGCTTGTCTCCAAAATAACGTGATGCGCTGTAGGCCACCCCTACATGGACCAACAAGGTACAATAATTGCGTATACGGCTGCCTCGCAGACCAATGATACCGTTGATACGTCACGACTTAGCCTAATCCGACGTGAACAAATCACACTCCGCGTGGTTTGCATGTAATAAGCCCAGCCCAACCCACACACCCATTCATTACATCACATTAGCCGTTTAGAGTGTATGTGGTATTATCACAATCTTTTTACAAGCCGTGTCACAATAATAATATGCCATTCAACGTTCTATAAATAAATAGGTACAGCTATAGTTAATTGCGACACATCCATAATTCCTTGTGTAAATCAGTCGTCGCAAACGCATTCACTACGATAAGTTACAGAAGGAAACAACACAATAAATTGGTGTAATTGTCTATAGCGGCAAGGGGGGGGGGGGGGGCAAGTTTTTTCCTCCTCCTTTTTTATGAATGAACGAATTATTTTTATTGCAAAATGAACATAAGCCGAATCCCTAATTGCAGGAAAGAAGCTTCCCTGAGGTGCACCATTCGTGCACCAGGAGTGAATGTAGATTTAGTGTATGCGCTACGCTACGTACTCTGTTCAAGTTATGAATGTTGAAAGAAGTTTATTTTCTGCATTAAATTTGCAAGCCTCGCACAGTCGATAACTATAGATAGATCTTGCTACTATACCAACAGGTACAAAACTGGTTACTTCTGTATGGTCGTGAAATAATGTTCCAACGGCTGTTTCTATTACTCGGATAATGTCTAATACATTTTTTTTTGCTTCAAATGTTTGTATATTTAGGCCAGTTGGGTGTAGATTTTCCCAACAACGCAAGAAAAGATCTGCGAAGTATGTTTTTAGAATGTATTGCCGGTATAGATAATTGAATATGCGACCTGCTAAAGTCAGCACTTATGTACATAACGACTGAGTAAAACCACAGAAAAACACCCCCTTCGGTGAGAATTTCCATGGCGGGAGTTGACGTCGACATTTTCTGAAGCCCCTTCCCGCGTGCTGTCACTGACTCCTATCGGTGTTACAATATTGTTCAGTTCAGTCATTGTTTATGCTATTGTAAACAAAATTAATTATTCTGATAACACGGAACTGCAGAATGTAGGCCAAATGTGTACACAACCAGTCTGCATGCGTTTACGGATGAACATTTTATCGCGGAAATAGAGGAAGAGCGCAATGGGAACGTATTTCTTTGTTTACGTCTTTCAACAGCTGTGCCATTTAATTGCCAATAAATTAGCTTTAGCGCAGATCGGTTTATAACTGAACCGTGGTTGGGGGCCGGGGGACTGGGATCGTACATATTGTGTTTACTTTACTTCCCGTGGAGATACGAGAATTGAGTTAACTGCTCTTATTATGTTTGTTCACCACTCCATCGGTTGGATGTGTATTTTTTACGATCAAGTTTCATGGCATTGTAGGAAATTCATAAGCTATAGACCGGTAAATAGTAAGTAATAACCATACCAGTACTTACGTGACTTGTACATACAAAGATGGCGACGAGTACATTCACTGCGAAGAATAAATAAGCTCATGAAATATTACAGAATAAATTGGTAATTGATTGAATGAAAACGGCGCAAGCCGTTTATAATAAAAAGCTAGTCTCAATAATCAATAGATAAGCTCGCATTAATTTAATCACTATTATGCCATTATAAAACGATGTTTTCTAAGCGCAGCAGCACGTGCTGTGCTGTACTGTACGTTTTCTTAGTGTTTTGTCTTCTACACGTTTCAGCACAGTTACAGAGAACGATCAACATCATGCTGTATGCTCGAGTCGAGATGTACGCAAATGATGCCATATGTAGTCTCTAATGCATTTAGTTATTTATTATTCGCGCTGCTGCGTAACTCCCATACATAGAACTACACTTTCTATACTATAGATGTAACAGAATATAGATGTACGATTAAAAAACATTTAGGAATATTGTTAGCATATATTTTTAGCGAGTTCCATTTTATTAGATTTCAGTACTCCCTTATGTACTAGAGTGAACAGTGTAGTGTGTTTAACTTTACGCAATGACTTTATTTAAAAGACTCTTTGGTAATGTCTAATGAGATTCAAGTGGCGTTGACTTTTCCTCACAACTGTACTCAACACAAGACAGGTCGACCCAATGTATGTGATAATTCATTTCGTCATCTAGACAATCATTTACATACTAGGTGATAAATTATTATAACTTACTTGTTTTGAAACAAATGCGGGGAACGTGTGTAAAAGTGTAATGAATATGCAGCATGTGTGTCTGTTACCGCGCGAGCTAAGCCTGCAAGTCGACGCCAGCTGTGCTTGCGTATGATAAGAGTAAGCCTAGCAGCAAATCAGAACCAACATTTATGTGCTCGCTATCAGTATTACTGACGATAATTATATCAACAATCTAGCTGGTGCGATGGAACAACTCGCACACATTGGGATCTCCCGAACATTTCTGAAGCTGCACTCATATGCCCTGTTGATGTTCAGTTACCGGTACTAGTTAGGGACGCAAGGTGTAGTGGAACAGCCGACAGCGAAGTGCGAACCTAAATTACTCAGTCAATGCTGCTGCGCTCCTCGGAAATGTTCGTGCAAGATCGGATCATGGGATCGTATTTGTGTGTGCGCTGTTACGCGCTGCGCGCAGCCATATTACCCTATCACCTGTTGCCGGGACCCTTATGCTAAAGCTGTTCAATCTTTCTTCTGCTGCTTCCTTCTTGTGAAAGTAAGAAAATATATAGAAGAATTATGTACTTTTAAAACAGTAAACTCGCTATGGAAAATTATCATTACAAAATTGAGAATTTCGTATAAATTTATTGAAATGATTTCTGCTTTTGCAAGAAAATAAAACGTGTAAGCTGCAAAAAAAACCCATCTCTCCAGTCTTGATGTATGGTTAAGTAACGCTAACTGTCTGATGCTGTCAAAATGGCCGCTTTTGCTCCCACCATCCACTTGAAGCCAACCCGATGGGCTGGGGATACCCCCCAGCACAAGGGGATGTTTTTTTTTTAAGCATGTTTTTTATGTTATTTTTTGTTTTATTTTTATGAATGTAGTATTCGCATCGATAATGTAAAGAAATAAATGAACGACCAACATCAAGTAAGTGCGACTGAGGCTAGAAGCTTGATAATTTTCCGATACTCTCAGGCAAGGCGCGGTGGAATCGCGGCCATTTCAAAATATCCAATAGGACATTGAGATAGAGGTGGCTCAGTGGTAAGATGCGAGACTCTAATTTGGGAGGTCGCCGGTTTGATTCCGGCCACCGACAGTCCTGACTGAAGGTTTTTCCGAGGTTTTCCTCAGTCATAAAGGGATTGAGACCTACAAATAGCCCCCGGACATTCCTTCCCAGCTATCCAAAACACCCTAGTAACCTAATAAGTCACCTGAAGAGGGGCACATCAGGTAAAGCTGGTGTGCACGCTATGACGGGTATTCCTACGAAAAATTGTTATTATTATTATTATTATTGAGTTTAGATTATTGAGTTTAGTTTAGATCCGCTGGTTGGCTGCCGCTCATCCACCCGTGACGGTAGCAATACCGAAGTCGAAGTTGTTGTACGACAACTAACGTGCACCACCTTGTGTGCATTGAAGACATGACTATAACCAAGATTACTGAGTGGGGTAAAGTAATCTTCGCTATAACGTCTATATCCACCAATGTTGTGCGAGGCTATAAGGTACGGAACTCTCTAATAATAGGCCTACTTCTGTAAAGCATTGTCTGGCTGTCGGCGCTGGCATCAACGAGTGTCATGACGTTGTTGTTGGTGTTGGAACACTTGGCGCATTGAGGCTATTTTCAGCAATAGTGTTTGTCACTTGTCGCCTTGATCTGTTATGAACTATACACTCATCGATATAAGTAAATCAAGGTTCGGGCAGGACTTTTCTTTGTTCTTCCAATCACCCTATTATTTGTTGGCTGAATCTTATTTAGTACGGTAGTTTATTCGTTTATTCGTACCGTCCATGGAAGAATGAATGTTCACATACGATACGACGAGCGATTCTTCAAGATGCAATTACACGAACCGCAGAAAACATAGCAATAGTTCATACCCAATGGCAATACATGGAGGCCAGAAAGATTGTCACTAAATTGTGTTTTTTGTGTGCGTGTGTGTTTGCATAGGGGTTTTCACCATGGATTTCCCGAGGGTTTTCCCAACCTCAATATATTCACTTCTACCTAACAAGACCTATGTACGTATGTTATACACACGTGTATGTAGATAAGTGTTATTACACTCCATTATACTTTATAATCTCTTGCACTGCCTTACTGACAACTCCTTTAACAAACGCGGCTATTTTTTGTAGTGTTCATAAATAGTTGGCAGCGTAGATATAGAATCTATTTGTAGAATGGGAACATATTGAACCGTGTAGGCGTATTGTTGACAAATCGTTGTCGACTCGCCCTAATGAGGCATATCCCCGTCAGGCCTCATATTCGATTGGCCTTGAGTCTCCTCTCTGATTGATGTGCACTTGGCATTCGGTCTTTGTTCTTGACGCAGTGATTCCATCCCGTCACTTAAAAGGCGGTGCCACATTGATAGAGGTTGCGGCGTTTGCGAAAGTAAAAGTTGTTACTCAAGTACAGAGTTTACGGTAAATTAATGGTTATTGTCTGGATCTGTATTTTTAGAAATGATTGTTTCTTAGAACTGGGTTGAGTTGAGATAGAATTGTGTTCAAGCTGGCTGACTTGCTGTAACTGCTCACTCCACAACATGAACTTTGTATACACTAATATGGGAGGTTGGGGGTTCAGTTTCCACCACCGACAATCCTGACAGAATGTTTCTCTGCTATTTAGTTTTATGCTGGGAGTGAATCACTAGAAGACTGAGTCCGTAGGCTGTGGTCGAGGACATTCCTTCCTAAACACGAACCGTCAATACCACAATCCTACCACTGTAATTGTACCACCATACAACGAAAGCTGGACATTTGTCATCAAATTATAGGGTTTTTATTTTCGGAACTAAGAAATAATTTTGTCAGAATAGTGATTAACTCAATACAAAATTTAAAGAGACGTGATAAAAATAGTTTTAAAAAATGTGTACACGACACACGTACGTTAATCATAGAAGAATTATGGTGATATTTGTGCGTGTACGTATCATATTTTGTCAACAGTGCTGTAGTAGTTCAGTGGTAATGAAGTTTTTAAAATTACATATTACATTCATACCTAAGCCAGGATTCAAACTGATCTCAGTAACCATTAAATAAATCTGATTGATTCGTGATTGAGTGCTAGAATTCAGAAGTTTCTGTTCACAATTTAAATGCAGATGTGTGTCTTTAATTTGTTTATAATACAAAAATGTATTAATTAATAATTGTTATCCACCCACTAAAATAAAAGTGCTACGACGAATGTGGCATTCGTAAGCAGTCACATTCTTCAGACATATAATAATAATAAGATGACGAATAATAGTCTCGCAAATGTGAAAGGTTTGTTAACATGTACTACTTTGGATCCCCAATGAATAATTTTCTTTTATATTTTGAATGTATAGTTATTTACTGTAGAATTCGACTTTATAAAAAAAATTGACGTATTTTAGGCTCCTCCCTCAACCCCCTCACCCCCCTCCCTCCCTCCCCACCCTTCGTAGCGCAATGACTTCACCGCAAAAGGAGATTTCCGAGTTATTGTAAATTACCAAGAAAACGAATGAATATATAATCTCGGTAAAACTATTATGAACTCAAGGAGTTTTTCACGGTCACTTATTGTTTTTACGATTGCTCAATGCCATAGTAATTGTGGATTTATTGTACAAGCCTTCATACCTGTAGCTCATCATGTAGAAAATTGAACTTAAATGATGAAATGCCAACCACCTTTAAGACTTTCCGGGATTACTTGTATTATAAATAGCAAGTTCACAAACTAGATCAATCTAGAAGCTGTTTTTGTAACATTTACATCATGATTTATGCAAAACACTTGACAGGATGAAACGAAATAACCGTCCCGAACCCGAACCGTGATATTGTAACCGAAATGAAATTAGTTTCGGTTCGACTTCCTGACGCGTATTCTTCTCACTCACACCCTCCGTCACCCCGATCTCGAGCTCCATTCACCCCTCTCCCCCCCCCCCCCCCCCCCCCTCCCCATTGGTCTTGAATCCCGGAAGTAATTCTAGTCCGCTCAGCCGTAGTAAACAAAGATTAGTATATCCCCCCCCCCCCCCCCCGATATTGCGTAGGGTATATTACACAATGCGCAGACCTCCTGTGCTCGAAGCCTCTTGCGTTTGCCAGCCGTGTCCCAGTGCTGAAAGTATTCTTATAATGACAAAACCGCGTTGTATTCTAATCACTAGAGTGTAATACATAATACATATCGTTATAGAAACAATGACAGTTATAAATACTGACTACCTTCAAGATAGTACGTCAAGCAATTGCGTCAAGTCTCCCGCACATCAAGTTGCAACTCTGGTACAACTACAAGTACAACGAGCAAATAAAGGCGAGTCATGGCTTTACGCGATTTGGGTATAGGCCACGACTGTCCATAATAAAATACTTCATATTATTATTTTGTGTGAGTACAGTGTCATGTTACGTTCGTTTTGACTGAGTTTCTGTATAATGCATTACAAAATTAAAAATTAGTAATAGTGAGTAGTAATTATTAACGCTTACGTGGTTTTCCATTTGGCCTAGAGTACACACACGTCGTAACGAAGATCATAGGTATTGACATTTTATAAAATTTTAACAAAGTGTATGATGAAACAAGGACTAATTTAAGACAGTATCGAGTGAAGTTAAACAAGGTACCTCAAGGAAATACTTGACAGTACATCCGTAACTGTCCGTATAACATGTCAACACCGGCTTTGACCAAAATTGATGACAGGTAAACTAATAACAAGTGAAGTCAAATAAGGTTCACACAGGGTACGTCCGTACAACGAATGTCATATTATATTCAATAAAAGAGTAATAATTTTCTCAATTATAATATTCGTAGCTCGGATTACTCATAAATCAACTGTACCAGTACATTTATTTTTCAATGTATTGAAGGATACCTGCGTTGGGGAAGTAGGGGGGGGGAGGGTTGCCACGTACCTTTTCACATGATGGCTTTAAGTTTTTATCACAACCACAGGTAACTAATGATACTACGTGATCTGTGACACAACCATTCTTATTTACGTGTTGACAGTTGACATGCATTCTCCTTATTAACCTTCTCTAACGTGATCTCGTTATCTTCTCCACAGATGTGGAAGTTCGTCTCTCTAACCATCGCGCTCACCTTGGCCGTGACCTCGGCCCAAGACGCCGCCCCCACCCCCGCCCCCGCGAGCGTCACCCCGCCAGACGTCTCGACGCCGCAGCCACCGACCAGCTGCGTCAACGTGCCGGAGGATGAGTGTCCTCCATGGAGGCTGCTTGGAGGTCAGCCCTCCAAGGCTCGGTGCAAGAAGGTGGGGGAGGATGCAGTCGTGTGCTGCCACCTCCGGTCCATGTTCGACCTCAAGGAACAGGTCGCAGGTTAGTGCCTCTGCCACCATAGTCTGCCACTGGACGCGTTCAGTTGGGTCTCCTCCAGTTGCGCAAATCATAATTTCTCCAAAGATATTTGTTTCAAATTACGCCAACTTTGTTCTGTGCAAGAAGGTAGGCCTAATGTTACACGATGTGGTTTTTGGCACATTGAGGAAAAACGATACCTATTCCCGTCGCGCCAACAGGATGTGGAATTTCCCACAATGGGAATAGCCAATAATATTTGTTTCTCTTCTCATTGCGCGTCAAAACTTAAGGACCGAGGTCCCACTTGTGCAAATTTAATATGATGAATTATGTGTTTACATTAGGCCTACCATCTTGCACACTTACAAATTATAACCCAGCAAAGATGTTGAT
The DNA here is from genome assembly GCA_945910005.1 of Isoperla grammatica. Lineage (NCBI taxonomy): Eukaryota > Metazoa > Arthropoda > Insecta > Plecoptera > Perlodidae > Isoperla > Isoperla grammatica. The sequence goes on along the minus strand of OX246737.1, from coordinate 33,246,585 downwards.
ACAGTTTGGCAAACAGTAAGATTCTAAATCTTTTTTTAAGTTCCAAGGTCATTTATCATAAAAAGTAGTGACCTCCTACGCGTTGTGCTATTGTTGCAACTCTCAGGGTCACTCTTTATATTATGACTGTGAAAATATGTCAACAGACAGACGTAATGTATGTTAAATATTTGCCTATTGTGTAGATTTGTGGGGCACTCTAAAAATTAGACATGCATAATATCCTACAGACTAGAGATAACTCAGCTCATTTTCTTGGTCAAGGCCGCCGCACAGTGGGTCACACGAGAGTTGCAAGGGCAGATCCGAGCAAGAGAATCTGGGTTCGATTACCGCATAAAGTGCGGATAACATTCAGCAATCAAATCCCGCGATTATTGTTTATAAAATAATTAAGACATTATTCCCAATTCTCAGTTTATGAATTCGCGCGAAACAAATTTGTGTACGTATTCGTTGTAGCCTATCTCAAGATTGTTATGCAAGCATTGAAAAAGTTAGTCGTGCTCCAGTAGCGTACCAGGAATATATTTCGGGAAAGATGCCCAGAGTAGGACATAGCCCCCCCCCCCACACACACACACAATAGCGCCGCAGACAACTTTTTTAAAAATCTGTATTTTTGGTGGTTTTAACGAGTTTTAGATAAAGTTAAGGTGTTTTGCTGAACATATGATGATCCAACAATGTATTTATTGTTGGGTCATGTACGGGAGTATTTCCTGACCAAGCAAGTACAGAGATTAATATGTAAATGTATTTAATTATTTGAGTAAATTTAGTTGATTTGTAGAGTTTAAATTAAAGCTGAGATTTCGGGGGGCCGAAGCCCCTCGAGTCCCCCCCCCCCCCCCTTGTATACACCACTTGTCATCTATTGATTTCGTGAAAAATGAGATTTAAAAATGTTCTATTTAATGTATTACCTTAATTTCATCGTTAACGATATTATGAATGTTTTTGAAGTCGTATTTCATTTTTTCTAAACCACATGGATACCTTTGATCATTTAGGGTTTTGTAGAGCGTTCTTGAGATATGATTTAAATTGTTAATTTTGCATGGTTTAGTAACCCGTCTTCCCCGATGATTGCAGGCGTCACCATGCCAGTCATCAGACACCTGAGCGTGCGCAATGCGGCCCTGCCCGAGTTATAATATCGCGGTTTAGTAACCCGTCTTCCCCGATGATTGCAGGCGTCACCATGCCAGTCATCAGACACCTGAGCGTGCGCAATGCGGCCCTGCCCGAGTTATAATATCGCGGTTTAGTAACCCGTCTTCCCCGATGATTGCAGGCGTCACCATGCCAGTCATCAGACACCTGAGCGTGCGCAATGCGGCCCTGCCCGAGTTATAATATCGCGGTTTAGTAACCCGTCTTCCCCGATGATTGCAGGCGTCACCATGCCAGTCATCAGACACCTGAGCGTGCGCAATGCGACCCTAACCTGAGTTATAATATCGCGGTTTAGTAACCCGTCTTCCCCGATGATTGCAGGCGTCACCATGCCAGTCATCAGACACCTGAGCGTGCGCAATGCGGCCCTGCCCGAGTTATAATATCGCGGTTAAGTAACCCGTCTTCCCCGATGATTGCAGGCGTCACCATGCCAGTCATCAGACACCTGAGCGTGCGCAATGCGGCCCTGCCCGAGTTATAATATCGCGGTTAAGTAACCCGTCTTCCCGATGATTGCAGGCGTCACCATGCCAGTCATCAGACACCTGAGCGTGCGCAATGCGGCCCTGCCTGGGTTATAATATCGCGGTTTAGTAACCCGTCTTCCCCGACGATTGCAGGCGTCACCATGCCAGTCATCAGACACCTGAGCGTGCGCAATGCGACCCTGCCCGAGTTATAATATCGCGGTTTAGTAACCCGTCTTCCCCGATGATTGCAGGCGTCACCATGCCAGTCATCAGACACCTGAGCGTGCGCAATGCGGCCCTGCCCGAGTTATAATATCGCGGTTTAGTAACCCGTCTTCCCCGATGATTGCAGGCGTCACCATGCCAGTCATCAGACACCTGAGCGTGCGCAATGCGGCCCTGCCCGAGTTATAATATCGCGGTTTAGTAACCCGTCTTCCCCGATGATTGCAGGCGTCACCATGCCAGTCATCAGACACCTGAGCGTGCGCAATGCGACCCTGCCCGAGTTATAATATCGCGGTTTAGTAACCCGTCTTCCCCGATGATTGCAGGCGTCACCATGCCAGTCATCAGACACCTGTGCGTGCGCAATGCGACCCTGCCCGAGTTATAATATCGCGGTTTAGTAACCCGTCTTCCCCGATGATTGCAGGCGTCACCATGCCAGTCATCAGACACCTGTGCGTGCGCAATGCGACCCTGCCCGAGTTATAATATCGCGGTTTAGTAACCCGTCTTCCCCGATGATTGCAGGCGTCACCATGCCAGTCATCAGACACCTGAGCGTGCGCAATGCTGCCCTGCCTGAGTTATATTATCGCGGTTTAGTAACCCGTCTTCCCCGATGATTGCAGGCGTCACCATGCCAGTCATCAGACACCTGAGCGTGCGCAATGCGACCCTGCCCGAGTTATAATATCGCGGTTTAGTAACCCGTCTTCCCCGATGATTGCAGGCGTCACCATGCCAGTCATCAGACACCTGAGCGTGCGCAATGCGACCCTGCCCGAGTTATAATATCGCGGTTTAGTAACCCGTCTTCCCCGATGATTGCAGGCGTCACCATGCCAGTCATCAGACACCTGAGCGTGCGCAATGCGACCCTGCCCGAGTTATAATATCGCGGTTTAGTAACCCGTCTTCCCCGATGATTGCAGGCGTCACCATGCCAGTCATCAGACATCTGAGCGTGCGCAATGCGACCCTGCCCGAGTTATAATATCGCGGTTTAGTAACCCGTCTTCCCCGATGATTGCAGGCGTCACCATGCCAGTCATCAGACACCTGAGCGTGCGCAATGCTACTCTGCCCGAGTTATAATATCGCGGTTTAGTAACCCGTCTTCCCCGATGATTGCAGGTGTCACCATGCCAGTCATCAGACACCTGAGCGTGCGCAATGCGACCCTGCCCGAGTTATAATATCGCGGTTTAGTAACCCGTCTTCCCCGATGATTGCAGGTGTCACCATGCCGGTCATCAGACACCTGAGCGTGCGCAATGCGACCCTGCCCGAGTTATAATATCGCGGTTTAGTAACCCGTCTTCCCCGATGATTGCAGGCGTCACCATGCCAGTCATCAGACACCTGAGCGTGCGCAATGCGGCCCTGCCCGAGTTATAATATCGCGGTTTAGTAACCCGTCTTCCCCGATGATTGCAGGCGTCACCATGCCAGTCATCAGACACCTGAGCGTGCGCAATGCGGCCCTGCCCGAGTTATAATATCGCGGTTTAGTAACCCGTCTTCCCCGATGATTGCAGGCGTCACCATGCCAGTCATCAGACACCTGAGCGTGCGCAATGCTACTCTGCCCGAGTTATAATATCGCGGTTTAGTAACCCGTCTTCCCCGATGATTGCAGGCGTCACGATGCCAGTCATCAGACATCTGAGCGTGCGCAATGCGACCCTGCCCGAGCTGGAGGCCGCGTTCTTCGTCACCTACTACTCGCTGGAGAGTCTTGCCATCACGGAGGGTAACGTCACCAGGATCACCGGCCGCTTCCCACCCAACATCTCCTGTCTGAATCTGTCTGGCAACGCGCTGGCTGACATTGAAGACGACGCGCTCGGCTCGCTTGACCGGCTCAACATGCTCGACATATCGCGCAACAATCTTACCAGGCTGCCGGCGATCAACGTGGGCGCCATGGGAGACTTCTGGCTGGACATCTCGGGTACACACACGCTGACATTTTTTTTTTTTTTATTAAAGTTTCAAATACAGCAAATGCCAGTTCATATTGAAACATAATATGTCGAGGATAGGACGGAAACCTTGTTCACCCTGGCATTCATATTGTGCACTTGTGTTATTTTTCAGGGCATACCTCAGATCTTTAGTTTGACGCTATAGTGTATTCCATGTAGAGATTGCAGTAGGTACGTAGTTGCATTTCTCTGCCAGTGTCTACCCCCACCCACCGCTAGTGGCGAGTGCAGAAAACTATACGGAACATCTCTACAGGTGTGACAGGTCATATACCAACTTTTGCACTTGCCACAAGGGGTGGTGGGCGTGGACACTGGCAAAGAAATGCAACTACTTACTCCAAGCTCGACGTGGAATACACTGTAGGCGACTAACCTAGTCGACGAGTACTACTATTAACATTTGTCACTAATTGTTGCGTTAGTCTGCTAGCTAGTCGACTAGCGCTTAAATTGAATCTATGAGGGTATAGATGAGTAAGAACAATCACCAGCCATATTTGATGACGAGGTTTGTGCAGAAGAGTGATTTAAGACTCGAATAAGGTTTCCGACATACCTTGATTTACCTTTGTTCCTGGTGCCATCCATATATACATCTTTTCAAAACTGGTATTTTTTATATTGTAATACTATCTGAAGCACAGTTTTTGAATATTAGTAAACATATCTATACTACATTGGCCTATACTCACATATCAAATGTCCATAGATTCATTTCTGTCAAGTGTGATTCTGACTTCTCATTGTTTTATTGCATTGAAAGATTTGAAACAACTGATGACTGAAAACGTTTTTTACTCATTTTACCTGATAATTCAACATGTATTACAATATGTTTAATTTTACAATTTTAAACTAATTTAGTAAAAAAAATGTGTTATATATTTTCAACTTTGATACACATCATTTATTTAACTTTTTTAGTTACAATTATAATTATTCATTGTAAAATAACGAAGATAAACTAGAAACTTTAATAAAATAGTAAGAAGTATTATCCATATTTTTAACTTTTTCGTCACTCATCAAATAGCTACGATGAGTTGTGGTTTGATGTACTATCTTGAATGGCAATTAACTCAACATCAATGATTGCTCATTGCAGGTACAAATGAGCTGCCTTGTGGCGGGATCCAACAAATCATGTCAAAAATGGGTAACGACAGCCGCCGGCTGTACTTCCTGCACAAGAGTGACACCTTCTGCAACCTGGTGGTGGCGTACTGGTTCAATAACACTGAGAAGGTTCCGCTAGCTCAGATAGAACAACGTAGCAAGGTGAGACTAAAGGAGCATGTATAATTGCAGAGTTGCGTAAGTTACTTTTAAAAAGGAACTTTTAAAAAGTTAAGTTACTTGCCTTTAAAAGTAACTTTTAAACGTTAAAAGTTCCTTGTTGGAAAAAGTAACTAAAAGTTACTTTGAAAATTAAAAGTTACTTTAAAAGTTACTTTAAAAGTTACTTTTAGGAAATTTTGATGGGAAGTGGCAGTTTAAAAAAATAACAAAATACTACTTCTTACCTGAAAAGATTTATTGAAACATCGTCAGACGTACGGTCTCGTATAATGGCGTACAAAGCATTTACTAACCTACTTAGTAAAATATGAATCTTAATATTGAATATTGATGTATACCTTACTGGTGAACCGTGAAACCCTATGAATGATGTCAAGATTATGATGATAGTAGTGAGGTCCTAGCAAAGCAGTGTTGCTCACACAAAGAAATAACATCCACTTATGTTTATTGGTTGTCACTCAGTTCCCATTCAACTTATTAAGCCGGCTGCTGCTGGAATGGTTTCCAAAGGATACAGTTATGTATGACTTCTAGGAATGGGGGGGGGGGGTCGAAGACTTTTGACCTGAAACAGCCGCAATACGGGTGTTTTGCTGTTGGTACATTTAAAAAACCATAGGCTGTTTCAAAAGTAACTTTTCATTTTTTTTTTAAAGTTCCTTATCAATAGTAACTTTCAACGTTAAAAGTTACTGTCGAGGAAAAAGTAACTAGTTAGCCTAAAAGTTACCGAAAAAGTAACGCGTTACAAGTAACGCGTTACTTTCAAAAAGTTACTACTCAACTCTGTATAATTGTCTCTATTTGTTTGTAAATGGCATATTATAATATGTAGTGTAAATATGTAAAAAGAAAATAGGGAAGTTTAATATAATATTACAGTGCTCTTCTACCTGACCAATCATCAAGAGATTCAGTTTAGAATTTCAGTTTGCTTTCTAGTTATTTAAGTACAGTATAGACACGTACAAATGTAAATTTTCAAGTTTTCAAAGATTTTACTAATGTTTTTATTGGATTATTATTCATTGTTCATTGTTCATTCAGTCATTCTTTATCATTGGTTTATTATTGAACTGTAAATTAAATAATGTTTAGACTTTTAGTTCACTGTGAATGTTTTTTCTAGTGGATTGTAAACAAAGTAGGAAGATTTTCTATGAAATGATGGCAATTGTCGAAAACGTTTTCTCTGACTGAGAAATGAACCCAGTTCCAGGAGTAATGTAATATAAGACCTTACATTTTATTGAAATAATATTTTGTTTTTTTATTCTATCTTTACATACCATTATTTGTGTCAAAGGATATCGTTATTTATTAAGTAACAATATATAATAAAAATAATAATAACAATATACTGGTACACATAATCATGTTATAATAATGAAGTAATATTATTTATTATAATGTATTTTTCCTGTGCACATTCAAGTTACATTACATTGTATAAACAAAATAAAACAAATAAAAATCAATAAATCAAAAAAACAAAAATCCTTGCCAAGTTCTTCACATATAATTTAGTTCATTGAAAGTTTACCATGCTGTTGCAGGATATGTTAATCAATAAAATAGTGATAAAGCTGTCTTGTAGGCTATAATATAATTGGATATCTCTTCCATTCCATAACATGCTTATAATGTGTTTCCAGGTAATAGAAGCCTGTCCATATGGTGCAACGTTCAAATGCACGTGCAAAATTCACCGAGTGGATATTCCAATGGGGTCATCCGTCACCTACTCCGTGGCTGTCGACTGCTCTGGACAACAACTCACAGCACTTCCAGATAAATTGCCTTTAGAGACAGTTGCACTCAACGTCAGTAACAACAATGTAAGCGAGCACCTCAAGGTTCCGCTAACATGATGTGACCTCAAGTACCATTAGAGCTTGGATGCAAATACAATCTTTCACATTATAGTTGTATAGGTTGCTAAATTGATATCCACACACATCAATATGTACAGCAATTGTCTCGAACAAAGGAGTATAATGATGATGGTGGCAAATGGCAATGATGTCTCCCTTGAGCCAATTGAGACGTTAGAAGAATAACGTATACACGAACAGTGCCATACTGTACACTAATATCAAAGCCAAGGTTGTCTTTTGGGCATTAAGCATTATCAAAGAAACATAACATTATTTTGTGCCATATACTTTGTATAGTACACAGAAATATTAACATTTAATTTGATACGTATACTAGTTCTGTAGTAGCCCTATGTTATCGAGCCAGTAAGGCAGTACACATCTTTCACATTTTGTATTACATTTGGACCTACTGGCACTATTCTGAATATGAATATTGTTGCTTGTTTCGAAACTAGCTTTAACTAAAAGAATTACTTTTGTACTCATTGAAACCCATGTGTATCCTCTATTATATATAGGAAATAATAGTTGATTCTGTAAGTTACTAAGATCCCTAAAATTGTCTTCAGACTATCCCTCTGTCTGCATTTCCTTCCTCTGGAGATGCCAACCCATCACTTTTTTTATCATGACAATAGAATCATTATGTATAAGACAATAGCAGTCTACATTGATATGAGCTTTTCAATGTATTATGAAGACTGTGATTTATTCTGGCAACTAATGTCGTTAAGTCCCTCGTTATTGTAGATATCAGAAAATTATATTGCAAATTAGGCAAACAACAATTTTACACCACTATCTTAAAAATGTTTGAGAATTTCTGCTCTAGATACTTGTTTTGGAAGGTGTGAATATTATTTTTCAAATCTTGTGTTGACTGAAATTCAAACTCTTTTTATTTGGGAGCTGTATTGTCTACAACTACCACTTGGTTTTCATGTTTTACAATCCAAAATCCATTGTTTCAGATCAGCAATCTTGTGCAACTATCGGGCACAGTCGGAACTGGGTACAGCAAAATCCGTGAGTTCGACGGAGATAATAACCGCATATCATCAATAAGTGTTCTAGAGGGTTCTGAATTTATCAACAAATTTGCCAGTCTGAGCCTCAGATACAACAACCTCTCAGTGGTAAGCAGTTGAGTTAGAAAAGGAAGTGATACAAGTGGCAAGTGGTGAGAATTCAGGAGGGGGGTGGGATCAAGAACACATTAGTGTAGAGTAATATTGACATTTGAACAAAAAGGAAAATTCAATGAATTCAATTCTGTTTTAAGTACAATTAATTATCTAGACTCTAGAGTATAATACTATAAAATATATAATAAATGAAAACTGTTTTAACTTCTAAGTACAATGAAGTTGTGTTTGTTGTGTGTGACTGTTAAGTACCTATACCCTTAAATATAGTAAACACATGAAAGTACTTAACACGTTCATACAATGCGTTAACTCTGGTTTTCACTTTTCAAGTTTTCACTGTTATTTTTTTTTTATTTTTTTTATTTTTTTTTAAGGGGGGGTCAGGTATGGGTTAGAATTGAAGTTTCTTTGATTTACTTGGAAAGGAATTGGAATGAGATGACATTTTCAAACTTATTTCCACGGCGAGTTCCAATTTCGAAAGACCAAAAACTTGGAGCGCTTCTGCTCAGTCGTAATTTAGATGCCGTGCAAGGAGGGTCTTGTTACTTCACACCAGATTTCGTAACTTCGTGTGAATACGTAAGAGTAGGCCTAAAGAATTGATTTTTTTTCATATAGTGCATATACATGGCCCACGGAAATAACTTGAGCATCTCTACTTTTTAGAGAAGAGTAGTTGTTGACACTGGTAATAATAATAATAATTGACAGTTGAATACATACTGAGACTAATTGATTCTGCACAGCATTTATCATTCGCTTGGTATGAAGGTGAATGCTAAGGATTATTTACTAATAACTTTTGAACTTGCGCAACAGCGCTGCACGTAATATCCCAGGCGTGACTGTCGAATGGTATAGGTACCTAGCTAGTAGCAGCGCATAAATTTTGAGAATAACGATAACAACCAAATGTATAGGATTCATTTCATTTCACAAAATGAGCATGAATTGATCAATTTTAAAAGAGTAAGTGTTAAAATTTATTCACCACCAAATTGAAATTTGTATAAATCTCTGAATATAAAACCAAAATTCAAGTTATTTGTTTTAAATTATGAAAACTATGCCAAATCAGATACAAGTAATTTTTTTTAATTTGGCCAGTGTAGACACGTTAATATTAATCAATATTTAGTTCTGAAAATAATTTAAATAGCTCGATCATCTCCTCAATGCATACTCAAACTTTTCACTTGTATGATAACATTTGCAATATAACAGCGTTTGAAAATTTGAAGCACCGCTTTCAATAAATAAACCGCGTTTAAACACTGGATATTGAAACTTTTATGTGCCAAAATCAAGTAATTTTACTCACCATAAAACAGTGCCTGTAGACATATTTTCATGCACTGAATGCTGTTGTTCTTATTGTTGCTTTTGTTAAACCAACTGTGTAACAATGCAATTTTGTGTTTTTCCAGATACCAACATACTTCTTGTCAAGTAGATTTGACAGGAATGATGTAAATGGCTACGTTTCCTTAGGAGGCAACAAAATAGAGTGTAACTGTGATACAGTACCTCTGAAGGTGGGTACCTACCTATTACTATGATCCATTAATATTGCACGATTATTTGCATAACTTAGGCTACGTTTATAGAGATGTTACATCCACAAATACTACAGTACCAGATTGAATTTAGTAGTTTCTTCGTTTACTGTTGGTTCAAGCTCTCGAAACTTCTATGTATGTTAAAAATGTAATTTATCTATACAAATAAACTATTTCATCTTATTTATGTGTACTAATAATATTCATAAAACATATACTTTTTTTACTTATTTAGGCCAGCTGCCTCTTATTGTTTTCTTTTCATTCATTTCATTATTATTAATTGTTTGCCTAGCCTAGTTTTATTTAAGATCCTTCTTTGTAAATCAGTTTTTATAACTGAATAAGTAAATAAGTATCTGTATGGGTAGGCTGTGAATTCAAAATTGTTTATATATTACAGTATTTTTGTTAAATCAGATGTTCACTTCTGTACGTATTTACATTTGAAACTTTTACTATTCCTTTACATGCAAATTTGCGTCGTATGACAACGTATTTACATAATAAATATACATGATTTGTATAGCCTAAAGAAAGCAATGAAAACCAGGTGTTTTATGCATATACTACCTACATATGTGTTTCTTTTCACATCAATAACTCCATAAGCAATTCCAATTCAATTTTGAATCTACTATATCAAGGTTAAGGAGTTTGCATAATCAACTACAATGCATTTTACAATGTACCTATTTAATAATGGTTTTTGTTTGTCCACAGGCTTGGCTGCAATCCAATAAAAGGCATGTCAAGGACTTTGATGAAGTTCAGTGTAAAAACATGGAAATAAGTGTAAGTTGTATTGTATGAGGGTGTTTTTTTGCTTTACCCCTCCCTTAAACTGTCTGACAAAAGTCCCAAAAGCAATTGCCCAGTGAGTTAAAATACAGATGGTTATGGCTTATGGGCTGGTGGCCCCACATACAATTCCATCTTTCAGGGAAGTAGGTACATACATACATAACATATTCCACACTCAGTAAAGTACATCAAATGGTGATGGATAGGATATATGTACGAGCTCACTATTGAAATCAAATACATGACATGTACACTCTTATTTCTTTGTATTTCTGTCAACTAGGGTGTTTGTATGATATGTATTATATTTAGTATTCACTGTCCAAAGCTTACATTTGCAGCTTACAGCTGTTTTTGAGATAGATTTTAACCCTACAGCACAGTGTGCTGTGTTTATGGTATATCATGGCACTCGACAGTACTAGTGTGGTTTGCCATATACGATATATACGTCACTCATAATATTGCGTTGTGAAAACGTGTCTTGTGGTGCTATCTAGCATCATTAAATGGAACTTGATACATTTAACACTGTCCAGATATTTTTGAGGAAATGCCTTTAGGTATGTTCTTGTTTCCTGTTTGTTGATTGATATACTGTATTTACTCACATAGGTCACAGACACATTGTATGTTAATGTTATTAGTTAACAAAATTAGAGTGCAGCTATTCCGTGAATACATTTTTTGCTGAAAATATCTGGCACATTCAAAAAAAGCTTTTCTAAAATCGTGGTGTGGCTATACTATGCATGGGTGGCATATACCGTACTCGATTTATTGCGATTTTTCAATTTTTTCCCCCTTATTTAGCTGGCAATTTTCTCATTGTGCTCTCATGTGTGTACATCCCTTAAAACTGTCATGTGTACTTGTGTGCCCATTTGTGTCTGTTATTCCCAACTTTTCCCACTCAATTACCTAGCGAATTGACTACGCCTATCAAACCGTCCAGCTGCGTATGGTTAACTCTTACTGTTTTATAGGTTGTTGCATTGGAGAGGTCAAAGGTGTGCATGTACAAACATGTTTGGACAGACTACATCTACTACATCATAGCCGGTGAGGTGGCGCTCCTGTTGATGCTGGTCGGGAAGGTGTCCTACGACTACTGGGTGTTCAAGACTGCTGGCTACTTGCCCTGGCCTGCCTCCAAGATGCCCAAACTACCCTGCGATTGGGTTTTCGAAACATAGGCAGCACCCTCATGACTGTCGCTCGCTCATTCTACACGCTGTGTCAACTACTCAGTGCTAGTTTGAGTCTACTTGTGCCAGTGAACTGACTTTGTAGTTAATATGTGATAAGAATACCCTGCCATATGCCAAATGTGTGGTATGTATTCTACCTCAGAAACAGGAGCTACTAGCAAGGAAGACAATGCGCTAGTAGGTTTGTTTGGTAGATGAATCTGAATGAACGGCTACACATTGTGAATGTCGAAGTTTTTTTGTCGTCTCATTTCACCTACGTATGAGAATATATCAAGCTATGTGCGTCGTACTGTAAACACCAGCACACAAGAAGTTCAAGCAGAGATTTCGTTTTGACGCTTGTTCGGCCCTCTCCTAGACTGTCTTGAAGTTTCAAGCCTCAAAAATAGGAATAACAACCTTATAATTTCATTGACGTATATATGTTCTAAACTTTACTAAGTAAAGGTGAATTTCGTTCAGATGTGGGCAGTAATCTACACTTAATCCCAGGTTTAGACCAATTTTGCTTAAATTCCATTTCTTTGGAAGCAAAATGAAGAAGTTTGAGAATATTGAGCAAGATTTGTCATCTTGTTTGATCTCAAATTTTGCTTGAAATTCAATTAGAATGTCAAATTTGCTTCATCTTGCTCAACTTAAAATGTTACTGCTCGCACAGCCATAGAAAGTGCCCCAAGTGAGTCTCACAAAATAATTTTAGCTTTAAGTACGCTGCCTACTAATAGCTTGGCAGATTAGAGCTTTGACTGTTCAGATTGGATGTAATTCTAAACATAAACTAATAATAAAATAAAAACATAAACAAAATAAAAACATAACTAATATTCTGAATGATAAGGACAGATGAGTATGATGAATGATTGTCAGTATGAGGGGCTTGAGGTGACATGGTTTACAATGCGAGTACCAGCAGCAAGATTCACTTGTGATGGTCTTATCCATAGGCGTGCGCAGCGTCTAACATTAGACCCGGCACAAGGTGGCGTGGTACAGCTTGGGTCTGGGGCGAAGCCCCAGCCGCCGGAGGCAATTTCGCCGTAGGCTAAAATTTTTCTGTTGATGCACTAACTTTTATGGCCTAAAACGCGATTTCAAGACTCGATGCTTTCTGCTGCCATAGGATCTTGTGGCCCCTATAGAGCTTTGTTTCGTTTCAATAAAAGATAGATTATAAATTATTTGCGCAGCCCCGGATGAAGTCTGCCTTTGCGTAAAAACGCGCTACTGACAGTGTATTTTAATTTAAAGTCTTATTTAATGTTAAGTTTAAAGTTAAGCTGCTCTCGGCCCAGGCTGGGTCTAAAGAAATTGGAGTCCAGCGCGGCCCGACCGCCAAGTTGATACATTAGGTCCGGCCTGGGCCGTGCGCACGCCTATGGTCTTATCTATTTATTTCCTACATCAACCTAGAGTGTCACTTTTGTAAAACATTTTGTAAAGCTAAAATGCTATTAGTTTTGTGAGTCACACACTCTTATTAAATTTGCTGTGATATATATTGTACTGGTATGACTTATTTGAAAATCGGCATGTTTTACCTTCATGTAACAAGCATTGTTTATATAATCTTTATGTATATGAAAGGAGGTGATCTGTTAATAATATACATCAGGTAACAGCTGTTGTATATTTTCAATTGGTCTTAAACAGGTTAATGAAAAGGTTGAATCTTTAAGACTGACATAGATTCACAATGACATATTTTTGTACCTCGTATAGGCCTAATTATATAAAATTGTATCTTGTTGTACAATTGAAGATCTCGAACTATTGTAGCATAAGTGAATGTTATTTCAGTACAATAAAACTTATGTATATAATCTTCTTCATCTTTACATATGTCCTCAATTGGTCTATCCGACCCTCATGTGTTGTTATGTTATCCAATCGAGGCCGTGTTCCTTCTTTACATGCGCTGTGCTATCTGACATCACATCGAGTAAAGCCTTAGTCCTTTAACAACTTAAACTATGGCGTTGATTCTGTTCATAAGACAATGCCTTTTTAATTAGTGGCATATTGCTGCCCCTTTTTGCAAAGTAGTCTGCAAAATGTCTCCTGTCGAGTACTTTCCTGTCGGGGACTTTTTTGTGTAGCCTAACTATATTTTAAGTAAAAATGGATTTTTATATGTAGCTCTGTATGGAAGACATTTTACAAATTGTTTTATAAACAACTTGTTTTTTTAAGATGAGTTGAACCACATTGTTGAAGATATTAAAGGACACGAAATGGATATAGCAAGCAAATTTCTGAGATGCATACACATGATAATATATGTTACTGTAGTGTCTTTAATTAAAATGCGCGCCAGGCCACCGCCTGTTCGAAAGTAAAGGTTAGAAGGCGCAGCAAGAAAACAGATTTGTACTTCCGGTAATATAATAAAAAGCAGTATCATCAAAAGCACATTGGGTAATCTGTATCCACAGTCCCTCACCTGATCACGACTTCCTCAAGTAAGGAGAGAACATCACACTGGCGACGAGGTAAAACTACATCATTTCAACCACACATCTGCAGGTTTAAAGCGACAGTTATGATTTTCTGCACGTACAGAACATAGTGTCAGACTTAACCTCACTTCGCGTCGAGCACATGGCGGACACATCGTAAGTCAATCCAACAACAAGCATCGCTAGTCCCGCAATGTCTGAAAATATTCCACCTCCACCATTCGGAGCATTCGAAGCTAGCAGCGACCCATCCACAGCCGGCGTCCGTTGGCAGCGATGGATCAAGCGCTTTGATATATATCTTAAAGCCCACAAGGTCAGTACGGACATGCAAAAGGCAAATCTACTATTCCTATACATGGGTGAAGAGACATTCGATACATACGAAGCCCTTCCGGCCCAACCGCCTGCCGCACCTGGCGAAGAATCTATTCAATACGACTGGGTGGTAACACAGCTCAACAACCTGTTCATCCCCAAATCGGCAATCAACATCGAATTCGAAGTGTACAACTTCAGGGAAGCCTCCCAAGAACCAGGCGAGAGCATCATGCAATTCTACTCTCGATTGTTGCGACTATCCAAGACATGCGACTTCGCAGACGCCAATAAAGAAATCAAATCGCAAATAATTCTTAAAACATCCAACTCACGCCTACGCAGAGCGGCATTGCGAGAACCGATGACCCTCGAGTCCCTGCTAAACCAGGCACGGTCCTACGAGAAGTCCGAGTCCCAGGCCAACGCGATGGAATCATTGCCATCAACCATCAACACGCTCGATCAGAAGAAGCCGCAACCACACTCAAGCAATCCTAAACGTAAGCCGTTCAAACACCAATCAACCCGCCAAAAAGACACCAACCAGCCACCGCAGCGGAACTATACATCCGAGCAGGGAGCCGAGAAATCACAGAATTGTTTCTTCTGCGGGAACACTTGGCCGCACCCAGGAGGCCGTTCCTCATGCCCAGCGAGTAACAAAGTATGCGGCAAGTGCAGCAAAATTGGACACTTCGCTAAGGTATGCCGCTCCGAGCCGGCCCAGCCCCGTCAACAAGAACAAGTTCGTGCCACAACCAGTGGAAGCAGTCAGCACCCCAACTCGTCAGATGAGGAAGTATTCACGCTAACAGTCAACTCCGCCGCAACCTCGAAGTGCCCGCGAAGAACAATTCTAATAGACGGAGAACCAATCGACATGTTAATAGACACAGGAGCCTCCGTCAACATCATGAGTGAATACGTCCTCAAACTCAACAATATCAGGTACGAGACTAGATCCACCAACATTAAGATATACCCCTATGGCTCGAAAGAAGAAATACCACTCTTAGGCTATTTCATGGCTAAAATCGCCACAGATAACTCGTCTATTGACGCCAAAATCCTTGTAACCAGCGGCGAAAGTGAATCCATTCTAGGCTATTCTGCCGCTACAGCACTCGGGTTGGTCCACATCGCCTCTCAAATAGTCAGTCAAGCCAACAACTATTCATCTCAATACCCATCCCTATTCACCGGAATCGGAAAATTGAACGATCGCCAAGTACACTTGCATGTAGACAAAAGCATCCAACCAACAGCTCAAAGGCATAGACGTATACCTTTCCACCTAAGACAAAAGGTAGAAAAGGAGCTAACTCGTCTTGAGGAGCTCGATATAATTGAACGCGTCCCAAATGAGCCAACACCGTGGGTATCGCCCATCGTACCAGTACCGAAGCCGCACGACCCAGACGTGATTCGACTATGTGTCGACATGCGGATGCCCAATACCGCCATAAAGAGAGAAAGACATGTTACTCCTACCATCGATGACATCAGCACAGCGCTCAACGGAGCCTCGGTATTCTCAAAGTTAGACCTGAACGAAGGGTATCACCAACTGGAACTCGACATTGAATCCCGATCCATCACTACGTTTTCCACTCACGTAGGCCTACGACGTTATAAAAGGTTAAACTTTGGAATCAATTCGGCAGCCGAGGTCTTCCAGGACACCATCCGTCAAGTACTAGCAGGAATTCCGGGCGTCCTCAACATTAGCGACGACATACTAATCTACGGCGCAACCCCCGCGGAACATGACAAGTCTCTACACCTTGTGCTGGCACGCCTGGCAAGCCTCAATCTTACAATCAACACAAAGAAGTGTATCTTCAATCAACCAGAACTGACATTCTTCGGGTTCAAATTCTCGGCCAAGGGAATCGCGCCCGATCCAGGAAAGGTCCAAGCCCTAACGTCAATCCAAACTCCACAAAATCCCAGCGAAATCCGAAGCTTCTTAGGGATGATCCAATTCTGCGGTAAATTCATCCCAGACCTTGCCAAGACGACCGAACCCCTACGTAAGCTCACACATAAGCACACCCCATGGGCGTGGACGGCAAGCTGTCAAACGGCTTTCGACAAATTGAAAACACAACTCGCCAATCATCACATTCTATCGTACTACGACATCACAAAGGAAACCCACCTCACTGTCGATGCAAGCCCTGTAGGCCTAGGGGCCATCCTGTCCCAAATCAACAAAGAGGGTCACGAAGAAATCATTGCGTACGCAAGCCGCGCACTCAGCGACACGGAAGCTCGATACAGTCAAATCGAGCGCGAGGCCTTATCTGTAGTGTACGGCATAGAACATTTCAACCTGTATGTCTACGGAACACATTTCACTGTACATACTGATCATCGCCCTCTGTGTCACATCTTTAACAACCCAAGATCCATGCCTACACCCCGAATCGAAAGGCTATGCCTGCGTTTGACACCGTACAAGTTCACGGTTGTTTACAAAAAGGGCACCGACAATCCATCGGACTACCTGTCGAGACACCCAATCGAAAACCAACTACAAAAATTCCGAACAGCTAAAACCCCTGAAGAATTCATCTCATGTATCGTCAACCATGCCATCCCCAAAGCCATGACATTAGACGAAATCGCAGAAGAAACGAAGAAGGACACGACCCTGCAAAACCTGAAGACGGCAATTGAGTCAAAACAACCTGAGAAAACTATCAAAACATTCCCAGAATTAAAGAACTACCGAAGCTTCTGCCGTGACATAACAGTGGCATCCGGCGTCCTTCTAAAGGGTAGGAAAATCATAATACCCACATCACTTCAAGCTCGCATCATATCCCTAGCTCATCGAGGACATCTGGGTATCGTCAAAACGAAAGAATTGATCCGAGAAAAAGTATGGTTCCCCCACATAGACCGACAAGTGGAGAATGCTATAAGGAACTGCCTACCATGCCAAGCTATCGTTAAAACAAAACGCCGAGACCCCATTCGATCAACACCGCTACCCGAGAAACCGTGGTCCAGCATAGTAATTGATTTTGACGGCCCCTACCCCAATGGAAAATATCTCGCCATAATAGTGGACGAATACACGCGATACATCTTTGCGGAAACCATAACGTCACTGAAAGCCGAATCAGTCATCCCAATGCTCCGAACAATATTCTCAATGTTCGGCATTCCCAAATCGGTGAAAAGCGACAATGGGCCCCCCTTCAACGGACATCAGTTCGGTAACTTCGCCCAAGAGATGAAGTTTCACCATCACTGCGTCACACCTCTGTGGCCAGAAGCCAATGGTCAAGCTGAAAGAGGGGTGAGAACGATAAAGAAAACCGTCTTAGCAGCTCACCTAGAGAACAAAAATGTGAGAACCGAGCTTGATGCATTTCTAATGAACTACCGGGCCACGCCTCATACTACTACGGGCATATCCCCGTTTTCAGCTATGTTCGGACGTCGCATGGAGACTACCATACCTCAGGTACCATCAAACTTCACACTCGACCATGCTGAATTACAACGTAAAGATGCAGAAAACAAAAGGAAGTCCAAGACCTACGCCGACGAAACCAGACACACGCGACCACATCAACTGCAAGTAGGAGACAACGTCCTAGTACGACCAAAACAAACGTAATAAACTGACACCCCCCTACGACCCTAACCCATTTAAAATCTCGGAAGTTAACGGCACAACCATCACCGCCAAAAGAGGACCCCAAACCATAGTGCGGAACTCGTCGTTCTTCAAACTAGTACCCTTCAACACTCAAACTGTCCAGCCAGAACCCTATGAATCCGACATGGAAATAGAACCCCGTCGAGAAGCAATCGAACACCCGGCGAACCCTCAAGAAGAAGGTTATGCCTCCGAGGAAGAGGGAAACCCTGCGAGCCTTCCTCAAGAAGACGGAAACGACGCAGACGACGAGGAACACGGCCAAGAACTACCACCACGGTACCCCACAAGGACCAACAGGACAAGACCGAGAAGATTTAACGACTTCGTTTCGTAGCGCCAATAAGCCTACTATATTAAGTTACAAGTAGCCTCCTAAAGGACAAACGTAAACACCTCTTCAAGGAAACCAAGTAGCCTCGTAAAGGAGAATAAAATCACTAGACTAAGCTAATTGATGTAAGGCAATAGTAACTAATAGCTGATGGTATTGCAACTAGTACCCTAGGATCAAAATAAGGAAGGGAAGGATGTAGTGTCTTTAATTAAAATGCGCGCCAGGCCACCGCCTGTTCGAAAGTAAAGGTTAGAAGGCGCAGCAAGAAAACAGATTTGTACTTCCGGTAATATAATAAAAAGCAGTATCATCAAAAGCACATTGGGTAATCTGTATCCACAGTCCCTCACCTGATCACGACTTCCTCAAGTAAGGAGAGAACATCACAGTTACCTATGTGTAAAATATTAAAATATTGAATGAATAGCTAGCCACACAGCAATTCTTTGCATGTAAAGAAAATATATGAACTGAAAACATCCTATCAGGAGATAAAAATGTTGAGATGTTATCGCAAGTATTATTGCGATTATTAATACTGATTTTTATATCATCATAAAACATCCCTTTTCAATATCCGCTCTGTTTGTATACTACTGTGCATCGTAACTACAAGTTTTATTCTGGATGCAGCGACTATTTCTTCGGAAACAAAGGTTGTGAACAATGCTAGTTAATTATTTCTGAACGTAGAACCCAATCCAGCCAGCCACGATGCCAGGCCACACTGGCATAAATACCCGGCACGCCTGGTGTGGCACAACCCAAGAACCCAGCACTGACGATACCCGCCACTACCTCTTGGACCCCAGGGCTAAACTTCCCTTGCGAAACATTTGTCCGACAGATCAAGGGAGACCCTGAATCGCCCTGCAAGACAAACGTATTGTTTTTAATTAATTGTATACAATTTTATTGAACATGAATTGTATGCATTGTCAGTTCCTAACCTAGTAATTGAAAAGTGGCGATAGTTATGATAACTTTTGGACAGAGTGGACGTGGAGGTAAGTAGACGCGTTCGCTTATCAACGTGTCACACCGCGTTTTCCTATTGTAGCTCTTTTTGAAATACCAATATCGGTCTTCCACACGATTAGAATCTAAAATGCAGAGCATGATCAGAACAGTTCTATATCTTATTACCTGGCAGGCATCTGATTTTCCTCCCCCGGCACAAAGCGCATCATCTGATAGCCCCTGATATTTTCCAAGTGCTGCTTGACATTTACTGTTCTCCACCACCTGAACCGAGGCCTTGTGAAGGACAGACGGTAGGGTATCGTTGTGGATACTTGTCACGCCATATCCCGACACCGAACAGTTGCCTGCAAAGATTACAGGATAACAAATCAAACTGCAACATGTATTTATTACAAACTTTCACACAGATACTAAATAATATAGTTAGAAAATTTCAATTAATACACTGCCCATTAGAAAGAGCTAAAACAGCTGTACTGAGTCTGCAGGCTACTGTAGCTTCTCTGATGACTTACTGAACTGAACTGAAGACGTACCTTTGGCAAATAATGCCACTGTGTGCTCTGTTTGTACTCTCATTTTGTAGCCAACGTATATAGATCCGAAAAAAATAAAGAGACGTAGGCCTACATTTACAGTCTTCATTATCGATCGCACTTTGTGGGTGATCTTTCACACTTTCAAGAAAATCTGTTTAACTGTATTCAGAACCAAGCAGAAAATATGTTTCCTATACATAAAACAAACTGTAATTGTTATGAGTCTTAAACAAGATATCAAATTTAATGTAACTTAATTGCAAATGGCAAACCTTTAGGCACAAGCATAAGCAAATGCACATTAGTAACTTTCATTACTTGCTACATAATACTTCTAAGTGAAATCTTCAGTAATATTTACAAATATCCGTTACGATGTGCACTATTTGGCACAAGTGATAATATGTCCAACTCGTACTGCTCTTTCTAGAACGAAAATATGTTTTGGTGTAGGCGCCGGGTGGTAGTAATTCGTATCGTAATTTACAATATAAACAACCTATACCAGTGAAATATTACAATCATGGATGAGTACTGAGTAGTGTTTGTAGTACCGCCCGTCTGGGCCCGGGGAAGAATAGGCCCAGAGTGACTCTGCTAGTCGTAAGAGGCGATGAAAGGAGACCCGTCTCGGCCCGGGGTAGAATAGGCCCAGAATGACTCTGCTAGTCGTAAGAGGCGACGACAGGAGACCCTGTCCCTTCCCCCCCCCCCCCCCCCCCCCCACTGTCCCATTGAATATTTCTCCTCCATCTTGGCCCTGCCCTCTCTTGCTGAACTCCCATATATGCGAAGTACAATGGATCTTATTCGGATATGGCTTTATTCCAGTGGCGTAGGAATAGGGGGGGCAGCCCGGGCGAAGCCCGGGGGCCCGAGGTCTAGAGGGGCCCGGTTTTGAGACAAGCTTGAGTTCAATAGACATGAGTATCAGGACGGTCCGGAACTGAGCCCTGGATACTGGGTAAAAAAATACAAAACAAGTAATTGTTTAAATCAATTGTTGAAGTATCATCATAAAAATCATGAAAATATGTATGCGAGTTATCTTTACCTTGTTCCTACCCCACGGGGCCCTAGCCGTCACCCTGGCGGCCAACAGTCATTCATTGATGGCTACATCCTGTCAATAATCCGCTGTTGATAGAATGTGCCTCATTTCTCAAGAAAACCTTTTGTTCACAACTCTGCACAGTCTGCAGTCTGCAGTCCACATGTCACAGTCGACATGTACACACTTTTATAAAAAATTATAGTCAGTTTGTTATTATCTCTTGCTAATAGTCACAGTCGTCGCAAAAGCTCTGATTTTCTATTTTAATAATGTCCTCATATAAACATTTAAGCGGGATTAAAAAGCGTAAGAAGAAAACCGAGGAACTAGAAAAACAACGAAAAATTCCTAAAATAACTAGGTTTTTACTCAAAAGTATCACTGCGTCGTGTGATACCGGTAGTGCTAGTGACAATGTTGTCGAATCGAATGCCGAATGGTGAGTACCAAGACTCGGTGTCAATAATTGCCTAATAGTAAATAACATGCAGATTGTAGGCGTCAATGACAGGGGCCCGCCAGCTCGCTGTAGCCCGGGGGCCCGTGGATTTCTAGATACGCCACTGCTTTATTCTTCATCGTCATCCTTCTCATCTTCATTATCACCCGCTGCTCATCGTCTCGATTAGCCATAGTTGCAAAAATATGAGACGTTAAGCCCCATTAATCAATCAATCAATTGTAGTACTGCATCATATTTTTGAATGCTGGGCCCTGGGATAGACATAGTTAACGTCTCTAAATTGAAGCCCGTATTGTACTGGGCAAACCGTTTGATTAATAGATGCTTGCTCGTCCAAACTATTATCCAAATAATATCGAAAATTGTCGCCCCCTAATGAGCTCCCTTTATTTCATTCTCGTTTTATTTTCAAGATTAAATTAATTGTGATCTTTAACAAGTTTGATTATTAATATACGACATTAATAACAAATATAAAGTCGCAGTGGGTTTCCATGCAAAAAATCCTACTTTCAATTCAACTTGAAAGTTTAGTCACCGTCACGCCAATCTATCAACATTACTAAGAGCTGTACAGACTTCCCACCTGTAGCCTTGAACTCGGAAGCTGCAAGTGTTGTGACCCTTAGATTTGAAGGTTTCATCAATCGAACCAGTGCCAAGTCGTTCCGACCACTGTACCTAGAAGAAGTACACAACAACAATCAATACCATATCGTTAGAAGTAGCCACAGCACAAACTTCTACTTGTAGAAGCTCTATGTACGAATTTATTTTTTAATTTTAACAATTAATATCGCTAACCTTTTAATCGGGCACTTTTGTTGTTTTTTCATGCTGTCAATTCCTGATTTGGTTTGAAACGGCTCTCAACTGTTTTCTATTTGTATTTATTTATTTAATGCCTATCCTATTCAGTAAAAAACTGATTTACAAAGAAAGACAATAAATAAAACTATACAATAACAATTACTCAGTGGAAAACACGCTGAACAAAACAAAAGATAACATAATTACAAAACAGTCCACTTAAGATAAGAGAACGTGAACTAGTAAAACGGTTATATTAATTTAAAATAATACGATTTATTATAGCCTAATTAGTAATCATATAACAATAATGCCAGTCTTTTTCAAATTTAAATCTTGTTCTCTCTGTACTATTTTCCCCTCAAAATGTTTATTTGTTAGTCTCATGTTATTAATAGTTTTCACGCCCTTCTATTATGTAAGTCTGGTTTTACATCGCCATACTATTCATGATAGAATAGACACATCAATTACAAACACCGCATCCGACCCACGTCCCATAGATCTATAAGGAATGGATCTGGGCCCCTCGAGCGGCTTCGGTTTCAGAATCATTCTAATCCAACGTATTCTCTTGGTTTGCCTCTAGCCTTTACAATATTTACAGAAATACCGGTGGAAGTTTTAAAAACAGTTCAGTGCTGATATATTTTGACAAGTCATTGTTTGTAATAAGAATAAATTAAGACAGTGTTTGTGTTTCCATGTTGAGTGTTGACTGGTCACTTGTGCAGGAATCCTAATTGTCAAGGTTGCAACGACCTTCGGAAAGATCGTGCATAGAATGGGGGATCAAGTTTATTTTTATTTATTTGGTTATAATATAGTAACGATGTGCAGGTAGGTAACACGTTTGTCTTGAATAATACCGGTTCCTTTTATTACTTTCTCGAAATATTATTTCAGTATTAGATAGTGCGTACATGGCAAACTGCTTTAAATAAAATTAAGAATTGTTGATTAGTTGACTGTCGAGAGATTTTTTTTATTTATGTTGCAGCTATCCTCGATTTCCTCATTTGTCTCCTAAAACTTAAATTTTGTTTGCCATTGGTCTTTCTAGTCTTTCTTCCTAACTTCTACTTATTACCCTACGTAATATTGTTTGTGTTATTATTAACTATCTATACGTACATAAAAGTGATAAACCTGAGATATTGAGCTTTGTAGTTATAGTGTATACCACTTATACAATACTTCAATCTAAACCATTTTAGAAATCTACTACTATACTACTTGACCAAAAACTTGTTTACTGCAGCTGCAGGCTTGTAATGTCGGACGTACTATGCGATGCGTCGACGTCGTATAGTTGTGCCGATGCGCCTCATAGAACATGAGATTGGCAACTGTCTTCTAATAGCCCGAGTCTTGCGATATTCATTTTGTCCACATTGAAAGTAAAATTCTTTGCACAATCAAAAAGCATGTACAGGAACAACTTTGTTTATAAACATTCCTATGTTGAATCAACAATGTAATATTTAAGCTGAGAAAACATACTTCTAAAGCTAGTTTTGCGGGCAAACTATAAACGGAATAATGGCAAGATTGTCTGTAAAAGGTGAGAACCACTTACTTGTCGTACTGTCTCGACACGATCTTTGCCACCCGATGACGCTCGACCCTCGCCAAGCGGACCTCCCACTCCCGAGCATCGCTAACCACGCGGAAAACAATTCAAGGTTAATGCAATTAAATTGCTGCACAATTAAACCGGTTCCTCTATCACCCAAATTGTCTCCGCACGCAATTAACGATTTAATGTTGTATTTAATTAAAGTTTGGAACTAATTGTCATGGGTAAACTGGTCCCGAAATAACCTTACGTCGTCATGGATGAGTGACTCGTAGCCAATTAGCAACCTGTGTTTGAAAGTATAGTCCTCGCTATAGTTAGCCACGAAACACACGTCTATGACGACAGCATCGGTAAGGTTGTTTTGGGACAAGTATACGTCTTGTATAATAATATAGCGTCGTATGTACAGTTCCTGGTTATAATAATTTGAGTTGGCCATGCACTTAAATGTCCGCTAATTAATTTAGACAATCTGTATAGACACATATGCTCTGATACAATCTGTATTACCTCCGAATCACAAAAGATTAACCTTGTCGTTGTCGTTATCGTTGTCGTTGTCGTTGTCGTTGTCGTTGTCGTTGTCGTTGTCGTTGTCGTTGTCGTTGTCGTTGTCGTTGTCGTTGTCGTTGTCGTTGTTAAAATAATCAAAACAAAATTGAGAGCATCGTTAGTTTCTCTACTGTAATAACAGAAGTTCAAGATGTACACTAGGAGACAAAAGTAAATCAAGGCTGGCCTATGGCGGAAGCCTTCTTTAAATAAAAAAAATAAGAAAACACACATTTAGAGTCTACCGGCTATTCTGCACATACCATTTGTTATCTAATTTGCTGTTGATTGATGTAACTCATCTACGATTGGATTTCGAGTATAAAATAAGTTAGTAACAAGACACGCGTAAAATAAGTATAAGAGTTATTGGTCCTCCTACCATGGACTTATGTCGTCGCTGTAAATTACAAATAACATAGAACTGTGTTTGAAAAAGCTTTCCTTTGTCAAGTTGCTATTGTTTTTCCCGTTGCGTGTTCTTGCCATTTTTTATGGAAGCTATTTCAAGCTAAGTAATCGCTCAGAGACAATTATACTTCTAAAATATTTATAACTATTTTTATTGTGCTAAATGAAGGTCTTAGAAAATTTGATGTTTTTTTTTGGCTTGAGAATTTTATTTTAAGAAACGCGATTTTCGCACTGGTGTCTTTATACATTATGTGTACGTACTATATATTCACAATTTATTTCCGTATGTGACTATACAACAGTATTTATTTTCCATAAATTCAAGCAGAGTCCAGCTATGCATTGAATGAGGTGAGAGGTTGGTAACACAATCATAGCAGCATGACCGAAACACCAGGAGTATACGCTCATGGGCATGAAATAGTTTGGTGGTTTGGATAGGCTACGCACAAATTTCATTTCTCTTAAATATTAATATCAAATAAAATTTATGTGCTTTTTTCACTGTTATTATTATTTAAAACATACATTTTATTCGTTATTGTCATCATGAACATCGAGTTCGAGAATACTGATTTCTAAACAGTTGTGAATAGCAACACGTTTTATTGATCTTTTGCCTATTCAATTTGACCATAACATTGAAAATTCGTTAAACTTGCATTCTGGTTGCAACAATTAGCATATTCATAAAAATACGTAATAAAGCAATTATCGAATATAACATCTATTTTAACAACAAAAAAAAACACTGTTATAGGCCAAGGTTGAAGTATTACGTTAGTGAAGGTAGGTTGCTATGTAATATAGCTGTTGTTTTAATTAATTTGAGCGTAACACATATCGTCACAGTTTTAATTGGCGCTATCACACTTTAGTAATCGAAGGTGTTTTATCCATAGCATCGCTTTAAAGATCGCCTGATCAGGGAGATGAGAATTACCTCTGGATACAAAGTTGGCTAGACACGATTAATCTTGTTGTTGTCAAAACTCAGACCAAACCAAGGCTATCTGACTACACGACAAACAATATTTAATACGGCTGAACCAATCGCTTGCCTTGAATGAGGCAATGGCAATGAGTAGTTCAAAATAATAAACACGCAAAATAACCCTATTTTATTGATATTTTGAGAACACTTCAAGATAACAAAAAATGGTTCATACCCGTGATTCGATTCTGTATCAGCTAGACAATTAACTTAAATACTTACAATTAATATTGTAATTTCTGTTTTTAATTCAAAACCTAATAATTAAAATAACAGACGTAACGATAAAACTTTTACGTTTTAAATAATCCGCCATAGTTTAGCTTATTCCAAACCCATCTCCCGTGTGATTGAGAGATGAAGTGGTTCCACAGCAACCTTGTGAATGCTGACGTCATAGATGAGTCGGAGCCGATCAGCGGGCGGGATTTTCAAACACGGACAATTGGTTGACCAATGCCGCATGCACTCATCTATGACGTCAGCATGCTGTGGAACGACTTGGAGAGATATATACTGGCCACGCCGTAAGAAGCGAGGTGTCCCCTAAAATTCTGAGAAGAGACGATCGCTCAACGGTATTCAGCTCGAGATTTCCCGATAACTTCATTGTTATTGTCCATTGCATTGACTGCATCAACCGTGAATGGAACGCAATTCCACCACGTCAGCCAACAGGCAGGCGATATTATCACTACAATACCTGAGGCAAGAGAACGGGATGCAACTAGATTTAGGTTGGTAGTTGTCACATGCGTCACTTAACTATTACATAATCCGTGACGACAACACCTTGCAAGTTAATTTGACGAGACTATACCACCTGTTGATAAGGCAGTGTGCTGCAGTGAGGACCCAGCGAGGGTGAACCAGGACTCCCCCGCACTTGTGACGTAGTTGGCCGTCCACCCTCCGTCGCAGGGAGACGTCGCCGCGATCCTGCTCATCTGAAAGGAAATCGTATGACAACATCGTATGGTACCCGGGAGTGACCCGTCATAAAGCGAAAATTTCATGTTGCCTAAAGCGAACAGTGCGACGTGCGAACAAATGTGCTTATTTCTATATTGTTTTATTTCTATGTTTTAAATTACAGTTACAAATATTTTATCTAATACTTTGTTGCCATATAGATAGACACTAACTGGATGTGTACAAACCCCGCCAAACGAATGTTATGAGCGAGTTACCAAAGTTAAAAAATATGATTTGACAGTTCGCTGCATTCGCGGTGTTATGTTTATGCGGATGCCAGCCTTATGATAGAGCAAAACGCTATTTAGACCCGAGTTAGAATGTGTCCAGGACAGCTATAGCTGCCTGTCGTACGAGGCGACTACAGCGTACACGAGCTGGCGTTTTATAGACTTGCAGCTAAGTGCGTCGTTAAACTATAATAATCATCAACATCGTTACCAACGAGCGGCTTGTGACGCAGGAGCATTTAGTAAAATCCTCTCTTCGTGATCATAGAGAAATAGCTTGATGTGCTGCTGTTGCTACATTCAAGTTACGTGATTCGTGCTGTTTACATAAGCGCCCCCTATACTTTTTACTCAAGAACAATGAGGAAAACTGAATCCCCTGCCTGCCTATTTTAAGTCTACTGCTTGTTGCACTACATGGACGTCGACGAGCGCCGAGCGCCGGAAGTGAATGATCCGACCAATCAGAGCGAAGCGGCGCTTGCAAGCGCCGAAGTATAAGTTGGTTCCAACTTCTTCGGATCATCTACTTTCGGCGCTCGGCGCTCGTCAACGTCCATGTATAGTAGTGCAGCAAGCATAACCATGATCGGTGTTGCTCTAAAAAAGAGGTTTTGTCGTACAAAATATAGTGTCGTGGTTGAAACCTGCTTCAATCGAGATGTTTCTAATAATGTTCGTATATCGGTTCTACAGCTATATTCGAATAACTTACCAACGCTTATTAGCTTTAATATAGGGCACACTTGCTGTGTGTCAATATGTCACTTTGCGGATCTATAGTCAAATCAGAGTACAATCGTTTGAAATGAATCAATCCCAGGATTTAAACAATCTGTATATTTGATTGGATGTGGTTGTAAATCCTGGAATCGAACCTGCAACTTTACGAATCAAAATCTCAGAAAATGCTACTACTGATCACCCGTAAACGTTTACTTCAAACCAAATTCACTGTTTTCTTTGCTTTACCATTACAACATATACAATATACATTACATATAGTTGTGATAAACCAAATAAGAGTTATTGAACCTATAAACAAGACAATGTAACGCCAACACACACTCATAACTTACTTTCCATATTGTCCACGAAAGTATTGCGAAATAATTGACTCGAGACTTTCAAATTATTTCCGATGTATTGAAAGTTGTTACTTCATAATATGACAGCCGAAGATTTTATGATGGACATTACGTACAAACCATTGCTTTGTATATTAAACCTAATTCAAAAGTTGCGTTTATTGTTTATTTAGACCCTTCCTAAAAAGTAATACAAAGAAACATTCGAACAATAAAAACATTGATTGTAGTTTTACCACAATCAACTATTTCTTAATAGTCACACGTAGTGTGTTAAGAATGAAGAGATCGAGACACGAGACCGATAGGGCGTGGGTGCGAATCCCGCCCCCGTCATATACAGACTTACGTGGCCGTATGTCATCACCATCACGAGACCATAAGTCAAGTCCAACAAAGCTATCGAGTAGGCCGTTAATCAACGATTAGAGTGATGTAGTGCATGGGTTGCAACAGCGTGTACGGCCACAAGCGCTGCGGGCTAAAGCGGCGATCACATCCAATAAAGCCCGTATCTCAGTAAAACTGTCAATTGCATTCGTAGATTCGAGTTTCAATTGGCGGCGCATTCACAGTAGCTCAGTTGGGCCAGTCTACGATTGCAATGTATTTTTTAGACCGTGCTTTGTCAATCCGAGTCACGTGAACCAATCAGGAACGAGAACGGTTAAATACGTACATAGCACTGTGACAAAATAACCTCAAGTATGCTATAGTAACAACTACGTGGATGCAAACACAAAGCCATTATTTGTTTGGGCGGCTTGCGGTCGATCTCGGGAAAATTCTAATAATTAAAAATAGTGGAGTGGTCAATAAAATCACATTTTTTTATAAGCTTAATTGTTAGGGCTGGTCCACACAGATTTTTAAGACATACGTTTTAAGGTTTAACGCGTAGTCGTAAAGTTGGATCATAGGAAACACGTACTGGCGTTCACACAAAGTTTTAGTTTTAAGACGTATGTTTTTATTGTTGTTTTTAAAACAACGTCTTAAAACCTTATGCATTATGTCTTCAAAATCTGTGTGGACCAGCCTTTACAAAATTCTTTTTTTAACGTTTGTGTTATTAGTTTTTTTTTTTGTATTTTGTGCGAATTGCACGAGCTGGGGATTGTCAATTGGTCGAGTGTAATTTGAGAGTTGTAGAATGTAGAGCGCAATATTATTGTAATTGGCGATTCCATGTCTATACAATTTGAAATTGTAGTGTGATACGGCCTTGCAATATGGGAGGAAAAATTTCAAATGTGGCCATCTATATCGGAATTAGGTAGTACAAATTATGGTACGTGACTCAAGCCTATAGAATTGATCATAGATCAACTTTTCGTTTATTTGGTAAATTAACACCTTGCACACTAACAAAAAACAAATGTTTATTCTACGACGATATTATTGGTATAAAAAAGTCGCGCGTAATTAGCGTCTTTTGGATATAACGTCTTTTGGATATAACTCAAGAACTGTGCCATTGTGTGGCACAACATTGAAGAAGTGAAAAATACGCACAATCGTAAAAAATCAATACCACATGAACAACTTTTGTTTGTTTTCAATAATTAAAGCTGTTACTTTTAACTAACTTAAATCAAAAGTACATCATTAATAACAATTACAATTACAACAAACTAACACATTTATCCAAATTGTGCTTCATTGTGTCAATGCTTTGTGGCTTACTTGAGATATGATCAAAAGCGCCTATTTCGCGCAACTTTTATACCAAGAGTAGATACCTCTAAGAGAAAATCAATTTACATATAATATCGTAAATGTTTACTATAGTCACTATGAAACAATACATTTCGTGGCTATAGACATTATATGATTACCTCACACGTCACACAAGCGTGCCAGTTCAGAAAATACTATGTTGACTGTGACTAATATGGTCACGTTAATTCACGTACCCTAATAGGATCTTCGCTGTCTACGTGCGACATCGGATAACCGGCCATCTACTTGTGATCACATGAGAGCGTTCACTATCTCTACACACCCGACACCGATAGAGGTGGCTCAGCGGTAACACGCAACACTAATTCGCAAGGGTGCCAGTTCGAGATTTCGGCAACTGAGAAACGACACAGAAATGGTTTTGTGGGTGTTATGTTCCATTACACGAATGCTAGGGTTGAATCCTACTCATTAAGCGAGCGAAGCGAGCGTCTCCACTTGACTCTTATGGCACTTCGTTCTGTTTTTTTTTTTTTTTTTTTGTCTGTCGATAGCGGTCGAACGGAAGCTCCGATCAACTTGAAATTTGGACCATCCACAAGCCTTGATGTGGATTGAAGGTGTATAGTTTTGAGGCAAAATCGTTCGAAAAGTTACAAAGTTACACCATAGTTACTGCAAAATATTTTTCTGAAACAAAATGGTGGCAAAATGTGAGATAGCCATATTTTTTTAAAGCTTTTTCCGATTACGAATATGTTCATGTTATGGCGATCTGATAAATATTGGCAAAGTTACACAAAAGTTACTCGAAAATATATTTCTGAAACACAGTAACAGCAAAATGTGAGGTGGCTATCTTATAGCAAATGTTTGTCCGGTCACGAATATACTAATGAAAACGCGATCAGATACGTATTAGAGGTAGAAATTACATTTCTATTGCTGTCAATAACTGTTAGTAACGGTGGCGGACCGCGGCGAAAACAAGATTCAGAAAATTCTTAGCAACGCACACTGCACGACGTCCAACAATGTCGGGAAGTATAATAGCTATGGAAATTAGAAAACATTTTGTAATGCGCATCCTTGAATTGTTGTTAATTGTTGTTTTTATTATCTTTGAGATCTATTTCGCCAGAACGTTGCGAAGCGAGCGTCTTCAAGAGACTCTTATGGCACTTCGTTCTGTTTTTTTTGTTTTTGTTTTTTGTGTACTAGACTCTTATGGCACTTCATTCTGTTTGTTTTGTTTTTATGTCTGTCGATAGCGGTTGAACGGAAAGTCCGATCAACTTGAAATTTAAACCATCCACAAGCCTCGATGTGGATTGAAGGTGTATAGCTTTGAGGCAAAATCGTTCGAAAAGTTACAAAGTTACACTCAATAACTGTTAGTAATGGTGGCGGACCGCCGCG
The DNA here is from genome assembly GCA_945910005.1 of Isoperla grammatica. Lineage (NCBI taxonomy): Eukaryota > Metazoa > Arthropoda > Insecta > Plecoptera > Perlodidae > Isoperla > Isoperla grammatica. The sequence continues at coordinate 33,215,224 of OX246737.1, read as the reverse complement.
AAAACACTAGACAGAATGACAACGAAAATTCTTAGCAACGCAAATTGCACTTGCACTGCATTCAACAATATCGGGAAGTATAATAGCTATGGAAATTAGAAAAAATTTTGAAATGCACATTCTTGAATTGTTGTTAATTGTTGTTTTTATTAGCTTTGAGATCTTTTCACCAGAACGTTCGTAGATATGGACGCGCTCGCTTATCAACGCGTCAAACAGAGCGTTTTCCTAGTATACTAATAACAACCCCCGGACATTCATTCTCAACTATCTAAATACCCTAATAAACCCCTTTTGGCAGTTCGTTACCTAAAGAGGTACTGCTGGTGGGCACCCTATGCAGTAGGGATTCAATTCATACGAACAATTTATTATTATTATTACTGCCTGTTTAGCCACTATTTTCCATCACGTAGCTTCTTGTAGTTTATACCTACCGTTACTGGCAATGATCACAAAACTTCTGAACTGTGCCAAAGTAATAAAAAATTTTCACCATGTAGTATTTTCATTACGTAATCTTTTAGTAAGTTCTTAAACCAATGAACGACCTTCGCTATTGACTCATCACTTAAAGACGCGCTTTGTAAACTTACATTCATTATTTCTCCAACGTCCACATACCAGCTAGATATTTTAAGCATTCATGTTGTTTTGTGCCTGTGCGAATGTTCTTAAATATTTTTTGTCAGCTATACTGAATTTTATCTTTTCCGAGCTCAAAGTTTGTCGAACTTTCTTTCGTCATGAATTATAACCACATGGTACATTTATAAACCCAGACTAAAACTTATGCTATTATATTGGCTTTATTTGACTACACGTTTTACTACTACTTACGAGTCAGCGTATGACCTTGCTTCGTTGAGTGCGCCGTAAAACAACAAATAAATAAACTATGTTCTTTCGTAAATAGCGTCATCTTTAATGATTGTTGCTTCATAATTAATGATTGTATTCTTGTCTTGCATCACGATCTAAAGCAGGTGAGCTTCGTTGTTGATGCTTGGAGACATTGATGGAACTTGAGGTTTTACGTCTAAATCATCCATGTTGTTCTTTCTTGCGAAACCGTATATGTTAAACATCTCCACCAAACTAATTCTAAATCAAATGTATTTGTTTTTGAACTCCCCTCGTTTAAACTTCTGTATCTTTATTTGTTTATATAGGAAGAGGTTTACGATGTTCATCTCTATATGAAAAATTGTATTGACGATTTTATTATTATAATTAGTGTTGGTTTGTTGGGCCAGTCAGATCAGATACTGTGTTAAAATAGGCCCAAGTTAACAAAAGGGGAATTTAAAATTACCCAAGCATCTTCTCTTGTTTACTATGTCCACGTAAGCTTTGAAAATCAACGTAAAACAACCAATTTAAATAAATAATTAATGCATAGTTCACTTTTACTTTTAGATTGTTGTATGTCGGGTGTTTTACGCATTTGTTACTGTATACTCTCGATATTGTAAGAAGACGATTGGTGGTAACAAGAGGCGGCGAGAGGGAGAGAAAGTAATTTAGATTATAAAATAGCTGTCTATATAGAATACCTATTATAAGACTTTATAATATAGAGATAGTAATAGAGATGATATTGTCATATAGGTGTATATTTATCTTCATGAAATTAGTATATACATTTTATTTGCGTTGTAGAAACCACAAATTCAGTCATTAAAAAATTATATTCAATTTTTCTATGTACGGTATTCGAAGGATACTGTTCAAAACATTAATTTGAAATTATGCAAGCAACCCTTCAGTTGTCGGTTTTAGATAGAACCTATCTCATGTTTTATTTATTAGAATTAAAATTCCCCATGAAGCACAAAGTGTTCATTATTTATTGAGATTCTACGGAATTATTTTGTTTTCAGACAAAACAAAATACTTTTTAATATTAATTTGTAGTGTGTTTAAAACGGGTTACTGAAACACTGATATAGATAAGAATACATATACAATATACATGTCTGCTTATGTAAACAAAGCTCTCAGTAATGCTACGTAAATCTCATAACAAAAGCTATATTCAACAAAGTATGCAAATGGCACAAATACGACAGCATTTACCATTTTTTTGCGAATCATCACTGTCAGTCAGCCCCATCTTACCTTCCGTAACTCCCAGTCCCCCAATGATTCTTGTTCTGTATTGTCCACCAGTGAAGGCCAACCAGGCCACTACGTAGACCACAGTTCCGAGAAACAACATACGTCCCTAACGACTTAGAATATGTCTGAGACGAAGTTGGTCCTCAAGTGGAAATAGTCTGAGTGGTGATGACACAGGTGTGAATCCAACAACCAGCTATGATCGCAACACGCATGGGTAACACGTCAATGTGATTAGCTATTATGTTATTATGTTCGAACTATAACTGCTGGAGATAAGACACCTGTCACGCTTTGAGAAATGCTACAGTACATGCTATGTTGCAATTATGTTATGTAGCGTTGTGAGATAAACAAGTAATGAAATTTTAGGTATACGTTTGGAAAATCATAAAAATGTAAACAATTTAATTATATTGAATCAAATAGAATCCAGAAACCCGTTCAATGCGCGAACGATAGGGATGCAGAATACGTGATTTCTGTGGGGGACATCAAGAGGAATGAGTCCCCCTGAATTTTCTTTGATTACAGCCACACTGTTAGTGCACAAACGAAATGGATGCGTCCCCAAACGACTCTGTTGCTATAGCCCCCCCCCCCCCCCCACCCCCATCCCTATGTTATTACAGTCAAAGTGTACAGCAATGGAATAATGCGTGCACACTCGATGTACAAAGGCTAGAGATGTACTATTTACTCTGTAATTTCTAAAACTGTGTTCATTTGTTAAGAATCTGTAAATTAACGTACTTCACACCATCGAATGTTGCTACATTTAACAGTTTTTTGCGTAAAACATATATTCTCAGTCAACTTTCTGGTCTGCTGAAATAGAAAAGAATGGAAAGTTATTTCAAACAAATGCACGGATTGATAATATGAAAATTAATGCTAACTTTATCTTCCAACATTAGAATTTAGGATAGTAATGTTTCGAAAAGCGTTCTTTGTACTTCAATTTTAATTTAAACATGATTACAGAATGAAGTGGGTTACTGAAATTAAATATTTTGAGGGCTTTTGACATAATGGTTGGTTAGAAATGTCTGCAACTTTGGCCGATGATGAGATTGAGAACGAATCACCAGAAATTATTTTCCTTGTATGTGGCGGAGTCTACCCACTATCGTTGCCGTCGTTGAGATCTCTGTTCCCAGCCATCGTGTGTTTGTTTGTTTGTGTTTGTATGAAACAGCTGCTTTTAACGCGATCATGTAAAAGGTGCAAAAGATCGTTAGAATATATAGAACACGAACACGATCAGTGATAGAGGTGTTACACTATTCGTGGCGTGAGGAGCATGCAAAACTATGTCAATCTATATCGTCAGCCTGATCTGACAATATCTTCCATCACTGGTATTATATATATCTCAGCTCAGCTGTATAGTGACAGATTTTTCCTTTTGTCAGTCATATTATGTCTCAAAGCGCTGCTTTGAGCATCTTGTATTGTAGTGTTGACGAGGCGAGGATCGAATGTCCTGCAGGGAGAAGTTTCGTTGGAAAAGTCCTAGCGAGGCGAAATCCTGAAGATGTATTCAAATTGAAACTGCTGCCACGTCTCTTTTAAACAGCAGAATATTCGGGAAAACATCATTTGTTTCATTTTACATTTCACAAAGTATTTTGCAAACTGACTTGGTTTTACTTTACAAATAACAATACACAATTGTCAATACAATATAAAAAACTTATTTTTACAAATACTCTCTAGCCAACTCGTATAATGGTGTTGTTACCAATTACATTTTGAGCAGGGAAAGAACATTAAAAGGTTTTGTCTTCAACTAACATTAATTGTAGTTTTGATAGTGCCTCCAGTGTCCCTCTATTTTATGCATTATTACTTATTAGTTACTTATTACACAAAAGAGGACCCATTTTTAAATAGGTAACGTAATGTTATTATACATTCATGGGATTAATTATTCTTATGAACTTATTTCTCTAATAACAGTCTACATATCCATCTGTCTGCACACGGCAGTTAGTGTAACCTTTTGTTTTGCATGCAAAATCAATATGCAATATTGCAGTTTGAACCAGCCCAGCATTGCGGCAAGCGTAGACTTCTGGGCAGGGCTGCACTCATCATCGTGGTCTGTTTGTTTGTGAGTGCTTTAGTTAGAGCTCACTGAACTTTGCAATTCGAAACTACAAATTAGTATGTATTCTGTATATACCCGATTCACCAAACTTTGTTAATCTTAGATTTGATAATTTCCGATTGGGTAGGCATTGTTCAACAAACATTACTTACAACATGCACGCGGTGTCCTACCATACGCCATGTTCTTTCAGAGCAGTCTCCAATTAACGTATAATCTTGAAACGTAAATGTTTGTGAAATCGGACCTCAGTGTGTGTTGGGCCTACATTTATTGTTTTGGAATAAATAATATAATGTAAATGATATACGTTATCCAGTGGCGTATCCAGGAATTGGGAAAGGGGGGGGGTTTTCAACCCATATTATAGAAAGCGGAGCCGGAACATAATTGGGGTTTCGGGGGGCTTGCCCCCCGAAAAAATTCTCGTCAAGGTAATTTTAATGCAAATCTGTGCGTTTTACAGCGGCCAACTGAAACAAGATAACTCAATTTCTGGCAACACATTTTTTCCTTAGCACCGCTAATAAAAGGAACCTCAATCAATAATTTGCATATTTTTCGTATTGCTTTTGCTTTTAATTACAATAGACAATAATTATAAAGTAAAACATCTGACTGTCTATTGACTATTGAAATGTAAACGGTCATTATTCATGTTTCTTTTGCAAAAGAGGGGGGTTTTGTCCCCCCCCTCCCCCCCCGTGTATACGCCACTGCGTTATTCAAATATTTTGTTTCTCGTAAGTCAAATGGGTTTATTCATGCTTTGAATGCGGACAGCCCCTGGTTCAATTCCTGAATACAGAATGAGTGTTTTACCTTCTACAAGTGACTAATCAATAAAGTACTGACTGATGCAAGCTGTTACTTTGAGCTTGCATAGCAACACAAAACAAACAAAACGTATACAGTAGTAATTAAATTGAAGAGAATGACGCCATCTGAAAGGAACTCTATTAGCGGAAAAGTTGTATCGTTACTTGCAACTTACAATTATTGTGTACTAGGTTTTTTGTAACTTTGTTCTTCTAAAAACACTAGAGCACTGAAAGCCGACATATTCATTGATTCTTTTATTTTTTTAGTGTACAAATATCTTCCCCGGGTATCTATTAGCTTTGCATTACTGGTATCATTTTATAAAGGAATTGTTTTGTTTTACAAAAATGAAATTTATTGCAAAATCAAATTTGCATATCAACATGACGTGTTTACAGTAGCTCATGATGTTTGGTTTGTGTATGTTATTAACACAAACTGAATAGAGTCATCTGTGCTAGTAACAAATTGACGATCACGTCTGGATAAAACATTTAATTTGTGTATAATATTTAGGAAAAACATCTGCTTTAAAGTGTATAGCGGATATTTTTCATAAAATATCTAAACATAAGCTGAACATCTCCCACACAATCATGGCGACAATGAGGCATAACCAGAACTGACGTGTATTATCACCTTGACCTTCTGTATCACGTAAGGTGGTTTTGTTTCTGATTATTTAACTCATATGAGCATATAGACACATTCAAGACTACTGTGCATCTATAATAATTAATTCCCAACGTTTTCGTCTATTGTGTTTTAATAGAATTTAGACTTGATGGATTCAAATTAATTTTCTGAAAATATCACCCCACAAATATTTTCAGAGAATAAAACAATGGATGCGCAGCAATATTATTTATAAACAATGTTGACAACATTCAGATGAGACAGTGTAATCAAAATTAAAAAAACGCGGAAGAAACCCCAATATACAACTAAAACAAACATGAACAGGATCTCTAACGCAAATATTTTGAACTTATACGTATTCCCTATGGGGCTATTATTCAATAATATTTATGTATACATTTGCATAAATCATATAATTGTTGTATTCTAGGAATATATGTCACAATGGAAGTGCCTGGAGGCGTATCGGTGTTATGTCACTATCTCTGAAGAGATGAAGTCTTGAAGGCACGTTGTTGTTGCTTCATATTATGAATATGCTATATTGTGTCTGGAAATAAAACTTACATAACTTACATTTGGGTGTTTAGGTTCTCTTTACATTTTCTCATACAAGAAGAAATAATTACAGCATGAGGTAGCTTTGAAATCATTATTTTAATGTTATGCTTCTTTTCAACATTATTTCTCTTCTGCAATATCTATTCTACAACCTCCCATTGAAATACTCTTTGTATTGATTATTGCATGGCATCACGGCTCCCAGACATACAATTACAACTGTGTTCAACACAAATCAAACTCGTATATCTTTACCGCCTTGCATCAGTAAACGTTGATAAGTTAGTGATAAGCAGTGTTGTGACTTATCTAGATATAATTATCTAGATAACGTATCTAGATAAAATCTGTTATCTATTATCTTTATCGTGCTACTTTTTGGTGTTATCTTTATCTTTTATCTAGATAAAAATACAGATTATCTTATCTTAAATTTTAAGCTTTTAGATAAAAAAAAATAGATAAAATGTCTATCCATAATATAGATACAAAATAATAATAAAATATACCATTTTTCAAAATGAAAAATACTTCTGCTGGTTTTCCCTTTTTTTGAAAATGGCGGCAATTTGTTATTGCCTCGTGTTAAAGGAAGTCGGTAAAGAAGATCACTACCACGCATTGAGTTACAAAACATGGTATCCCATCCTTAAAATCTATCCCATCCTTAAAATCCATCCACATTATGATAGATATGGAAAAAAATAAGTTAATATTGCTTTTTAAGAAACATGTCAATAACTCAATAATATCATTATTATCTTTTATCTTTTCAAAATTATCTAGATAATTATTTTAATCTTTTATCTATTATCTAGATAATTTTTTTACACTTTATCTTTTATCTTATCTAGATATTTTTGGGGGAATTATCTTTATCTTTATCTAGATAAAAAATAAAGTATCTAGTCACAACACTGGTGATAAGTGACTTCTGTGTATTTATTAGCTTTGCGATCGAGGGACGTTGATGTGTCACACATTAATATTACATTATAATATTCCTTTTAATACTAAGCAGACTAAGCAGAGCTTACCTTTCGGATTTGATTGTACTAAACCAACGTAGCACTTCACTGCTAAACTGATACTGGTTTGAAATGAACACATTAAAATTACTGTTGTAATTGTTGTTGTGATCAAAGTTACTATAAATAAACAAAATAAATTCACATTTAGAGTCTACCCACTAAGTAACGAAACTGATTTTCAGTGGGTAACTTTTAATTAAAACGACTAAACCAACCCTGTAGGCTTCGAACACCATCGACGAGTGAGTGATAACCAATCAAAGATCGATATTTCAAATACGAAACATGAATCAGTGATTGGACAGTGCGAACACCTGCGGACAAATGCTAGAATCAACAAAGCCGATTCAGAGCCACTTTGAATTGATTGAGTGCTTCGTTGCTAGGACGGCTCCAAAGTCATGGATTGTCTTACCTGAATCAAAATATGCATATAGTAGGCTGTAGGGCTATGTAGTTCCCTAAGACCATATAAAGGCGGTAGCTCCAAGGAAACTTGACTCTTTATAGTGGGGTTTACATTGTTATTTTTGCTCTTATTTGTTTCATGCAAATGAAGTGACCAGCGTCATTTTCCAGACAACAAATTTATAAATGAGCCTGAAAGACAATTATAAAAAATCCATGTTATTGGTGGGATTTGAATTGACGTCTTATGGTTTGATATTCCCCATATCTGCACTCTAGACATTACTAAGATGAGCCACAGTGCTTAGCTTTGAAACATTTGATGCTGTTGCAATAAAATTATTAATCAAACCCTGACAATGTCTTATTAAATCAGACCCCATATTCTCTATTTGATCAAAACCTGAACGCCAACACTAGTTGAATGAACCTGAGTCATGACCTCTGGTTCGACAGCACAAAGTTCATGTTGCCAAGAGAGTGAGAGAGAGGGAGGGAGGGTCGCTACTGCATCCTCTTCTGCCCCACGCCCTCCACTCACTGCGCCTTTACTGCGGTACCTACTGCTGCAATACCGCAGGAATGTTATACTCTTACTTTACTCCACAGTGGTTGTCAATGTGACAGACGTGTCAGTAAATCACACCGACTACTGGCCACGCAATTACCAACTAGAACTAGTAATGGCATGGAACATTGATGGACGTACCAGGGCTTACCACAAGGCTGCCCAAAACACTCAAAGGCTGATTGTTTCAGGAAACTAATTTCGCCAAATTCGTTTTTGAAAATTAAATACAAAATCTCGTGAATTTTCATTTTTTACCAACTAACAAATTTCAGCTCCCATAAATGATGTATATGAGACTTTAAATAATCTTTAGAAATTATCATATTATAAATAATTTAAAAAAACAAATAGGAGTAGTAATAATTCTCCACTGACCCCAACCTGAAGGGCTTAGACGTCTGAAGTTACTATTTGCAGCAATTGACGTATAATATTTGCGTTGCGGAACCTGTAGCTGTATAATTAATAATTTTTTGTAGGAATACCCGTTCTAGGGTGCACAACAGCTTTACCTGATGCCCCTCTTCAGGTGACTAACTAGGTTATTTATTAGGGAGTTTGGATAGTTGGGAAGGATTGTCCGAGGGCTGATAGTATGACTCAATCCCAGCATTCGCTTTTACGACTGAGGGAAACCTCGGAAAAAACCTTCAGTCAGGACTGCCGGTGGCCGGAATCGAACCGGCGACCACCCGAATCAGAGTCTCGCGTCTTACCGCTGAGCCACCTCTATCGGTCATGACTATATGGAGTGAAATGTGTTCGCGGTTCTCATACGCGATATTTCATATCGCACTTGGAAAACTATAACGAGTACAACTTCACTTACTTACACACCAACAACGTAAACAATTTAAAGGCAGCACGCCAAACCGAATTGCACAAGTGGAGGCACTTGGGCTATTATATGCTGCAGCAGATGCACGTTTTCAGTGACACGGTTACTTATATACATTGGAAGCAGAAATTATCAATATTCAATATCATGCCCACGGCCAGGCTATATAAACTAACAACAAACTATAGTTTATTTAATATTCTCATTTAATTAAAAACATTCAAAATAAATACTGGATTTTACCTATATAGGGACGCGATGAAAACTATATCCTCAGTACAATAAATTAATATTCCATTCCATTTCGGCCGGCTGTTTTTGATTTTATATGTTGATGCTCTCATCAAAATTATGAAGATCATAACAGACGAGGCTATATGAGTATGACAACAGAAGTCCATGATAACACGGCTTTCGAACCCACATTCAAAATATTAAATTGAATTTAGAGTATTTTCACTAAGGTTGGAATTCATAGTCGGCCCCTACACCTAGGGGCACCCATTGTTGCTATGGATTTGTTTTGTTTATGGGAAATAACATGGAAACAATTGTTACCTTAGCAACAATGGGCGCCCCTAGGTGTAGGGGCTGACTATGAATTCCAACCAAGATTTTACAAGTACATTAGGATTTAACAATATTATGTAACTATGTGTCTTGTAAACTCTTCATAATGAGTGGATACATTATGTTTATCGTTTAGCATTGAAATATTCATAGTATATAATCTTGTTTAAATATTTTTATATTTATTATTTTGATTATATTATTTTGATATTATAATTAAGCCTTTTTACTATTTACTGGTGGCGCTCTCTATGTGTCTCGACTCGAATTAGTAATAAAGGAACGTGGGTTCGGTTCTCACATGCTATTATTTTTAATCGTTCGCCATTCACTCAATTATGTCCACTAATCGTCACGAATAGCATTACTGCCTTACGAAACGCAAACAACCCCATGACCCTCGTTTGCACTGGATATATTTATGCTTCCTGCATGAGTGCATGCCCCACAATCCACAGGTTGTCACTGTTTTATCGCATTCATTATCTTGTGAATGAAATGTATAAGAACACATTAAAGTCATGTACCTCCTTCCAACGCTCAAGAATATACAAGAATATCCCTGTGTTTCCTAATATCAATCCAAGACTGAGTAAACTGACCTTGTTCTAAAATTGAAGCGAATACGCTAATTGCGTTCGAAACACTCCGCATCGAGGAGAAATGTAACACACAACAGGAATAGCAGCCGCTGTAATACGTTTTGATCTAACACAAAATGAAATTACGAGAATACAAGGAAGAAAATGGAGAAGGAAGTTAAAACAACTGTACATTCGTTATTGCTGTCATCTGTCAGCCGGTGCACTTGTTCAATTAGCTGAGCGGTGTTATTGCAAAGAGTGAGGGAGAGAGAGCGAGAGAGAGAGAGAGAGCGCGATCCACCCCCGTCGCCGCGCGACGATCGACTCTCCCGGCCGCCATTTTCGACGCTGAGCGCCCGTGAGTGGCCGCACCGCGACGCCCGCTGCAGTCGACACTGAGTAAGTAGCGACACATCAACATACGACAATACATTCAATACTTATTATGCATGACATGTCAACACCACGCATAGGCGCGTAGCGAGTAGCGTACGCAGGTCGCATGCACTAGTTTTACAAAGATGTAACGTGTCGATAGGATTATCCGAAAGTTTAAGCTCAGAAATCTGTCTCTGCTATCGTATAGTAGCGTCGTCGATCAATAGACTTTATCCAGCACATTACAGAACTCTCCCAAGCATGATGGAGATTATAACCTTTTGTAACGTTAAGGTTAGACGTTATAATCAAAGTGCTTTCAAGTGAAAGGGGTGGAACTCTAAACCTAGACCGTTGATAACTCATTTCACGTTTACTTAGGTTATGTTTCAATCAGGAAGCAACGGCCGACAATAAGTTCGCTGTCGTAAACAAGAGCGCTAGGCCAGAATTCTATTTCGGTATAAGACTAAACACGGAACGAGTTAAGATATTTTAACGGACGATTGCCTCCTGGAAGAGAATTATCACGTCAAAACGTTTCTACGGTAGATAGGCCACTGGATTGCCGTGTGTGTTATGTGTCAATGCATTCTGCGCTGCGCTGCACTGTGTTTGTATTATTAGAAACGATACAGTATTAAGGTAATTATATTATATACGTCAATCCAAAAACTTTGCCTTGAAGTTCTTTAAAATAATTTTAATTTTTCACTTTTAATATAATATATTCAATGTGGTCTAAAACCCTGTCTAAATTATGCCATAACCATCTTTCAAAACCAAATGCAATACTAAAACAAATGTGTACTCTATAAACATCAATTCGTTTTTAAATTTGTATACACTTGTAAAATATTGTGTTTTTAATATTGTGCCAATTTAACTGACACATGTCATTGTTATTTACATTCATACAGCAGTTACCTACACTATAATGTTTTATTTGTTTCATGTCGATTTTTGTTCAAGGCAGCTTATTTTTTTTCAATGCCAGGCACCAGTTTAGGCAAAACATTTCTTAACTTTGCAAACCATTATGTAAACATCACATCTACTCATTAACAGAAATATCTGACGTACCAAACAAACAATTACGTAATGGGCGGCTCGTCGGTCTCTGTTGTATTACCTTCTTTCAGTTTTGAAGGTCATTGGATCCGAGTTATACTCTTAAACTCCTTTAACGACATCATATTACAACTTGAACACAACCATTGCACACGTAATTTACAAACTCAAAGCAATTATTATTTCCGTAACAAAAATGCCATACGCTGAAAAGATATTCTTGGAACAATAGTCAATAAAAATAACCCATACTTGTGTTTTATAGTTTACCTGCAGCTGTTGTTTCTCTATAGAAGCCCCATTCTTACACTATTGATAATCATACTCAGGAAAATGTGTACCCGGTCTGCTTTTAATCAAGTCTTAAAACAACAAAACTTATTTTAGACCTTCAGTTTATTTTGTGAATGTTCTAAACATCTCGAAACTTGACAATCGCGGCCTTGAACAGTTCAACTCTTTCTAAAAACGTTCGAACACATTCGTGAACTCTAAGACGCTATGCACGGTAATAATATATTTAAGTGAAGGAAAAGTCTTACACTTTTTGTATGGACAGCAAACTAGCGAATAAAACAGGGCCACTTAAAAGTTAAAATCTTGGGTACAGAAATTAACATTTACCTTTTATTTATAACTAAATATGGCCAACACGCTGCAAGGTTCCTTGCATGATAATAATATGTAAGTTAGTTCTTAAATTTGAAATTAATAAGGTTCGATAATCTACGATCACTGCATAAGCATAAGCATGCTCAAGCATGCGAGAATAATCAGTTACTATGCTCTGTATTGCACACATACAATTATACTTAGGCCACAAGGTGTCTAATATTGTAACCAGTTTATATTATTATACCTGGGGGGGGGGGGGGGAGGGGGAGGTAACGTTGAATGAATTGCAATGTATCGACCGGTTGTGTATCGACCGGTTGTGTATCGACCGATTGTGTATCGACCTTACAAAATTTAATATTGTATACGTGTTAAAAATATGTTATTGTATCTTAACTTTGTGAGCAAAATTGTAGTAAAATTGTATTGATACAAATCTATTTAAAATTCGCCTGATTTATTGTTCGATACAGATACGATTTCACTAGATTGTCGTAGTAAATCTCGTACGAAATAATTATAGTTTTACTGAATACAATAGTATGCATGTCATAGTCATGTATATAAATATGTTTGTTTATTATAGTTATTGATGCGATTGCGAAAAGCTTCAGAGCAGGTAAAGTTGACAGATGCGAGAAATGTTAAATACATTGGGATGAGTGGCAAAAATATACGTACTTATTACCTCAAATCATTAATTTCATGTAAATGTAAAATATGCATTGTAAATACATGCAGATAAATAATTATGGTATAATTATATAAGTAATCGACACAATACCAAACGTGTACGATATTGTGTTTAACAATTGTGTATAATCATTTTTTGTCAAAAACGATGTAATTGCAGGATCGTTAGACATAAATGATCAGCAAACAAATTGTTTCGGCTCTTCATAATTAGATTGGCTGCACGTACAGTCGTACACGAAAGAACAAAATTAATTGTTAGTCGTTAAATAAAAATGAAGGTTATTGTTTTATAGAGTTTTGCCAACCATATTTCCTCAATTACCAATATAGAACAGAAGCGGTTTAGTGTGAACGTGATCAGTATCGCAATGAATGGCATCCAGTGTGGGCAGCGCACCTTAAAATAGACCGGAGTGGATGTGAACTTCCTTTCCGCAATGTCAATATGCTATAATTGTTAGCATAGCGCACTCGTGACTACCAGGTTAAAGGTTTTCGTAACAAAAAGAATGTGAACTTGGTTGGCTGATCATCTCTTTTTATAAGAATTCTCCATCTAATATGGATTAAGGACCAAATTTGTACAAACAATTACCAATTAATTGTTTACCGTCATAATAATTATTATCTTACTCCTTCCCGTTACGTATTTTGGATATGACTAATTCCCCTTGTTACAGCTATTCGGTATGTTTGACTTAAAATACACTCATTGTTTTGGCAATGGAACAAAGTTCTACCTTAGGCATGTCGTTGTCGCGTATACTACACACATTATTATTACTTAGATGTGTAAATGGTTGATACAGACTTTTCTTAGAAACCTCTGCTGTATAGGGTGCACACCAGCTTTACCATAGAGGGACATTAATCCTGCCATTAATAAAGACACTATCGATCAATCAATCAATCTCTCTCTCTTCAATCTCTGAAGATAATTAAAATTTGAAAAAAATCTCTAATATAATCCTTTACTGGAACTTACATTTTAGATTAGTATAAATTGTATTTATATCATTGTAACACACAAATGGTTGGATGGAAGAAAAGATCACAAATGAAGATATCCAATCAACCAATCAATCAACAATCAATCAACCAATCTCTCTCTATCGCTTTCTTCCAAATGGCAATACAAACTACAAACTGATTAAAGCATTAAAAATTAATGGAAGGATTTTGTTTAGAAGAACCAGGAAATCAGCAATTATGATTTAGGAGCAAGTATCTATGAATACTTTTCTGATATATTGGTTTCCCAACCCTTTTTACAGAATGAGTCATCATAGGAGAGCATTGTGATCGTAAATTGCCACGCCACTTTGTCTCAAGAACGAAGTTTCCTTTTTATGCAACGTTTGTGTTTATTCTACTGTAAACGGTTCAAGCTAGAGAAGAAGACTTGCAGACATCATTTTCCCAGAGTTTATTTGAACGATTTAGAGTGAGAGCATTACATTGTGTTACTTTCCTCGTAGTCGTAAGTCGTAATGACCAGAAGGATACTCAAAATTGATCGATAACTCAGCCGGAAAATAAATTATCATAATTAATTCAACATGTTAATTGTATCATCTGGCCATAATTAATAGACACTCCAAGGTCAACAACTATGAAACAAAATTCAACTTACAACAGAGCATGTACTAAATTATTTATGTACTCAATAACAATCGTGAATGTATATTTTCAATGACGGTTTAGTTTACAGTATGTGTTCAACTTCTCCTCACTTCACAGTATCTTGTAAAGTCATTCAACAAAAACTACCACAAAGTAAACCTGCAAGGACTATGTTTGTTTTACTTACTGAAACAACCCTCTAGCCATTACTTGACATACATAATAAAGTTGATATTAACGTTGTACAAAATGTGGTATCTTCAGTTTATACTTGTTCCCAGTGATTGGCGTTATCAAGGGTGTTTGTGATAATATCATGTTCAGCATTATTTTCATGTAAATATTCGTGTTATATCAATGTTAGCCGTATAGCCATGTTATTGTAAATATCATGTTCAATACTTATATCTTTATATACTAGCCTTCATATAACTGTTACATGCACATGTAATCATAAACATGCTATACTTACATAACCACGAGAGCTGGCACATCACACAGAACTCTGACTCAGGAGATACGGGTTCGATTCCCACCTTTAATAATACTGTGTTGTCCAAGTTAATATTATGAGTTTATTGCTGATTCCAATGCAAAAGGTCCAAGGTTCTAATCCCGGTATAGCTTGGGATTCAAGCATACATCAATTTATACTTGCATGTTTACGTATATAATGTATATTGGCAACAATTCTGCTAGTTGTCTGTTAGCTGTCATCACTTTTTAGTATAGCTACTATCAACGATTACCATTCTGTCCTCATCCATTTCGTCACGTATCCATCCATTCATCCAAAAAATATGTAAAATAAATAATATTAATTACAAGTGCCCCATATCTGTGTGGCTTGTTGGTCTATAGCTTGGGTTTATTCCTGCTTCTAATGCTGAAGGTCCAGGGTTCGTTTGCTGGTTCGGGTTGGATTTTTTTACCTTGTTCGCTTTAGTGTTCGCTTTGTCTCAATAGATCTTTTGTATTTATTATCATTACATTACATTACATTTTACATAATACATTTACATAATTTTAATTTCATTTTACATTTCTCTTAGTTCAAGATTACAATTACAATTACAATTGCACGTGCATGGTTATATTGGACTAATCAATCTATATAACCATTATGTACATGTAAACGGTGACTTTGGAGCCGTCATAGCAACGAAGCACATATTGAATTGTTGAAGTTACCCCACTGGAAATCAGTTCTTGTAACTGAGATGGGTATAAACTATACAAATGTATTCATTTATGTATAGTCTTGATGATCTTGATTATGAGTGCATACTGTATTGGTGAAGCGCATCAGAGATGTGCTTTTTTTTAGAATTCACACTAAATGAATTAAGCAACAACTTTGGAGAATTACCGTTGCTATATAATACTTAGCATTTATACATAAATCGGTAAAAAGGAAAAACGTTAATTCGGGATACATTGGCACGCATTTAGGACTCTATTTGGCACAACATTAATAGACATTTTGACTTGTTAGCAAACTTTTCTGTGTTGCTGCAATGTATGTTCTCACCAACTTGCATAAAAAATTTAAATTTTTAAATCAAATGTTTTAGTTATTTTCTTTACAATAATAATGAAAACAACATAAATTATGAAAAATTTACAGAAATTAGCTGCATTTGGGGAAATAAGTAAAAACAACCTATTTTAAAACAGCCTGTTTTAGGATTAATGCCACTTTGTAAAGCATTACCAAAATTGGTTCAATATAAAAAGCACGTCTCTAATGAATGCTAATATTTCGCCATGATGGTTCCTTCAAGCCTCTGCCGTCATGCATAGGATGCTGTTCTATCGGACGTCGCCGGACTACCGGCTGGCGATACGGGGTGGCGTCGCGGCGCGCGGCGGCTTCGCACCCGGCGCCGCATCGTCCGCTGACTCTGCCGCCACCCTCCGAGCCACGTGGATGATCAAGAGCTTCGTCACCGGCATCGCTCTGTTGGGGCTCGCGTACTGGCTGGTTCAGATCGCGGGCGCGCAGTACCTGGCCACCCTCACTAGCGCCACTCTGCTCTCCTTCCTGCTGGTCTACATCGTGTGGTGCCTGACTGTCAGGCGGCGCCACCACCCACAGGTACACTCAGTACTAACAACATAACAATAACAATACCTGGCCACCCTCACTAGTGCCACTCTGCTCTCCTTCCTGCTGGTCTACATCGTGTGGTGCCTCACTGTCAGGCGGCGCCACCACCCACAGGTATAATAACAACAGCAACAATAACAATACCTTGCCACCCTCACTAGTGCCACTCTGCTCTCCTTCCTGCTGGTCTACATCGTGTGGTGCCTCACTGTCAGGCGGCGCCACCACCCACAGGTATAATAACAACAGCAACAATAACAATACCTTGCCACCCTCACTAGTGCCACTCTGCTCTCCTTCCTGCTGGTCTACATCGTGTGGTGCCTCACTGTCAGGCGGCGCCACCACCCACAGGTATAATAACAACAGCAACAATAACAATAACAATAACAACAATAATAATAATAATAATAATAATAATAATAATAATAATAATAATAATAATAATAATAATAATAATAATAATAATAATAATAATAATAATAATAATAATAATAATAATAATAATAATAATAATAATAGTAATAATAATAATAATAATAAAAATAGTAATACAAATAATGTATATTTCATACTTTGTAGATAAATTTACAACTCCAGATCCATAAAACCTTACATAAAAAACCATGCAAGTATAACAAAACAAATTATTTCTCGGCTATGAGCAAATCCACAACAAAAATGCATTCAAAACCATACAAATACAGTCATAACACATGACAATGGTAGATCGGAACGTTATACTGCTTCAATAATTTCTTATATTCTTGACGTTTCAGCAAAAAATGTGCGTGTTCTTTGTTTGAAGCTATTCGTGGCCACGTATAAGCGTAAGTCATATTGTGGTGATATGAAAAACGTTCTTGAAGCGAATCCTGCTTCAAGGAGAATGGAGTGAAGCAACGGTGAAAAACATGTACCACGGCCGGGAATCGAACAAGTTATAAGAACCGTGTTTTCTGTTTGTACCTGTTCCAAGTGCACGAGTTGTCATTCTAGTGAGCGTTGAAAGCGTAGACAAATTAAATCCGCATGATTCATAAAGTAATAATTCTTGCAAACGGGATTCACTATCTACAGCTTCCATATAACCGTTGAACATAGAAGTTATAGATCTGTGTTATACTTACAAAAGAGGTCGAGTGCTTGCGTATAAAAGTCGCGGGTTCGATTCCATTTTCCGACTTTCCCATTAACGATGCTCTCAACCCTCTCGACTTCTTCTCGTGTTGCAGGATTGTGAGCGGTATTGTAATTGATCTGTTCTGTACGTCATTCAGAGAGGAAGAACACGTTCTTCACTGACGTTCCGACTCAACAACACAACTAATTTGAAAAACATGCATACTTAGTGATTAAATCATGTAAAATAATACTAAATAAAATAATATTAAATCTTGTCGTGAATTTCCACTTAAAATATTGAATTATTTAATAGTTAATTGTAAATTTATTGAATAATTATAATTGTAGCAGCGTTATCCACATAGGCCTACTATCATCGCTTATTTTTAGATAATATGACAAGTAGTCTAATTAGCCAGTAATTGAGCACTTCAGCTAATCTGACATATTTATCAACGGTTAATTTCAAGTAAGTCACATAAAACGTGCCCCTTAAATATTAAAGATCTGCTTTTTTCAGCGTCTATAAGGCCCGTTCATGATCATGGAAATACCCAACTCAAGTTACTCAGAAAGTGAAAAATTCATGTTGATAACAGTTCACTTTAGTGCAATTATAAGTAGCACCCGTATATTAAGACTATACTCATAAGTCATAACATGTGTTTATTGGATTTAATAACTTATTTCCTTGTCGACGATTATAGATCTCTGTCGGAGAGTGCACTCCATATTTACGATGTGTTTGTAGGTGTTTTAGAAGGAACGCCCTGAAGTTGTTACTTGTTAGTACAGCTCAATCGTCTCTGCACCTTACAACTAAATCCCAGCATTTACCTTCTGACTGAGGTAGACTTCGGTAAAAACATTCAAGGATTACCAGTGGTAGAAATATATAACCACCGGCGTAATTAGATGAGCCTGTGATGGCTGTGGTCGATTAGGCGTTGAACCATAGTAAACCGCAATCTCTGCGATCCAGGTTCAAATCCTGGCGTGGGCACGGATGTATTTGGAATTTTCCATTTTTATGATCACCGTTTATCGTCTCGATTAGCATCGTTGCGAAAATATGGCACGTAAAGCCCACAATACAATATTATCATCCAGAGTGTTGTATTACATGTTAAGTCTGAGATACCTCTATGACTATGAATTACTGGACCCAGTCTTTCACATGTGTTTCTTGAATTTGCTTACAGTTTATTCCCCCTCATTTGCGCTCTCAACTTTTCATGTTGAATTGATTTAAGAACGATGGGTACGTTTACGTCAAAAACGGCAGCAAATTGTCATGTTTTAATTATATCTCAAGAATGCACTTCAAAATAAAAAATCTGAGTAATCAGCCGGCTGCCTGGATGATAAATGTACCCAACATCAGTATGACTGTGATACTTATTTAATTAGAAGTTTAATGAAATAAAAAGCACAGTCATCTCATACTGACTATAATGTTAAATGCATTTATCATTTAGTTCGTAGGGCTTACCAAACCACAGCCCGCTTATTACTCACATTTTCGATTTCGAAGTGCATTCTTAAGATATAATTAAAAGTTAAAACAGGTGATATATTGCCGTATGATCGAAATAACCACATTCAGAGTTACAACGCAGACGTCATTGATAATAATGGACGCTTTATGTACTGTCCCCGATCATCACGACTGTATAGAGTAGAAGAGACAGAATCAGCAAGAATATATCATTATTTCTTCCAAACGCAGGGGTTCCCCGAATCAAATGCCACAGTCTGTAAATGCGTAGCAACAACAGTAAAGACAACAAACTATCAGTAAAGTGAGATGAACGAAAACAATTTTAATTGTTGTCAAATAATACAAAGCACACGTGTTCTATTATATTATGTGATATGCTAATAATTTAGCTAATGTTTTCTGATTCTTTGTGTATTTTAATTCAATTTTAAGAGAATATGAAAATATAATTCTAAATTAGAATGACAATAAAATAACGATTAATAAAAAAATATCCTAACGACTAAACGTATTTTTTTCATGAAACATCAATTTTAAAACATTGGTTCGTTCCTTTTCAATCCTCCCAGATAAGAGATAACTATAAAGTCTTCTTCGTGACCCTCCGAAAACACAACACGGAAACTACAATACGGTCTCTTAGCAAGACTTGACTTTTGGCTCGAACCTTCGTCTAAATAATACCGACATCTAATTTTACTCGTTTTCTCAGTAGTGGTGAAATAATGCCGGCCAAAATGAAACAAACAAAACCTCTTCGTTTTTTCCTGGTCTCAGAACTTTAGTGTTTTATACCTCCTCTTTAAACTTGACCTTGTTATATTTTATTCAGAAATTGATCACAAATCGATAGCCAGCAGGAAGTTTTTTACGTCGATGATAAAAAGGGTGCGTGTTTTACATCAAGCTAAACTCCTTGCAGCGAAGTGACGTAATCTGTCTGTGTAAGATTAGTTTCCGAGGCGGTACACAAACAAACAACCACCGCGGATAGACGGTCTATATCTATGTTTACCACGAAACACCTACGTCATACGACGCCTATCTTCGCGCGCACTCTTTTTTAATGAGACACATCAGAACGCAGTTCCGACACCGTTTCCGGTTTCGTCCTTGCTAAGCAAGCCAGTCTTATTAATTAAATTAACGCGTTTCGATTGAAATAGCCGCAAGCCAGATTATAGCAACAACTTGGTCGCGTGCACAAGATGTTAATTGAACACACTCAACACCTGTGGCGAATAGTTTTATAGTGAGAGCGATGTGGGTACAGAATGTAACACATTGTGGGGGTGGATTTTTAATTACCAACAAATCTAGCTCGATTTAATTATAACAATCACATGCAATGCACGTGTTTGATCATATCAGCTATAGTCGTGCCTGTCTACAGCTTACCAACACCTTGCTATTGTGCTAGGATTCCGTTTGTGTGAGAACAGAGTATGAACTATGAAGTGAGTTGAAACCGTGGGTATGAATGCTCCCGGGTGCGGATATTCGAGAGTATGAAGTGATGAACACGAGGTGCGGTATCTGCGTTCATGAACCTGTCCTCCTCAGTCCTAACTATGATTGCGGGGTCCGTGTTTCCACGTATTTGAGTTCGAGGTATGGTGGGTATCCGCGAATATGAATATGGATTGCGGATATAGCATATATAAATATACTAAACACAATTACAAAATATACATTAAAGAAAACGTCAAGGAAAATGTTATAAGGAAAACACAACGAATAATAGAAAACACAGTACAACACTGATTATCCCCCACATACATGGAAATGTAGTATCCCACGAATGTAATCAGGATAAATGTAATACCTGCATTCTGCAGTACTTACCTGAGGCCACGATAGTTCTCCATGCGTGAGTGCAGAACAGGCTGATGTTACGTGACGTCGGTCAGTCTTATAAACACCACTCAGTGTGTGACAGGTAGTTGTTAAATTAAGGACCCCTACCGTGGACGTCGCAAAAATGTCATGCTATTAGGGTAAACTAAATTTAAATGTTACCACTCGCAGTGCTTACCAGAATAATTATAAAAGCATTACCATCATTTCGAAATCTAAAATATTCACGTATTGTACAGATACGCGTTTCTGATATTTTATCAAAATTGGTCTGCGCTCTTATATTAATTCACAATTAATGAATATTTTTGTGACCTAACCTTATACTTTAATATGCCTAACCTATTCTTTATAACTTTATTGTATATTATTGTATTTTATACCATTATTACTTAATTATACTGTAATATATTGTTGTTAGATATATGGTTTTTATAAGAAATAATTATATAGAACCAAATTTATTATCGTATATTTATCTCCGCCCCTGGTTACAAACTGAATAGCCAAACATTGATTTTTTCTTCTTTGATTGTTGCGGACCCACCGCCTGGCAATCCGCCACAGTACCTCCCCCCAGTATCGGAGGGTTGTGACGATACGGAGAAGTGTGGACCAGCTGGGCGGGAAAGTGAACGCGCTTGACGGATGTTTTTGCATTTGACGGAGCGGTGGGTGTACCGATGATGGTGGTTGATGAGGGTGTGATGTTGTTGTTGTTGTTGTTGTTGTTGTTGTTGTTGTTGTTGTTGTTGTTGTTGTTGTTGTTGTTGTTGTTGTTGTTGTTGTTGTTGTTGTTGTTGTTGTTGTTGTTGTTGTTGTTGTTGTTGTTGTTGTTGTGGGCTGCAATAGGCAATACGTTGCCAGGAAAAGTGTGGCCTGGCGTCGGTTTGGAAGGTGCGTTGACAGCCAAGATGCTGTCTGCATCCACATATGCAGGTTTGAGCCGGTCGATGGAGACCACTACACTCTTGCCGGCACGGTGGATGGTGAAAAATTTATCGTTACGTGAAATGACTTCGTATGGGCCATCATACGGTTGTTGAAGAGGAGTACGGACCGCATCATGACGCACGAATACATGCGAGCAGGTTGCAAGATCTCGAAAAACAAAGACCGCGTGTTGGCCGTGGTGAGACGGTTGAACCGGACGCAACTGTGAAAGGCGACGTCGAAGGCGGTCAACGTATGCTGAGGTGGATTCTGGCGTCGCTGGAGGGGGCGAGAGATATTCGCCCGGTAGACGGAGTGTTGTGCCGTACACAAGCTCAGCGGGGGTGGCTTTGAGGTCCTCCTTCCATGAGGCACGGATGCCGAGCATTACCCATGGCAAAGCGTCGGTCCAGCGTTCATCTCCGTGGCATCGAAGTGCTGCCTTTAGCTGACGATGAAGTCGTTCCACCATACCGTTGGATTGAGGGTGGTAGGCTGCGGTCCGGAGGTGAGTCATGCCAGTAATGTTACTGAGTGCACGGAAGAGGTGGGACTCGAATTGGCGGCCCAAGTCCGTTGTAACCTTAAGCGGTGTCCCGAACCGTGAGATCCAACCTGTGACGAGTGCGGTAGCCACGGTCTCGGCAGTGATATCGGAAAGCGGTATGGCTTCCGCCCACCTCGTGAAACGGTCCACGCAAGTGAGGAGATATCGGAAACCATCGGAAATTGGTAGAGGCCCGACCAAGTCGAGGTGGATGTGTTCGAACCTGGTGGCAGTTGCAGCAAAACGTGCAAGCGGTGCTGTGGTGTGACGCGTAACTTTGGAACGCTGACACGTGATACATGCGCGGGCCCAGTCACGGCAATCTTTATTTATAGAGGGCCATACAAAACGTTGAGTGACGAGTTTGGTCGTTGCTTTGACACCTGGATGAGACAAACCGTGCAGGCTATCGAAAACTTGTCGACGTAAAGTCTGTGGTACGAATGGACGCGGAAGTGATTGTGACATGTCACAGTAGAGAGGCAAATCTGCGTCATTAAGCTGCTGTGGGTGCAACTGCAGGGTAGAGTTAGCATGTAAGAGATCGCGTAGTTCGGCGTTGTGCAGTTGAGCACGGGCAATATCAGCGTAGCCGACTGGAAAAGTAATGGCGTCAACACGAGACAGGGCATCGGCTACGACGTTGTCTTTACCAGGAATATGACGTATGTCTGTTGTGAATTGCCCGATTAAATCAAGGTGGCGAAACTGTCTAGGTGAACATTTTTCGGGGCGCTGTGTAAATGCGAAAGTCAACGGTTTGTGGTCGGTGTACACAGTGAAAGTGCGCGCTTCCAACATATGGCGAAAGAAAATTATGGTGTCGTACACTGCAAGAAGTTCACGGTCGTACGCACCGTAGTTACGCTGTGCGGTATTTAATTTTCGTGAGAAAAAAGCGAGAGGTTCCCATCCACGGCTCGTACGCTGCTGGAGTGCGGCTCCAATGCTGGTATCAGAGGCGTCGGTGATGATTGCTAATTCGGCGTTGATATCTGGGTGCGCCAGAAGCGTAGCCTGGGAGAGGCTGTTTTTGCATTCTTGAAACGCAGCCTGGAGTTCCGGTGTCCAAACAATGATTGTTTTGGCTGAAGGTTCGTCACCGGCGAGGAGGTTGTTAAGGGGGGCCTGTATCTTAGCTGCAGACGGAAGAAAACGGCGGTAAAAGTTTATCATTCCAAGAAATTGGCGAAGCTGCTTGACGTTGGCAGGTAAGGGGAAAGAGAGGATGGCCTCAACCTTCTCCGAAAGAGGGCAGGTGCCACTGGCGCTGACTGTGTACCCTAGAAACTTGACTTCTGGAACACCGAATACACATTTGGAGGAGTTGATCAAAACGCCGTATTCTGAAAGTCGCGTGAACAGGAGGCGAAGATGTTCTTCATGTTGTGTTGGGTTGGAGGAAGCGACAAGGATGTCGTCGATATAGACGTAGCAAAAATCGAGGTCCCGTAATACCTCATCGATAAAACGTTGAAATGTTTGAGCCGCGTTTCGTAGGCCAAAACTCATAAACGGAAATTCAAATAATCCGAAGGGAGTAGTGATCGCCGTCTTGGGAATGTCTTCAGCAGCAACAGGAATTTGATTGTACGCTCGCACTAAGTCAATGGTTGAAAAGATACACTTGCCTGAAAGATTCTGCGTGAAATCCTGGATATGTGGAACTGGATACCGGTCCGGAATAGTCCTGGCGTTCAAAGGGCGGTAATCTCCACAAGGCCTCCACTGATCACCTTTCTTGGGAACAAGGTGGAGAGCTGCGGACCAACTGCTAGATGACCGTCGCGCGACGCCTGTTTTCATCATACTGTCAAACTCCCGTTTCGCAATTTTTAGGCGGTCTGGCGCAAGACGTCTGGGCCTGCACGAAACCGGTGGCCCGGGCGTCGTATTGATGTGGTGTTGCGTTTGGTGTTTTGGCATTGTAGGATTGCCACTTGGTCGTGTGATTTCCGGAAACTGTGCGAGTAACGCGTGAAAGGGGGACTGAAGATCGTTGTTGCGCGAAATTACCTTGACGTGTACTAGCGCGCCAGTAGATAGTTTTCCTGGAGTTGTTAATGTAGTGACGTTGTCAACCAATTGCCGTCGGCGCACGTCAATGAGTAGACTATAATGCGCCAAAAAATCTACACCGATGATAGGCTGATCGACGTCGGCGACAATGAAACGCCATGTGAAATCTCGGCGTAAACCAAGATCCAGAGATAAAGTCAGAGGACCGTATGTGCAAATTGGGGATCCATTTGCTGCGAACAATGTGTAGTCGGTTTTCCCGGGATGACCGAAAACTTTGCTTTTCGGGTAAACACAAAGGTCTGACCCAGTATCAATAAGGAACTCTGTGCGCGTCAACCGGTCGGTTACAAAAAGGCGATTTGCAGTGGGGCCATAGCCAGCCGCCATTACTGACTGCCCCGAATGTTTTCCTGGTACTTACATGGAGGCACACAGTGGCGAGCGCGGTTGCCGAAAGTAGCGTGGTACCAACACAATCCTCTGTCAGTGGTCGTGCCTGCTGGTGCTGGGGCCCTGTTGTGTGACCTTGAACGCTGACGACGGCCTTGGAACTGATCATCACTGAGCGCGGCGACGATGGCAGTCAGCGACTTCAACCGTTGTGTCAACTCTTGTAATTGTGCTTCCATTTTAAATGTGATTACCGATAGACAGAAGGTATGCGTCTTATTCGGATCACGTCGGGGTCACCAATATGGTTTTTATAAGAAATAATTATATAGAACCAAATTTATTATCGTATATTTATCTCCGCCCCTGGTTACAAACTGAATAGCCAAACATTGATTTTTTCTTCTTTGATTGTTGCGGACCCACCGCCTGGCAATCCGCCACAGATATATTAAGAATACGGATTTGTAAGTTACAAATTTGTTTATTTTGCAGCCCGATAACGAGGAATATATTGTACTACTTTAAACTTTTTAAACTTGCATTTGCATTAATTCTACAACAACCAAAGACACTCGATCGTAGGTCACAAATAAACTTCTACTAATTTTATAATTACGTTATTAACTGAAATATGTCATTGTTATATTTATCACTTTCGTTTTCTTGTGCTAAATCTTTCAATGCGTGTCATTCAGGAAACAACATGGTTTATATTTGCAGGAAACTGTACTGAATATTCTCCTTATTAGATAACTGCAATCTCATTCGAGCCTGTACAGGCCAGAGCAGCAGGAAGCAGCTCCATATTTCCATTGAATTGTTGCGATCACTTTTCCTATTGTCTCGTCTCGGGCCGCCAAGTAGCGCGTACACACAGCTTCCGGTACATCTCGCCCCGCCTGGAGACAGTTACGCCAGGAGTGTGACGTCACATCAATGTCCTGTTATTCCTCGTGTTGCATCTTAGTGACGTAGACGCATCACTTCTTTATTCAAGTGGATTGCAGGAGGATGTTACAAAATGAAGCGGCGGAGATGCAGTTTGTTATTTGTACATTATCGTTTCATCTTCCAGCAATAGACTGTTTTCTTTTGACAAGAAAGAGAATTTTAGAAATGAGGAGTTAAACCAGGTTAAACTCTCAATTGTTGTATGCTTTTATTTTTTAAACCAATGGTCCAGCAGATAAGGACGTTATTGAGCATCTATATTTGAGTTCATTGTATACTCAACGCTACCGATGCTATATAGGTACAGTACTCATCATTAAAATGGTAAAAAAAAAAACAGCACAGGAATATTGGCAGCTGGCAGGAGTTTTACCGATTCTACCAAAGTCACTTAGGTCTACTCCTCCACGTCCTCGTGATTGATAGCATTACACACCACGAACACATTTAGATGCACGGACGTTCGTTAAAAAGTTAGAACTAGTTGCTTAAAAACATGTAAGGCAAAAACAACACAGGTAGTTTAAATCGAAATGATCAGAATTCAGAATGTTCACTATTATTGTGAAGGTTTATTCAATTTAAAATTCAATCACATTTGTCTGTAATGATTTGGTTTACGATTTACCCTGTCGCTTTTAACCGTTCGTTACGTCTTTCGAGTTCAATTTTGATTGTAATGTATCTAGCCGTTTTTAGTGTGTTCAGCTATTTTTAGCGTGTAGTTGTAGTGTTAAGTTTTATAGTGTCCCCTCATAAAATTAACGCCATTCTTGTACAAATTCAGTAAAGTTTAGATTTTTCAAAAATAATAACTGTGATCATTCGTATAATCTACCGAAATTCAAACAAATAATTATAGTCAAGACCGATACTTCATCACCTTTGACTGAAAAGTATGTACCTGTTTCTTTTTAAATGCAAACTGAAAAGGAATTGTAACAATGTAACAATATTTGACTCAATTGAAAGAGAAACATCTTTCGACTCTAGTCACGATTTAATTAAAAATATATACGTAGGAACGTATGGTAGATATATAAATTGCATTTTCTTTTTCAAATCAATAAGCTGATTGCAAGCTGCAACCTTAGTCGTTTGCTGTTGCCAAACCACCTCACGTCTCCCAAGTTATCCCCTTAGTAATTAAGTAATTAGGCCCCTATTATTCAAACTCCGTTGTTTCTTTTTGGCGTGTCTGCTCTTTTTCGCTGTATTCATTCGTTATACATGGTCCGTCGTGCAACATACTCACGTCGTATCCCGCTCTACGCGCAGACCCTATCGGTACACACACAGTTATCATCGTTCATATACAATCAGGGGTATGAAGCCTCTTATTGTTAAAGCGGATGGATTTATTGACAATTTTATACAAAAATTACTACGAGAAATTTCGTGTTCTAGTCGTTATGTCAATAGTTACATGTACAGCACCGAAAAACTTATAATGTGGTTTAATTTGTAAGCATTACATTCTCTATGACTATGATCAATCTTCATATTATTATCAGTAGGGCTATTATTTTGTTAATTCAGAATTAATAATCAGAATATATGATAACATTATAGTAATATAAGAAACATTTTGCTTACTATTCGTATAGTGCTTACGAAACCAAATCGAGCTACCATAGTGAGTGCAAGAACACT
The DNA here is from genome assembly GCA_945910005.1 of Isoperla grammatica. NCBI lineage: Eukaryota > Metazoa > Arthropoda > Insecta > Plecoptera > Perlodidae > Isoperla > Isoperla grammatica. The sequence goes on along the minus strand of OX246737.1, from coordinate 33,187,491 downwards.
GAAATTTCGTGAATTTGAGTGTAATATTGGGACTTAGTGAGTTAAATCCCGGGGCTCTCACACCTAAACCAGTAACGCAGTGATCCACAATAACTAAGTTATTTAATTTGTTCACTAAAAAATCCTCCATTTATTATCAAACGGAAGTAAAAATGGCATTGAATTAGCCGCTACGGAAGAAAGTGGATTTGCAACATTTCATGGACATACATACACTGCTTCGCGCGCAGCTTGCCTAAATAAAACACAAGAATGGCAACATGATTTTCATTCACGGCGTCATTTTAGGAGAGTTCTCGTGTAATATTATGTCAATCATAATTGTTTGAAATGAGAAACATAAAATAAGAAGCTTTATCTCTATTGATTTGATGCAAATATTGCAACACGTTTTGAAATATATAACAAATAAAACAACATAATTCATAACGAATTTGGGTTAGAAAGTTACACCATAATGTATGGTTCGTTGAACCGAACTAAGTGTTATTATGTTTTATTTTAAAAGATAAACGAATGATTTATAATGAAGATGTGTATTTTTCAACAAGAGATAAATTGTCGTAGCTACTTTTTTATTTCATGCATTTCACATCTAGGCCTAGTTATTCAAGATACATACTTTTATCAGTAATTTTATGAGAATCCAATGTCGACAATGTACATTTTTTGACAAAATATATGATACCTACTGTTTGCGTTCAGACACTTGCAACATAAACACAAGACATCTCTATAATTAATTATCCTCACACCCAGAGAACATTTGGAGATCATAGTTGTAATGTTGTTCTTGTTATTGTTATTAATGTAAGTTTACAACTATAATATTTACTACGCTGAATGTTATCCCTTGGTACTCTTCGGCAGGAGTAGGCTATATGCCGGCACTAGGCTTCCCCTCCTCCCTTCCTCATTTTAATTCATCAATCATCACTTCTCAGGCTAAAGAGGGCATCGTGCCCTACACTGGCCTTTATTACAATAAAATAAATAAAATATAGTTCATCAATAAATCGTTATCATACAGTGAACGAATAAGCAAATAGTAATAGTAAAAAATAATAAAAACATGAGCCAGTCTTAACGTTTGTGCATCTCAAAAAGACATACTGTCTTGGACTCTCCTCGCGTTATTAGCTGTAGCTGGACAAACGCGGTAATGACAAGGGACAATTGAGACAAACAGTATTGTTTTAAAAAAAACAATATTACAGAGGTGATAATTTGCAGGTATCTTCTTTTAGGTGCATCGCGCATACTAGAATCTCACAAACAAATAGCAATGTAAGCAGATTGTCCCATAGGGGCCACATTCTCCCGTTGGAATACAAACCCAGGACTTGTGTTCAACTCATTGCTCGCTACTCTAAAGCCAAGCGGCTGCAACAAAATGCTGACACGTTTACACGTTTACAATTTCTTGTTTGACTTACTTCACGCGAGTACGCGTGCATGACCACAGCAGGAAGTCGTGTTCAACTATAGTATCATCTCTAACCGAAATGTATTTTTATAACAACGACATTATCATGTTGTACAGGGTGAAATTTTTTCGTTGCATGATTTATTGACCCTTTACCGTTAGTCCCTAAGAAATAATTTAAGGTGCACCATGTGGTTTGTACGCCTAGCTAAGGAAGCTCTGAGCCGAATGCCAAGGTTGAAAGAGAATGTGGTTGTGTCGAGATTAACTTAATGATTCTCTACTTTCTGAACAGTCGTTTTGATGTTGTGCATGCCTGCCAGGTTTTACGTCAGAGACAGTAGTTCAAGGTTAGGATAATAAAATAATACCATATTATTCTGAGCTACATATCTTATTGATAATATAATCGTAATAATGTAGTGCAATACTCTACTACCTATAATACACATCACGCACATTCACAATAACACAAGCAGGAACGCATTAATATTGATGCAACGATAATAATTTAACAACTGACTCAGCAATACACAATAATTGCTTAATTGCATTAGTTGTGTGTTTATACTATTTATACCACGTTCTTAAATTATTCCGCGACACAGAGTGCATATTAGGATCTTACTTGACACTAAGCTAAGATACAAAATAAATTGAACTGAATGCTTCGCAAGTAACAAACCTTCGTCGCCCCCCTGGTTGACGTTGTTGTTCCATGTTTCAGAGCCCTGACAGCATCGTAACAGCCGAGTCTGTGTCCGGACCGACGGTGGCCGTCCGCCCCCCGGCCCCCCTGAACCCCGCCCTCAAGCACTACGGCGTCCCCCCCAGGGAATGTTCGCCGCCCCCCAGCTACGAGGAGGTGCTGCGTCAGATGGGCGCCGCCGCGGCCGCCGCCGGGTCCAACGCGCCTGCCCTCTACGAAGACACCGTCGCGACGTCCTCGACGGCTCCCTGCGACGGCGACACTCAACAACTTCCTCTATCAAGTCGAACTCCACCGATCGCAAGTTTATCAATCGAGTTTCCGCCAAGTGAATCTGCGTCGAACGAATCTCCCGGATTAGGTTCGCCGTCGTTAGACACTCCGTCGATAGGGACGCCGTCAATGCGGACTCCGTCGATAGAGACGTTGTCGATGTGCGCCCCACGCTTAGGTATGCTCTCCGTAGGTCTATCCCCTGAGTGTCTGTCCCCTGAGGATACCCCCCCAGTAGAGATGTCCTCTCCCATAGACAGGAGGACGAGAGAAACGCTCGACGCCATCAACGCACTTCACATCAACGACTTGTCACCCTCCGACGATGAAACTCCCCCCCAGGAGGCGGAGAGGACGAGGGAGTCGTCGACTGCACAAACGCCAGAGGAGTCGGTGCCGGCGTCGACTTCCACCCCCCAAGTGATCTCACACGACGACAGCGCCGCGGGCACGAGTGAAGAGTCTCCGAGCGAGCGGGTGATGGACTCGGAGGACGAGGGTGTCGACGGCGACGTGGAGTCCAGAAGAGAAGTGACGTCTCACACGTCGGTGGCCATTGAGATGCCCGCGACGGAAGAGCCTCCGAGCAAAGTGACATTGAAGCAAATAAAGTACACGAATCACTTCGTTTAGAGGTTGCAAAACATTTATAAAGCTGTTATTGTCAGTCGGTGTTTCGCTTCAAACCTATAGGTACTTTATTCGTATACTGTTGCCCAGTGGCGTGTTGCCTGTTGACCTTGCTAATATTAGCGATGCAACAGGTGTGTACGTGACACCGCAGCCAGCAACGTTACCTACTGGTGCATATGAAGTGATCGGTTCAGGGGGAAGGTCCACTTCCAGTGTTGTCTCAAGCTTATTTTGAAAATACCCTCGTTAGCAAATGTTCTGAGTTCAACGATTCACACTGCAAAGAGGGGTTCGGGCGGAGCATCTGCCCGCTGGAGGATACGGTATCAGGGGTTTGCATATTCAGATATAGGCTACAAATTATAAAATAACGTAATTTATAAAGGTTCATTTTATCAATAATATGTTACTGATGTGGTATATTAAGGCTGGTGTTTTACAGGTATATTGATCCTAAGTGAGCAGTAAAAAACTATAGACCAAGATGTTGACGTTCAGAATTTTAAACATAGCGTTGTCGTTTTTGTATAGTATTGTTTTGAGAGGCTAATGTAGAGGTATTCGAGTTGAGTCGGTCAAAACAACATAGGCAGCCAAATCAATTGTAAAAATAGTGTGGGTTCTCGAGACAAACATGTACGTAATAATCCTGGAACCACACGTCCCTTCCTGTACCCGGTCGCACCAACAGATCAACACGCCACTGCTGTTATTGTAATTATTATAACGCTTGAAACTGTTATCATATTTATCAAGGTGCTAAGCACATATTTACGATTAGAATTAATGATGTTATTTTTAACTCATGTAATCTCTTGTTCGTGTTTTCGTCTTAATTGCATACTCATCTCGTGTTACTTCATACGGTCTTCGGCAACATACATTGTCTATTACTTAATGATGAACTAAGCTTAACAACAACCTCAGTGTCGCACACCATATTCCTTACAATAATAATAATAATAATAATGATAATAATAATTGGTAATATATCTATTTATCTACTTAAATATTATTTCTACTCAACATGCAAGCCTGCTTGATCAATTTGATTCGTTATTCGTTTGATTACAAATTATAATTTGTATTACTACATTTAATATAGTATTATTGATACTATTATTATAGTTGTTGTTTTTAAATAATTTTGTATTCTATTTATAACTATTACGTGTATTGGGAAGAAGACAATCTGTGTACCCAGATGACTAGTCAAGATAACTGCTTATTCAGAAACAGCTAAGTAATTCTATGTTTACGTACATGAGTAAGATAAAACTGATTTATTATGTATCATATCATATATTCTGATCTTATGATCAATTTTTTTGGAAACCTACACAGTATGTCGAAAACTGACACAAATGAACGTGTAGCTTTGTACACACAGTAATGTCTATGGCTATACTATTTTCACACCGTATACTCTGTAGCATGATTGTGCTGCTTTGTTTTAAAGATGCTATCATTGTTCGGTAGTACCACACCTAAACATAGCAGCTGTATTCTTTATTTGCGTTTACAAATTCCAGGATCAGACGCCATAGCAATGTTCTGAAATATTTTATAAAATATAGTTTTCAAAAAATTATTGAATAATATAGTCAATATATAGTAAAATGATTATAATGTTATATTACAATAAAATATTTTCGATAATATATGCTGGTTTTCTTCATTAATCCACCTACAAGAGGTTTTCTTGAAAAAATATCCATTTAAGTAAAATATATATATATTGTATACATTTGGAAAAGACAGATTAATCCATTGAGTTGTTGGTTACCATGTTATATTATTATATCCTGGCTTATGGTCTCCAAGTCGCCAAATAATATTGCATTCTATTTCACTTCTATTTCGCTCGAGGTTCGATATGCTACTTGAGGTGCTACAAGCATTAGAACGCAAAACCGACATTGACCATTCTGCTTCAAACTACAGTGGCCGTCACCTAGAGATGAACCCCAGGTATAGACATTTCCCCTTGCAACCTTTCCCCCACCACCTTGCGCAACTCGATAGACAAGACCCGTCCGATCTGTTTCCAAACCGCAGAAAGGTTCAACTACCTGCTCAATTAAAAGTGAAGCTGCTTACCAAAAAATTAAAATTGTTATAACAACATTTAACTTCTTGTGGTTATGAGATTGTTGTTTCAATTAAATAATCAAGCTTACTGCAATTTTATTTTTTTTAATTCGTCCATATTTGAATGAATGTGCTGAAACATTTATCAGATTTTGTCAGTCAAATATGGACGAATTAAAAAAAATAAGATTGCAGTTTGCTTGATTTTTTGATTGAAACAACAATCTCATAACCACAAGAAGTTAAATGTTGTTATAACAATTTTAATTTTTTTGGTAAGCAGCTTCACTTTTAATTGAGCAGGTAGTCGAACCTTTCTGCGGTTTGTAAACAGAGGGGACGGGTCTGGTCTGTCGAGTTGCGGAAGGTGGTGGGGGAAAGGTTGCTTGGGGAAATGTCTATACCTGGGGTTCATCTCTAGGTGACGGCCACTATATACAAAATTAGATCGATGTTTTTAAAATAGTTAGTAGAAGAACGTGCATACAGTCGTGCATATTACCTATCTATAAAAGATGTCTGCGGAAAACACAAATGTCAACAAGAACTGTAAAAAATGTAACTGGGTTCTACAGTTTTGTGTCGTAAGAAAGACTGGTATGTCAATGTTTGGTATACCATGATGCAGGCATAAACAATTCATAGTTCCCACGTGACGTCACAGCGGCCATGATTGCGACACAATTGATGAGGACCTATCCTAGATCGTTGGCAAATACTTTCAAATTAAATAAATAAGCCTTATTTAGAATATAAAAAGTAAACATAATGTAATACAAAAATAAATAATTACCACACATACTAATTTTATTTCAAAAACAGGCTGGATTTTAAAGAACTAAAAATGCATGTGTTCTACCACAACAGCCTTCAATTGTTTCTCCATGGCAACGTCAAAGTTTGATCACAAATGTGGCCGCCACGCGCAAAGTTGTGACGTACGTGCAACCTTTATGAATAGCCTGGGCATACACCTAATCACAAGTTAATAATATTTGTCTCAACAGACAGCAGCTTCCTGGCTCAAGTATTGTCAATGTCATGGTAAATATCAGGATGCCTCCAGCTTGTAGGGAAGCTTATTATAGGTAAGCGAGACAGACGTGTAAAGTGAAGAATAACATAGACATCGTTAGCCGAGGCATTTGGTCAGCGTCTCGATCTATTTTTGTACTCACGTATTTATGTCATATCTTGTACGACCGGTTCTGCTGCTGATTTTCCAATCTTGAGACATGCTTAAAACTACTTCTGTTCTTTATATAGTAATTCATCAATGCGGCTAGGAAATTATTCCAACTGAAAATCTAGCATCGTGTCACGTATATTGATATAACATACTACCGTAGACGATACTCAAAAAGAATATTAAATTTATATTGTCGAATTGTCGAAATTGGAGTTGACACAGTATTCTGAATACTTCGTTATAAACGTTATTATTTCATTCTCAATGGAAGCTAATTTTGACAGCAGTTTTGTACGTGTGGTATGTGAACTCATCTGTATTCAACAAACATGCGGGTTGTAGCTGCTGCCTATATAGTGAAACGGGTACAATTAGTTTTCTACCCAGATATCGACTAAGATCTAACACATTTTATGGAAATTCTCATTCTAATTTGTTTTGTATAATATTTTATGACGTTTTCATTCATTTCTACGTGAAAAACAAGGTCATATTTGTGTAGGGAAAATGCGCTTATCGTCAATTTCACTTGAAATGTTTTCTTTGAGCGTCTCACGATTGATGTATTATTTCTTGTCACAAAACACAATTGATTGTGTTATTAAAGATATTGATGTTGGACATGAAGTAAGTATAAATTATCCGGTATTTAATTGTGATGAAACCACTTGTACTCAAGAGTCTCTTCAAGAGGTTCTGTTGATAGAACAAGCACGTTGATAGTAACTGTTTCCTAATCTAATTTACATTTCGTAATTGTCTTACACATCTTGTTTGAAGAAAGGAATAAATGAAGAAGATAAGGGCCTCTCTTTCTGTAACTCCTCCTCATTCGCTCTCACATTCGTCATATCGATTAAAATAGAAAGAAAGATACTTGAAGAAGTAATGAAAGCATTGATGTATCTAATAATATAAATGATAACTTCTGAAATAAATATTATATTACTATTTTTATCTTGGATGTATGATAAGATAATATACAAACACACCCGTGTTCACACGCTTTACGAACGTAGTTTCTAGAATTTCAATGTGTTAATAATATCGTTATTTTTATTAATTTAATACTTGAGTTCTTATTCCGTGCACTAATAAAACAATAATTCTACCAGTCTAATAACTAAAACTGTCCCGTTCTTAAAACATACAGGCCTACGACAACAAAATATATAATACAAATAAATCAAATATCGATTCATTATGATAATTGTGATAAGAAATAAGTATATGTTAGCCACAGTAGACCTACACAGACAACGCCTCGCATAAGTCACAGTTGCTTGAAAATAGTATCCAGTTTAGAAAAACGTGTCGAAGAATTCCCAAATAAGCTGGTTTGCATGATAATGTGATGTGATGAACAAAATTACCTAAACTTGGAAACCAATTCTCCGCATCCGGAGTTTCTTTGCTCTTAGCAAGTAGACTATAACCCAACACACTGTGACGATTGATTCAACACGATTGTGTCAACAATAGAAACACTGAACACCACTTTAATAAGAGTATTTCCTGTGATGCAACTCACCCAAGAGTTAACCGTACCGATAAGTAGAGACAGTGTTCTGGGTTCATTTTCAAGAAAATTCTGAATACGATTGTTGTCATATTATTATCATGTAACAGCAAACTTTGCCTCGACTGGGGTTTGAACCAAGAACCTCTGGCTCTTACCGGTTCCCTTTCCACTTACGACGTCACAGAACGCAATAAATGCTACTCGAAGAAATTATCGGTATATTCACAGATTATGGTGGTGAGAGATGGTGTATGGAATAAAGGAATATTTAGTCGAAAACCGTGTTGTTGTTTCATACCGCGCTTTATGTCTCTTACTGAAGGGTTGTTACTTGTTAGTTTGTTGGTGAGTGGGAGAGTGGGTGGGGGGGGGGGGTGGTGTAGCTCTAACGGGTAGTTTTTATGAGTGAGTATAGGCCTACTTCAGTGGACGGCATATAGTGATACTGGAGAAAATGTGTATGTGACGTTATAGAGAGTATGGGGGGGGGGGGGGGAATCGCAAAGTTACTTGAAACTATTGTCTGCCTTGAAGTGTGTTGTTTGTTTCCTTGGATTCCGTTCACTGTATACACGCCCTAAAACAGAATAGTCTCTTTATAAAATCGTTTAATTGCGTGTCTTAGAATAATTGTCCCCGATATTAATGCAAATATAACGGAAGAAGTCGTTCAAAATGATTGCAAATGTTGTTTTTCTTTGAATGATAGAATTTAGCATAAAAATAGCATTGCATTTGCATTTCATAGACAAGCAAGGCGTTTGTCAGTGAAAATATGGAGGCAGAAGGAAATATTCACAGTCATTTAGTGCACGTAAAGCAATTGGATAGGGTAACTCTTACACCGTTGTGCGTTTTACACATCCACTGTTCTTGGCTACACTTCAAGCAGTCAGTATAGAGTTTACCACATGAAGCTACAGAGTTGAAGCACAATGCAATACTGTACTGGCATGGTTGGCATAGCCTATATTTCCATGTTAAGCCGAGCCTGATTCTTTAGAGCAGCTTCTGACTGTGATTTATGTAATCTATGTGAGGTAACCAACAGCCAACAGCCCAGTCTAAAACATGAAGTTGAAGCACAATGCTTTACTGTACTGGCATGGGTGGCATATAGCTCCATATTTCCATGCTGAGCCGAGCCTGAGCAGCTAGCTGTAAGGTTTGAGTATGAGTGTGATTTATGTAATCTAAGTGATGTAACCAACAGTCCAGTCTAAAACATGAAGTTGAAGCACAATGCTTTACTGTACTGGCATGGGTGGCATATAGCTCCATATTTCCATGCTGAGCCGAGCCTGAGCAGCTAGCTGTAAGGTTTGAGTATGAGTGTGATTTATGTAATCTAAGTGATGTAACCAACAGTCCAGTCTAAAACATGAAGTTGAAGCACAATGCTTTACTGTACTGGCATGGGTGGCATAGCTCCATATTTCCATGCTGAGCCGAGCCTGAGCAGCTAGCTGTAAGGTTCGAGTATGAGTGTGATTTATGTAATCTAAGTGATGTAACCAACAGTCCAGTCTAAAACATGAAGTTGAAGCACAATGCTTTACTGTACTGGCATGGGTGGCATAGCTCCATATTTCCATGCTGAGCCGAGCCTGAGCAGCTAGCTGTAAGGTTCGAGTATGAGTGTGATATATGTAATCTAAGTGAGGTAACCAACCGTCCAGTCTAAAACATGAAGTTGAAGCACAATGCACGATGCAATAGATTTGGTAGGCCTACAAGAGCATGAGATACATTAATGTTCGCAAGCCCGTCCGAAGGCGATTCATGTAATCTCAACAAAGAGTATGGAATTGTTAGACATAAGATTTGGCAAGATAAATTATACGGTATCTTTTCTAATATCTATAGAAAAGCAACAATAATTGTTTAGAAATGGAATATTTATGTATTTCGGTGGCCTTGATGAGCATGTGATCTGCACCACTCCATAACCATTTTCGTTTTTAATGATTTGAATTTTGAATGTCCTGGTTCATCACAGCTGCCGACAAAAATAATATTGTTGCGTTAGAACGTCACGTATAAGTACTGTATTAGAATTTGTTCTACGTAGATTTAGTCCTCAAGCTTGAGAAGCATAGACGATGACAAGTTAAGGTGAATCTACCCACATATTATATTTTTTTTATATGCATGAAGAACACATATGGAGTAAGTATATTAAATACGATCAAAACTAATTTTCAAGCCCATTTTGGAGGATCCGTATGGTATTTACAACGTGTTTTATGACGAATACGGCTAACAACTACGTTTAAACCATGCGATTTTTTGTTTACACCTTACCCTCACTATTGGCTATGTGGATTAAGTGTTTTGTTTTGATATATGTGTTTTCAATATTTGGCTTACTACGATTTATTTTGCTCGCCGGTACAAATACAATTTCCGTACCGGAGAACAAAATAAATCGTAGAAAACCAAATATTGAAAACACTTATTTCAAAACACTAAATCCACATAGACAAAAGTTAAGGTAAGGTGTAAACAAAAAATCCCATACCAAACGCGTATGTGGTTTAAACGTAGTTGTTAGCCGTATTTTTCATAAAACCCGTTGTAAATACCATACGGCTCCTCCAAAATGGGCTTGAAAGTTAGTTTTGATATTCTCAAATGAGCGTATTTCATATAGGCCCTACTAATCCATATGTTGTATTTATGCATTTTTTAAAAAATAAAATAAACTAGTGGTAGATTCACCTTAATGTACAAACCCAACCGCACATTAACAATCGCTGACGGCTCTGTGAACAATTTGTTCTATCCCACTCATTGTCAATGAGACATAAAATAGGTACCGCCAACATTAATCTCAATCAATTCTTGTGCATTTCCTAAAATTCAGTTCAATTAATGAACCAAATCCATCGTCTACTTTAAAATAATAATTGATGTACTGTTTTCCTTAATTGAAAATACAAGGAAGCAAGTGCTCTTCCCCTCCCCCCCCCCCCCCCCCCCCAACCATGCTTTCAACCATGTAAGGACGCTGGTTCCAAAGTAACCTCCTATAGCTTATGGGGTCTCTTCATCTTCCCGTAACCGTTTAATGCTTGTTATTTCCCAGGTTACTAGGAAATTACGCATCAGCTTGGAAGATTCCTATAGGAGCTAATGCATCTGACGTGTTGTATATTGATTGTCTCTCCTTGCTGCATCACAACGCGCGTGATCTACACGTATTTATTATGACTCAATAATAACTTCATTAAAACACATCTATCCCGTTTGACTCACTACAAACATCCAGTGTACGCAATGAGAAAAATGCCACACTTTATATAAACAAACCTTTGTCTGATCTCAAGTCGAATACTATCTATCAAAGTATTTCCCCTCAGTTATTCCACGAAGACAAGCCGAGATGAGACCAGTGGTTCGTCATGGTCGTAAAAAATGGGTTTTTTCGTTTCTTAATGTGATGACCTTGAGGTCAATATCCATGCCACTATCAATTATACTGAGCTCTACATTTTTATGAATAGCTGGTGTAATTATTAATCAATTAATCAAATTGTACCACTCGAAAATCGAGCTATACCTAAACGATGCGATGTTGTCTTGTTGTAGTTGTAGTGTTGAACTATACATCTTAACTATGGAGACCATTATTATAGTTGAGGATAGGTGTGACGGACGCAAATCACTATGGTAACCGTCGTTGGCACACCCAGGATTAATTCTAGGAAATGCTGTACGAGGTGGATGATTAGGCATATGTAATGGTTCATAGAAAGTGGTTTGGGGCAAAGCCCCAAAGGGCGCAAAATGTTGTGCCTTTTAGCATGTTTCCGTACAGTATAGCTTCAGAGCAATTATATTTGCATTCAGAATCAATCTTCTGTTGTAGTCTTGTAGAATGTAGATGATACTAAATATTGCAGACCACTAGAAGGCTTCAATTGTTACTGTCTTCGGAGCCTAAAGGGGCCAGTGAGAGAGCTTTTGCCCGAAGGTCCCCCTGTACGCGCCAAAAGTAGCACGTGACAACGAGCTTACATGGGGGATTCAAACAAGTTCGCAGTGAAATTCGAAATTTCATTTTTCTTCCGGTAGATTCATTCTTTTTATGACGAAATGATGTGTGTTAAAATGCAAGAAAAAGGGAAGATGTTGGATTTATTTACTGGTAACGTCAAGAATGGATTTTTGATAAACTTGTAATAAAAGGATAATAAACAGTTGTCCTGAACTGTAATACCATTATTTTTCTATTGGCAATTTTGGTGGTCTTTCTACTATTTCATAAGACAGAATTTACTGAACAAGCAAATGTTCATTATGAAATCTTTCTACAAGTTAGTCGGACCCATGTGACCACCCCCCCCCCCCCGCCACTCCCCTATTCAAAGAAAGACCCTCAGAAAATGTGCCTATGTGCCACGCACATATTTTACAAAATAATTCTTCTTGATGACATTAGTTTGATTGTAAAAAGCAACCAACATTTACCATCCAGCGAGTACACATATGTTTCAGACAAAATAATAGTGCCTGCTGCGGCGGCGTCTGCGGCGGGAGCGCCGTGTAGGGGCGTCAGTTTTGGTGCGAAGCGAAGTTTGTCGTGCTGTTGTCACCAGGCGGTTATACAGTTCGACTGAGGCAGGAACGTGCAAGGAAACTGCTCTGCTCCGGTGTGTAAAGGATCTGGCGGGAAGTGATTCGCGGTCGTGGGTTCGAAAATGTGGGACAAGTTTACGGGAAATCTTGCAATTTATTTTGTTGCAAATATTGTTTTACTTCTTTGTTTAGTAAGATTATTTTTTGGTTGCTATTCGACTACCGAGCATACGTTCAGAAAGAAATCTTTAATTGTAGGTTAATCTCATTTGAATGGATTGATCTAAATTTTTATCAACAGTAATCCAATCCACACTATTCACTCATGCCCCTTTGTAATGACAATATTGTATTGCTAAACTAGTGTGGTATAATTTCTCTCTTGGGTTTAGGATTGCGACTTAGGTAATATCTAAATCATCTAAATAAAATCCTGCCACCGTCCTCTTCTATTCAGTGATGACTACTGACTGGCCATTCGTCCCGCACGATGTTCTCTCTTTGGAACTATTTATAACTTATAGACGGTCAGCTATCCCCCCATTTAACAGAATGGTCTCTCTCGGCCGGACCAGTCGAGAGTAGGCTAAAAAAATTCGTCATTTTTACTTGATTACAACAAAGGCAATCCGGAAATCGAAATCGGTATCTTTTACTTTTTATAGCCAAAAACGTAAAAAAAAACCCGACAAAAATGAATTATTTAAATGCTACAAGACTATAGTTAACTGATAACGCTGGGACAGGTGTCTAACAATTTATTATTTTATGTAAAGTTAAGAAAAATTAATGCGAAAATGGAAATCGCTACTGTTTGGCACTGGGAGCATAAAAACGGCAAAAACGGCACACATTTCATTTAGAAGACCAATTGACCGATGACACTGAGAGAAAAGTAAAAAAACTCTGTATTTCAAACTGAATGTAGCCAATAAGAAATAACGTGTAATGTGTTACTAATGTATTCCTGCAAATTCTGGGGCACCGAATATTTTTTTCAAATTTTGAGCACCCGTACACATTTTGAAAAGCCGGCGCCCATGTACGTCACAAAAGTGAGTGGGAGGGAGCTTGACCAATGAATCATCGGCACACGATCATACATCATTAGATGATGAAACAGAACCGTTATTTTTCTCTTGATCGAACCGAACCGTTATTAATCCAAAATAATTGTCTTACCTAAACTGAATATAAACATATTATTTTCTTAACGTCACTGTAAGTATAATAACAAAGTGAAACCATTAAAGGTGTTCCGTAAAGGCGCGTCTCCACTGCGTCGGCAAAAGCCGATCGGCCTGGCCGCGTGGCAAAAGCCGCGCGGCAAAAGCCGCGCGGCTTGACCGTCTCCACTGCGTTCGGCCTGGTTCGGCAGTACTAGAGAAAATGTACGACGACGACGACGTACTTATAGCTGTAGCAGCGTTTATTACATTAATCCAGGGGTCTGGAGGAGAGATTGCGCGGAGCAAACATCGTTTACAAATTTAAGTAGGGTACCAAGGAAGAGCTCGGTCGATGCTCAACTTGTGAGAGACGAGTTTAAAGAGTATTTTTCTTCCGAACAGGGGGAAGTGCCTTGGCAACATAGGATGTGTTAAATGATTGTACCTTTGGGTTTGGGTTTGTGCATTAATGATGACACATAATTTTGGAACAAACTAGACCCCCCCCCCCCCCCTTCCTCTTGTATCACAATTAGTCACAACATGTGTGAAACCCCTCATTAATGATTTAAAAAAAAAACTACACACCGCCCGCCCCCTCTGATCACGAAAATAACATGTTCTTAAAATGGAAGTGTACAAGAATCACACTTATACTAAATCTGTGTATTATAGTTTTCAAATCATTACTTATTACTGGTCATTATTCCATCACTCTACTGAAAAATAAATATAAAAAAAAATAAAAATGGAAATATATTTTCGTGTGTTTGCACTATTAATTAACTAATACATACGGTACATAATAATACTAATGACAGATTTACTTTCTAAAAATTCGATTTTATAGATATAACGCATAAATTAATTGTGAAATGTATAGTTCAGAACTGGAGTTGCATTATCATATATTGTGAATAAAATATCATCATTATCAACCATTTTACTATCTTACCTCTGTATCCTCCGTTTTCCTGGGTTTATTCCTGTCGACGAGAAACATCAAGCTTTTAAATGCAAACCATTTACTGTTGTAAACGGTGTCAGCGCCACTACCGGACTTTGAAGAATCCTTAACTTTTTTTAATTCCCTCGCGAAATGACTCTGTAGATTTTTAATTTTCCGTTCGATTTCATCCTTTCCCTCCGCAAAGGAAACGGCAATCTCCATATACGCGTCATATCTTTTATTCCGTAATTTATATTCCTTGTCCGTACAATCCCACAGGACAGGACGAGCACGATACATTTCTATCAAGCGAAGCACTTGTTCTTGGGTCCACTCCATGACGAGGCACAAATGAAACTGTACGTGCTACTGAATTAACTAAAATAGAAATATTTACACCATCCCTCGAACGCATGTCAAAATTCTGCGAAAAACTTGTGTAAAGAGAGATTAACGGGACTTACAGATTTCGACCTGGAGTGCAGGTGTGCATGTATCATCCCTTTGTCACCCAGTCAGCTTCACTGAGCCAGTCAATGACCCTACATGCACAAGGGGTGGCAGTTGGACCCACATATGGCAATGTTGGGTTTATATTTTAAGTTGCGCGCGTTCAAATCAACTCATTTATTTATTTGTTTATTTATTTAATGTCTATCCTATTCAGTTATTAAAACTGATTTACAAAGGAGGACATTAAATAAAACTAAGCCATGCAAACAATTTATAATAATGAAATTATAAATAACAATAACAACAAAAACAAAACAAACTACTGAACTATGTAAAATATAATCAAGAACAAGAAAAAATAATTGAGAAATGAAATAAAATGAAATACAGTGGAAATTCAACATATTAAATAATAAAAATAGTACCACCGTGATTGGTTCCTTGAGCTCGTCCAGGCATTCGGCACGATTTCCTTTGATATTTACCGACATTAGTTGGGAAACGATTCGGCCTGCCGATCGGCTTTTTAGGCCGCTCGGCCTGGCCGACGGACACGTCTCCACTGCAGCGGCAAAAGCCGCGCGGCCAGGCCGATCGGCTTTTGCCGACGCAGTGGAGACGCGCCTTTAGACGTCAGTGTCGGCAGCGCGTGTGGGGGTGTGTCTCTCATCGTCATGGCAACCTGTTGCTATTGCGCGGCGCGGCGTCACTCTTCAGTCGTGGTGAGACCGCCTAGCGGTGCAGACGTGTGTCAGAGGTTTTAGTTACGAACTCCGCGAGTCAGCGATCCTGAGCCGGAGAATACTACGCTTCGCCCTACACCTGCATTATAACGGTAATTACTAACTGCCTTACTGTACAGCACTTGTTTGTCGTGACTCGAAGTGTCGCAGGCTGGAACGTGAAAAATAACCTAAAAATGAAGTTAACGACTTGGGTAGTACTTAGCAAATTGAGTGTCTAATTTACCGGTGTTAGCGTTTAAAATCATAACCGTGGTAAAACGTAGCCATGCTCCGTTTAATAAAAACACTTTTTACGAGGGTGATACAATTATTTGTGACGTTTAACAAAATCGTTGAGAATCCTTATATATTTTGAAATTTGGAACATTTTGACTTATGAACATTTGTGATTGATAAATGATCGTATTTCTTGCGAACAGCTGATCGCCTGCTCTACTCACTTTTTTGTGTATTCCTTTGCGAGATTGACTATGTACGTAGTACATCCACATGATTTGATTATTTATTTGTAAGCTCAAGTGTTTCTTTTTTTTACATGTATGTTTTTTGATAGTTAATTTCCATTTTTAAAACACATCGTTTTGACATGTGAATCACGTTAAATATGGCAATATGGCGTACGTAGAAAAAACCCTAAAACACATTCGACCGTCAGTATGAATCGTTGGATGAATCCATGGCTTTTAGTTCAAGACGTTCAAAAGGTTAGGGGGAGTGTTGACCTTGAACCACAATAACAGCCGATCACTACAATTTCGAGAATGTAGATTACAACACCACTTTTGAATACTTCTCACTGTGTAATGAGTGTAAGAATGGCGGACTAGGCCTGCCTAAAATGTCGCTCTCCGAAATATTTGTTACCTGTGCGAGAGAATTTTGATTATTATTTTCGAGTAAGGTCTTCGAGCGGTTGGTAAACGTTGTCAATTTCAGTCACACTCAAATTTGTTCCCTGTATCGGAAGACCATAGATCGGGCCTAATTCAAATAACAATTATGATGATCTCCTTGATAGGAGATACCAGTGTCAGTGATTTCTTGCATCGTATCCCGGTTACGTAGCTTGAAAACAACTTGACGCACTGTTAAATTTAATCTGCAAAATATGTTTTGTTCTTTGGAATTTCAAATACTTAGTAAACGTTTTTCGCAACAAGTACCGCGGTACGTAGAGTAATATACGAATAGGCTATCACAACCACATCAAGCCACAAACAAAATCCCATTCTCAATAGATATATATAGTTCTGAAATCTGAATGGTGTATATAAACGTTTTCTGAGCAGAACATGAATAAATTGAAGCCTTCGTTGGTGGGTCGTCGTATAGTACGGTTGGGTCGCAGGCCCTCAGCGTATGCCATCTAGGGACGTGAGTTCGATACTCGGATAAGACGTAGTTATTTTTTAATAATAGCCCCTCATTATCTATCAACCCTCGTCGTCTCGAATAGCATGATTGCAATAATAGAGACATAAAGCAACAAGAATCATCATCATCATCATCATCATCATCATCATCATCATCATCATCATCATCATCATCTAGTTGAGCTTGTGTGATTCATATTACTAGACGAAAACTTAATTACACGGAATGAGCAGAACTCGAGTCATAAGCACAATACCCGACACCGCTACTTTTTCTGAGTTGACTCACAATGCGATTAAAAAGTCTCCGGTGTTAATTGTTTTCCTGTTCTAACTTCGACATTCGACAGTCAAATTTGATGCCGCTCGTGGTAAGCCAATATCTGCCAATATCATACATATATATTGCAAATTTAGACCTTAGCGGTCTGTCAAAGTCCCCGAGGCAAAAGTTTCCCCTGTCATCTTTCTAAATAGAAGACCGTATGAAAATTGAAATAAATCGCTTTCTCCTCCAGCTTTAAATAGAAATTAAGTACACAATGCAGTGTTAAAATACGTGTAAGTAAAATTAATATCTTTTAAATAGACTATTACTTTCAAAATGTAATTTGAAAGTTTCGTAAACAGCAGCATAGGGACGACGCTCTCTACGAAATTGCTTTTCTATAACAAAAAATAAAACGCGAGTGCTCTCGTAAGCGCAAAAAACGATTTTGCTCTAAACATTATTTACGGACGGTGACTCACCAACAGCACCCAGAAAAATGTAGGAATATAATCTGGCTTTGGATTGCTGTCACGCCCACTTGGCTATCATTGACCAAATGATCGTAAGAAAATTATGAGTGGAAGCCATTTGAAGGATATTAATATGATCAATTGAAATGTTGCTAACTCGTGCCAATTAGCTCCGAATTGTGTAACATTTTGTCATCAGTGCGTTTAAATTAACAAAATATAGCAACGAAGTGAAATTGATATTTGCCAAAAGTCGATGATCATAATAGCAAATGGTTAACACTATAGAATATGTTTACGTAGGCCTATAGTAGTCAACACGCTGAGCTGAAACCGCAAGACCGATATTCGATTCACATTGCGGTTTCCAACAACCTTCATGCATATATGATATATCCTTACAGCATCACTTATATTTTCTCATCAGAAGATACCTCACACATAATAATTATAACACACAAAATCTTTTCAAAAGTTTTCACTAAACGTATCTCATTACTAGCTAGCTAAACATATCATTTATCAGATTATGGTGACGTGACTTGCAGGGATATTGATGAGAAAGTTATGATGAGATTGTGTTTGCTAGTGCGGTGCAGTGCAGTGTTTACTAGTGTATCATTTATCACATTGTGGTGACGTAACGTGCAAGTATATTTATGTCAAAGTTATCATTTAAATTATTATTGAGATTGTGTTTCCTCTGATAAGCCAACCAAAAAGAAACAAAATCAACATTGGTCAGTTTTAGGTGTCATGTTTGTTATCTACGTTACCAGACTGGCAAGGGTAAGTTATGTTATATTTTTCAGCAGTGCTACGGATTGCGAAAATTAACCAATTAGTTTTCAGTTCACGCAGAAACTTATACTATGAAAATATGGAGCGTATATTTGGTTCCTTTACAACATTGTTTTTCCAACAGATTCGGAAAGTGCAAGATACTTTACGTTTGTTCGTACATTTGAATCATCTTGGAAACTCTATCAACACTCTTAAATCATACCATATTCATAGCATCACTCTTATCAACTAATGTCCAGACTAGTGTTGATGTGTGTGTTTTTTTTTACTCAAACGTTGTAATAATAATGTAATTACATTACAGTGGCATTTTGGATTCATTGAAGAAGTGTATAATTAATTATCTGTGATTGAAGTGCAAAGGTAATAGAATATCATTGCAGTTGTTGGTAATTGAGATATACACACAAATGTGTAAACACACATCAATCTCTTAGAAGTAGCATTGATGTCATGATGCTGTAAGAAATTAATAAGTTATATAGACTATAAATGTCGAAACTAATCATTTGCTTTCAGTAGTAATGGCGTTCATAACCTTACAAGCTTAGAATTTAGAGGAACGGCAGACTTATAGTTTACGTCATGTAATAGTCCAAATATTTACGAAGGGATAAGAATAAATGATTATTAATAAACAATACCAATAATTATCAACATTATTTTTTGAAGAAAATGCTTGTTAGTTTATCAAAATGTTTTTTTTTGCAGACAATTCGCATGCATGCAAATTTGGTCATAAATTAGTGACAGTGAGTGCTTAGCCATGGGGGCGGAGTTTTTACTCATTACACCTAAATGCTAGTTCGTTATCTAAAGCCAACGGTTCAGCCCATATGACAAGTCCGGATGTTGATAGGTAACTGTTTTTTTTCGAAACTAATAACCATCGGTGAAAAAAGGGGGACGGAAGGTTGTGAAGCAAATTATATCCACAGCGCTTGTGTGTTGCATACTCGGCCATTTCTGTATATTTCAGAACGTATGCCTATACATAACATACGTGATCTAAGATTACAATATTGGTTTTGTCGATAGAGTATGCTACTGCTACGTGGTTTTATAGTTTCATTCATATTACATCGTCATCATCCATCATCATGATAATGATAATATTCTAAGTCAGGTTATAAGATGCAATATATGAATAGTTATAGACTCGATAAACTAAAATGATATTGAACAAATCCACGTGTTTCTTTAACAATACTCGGGACACTATGTACCATGATTTGTCCACGTCTAGATGCATTGTGAGACTGCGAAGGTTGTGGGTTCCGTTTCCTCCACCAGTAATCTTTACTGAAGATTTTGCTATCCTGTCCTAGGACGTAAGCTAATACTTGGCCATCCAAATACTCAATTTATGTCGCATTATAGCAATTAATCCAAACGTCATGAATTGTGTATGTGTTTTGTTCAGTTATCTGTAGACGACCTTGATAACATCTATTCTGATGAATCTTCCCACAATTTCTATTTTAAAAGGTTTTTAAAGATATGAATAAACAAACTCAAATTTTCACGCTCTGCTGCCGCAACATTCATTTCCCATGGCATAATGCACATTTCTTTTACCGACGAAGTTTAATGTTGCTCATCTAGCTGGTTGAAAACAATACCAAGTGAGCTATGTAGATCTAAGACTAGGTTACACGTGACAATGACAAGTACGGCTGCGTATAAACACTTTCATTAGTATTGCACATCTAACCTGAGGCGCTAACTGGCAATAAGCTTCTGTTAGTTAAATGTTTCAATGCTTGGTTTGTATTGCAATGGAAGCACTATTGGTTTAATAGCAAAAATGACCTTTCTATATTTGCTTTGAAACGAATGTCAGATAAAGCCCGCAGTGTTTGTATTTGAAATCGTTTAATCAGGTCGATTCTAGCTACTCAAGTTCATATTGAAATCAAAACAAAGTAGAATGTGCTTCGTTCATAAACATGAAAGGGATTACTTAATCCGCAATTAATGCATTATATTATCAGCTGAAAATTCAAGGTGTTGTATGAAATGTTCGTAACGCAATAAGTGGCCTGTTACCTGAGAGGTGTTCGTTTGAGGTATAAATCAACCCACACACAACTTTCGTGCGGATCGTTTTGCATGAAATTAACAATGATGCGCTCTACAGCGTACTGGCATGTGATATTTATAACTGGTTGAAGGTACTTAAACAGCCTTACAACTGGGTTGGAAATAAGGTGATTGGCAGACGTAAATTACGTCCCATAATGCAATGTCTTGGAAGCAGACGATTTGTGTCTTTTACGAAATAACTATAGGCCTACATATTAATAAATGAGAATATCTTATATGTAAAATACATAGCCGACGTAGCCTATATAGTACATTTTTCATACAAAATACAAATTTACATTTTTTATATCTCGTACCGTACCGTACGTAATATATAGGTTTCTGCTGTATATTTTAAAATTGTCCATACAATATACAATACATTGTAAACAGTAATTATTGTATAGTCTTGACAGCGTATTGCATTTTGACGGTGCAACAAATTAAAAATAACTCGTCTCCCAGGGGTGTACATGGTTTTGTGTGAGCTAGATGGATGGGGTTTGCTTGGAGATTACATAAGTGTTTTTATCTTCGATACATACATAGCTAGCTAATAAATAACACAAAAAGGTGTAGTAAGTTAGAAATTAATGTTTAAATGCATCAGTTTTGGACCACTCAGACAAATAAATGATTGTAAAACACCGCTATGGTAGACAAAATATGCCAAACGTGCAAATAAGCGTACATTCATAGTTCTTATTTCTTACTGTCATTGTTTGCACAGGTTAGCAGCTACCCTTTATAAACAACAATACAAATAATCCACGTCTAAAAGCATTTTACCCTACGCTTAGTTGACACTGGTCACTAAATGTGTATGTTAATAATTAATGTTAGGCCAGCACGTGTCACTTCATGTGATCGATTCTGGTTAATCAACGTATGCACTATGCATGCAGCATGCTATCTATATCCCACAGTGTGAAGCTCGAGGGACGTTGAGGTCTCCTTCCATTGGGCCGATTCCCATAACGCTAATAACCTTTTTCCGATAGAAAGAAAGGTAATTACGAACGATGGAAGTTTTGGTGCATTTAAAAACATCTATGTTACCAATGCGCCAACAGAATGTAGCTTATATATCTGCAAAGGGCAAAGGTGTCCCCAGAGCTTCGAAAATTTTGGAATAACTTTTACTGGGAGGCAACTTTTTAATGTTGGGCCTACAATATATGTAGATGATATTTTTTACGCTTGCGTGTGTACACGTCTGTTGGCATAATGGAAATTTAGTCAACCCCAACGCGTCGAAGCCTGAAATCTGATGGGGCACAAGGAGAACATAGTTTTTCTCAATGGGTCAAAAACTTTCTTGCCTGTGGTATAAAAGTTAAGTTGGCACCAGCCACAGCATGGTACTACCACTACATGGTACTCGGCAGGAGTAGGCTAAGTGCGCTGCCACGGTATGGCTCCATGTCTACATGGTACTCGGTAGGAGTAGGCTATGTGCGCTGCCACGGTATGGCTCCATGACTACATGATACTCGGCAGGAGTAGGCTATGTGCGCTGCCACGGTATGGCTCCATGTCTACACGATACTCGGCAGGAGTAGGCTATGTGCGCTGCCACGGTATGGCTCCATGTCTACATGGTACTCGGCAGGAGTAGGCTATGTGCGCTGCCACGGTATGGCTCCATGTCTACATGGTACTCGGCAGGAGTAGGCTATGTGCGCTGCCACGGTATGGCTCCATGTCTACATGGTACTCGGCAGGAGTAGGCTATGTGCGCTGCCACGGTATGGCTCCATGTCTACACGATACTCGGCAGGAGTAGGCTATGTGCGCTGCGACGGTATGGCTCCTTGTCTACATGGTACTCGGCAGGAGTAGACTAAGTGCGCTGCCACGGTATGGCTCCATGTCTACACGATACTCGGCAGGAATAGGCTACTAAGTGCGCTGCCACGGTATGGCACGGTATTAACATATTACGTCACGACATTAAACAGGTGGTCGCAGAACAGTTGGTCCACCACCTGAGATAGTTCCCTTGTGCTGGCGTGGCTACCATACCTGTACTTCTCTGCGGCTGTTGTAGGCCTACGTGCTGGACGTCAAGTACGCGATACCATTGTCGTTTCACTTAGTTGTTTTTATTGCAAATCACGTTGGTTGCGTAGTTACATCTATAAACTATAAAGCACGTACTCTATCTGTACCAGAGAATTGATACTCCGACTTTTTAGACCTCGTCGATTAGTAACAAAATTGTGTAGCTTTACCGAAAAAATTATCATTACTGAAGTATGAAAGGTGCACACGAAGATCACTTTTAGAATTTGTTGTTTTGCGTCGTCGTCTATGAACGCCCGGATCCAAAATGCTGCCTAGTTCCTAAAGATTTACAAATAAAGACACTGATTCGTCGTACATTTTGTATTATGAATGTTTAAAATGACAAAACAGTTAAATCATAATTGTTTTAAAGTATATGTAATCAAAATGTACATATATCGAAACAATTGTTTATAATTATTTCAAATTACAACCATGCAACATTCAACACGTCAAATCAACGTCAAATTCCTCCTGAGTCCTGAGAGCTTTCTTGATTATTTGATTTGTATAGTAGCTATTTTGCGTTTCGATACCTAAAACAGTGGGAATAAAAGGTATGGTACATTCAATTCAAAGATATCATAATTATTTTTTTGTAGGTGCAATCAAGATTCCCGACTTCATACGATCTATAGGCGTCGAGTACGTGTTAAACAAAATACAATGACACTAATACAATCGAGATAACAATCCATTGTTACTTTGTCGGTGTTGATAAACCAACGAAATGGTTATACACTATTGTAGCATTGTTGCAATAGTGATTGACTTACGTTCATGTGTGCCATTTATGAGAGAACGTATACCAGAAAAGATATACATTCCCTAATCCTTGTCTTGCATGAATGTTTGCTTTGTAAAATGCAGTACTCATTGATGATCAGACCAGGTCTCCTCCGGTCGAAAAGCTATTATTCTTTCTCGTTCTACGTTTTATAAGTGGCGCACAAGATATCTAATACCGCTAAGCTAATCCTACTTCAAACTCAATGGCTAAACCCTCCTGCATTCTACTACACAGTGCATCATGATTGTTGTATCGAGTGGGCCCGCATCACGCATGGTTGCAAGTTGAACCGGATACTACATTCAAATACGTTATCACTATGCACTGATGCAGGTGTAAGGGGGAAAATTTAAGTCATGCTCCCAGTGGGGGGGGGGGGGGGGGCTGAGCTGAGCTGAGATGAGATGAGGGAAGCCTAGTAAAATGGAAGTTAAGGGGTTAGCGAAAGGCAACGATATGGTAAAAATACTCTTGACACTGAGTGGGGTCAGTTGTAAACATCTACTATACCAAACAGGATTATTTTATTTACATTTGTAATATATATACATCATATACTTGTAAAATTGTATGATGCATTTTGGCTTTTTATTTTTGCTACAGACTAACACACATCCATATATGTTATATGTATATGCACATAAAAGTGTACTTCTACTCTGACAAATAAATTCCAAACGATTATGTTATGATTATTGTAACGTTACTGTAGAGTAGAGGGCTGGTAGTTGTGTGACAAAGAACAACAAAGGGTGCGGGGGCTAGAATGAGTGATATAATTAGTCTTACGCCCCCATACTAGTACTACGCACATGTCTTAATAACCTTCGATCCGACCGGTTTCCCAGTGGGTTACTGAAGGCCATGGCGCTGTTCAAACCCAAGTTTGAATCTCGGATACATATAAATTAATTAGCATACATACTTGGAACGCATTAGTGTGAACCTCCTTACCCCAGGCTTGATCTCTTTTATAATTCATATTGCATCTTCTGAGAACATGGATGCTGTCCGACATTAAATCATCGGTACCAACACAACATGATTATAAAATAAAAAGGTGTGTTGAATCGTCTGGTCGTAGCTGCCAAGGATGGGACGTTATGGCGTCGAACACAATGAATGACAGCGCAGGAGTAAGCTGCTATGTGCGCGTAGCGAACTCACTCAGAAATCACTAACAGTTTTTGGAGGGTATATCCAAAGATTACTCAGTAATCTTTGGTATATCTTGAAAGTGTAACCAAAAGGAATACAAAATGAATATTAGCGAGAAAAAAAAATCGGTGCCAAACAAACTGTAAAAAACATAACTTCAAAATTGAAAAATAAACTTTCGCATCTATAGATATTTTTTTCTTCTAAAAGTTTCTTTGAGAAAACACGATCGAAATGTCAAAATAAACTTGGCAAGAATATTAAATGCCACTACACAGGAGATCAACAGTTTATACAAATTATGCTTCACCCACTCTTTCCCTGATACGTGTACAGTACAAAAACACGTTAGTTTATCTAATGATAGCGAAAGTATCTTCATTTCTAAGAGATATGCAACCAATAAAAAATCTGTATTGATTTACTGATTGGTAGCTATTATTTTGACAATCATACTATATTTAACTTTGTCAAGTCTAAGGGCCCTATGAACAGCCGAGTTAAGTATAGGATTTGTTTATGGTTGCTATGGAATTGTTTTATTACATGCTACTTTCCACAAAAAAAGCAAACTCCATAGCAAACATAAACAAATCCTATACTCTACTGTGCATCGGTTGTAAGGTGCTAAGGTTGTATTTTAGATGCCAATAGACTGGAGTGGGATAGAATCCAATTGAATAGCGTGTACCATCCACGTGATTGAAGCTGCCGAACGCACTAAGATATTATAATATTGTGTGAGTGAAGAACAGAGTTTTTAGATTTGAGTGAGGTTTTTTTTTGCAGCTTCAAAACGAAGAAGTAGTTGTTGGGCCCCCGGGGAATTTACCATAATTGAATTTTAATATTATACAACCAGGTTATTGTTTCTCAAGATTGCTTTTCTGCTCGGCAATGATCACGATCTGTCGACACTGGCCATGAAACTGTATCAACATTAGCCTTGTAAAATTGTACTTTTGTGCAGTTTTCATAGACTATAGCTACCTTTTGTAAGATGGAAAGAAGTGGATGCGAGAAATCGTGACGAGAGTCTGAAGTAAGACGATGGAACAAAGGATGGTCAAGAATGAACGTTTTCAATGGATTCCAAGTGTGTCATTTCACTATACGGTACGACAGTTCTGCGATATTCTTGTCACAGAATTAAATAATATGAGGTTAATTAAAATGTGAATCAACTAAAAAGGCTGCAACAATATCTCAAAACTGGCCAATGTATTCAAAGTGTGTCATTTGACTACGGTACGACCGTTCTGCGATATTCTTGGCACACAGTTAAATAATATTATGTTATTTAAAATGAAAATCGACTAAAATGGCTGCAACGAAATCTAAACACTGGGCAAAATGAATACCGATATTCCTGCCCAGGGACTGCTACCTTATCGCGGTGGGCAGGTTTGTGTGCTTTGATGATCCCGAGAGCTATGCCGGCGGAAGCGTATGCTTCTGGTAGGGTCACCCTAGCCGGACTGGTCGAGGAGGAGGAGTCAGACGAAATGCAGTCCACACCCCAATCCCCTTTCCTCCCCCTTCCCCTTTCAACCCAGCCCTCCTATTGGCCCCTTTCCTCCAAACAGCCCCCTCTTTCATCTTCATATATCACCCACTCATTGTCTCGATTAGCCTCGTTGCAAAAATATGAGACGTTAAGCCCAAATAATCAATCAATCAATACCGATATTAATTAAAGTTGTCATCTCGACGAAGACTGTGGCCCATTCAATGTCGACCTTGGACCTCAGATCCTCGGTGCTCGTTCATATATCATAATATAAATCGCTGTTGTGTACAAGGAAATGCAGCATAACGCACGCGAGCACCTCCAGAATCTACCGGATTGTCACGTGGCCGCCAACTAACTAACTAACAAACAAACACAACGCGTTGTTCACGGCTAATAATAGACGCCCAGCCTGTTGTTGGGTTGGGGGACATGTGTACAACTTGTGTTCTTTCATTTTTCTTTCACACCTCGCGGCCGAAACACTTGTGAAGATGAATGTTGACATGCGTGATGAGTAGACGTATACTTGAATGTTATAATTCATATTATATTCCTAAGCTCGAACATTAGATAAGCAGTTTGTTTCCATTTGAATTAAAACTGTAGCTAGCTAGCTAGACACGGATTCGAATGTGTCACATATTAGGCATACATTTCCCACAATACGAAATCGATCTCATTATTTAAAGTCGATCGATGAAGTGAACTACCCATTCAATACAACAACTAAACTATTCAAATTAAATGGACATGAAAAAATACTTTTTTTTATTCTAAATTATGAATTTCAAGAATTATTACACGTGAGTAGCATTTAATACTGAACGTATTGAAATTATATATTTTTTTAATTAATAAAGTATATTTATAGTTTCTAATTTGCGTAGATTTGAGGTAAAATTGACACACCAGCGCAAATATCTCGAAAACGGATTGCGTTCGATCATCTTTTTCAAACTTATTCATGTTAGTCATGAAGTTATCTACATTTAAGACGAAAATTTGTTACAATATATTACTTTTTGAAGGTGCTACGCAAAGTTATACGATTGAAAGTGTAGGTTTTTGTTCAGTTACAATGTATAACATAGGGAATTCCAACGCATTTCAACACTCAATAAATAAAAAACTAATAGCGGTAGGTGCATATTTTTTTCTACAATATTCACAAGCTTAATCTCAACTTGCAGTACATACAATTTGAATGATTTATATTACATGTGCAGTTATCATCGATCGACTTTAAAATAAAGAGTAATTTACAATTTTATAAACGAAATATACGCTTATGTATAGCGTGAAGGTCTTGAAGCTGTTGAACAACTTTTAAGTGGGATTTTACCGCATCATTATCTATAATAACAATTAACTTGAAGTGTTTTTCCCATGCGTTTTACCAATTTACGGAGATAGCTTCAGATTTTGTAACGCATTACGGGAACCGGACATTTAAACTGGTAACGATCCATTCACTTTTGACTGTACTTTTTCTCACTTCCAACAGCAAAAACAATAACAACAGCATATGTGCTCGTTTTGGCCGTGGTAGAATAGTCCACGCTCTATCTGCCCTACGAGGTGACTTAAAAGTGTCAACGCTAAGTAATAACATTATCACAACTGAAAGCAACATTCAAGTGTCTTCAGTACTTACCTATAGCGATGTCCAGTATGATAATATATCGCAGGAGTCGTATTGTGTAACTTTGTATTGTTTGTATGTTCTGAGAAGAATCATTATGATTAATTCGATTCTTATATCGAATGCATTATTAATTAATGTTTAACGTACAAGTGAAAAGTACGAGGAATTCATTCAGGATAATAATATACAACACAAAGTTATAGAATATGGCTCCCCTCCAGGTATAGGTTATTAATGACCATGTAACTTAAACTCAATGTAACTGACTGCTCTCTACTTGCCAGGCACTGTAGTAAGTGTTGTTTATTCTCACTGCAGTATAAATACAAAAAATTACTGTGTAATAATATGTGTATATAGGTGTGATGCATCAAGTGTGGTGGGCTGAGAACAAGATTCGTAGAGTTTGAAAGCGTAAGCTATGTTTTCGAACAGTACTGTAAAGTACTTTTTGGCTAGGTTTAGGATCTATTCTCAAGGTCCCCTTGAAAGTCGCAAGTAATTGCTCTTGGCAGCAAAGATTTTTCTTATAAAACAAGATTATACGCTTGGCATCCGTTAAACCAATACAAATAAACCCATGTCCAAAAATATTTAAACCACGGGCATTGTTGTCTATACTCTTATGTGAGCAACATTTGTAAATCAGTTTTATAACTGAATGTGATGGACATGTAATAAATTATAACGTACAAAATGCAAAATATAGACCTACTTAAGTTCCATTATGCCATCAGGTTGATACTCGAAAAAAAAGGCAATAGTCAGACGTTCCTTTGTCTCCACTCGCTTCACCATTCACTGAAAATGACGAAAAAGTTGTCCCTTGGTATCTATTGTGTTCCTCTGTATATAATTGAATGGAAAGTTCGATCCACTTTTTTCACCAGGTCGTCGAGGAGGGTGAGGTAGTGGAAGACATATTTTATCTCGAGATTCGAAACCATCCTACAATTTCAGTAAGAACGGCCAATCTAAAATGGTTCGCGAAACGATTAGTTTATAACGCGATTGGTTTAAACCTAGTTTGGTGTCTGATGGAATAGATGGTATACGTTTCGTTTACTTCGTTTTTGTCGACTTTGGATATTGCCGCCGTGGGACAGGTTACCGAAACTGTTCAATTGTTTACACCTTTTACACTCTACGTCTCACTGTAGAAACGCCCAAATCCACAATACCCAAAGGTGGAGACAAGGGAATAAAAACTTCTCTACCTACCTTTTCCTCGTCCCAAAAAAACTACAAACAGATTGTAAACGATTTAATTAAATTATTCATTTCAAGCGTCACATTATATATTATGTCTCTTGTACGTTTACATTCGCGTGCGGCGTATGACATTGGATCTACACGCGCATGAGTTTGTTGCGAATACATTGTTCGAGTTTCGCAACTTTTGACCCATCTTCAAACTGTTGTCAATGTCCTGAGGTTACTACACTACTGCAGGATAAAATCCTGGTAAGAACATGATCTCTATGTCCATTATCAAGCTGAAATTGTTGTATACACAAAAGACGCTTAGCTCAGAAATCAGCAGCATGCCGTAGTGTGTATGGCGTAAAAAATTAAACCGGTGTGCAATTTTAAGGAACTTTATATGGGCGAATTTACATGTCTACTACAATAACATCAGAAAATGAGTTCAATTAATCTCTCCGCGGTCATAAAAAAAAACAAAACAATGGATGCTGGTTACTCGTGGACTGTTTGTATAACTCGGGCTAACTGTATAAACTACGGACCACGATGCTTGTAGTCCATGAACGTCCATCGTCCATCTACATAATTCACGAGTTACCCACTTATATTTAGTTTCGATTAACGTCAGTGTATGAATATTTACGTAAATATCAATTTTCATCAGTTCCCTGATTTCACTACCTTTTCTGTTCATCCCGGTGATGCCGGATAACTAAAACTTGTTTGGAAGGTATTTTAGTGTTCGTAGCTGTGAACAGAGTTTTGTTTGCTCGAGTAGCATGAATCTGCATGCGCACTTCTTAGGTTCCCAAGAACTTATAATTTACAGACTATTGTCTACAAAATAAAAAAACAGTTTACAACTAGTTCATTCTCATTTCCGTGCTGTACCGAACCGATCTACAATAAAGCGCAATATTCCACTTCTAGCCTATATTAGAACACAGGGCATGTAGCCGCCGCGCAGTATTCGCTATCAGCTCCCATTGTTTCCAGCTACACGTTATATTATAGCTTTCCTGAAAGGTGAGTATCATTCAGTCATGAAGATCGCAATCGCGTAATGAAGTGCGATGTATTCAACATTCGTCATTCATCTCGGCGAGATTGGTCCTAAAACTAGTTAACTAGTTAACCTTGTAACGACCAGTCGGTATAATTAATTGGTGCACTTGTCCTCACGCGTTATCTAGCTTAATACTCGCGTCCTTGTATTTACCTGTATATGTTCGATCGGTATAAACAACTCGCTCCAGCTTCCGTTTAACCAGGGTCGCTGTGACCATCTCTTAAAGATACATTGTCAGACGCATTAAAAGTGTATACGACCTTTCATCTAGGAAATGATTACACGATTTCCTTCACACATCAGGTTCTAATTGCTTTTATATAAACATAATACTTATTGCGTGGAGAAAGGTACGTCGCAGTCGCAGATACACAACATACGTTTTTATGTGGACTCCAAACAAACGTTGTTGACTGTCTTTATATGACGCCGATTAATATGATAGTAAATATGTTTACAAAGACAGGGAAATAGTTTTACGCATTATTCGCGTGAATTGACGCAGGTTCTGTGATTCTATTGGGATTTCCTGGTATTATACATAGCTATTAGTACATACTATGCATTTGATTGAAGGTATCTTATTATCTCTCAAGCAATAAGACAGTTCTTGTGAATAATAGAAATAAGGTGTGATCTTATTGAACACTAAGGTTTCTTCTCTCAGGATGATTGTGACGTCTAAATTTTGACATGGTTTTAACTGCACACAGTTACATACACAAACACAAAAGATGGGTGTACATTTTCATTAAATTGTTTTAAAAATCATGAAAATGCTTTATTGCGTTATAAAATTCGTATAACTTTATTACCATGGTTATTTTTCTATTTGGCTTGTACTTTGTACTGTTTTCTATTTTTATGTAATGTACATTGATCGTGCTTTTATTTGTACGTCCTTAAGAACTATTTTACGTCCATATAGGTTCACACACAGAACACACCAAATGCTAAAAATGAACTTCCTGCGGCAGAACTTATTCAAGTTATACACACTGCCCTTTTGGATAAGGCGTAATGTACGTTAGTTTAATTCGACATATTACGTTACATAGATTTTCTTCTGTAAGAAACTTTCTGTTTTACATTTTCAAATTATTTTCAATGTTTTCTTATCCCTCATTAAACACGTATTTAGCAAATTATTACGAAAGCAGTAATAACTTATTTTTTCAAGGTTGTCTGGTGCATTTTTTAACCTTATTAATTATTCGTGAAATTACCTTTGATATTCACAAGATACAATATGTTGAAACCCGTCATACCTGCTGGGCCATATATACCGTTTAGAACTAAAGTGTGCGTATATATTCATGAAGTGACTCAACTGTATAAGTCCGAGCCGTCAGCTTAAAGGGCGTGAATTCTAATTCACGTCCTCGTCGCAATCATCCGCTCTTCATTTTAAACTGTATAATTGAATTAGCGTTAGCCACAAACAACAACAAGAATAGAAAACACAAACACTAGGGAGACAATGGGACATCGTTAAGAACTATCTCACCCACAAGACATCGATCGTTGTTTATTTCGACCTTGAGATTTAAACTTCGATTATTTGTCTCTACCAACAAGATTCAGAAGCGTGAATCTGTGATCTGTCTCGATCCTCAGAAAATAACTTTCGGTTATAAGACACATCCCGATCATGTAACAAGGTTTATTAGTGTGATCACAGTTTTGTGTTGTAGAACGGTAATGAGACACAATACTGACAAAACGCGTCAAACCAATTTAAAATGACAGATTACTTTCGGTAAAACGAAAAGACTGTTTACTATTGTAATTATACCAGTAAGTTCACTCGCTGAGCTGGTGGGTAATTGGAATAAGGACATTGCACCGTTTTTGTAAAAATATAATTACATTAATTATATGTTTAGCAGAATAGCGGAATGTCTTGTGTGAAGGTTGACTCTATTTAACATAATTATTTTGTTATGTTTACAAGTTCAAGTCACACCCTGAATGCAGTAAACACAACTATTGCACTTGGCATTGTAATATTTTACTCACATTTCATTGTAAAGTTGGAAATATAGAATAAAATGATTTTGAGTCGTTGTACAAATCAATGATTATAACGTGTAAAGTGAGGAAAGGCTCATTTGAAATACTATCGATCTTACAAGTGCAATGTAAGTGGTTTTAATTGTGCAAGGTGGGTTAATAAAAATAAAATATAGAAAATAAATGTAGAAAAGTGCATCTTGCAATTATAATTGTATAAATGCTAAAGCGCAGACCTCCACTTACTAATTTATTTAAGTGAAAAAAAAAAACAAGGGAATAATACAACTAAAGAGAGGCAAAGAGCACCAGTGCGCAGTAATACGAGCATTATTTTAATTTATTTATTCTTAAAAATTTTGAAGTAATTTCTATAAACACTTTTTACATTTTATTTAATCGTAATTACCATATACAACCGGACAACAGTCATCAATATAGCATAACGGAACAACTATTATTTCAATGTACTCATGAGTATTTTGTAGATAAGCATTTGGCCAGACTCCCCCCACGACACAGTAACATATCTCAGTTGTCCTGACTTCCTCTACCTCCGTGCCCTATGCACGTTATTACGAGTCTGACATCATTCGTTCACTCCAGGCATTATTATTCACAGGAAAGTTCTTAGAAGACTAATTAGCATCGGATTATCATCTAATTTACGTCAGGAATTGGGCAAGCCCGATGGCATATCTGACTACAGTACAACAATGAGCGTATGTTCTCATCTACATGTACATGCGAGTACCTGTATAATGTTTGATCTTGTTTTTACGAAAGGGATAATTCTTGATCTGGTGGCAACTTAGCAACACTGTCACTGGTCACGTGAACCAATCAAAAACTTGCCGTGTGTACACTGATTGGTTCACGTGACCTTCCGGTCCGGGAAAAACGTGTTGCCGTGTTGCTTTGAAAGCGGCCTTAGCATAGAACTGCAGGCAGAGATACCCTAAACCGCTACCCAGACGGGGGTTTTACAATAATGATTGAATATTATGATTGTATTATTTATTTCTAGAAATCAACGGAAAGGCAGAGAAGGAAAAATCGTGGAGATCTGTTTCAAACCAATTTACAGATAGGGAACATAACAAATATTATTTGTATATGAACTGATTGTAGATTGCTTGTACGGTAATAATAATATTGTAGCCTCATACTTGTGTGTGTACCGTAATTAAGATATCCAGTTCCTTCATTAGGATAATCGCATAATTACATGATTAAAATGTTTTCTTATACTTTTCACATACATTTAAGTGGAGTTGTGATCATGGAATGAGGTAAAAAGTAAAAACAACTACCTTTATGGCACAGGCTTTACAGTCTAGAACTATTTAGAATTATTATTCGTAAAGCCAGTATAGTAGCGATGTCTGTGTGAACGTCGCGTCTCGCGTCAGTTCTATGCCCTTCAAAGTAGTCGATCCACGTGCGTTCAAGTTTATCCGCTTCAGCTTCCGTGTGACTTATTTTATACCAGTTGCATCGCCGATCCCGAGCTCGCTGCCGTTTATGGACGCATTTTCCTCAAGGGAAAGTAATCATTTTCCTTTTAAAAACATGTTTCTACTGATAAATGAAAGATACGTGCAAGTATAAGCGTACTTGCAGACAGAATACAAAGAAGTACATATAAAAGACGTTTTACCTTAAATGTGATCGTAATATCGAATCACATAAAATAATATAATATCACATATCACATACATATCACACAATATCACATGTAATAATAATAGTTCGTCAGATTATATATCCTGCGAAACTATTTGATCTGATTGAAGACAAAACAAATACAGACGATTACTTGTATTCTATTATTTATTTTCACATTACACAATACGCATTGTGCATAATGATGCACAGGTAAAGCATAATCGGGCAGATCTCACAGCCCCATGATATCCAGTCTGCCCAATCAATTGAACATTACTTATTTTTGATCACCTAAAATGAAATATTTAGTAACAAACTTACAATCATATCATTCGTGGGAACGTCCGTAGTATTATTTGTATTGTGTATTATTCCCCGAGACCTTCAGAGCACTCGTGTGTACTTTTTGCATGGCTACACCCATGTGACTGTTTGCTCTTATTCTCACACGTTGCTTATTATTTTATCAGTTTCACTCTAATAAAACCCAGCGAATAATATGCATCATTCACTGTACGTCCGCACGTGGTTTAGCACAACCCACATTGTCTGCGGGGCTAAGTGGTGGACAAGGTGCAAGGAACAATGCAGCTCGACTGTAGCCAGACAAAGAGTATGGCTGCCTGCTAAACGGGACGGCTCCACCTTACGGAAGTGACTCGATTGTCTCTCGGTCTCGAGACTCGACGCCGGAAGTCGTCTCTGTTTCCGGGGTTCCCTTTGACTGGAGTTTCGAGATGAATAGTATTGCGCGTGCGCTGTTTCATGGCCGTGGCTCTTTCACGGTCGCACTTTCTGTTACAAGCCCACGCCGCTATGCACCCGGCCGTGACCGCAGAGCCCTGAATCTGAACTGTACCAATAATGTAAGTAATTAACCGGAACTGAATTGCCCGCCGCGAGCTAGACAAAGCAGGTTTTCTTGGCAATGGGTCGGTTGTTGTGACTCTGGAATATTTACAATAACGTGTATTTCTATAGACATGATATCAGTACTCTCAATATGTGCACTATTGGCCTCATTGAGTGTAATGAATACCTGGGGTCGAGCTGGACCCTGCTAGTTTTCACAGAGCCTGCGAAGAGGGCGTAAGAATTTAATCGAATTTGTGGGAAGATACAGAAAACAGATATTATCAGGGTCTACATAGGATAGCGAAAAAAAAGTAGCTGCAACGTGCTAAAATAATATTATTTTTCTATTTTTAATTTTTGTTCTCAATCACTATACAAAAATCATAATAATATATACATCAAATTCAAATGACTATCTTTTTTTAATTTTTGTTCTCAATCACTATACAAAAATCATAATAATATATACATCAAATTCAAATTACGGGCAGTGTATCAAAATATGTTCTATAACTATACTATTTATAATAATATGATTTATTCATCGTAGTTCAACTTGGTTGGTTTATTGCTTATAGAATATGTCTAGTACGTTGGACGTGTGTCTCGTTTGTTGTACCCGACACTGTTATCTTTCCATCACGCGTTTGAAAAGTGATCCACCGCTGGTTTCAAAATAATCCCAAAAAGTTGGTACTGTTTCTTTATTGTTTGAAAGTTACACAGTTATTTTCTTATGCAACCACTAATTTGCAGCCTTGACTTGATGTGTGTGTGTAGGCCTAATGAAAAACAAACAACGTGCAAACAAAAACAAAATGCAGGTGGCTTGGTCAAACAATGGTTGATAAAATGTTCACGTTGTCTTTTCGTGTGGACGACTGTGCACGGATAATTGGAAATAACAGTATTGTACGTAAGTATATATATATATATATATATACACCGAGTTCTTAATTTGGTTGTTGTGCCGTTAAGAAAGAGTGGACAATATGGATCTCGTGACAGCAAATAACCACCTGTCCTACTGTGCTAAAAGAAGACCCAAAAAGTCATAAAAGCTATTTGAGAGATGGCGTTGTATTGTTATCAAATGTAAGCTGGTAAATGTTGAATTTTTAACGAGATAATAATAATTTAGTTCTCTGATCGAGTGGATAAACAGGCTTCGAAACTAAGTGGAGTTTCTGTCAACGTTACACACCAGTGCATTCGTCCATGGCACACAGCGAAAACGCGTTATATTACAATTGACACTGTAATTTATATAATTAATAGTGTAAGTGTGTAATTTGATCTGTATATAATTGGGTGTGATTTTTAATATTATAGATATGTGTGTCGTGCGAAAAGAATATTAGCGTCGCATTGGATTCTTAAAAATCAATGGTGTTTCATAATCGCGCACTTTTATCAGTGTGTTTGTCAATCAATCTTGAATGTCTGACAATGCAACTGTCGAAATTGATGCCACTGTTTACCAATCTAGGATTGGATTCCTAGAGTGGATGCTTATATTTTCAAAACATTTGTGTATAGAGGTTATTTTAATAATCGCAGCGTGTGAATATAGGCTACATACACATATACCCTTGTTATACTGGGCCGCGATTCTGAATCGGCGTCGATAAGTTTAACCCGAGTTTTAGTCGTTAAAAGAAGTCAGTGAGCCAATCACCGCCTTGCATTCGCCTACTGCAACGACAAAAAGCATGCGTTAAACTTATCACGGCCATTCAGAATCGTACTGCTGAACGGTTAGGCTGCCTTGGTGACCGTGGTCGATAAAGCGTTATTCTGTTACATCGCGGCTCCTAGAATCCAGATTCGAGTCCTGTCTTAGCCATGGGTGTGTTTTGATGTTTTTTTTTATGTCCGTGCATAATGTACCCCTTCTATCACTCGATCAAAATATGAGACTTATTTTCATCGACATTTTCTTCGTTGAGTTACATTTTCAAAACGTTGCTATATCGGTAGCAAAAGAGGAAAGAGGCTAAAGACTCATTTTGATTTCGGTCCCCAGGTCATGTATACCTCGCTCCAAGCATGGACTGGAGTAAAACGTGATGTAATGTAAATCTGCATGGTAATAATAGAAGCAACTCACGCCTTAGGTCTCGTCAAGAGTGGGCCGGGATCTTTGTTCAAGGGCTTTTCAGTTTCGTATTTATACACCCATTTATGGAAACCGTATAACAGTAATCAACATATTATTATGCCCAGCTGCTTTTGCCTCAGTAGACAACGTGTTCGCTCATAGCCCGGTGCCGAAAACCTCTGCTTATCAATATATGCACATAATATACATGAACAATAACACTACTTAGGGAAGCCTATGACGTAACCGGATGTGCTCAAGGGGTTAAATCATTTACCGCGACTGGGCCGTTGGCTGTGGACTATAAGAAGTGTGGGTAGACAATAACCAACTATGCGACTCCCCCCCCCCCCCCCCCCCCTCCCCTTCCAGCCCCTCATGGTCACGAGACCCCTTCCTCAACTTTGCCCCCAGTAATTAATTTTGAAAGATGCTATGTTCTTTCCTTGACCCGTTTCTTTCGGACAAGACAACTGAATTTCTTCTCTATTGTGAGTTGAATTTCTAGTTGAATAAATTTCTCGTTTACATTAGTGCATGAGAGAAACGTTGCTTTCAGGTTATTTAGCGAGCGAGCCTAAAAGTGCATTGCCAAGAGTGTTTGTTTGTTACATCGTATCAGAGTCTGACATTGACTACTGTGATATACTCTTAGTGGGACATGTTGTTAGCCGTGTTGGGAAACGTGTCGTGCATGTTATTGCCTGCTCTACAGTGTACACATCGTCATTCATGACTTGTTTGTTTTTCAAGTAGTACACATCGCACTTATACATGTGTTGTGTGTGCGTATGTGCGCACTCTATCTTACCAAGATAATGCCTAACACTTTCGATTACACGATTAAAATACAATTACCTGTATGTTTAGGTTCGTGTACTGAAATTAAAATGCTCTTGTTTGTTAAGTTCCCTTGTGTAATGTAGGTACTGTAATTTACAGTACATAATGTTAGTAAAATAACGTGTTTTAATTTATCTTGTTTAATATTTCTCTATTGTTAAATTGAAAGGTATTCATAATTGGAGGTAATGTTTGAACAAGTTCACTGGTGTTAATAAATGGTTCGATGAACTTTTTCTGGTTTTTTAATGATTGTCGTTTCTCTTGAGTCTTGTTCACAGCCACAGGCACGTAGGACAGGTCGGGTTATTCATAATGTGTTATGCTATACTGTCTGTAAAGTGTAAACGTAATGTTACTTATTTTAATTACTAGAAATCAATAAAACAATACGGTAATGGTTCAATACGTGTTATGGCATTTTTTTAAGTGAAAATACGTCACATCTCATTGAGGTAATCGGACTTGTAATACAAGCACACGGGGAACGATATAAGTTTTCTTTGTTACATTTTATTAATCATTTATGAGGAAGTTTGCCTTGCTTTGAAGGGTTCTCTATTTTCATCTTTCTGACTCATTTGTATGGACAAAGTAACAAGTCATAACGTATTATTTTGTAATTAATTGTATTGCTGTCCTAGTATGTAATATAATATGACTTTGATTTAAAACAAATGATATTCTGTGTCATAGTGCTAACCTTTTCGTAAACACAGACACTTCAACAAACTATTTTATCATCGATTTTTTATAATCAATAACCAACTATTTTTAATTTACACGTTTCTAAGTACCTTTGTGTATGCTTCAATTAGCATGCCTGTTTGTGACAGCCAATCAAGTGATTTTCCCCGCATTGTCGTCGATAGACAAAGGTTCTGTAGGACTTGTAGAAAACAAAGAGTGCTCGTAGCTCGGATGAAGCTC
The DNA here is from genome assembly GCA_945910005.1 of Isoperla grammatica. Lineage (NCBI taxonomy): Eukaryota > Metazoa > Arthropoda > Insecta > Plecoptera > Perlodidae > Isoperla > Isoperla grammatica. Next base: position 33,148,889 of record OX246737.1, on the reverse strand, counting down.
CACTGGAACAATGGCAGCTCAAACACAGATGCAGCCTTAGAACATGAGGCTCATCTCACTCGCAGTTTACACACCTGTCCACATCTTGACATCTATTCTCTTTTTTTATTTTAATTAGAAATCATGAATGGGTAATAGTTCAACATTTTGTTTTAAGACAGTATAATAGAGAAAAGCGAAATGATATAACTCACGCAGTGAAATCTGTTGTATTTACTTCACGAAATCTAGTACAAGGTTCTGGGTTCAATTCAACTGTTCAGGCAGTTATTTATTTGTTTACTTCTGAAATGATTTAAACTATTGTTTAATTTTGACGGTAAATAACAAATAAGCATTCCAAATTAAACGTATATAATATTTTTATACTAATGTCAATGGTAACATATATGGTCAGAAGCATTATTTGCTTGCGCGGTTTGTCAAATGGGGTAAGAAAAAACTTATGTGCCTTTGTTTATGTAGGCCCGCTATAGTTCAAAATTTGGGCTTTATATAAATGTTCAAATACAAACATTTTCTCTTAATATGGAAGCAGTTGAAAGTATCGTGTGACGGTACTTTTGTAATATATTTTCGTAGTGGCAACAATGTTGAGTGTCCTTGCCAAAATAAAAGAATATAGAAAACATTAACATTCACTTTGTCAGAGGAGCCTGGAGAAAAACGTTTGTGTCGATGTGTGTGGGAATCGAACCAGTGACCTTCTGGATGCGAGTGTCGTGCACTTGTATAGATGTGACATCGCAATGCTTTATGAAAAGAATATACAGCTTATTAGTTGTGTCATAATCAAGGGTTTAGTTATAGAACAATGCATTCACTCATTTAACACAATTAAAAGTATTTGTTATGACTTGACAAAAAGACAAAGTATACGCTTAGCCTGAAGAATAAAAAATTACCATAATTTGGTTGGTACACGTGCACTTGACATAACGGTGTCGTTGAGCAAGAAGTTTCTATAAGATTCCAGTAACCAAGGTGAAGTGAAGTGAACGTTATATCACTATAGGTTATTTACTGCGTTTGTTTACATGTTAACACTGGGCTCCTAAACGCACCCGCAATTAGCGCAAATTATTCCAAATTGAGCGCAAAATAACCATTACCTCTAAGAAACTCTCAACATGACATGTTTGAACTTGTTACGTTTTACTTGTACGTAAACTACTGCCGGAAACATATTTTGATCTCGTGTAAGTATATGCATTTGTTTTTGTTTATAGAAAGCTTATCCGTGTATGGTGTCAATAAAGTGTAGTAAATACAAACAGAAATAAGACTGAAGACCGATCATGAACGTCCGAGCTTAGTTATATTCACCATGGGAATAGGACCTAGACAATATATTATATATAACGTAACAACAATGGTTTACAATTTTTTTGGAGGGAAGCATAATATCATAAATACGTCAGCCCACAACCAATGCAATCACTTCGTAGACCTAGTATAGTATGTACTCAATTGTGCATATGGTACATCTATTCTTAACTGTAAAAAATACGTTACATATTAAGTTATATGCTGCCGTACGCAATCACTATCAGAGATACTGGCATGTTACATTCAGTCAATAATGAATTAGTTTATATACCATTCGTAACCCATTAGGAAGGCCGAGAAAATAATCATAAGCGTCAAGGTTATGCCCCCATTTTGGTAAAAGTAAATTAAAAAAATGTTGTCAGTTCTCATTTATATAAAATAAAATTTATAAATCATCCCTATCTAAAAATATCTCGTTTATTGATGGGTTATCAGTATTTTTAATTGGTATTGACTTCTATACAGCTAGATCTGGGCAGTATAGCTTCGTAGACTTAAAAATATCCGTAGAAAACTGTTGTTTCGCAAAAAGGTAGATTTACTTTCAAATGAATTCAATTCAATTATTTCAATTCTCTTATTTTTGCAGTTTGCATTTCTTGAAATAAATAAAATGTCAAAATTCAACTGTGCCTCTTATAGACTACTATGGACGTACATTCTCCTCGGTATTTATAGCGGTTGTCCTTCACGGAAATCACGGGCGTCGCTTGTTACCAACTCCCAATGATAGTCATGCACGTAATTTGATCTATTTTCACATCTTTAATGGTGTTTTACAAGTTTTTCAAACTACGTCAATTCCTCTAGTGCTTAGTAATAGAAACAAGCTTTGTTTCAGTTTTTATAACCGTTTTAAACGACGTCGCCAGATTCAGTGGCGAACTTAACAATAGCCTACACTGGCTTGTGACATTCAGTGCATGGTGCCCTGCTCTGACAATTGGATATTAAACCAATTCACATCGTTCGTATGAGGACTCCACGTTGTACAGCTTACACTGGGGCATTCGAGCACTAAGGAAAGGGTATTCCAGTATTCTCGCAGGATTTACGACAAATACGAAAACCCTACAGTCAGGATTGCCGATAGCGGGGGTCGTACCAAGGCACCTTCCGGCTTTGGGATTCGTGCGTTAGGACCGAACCCACACCTTCGATCGTAGCACACGAACTGTGTCAATTTGTTGTCTGTGGTGGTTGACTGATATGTCGTGAGACTGTTAGTTATTAGCGAATTCTATATTCAATATTCATTCTCGCCATAATAAGATCTCTGTAGGCCCTACTCTGTAGCGCATAACAGGCGATGAGGACTGTCTGTGGAGTTCTGGCAAACTCCTTATATAGATAGTGGGAGGTTTATATCTAACCAATTCGAGGAATAATTATTTTGTTTCCGACTTCTGTGTTGAACGCCCACATAGAATCATCCACTTCATCACTTCGACGGGTGAGGGGGTAGAGTTCCACGAAGTAATATATGATCAGAATCTGAGACTTGCTTTTGCTACTAATGGCGGGTGGGCGGGGGCTTAATGAACTAGACAACTCCTGTCATTGGAGGTAAGAACACGCGTACTGGTATACCCAATGCCCACTTCTAGATAATAATACCTTGTCTACACGATTTAAAGTAAACAATTCTATTGAAGTCAAGTGTTGTTGATAGAGTGACACGATGTACTTGGCCTTCTTATTATCTTGCGAGGTAAAATGACAATATGTGCGCGGATAATTATGTATACACTTCCTGTTATGTGTGATGATACAATTGTTAGGTAAATAATAAATGAGGTGGCGCTGTATGCACAAAATAACTCTATGAATGAAATTTTCAATTTTGTGGAAGTTCACCTTATTTTTACACATTGCCGTAAAATTAGTGTACTTATAAAATAAATAAATTATTGAACGAATGAATTAACAAATAAATTAATACAAAAATGTATGAATAAGTGAAGAAATGAATAAGTGAATAAATAAATAAATAAATAAATGAATATTTAAATCAATAAATAAATTGAAACACCTATAGCTTTCGTGACCCGGATAAATGTACATTTTATTAGCGTAATATGCAAAAAAAAAAAATTGTTCCGATACTAAATATTATTTTAATGTATGCAATTGTTGCTGATGGTAAAATGAGTCTTGTACTTTTGTCAAACAAGCATGGAAAAAATAAAACTCAATTCATTCCTTGGAAAAGGAGCATATAATCGAACATGTTTTTTGTAGCTGTTATGTATCTTGTCCAAACATGGGCAATGCCTAAAGGTCTATATCCACACTCAGTTGGATATATTAGCGGATGCGCTAGCCGTAGACATATTAGGATCTTTCATAAAAAAAAGATTTCTTTAACATTCTAAATACGATACTTTTGATCTTAAAAGGAGATGTTATACTGCACTGAGAAAGAATCAACAATATCATATTCTGATAGTTTGCACAGTAGTATTTGAAGGGCAAACAAAATGCAAATATGCGTGTAGATTTTTCTAATAGTTTTAAATTGTAAACAGTCATGAGCATTATGAAAATGATTAGATCACTGGATCAATAAACCTTAAAATAGCATTAACGTAATTGTTTTTCTGTTCAGAATGATCGATGTTGAGACATGCACTTTGTGGTACATGGGAGATACGTCGTTAAACACTAGATAATAATAATAATAACAAACAACAATCTGCCGAGCCACAGCTACTTCTTTCTTGGTTTGAATCTTGCCGAAGGTATAGATCCCATTGCCATTGGGCCACTAGGCACTTTCACACCATTTCATGTGTTATGTCGGCTAGTAGCTTAGTTCATCACTTCATAAATAAGCCCATAACAACCTAGTGATATGACGTGCCCTCAAACCAGCTTGGAGTTCGTTATTCCCCAACTAAATAAGTAATTATACATTCTTACGTAATGAGCGCCAAAGACAATAGACATGTATAATTATTTACTTTTTATTTAGCTATAAATTATAATGAAAAGGCACAGCAAATTACAGATGCCCTGACCTGTATTTTCAAGTTCGAGTTACATAATTTTATAATTAATAATGGGTTCTTAAAAAGTTTATCGACAGAACCGAATATATTCAGTATTAACCGTATTTTGGAGTTTCTTGCGATTTATATAGAACCAATAAAATAATATATCGAAGCATCTAATAATTGTTTGTACAGATAGTTAATGTTTTCTGACAATGATACTAGCCTATAGTTTAGATATTATAGTAGTTTAGTTTATATTGTTATTATTCCAAATAACGATTAAATTAATAATAATAAAAAATAAAAAAATTAATAATAATTCCTTGCTCATAAATATATACATAAACTATTCATAGTTAGTTGATACAATATAGTTAGCTTATATAAGTATTGTACGTATTAAGATCATAGCTAAGAATCAACAAAAATGTAAGATTTGACTGGTTTATCTGAATTCACAATAGCACAAATAATAAGTTTTTGATCTATCCTCACTTGTATCTCCAAGTGGAAGTGCCTTCAGCAAGCGGCCCTAATTAAGCCCAATGCTTACTGTACAACGTGTACATGTTGTTCGTTTTGACTTTAGAATCTGTTCATTTGGCTTGTGATAAATAAATATAGTGTTTGGTGTGATATAAAAAAAAAAAAAAAAATTGTCTCCCCTCATCGCTTCATCGCCACTTCTTCGAAACGTTTATCTCTAAAACGAAATGCTTAATTAACACGAACAACTTTATACAGTCTTGTCATTGATCGAATCAAACGTCTTATTAGATCCACTCGTCGTGTTTCCCGTTCGTAGAAGTGATTCTAAATGTTCGTTTTCATATTTCGTCCTTCCAGGAACTTGGTTCAGCTCCCGGGATACTAAGAACGGGATTGATATAGAACCCGTAGGAATCCCCTTTTTATTGTTTAACACTGGTATTAGGGTAAACCTCGTACCATCATCACTCCCGTGTATTTACTTCTGATAGTGTAAGCGCTAATCATAGAAAAAAACATCCTGAGTATGACGTACAACTAAGCTAACTAGGGTGATACATACTTCGTTCATAGCGTTGTGTGTGATGTTGGTTGTTAGATAGTAAATATTACTGTCGCATTCGGGAATGCAACAAAATTAATTAGGCTACACACCTCAATGATGGTCATGCTCTAAATACGTTCAGGAGAACTTGAAACAAAAGATGTAGTTAAATATGTTAGTATTATAATATGGAGTATTGTACGTTTGAGATAGAACCAATAAAATGTATCTAAAGCATTTGATAATTTCTTGTACAGACAGCTCCTGAGAATGATCGGGCATTTTACAGTAATACGGGGGCTTCCATTATTTTAAACGTGTATTGCTATTATACTATCGTGGTTTTCCGGGTATAACCATGTCAAAAGGTGGAACCAATCCAACGTTTTTAAATTTAATCCAACATTTTAGTAAAATTATAGAACTTCAAAGTACTATGTGGTATTTGCGTGAATCCGTATTTAGGAGCACACACATTTTTTAAAATTCATTCATGGCGTACAAGAAACTATGTGGAAACACGACCACACAAACGATCAACCCACAGCCACGATGTGCTGTGTCCGTAGATCATTTGCACCGATCTCAACGAAACACTCTACCCACGTTATCTTATGCCTGTACCACCACGAGAAGTCCCTTATCGGTGTTTCAACTCAAATCTTGACAATTGTAATAAGGTGACAATGGCACATTAACCTGATTAGTTTTTACTCAGGTTATTGCACCATTGTATAAGGATATAATAATCAAAGGATAATAATTGCCACTAAACGCATGGCTGAGCCCGCTTGCTTAATAACATTGACCACAATGAGCTAAACCTTGATAAAATAATGTGTTATATTCCACAGTGAGGTATCGTATTCCATTAGTACGTACAGGTATGCATCAGTTGTAGGCCTAATCATTGCCCGGCGGTCATCGTTGCGGTGTTGCGTCAGTCGCACTGGGAACACCTGCTGTGTATTCAAATAATTATATTTGATAAGGGGAAGTCTTCGCGGTGGTTCATATACCTTAGATACTCAGCCTACGCCACTGGTAATGTGGGTTCGAATCCTACATGGGCTTTTGAAATTGTCCCTCATCTCTCTTGTCTCTATTCTATTAGCATCCCTTAGGTCCGAATTCATCAAACTTTTTAATCGGCCGATTTACTAATCTCGTATTGGCTACCATGGTTTCAACAAACATTACATACAAAATGCACTGTGACTTCTACCGGGCGCCATTTTTGATCTCTGATTAATAGAAAATCGCCGGATTAAAGTTTGGGGAAAAGGGCTCTTAGTGTCTAGAATAATTACAGTGATAGAGATGTAAAGCAACACAAATCATTATTGTTGTCGTCGTCGTAAAGATAATTTCGAAACGTATTGTCAGTTGACATCCATTTGTCTAAAAACTTTTAACAAGACAAAAAGCTGCTAGATGTTATCAACAATTTACAGGTGATTTGACTGTGGCAGACCTAACATTGTCTTAAAATTAAATATCTCATTGATATATATTCGCCCTTTACACCGCTAGTGACGTAGTTTGTCATGTAGAATACCCCCCCCCCCCCCCCCCTAGTTTGCAATTTAATCTATTACCACTAATTTTATCACTTAGCAAGACTGACTTAATTGTTTGACGATAAATGATTGCCTACGACTTTGGTATTTATGACACAAATTTGGTCTTGTTTGGAGGATGTTATTTTAGTCCCCATAGCCATCGTCGGCCCATCAGCTCATTCTTATAGTAAGGTGTACGTGACACAATAGCAATTAGTATACCGAACTGGATGATAAAACTATGAACGCATGATTCCCTAGTTGAAATCAGCCCATGGGCGTTGTTTCTTTGTCGACTCCTTGTTAATCTATGAAGAGACTTTCTAATCCCACACAACAAGGCTAAGCTTGACGTATGAAGATGAAACCACGTGGCGTCAATGGCCTGACTGAAGTATGAGCCTTGAGAAACTACCGGGCATAAAATTATGAAACATGTATAAAAGTGGCATCGTTGTACAAGCACAAGGGAGACGAAGCACCCATTTTTGCATATATTTAATTACATTGGTTGGGACTTGGGAGACTGTTTTGTCCTTTGTGACGGTGACGATTTGGCTACCTGAGCGTTCAAACTGTTTTAAATGTTTTATTGATATAAATATTCAATTTGATGTTACTCATAAAATATATTTACGTTTTATGGCAAACTTCTAGTTGCGAGGGAGATCCTGTCAATCATATTTTGGGCTCCCTTAGCCCGTGGTCTACACAAATAAATACCAATGCCGATGTGGGGTGCGGCCACGGAGGGGTGCTTGGTGTCACACGTAGATTTCGAGGACCCTGATAAATACATAATAATTTAATCTGCTGTTTTTATGTGACCATGTTCTGACTGCTGTTTTCCGTTCCAGGGCCACCAAAATGACACTGACTGCTGCCGAAGTAGCTCGCAAATCGCAGAGGCCATACCGTTACGGTATGATCCTGCTTTGTGTGGGAGCGCTTATCAACTGGCTTGGTCTTGCTGAGAACTATGTTGAACCTGTACGATACATTGGAGTAGCGTGTATCATTGCTGGGGCTCTGCTCATATGTGCGGCCATGTGCTGCTGGTTACAGCGTCCGGCGCTGGACCCCACAGAACAGGTACTTACCACAACTACCCTCATATCACTTGGAGGACGCCATTTTGTGTAGTCAATAAAAAATTACCTAAACAACACCTGTAACAACTACAATATTTGGCTTGGAAGTCAGAACAAACATGTAGCAGGTTTGATTCCATCCGTCAACTATCATGATTGATTGATTTATCATTTGACCGTCGTCTTGGTCAAATGCTCAGTATTTTTCTTTCGACAAAATTACTTCCCAGCTATAAAACCCAATGTTAATCAACCTAACAGAAGAGCGTTAGCTGTGAACATTACAGCACTCACGTGTCTACTTTGTATTTGACATAGAAAAGTTGTATTTTGAAAAACTTTATTGAAGCTGAAATTGGAAATACTATGTTAGACAGCATTTGTGTTATGTTATACATGCAATGAAAGAAGTTTTGAGTTTTCGTTTTCTTTCCTCTTTCCAGTTTGAGCAAAGGTGAACAAACCCTCACCCTTCTTTTGATAACAATTCACTATCTTCCCTCCTATGTTAACATGACATACTACTGTAACTGTAGCCTTATCGCGGTGATTTTATTTCACCTTTTACCGATGTTATCCTTATCAACCACAACCACAGAGTTTTGTATCATTTGAACACTCGATATTTCCTGCCCCTCTAATGCAATTGATAAGATAATAACAGTGCACTTGCATTTCCTCCATACTATTGTGAATCATGATGGTATTATGTCGAGACCTGTAAGGTCACACGACGACCGCCTGTTCTAGTCATTCTGTAAACATTGCTTCATCTCGCAGATGATGTGTAAATAACCTTGAACGCAGCATACCTGATAATGATGACATACGTAACTAATCAACTTGATAACGTCTGACTGATTGATTATATAATTGATGGGGTTGAACGTGTGAATATTTAACTTGCTCTCGTTCGTCTCTGGATAGCCTGAATAGTGTATTACTGCTACAAACAAAGTGATCTATTATGGAGCTTCTCTGTGACGTCACATAAATATTCTTTAAGTGCGTGCATCTGTGTTTGTGTGTGAACTGAGCTCAAAAGTGAACCTAGCAACGAGTTTCTATGAAAGATCGTTTTTAATTAACGCTCATTCATACGGTTGAAGGATCGTAGAGTTGTGAGTTTGCAGACTACAGTCGATTATTGTCGTTTACCCTTTCATAAAGCTTTTCTATACAACTTCCTTGTTGAGCTTCTATCTCGGCAGAAGTATGGTGAATTCCCACGGAAGTCACTGTGTCCGCTGTACTGGTACTACCTCTCGCCTATAGTACTAAGGAGGATTATCTTTTACGATTTCTAGAATTACTGGAAATTAATTGCAAACCTCTCACAGACAACCTTAACAAGTTTGTTCTCAACAAAACCAATACAAATGTATTATTGACCTACATGCCATCCCATAGATTACAATTATGATGTTTACTCCGCTGGAAGCAAAACTGAAGTAATGTTGTGCTTGATGAGTTTTGGAAATATTACCAACAATCTCTAGGACAGGTTTCTGGTAATTCACTACAAACTTCATATTTTGTATCGATGATCATCATACCTATATACAAATAATTAAGAGAAGGACTTATCCAGATGTTGTTTAGCAAAAAATAAGTTCCACTGAATTGTTTGCTATGCAAGTTACATCAGAAATCTCATACATAAAAAAGTATAAATAAAGTGGAATATAAAAAAAATATCGTAATCCCAGGCTACTTTCATCTCTGTATATGTATAATTTACAAATCAGTAAGACTTGTAGGTGGAATAGCCTTAAAATATATTTAATTCAGGGTGATGAACAGTCCACACACGGAATTTATTCAACGAAGTACGTTCTCCGGTAAAGCGTTGTCCCGAACATTTCCGAAGAACGCAGCGTTGCCAAGTAATCATTTGCTCAATCGTCTGTTCAGATGTGGTCGCAGTTCCATTGCACCTCATCTGACAACGCTGCGCTCTCCGGAAATGGTTCGGGTGTTCGCCCTGTTCCGTTGCGCTCCGGTTAGATTCATCAATAAAAGGTCCACCATATTAATTTTGAACTCGCATCTTAGTAAAAACAATTATTAATGGTACAATTTTCTTGAAAATAATTCCATGTGTATTGTGTACATAGCCATCTCCAAACAAATCAATACTAAGAAGTAAGTAAGTAAGTCGCAGTCTAGGAAAAGCGCAAGTCCGCCGAGCGTTGAACAACACAGAACGAGTGTTTTAAGTTGCCTCGCCGAGTTTTATGCTAGAGCTACGTTGTGTGAAAATTAACTGCAAATAGTTGGCACGCGGGCAAACAACACAACAGTAGGCCCGCCGCCCTGTACGTTATACGGGCGTGAGTGTCTGGAAACTGAGAATTTGCAGAGCTATTCTCGTTATCTTTTATGCGAGGAGAGTTACAACTATACTTTATTATGTTGGCGACTCGTAAACACTGATTGAAATAAATTGTTTTATTTATTACTATTATATAGGCTAACGACAAATACTACATAAGTAAGTTCCTGTTTTACCAATAAATGAAATTCTATGTTAATTTTCAAGTTTGCTTACCCCACACACGACAATAATATTGTAATAAAAATACACCCTTCCCACGTTATACGTGTTTTCATGCGGAAGTCATGTTAATACCGATTCAAGCGTACTGTTTTTGGTTGAATTAACAAGTTCGTCTGAAAGCTTATGGTTTATTTACATACCGCTCTGACAGTAATACACATCACTCATCGGGTAGGGTTACCAGGGGTGAAAGTCAAGGGTGTATTCGTTGGATATTAGAAAGACAAGCCAAACACTCATACAGCCAATAGTTCACGATTCAGTTTCCGTTCATCTTTTTATTCAATCTTGAATCCAGGCTGGTAATTGGTAAACTACTGCCAACAACTGCATGTACTTGTCTATTTTAAAATGAGCTTACAACAAGTGGCCGAACTTATATTCCCTAAAACATTGAAATGTGTGCATATTTTATTATATTCCCGCAAAAACAAGCAACTTTTCGCAAATGTAAAAAAAAACGAAATATTATATTTTTTTTGCAGTTATATCATCATATCATATTGTCGTTATGCTTACTTATGCAACGTAAGGTGCAATTAGAACAAAATTAAGGTTCCTTAAAAAACACATACATACTCTGTTTTTTTAATTATTTGACAAACAAACATATAAAGTACAGTATTGTTCAAAATATTATTCATATCGCTGCTAAAGGGGAAAAGGGAAACAGAGAAGAAATGTAGTTTGTCAGAAATCCCATGTATTCTCTCTAAAACCTCTAAATACTCCCTAAAACATATCTAATAGAGCTAAATACTTTCTTACAAGCTTGCATTTTTGTGTTGCATGTGAATACATAAAAACATGCAAATCCATAAGAATCCGGCCGTTAGTTATGTGTAAGTGTACGTCTAAGTGTAACTTTAAACCTGGCAGTCTCGATTGAATGAAATCAGTATAAATGACCGCGTTCAACTTTGCATTCTACACTGAATCCACACAACAAGCATGGTTATATTGTTTAGGATACATAGATTTGAAGGTGCTCATAAAAACTAGAAACTAAGTGCAATTGCATCAGTGTATTGCTTGCTATAGACGCGACGTTGAATGAGGAAAGTACAACAGCTTGCACAGTGTAATGCAGGGTCATACGGACACGGTGTTCTTGAAGAAAGATTCCTTTCAAGTTCCATCTCGCTGATGTCATATTGCTCGTTAATCCGTGTAGGCCTATATACGCGCTTACGTCGTGACGCATCCGTTCAAGTAGGTACCGTTCTTTATACGTGCTGGTGCATTTCATTACTAAGCATGTTGGTTCACGCGCTTACGTCGTAACGCATTCGTTCAAGTAGGTAGACCGTTCTTTATACGTGCTGGTGCATTTCATTACTACGCACGTTGGTTCACGCGCTTACGTCGTGACGCATCCGTTCAAGTAGGTACCGTTAGTGTATGAGTTCTATTCTATGGAACCCTTGAAGGTGAAGATCGTAATGCGCAATTTTCAAATTACAACGGATTTAAATATATATTGCCGTGAACACTATTTTGTCAAAAGTAAGAATACAATTTTACTTCAAGAACATAGATTTTCTATCGCGATCATATTTGCATTATAACACAAATTGATGACATATTTAAATGTTGTTACTTATTTAAAGTGATACGTTTTCCATATTTAGAATGTCAATCCGGCCGCTGTAACTGTTGCTCGTGCTTGCATGATCTCAACAGGTTGCCAGACCCAGTGCGCGAGACATCACAGGCAGCCTTGCCGACATTCTAAATCGATTTTAAAAGTTATAGATGCGAACTTAGCGTGCGCGTTGTGCGCAACTATGACCTGGCGGTGCCTAAAGGTCACAAATTGCCGGCTACACTCAAGCCCTCCAATTGATTCGTTTCAATTGCACTAATTTAGGTTGCATAGCGTGTTGAGAGGGAGTGTGCTACGTTTAAAATGTCGCCTCGTGGTTTTCGCGTTTCACATGCGAGCCAGGTCCGAGTGTGTTAGACATAATGATGAAGACATTGGATGAGTAACACTGCTGTATCACTGCTATTAATGATAATAGAAATCTAATTTTTTTGTTGAATGAATGTTTTGATGTCGGATCCAGTTTGTCACTTGAATTTAAAATCTCACATAGAATTGTTTTCAGTGATCAGTGATCACATGCTTGGGAGACCGTAGCGCATCGTAAAACACATTTATTATAACAACCGAAAAACGTGAAATGCATATTCCTGTCTGTCTTCTGCTATAATAATGACCTGATCAATCACTCAATCAATCACTAACTCAATCAATCTATCAATCAATCAACGAATCAATCTATTTTTCGTTGTCCAATTGTGATTTGTAGTGATATTTCTAATATCATTCGTTTTCCCGTATGTTTCTTATCCGTCAATTTACCTCTGTTTATTCATTTGAGTATTCTTTTCACACGTATTTACGTTCTCTCTTTATATTGCACTTTGTTTTATTATTCTGGATTATGATTGCTACATTTACATTATTTTTGTCAGTCGATTTGATTATGGCTTTCCTTGTATAGTTCTAAGCTGTATTTAATATTTATTATCGGTTGTAAATCAGTTTTGTATAACTGAGTAGGAAACACAATAATTAATAAGTTCATATATAATATACAGACTGTAATAAAATTGTGTTAACAAAAAAACAGTGATACTAATTCATTATGAGAAAACGACCCAGGAAACGATTCGCAAGTTCAAGTGTGATCATTTTTCATTCATCCAACTATTTCATTTAATTGTTCTATAAAGCTTTGTGTATAATATTAATTGTGCACGCACATTTCAAGATTTTAACTGTAAACACAAGCGCCCATCTTTCATAAACTAACTTTGCTGTAACGAACGCAATTTATTGTACTGCTCAGTGCTCACCCTTGAACTGCCGAACTTGACGGTTTTTTCAGTTTCTTCGTGATGTGCTGGTCGGCAGTCCGGTCCGCTTTGTAAACGGTTCAGATTTTAGCCTGATTTCAAGGAAAGAACAATTCTTCGATTTTTTGTGCGTGACTTTTCGTTCTCTTATCTCAGTATTCACGTGGAACATGCGATCTTTTGTGCGAGATTCTATTCCGATTGCTAAGACGCCGATTTCGGACTTATTATTGTTTGTGACAAACATTATCTTTGATCTATCTTTAAAAAACAAAGAAGATAACTGATGGAGACACGAACTTTCAAAGAATAAATATTATTTTTAGATGACAAATCACAAGACTTGTTTGTCTGGTCTTCATCGCACAAGAATGGTCACGATTGTGATCAATTTGATAAGATCGCGCTTTGTTATTTTCTCACGCACCCAAGTTTATCAGCGCGGCCATGTCCATTACTTTCGAGGTTATGTCGAAGGGTGTTTCGGCTATTTGCATCTACAACTACACTTCTGTTTAGTGCGACCAAGTTTCAAGTAACATATTTGTGTATTACCATAACAAAAGCAATACCATATTTTTTATGTTCGTTATTATTTATTGCCAGCTTTGACGAATTCTGTTGAAGCACGTCCATATAGGCACAACGCGTGGCCACGACATGAAGAACCATGCAATCCTATCAAAAATGCATTAACCGTTTGTATAACATAGTTTTGTTAAATTAATTTTAAATGTTACAAACAACTGGTTCGTAAAGAATTGTAAAACAATGCTACTAAAAGTACCAGCACGCTTGACAATCTAACTCTTATCTATAAATATTCATTAAATGGTTTGTAAACTAATAGTCTGATGGGTTAAGAGTAAAAGAAAGAAAATTATTCGTTCCCATAATTACTTATGATTGCAGAGAAAATGCATGTACAGTCTCAAGATTTGGATGTGTGCAAATATACCGATACCGTTTTCTGGCGATAACGTCACTGCCAATCATTTACGTTGTTATTATCTGCAATCGCTCAAGCATACGTCCCATTCTAAGGGTTCCAATTCTCATGATGGCGCTGCTGGAAATATTTGGCTAATTACGTAATCAAGCAGTACACGTGTTTCAACTAGTGTGATGCTGATGTGTCACGAGCTAATGTGCTTTATGTGTTCATGAATGACTCATTAGTCAAATCATTAGTTCTTAGGAATGAGATCTGGGGAACATTCCAGAAAATGACCGGGCATGGCCTTTTTTCTTCATTCGAATAATATTATAAATTCATCAGAATTCTGATAACGATAATGCTTCCAGTTCAGAGATTTGTTATCCACTTACTGCGAAATTAAGTTTGTGCAACTGCATGGACCCTCCCTGACCCTAAGTATCTTTCTACGACAAAATTCTCAGTACAGTGCATTTTCTTCTTTGTTTTTGTTTGATTGCCTGAACATTACTATAAAGACAAATTACAAAACACGTGGTATGTGCGGAAGTTTTCGGTTATGTGTCGGTGGTACATTACCGCGTAATTATTTAATAGCTGGCCGGATCCGAGGGTGGCTTCCCTTGTTTTAGAATTGAGACTATCCCGGCTCGCTTCCATGGCATAGGGAAGAACCCTACGGTGAAAAGCAGGATCATGATTATGAAACAGGACTGGTAGAGCATGGTGGAGTAGTGCCACCGCGGAGCTCGGTAGCCACAGCGCGTGCCACACCCCCGAGGCCTCGCGTGGTGCCACAGTACCGTTGATGCAAGTGTCTGCCAGTGCCACAGAGGTGCCTGTGTCATTGTCACAGGGGCAACGCTTTACAAGACGAATGTTCACTCACTGGAACAGTACAAACATGTCTTGTCCAAGATAAGGGAACATAGTCAACCTCGTATCACGATATTCAAACAGTGTGACGTCAATGTATGTATAGTCTCGGTTCGGGTACTTCGTGTCACTTGAGACTGTCGTGACGTCAATCACGTGATATGCAGGTGTCGTATAACCCCCTCACACCCTCCGCGGACCCTTCGCCTCACTCATTGGTCTAGACATACTCTCGTGTCAGCACTCTGCTACGGCTCTGCCTCTGACGTCACTGTATAGTCTGTTCGGGTACTTGGTGTCACTTGAGACTGTCGTGACGTCATCACGTAGATATGCAGGTGTCGTATAACTCCTCCCCGGCTCTGACGTCACTGACGAACCTCTGTCACACGTCTCGTGTCACCGCGACACCCGTGACCTAACACTCGGCTTACTTGTCTATTTATACACATACATATTTGGCTTGTTGGTGTTTATTCTCGCTGACATTTACGCCACGCGTGGGGGTACGCGCCCCCCTCTGCCTAAGCCCTAAACGAACTATAGCGTGACTCACGCTTGCGTCAATCTGCTTTACGCGCTCTCGGCTGACGTAGCGGCTCATTCGATAATGGGTAACAAGAGTAATTACCGATCATGTGATGCACTGGGGAATTACGCTCACGATGAATGGATGCCAGGGCTTTGCAGGGACCGTGATTACAACTCTTGTGTATAACGTTTTACGTGTAGATATGAATATCAAAAATATAATGCTGGTTAACTTAAAATGAGGTTTGTTTACATTGTTTTCAACTATTTTTTGTCTTATGCATAATTCTAGATGTCTAAATATTTCCTCGCTAGGGTTTTTGCCGTTCGCGGTGGCGGCCTAAGCGTAAGCCTTCTAGGGACGTGGGTTCGAATCCCGTTTGTAATTGTCCTTCATCTTCATTCATCACCTCTCATCGTCTCGAATAGCATGATTGAAATAATAGAGGTTTAAAACAAGAAGAATCATCAAAACGCATAACCTATTTTGATAACATAGGATATTTTTACTAGTCTAGTACAATTATTTCTTTCTAGTTATTGACGAGATTTCTAATGATATGATAATTTTTTCCAAAGATAAAGTGAAAATCTAAATGACCTTGACATTTCAAACAATCCAATCGACGCAATTGAACTATTTATATCGATCCTATTCAGTTATACTAGGAAAACGCTCCGCGTTGACAGATGAGCGATTTTTTTCAATGTATCATCAAATCAAATAAATCATTTCTTTATCATATTACTCTTTTTTTTAAAAAAATACCTTTATAATAAACATATGATTTTTTTACAAGATGGCGGATCAAGTTACAACCTTATAACTTAAATATATATTATTTCTTGATATGTTGCTAATAAATGCACGAAATATTATTTAAATCCGTTAAGAAGTTTTCTTAAAAAAAATTAAAGCCTACAAGTTGATGGATTTCCGCATAATTGCATTCGACCGTGCTCTACTCAATAGGCTCTAATTCATAAACTATTAAACCTGTCAATGTATGGAATGTTTCATAATGTAGATACAGACTATATCTAAAAAGTAATATTAATTAATCATACAATAACCCACTTTTAAATCATAATAAAAGCTTTTTAATTTGTCGACCAAGTTCGTTGTTAACATTTGCATTTTGGCCGTGAAAGTCATAAAACATAACACGTCATTGTAGCCATACTATGCTAGCTATCAAAATTCCAAATACACAGTGAGAAAGGTCTGACTACGTAAGCCATTTCGGCAGCATACTATGTGCATCTTACTTCAATGGTCCGCAAATGCGAATCATATCGGTGGAACACTGTAAAAATGAAGAAATTAATAGCCGTAAATAAACAATATTTTTTTATAACATGGCGGTTGAAGCTACAATTTTGAAACTATTGTCAAGTGTTGGTACTATTGATGTGGACCTACATAGAAAAAACAATGTATATCCGTGTGTAAGTTTTAATTAGATTAAATTAATAACATAAAATGTTTTTCATTAACTCATTTTTTGTAGGTTGGCATCTTACGTCATTGTAGCCTTTTTATTACAGCTATCGAGATTCCAAATGAAAATGAGAAAGGTATGATTGCGTACGCTATTTTTGTGTTTACTATGTGCATCTTACTGCAAAGATCCGCAAATGCGAACGATATCGGTGGAACACTGTAAAAATGAAGAAATTATTGTTGTAAATAAACAATATTTTTTTATGACATGACGGGTAAACTTACAATTTTGAAACTATTGTCAAGTGTTAAAACTATTGATGTTAACCTACAAGTGAAACATAAATAAAATCCGTGTGTAAGTTTTAATTTAATTAAATAAATAAACAAATTTTATTTTTCAGAAATTAATTTTTTGTAGGTTGGCATCCTGACGAATTTTGCTGGTTATGTTAACAGCATCGAGTTTAGTATTCACGGGTGTTGATCGAAAATTTCAGCCAAATCCGTCAAGCCGTTTGACCTGTGCGCGACGAACAAAATTTGGCGAACACACACACACACACACAGACAAAGCGCCGATCGAGTTGTATGGAGAGATTCACTCCGCTTCGCTACGCTCATCTAATAACTTCTTTGCAAAGGAGGATAATAAACAGGATATCGTTGTTCTGAAATAAAACGTTGTTCGTGTTCTTGATAAACAATGTGTTAATGTGTATGTTGTCCAGTCAAACGACCTTGAGTCAAGGAACTTGTTGATACTAAGTAATTGTTTTACTTTTATCATGTTATTAATTATTTCTCATTGGGAGATTGAACACTGAAAATGGTATCTCAGCCACTTGTAAAGATAACTGCTTCAAATTTTGGATTAACCTCAAGTTGCATGAATAAAAAAATAAAAAAAAATAAAAAAAGCAAAAACAAATTTTTCTTGTGTTTTTTTTTTTTTTAAACTTTACATTCATAAACAATGTACCAGGGAAATGCTAAAAGTATCTCATTTTTTGCAAAAAAAAATTGAATTTATTTTTCTGTTAACGAATGTGCAATTGATACAATCAAAAACCGGATTTTCAATTTTTTGTTTACAACTCAAGTTATACATTTTTGATTATAAACATTATATTTTAAAGTACATTTTTCATGAAAAAAATGTTTAACATTTTTTAAAAATTAAACCAAACACTTTTTCCAAAATCCCCTTTTTGATTGTCTGCATCTCTATCTTGTTTGTACACACACAAAACATCAATGCTCTTAGTTTATTTGTGTAAAAGTTTTAGCGAAAAGAATTGTTAGAAACGTAGACAAAATTATACTGAGATAAAGCCTTGTGAAACGCCGATTTGCTCGCCGTAACATGGTTTAACCGCTCACGCTGCTGCAGCTAACATTTTTTTCAACACATTAGGAAATATTGGATCCAATTACTACTTTGTTTAATGATAAACAAGGAATCAATAATCAAAATGCAAAAAAAAAAAAAAAAATCAGGAATTTCTCAAAAATCGAGAATTTTCAGTGTACATTCCCCTTAGCTTAACAGCTAACCTAATAACACTGTATGAACGAAAAGTTTTTATTTACAATCAAATACATTATTTTGTACATACATAACAGTTGCAAAGACTTCCAATATAAAGTTGTCGTACAACAACTTCGATAATGCTTCCGTCACGGGTTGGTGAGCGGCAGCCAACCATCGGCCGTGGCTAATTCAAATACCTGCTCTCGTTAGCCGAGACCGTATACACGTCATTGATTGATGACGAAAGCGTTCCCGTAGTTGCTGTACGACAACTATAAAATAGAGTATACTTGTGTGTGTGAGTAGACTTGTAGTTTCATTTCTCACATAATGGCTATAGTTGAGACGATAGTGGTGATAAATTTGAGTATGGTAATTATGATGTTTATGGACTAGTGATAATAAGATGAACCCTCACTTACCAGCTGGGAAAGTCCTATGATGACTAAAAAGCGACACTAAATACCTGATTCATGTTGCGTGTCAACCGGAGGAGCCAACGATAGTGAAAGTACACTCAAAATACTGAGTTGGTGAATATTCATTACCGAAAAGCAGACATTAGCCGTAATTTGCGAAAACATTAAAAACGCACAAAGTTTCCATAAGTGGCCTGATGTGGCTTGCATACTTTACTTATCGGATAAGATCGTTCATGTTCACACTCGAAGTAACTCTGCATGAGCTCTTTGTGTGCAACTCTCGTCGTGTGAAAGCTGTAGCTTATGATGGATGTGAAGGACATTATCAGTTCAAGATGTTGGTCTCGATGCAACATCTTGTTCAAATCCTGAGAGTAGAAGGAGAGTTGTGTGTTCGTCTTTATCTCAAGTAAATACATGAACATGAGTAAACCTTTGTACGATGCCAAGTCGGGAATTGTCGTATGACTCTTCAGGTTTAATAAGTAGGTATACTTTCAAAATAACTGCGCTTCAGTATTGAACCGTATTTGTTAAATTTCAGTCAGTAATAAAATACTAAAGGGCAGCAGTAGGGTGTAGACCGAGGTAATGCATATTATTGTAACTCTTGACACATCGAGTATTATTTTGGTACAGTGCTGTGTTTGTTTTAAAGACTGTATTTACAATACCAATTAACTAATGCGATGTTCGTGCCTTCCTTCCTTCCTTTTTTAAAGACGCCTTCATTTGAATATTCAATTATACAGTAGTCGTGCTTTCCATTTTGTAGTCATAACACGCTATGCAATGTTTCGTTTGCATTTATCTCCAAGAATGGTTGCATAAGCCGTCAATAGACAATGCAGTTTAAATATCGGAAAGATAATTCTTCGTTCGAACTATGACCGTATTTCCGATCAATAATTGTTTATTATCTCGTTACGTTACGTTTGTTGTTAATTACGTAAGTGGTTGAATTGGTTATGGGAAGTTTTAGCAACAGCTATTAGTCCGTGTTTTGTCTACTCAGAGTCCGTTGCCAGCGTGGACTGTGTAGTGACGAATGTAGTCTTCAAGTGTTATTCATATTATCAAAATAATGATCATCACACCTATAGATGTCGTCCATTTGGGTTGAAAGATGTCCTGCATGTATAAGGGTCCGGACACACAATATTTAGGACTATGATGTTAATAATTTTAAATCATATTTAAAAAAAAAAAAAGTTCATCATAGGATTCCTTAATGTATTCATTAACAAGAGGTGAACATCTGTAGGCGTTTTCAAGCTGGTTGGGGCGCAGGTGCGGACTGTATCGAACCAAGCCTCGTAAGTTCATTATCCTTCATTATTGTCTACCAGACACTTACAGGGCAATTTAATTGAGTCTAATCAACAGACTATAAGCTAGAAACTGTGGAAGCACTTGACTGTGTTAACGTGCTTCCATTCCAACGACGAAGTACATTTAGTATGCACGCCATACGGGTGGTTGGATAATTGAAGATAATTGTGTTTCGTATGTATGCTGTTGCAGGGTGAACAGTGTTTTTTGCACTTACCTCTTCAGTTATGTTTTGATATTTGTTAAGGAATGTCCAAGTCAAGGGCTAGCGTTCACCCCATGACTGAAGGAAAATATGAATACCAACTTTTATAGTCAAATCGAACCATTAGTTGGAATGTGACTCCCAAAGGTTTGTAAAACCCTTGTAAAAGGCATCCAGTTCGAATTGAGCCTACAACTGTCACACCTGTCAGGTGCACACACACACGTGGTAAATAGAGTAGGCCTAACGTCAGCGTTCATGCGCGTTGCCCAAAGTTCACTTGATGTGACGTCATCCAGGTCCCCGGTGGCTTCACTTGCTATCCATGCCCATTCAGGTGACACATAACGGAACAATCTATGCATGGATAACGGAATGATCCCAGGCGATATAGTTCGCCTCTGACGTCACTCTTGAAGGATATGCATCGGGTGTAGGAACCACCCCTCGCACGCACGCATGTCATGTATACTGGCACGCAAAGCAGCTTGCTAGCACACGCACCATTACTTTAGACGGAGGATTCACTATGGAATTGAGTCCTATTCTGGGCTTCGCTCTTCGTGTTAGCCGATGAATTACCGAAGTTGGGAGTGAAAGAGAGAGTGAGAGGCGAACTTCGAACTGATTGAAAAACTGTTAATTTAGGCCCGGGTTTTCAATCTACGGTTAGTGCCTAGTTTGGCAGGTAATCAGCTGTCAGGTTACACAAGCTATTTTATTAACTTCGCGGTGCTAGTGAACTCTCACAAGCCGACCCAAAACTAAGCTAAAAGTAAAAAACCTAAAAGTTAATCTAATGAATTTCTCATCGCAAACTTGGATCTTGAGTAACTAATTGTTTTCAGGAGGACCAGTGCTGATCCACACTCGTACTTATCTTGGATATGGGTAACTTATTTTTCATAATTCTTTAGAAGTTTGGATTTTTTAAATCGTCGATCATAAATCTTACAATAGGGCTGATAAACTGTCAGGGTGAACCGGTAACATACTCAACAGCTGACGGAACATCACACCTAAAGTGTGGCGCGCGTACCTAATGACTACCACTTGCATATAGTTTCCACTAATGCGATAATAACAGGTGAACTTGCAACGGAACCGTCTGCGACATCCGACCGACGGCTTTCAACAGTCGTGATGTCACCAGGAGATGCGTTGCATGACAAACGTGTTGTCAGTCACCACAACAATGTCGATTAGGCTAAACGTTCGCGAAACAATATCTTGTAAACTTGCTAACTTGCTAATTCGTCAGATAAACTAGTGGTAATGCGCGTTTGCCTAATGTTCTTCAGGGACGACGACGCAATTCGAGAAAGTCTACAATGTTTTCTTTTCGTGATCAAAAACGCATAGATAAGAAAGAGGTGTAATGGAAAGTGTGAATCTCATCTATAAACAAGTGAAATAAACAAACAATGCATGTGATGTTATTTACAAGACGTTATAGTCCTTTGAATGTAAACTTTAAGTGGATTGAATTGTGTTGGTTTCCTCGAAGTGGGTCCCTCCACGTGGCCCGTGGTGACCGGTACCCACAAAGAGGGCTCTCGTGATTATCTCACTGTTTTCCTTCTGTCTCCCTTCTCCGTCTCATTCATACTGGCGCTCTTAGCGACCTGAAGACCCACCAACCCCTCCACGCCTACACCCTTATGTAAGTCACCCCCTTATGACAACCCCAGTGATGTGTAATGCCGTGTAGCAGATATGAGTCGCACTACGTCATATGACTTAATTGCCGGGTACATCATTAAACAACTTAGAATAATTCAAGTAAGACAAAGACAGTCGATTGTACATCGCACAACTGTTATCGTTTCGTTGTTCTGATCTGAGGTACAATAATTCCAAACAAATGAGCCGTTGTAATGAAACAGCAACTCAAGGATTGACACGTATAGATACGCCTGCTGAAAATATCAACATGTCGGTACTGCGTCCTCGTGAGTCAGCTAATTAGAAACTAGGCTCAAAGTGTTCCCATACAAAATAAACCATACTTGTTGCCTCCAGTCCTTCCAGTCTTTTTGATTTTATAAACTTACATTTCCTTTAGCTTTATTCAAAATCCAGCAGAGAATGTGCCCTTGAACATAAAAGGTGTGTTGACGATAGTGCTATAACGTGTATACTACAACACGCAGTCACGTATACCAGCGAAGATGGAATTTAGGGTTATAGGCATCGATGACGCACGGTAGATGCTGTGGAAGGTCAACGGCTGTGACTATAATGGTTCGTTTCGTATAAGTTGATGTGAGGCATGATCTAGATATTACGCAAATCATTACGGTACGCGTGCTGTAATCATGTTATATTAAATTATTCCAATTGTTCACTTAAAGCAATACAATATTTAGCACTGAATTTAAAACAATATCAATTTAACAAAGACATTAAATTGTAAATATTCAATGATTCGAATAGTTAACAAAAATAGCGGGATTCAATTTGAAACTATGTTCTACTAGTTAATCCACTGGAATCTTAGGACCTTGATGTAATGTCACGTGAAATGACAAGAAACACGCTCATAGTTTTGATATTAACATTAATTGAACACAATAATCAACTAAAATGTCAGGGTCGACTCCACTCAATGCATTGTAATGTGTAACGCATGAGAGCAGTAACCAGCCAGCTAACTTATGAAAATGTGTTTGCAGTGAGATGATGCAACATAGGTTCGACGTACGGTGTAGAGTTGAAATGTTCGTGGTTCGATGACATGGTAGTTACTAGTTAGTAGTTACGTATTTTCCTCCTGCGAGGAAGCCATGCACTGAAAACCTACTATCTCGGTGTCAACCTCGTCATTTCGTCAACATTCATGCAGGCTTTTGGAAAGTCGCAGCGATAAGTTTCAAACTTCCGTTCTCACCTGTCACGTTCCGTTCTCGTTACAGATTACCTCTATGGACAATCACATCCACGTCATTGAGGTGGGCAACCTGCCGATCATGAGCCAACAGAAGCCCCCCGACTACGAGACTGTGGCAGACTCACCGCCTTGCTACGAGGAGGCGATGAAGCTGAACCCCTCGCTTCTGCTCCTGGAGCCGACGACGTCCTCCAGCCACCCGACACTGACGGCGTCCTCGCTGCAGGAGGTCGTGGTGGACCGGAGGAGGAGCCTCCCCACCCCCTCGACGCCCCCGCCACCGTACGAGCCATCCAGGTGATCCTATCCTAGATGCGACAAGGACTTTGTGCTAATCGATGGCTTCCATCCATTCGGCTGACCTGCCTTGGCTTACGGTCGGCGATGGGAAGCGACTCCGAGAACTATCGGTCAAACGACATCATGGTTTTAGCCGATGAGATGCCATGCTACACTGTTGAACGTTCGAGCACGTTTTGTATTTAGTTCTGATCTGTCCGGCAGCCAACCACGACGCCAGGCTGGTCCGAAAGACAGAATGTAGACGACGGTAACGAATACCAACGCCATATCTTGTACTGAGCTTCCACGTTCATGTTTGTTTTGTATTTCCATCGTGCATATTGATTAAAATACGTCTTCGTTTGTCACTGTTTCTTGTTTTGAGCTGTGAACGATGTGTTTGTGTTCGTAATAAAAATAACTTTTGTTACAATGTAGCCAGTGTATTTACGTATCCCTCACCCCACTTCCTGTGGTCCAACCGCCTCACGTGTGGCAGACAATGAATGAGCAAGAAGCAAGTTGCTAATCATGAAGCTAACTAGTCTGTAAACATCACGTAGTCAAAACGTGTTTAAACAAGCCGAGAAGTGGCAAAACATCAGCTTGTAGTTAGCCAAAGTCACTATACGAAAGTATACCCACTTATCTAGGGCTACCTTATAGTTAGGTTCCACACAAGGTTCTTCTGCACATTTCTTGATACCCACAATGGCTGCCAATTTCTGTCATTCGTCTGCGAAGTGACATGTTCATATATTGGATTGAGCCTACAAGTGCAACACTAATGTTATGGTTTACCGACTTACTGGCACAAAAAGAGAGGAAATTAGAATATAACAAAATATACTACTGGGTATTGGGTCAATCACAAACTTACTTTTAAATAAATACGTTCTCTATCTTGTAAATAAAATTGATCTGTTTGGATGTCGGTAGGAATTCAGTGTAATATAGTGGTGAGTGGTGATAGAAAAAAATTGTTGGGAAGGGTTTGATGCTATTCGTATATTCCGTTCACGTTCAATGAAAAGGGTTAAGGTCAGTCTTGCCGGTAATTAACTTCCTAAACCACTTTGCATCCGTCTGTTTGCAATAATTTCTAATTGAGTACATGTTACATAAATAAGTGCTCGATGCTTTTCGTTGTACGTGTAACGTTTATAATGTATTATGTTATTGTTTGCATACATTATCTTGAAGATAGGAGATAGAAGACCAAGCGGTTAAACTGTGTTTTATTGGGTGAATTAAAATGTGGTTGTTTAGATATTTTTGGTTGTATTTGTTTTGGCTGATACACCTTAGCAACTTGGAAGCTTTCAGCAGATCGTGAGAATTTGATTTTGAGGAGTTCTTTCCTAATCTTTGAAATAACTTTTAAAATCTAAATTGTTAGAAGATACGCAAGACAGATATTGAAAGGGTCTACAGCTAACGAAAACAAATCTATGCGAAATTCATTTTATCGTATCGCAGTAGCTGCATGCAAACCTCACTTGAGGTGTTTAGTAGTGTGACTTAGCTCATACCATAAGCATATTATGATATTATATATATACCATCTTGCAAACACTTCCTATGCAATCCCAATCACGTGGTTTCCCTTCTATAGTAATAATATAATACGTAATAATAATATAATATAATATAATAATAATATAATAGTATAATATATAAGTAATAATATATAACATAAACACTAAGAGACAATGTGTACATACGTTTGGCAAACATTGCGTTGGTGTCGTGCGTTTATGTTCAGGATTATCAGTCACCACAGTCACAACAGTCAAAGACCTATTGATTAGTACCACTCACAAGGGTTGTTTTTATGATATTATTAAATGGTATTTTGTTGAACGCTGCCTGTATCCAGCAATTTAATTTAAAAACATGCACAGTATACACTACATGCGATGTTAAAGCACCTGCAATGTGTTTATCGTATCTTTGGTCCTATCTATAGCTTATATGCAGGACCACGTGTAAAGGCCTACTATCCATGGCATAGGCCTACGAATTTGTAACTAAAATAAAATATTATTCTCTTATGTTACACACATGTTGCATATTGCTCCCCTCCAATCCGCTCTAATCAACGGTAACTAGTGTTTCAGAGGAGAGTGGTCACCCATCCACCTCCTGACCTAGCCCGAGGTTGCTTAAATTCGGTGTTCGTATGGGAACCGGCTAAGCGACCGCGGCTAAACCGTTGGCTTATGCTACTAAAATTATAGCGGTAATACACATTTGCTATAATTTTACTACTATCAAATCTGTTGGTGTATTGCATGTTTTTTTTTGCATTGTTTGTTTGCATTCATTACATAAAATATACACTTACTATGTTATTATGAGATGATTCTTTTGAGATAAATTCTTTACACACATCGAGGCTACAGTGATGAAGCTATACAACAATTAATTGGTATTGAGCCTAAAATATTATATTCACAATTACCTGACGGAGTAAGTTTCATTTTGCGTGGTTGATGTCATTTAATTTGCAAACACTTTCCACAAGTTAATCTAATGTCATGCATCTTGTAGCTCAAGACTTTCATAATACTACACTGATAAGCTGTTGCTATTCCACTCGTTATCTTCCTATCATCGCATGAGCTTCAGTCCGGAACCAGACTGTTACATCTAGCTCCGTGTGTAACAACATAGGTGGATATTGGATTCCATGCAAGCACGTGCATGCATAGCTTTGAAAGGCTAGACCCGACCCCTATTCTATTCCAAACACCTTGTGGATAAACTACAATGTGATGTTTATATGCCATTGTTCCTTACAACGCCTTTGAATAATTAACAGCTGGTTGGTGTGTTCATCATGGGATTGACATGCTATAAACTGGTTACAAGATAACGTTTTGTAGTACGGCTTCTAACTAAATTTCTAAACTCTAACTATTAAAATAAAAAATTCGTTACGTGAAATTTCGATGTCCATTCCTATACATTTTGCTTTTAAAAAGTGATTTAAATGATGAAACCCGCCTATTATATAGTTTGTTCGTGTAAGAAAGATAATCAGATAACTAATTGATAAGTAAATATGTAATTAATACACTTATTGACTGGTTGAATTTTGATTCAAAATCGTTACAAATAAATATGAACATACAGTATCATACATGTGAATACAATGCACTAATACCTATTATTACTAGGATGTTTCACTATGTATGGGACAGATCCACGCTTCAAAAAACATAATAATGTATATTATATAATAATTTTTCTTCCTATAAAGCGACAAATTAAAATGTAAATATGTGCAACGAACGCAAGAAAAATAGTTGGCAGCAACAAGAAAAACAGGCAAAGTTTAACACACTAAAACTGTAATAAAAATAGAAACAAAATCTAATGAAGACTAACACGGCCTTGCCATTTCTACTCTATTGAATTACAGGACTTGAGGCCCGGATGTACAGACATGTCCCCTAGCGACAGCGTCTACTTTTGCTTACAGTATCAATAAGGTATCGAAATCGAACACTGATTTTGACAGTATATAAACTCCTTACCCAGCGCATTGGTCAGTTTCCTGCATTCTGCCATCGAATCCTAGCTTTGGGCATGGATGTCACGTGGCGCTTTCATATTCACGTATCTCCCACTCATCATCTTGATTATAATCGTTGTCAAATATGTTCACATCACTTTTCCATTAAAATTGTTAGAAAACCCCAAACGCAAGTTCTTGAAGGTGGGGAAGAAAACAGGTGCTACAAAATGTTCAAGAGAAATGGATGATGGAAATGGATGATCATCAATCATCATCAATGCTAAGTATACGTACCAATTCTGCCACGTTTTTCTCTGCCACTAACCAACTCTGTCACTTACCTTTCCCCACTGTGCCTCCCAGGTGTGACACGACCAATTCAGCCACATTCCCAACTGTCCCACAGCCAACTTCACGTAACCATATCATAGCCTAACCACGACCAACAGTTGGTCGTGTAACAGTTGGGAAGTGTCAGAGCTGGAACAGGTATCCACTCTCCATTGGGTCTGTGGCAGAGTTGCTCGTGTCACGCTTGGGACAGTAGCACAGTAGAAAGAGGTAGCCTAAGTGGTAGAGTTGGGAAGTATTAGAAATGAACGTAGCACAGATAGCGTGATCCCGATGCTAGCAAGATTTAATACAGAGAACTTCATGTTTCTGCTCATCAACGAATAAGATACATGTGATGATGTGGACGTTAATATGCACATTCGTCAAGTGATACTTTGGTAAGGACATATTCTGCAGACATGTATCCACATTCCACACTGTATCGTCATACATACAACATACATATACATTTATACATATCTGCATGTCTACATGTCTACATGTCTACTGCGCAATCACCCAGAGACCATCTGTCCCAGCCCAGACATGTATCCACACTGTATCGTCATGTCTACTGCGCAATCACCCAGAGACCATCTGTCCCAGCCCAGACATGTATCCACACTGTATCGTCATGTCTACTGCGCAATCACCCAGAGACCATCTGTCCCAGCCCAGACATGTATCCACACTGTATCGTCATGTCTACTGCGCAATCACCCAGAGACCATCTGTCCCAGCCCAGACATGTATCCACACTGTATCGTCATATCTACTGCGCAATCACCCAGAGACCATCTGTCCCAGCCCAGACATGTATCCACACTGTATCGTCATGTCTACTGCGAAATCACCCAGAGACCATCCCAGCCCAGACATGTATCCACTGGATCGTCATGTCTACTGCGCAATCACCCAGAGACCATCTGTCCCAGCCCAGACATGTATCCACACTGTATCGTCATGTCTACTGCGCAATCACCCAGAGACCATCTGTCCCAGCCCAGACATGTATCCACACTGTATCGTCATGTCTACTGCGCAATCACCCAGAGACCATCTGTCCCAGCCCAGACATGTATCCACACTGTATCGTCATGTCTACTGCGCAATCACCCAGAGACCATCTGTCCCAGCCCAGACATGTATCCACACTGTATCGTCATATCTACTGCGCAATCACCCAGAGACCATCTGTCCCAGCCCAGACATGTATCCACACTGTATCGTCATGTCTACTGCGCAATCACCCAGAGACCATCCCAGCCCAGACATGTATCCACACTGGATCGTCATGTCTACTGCGCAATCACCCAGAGACCATCTGTCCCAGCCCAGACATGTATCCACACTGTATCGTCATGTCTACTGCGCAATCACCCAGAGACCATCTGTCCCAGCCCAGACATGTATCCACACTGTATCGTCATATCTACTGCGCAATCACCCAGAGACCATCTGTCCCAGCCCAGACATGTATCCACACTGTATCGTCATGTCTACTGCGCAATCACCCAGAGACCATCCCAGCCCAGACATGTATCCACACTGGATCGTCATGTCTACTGCGCAATCACCCAGAGACCATCTGTCCCAGCCCAGACATGTATCCACACTGTATCGTCATGTCTACTGCGCAATCACCCAGAGACCATCTGTCCCAGCCCAGACATGTATCCACACTGTATCGTCATGTCTACTGCGCAATCACCCAGAGACCATCCCAGCCCAGACATGTATCCACACTGGATCGTCATGTCTACTGCGCAATCACCCAGAGACCATCTGTCCCAGCCCAGACATGTATCCACACTGTATCGTCATGTCTACTGCGCAATCACCCAGAGACCATCTGTCCCAACCCAGACATGTATCCACACTGTATCGTCATGTCTACTGCGCAATCACCCAGAGACCATCTGTCCCAGCCCAGACATGTATCCACACTGTATCGTCATATCTACTGCGCAATCACCCAGAGACCATCTGTCCCAGCCCAGACATGTATCCACACTGTATCGTCATGTCTACTGCGCAATCACCCAGAGACCATCCCAGCCCAGACATGTATCCACACTGGATCGTCATGTCTACTGCGCAATCACCCAGAGACCATCTGTCCCAGCCCAGACATGTATCCACACTGTATCGTCATGTCTACTGCGCAATCACCCAGATACCATCTGTCCCAGCCCAACATGTATCCACACTGTATCGTCATATCTACTGCGCAATCACCCAGAGACCATCTGTCCCAGCCCAACATGTATCCACACTGTATCGTCATATCTACTGCGCAATCACCCAGATACCATCTGTCCCAGCCCAACATGTATCCACACTGTATCGTCATATCTACTGCGCAATCACCCAGAGACCATCTGTCCCAGCCCAGACATGTCCACACTGTATCGTCATGTCTACTGCGCAATCACCCAGAGACCATCTGTCCCAGCCCAGACATGTATCCACACTGTATCGTCATGTCTACTGCGCAATCACCCAGAGACCATCTGTCCCAGCCCAGACATGTATCCACACTGTATCGTCATGTCTACTGCGCAATCACCCAGAGACAATCTGTCCCAGCCCAGACATGTATCCACACTGTATCGTCATATCTACTGCGCAATCACCCAGAGACCATCTGTCCCAGCCCAGACATGTATCCACACTGTATCGTCATGTCTACTGCGCAATCACCCAGAGACCATCTGTCCCAGCCCAGACATGTATCCACACTGTATCGTCATGTCTACTGCGCAATCACACAGAGACCATCTGTCCCAGCCCAGACATGTATTCACACTGTATCGTCATATCTACTGCGCAATCACCCAGAGACCATCTGTCCCAGCCCAGACATGTATCCACACTGTATCGTCATGTCTACTGCGCAATCACCCAGAGACCATCTGTCCCAGCCCAGACATGTATCCACACTGTATCGTCATGTCTACTGCGCAATCACCCAGAGACCATCTGTCCCAGCCCAGACATGTATCCACACTGTATCGTCATGTCTACTGCGCAATCACCCAGAGACCATCTGTCCCAGCCCAGACATGTCCACACTGGATCGTCATGTCTACTGCGCAATCACCCAGAGACCATCTGTCCCAGCCCAGACATGTATCCACACGGTATCGTCATGTCTACTGCGCAATCACCCAGAGACCATCTGTCCCAGCCCAGACATGTATCCACACTGTATCGTCATATCTACTGCGCAATCACCCAGAGATCATCTGTCCCAGCCCAGACATGTCCACACTGTATCGTCATATCTACTGCGCAATCACCCAGAGACCATCTGTCCCAGCCCAGACATGTCCACACTGTATCGTCATATCTACTGCGCAATCACCCAGAGACCATCTGTCCCAGCCCAGACATGTATCCACACTGTATTGTCATTTCTACTGCGCAATCACCCAGAGACCATCTGTCCCAGCCCAGACATGTATCCACACTGGATCGTCATATCTACTGCGCAATCACCCAGAGACCATCTGTCCCAGCCCAGACATGTATCCACACTGTATCGTCGTATCTACTGCGCAATCACCCAGAGACCATCTGTCCCAGCCCAGACATGTATCCACACTGTATCGTCATGTCTACTGCGCAATCACCCAGAGACCATCTGTCCCAGCCCAGACATGTATCCACACTGTATCGTCATGTCTACTGCGCAATCACCCAGAGACCATCTGTCCCAGCCCAGACATGTATCCACACTGTATCGTCATGTCTACTGGCAACCACCCAGAGACCATCTGTCCCAGCCCAGACATGTATCCACACTGTATCGTCATATCTACTGCGCAATCACCCAGAGACCATCTGTCCCAGCCCAGACATGTATCCACACTGTATCGTCATGTCTACTGCGCAATCACCCAGAGACCATCTGTCCCAGCCCAGACATGTATCCACACTGTATCGTCATGTCTACTGCGCAATCACCCAGAGACCATCTGTCCCAGCCCAGACATGTATCCACACTGTATCGTCATGTCTACTACGCAATCACCCAGAGACCATCTGTCCCAGCCCAGACATGTATCCACACTGTATCGTCATATCTACTGCGCAATCACCCAGAGACCATCTGTCCCAGCCCAGACATGTATCCACACTGTATCGTCATGTCTACTGCGCAATCACCCAGAGACCATCTGTCCCAGCCCAGACATGTATCCACACTGTATCGTCATGTCTACTGCGCAATCACCCAGAGACCATCTGTCCCAGCCCAGACATGTTTCCACACTGTATCGTCATGTCTACTGCGCAATCACCCAGAGACCATCTGTCCCAGCCCAGACATGTATCCACACTGTATCGTCATGTCTACTGCGCAATCACCCAGAGACCATCTGTCCCAGCCCAGACATGTCCACACTGTATCGTCATGTCTACTGCGCAATCACCCAGAGACCATCTGTCCCAGCCCAGACATGTATCCTCACTGTATCGTCATGTCTACTGCGCAATCACCCAGAGACCATCTGTCCCAGCCCAGACATGTATCCACACTGTATCGTCATATCTACTACATACATATACATGTATACATATCTGCATGCCTACATGTCTACATGTCTACATGTCTACTGCGCAATCACCCAGAGACCATCTGTCCCAGCCCAGACATGTATCCACACTGTATCGTCATATCTACTACATACATATACATGTATACATATCTGCATGCCTACATGTCTACATGTCTACATGTCTACTGCGCAATCACCCAGAGACCATCTGTCCCAGCCCAGACATGTATCCACACTGTATCGTCATATCTACTACATACATATACATGTATACATATCTGCATGCCTACATGTCTACATGTCTACATGTCTACTGCGCAATCACCCAGAGACCATCTGTCCCAGCCCAGACATGTATCCTCACTGTATCGTCATGTCTACTGCGCAATCACCCAGAGACCATCTGTCCCAGCCCAGACATGTATCCACACTGTATCGTCATATCTACTACATACATATACATGTATACATATCTGCATGCCTACATGTCTACATGTCTACATGTCTACTGCGCAATCACCCAGAGACCATCTGTCCCAGCCCAGACATGTATCCACACTGTATCGTCATATCTACTACATACATATACATGTATACATATCTGCATGCCTACATGTCTACATGTCTACATGTCTACTGCGCAATCACCCAGAGACCATCTGTCCCAGCCCAGACATGTATCCACACTGTATCGTCATATCTACTACATACATATACATGTATACATATCTGCATGTCTACTGCGCAATCACCCAGAGACCATCTGTCCCAGCCCAGACATGTATCCACACTGTATCGTCATGTCTACTGCGCAATCACCCAGAGACCATCTGTCCCAGCCCAGACTTGTATCCACACTGTATTGTCATGTCTACTGCGCAATCACCCAGAGACCATCTGTCCCAGCCCAGACATGTATCCACACTGTATCGTCATGTCTACTGCGCAATCACCCAGAAACCATCTGTCCCAGCCCAGACATGTATCCACACTGGATCGTCATATCTACTGCGCAATCACCCAGAGACCATCTGTCCCAGCCCAGACATGTATCCACACTGTATCGTCATGTCTACTGCGCAATCACCCAGAAACCATCTGTCCCAGCCCAGACATGTATCCACACTGTATCGTCATGTCTACTGCGCAATCACCCAGAGACCATCTGTCCCAGCCCAGACATGTATCCACACTGTATCGTCATGTCTACTGCGCAATCACCCAGAAACCATCTGTCCCAGCCCAGACATGTATCCACACTGGATCGTCATATCTACTGCGCAATCACCCAGAGACCATCTGTCCCAGCCCAGACATGTATCCACACTGTATCGTCATGTCTACTGCGCAATCACCCAGAAACCATCTGTCCCAGCCCTGACATGTATCCACACTGTATCGTCATGTCTACTGCGCAATCACCCAGAGACCATCTGTCCCAGCCCAGACATGTATCCACACTGTATCGTCATGTCTACTGCGCAATCACCCAGAAACCATCTGTCCCAGCCCATACATGTATCCACACTGTATCGTCATGTCTACTGCGCAATCACCCAGAGACCATCTGTCCCAGCCCAGACATGTATCCACACTGTATCGTCATGTCTACTGCGCCATCACCCAGAGACCATCTGTCCCAGCCCAGACATGTATCCACACTGTATCGTCATGTCTACTGCGCAATCACCCAGAGACCATCTGTCCCAGCCCAGACATGTATCCACACTGTATCGTCATATCTACTGCGCAATCACCCAGAGACCATCTGTCCCAGCCCAGACATGTATCCACACTGTATCGTCATGTCTACTGCGCAATCACCCAGAGACCATCTGTCCCAGCCAAGACATGTATCCACACTGTATCGTCATGT
This sequence comes from Isoperla grammatica, assembly GCA_945910005.1. NCBI lineage: Eukaryota > Metazoa > Arthropoda > Insecta > Plecoptera > Perlodidae > Isoperla > Isoperla grammatica. The sequence continues at coordinate 33,114,703 of OX246737.1, read as the reverse complement.
CTACTGCGCAATCACCCAGAGACCATCTGTCCCAGCCCAGACATGTATCCACACTGTATCGTCATATCTACTGCGCAATCACCCAGAGACCATCTGTCCCAGCCCAGACATGTATCCACACTGTATCGTCATATCTACTGCGCAATCACCCAGAGACCATCTGTCCCAGCCCAGACATGTATCCACACTGTATCGTCATATCTACTGCGCAATCACCCAGAGACCATCTGTCCCAGCTCAGACATGTCCACACTGTATCGTCATGTCTACTGCGCAATCACCCAGAGACCATCTGTCCCAGCCCAGACATATATCCACACTGTATCGTCATGTCTACTGCGCAATCACCCAGAGACCATCTGTCCCAGCCCAGACATGTATCCACACTGTATCGTCATATCTACTGCGCAATCACCCAGAGACCATCTGTCCCAGCCCAGACATGTATCCACACTGTATCGTCATGTCTACTGCGCAATCACCCAGAGACCATCTGTCCCAGCCCAGACATGCATCCACACTGTATCGTCATGTCTACTGCGCAATCACCTAGAGACCATCTGTCCCAGCCCAGACATGTATCCACACTGTATCGTCATGTCTACTGCGCAATCACCCAGAGACCATCTGTCCCAGCCCAGACATGTATCTACACTGTATCGTCATGTCTACTGCGCAATCACCCAGAGACCATCTGTCCCAGCTCAGACATGTCCACACTGTATCGTCATGTCTACTGCGCAATCACCCAGAGACCATCTGTCCCAGCCCAGACATGTATCCACACTGTATCGTCATATCTACTGCGCAATCACCCAGAGACCATCTGTCCCAGCCCAGACATGTATCCACACTGTATCGTCATGTCTACTGCGCAATCACCCAGAGACCATCTGTCCCAGCCCAGACATGTATCCACACTGGATCGTCATGTCTACTGCGCAATCACCCAGAGACCATCTGTCCCAGCCAGGACATGTATCTACACTGTATCGTCATATCTACTGCGCAATCACCCAGAGACCATCCGTCCCAGCCCAGACATGTATCCACACTGTATCGTCATGTCTACTGCGCAATCACCCAGAGACCATCTGTCCCAGCCCAGACATGTATCCACACTGTATCGTCATATCTACTGCGCAATCACCCAGAGACCATCTGTCCCAGCCCAGACATGTATCCACACTGTATCGTCATGTCTACTGCGCAATCACCCAGAGACCAACTGTCCCAGCCCAGACATGTATCCACACTGTATCGTCATATCTACTGCGCAATCACCCAGAGACCATCTGTCCCAGCCCAGACATGTATCCACACTGTATCGTCATGTCTACTGCGCAATCACCCAGAGACCATCTGTCCCAGCCCAGACATGTATCCACACTGTATCGTCATGTCTACTGCGCAATCACCCAGAGACCATCTGTCCCAGCCCAGACATGTATCCACACTATATCGTCATATCTACTGCGCAATCACCGAGAGACCATCTGTCCCAGCCCAGACATGTATCCACACTGTATCGTCATGTCTACTGCGCAATCACCCAGAGACCATCTGTCCCAGCCTGGACATGTATCCACACTGTATCGTCATGTCTACTGCGCAATCACCCAGAGACCATCTGTCCCAGCCCAGATATGTATCCACACTGTATCGTCATGTCTACTGCGCAATCACCCAGAGACCATCTGTCCCAGCCCAGACATGTATCCACACTGTATCGTCATGTCTACTGCGCAATCACCCAGAGACCATCTGTCCCAGCCCAGACATGTATCCACACTGGGTCGTCATATCTACTGCGCAATCACCCAGAGACCATCTGTCCCAGCCCAGACATGTATCCACACTGTATCGTCATGTCTACTGCGCAATCACCCAGAGACCATCTGTCCCAGCCCAGACATGTATCCACACTGTATCGTCATGTCTACTGCGCAATCACCCAGAGACCATCTGTCCCAGCCCAGACATGTATCCACACTGTATCGTCATGTCTACTGCGCAATCACCCAGAGACCATCTGTCCCAGCCCAGACATGTATCCACACTGTATCGTCATGTCTACTGCGCAATCACCCAGAGACCATCTGTCCCAGCCCAGACATGTATCCACACTGTATCGTCATGTCTACTGCGCAATCACCCAGAGACCATCTGTCCCAGCCCAGACATGTATCCACACTATATCGTCATGTCTACTGCGCAATCACCCAGAGACCATCTGTCCCAGCCCAGACATGTATCCACACTATATCTTCATGTCTACTGCGCAATCACCCAGAGACCATCTGTCCCAGCCCAGACATGTATCCACACTATATCGTCATGTCTACTGCGCAATCACCCAGAGACCATCTGTCCCAGCCCAGACATGTATCCACACTTTATCGTCATGTCTACTGCGCAATCACCCAGAGACCATCTGTCCCAGCCCAGACATGTATCCACACTATATCGTCATGTCTACTGCGCAATCACCCAGAGACCATCTGTCCCAGCCCAGACATGTATCCACACTGTATCGTCATATCTACTGCGCAATCACCCAGAGACCATCTGTCCCAGCCCAGACATGTATCCACACTGGATCGTCATATATACTGTGCATGCGGAGACGACGAAATGTCCCCACTGATAATCAGCTTATCTTGTTGACATTGTAAATATTCGCTGTTTACTTTAAATGTTTAAACGCTCGTGGGCTGTGTATTCCCCCAGTTATATAATTTCAACATTAGTATACAATATTACTTTCAAGCTTGAAGGCGTTCCTGTTCGAGAAACCACGCCCAATTCGAATAATAAAAACTTTGCCTTCCAAGCAAATTCGTGGTCTGAATTTATAGTTATAATTATAGATTCGTCTATTGCAGTGTAGTGATTATTACATCAGTTGTTTGTAACCTTGTTGATGTTGCACGGACGCTGTGGAGAGGGATAGGCCTATTCTTGTTTGAATCGTTTCCTGACCAGAAACGATTGGACACGAATGCAGATGACAACCAACGTGTGTGGATGTCAATATTGAGAATTAATTAACGTAGAAAATAACATGATTGAAGTGTAAATATTCAAAACGTCAAAACATTGTTTTCTATTTGTCTTTGAGATGGCTTTTGAGCATGTGCCAGCGGCAGACGAGTCTGCGTTGTCTCCACTGCACGCCTGCTGCCAGCAGGATACACAATGGTTATGTTAAACCACCTCGCTACATTTATGTAGCGAGGTTTATCAAAAGATGGCAAAGTAGCCATAGACAATTATATTATTATTATTATTATATTTCAAATGTGAAAACATTAGCATGCGGCACGTTACAAAATATGTATTTTTTAAATTTATTTAAACAAAGTAATCACAACTTATGAAAGTTATTTTGATACTTTTAATATTATGTTGATGAAACGAATTGTTCGTATTGTGGGTCATGTGACAGAAAATAAAAAGTAACTTACTACCAACTCAATCGCCGTGACATGTATCATAATGAATTCATATTCTAATTTCTGATCTTATGTGTGTTTCACACTTCAGTGACGCTCTATAATAATCGGTTCTTTTATTCCTATCTCCACACAAGGCAATCGTGTGGCTGTGGTGGGTTCGTGGAATAGATCACGAGATAAGAATGATTGCAATTATTACCATGATAATTCCTACTTGTAATTACAACTATAAGTAATATCATTACTCTAAAACCACGAACCCCCTCCCAAGCCTGAATGTCTTGTTGCGTTTTGTCATCTTCATAGTTCAAGCATCATCTTCACTCATCGTCATCGTTGCCCAGAATTCCAACCCTCGTTAAATTAGTAAGTTTAGAACCGACTAGATGTCCGACTTGTCCTCCAGAGTCGACCTTTAGACTTAAGAGCATTCAGACGTGCTCATGCAATACTGCATTTGCCCACGTACCATACTTTATGGAGTGTCAAGCAACGACCAACTGTGGTAGACAATGAGGGCCTAGTACCACAAATATTCAATAAGAGACGACCTTCTAAACTATTTTCCAGTATAAGAAACGTAGCTATCAAATGCAGATTTCAAAGCCATTGATAGTCTGTGGGGGTTGGCCACGCGTCAGTCATAGCCACATGCGGTAGATGGCTTACAAGTACGTGGACCCATCCCGGACGGGTGCGACATCATTTTCTAATAGCCTAAACTTGTAACATATTGTATAGGGTGTGCGAAAATAACGCCATATTTTGCTAATGCTTGCAGTGTTGTGCGCAACACCACGATGATTAAGCACTTATCACTAATGACTATATGATAACAATAATATATAACTATGGGTAGGCTTACATTAGTAATTAACAGATTATTATAAAAAATACAGCGTTACACAGAACACAACAAGGTAACCAAAAGCGTACACAACCCGTATCGCACGGTAGCTTCTGTCTGTCGTAAATACAGCAGCGAACTGAGCCCAAGTTGCTGAGACAAATTGGTTGTGTTGTGATAGTCGATGCATCAGTGATTGGCGTGTCCACAAAGACGAGGCTAATAACATGTCAACTCTCTGTCTTTGAATGCGCTTGAGGTCCGCTACGTTTCTTATACTGGAAAATACTTTAGCTTACGTATGCACGCCACGAGTCAACTGTATACAGAATCTACAACAATCTAAGCTTTGGACAACATGTATGGAGGTATAGTATTCAACATGGAAACAAGTAAAAACAGGTCCTCCCTGTTATATTATTTATTTTATTGTAATTAAGGCCAGTGTATGGCACAATGCCCTCTTTAGCCTGATGAGTGATGATTGATGAATGATAATGAGGAAGGGAGGAGGGGAAGCCTGGTACCGGCACGTAGCCTACTCCTGTCGACAAGTACCAAGGGGACCATCGGCTTTACGTCCCATCCGAAAGGACGGTGTAACTTTGACCAGTCATATAGGTTCCCTGTTATATGGAAGTACAATATAGACCTTGGGCCAGCTATAACCCCCCCTCCCCCCCCCCCCCCCCCCCCCCCGGCGCGGAAGGTCTGAAAGTGGTTTTGAGTACTTTGACATATTGACTTTCGATTTTCACTTGTTAGCCAACATGGTTTTGGTGGGTGCACCCACCAGGGGTGTCCAAATGTGGTACTGTGAAAACCATAAAAATATTAATTGAGGTATGTTGCCAGTTCAAATATTTATTTATTTTTATAAGGATGTACTCTTTTATACGTAAGCTACTAAATAATACAATTTGTTGATTTTCAGGGTTACACAAACTAGTTATCTATTCATGTTTTGTTTTTATTTCGAGCAAAAAATCTATATAGTTTGGCCGCTCTGTAACGCCTCACCCCTCAAATAATGGAAGGTCTAAAAGTAGTTTCGATAACTATTATATATGAACTTTTGATTTTCACTTGTTAGCTAACATGGTTTTGGCGGGTGCATCTACCAGGGTTGTCCAAATGTGCCACCATACAAATCGATATTTATATTATATGCAATTCTTGAGAATAAATCAAAATAGTTGTAAGAATATAACCTCAAGGACCTAAAATGCTTTATAACATTCTTTTTTTATTTTTCAGGGGTGAGAAAAACATTCTACGTACATTTTATGTGAATTTTTTAGGTTAAAATGTATCATGTTTGCCCCATCTGTAACCCCCCACCCCTCCAATATTGGAAGGTCTGAAAGTGTTTTTGTATACTTTGATACATGACCTTTTGATTTTCACTTGTAAGCCAAGATGTTTTTTTGTGAGTGCACTTACCAGGGCTATCCAAAATGTCGAAATAGTGAGCAATATTAATGATAATTGTGATTTTGACAATAAAATGAACATTTTTGGAATTAAGTAACCTTTAACACATTGAAATTGTTAATTATACATTTTCCCATTTAAATGGTCGCATAACACAATATATAATACATATAATTTAACAATTTATAGATTTTATGTGTTTACTTTGAGCATAACATGTATAGGGTTTACCCCATTTGTAACCCCCCGTTCTCCATATGCCGGAAAGTTTAGATCTGTTTTTGGATAGTTTGGTACACTATCTTTTGATTTTAGCTTGTTAGCCAACATAGTTTTGGTGGATGCACCCACCAGGGGTACCCAAACATGGCGAAATAAGGAGCAATATTGATGTTGATTGCGATTCTAGACAATAAATTAACAATTCTGGACGTATATATTCTTTAACATTCAAAATACTTAATTAAATACATTTTTCCATTTAAGGGGTGCACAAAACTTTCCATATACATTTTTTGGTTTACTTAGAGTAGATAGTATATAGTTTTGCCAGTCTATGACCTCCCATATTACCCACATTGTGGAAGATGATGGAAGCGGGTTTGAGTACTTGAATACATTTTCTTCGCATTTTTACTCAATATACAACATGGTTTTTGCGGATGCACCCACCAGGGGTGTCAAAATGTGGCATCTCAAATGTATATTAATAAATATTAACTGCGTTTCTTGAGCGTTTATGTAAGTATGTTTGTTATTTTGTGACTTTTGACTGTTCCACCAACTAAGTGACATGCATTTGTATCATAAAAGCTGCACAATCCTTAAATAAACGTGGTTCTCTTTTAACGACGTTAATAAATGTAAAAAAAAGGTTATATTAAAAATTAAAACAATAACCAAAAATGCATATTATTCTATGGAAATCACATATTACAAATAATGTTAATACACTGACATATATTTCAAAGCTACAAAGAAAAAAAAATGGAAACTTCTCACCTTTATTAGCTAGTAGTGCAAAAAATAGCGATCGAAGATGGATTTTGACGTTTAAAGCATGATTACCCCTGAAAATGTACAATTGACATGTATAATAAATTACTTATTCGTAATGTACTCATCAAGACCTTTCATTAGAGTGGTCGCAAACGACATTTGTGACTAAAGAATTTCATGATGTCCAAAAAGACACAGGGTGATATCTCCGAAGAAAATAGCAAATTGGGTCTCAAACAATTTTTTAAAATAAGACAATAATATACATAGTTATAGCCTTACGTAAAAATAACTACTTTCTTACTACAAGACTCACAATTAATATTTGTACTATTTAGACCAAAATCTTTGGACACCCCTGGTTGGCTGTTCCACCAAAGTTGTGTTGGCTAACAAGTGAAAATCAAAATGTAATATTAAGAGGTATACAAAACCACTTTCAAACCTTCCGCACCGGGGGGGGGGGGGGGGGGGGGGAGGGTTTCTATTAGCTGGCCCATTGTCTAAATAAGGTATATGAATTGGAAATAGTATAATTTATATTAGGCATGGTGCCGGCTGCAAGCCAAGGTGTTAGAATTGTAAAATAAGAATAATTGTAAACAATAACATTGTCATGCAAAGTGTCATGCAGGCGATGAAGTGTTAGCTTATCAATATCTCCAGACTAACAGATAGTGTTGGGATATTGGTTAGATGATTCGCATGTATATAGACTTGCAGCGCTAGTGTCATGCAAAAACACTAAATACTGTATACTATCTCTGTGGATTGTGGCATTGTTTGGTTAGTGAGAATAAAGAACAACGCATACAAAAAAGTAATACTCGTCATGAGTTCATATATTGTTTTAAATACATAATTTAGGCCTACCAAAACATTTTGTTTTTATACTAACTATTGACATGAACACTTGAAAGCATCCTGTTATCTGACTTGGTTCACAAATTAATTTTCTACATAAGAAAATAGGATAAGTCCCACCTCGATATTTTATTACTCACAGCCAGCCAGCTTAACGACTTGGATGAGTTTCAGACAGAACCACAGGAATGGTGGTGATGGTGTAGAAAATAGCAGCGCTCATATGAGACATGCACGCGATTTCCTAAAATACTGTATTGATAGTGTAGAGGTAGGAGAGGGGGACAGGGGAGAGGGGCGAGGAAGGCAATTGAAGTTGACAAGCTAAACAGGCTCATTAATAATTCAAAGCGTTTTCGTTTCAAGTACATGCTACCGTAAATAAAGACCATTGACATTTTGATAATTCAAAGTCATAACATCCTCAAGCGCGAATACACGTTTCTAAGCAAATAACGAGCCAAAAGTACAGTATGAAGTATAGCCTACAAAATAATTGCATTTTGTTCAAAATAATATTTTAAAATTATGTAAAAAGCTTCGTTTTTCAACGAAATTTATTTTGAATATATTCTAATACCGACACTACACGCCCACCATTTTAATAACAATTATGAAAATTATAAAAATAGTTTATTTTGAATATAAAAACACTTCCGAGGATTTTTCGTAAAATTGTAGACGAAGAACATATTATTTCAAAATGTTACGCTACATATATTTTAGCTTTAAATAAGGTTTATGGACTATGTATTTGTAAGGTAGAGCAAAAGATAGTAGTATAGTAGTAGCAGTATTGTTCTCATTTGTTATCAGATTTATAGATTAATAGGATAAACAATAAATAAATAACCATTTTGAGTGCTCGTCTTTTCAACATTCTCTGACTACAGATCAATATCATCCCCGTCTCAGGTAAAGCAATCACAAAGATAATATTCAGCATCCACTGATCATATTTAGGCAATTACACAGAATTTATACACAAGCCAGGATTCGAACCTGGAACGGAGAAGCTGTGGTTTGTAATCGATCATGGCCACCTCGCTGGCTTGTAAAGGTATCATGATGAGTTATAATCGTAACGAAATCACGTTTGTGTTTCGGCTGCTCTAAGTGTCGCTAAAATGACTACTTAGCACAATATGCCGTCCATCTAACGCAACTGCCGACAGCCTTGGGTTGCATCATACCTCGCAAACCTTTCAGCTAACATCAATCATGTGATGTAAATCTAGAAGCGGTTGGATTTCTCACATGATAATCAGTCGCGATGTCTTGAACATTAATAACTTTAATATTGACGTGGGAATAAATTACATAAATCCAACCAATGTGTTGCGAGTCTGCACTAAACTAGAGACACTAATTTTCGTCAGTTTGATAGAAATTGAACACAATTTAAGAGGTGATATCGTCCGCCTCAGAGCACACATTCGCGAAAGGATCTTTAACGTAGGTCAAAGACCGCAGACAATTAACATTTTCCAATTATATTATATCTACAGATTGCAAGACAAAATCGAAAATCTGACTCGACAGCGCACTGTGTTTTGGTAAGCCCTACAGACTGAATGAAATATTATAACTATTAGCGTAGTTATTTTAGTTATTAAATCGATAATAAGTAAAACAAAATTAATTATAAATAAAAACCATTTAAGACACAATATAGAGCATTCAGTGTGTAGGGTTTACCAAACCACAGTGCACTGTTAACTCAGATTTTCGATTTCGAAGCCCAGTCTTGAGATAAAATGAAACTTTTGTGCGGTTTTTGACGTCGAGGTATCCTTTCCTGTTAACTGTAACTTTATAATGTCTGACGTAGTTCAGACGAAACGTCGAAGGAGGCAAAGTTCGCGTGTATTTTCATCCTCTCGGCGTGGTTTACCCCTAAATTCTAGTATTCAACCACCTATAACTTATATTACAAACAAACCCCATTAAATACATATCTGGGTGTGTGTACTGTATATAAAGTATTGAGGAACAAATGCCTATTATTATTTTGTGCTCGTTGTTCTATAGTGGGTTTATTCATGCTTTGTTTGCAGAAGGTCCGCGGTTTGATAGCCGATTCGCATTGATTAGTTTTAACTTTTTTGTACTTACTTTGTAAATTGACTTTTATCTTTGATACTGATATTTACCTAAACGGTGACGGTGACATTGGAGCCATCGTAGTAGCCAAGCACATAATAAATAATTGTAGAAATGTCTACCACTGAAAACATTTTTTTTTTTACTGTGTCATGGCCGTTGACAATAAATACAAATTAATGTATTTTTTACGTTTTATTTTAATATTTTTAACTAAAGTCTTTTACAATTTAGCAAACATGATAATTGTAGCTATAAAGTATGATTTAGAATAATTGAATTGGTAATTACAAGCCATGTTAAACAAAGTTATTCGAAACATAAGCCATAAGTTCAAACGGTAAAACCAAATTTGTCCTGTATTTTCAGGATTCCAATATTATATTAAATAACCTCTTAAACAATAATAAACTCAACTTTAACGGATCCTTTGAAATGTGCAAGTCTAAGATATCCACAATCGTCGTGTCAGCGCTAAGGGCACAAATAAAAACATTTCTTCGAGTTCTTCCTCGAATATCACGCACGCTTCGTAGGTTGCCTAACAACCAGGCCACACCCGGATGACGGTCACATTACGGTTATTAATGGGATATCCCCAAGCGAAGGGATTCTATATTTATTTTGCGTGATGCTTCACCCCCACCCTTGCTATAATTATCAAGATTCATGAGGTAATATCATATTTCAGAGGTGTGCACTGCACAGAAGACGTCACAAGCCGTTGCCAAGCAAGCAGCAGCCAATCAGGTGCTCGGAACAGACTCCACACTAACACGGCCGAATACTTCGTGCTATACTGGATTGATTGATTGATTTGATTATGCTGTGTCGACAACTAGGTCACATGAAGTCGGGTGGCTAATGAATATTGTTGAATCACAGTAACACAAAAATCAACTAAAATCCGGAGGAACACTTTATTATAAGAATGTAAACAATGAATGATAAATAAGGCTAAAAAACACAATGATATAAATGAACTGTAAAACACTAAGGCGCAAGTGTCACATCACTGGATCTAAGATTCCATTTCCATGTACTACTGATATAACACTACTGATAAATGAGAACAAATGTAAATGTAAATGTAATGATTTAATGTAAGTGGTAGTTGGGGGAACAGTAGTTCGCCACCAACTTGACCGTGAGTTCGACAGGCGAAGACTGACGCGCCCGTAGCAGGCTGCCAAGGGTTGTACCCCCACTCAACATCTGCCGTCCAGGGGTAGACAAATACCCACTACACAACACAGTTATTACAAAACCCAAAATACTCCCCCCGGTTGATTGAATGCAATCAAAATGAAAAATGAAAAATAAACAGTATACACACTGAACACGACACACTAGTTTGACGAAGCTGAGTTTGTGCAAGGGAGGGGCACCAGCTTGTTGATTGGTCTCTTGAGTATACCGCTGGACGTCCGGATCGCGGCGACTCGGACGTGGCCATCCCTTCCTGGGAAGGTCTCGGTGATCACGGCGATATTCCACTGGAGTGGTGGCAAGTGGTCCTCCTTGACCAGGACCACCACACCTGGCTGGAGACTGGTTTCTGCTGAAGTCCACTTCCCCCGCTGCTGCAGTGAATTCAGGTAGTCGGTTGACCACCTGTGCCACAGTTGTTCAGACAGTTTCTGCACCCGCTGCCATCTCGACAGTTTAGATTCAGGCAGTTCAGACAAGCTAGGTTCAGGATAACTCATTAGGGGAGAGCCGATAAGAAAATGGCCTGGAGATAAGAATGTGGGTTCAAAGGGATCATTAGAAAGTACTGTGATGGGTCGGGAATTGAGACAGGCTTCGATCTGCGTTAAGAGTGTTATAAACTCTTCACTAGTAAGCACCGCGTTTCCTGCCACTCGTCTCAAGTGGTACTTCATAGATTTGACACTCGCCTCCCACAAACCGCCGAAGTGTGGAGCATGTGGTGGAATAAAGTGCCATTGAAGGTTTTCGCTGGACGCATAGTTAGTTATCTTGGTCTGGTGCTGCTCGGAACGGAACAAGTCAGCAAGCTCTTGTAATTCTCGTTTAGCTCCCACAAAGTTTGTGCCATTGTCGGAATACAAATTTAGGCATTTACCACGTCTTGCAGTAAATCTTTTGAGTGCAGCAATGAAGGCTTCCGATGTAAGCCCTGTAACTAGTTCTAAGTGGATTGCCTTGGTGGCCATACAAACGAATAATGCTACGTAGCATTTTATTGTGGTTTTGCTGCGTACTGAGCCTTGTTTGATGTGAAACGGGCCAGCAAAATCTGTGCCCGTGTTCAGAAATGGTCTTGAAGGCGTTACTCGAGCTGATGGCAATTGCCCCATCAGCTGCTGAGTAGTTGATGCCTTGAGCTTAAAACACGTCAAACATTTGTGAACAATGGGTTTGACTGCTTGCTTTGCTCTTGGGATCCAATAACGTTGCCTGAGGGATGCAATTACGAGCTGTGGTCCTGCATGCGATAGCCTGAGGTGTTCGCCCATAATAATAAGCCCTGTGACATGATGAGTCGGAGGCAGGATGGTTTGGTGCTTATTATCATAGGCTAGATCAGAATGGTTTAGCCTTCCGCCAACTCTAAGAATTTCCTGATCATCTAAGAATACATGTAGGTCACGAATACTACTCTTTGAAGATATGTGTTTGTTTGCAAGAAGATCTTGAACTTCTTGGCTGTATGCCGAAGCTTGAACTATTTTTATGCATGCTGTTGATGCCTTCTGAAGTTCTGTTGTTGATAGAGGACCTGATTGTCTTTCCATTGGCAGTTTCAGGTTATGACAAAAACGTAAGCAGTATGCCACAACTCTGACGAGTTTTGACCACTTTGAAAAACGAAGCAGGAAATCATCTTCATGGTTTTGAAATGACAATGCTATAGCAGATGTATGTTTCTCCTCAGGGACATTTTCCTTGTCAAAAGTCCCATCTGACGGCCACTCTGATTGATCTCTATGTAGCCACTGTGGGCCATTCCACCACAGCTCCTGTTGTGTTAATTCTGCTGCCTTTATTCCACGTGATATAAGATCGGCTGGATTGTCACCAGATGATACATGATGCCAATCTTCTGCTGATGTGTATTTCTGAATGTTCGCAACCCTGTTGGCTACAAATGTCTTCCACCTGGTTGCTGGTGATGCAATCCAGGTCAAGACAATAGTAGAATCGGTCCACAAGAATGTCTGGTCAATGATCAGGTTCAGAATTGGGAGTGTTTTATGAATTAACCTTGCCAGTAGTTCGGCCCCCAACAATTCGAGACGGGGCAGTGTAACCTTTTTCACTGGAGCCACCCTTGATCTTGAGCATAACAGATTGGCTGTTGTCTGACCTTGCGTGTTAGTCGATCTTATGTACAAAGAACAACCATATGCTTTCTCGGAAGCATCTGAGAACCCATGCAATTGTATGTTCGTATGGGTGCCCGTGACTAGCACAAATCTGTCGACTTGTATGCTGTTCACATATATCAATTGGTTATGAAGAAGTTGCCACTCAGTAGAGAGTTCTGAGGGCAATTCTTCGTCCCAATGTAGATTATGCAACCACAGTCTTTGTAGAAACATTTTGTAGGTGATGACCACGGGACTCACCAGTCCAAGTGGATCAAATATGGACGCCACTAATGACAGAACCAATCGTTTAGTGATCTTGTTATCCGAATTGCATGGTAGGTTATTTGCTATCAGAAATTTGTCTGACGTTGGGTGCCACGACAGTCCCAGTGTTTTTATGCTGTCTTCATTGTTGAAGTCGAAAGGAAACTGCATTTCCCTGTCTTCAGGTGGAACAGCTTCTAACAAGGCTGGATGGTTGGAGCACCATTTCTTGAGAGGAAATGCTCCACTATCAAGAAGTGCAATGAGCTCTTTTTGAAGAAGCAACGCGTCCTCCACAGTGCTAGAGCCACTGAGTGCGTCATCGACGTAGAAGTCTCGTTGCAGGATCTCCGCGGCGCGAGGGAAATTGTCAGCATCTTCTACAGCCAGTGTTTGTAAACACTTTGTTGCAAGGAATGGAGCTGATGCAGTGCCATATGTCACAGTGGCTAGATCATACGTTTTAATTGGTTGGTCAGGTGACTTTCGCCATAAGATACGTTGAAGCTTGGTATCATCGGGATGCATCCCAACTTGCCGGTACATCTTTGTGATGTCAGCTGTGAATGCGATCTCATGCGTTCTGAACCTGAGAACAATGGAGTACAGATCCTGTTGTTCTGTGGGTCCTACCATCAGGATATCATTAAGAGATCTTCCATTGGTGGTTTTGGCAGAACCATCAAACACAACTCTAGTCTTGGTTGTTGAACTAGCGACGGTTTGAAGACTGGGTGGTGAGGAAGGTAGTAGTGCATTGAGCTCTTGTCATCTGTAGATGGTTGAACTTCCTTCATGTGACCCAGTTTTTCGTACTCATCCATGAACTTAACATACTCTTCACGAAGTTCAGAGTTCTTGAGAAGCTTGCGCTCCAACTGGCGGAATCTTGTAGTTGCTTGTTGAAAAGATTCGCCCAATTGTCCATGATGTGGACGTTTTGGAAGTCGAACTACGAATTTGCCATTTCCATCCCTTGTAGTGGTTTGCTGGAAATGCAATTCGCATTGTAGCTCTTCCTCACTTTTGGGAGTTGTATGGATCTCTTCCAGCTCCCAGAACTTTTGTAGTGTATGAGTCAAGTTGTCTTCTTGTCGAACGAAACATGACGTCACCGATGAAGTAGGCTCTGAGTCATTTGGTAGTTGGTATCGTCCTGAGAGTATCCAGCCGAGTTCACTGTTCTGGAGAACCGGAAAATCTCCTGGTCTTGTTAGTTTCTCTGCACCAAGTAGGTAGAAACATATTTCGGCTCCAATGAGCAGATCGATGCGTCCTGGCTTGTTAAAGTGTGGGTCAGCCAGTTGAATGTTTGTTGGAAGATTCCACTGTTGACTGTCGATGGACATTGATGGCATCTCTCCAGTTATGTGCGGCAAAACAGAGCATGTAAGGCTTACCTTGTAGCTACTCACTGTGGAGTGTAGCTGGACAGATGTCGTGAACTTGGCTTCTGTTGAAGCGTTGTTAATCCCGTGCATTCTTATGCGATCGTGGCTTTTCTTCAACTTCAGCCGTTGGGCTAAATCCTCGGTAACAAAGTTTGATTGGCTGCCGCAGTCGATCAAAGCCCTACATTTATGACGTTGACCCATATGATCTTCAACTAAGACGATTGCAGTAGTCAACAGGACTTGAGTTTGAGTTCTATTTCTTGCTACGTGATAGGACCCATGTACATCCCTGTAAACCTGATTGGCCGATGGTTCGCTACGTTCGCTGCCGATGGTTGGCTGTGATTGTTGGCGAGACTTACTCTGATCGTTGTTGTCAGAGTTTACATGTAAGAGCGTGTGATGACGGCCATCGCACGTTTTGCAATTTCGTGATTTGCATTGTTGAGCTGAATGGCCAGCATGGAGGCAGTTAAAACAAAGTGCATTCTTTTGAACACAATCTCTCCTAGTTTGTACTTCTGATTCAATGAATGTTTCACATTTATACAATGGATGATGATTGGAACAAAAATGGCATTTATTGCTCTTAACCGACACATAACTTCCCGACTGTTGAGCAGCCTTGGGTTGCTTGGCCTTTGAATCATTCTGTCGACTGTCCTGAGAGGTAGAGCTGCTACTGGCAGGTTGTATGTTCTCCAGTGCTTGACTCTTGTACTCGAGGAATGTTAGAAGCTCGGAGAGTGGAGGGAAAGATTGGGTAGTTTCCCTTATCTCCCACTCCCTTCGCGTACTCTTGTCGAGCCTCTCAACAATCAGTTGTGATATAAGGACATCACCTAGAGGTTGATCTATTTCCATAGCCTTAAGGGCACTTAAATTACTACGAATGGTATTTACAAATTGCCTGAGCTCGGCAGCTGATTCCTTCTGCACTTGTTTCAAGTTCAAAAGTTCCCTAGTATGGGTAGCGGCAATCAGCCTTTTGTTTTCATACCTGTCCTGCAGCAACTGCCAAGCTACCTGGTAATTACTGGCTGTGATTGGCAGGTTTTGCACTAGTTGTGCTGCTTGGCCCTTTAAGCAGGATCGGAGGTAGTGAAATTTTTGAATATGCATCACTTGGATGTTATCATGCACCATTATTTTGAATGATTCAGAAAATGATAGCCATTCTTCATACTTCCCATCGAATTTCGGTAGCGATATTGATGGTAGTCGAAGGCTGTCATGTGGCATGTGCGTAATAACGTCTGTGCCAGAAGCACTGTTTGAGGGCTCTGGTGTACCAAGTGTTTCAGCTTGTTGTAAAGCAAACTCCATTTTACTTTCAACCTCGTAGAAGGTGTCTTCAAACAATGCCCTATCGTCATCATGGTTCGAATCAGTGTCGTCTGTTTCTAGGACTGATTGTATACTGTCGTACTTAGTCAGTATTTCTGGTAGACGTTTGAGTCGTACCTTCAGTTCATGAACGTTTGAAGCTGAGGGTATGAACACATCGATGAAAGTTTTCAATCTTGTTAAATGTGTTTTGACAACACCCCTCTGCTTCACTAACTTCTGTACTTGAACCGGATCCATAATTCAGAAGGAAATGAAGGACGAATGAAAGAAAAGGAAATTGATAGAAAGGAATATCTGAACTGACTGACCTGTCTGCGTGATGTGACGCGAGTATAGCTGCAGTCACATCCCTGGCCCGTGATGAGATGATGGATGCAGATGGAAGTTGACCGCGCTCGTTCCGTCTGTGGCCCGGACACCCCTGTCGCGCAGAAAACCACCCCGAAGACGAGCGTGACGTCAGACAATGGAACGGAGTGTTCAGCGGCCGGCGAAACTCGTCTGCTGGCGTGGGTAGGGCCCGGTAGGCGCCACGAAGACGAGAGGTTCACGCGTCACCTGCAGTTGTTGCACCCGAATGCGCGCGATATGTGCAAAGATTGCACCCCGTATAAACTAAAGTCACTATAATTAATAATTCCGCACACGGTTGTTCTTAGATCCGGCCCGGAGGACCAATATGTTGAATCACAGTAACACAAAAATCAACTAAAATCCGGAGGACCACTTTATTATAAGAATGTAAACAATGAATGATAAATAAGGCTAAAAAACACAATGATATAAATGAACTGTAAAACACTAAGGCGCAAGTGTCACATCACTGGATCTAAGATTCCATTTCCATGTACTACTGATATAACACTACTGATAAATGAGAACTATAAATGTAAATGTAAATGTAATGATTTAATGTAAGTGGTAGTTGGGGGAACAGTAGTTCGCCACCAACTTGACCGTGAGTTCGACAGGCGAAGACTGACGCGCCCGTAGCAGGCTGCCAAGGGTTGTACCCCCACTCAACATCTGCCGTCCAGGGGTAGACAAATACCCACTACACAACACAGTTATTACAAAACCCAACAAATATTCTTGTTACTTCTTATAGGTAAACACAGAATAAAAGATGTAAAACTTATTACAACAATATTATTATTATTAAAATGCAAAATCTTCCGTTCTAAAATGTTTTAACCTGTAAATAACTCAGTAATTTTGTATTGTTTTAAATAATATACATACATAGTAAATAGTCGGGCCTTACATATATTTTTAGAAATTTTGCATGCACTTCTCTTCAAGTATTGCGTTATAGAAATGTGTATGGTTTCTGAAAATGTGGATGGAGGGTGCCATAAGGTCAATGCCACTAGCTTTAATTTGATACACGAAATACATTGGAAAATCTAGGAATTGTGGTACGATTCTAGCCCCCCCCCCCCCCCCCTCCAGGTTCACGTTCTTGACAACGACACAATACACTACATTTAATAATCCTTCAAAAACTCAGATGCCCATCATACCCTCAGAAGATTGTAAAGTAATTGAAAAATTTTTTTTTTTATTTATTTATAATAGTTCCATACATATACATTTTTCACAAGCATGGACATGGTACTGCTGAGATGTCTCCATATTATTATTTTTAAATTATATATTAATTATTTTATAATCTTCGATCAAACTTCTACGCTACGACCATACAATATTTCGATATAAGTGAATAATTTAATATATGTTATAGTTTTAAAATGCATATATTTAGCTAACACAACTTGTGCTAAAACTTGTGCGGAATCACTGCAACAATGTCATTGTTTACACCGTCTTTGGATTGTCGGCGTATTTGCCCCACGACCAGCTTGGCCCCGCGTTCCAGCACATCGACGATCCCAAGGACAGAGATTCCCAGCAGGAACCCCAGGGATCCGCCCAAGTCAGCCAGGAACAGAGACCAGTCGTACGAGATATGCTCTTCTATCTGTGCGGACAATTAATAGCGTTGCTTGGTATTAACACTACTGGCGCATCGGTCAAGTGGTAACAATATTCTGGTACATCGGCAAACAAGGCGAGATCAACCCTCTCGGCGTTACAGAGCAATGACGGCGACACATGTTTGGTGGAGGCGCCGGGAAGAGGAATGTATTTCAAGTGATGCATGTTACACATTTTTACACCAGCCTAATAATCGGAATTTGCTTCATTGTGACTTTGTTGTAGCAACGGAGCACATATAATAATAAATTGCATAATGTCCCACACTGTAAATAAGTTCTAGTAACTGGGCGTTACAAAGCAATGATGGCGGACACATGTTTGTTTAACTTGCATTATGTCCCACACTGTAAATTATGTTCTAGTAACTGGGCGGGTAGAAAAAAAATACAAATTTATTTATTTATTCATTTATTCATTCATTCATTCATTCATTCATTCATTCATTCATTCATTCATTCATTTATTTATTTAGTTGGATTAAATTGAATTGTTATCCTTTGCCTTGCATTGTTTAACTGAAAAATTGTGTTCAAATACATTTTTGTAAAAAAGCAGATACACATAAAGAAGTGGTTTCATTTTCAATCATCACATATTGTAACACATTACAAAACATATTTTTTTTTTTTTTATTCGATCCCAATGAATGCGAATAACAAAGTGTGGTAGACCTACAAAACCAAAACTATAACAATTCTCTTTGCCTGTATTAAGTCCGTGAAAAGTTGTATCAGTGGAGGTATTAATGTCTCATGTGGATCTGTGTGCAACGACATCTAAGTCTAACAGATATCTTCAATCTAAGGAACATTAGTACCACTTACCTTGGTGATTATGTTGGAGCCATAAAACACAGACAGCCGGCTGAAGATGCCAACTCTGGGCTTACGGTTGACCACGTATGGCGTGTATCGGTGCGTGTGACAGGGGGTGCTGCAACTACAGCACGACCCAAGGCACTCGGAGCTGAAAGACGCGCTCATTAAAGTTAGGCCCACATTTAAATAAAAAAATAAAAAAATCACATTTAGAGTCTACCCACTCAGTAATTAAACTGATTTGCAGTGGGGGACTTTAATTTAAAGTGACTAAACCAACCCTGTAGGCTTCGAACACTGTCGACGAGTGAGCAATAACCAATCAAAGATCGATATTTCAAATATGAAACAGATGAATCAGTGATTGGACTGTAATTTATTTATTATCATCCGTTTGTTTATGGGTGTACAGAATTTGTTTTCTAAGGAGTAAAACAGTATCCATGAAAAGTTAGTTATACTAGCCCCAATGTGAGTATAGTCACACACCTCAGATTTTATCAAATGCCTTTTTCATCCACGCTGATCCAAATAAAACCAATAGATTCCTTGCGTTATTTCACACATTCGTAAATGTAGTCGTCCGCTTAGTAGAGTGCACAAGCCTCATTGGTCACGCCTACTATTCTAGGTAACCAACCGAAGGTCATAAATTATCCCCAATGAACCTGTTGGTTCTTCAATTAGATGGTATAGAAACTAAAGAAGTATATAACATTGGAAACTTCTTATTTCGTAAGCATGTGAGTCAATTTTAGCACAGACCGAGTCTTCTAATTCAGACAATTTCTTTGGATAGAAAATATGTGTTCTGATTGGTTGTTACCGAGCATTAGCAATACCATGAACTAGTACTAGTTGTATGTATTTGTGTTTATGAACGTCATGAACCAATAAGTGCACATGATGAATTCTTGGTATGCAATACACGTTTGATTGGCGTCTATACCATGGTGATTGTAAGGACGATGGCTTCTATTTGTTCCAACACTGCAACTCCTAATGTATGTACGGTATAGTATAGCCATCACGTGACTCAATTGTAATTGGACCTATTCATGTGGTAAACAGAAAATAAACATGTATACAAAATCCATAAAATAGTTGGTTCTTATATACTTGAGATAGCCAATGATGAGAGGTTTCATGGATCCGTAGGCACTACAAGACGTCGCGTTGTTGCCATTCAGCCAGGGAGCTCCACACCCGACCTTCGATACCAGCTGATCCCATTGGCACAGGTCCGCGCACTGACAACAATCACATTTCATATCAACACACTGCATATCATATCAACAGTCATTTCATAATATACGGTCTGTAAAATACTTGCGATTCCAGACATTATACGTTCTCACACTGAGCATCATCTTATTTTCTGTAAATAGGAGTGAAGGATGTTACAACATTTTGAATATGAAAGTATAATAGCAAGTAAGATAATACATAATATAATGTGGCTATATTTGAATATTGGTTTTGCAACAACTAAGTTCCTTTTTTAACTCAGAACCATATATCTCAATTTTACCCCTCCAACAAGATTCACAGCTGGCAAACAATCAATATTGAATGAAATTGACGCTTAGCAATTATGTGAATTGACGTAATGCAATGAATGAGTATATACTAGAAGTATGACGTGTGCGCGTGATGTTGTAGCTATAGCCAAGTATGACTCACGCATGTGACGTTGTAGCTATGGCCAAGTATGACTCACGCACGTGACGTTGTAGCTATAGCCAAGTATGACTCACGCACGTGACGTTGTAGCTATAGCCAAGTATGACTCACGCACGTGACGTTGTAGCTATAGCCAAGTATGACTCACGCACGTGACGTTGTAGCTATAGCCAAGTATGACTCACGCACGTGACGTTGTAGCTATAGCCAAGTATGACTCACGCACGTGACGTTGTAGCTATAGCCAAGTATGACTCACGCACGTGACGTTGTAGCTATAGCCAAGTATGACTCACGCACGTGACGTTGTAGCTATAGCCAAGTATGACTCACGCGCGTTACGCTGAAGCTATAGCAAGGTATGACTCACGCGCGAGAGGCTGTAGCTATAGCTAAGTGTGACTCACGCGCGTTAAACTGTAGTTATAGCTAAGTGTGACTCACGCTTGAGACGCTGTAGCTAAATATTCAACTCGATACCTTCTTATTGTAATTGTAACGTAAATATAGATGGATTTACGAACTGAGGGTCTCGTTGGATTAATAATATATCCAAGAATACGATCAGATGATAAAAACTCTGACAAACGAAAAAGAAAATTGAAGCCGTTTTTTTTTCTAAGTCCAAAAATCCAGTTTCTACACCTTGTCAGTTTAAAATCGCATTCGATAGATGTTGACCACGTGAATGCAAAACCGCACACGTTTTTGGCAAAAACGAGCAATTTGACCGTTAAAAAATAAACCGTGTCTAAAGCGGCTCCATGCACATTGATGTATTGATAAAACTGTGTGAATATGGATGAAAAAAGGTGTGGTGGTGACGGGTCTCGAAACCCAGACCTCAAGCATGGTGACCGACGACGCTACTGCTTACGCCATAGCACACGATGATACTTCCAGCATTTACACAGGTACAAGACATACTGCTCTCAATGTTATGCATTGTTTGGGGTATTCAGAAAGCTTATATCATAACCTCCTATAGCCGTCTGAATTCCTGATACACATCCACAGAAAACGCAGTTTTGGGACTTTGAAGACAGTAAATTCACGTTGGGAACATCACTGAACAGCCAACATTAAAACATGTTTCCTGGGCTAACCATGAATCATAGGCAAACCAAAACATGTTCCAAAAGTACACTGGGAATGGATGATGCAGAAAGTGTAGACATTATTGTCTTAACCCTTTAATCCTTGACGCTACGCAGTGTCAAAAACGCGCTAAAATACACAGCGTTTTTGAGTTTTTAATTTTTTACAGCTATATTGTTTACTTGGGGGATCTTAAAGTTAAAAAACAAAGTAGAACGGATAATGTTCTACTTTGAAAAAAATCAACGTGTACGTATGTTTGTCATTAACGACGTCAGGCGTCGCCGAAATTTCAAAGTTTTTCTTGTCAAGTTCCACTTTCGGTACCGTTTGTGGATGAACGGTGGTACCTAGTTACTCGTAGCGTCGAACTTAAGGTCAGTAAGAATCCTTGGTGACGTAGTGTGAGCGTCAGTAGCGTCGGTTTACACAGGTCGTGGTGAGGAGACGCCAACTTCAGGTAACCAAAATAGTAGATTTTGTAGGTTTTTATTTTTTTTACGGGTAAACGGTTTAAGATAGAATTTTTTGGTTGTCAGTCCCTTCTTATTCAAAGCTCTCTTGATATGTTTCGTATTTTAAAAAAAATTAAAAAAATAAAAAATTTCAAAATTCTCCGATTGTGCTCTTCTGAGACAAAATTTGAAATTTTGGGCGCATGTATCTCAGTAAGTATGACCCCCAGCATATTTTCGTCTTCAGGATGTCTAGATAATTAACGCAAAAAAAAAAAATAAATAAAAAAAAAATTTGGACTACCCGTTTTTTAACTACGAGCGCTTGAAAAAAAACATTCCCCTTAGTAAACCATTCTCAACTATTCTGCTCTGAATATGGAAGAAAAAAAGATTGCCAGTAACGGGTCTCGAACCCCGGACCGCGAAAACACTAGACGGCGTCGCTACTGCCACCGCCACGCCACAGGATGGAAGTGGGAGCGCTTAGACTGGTACATATTGTACTGCTCTCAATGAATGCATGTATGTATCTCGATTCATTCTTATTGTAATTCTAACACCTAACATAGATGGATTTACGAACAGAAGGTCTTATTGGATTTAAAAAATATCCAAGAATACGATCTGGAAATACAAACCCCGAAAATTGAGAAAAAAACGCCTCCAATTTGTTTTCAAGTTTTTATCATCAGATCGTATTGATTGATTGGTTGATCGCAAAACCGAAAATCGTTTATGGAAACAACGAGCCGTTTGACAGTAAAAAAAATAAACCGTATCCATGCACGTTGATGTATTGATAAAAATGTGTTAATATTGTGGAAAAAAAGACTGGATGTAATGGGTCTCGAACCCGAGACCTCTTGCACGCTAATCAAGGACGTTACCCCATACGCCATGGCACACGATGATACTTCCAGCGCTTACACAGGTACAAGACATACTGCTCTCAATGTTGTGCATTGTTTGGGGTATTCAGATAGCTTATATCATAACCTTCTATAGCCGTCTGAATTCCTGATACACATCAACAGAAAACGCAGTTTTGGGACTATCAAGACTTGGTTCATCTTAATATCATAACCTCCTATAGCCGTCTGAACTCCTGATACACATCCACAGAAAACGCAGTTTAGTAAATTCGCATCACTGAACAGCCAACATTAAAACATGTTTCCTGGGCTAACCATGAATCATAGGCAAACCAAAACATGTTTTATAAGTACACTGGGAATGGAAGATGCAGAAAGTGTAGACAATATTGTCTTAACCCTTTAATCCGTGACGCTACGCAGTGTCAAAAACGTGCTAAAATACACTGCGTTTTTGATACTTTAATTTTTTACAGCTATATTGTTTACTTGGGGGATCTTTAAATTAATAAGCAAGGTAGAAAGGATAATGTTCTACTTTGAAAAAAATCAACGTATACCTATGTTTGTTATTAACGACGTCAGGCGTCGCCGTAATTTCAAAGGTTTTCTTGTCAAGTTCCACTTTCGGTACCGTTTGTGGATGAACGGTGGTACCTAGTTACTCGTAGCGTCGAACTTAAGGTCAGTAAGAATTCTTGGTGACGTAGTTTGAGCGTCGGTAGCGTCGGTTTACACAGGTCGTGGTGAGGAGACGCCAACTTCAGGTAACCAAAATAGTAGATGTTGTTAGGTTTTTATTTTTTTACGGGTAAACGGTTTAAGATAGAATTTTTTGGTTGTCAGTTCCTTCTTATTCATCGCTCTCTTGATATGTTTCGTATTTTTAAAAAAATACAAAAAATAAAAAATTTCAAAATTCACCGATTGTGCTCTTCTGAGACAAAATTTGAAATTTTGGGCGCCTGTATCTCAGTAAGTATGACCCCCAGCATATTTTCGTCTTCAGGATGTCTAGATAATTAACGCAAAAAATATAAAAAAAAAAAAAAAAAAATTTGGACTACCCGTGTTTTAGCTACGAGCGCTTATAATAAAAAATTCCCCTTAGTAAACCCTTCTCAACTATTCTGCTCTGAATATGGTAGAAAAAAAGTTTGCCAGTAACGGCCGGGTCTCGAACCCCGGACCGCGAAAACACTAGTCGGCGTCGCTACTGCCTACGCCACGCCACAGGATGGAAGTGGGAGCGCTTAGACTGATACATATTGTACTGCTCTCAATGAATGCATGTATGTATCTCGATTCATTCGTATTGTAATTCTAACACCTAACATAGATGGATTTACGAACAGAAGGTCTTATTGGATTTAAAAAATTTCCAAGAATACGATCTGGAAATACAAACCCCGAAAATTGAGAAAAAAACGCCTCCAATTTTTTTTCAAGTTTTTATCATCAGATCGAAATGATTGATTGGTTGATCGCGAAACCGTAAATTGTTTGTGGAAACAACGAGCCGTTTGACACTAAAAAAAATAAACCGTATCCATGCACGTTGATGTATTGATAAAAATGTGTTAATATTGTGGAAAAAAAAGACTGGATGTGATGGGTCTCAAACCCGAGACCTCTTGCACGCTAATCAAGGACGTTACCCCATACGCCATAGCACACGATGATACTTCCAGCGCTTACACAGGTACAAGACATACTGATCTCAATGTTGTGCATTGTTTGTGGTATTCAGATAGCTTATATCATAACCTCCTATAGCCTTCTGAATTCCTGATACACATCAACAGAAAACGCAGTTTTGGGACTTTCAAGACTTGGTTCATTCTAATATCATAACCTCCTATAGCCGTCTGAACTCCTGATACACATCCACAGAAAACGCAGTTTAGTAAATTCGCATCACTGAACAGCCAACATTAAAACATGTTTCCTGGACTAACCATGAATCATAGGCAAACCAAAACATGTTCCATAAGTACACTGGGAATGGAAGAAGCAGAAAGTGTAGACATTATTGTCTTAACCCTTTAATCCGTGACGCTACGCAGTGAAAAAACGTGCTAAAATACACTGCGTTTTTGAGACTTTAATTTTTTACAGCTATATTGTTTACTTGGGGGATCTTAAAGTTAATAAGCAAGGTAGAACGGGTAATTTTCTACTTTGAGAAAATCAACGTATACCTATGTTTGTTATTAACGACGTCAGGCGTCGCCGAAATTTCAAAGGTTTTTTTGTCAAGTTCCCCTTTCGGTACCGTTTGTGGATGAACGGTGGTACCTAGTTACTCGTAGCGTCGAACTTAAGGTCAGTAAGAATCCTTGGTGACGTAGTTTGAGCGTCGGTAGCGTCGGTTTACACAGGTCGTGGTGAGGAGACGCCAACTTCAGGTAACCAAAATAGTAGATTTTTGTTAGGTTTTTATTTTTTTACGGGTAAACGGTTTAAGATAGAATTTTTTGGTTGTCAGTTCCTTCTTATTCATTGCTCTCTTGATATGTTTCGTATTTTTAATAAAATAAAAAAAATAAAAAATTTCAAATTTCTCCTATTGTGCTCTTCTGAGACAAAATTTGAAATTTTGGGCGCCTGTATCTCAGTAAGTATGACCCCCAGAATATTTTCGTCTTCAGGATGTCAGGATAATTAACGCAAAAAAAAATAAAAAAAATAAAAAAAAAAATTTGGACTACCCGTTTTTTAGCTACGAGCGCTTGAAATAAAAAATTCCCCTTAGTAAACCCTTCTCAACTATTCTTCTCTGAATATGGAAGAAAAAAAGTTTGCCAGTAACGGGTCTCGAGCCCCGGACCACGAAAACACTAGTCGGCGTCGCTACTGCCTACGCCACGCGACAGGATGGAAGAGGGAGCGCTTAGACTGGTACATATTGTACTGCTCTCAATGAATGCATGTATGTATCTCGATTCATTCTTATTGTAATTCTAACACCTTACATAGATGGATTTACGAACAGAAGGTCTTATTGGATTTAAAAAATATCCAAGAATACAATCTGAAAATACAAACTCCGAAAATTGGGAAAAAAACGCCTCCAATTTTTTTTCAGGTTTTTATCATCAGATCGTATTGATTGATTGGTTGATCGCGAAACCGTAAATCGTTTGTGGAAACAACGAGCCGTTTGACAGTAAAAAAAATAAACCGTATTTATGCACGTTGATGTATTGATAAAAATGTGTTAATATTGTGGAAAAAAAAGACTGGATGCAATGGGTCTCGAACCCGAGACCTCTTGCACGCTAATCAAGGATGTTACCCCATACGCCATAGCACACGATGATACTTCAATCGCTTACACAGGTACAAGACATACTGCTCTCAATGTTGTGAATTGTTTGGGGTTTCCGATAGCTTATATCATAACCTCCTATAGCCGTCTGAATTCCTGATACACATCAACAGAAAACACAGTTTTGGGACGTTCAAGACTTGGTTCATTCTAATATCATAACCTCCTATAGCCGTCTGAGCTCCTGATACACATCCACAGAAAACGCAGTTTAGTAAATTCGCATCACTGAACAGCCAACATTAAAACATGTTTCCTGGGCTAACCATGAATCATAGGCAAACCAAAACATTTTACATAAGTACACTGGAAATGGAAAATGCAGAAAGTGTAGACATTATTGTCTTAACCCTTTAATCCGTGACGCTATGCAGTGTCAAAAACGTGCTAAAATACACTGCGTTTTTGAGTTTTTAATTTTTTACAGCTATATTCTTTACTTGGGGGATCTTAAAATAATTAAGCAAGGTAGAACGGATAATTTTCTACTTTGAAAAAAATCAACGTATACCTATGTTTGTTATTAACGACGTCAGGCGTCGCCGAAATTTCAAAGGTTTTCTTGTCAAGTTCCACTGTCGGTACCGTTTGTGGATGAACGGTTGTACCTAGTTACTCGTAGCGTCGAACTTAAGGTCAGTAAGAATTCTTGGTGACGTAGTTTGAGCGTCGGTAGCGTCGGTTTACACAGGTCGTGGTGAGGAGACGCCAACTTCAGGTAACCAAAATAGTAGATTTTGTTAGGTTTTTATTTTTTTACGGGTAAACGGTTTAAGATAGAATTTTTTGGTTGTCAGTTCCTTCTTATTCATCGCTCTCTTGATATGTTTCGTATTTTTTAAAAAATAAAAAAAATAAAAAATTTCAAAATTCTCCGATTGTGCTCTTCTGAGACAAAATTTTAAATTTTGGGCGCCTGTATCTCAGTAAGTATGACCCCCAGCATATTTTCGTCTTCAGGATGTCTAGATAATTAACGCAAAAAAAAGATAAAAAAACAAATTTGGACTACCCGTTTTTTAGCTAAGAGCGCTTCAAAAAAAAATTCCCCTTAGTAAACCCTTCTCAACTATTCTGCTCTGAATATGGAAGAAAAAAAGTTTGCCAGTAACGGGTCTCGAACCCCGGACCGCGAAAACACTAGTCGGCGTCGCTTCTGCCTACGCCACGCCACAGGATGGAATTGGGAGCGCTTAGACTAGTACATATTGTACTGCTCTCAATGAATGCATGTATGTATCTCGATTCATTCTTATTGTAATTCTAACACCTAACATAGATGGATTTACGAACAGAAGGTCTTATTGGATTTAAAAAATATCCAAGAATACGATCTGAAAATACAAAACCCGAAAATTGAGAAAAAAACGCCTCCATTTTTTTTTCAAGTTTTTATCATCAGATCGTATTGATTGATTGGTTGATAGCGAAACCGTTAATCGTTTGTGGAAACAACGAGCCGTTTGACAGTAAACAAAATAAACCGTATCCATGCACGTTGATGTATTGATAAAAATGTGTTAATATTGTGGAAAAAAAGACTGGATGTAATGGGTCTCGAACCCGAGACCTATTGCACGCTAATCAAGGACGTTTCCCCATACGCCATAGAACACGATGATACTCCCAGCGCTTAGAAAGGTACAAGACATACTGCTCTCAATGTTGTGCATTGTTTGGGGTATTCAGAAAGCTTTTATCATAACCTCCTATAGCCGTCTGAATTCCTGATACACATCAACAGAAAACGCAGTTTTGGGACTTTCAAGACTTGGTTCATTCTAATATCATAACCTCCTATAGCCGTCTGAACTCCTGATACACATCCACAGAAAACGCAGTTTAGTAAATTCGCATCACTGAACAGCCAACATTAAAACATGTTTCCTGGGCTAGCCATGAATCATAGGCAAACCAAAACATGTTCCATAAGTACACTGGGAATGGAAGATGCAGAAAGTGTAGACATTATTGTCTTAATCCTTTAATCCGTGACGCTACGCAGTGTCAAAAACGTGTACATACACTGTGTTTTTGAGTTTTTAATTGTTTACAGCTATATTGTTTACTTGGGAGATCTTGAAGTTATTACTTAAGGTAGAACTGATAATTGTCTACTTTGAAAAAAATCAACGTGTACCTATGTTTGTTTTGAACGACGTCAGGCGTCGCCGAAATTTCAAAGGTTTTCTCGTCAAGTTCCACTATCGGTACCGATTGTGGATGAACGGTGCTACCTAGTTAGTCGTAGTGTCGAACTAAAGGTCAGTAAGAATCCTTGGTGACGTAGTATGAGCGTCGGTAGCGTCGGTTTTCACTGGTCGTGGTGAGGCGATGCCAACTTCAGGTAACCAAAATAGTAGATTTTTATAGGTTTTTATTTTTTTACCGGTAAACGGTTTGAGATAGAATTTTTTGGTTGTCAATTCCTTCTTATTAATCGCTCTCTTGATATGTTTCGTTTAAAAAAAAAAAAATAAAAAAAAAATTCAAAATTCTCCGATTTTTCTATTCTGTGAGCTTTTTTGACATTTTGGGCGCCTGTATCTCTGTTAGTATGACCCCCAGCATATTTTCGTTTTTAGGATGTCTAGATAATTAACGCAAAAAAAAATAAAAAAAATACGGAAAAAATTTGGACTACACGTTTTTTTTTAGCTACAAGCGCTTGAAAAAAAAATGTCACCTTAGTAAACCCTTCTCAACTTTGCTGCTCTGAATATGGAAGAAAAAAATCGTGGTGGTAACAGGTCTCTAGTCCACGACGCTACTGCGTACGCCATGCCTCACGATGGAAGTTGGCTCTTTTAGACTGGTATTGATAAAACACGGCTCTCAATATTTGCATGTAACCAAATATATAAATGGATTTAGTAACAGAAGGTCTCATTGGATTTAAAAAATATCCAAGAATACGATCTGATAATAAAAACTCCGCAAATTGAGATATAAATGATATAAATGTGTGAATATGGTGGAAAAAAAAAATGGGGGTAATGGGTTGTGAACCCCAGATCTCAAGTATTCGAAGCCACGGCGTTACTCCGTACGCTACGCCACATGTTGGAAATTGCCTCGCTTACACTGGTAAATAACACACTGCTCTCAATGTATGCATGTATGAATCTCATTGTATCTCTATTCATTCTTAGTGTAATTGTAACTCCAAATATAGATAGATTTCCAAAAAGAGCCTTTCATTGGATTTAAAAAATATCCAAGAATATGATCTGATGTTGAAAAATCCAAAAATTTCAAAAAATTGTTGAAGCCATTTTTTTTGTAAGTCCAAAAAATAAGTTTTAAAAGATGGTATTTTTAAAATTGCATTTAATTGATCTTGACCCCGTGATTGCGAAACTGTAAACAGTTTTTGGCGGAAACCAACCGTTTGTCTGTAAAAAAATAATGAATATTCACCTCGATTCTTCTTATTGTAATTATTGTAACTCCAAATATGGATGGATTTACGAACTGATGGTCTCACAGGATGCAAAAAGTATTAAAAAATGCGATCTGATCATAAAAACTACAAAAAGTGAAAAAAATAAGTTTAGCCGTTTTGCAACCAAGGTCAAATTTTCGATTTTAACACTTTGTCTTTTTATGATCGCATTCAATAGATGTTGACCACGTGAACGCGAAACTGTAAACAGTTTTTTGCGGAAACGAACAGTTTGGCTGTAAAAAATTAATCTTTATAGTAAAGTCGGGCTCACGCGTGTGATACTGTAGCCAACGCGGTATGACTCAGTGATCGACTCACGCGCGTTACGCTGCGGCTATATATAAGTATGACTCGTGTGAATGAAGCTGTAGCTATAGCAAAGTGTGACTCACGCGTGTGACACTGTAGCCAACGCGGTATGACTCAGTGACTCACGCGCGTGACACTGCGGCTATATATAAGTATGACTCACGCGCGTGAAGCTGTAGCTATAGCTATGTGTGACTCACGCGCGTGACGCTGTAGCTATAGCTAAGTGTGACTCACACGCGTGACGCTGTAGCTATAGCTAAGTGTGACTCACGCGCGTGAAGCTGTAGCTATAGCTTAGTGTGACTCTCGCGCGTGACGCTGTAGCTATAGCTAAGTATGACTCGTGTGAATGAAGCTGTAGCTATAGTTAAGTGTGACTCACGCGCGTGACGCTGTAGTTAGCGCTTGGATTGCAGCGGCCCCTAGGTTCGTCAATCATCCGGTAGTCTTGAACGGCAATCTTGACTTGAAGTTCCTCACCTACGTCCAGAAATAAGTCCTCCTGCTGACTAGCTGTCTCCAGGCGACTCTCTGAGGGGTGGACAAACAGCGTAACTACTACACATTGTCTCATATCTCGGCTCTATCTTGACATGAAGCTGCTCTCATGCAACCTCCTTTCAGCGCCATTGATGAATAATAACAATAAAACTACAATGAAAATTGACAGCTACACCACTCCTAATAGAAGTTTATTTTCTTGCCACCAGAATGCATCTAGTCTATTTTGAGTGCCCTATTAGAATCGTGTAATTCGGGTATTAGGTTCGTATTCACAGTATGACCCACAGCCTATTAGACATCACACGTTGCTAACTAAATTGTTCTATGCATTTTATTTTCCATATAAAAAGCAAAAGCCCTAGCAACAATTGTGTGTGCTGGTATAGGTCAACCATAAATACGGACTTAGCATATGTTTTTATTCCTTAAATCTATAGTTTACAAAGTGACTGGACATTTTTGATGACACATTATGAATTTCAAATGTATTACTTTATATTTAAACTTAGTACCAAGACTTGTATAAGCACGCCTGTTACCAAACATCAAACTCCTAAAAAAAATCAATACTTTGACATGTGTAAAGTATTTACTGTGTTTTTAGCATTGACTTTGACAATTTTCGTCATGATTTTGGTTATTCAACTTGTTTTTATTACTCATTTGTCTTTGTATCTATGTGTTTAACGCAACATTGTTTTCATTATATGCATTTCATTATATGGTGGGGCTCAGCCCTGTTGATGTTATACAATACATCAATAAACAACTAACGAGTGTGAAAACAATCTGCGACATTTAGGGTAACGTCGTGGCGAGACACTTGTTATCAAGAAGCTAATCATAGTGTGACCAAATAAAGATTTGACAATATTGCTAATGACGTAACAGGGCATCCTCGTATTTACATAACCGACATTTGCAAACAAACCAGTTGAGTCACTTTTCAAGCCTTGGTGGAGGTGCCGGGTCTGTGGTGTCTTTTCGATAAACGCCCAATAATTATGAGGTATGATTGGTATGAAGGGAACAATATCTTAGAAAGTGTCTATGGCTCAATCTGCGGATTGTCTCAGTGTTCAAACATTGGCAAAAAATATGTAATAAGGTAAAAATTTGACGTATGTCCTTTCAAAACTTTTTTGCAGGATTTGAAATGTGTGAGTGTAGGCCTACCCAGATACAACCACATGTCCTTTGTTAATATCCTAATGAAATTTTAAATTTAGTGGGTAAAAATTGAGGTTTACAAAAATGTACATACAAATCACCTGATTTGTCAGTGGTGAGAATACTTTTAAATGAATGGAAAAGAAAAAGTTCGTCCAAGCACGTCGATCAGTCTATGAAAGTGTGCAGCTGTGGTTCTGAAAGTTGGCCTAGGTCTTCGTCTACTCTGAGCATAAAATATAGAACCGGTCATTTGATTTCTTTAATAGGTCACGCATAATAAATAAATAAATAAATAAATAAATAAATAAATAAATAAATAAATAAATAAATAAATAAATAAATAAATAAATAAATAAATAAATAAATAAATAAATAAATAAATAAATAAATAAATAAATAAATAAATAAATAAATAAATAAGTAAATACATAAATAAATAAATAAATAAATAAATAAATAAATAAATAAATAAATAAATAAATAAATAAATAAATAAATAAATAAATAAATAAATAAATAAATAAATAAATAAATAAATAAATAAATAAATAAATAAATAAATAAATAAATAAATAAATAAATAAATAAATAAATAAATAAATAAATAAATAAATAAATAAATAAATAAATAAATAAATAAATAAATAAATAAATAAATAAATAAATAAATAAATAAATAAATAAATAAATAAATAAATAAATAAATAAATAAATAAATAAATAAATAAATAAATAAATAAATAAATAAATAAATAAATAAATAAATAAATAAATAAATAAATAAATAAATAAATAAATAAATAAATAAATAAATAAATAAATAAATAAATAAATAAATAAATAAATAAATAAATAAATAAATAAATAAATAAATAAATAAATAAATAAATAAATAAATAAATAAATAAATAAATAAATAAATAAATAAATAAATAAATAAATAAATAAATAAATAAATAAATAAATAAATAAATAAATAAATAAATAAATAAATAAATAAATAAATAAATAAATAAATAAATAAATAAATAAATAAATAAATAAATAAATAAATAAATAAATAAATAAATAAATAAATAAATAAATAAATGAATAAATAAATAAATAAATAAATAAATAAATAAATAAATAAATAGGCCTAAATAAATAAATAAATAAATAAATAAATAAATAATAAATAAATAAATTCACATTTAGAGTCTACCCACTATAAGAAACAACACTGATTTTCACTGGGGGACTTTAATTTAAAGCGACAAAACCAACCCTCAAAGCGATATGTCAATGATAATCTACACCGTTGTTTGTCTGAGAAATAGTATTATGGTATTTCTGGTGACCTGTCCAAGGTTCCCTGGCGTCGTGGATGTAAATACTCCACCCCAGCGGATGATTTGCGGAGGGATCGTTCACCTCGTCGGCGGAATGTCGCAGCGTGACGGAATACCCAAAGTCTCTCCCAGTCTTGATCGGCTCGATTTGAGGGTGCAGCGTGTGGCATTGACCAGACAAGAAGAACATGCTGGACGTTATGTTCACATCTGAACAAGAGAATTGAACTATTACTTCACAATTTCCTAGGTGATTTATGGAAAATAGAAAATTAAAAACAATAATAGAATAACTTAAAACCGGATATAATTGATCAGACTAGAACAATAAACAAAGAACTCAATAAAATCTTATTTGAGGTAGGCCCACAATTAATTATTCTACTTTAATCAATTTTATAATTATATCATATAATAGCATATGATTACTATCTGGTAAAATACAATTACATAATAATTGCAATCAAATAAAATAATAATTATTATTATACAGAAATAAAAACAAATTAAGGTTTCTCAGTGTAGCAGAGGCAACAGGGAAAGAGATCAAAAGTAGGACTACATATGGAATACATACATATTACATAGTATATGGCAACTCGACGAGGACAGAACTTTTACAAAATTATGAGAGCAATTCCGATTTAATGTCTCTATTCTCCGCGTTATTCAATTAAGATTATTTATTGAGATAGCCCAGGATACACGAAACCCTTATTCGATAGGTCGCCGGTTCGTTACAAACACCGGCAATTTCTGACAGACGTTTTGTTCCTCGCTCACAAGGTGCGACTGACTGCATTGGATTGATTCCTATGTAGAAAAGTGATAATAAAATTATTTATTTATTCCTATTCCTAAGAGCCCTAGGAGATTTCTTCTAAATGTCCAAACACAATGGGCGTTGTTTTGTAGATAAATTGGGGGATGGAAAATATCCGTTTTAAACTACAAGCAAGGTGTTTAAAATTGAAAGGCTGGTAAGCTAGTTTTCGGCGTATTGTATCGTCAAACCACAGATAACTAATTACTACGTAGGTAGTGAATTTGGTATCTGTGGTCAAACTTATTATTATACGCTTAATGAGAACAGCATAACCGAAAATAAATTATTTTATTATCACTTTTCTACATAGGACCTAACGGTGAAACGGAAATGTAGGCCTCGATTATTAAACAGGAACCAGGAAACATGACAGTACCTTTATTATTCTCATAAAAAATGTGCAAACACAAGCTTTACTGCTTACGGCTCTCTATATAACTACGCGAGGCGGCATCGTTATCTTCCTGTATAGCCCGTGCAAGGTGATGCCACGCAAACAACAATATGTATTGATTGCTGTAGCTGGGACCGAGATGAGTAATTAATTAAGGTAATACTGCGTTGCTCTTTACACATAGATAAAGGTTGGGTGGTTGTAACAAAATACAACTGTAAAGTAAAATAAACCGGGTCAACATGATGTATGTAGGCTTACGTCGTAAAGAAGGCGCAAACCGCTTCTATACATGATACATTGAAAAGGCCGATAAACCGGCTCAACATGATCGGTGTATGCCTTTTTACGGAGTGTAAAGAAGGCACAAACCGGTTGGTTATACACCATGATACCTATTCTTTACGTCGTAAAGTAGGATACATCGGTACGGAAACCAGTTGTACGTCGTAAAGTAGGATACATCGGGTAAACATGATACGCCGTAAAGAAGGCATAAACCGGTTATATTTCGTAAAGTAGGATAAAACGGGTCAACATGAACTCCGTAACGAAGGCGTAAATCGATCGACGTAATGCATGCCGTAAAGAAGGCATAAACCGGTTAAACGTGATGCACGGCGTAAAGTAGTACGTAGAGGGATAAGCCAAACTAAAATCCCTTATTTTATTTCGATCGAAGTGCTATTTTAATTTATTTATTTTAATCTTTATTATTTTTATTTTTATTTAATTTTGGTTGAACCGAAATGATTGTCCTCAACCGACATGATTGCCCTCAACCGACATCCGAGCTGAAATAATAACTTATGTAATAGCCTATAGTTCGATCTCCTGTCGTGCACTTACTATCTGGCCGGTTGTTGAGTGCGTACAGAGCCAGCATTTCCCGTCGTGTGTAAGTGGCTTCATTCCAGAACTGCTCCAATGTCCGGTTGCCAAAAGGGAAGTTGACCCATTCCGACGTCCAGCGGATGTCGGAACCTAAATTGTAATTCTGGAATAGTGACGAGAAGAGATTGAACGGAATGTTCAGTTAATGCATATTTTGCAGTTTGTTTAAGATGGAACTAACTAGATCAACATTTTCTTGCTTGAGAGGCTCTTCCTATCAAGGGTCGTACAGATATATTCTTTATCAACACCTCTAAGGGATAAAATATAATTTTCGTTAGTACTTTGAAGCCTTATAATTTCAGTCATAAGATAACAACGTTTAGTAAGCTTTTGTCTGTATCCGCTTTCACGTTTGTGAACAAACGCGCTGCTAAAAGGTTAACTGGCACACTTTTTTCCCCACGTAATTCAAAGGATAATATCTTATTCATCAATTTTAGCCAACACCGCCGTGAGCGGGAGAAGGAGAGGGTGACTCGCTACCAAATTCAACACTTGAGTAGGAGAAGTCAAATTACTCCTACCGATTAATTACAAACAAATATAATCCGTCAAAACTTTGTTTCTAAATTTATTAGATCAACTAGAACTAGATTTCAATTAAACGTTAATGAAATATTATTCGTTATGAGTATTACTTATTGATTGGAGATTTGAACGAAAATTACAGTGGTACAGATATATGGATGATTAAGTAATAATTTATAATGGAAGTCATCTCTATTTCATATATGCTGCTCTGGTCTAACTACTCTGCGTGCCAACCTAAGAAGCACCCTGCCAATTTCACTACACACAAAGGGCGACTTAGCCGTCGCCGCCTTTGTGGACAGTTGGATAAATGTGGATCTTTTCTATAATCTCAAGCGGCAGTCAACGGGGTAGACACACAGTTACAAAACAGGGACCTTCCCCTATATACCGGCAGCGATACCAGTTCGTAGTCGAGTCGAGGCGACATTTTTCACGTTCAGCTGTCGGTACCGACTGAGAAGGTGAGTGCTTTTCTGAATAAAGGGGATGATTGACATTTATGATCTCCACAACACTATCGCCTCCCTTTGAGGTTAGTGATTGGCAGGGTGTTTCTTAGGTTGGCACGCAGTCTGCAAGGTTCGATCGATTGAATTACCTCAACGACGTCCTGCTTGTATGGCGGGTGGCGACAGATTGTGAGGGCAGGGTAGCTCATGGTCTTATTCAGAACGACTCCAGTGTACGTGGATACGGGTGGCGACAACAACTTGGTGAAACATTCGGTTAACTGAAACCACATGGAGGATTGTGCACACAGTGAACAATTTACTATTTGATTCACGCAGTTATTTCTAAAGCTACTTCTAGTAATTCGTAAAACACGTTACTATACATCGGCTTTAATAATAGTTAATAGTTATGTTTCGTACAAGGAACTTACCCTTCTTCATATGCTTTCTATAGGAGGTGAGGGCGATGGGATAGTTGGGAGTGAATGACCGAGAGAAAAAAGTAGAATTTAATCCCAGCATTTTAGTTTTTGTAAGAGAAACCTCTAAATATCCCTTAAGAGCGTTTGGCAGTAGGCGTTTTACAGATGTATTGGCCGTCAACCAATTACTCTTAAACTAATAGTAGGATTATTATAAATATTTACCTACTTGTAGAGGGATGTCATATCTATGCATGGTATTAAGTACATTTGTCACCAACCTATTCAAAAATAATGTACACATTTTTAAACAGATTCTCCGTATTATTTCGCCAAACATTTTCGACGAAAGTAATTTATTTGCATAATTCAATCGTGAGTTTATTATTTTTGAGCACGCTTGTCACAAATGTATGACACCCCTCTGCAAGTAGGTAAATTTTCATAATAACCCTATTATTTGTTTAAGAGAAATTAGTTGACTAAAAACGTCAAAAATACTTTCGAACGCTCTTAAATTATCGATACCGGGAACAGAACCGGTGATTTCTCAAATCAGAGTATGTGCTATAGTCAAGCTAGATCTATCCGCGGCCGCGCCACAGCTATCGGGCGTCATGTTCAACTGAAGTGAGGTAGATATGAGTCCGGCATGTACTAGTCGAGTACGACTTAATATTTTTAAACCTCGTGGCGGCAATAATACTAAAGTGTCAGTGTGTGTTCTTTGGAAAGAGAAGTGTCACAGTTCTTGTTATATTCATGACTTGTCAACAACCCCCGCTCTGAAGTACTTTGCCTGTCAATCACTCCTGTGCGCTTGAAGCAGAAGTATGATTGAACTATCACGCACAATAATTGTATGGTCCGCGCACGTGTGAGTTGTATGTATGAATGCATGTTGTGTTTAATTCTCCATTAATATGTGGAGTGAGAAAGAGAGATGTATATTGTATATGGCTTAAAACTATTTAATTGAAACTCATTAGTTAGATCGTAGATTATTTTATGACTTTTGAGTATCATATTTTGTATGTCATAGTTCTATTTTTGTCCTCCTTTGTAAATCAATTTTGTTATAACTGAATATAGGAAAGATAATAGGAATCGTACGGTATATTAGCATGAGTCACCCATATTGTGCTAAACGAATTAACTGGTGGATTGTGTAAAATGTATTAATTGGAAAGAATAAGACAATAACTGGAGTTCCCAGCTTACATGTTCTAGTTTCCAAAAGTTGGCTTTCAATCTCAACTCTCACCTTTAGCTTTGGGGAAGTGCCTTTGCCCATAAATATCCCCTCCAAGAACCAAACCTTAAAATAAACTATTGGTGGATAATATAGCTTACTATTTCAAATCGTTTGATTTGTATTGACATCAATAAAGTTACTTAATTTACTCGAGTTACTCGAAACCACACCAAATTAACGATATTTTAGTGCTATCTTCAGAAAGCTTCAATTATTGAAAACGTCGTTCCTATACGCGGAATGAGGTTTTCCATAAGCAGACCAATGAATGAAATAACTATAAAATATTGTTAATTGTTACGATTTGTATTTATGTAATTTATTTAGAATTAATTCATTATTGAAATGGAAATCGTAACAATTACAATATTTGACAGTTTTTGACTTCTTCGTTGTTTAGCTGACACAAAGCAAATTATCTGCCAGGACTCACTTTTTCAATATCTTAAAGCGTTGTTAAGATATCAATAAAAACCCGACCCTAATACCTTGGCCATAGTTAACCTAAAGCCATTTGGTGTAGTACGCATAGGCGTGCGTAGGGGGGGGGGGCAAGGGGGGCAGCCGCCCCCCCATTAGGATAGGTGACCTTTTTTTTTTTTTTAAATAACATTTGGCCCAGGGTATACCGTATACGCCTGCCGATCATAAAAGACGAGAAGAGGACCTATAACATCTTCCTCATTTTAAATATATTCCTCAAACTGTCACTGTTGCTCCAACTGCCTTAACCGTTTGACCCGGGAAAGAATAGGTCCAGAATAGTGCCTGTCGTAATGGGCGACAAAAATGCTGACGCCACGCCTGACATAATGGGTCTAATCTTACCTGAAGTCCTAGATTGGAATGACGTTGGAATCAGCTGACCGGCCTCAACATCAACTGTTGCCTTACCGCCAAGATTTTGGCTGTGGGACTGACCACTTCCTTCACTTTGTAACAATATCACTGATATCCACAAATAATGGTGTGAAATTAACCCATTAAACAGACAACCTGTACTGCTCCTTATCCGCTTAAAAACACGTTTAAAAATGCATGTCTTTAAAAAATCTCCTGCGGAGCTTTTTGTGGGGGGCATCCTCCCCACACCCCCCATTGGCGCCGCCGTGAAGTACTTTCATTGGGAATTTATTGTGCCCCCCCATTTCTACGCACGCTTATGGTAGTACGATTGACTCTGATAGCACTGACCTGTATAATGACCATGGCAGAACAGCCCATGAGGATGGCCAAGCGTATGACACTCTTGATGCGACACTGACCACACAGCTCCCGAAATTTGGCCCATTTCCTCGTTGCAAACATTTTATTTTTATATTCAACACTCGCCAATGTCCAGGAGACGATCTAAAAGTGACGTACACGTGTAATTATTGCCTACTTGGTTATCATTCAAAGTCGAAATAGCCTCTGTTGTCAGGGGCGTTTTAACGCATAGGCCCGGTAGGCCCGGGCCTAGGGCGCCGGATCGTCAGGGGGCGCCTCACGGCGAAAAGTAGTAGTAAATGAATCAGGGGTCAGGGGGCGCCGTGAGGCGCCCCCTGACCCCTGATTCATTTACTACAATATTCAAAACGCTGGGAAATTTTAAAATTTATTGTATTTTATTATTTTTTTGCCGCGATTCTATTCTACACGCATATATTATGATTATGTAGTTATTATGACATGATAGTATATAATTATATAAAAGCTACAATCTGTGACGAGTTCGTTACAATAATGGGGGAAATGGTTAGTAGCGAAATCATAAAAGAAATAAAAATCGCAAAATACTATTCGATTAGTGTATAGACTCAACACCCGATGTCTCACATGTCGACCAATTGACTTTTATAGTTCGATATGTTCAACCTGATGGCACACCAGTGGAAAGATTTCTCAAATTCATACCAAACTCGGGTCATAAATCCAAGCTACTGGAGAACACGGTTTTGAGCACACTGAAAACGTACGATATATCAACATAGACGATTGTCGCGGTCAAAGCTATGACAATGCCAGCAATATGTCCGGTGCATACAGTGGGCTACAAGTAAGAATTATACAACATAATCCACTCGCAGTGAGGGTGCCTTGTTCTGCTCATTCCCTAAATCTCGTCGGAACGTGTGCAGCCGAATGTTGTGATGCAGCTGAATCATTTTTCTCCTTTGTCCAACGCATCTACAATTTCTTTTCGTGCTCAACTGATAGATGGGAAATACTTCATAAAAAGCTAACAGGCAAACAGTCCGTTGTTAAAAGCCTTTCTCTTACACGATGGTCAGCTCATGCCAAAGCATGGAAAGCTCTAGCTAGTGCCTACTAAGAAATTGTTGCTGCATTAGAGGAATTTTGCCAGGATGTCACAGAAAAGTTAGCTGCGAGGAAAGAAGCAGAGATAATTGCATTAGAGCTAAGACATGCTGGAAACTGCTATCATAACTACATTTTGGAACAATGTAATGGACAGATTCAATACTACGAGTAAAACTTTACAGTCTGTAGACATAGATTGGATCTGTTGTATTGCTGTATGAAACTCTCGAAGAATATTTGAAAGAAGTCCGCGATAGTTATGATGTGTTTGAACAAAAGGCGTTTGAAATGTCAGGCCTAAAGGATTACGCATTTGACAGCAAGCGTAAACCTAAACGTGTAGTCCAGTTCGGAGAGTTGTAATCGTCAGACGACGTTGTAATGACAGGGAAAGAAAATTATAGAATAAATACATTTATTGTAATAATAGATTCCTTATTAACAGAACTGAAAAAGAGCAAGACAGCATACTGTGAACTTAACAATAAATTTGGATTTCTGACAAAGCTTGTTAAAATGGATTCTGCGGACATAATAAAAAGTGCGTCAACCCTTAAGGATACATAGTCATGATTTGGAAAACACTTTTCCCGAAGAATGTCTCCATTTCAAAGGTTGCCTTAAGAGTTTCGACCTGGTCGAATCTGTGAATGCTATTCGCATTGGCAAATTAATAGTTGAACACAAACTCCAGTCCGTTTACCCTAATGTACACATCGCAGTAACGATGTTTACATCTATGGCGAGTGCTAACTGTTCAGGTGAACGTTCGTTTTCAACACTGCAACGATTCAAAAACTACTGCAGATCGACGATGGGCCAAGAGCGTCTGAATGCACTATCAATACTTGCATGACAGAGAAGATTTCCTTTGACCGTATCATAAAGGAGTTTGCGAAAAAAAAAACTCGCAAGAAGCCTTTATAAAAAATACCAACGCCGAGAGTCGACTTTGATG
The DNA here is from genome assembly GCA_945910005.1 of Isoperla grammatica. Classification (NCBI taxonomy): domain Eukaryota; kingdom Metazoa; phylum Arthropoda; class Insecta; order Plecoptera; family Perlodidae; genus Isoperla; species Isoperla grammatica. The sequence continues at coordinate 33,073,581 of OX246737.1, read as the reverse complement.
CAATTATTGGTGATTGGGTGAGTAATATTATCGTATACAAAATAAATTAGAAGTCCTGGGCAGATTAATATGGTTTAAGTCCAATGCAAACCACTATTTAATGCGATCATGGTGGGAGTATGGGGAGCAGGGGGGGGGAGGGGGCGCCGTAGAAGTTTAGGCCTATGGGCGCCAAACTTGTTAAAACGCCCCTGTCTGTTGTACTGTTGGATTAGGGTTTAACTAAATACCTCAAGGCTGGTCCACACAGATTTTTTAAGCATAAGATTTAAGGTTTTAAGACGTTGTTTTAAAAACAACAATGAAAACAATGTCTTAAAACTAAATCTTTGTGTGAACGCCAGTACGTGTTTCCTATGATCCAACTTTACGACTACGCGTTAAACCTTAAATCTTATGCTTAAAAAATCTGTGTGGACCCGCCTTTACTACCGATAGGTTGTATACTAAGGTATTTGGTTTAACGATAAATGCCAAAGTTGATGCTTGTATGACCCTATATTTCCGTTATGAACCACTTTATGAACACATGTCATTGGGATTCCTTCATTATGACAAATTCTTGAAACGCTCCAACTTTTCAAACGTTGGCCTGGTAAGCACGGTTTCTCTTTTTGTATTACCCACTCATCGTCTTGATTAGCATCATTGCCAAAATATGAGACGTCATGACTAATATTGTAGCTATCATCTTGTATACTTTTGTTTATTTTACTTATTATGTATAAATAGTTCTGCTGAGGGTACATTGCTATTATTAAAACATTATTCATTTGATTTTGTTGCTAAACGTCTCTGTATGCAGTAAAGTCTACACAATATCGCCGTTTGGGTCCGGGGTAGTATTTGACCAAGGGTGACATTGCCATTCGTAAGATGCGACCGAATGAGGTCCTCTACCTTTCCTAAATCCTATATCACTGCTAGAGTCACCTCATACGACACCCATAAAATTCCGTTACCAAATTTTACCCCGATTTCAGACAGAGTTTGCATTGCATCTCATTGTTTGCAAAAAAAAAAAAACTTATGGGTCCAACAGAAGGAAGTGAATTTTGATAATAAATACAAACCCTACAACTTACAAGTAGGCCAGCAACAGGCAGTATATGTATATATATACACACACGTCACATGAACACACCTGCTGCATCCGTGTCTGGGCAAGTAACCCGTCTTCGCTCGTTGAGGACAGCGCTCCTGGTGGATGAACGTGTACTAAACTCGTCGCCGTGCACGCGCCAGTGCTCGACAATGTCAGTGCCAGTCACATTGGGAAGAACATCATCTGTTTCAGAGCGGTGCAGGTGTCATTGTCAAAGATCTTATCTTTACAACAGCCGCTTGGCATGTTGGACAAGCGATATAGCATATTTATTAATAAACTCAAGATATATGGGGTAGTGTATTTTTCCACAGCGCTCGTGCAGAATTGCAATGGTAGGCTAATTGGTTACTAGCAACAGCAGACAGCACAGCACCATCTACAAACAACTAGGATGACAAGGGATTTGAACCGAAGGACAAGCACACGATCAACCAGATAACGACGCAAATATAGAGGGAAAAAGTTTTGACCATGGCAAATTGATAACTGCCCTTCAACTAAAAGGAGTGACTTCAGGTTGCATTTCCCTACATTCTGTATTCGATAATGATTCGATCGAAAGACGCCAATTAGGTTGGAGATTCGCTGTCACCATTTTGCTCCGAAAAAAACATGGCACCTGATTGAAAACGTACCCCATTTAGAATGTAATGTTCATTGTGTTTGTAAAACCATATGGTAACCAACCCGAGATTATCCAAGGTTGGTGAAATCGGGCCTTAGACGACATCTTATTTATGCCTGAATCACAAGTTAATTAGTTATCTGTGCCTGAATAGTAGGCTACAGCTACCACTTCTCTGTGACCTATTTTATTGCAAATTCCGCAATAACCACATGCGTATGCCTTTACAGACATGATAAGAGATATAGATTTTAAGGTCATACATTGTGCACGATGATAACATCCATTATAATTGGGCTGCATTAACAAAAGTGCCAAATATTCGAGTCAGCCTTCCCCTAACACACCAAATCGAAGCTATGTTGTTAGAGAATGTATCTCACTATAAAACCATGATGTAAAAGTATGACTAACTTGAAGAATAACAAATATCAATCCGAAATAAAACCATAATGTAAAAGTAGGACTAACTTGAAGAATAACAAATATCAATCTGAAATAAGAGCCAGCGAGCATTAATTTACTCTCACCAAGATTTACTTTGCTCTTTCAGAATGTGCCAAAGAGTGGATCAGCAGCAGCCAGCAACATTATCCCCTGACGGAGGCTTGTCGAACTCCAATATTGTTCTTCGTTAATTCATCATTTAAAAAATATATATAACTACATATAATTACTTTTGGAAGTTGAAAACAGTTTCTTTTTTGTTTTTGGAATAATAAAGCTATAAGGCAACGTCCAATATTTTTTAAATCTAGTGTAGTGGAAGGAAGTTCGTGCATATTATGCCGTATTAAAGTATTTTGGTGGTGGCGCCAGGTAGCAACCATGGTCGCAACATTGATCCATTCTGTTGGCATAGAGTCGTTGCGAACACAATCAACAGGTTTAAGAATGATGCTGGTATTAATTCAAATATTGTCATTGGCACTTTATACACCCGGGTGAAATGGGCTCCTAGTCCTACACACTACAGTAAAGATGTAGGCCTATGACTAGTAGTGGTTTATATGATACCTTTGTACAGTAGGTGGATATTTGGAAAAGTACAAAACGGAAATGTTTGCGTGAATAGAATTATTAGTTTTATTCTGAATGATACCATGACCAGTGGCGTAACTAAGGGGGGGTTTAGGGGATTTAAACCCCCCCCCCCGAAACTACAAAGAGAATGATTTTACCTAATACTACATTTACTTAATACTTTATTGTAATATCCTTAAACCACTTCAGTGTATAAAAATCGCAACAAATAACATTTTCATTATATTTATACACTTCACTTAGATAAGATCTATAGGTACATCTCAATAGTTATCTTTCTTCTCATTCATCTCTTCCGCGCATATTTCAGCCTTCTTGTCACCCCGTTTCTATACCACTCACCAAAATCACCTCTACATACAGATAGCTACCGAGTGTTGGCAGCAGGTCGGTTGACTCACCAGCAGCATGATATGATCTGTTGACTTTTCCCAGTTCGTAGTGGAATATGACTCACCAGAAGCTTCATACCACATTGCATATTTTGTTTCCTTCTTTAGCCATTCTCATTCATTTTTTTTTTTGCAATTTCTTTAATCAATCTTGACTGCTCACATCATTGGGAGGGGGTCAATATACACTTCTAAAGTAGGGTGACCAGATGGTCAAGACTGAATTTCGGGACACTTGTTTTCTCTAACCGAATGGAGGTGAAAACACTGTCAAAGGTTAATTGTTCGCCGAAAGTGGAACGGTGAGTATTTTTTTTTTAAATCATTTAAATTTTCTTACTTGATATTATATTTTGTATACCTATTCCATATTAATAGCGGTGTAGCCATGCCTTGCCGGTGCATTGCACGCTAGCGCTCTGCTAGGGAAGCGCAAGCGAATAAGACTTTCTAGGTAACAGACTGCCATTTGTGTTCGACTTTGTTTGTTCTTAGTCTTGTAGTAGTGTCTTGTCGTATTGTGTGTTGGGTTGTGGCGGCGCTTCGAATTACAAATTTACCACCGACCGCTTCTCTTCTTTATTTTTCTTAGTTGAAATTTGTAATTCTTTAACCACATATTCAAGAAAATCGTGAAGTTACCAATTTCGGGACATAAGGTGTCCCGAAATTAAACATTTCGGGATCCTGGGACACTTGTGCCAAATTCGGGACTGTCCCGCATTTTTCGGGACGTCTGGTCACCCTATTCTAAAGAGAAGTGCTCTGTCTCAGTCTTCAGAGACAGCAACACAGTTTGCACAATATGTATGTATACTAGAAATATGGAAAGCAGCCTGCTATCAAATACCTTAATAGGAATCCGAATAGCTATTACTGCTACGGTATTTGCTGCTACTGTCCATAACACGCCGAAAGTTTTACCAGACTCAAGGCACACATGGGTACTGTAGGGGTATCAGCCAAGGACGAGTAGCACTATAATTGACCGCACTGCCAAGCGACATAACTTGGGTTTTTACTACCCGTTTTCGTCTTTTTCGGATTTATTGTAATTAGTTGACTATTTTTAAGATATATTTTTCTAATTACACAAATTGAATAAATTGTTGAAATATTTTAGCTTCTATTATGAATTGCATCTTGTTTTTGCTGAATGCTTATGATAAAAATTGACAAAGAGTTGTAGATGAAGGAAATTTGCCCTCATAAAATACAAAAAAATTTACATTATCTACAACTCGGCACGTTTTTATCGCAGGGACTTGACAAAAAGAATACAATTCGAAAACAAGCAAATATTGTTATCAGATAGTCAAATAATTAAATTTAGTAAAAACGTTGTTCTCAGAATATTGCCATGATAACAATAGGTTAAGAAACAGACGGCAAAGCTATCAAACCATAAAACCCTCTGCTTATTTGCTTAGATGTCTGTCAATTACCATTACCCCTGGATGGTACTTCGCTTCTGCCTTGGTTGAGAGTGGAAAGAACCAGAGATGGAAAAGTCAATACTCCGGGAGCCGGATTCACAAGAGGTATTATCTTCGTGGTCTTAAGTCAGGTCCCAGTCTTACCATACCATAGGTGCCATTATAAATCCATGGTAGGTCTACTAGCCCAAGTGATCTAATTTTATGGAAATCACAGTTAACTTGAATATTGTTTAGTCTTTCGTTTCCTAATACCTCCACATTTTTTAAACAGACAAATGTGCATATCAAGGTAAGTAAACAATATCTATTTATTTATCTATCTATTTACACTTTGAAGTCATAGGCACATTGCCACCATCTTTGAACACCAACTCAGACTGGGCCTAAATTCATGCCATTAACTAGCGTCCAAAAGTTAGGCTCAGCCGAAGTTAAGACCTCTTGTGAATCTGGGCCTAAGTGTTCTAGACAGTACTACTACAGTAATACTACCATCAAATACCGATAGGTTGTCTATTACAGTACTTGCTACCATAATCTGCACATTAGTAGGTTTGGAACTGGAAGTTGTGTTAATAACTGGCAGTAACAATCATTTGATGATCAAGGAGAAGAAAAAATACACATTTCCAGGTGAACGCATCATTTATTCATGTTTAAGGTCAAATTATTACAGGTATCAAATGTAGAAAAATTAATGAGAGCCTACTGGCAGAATAGGTCATATAATATGTTATCTATAATGAAAGGGGAACCAAGCATTTAACCTTAGAGACTTACAATGATTTTAGAAGAGAAATCACTGCTAATTCAGTACCAAATATGTGGTCACTTTTATAAGAAGCTTGCTTGCATTCATTTCCTCTTTTCATTATAAACACATTCATTACACTATATAGACTATTAGGTATTCACATACAGAAACTGCATTTTAAGATAATTGAATTCTAACCAACAAGACACTGTAAAGCAATAGAAATCTATCAATCGCCTGTACTCTTGACAGGGGCCTGTACAGTCCAACAGCATTGCACTGTGATTGGTTGACTGTTTGCAATCGCCTGTAAACGACAGGGGACTGGCTAGTCCAACAGCTTTGAATGCTGTGATTGGTGGAGAAACAATCGCCTGTCCAGAGGAAGGGGCCTGTACAGTCCAACAGCGTGTGCTGTGATTGCTGCGACACTTGGACGAGTGAGATAGAAAATGCAATCGCCTGTCGGAAGACAGGGGACAAGGAGTCCAACAGCTGCAGCCAGCTGTGATTGTTGCTGTACTACCTTCTGGCCGGCTGGCTTCACTTCAATGACATCTCTTCCCATAATACCAGTTACATGTTAGGTCTTAAGACAACATTTTACGTCTGGGTTAGACCCAATTCCACAAAAGCTTCTCAACATCCTACAACAGATCTTTATATCAAGGTACTGTATATGTATTGTTTCTGCCTTAATTTACAGTTTGTCAAACAATTGTTGTGAGCCGACAACCAGATGCACTTAAATGGTTAATGGTGCATTCCCATGCCCTTCCGTCGGATGTTGGACATCGGACGTTGGCCAACCGTAGCCAGTAGAATTCTCGACGAACGTCGAGGGGGTGATGCCAGCGATTGTTGTAAATGGCTACAATTGGCCAACGTTCAACACTAACGTCTGACGTAAAAGCATGAGAACCCACCATAAGTCTACAATTTGTTAATAACTCTGAAAGTTAGGGGGGTCCTTAAAAAGTTATATTATGGTTTCATTCTTAATAGGATCTGGATAGGCAATTAGAAAAATACCCTAGCACAATATGCAATAATGTTGATGTTACATGTTAATGTATTTGTTTCAAAATTTGTACTAGTCAATAAAAACAAAAATTGTGTAGGAGACAACAAAATACCTACTTTGTTCTCTGTATCCTAACTACTTTTAAGTTTTAACATCAATTCATATACTTAGTTCCAACCAATTGTAAATGAGAACTTGAATTTCCTTTACAATAATTTGTATGTTGGGTATGTGCTACAACAATTTTGATTTTAAGTTAGCCATAAATATAAGATTTACTGACACCAATAAATAATTTAGAAGTTGATTTGGTAGTGTTGGACCCTACTAATGAATGTTTCATTTCCCTTAAAGAAGTGGATATCCACTTTGATAACATATAATAATGGTAGAGATTATGGAAAAGTTGATTTTAATATACAGAGAATAATAAAAAAAAAACAATAAGGGTAATGGTTACTAGTAATTATACTTGTGCTACACAAATATAAATGTATGGATGGCATCACGTTATCATTTATCGTTGCAAAGCTCTTGTGAAATGCGTTATATGTTCTGGAGAACTTGGTATATCCAGTGGTGTAGTAACAGGAAATTTGAAGATGAAAAGCAAATTCCTATGCACCCAACTAGTCCTCCTTTGCATCTTATGCCAGTATTGTCAGCAAAGAAATGAAATTAAGTACCTCAATTTTCCTATTTTTCAGAATACCTAGTTTCGATCATTATTCATTATAGCTTAAAGTATCCAGACTAAAAGTTCAATTACAACCATAAAGGGGTGGGTGAAGCAAGATTCCAAGTCTATAAACCAATGTGTGCTAGCAAGTCTATTAATATAATAGAGAGTACCACTAAATGAATAGTGAAGATAGAATAGGTAATAGTAATACCTAGGGTATGTTTACTATGCTTAGTTCTTTCCCCTCACGAACAAAAATAATAATCATCATCATTGGGGTTGTTATATAAAATTGTAAGTTTGTTTACCTACAAGTGTTGTCACCAATTGAGCTAACTTTCTCTCTAGTATGATGCAAAATAAGTAGGATTAAATCCATTAAGCACTCTTCATTGCTAGATTTAAAAAAGTAAATGTTTTTTAAAATTATCATCCAAGAAGCCTCTCTACCTAATAAGACATATATATATATATATATATTATATCACATATGTTTAAATAATGTAATGCATGAATTAAGATTCAAAACTACACCACTGGGTAAAGCTATGAGACATGTGAAAACCATCTACAATAGAAGTAATTGGACCTGGCTTGTATGCCAAAGTAAAGAGCAAATTTAGACTTTTAACTAACCTTGAGAAACAGCATCAAAAGTGCACCAGTGACATTAGATGCTAAATCTGTATATTTGAATTTACTTTTTATGAATGTAGACATGATGTGTTTACCTTATGGTTTAGAAGAGAAGTGGATGGCTTACCTGCCAACTTAAGAATCGATTGACTTGACTAACGTTGAATTACAAGACAACATCACAAAGTACACCTACACAGGAAAATATTTAATTTAGTCCATCATTTTTGTTTGTGTCAAGTTATAAAATATAGGTATGTAGTTTTACCTTCAGATTGGGTATCCGCTAGAACTGCCAATTACATGCGGCACACACAACCAGTCAATGCAAAGTGCTAGAATGGAGCGGTACCAAGACATTGCAGAATACATCTCTAATGCCAATACGAAGAGGGAAAAAACATCAACATGTCCCTAAAACAAATATGTAGAGTGTGGTACATACCGATCCATGCCTTTTTATTTAGCTCAACTCTGGGCCAAGTCAATGCTTGTTTGTATAGTAATTTGTTAAGGTTGATGAAATGATTTAACATTTTCTAGGGTGTACACTGACCCAATATGTAAACTACATGATGATAAAATATTGGAAACAGTAAATGGCTGTCGATTGGCCATCAGCGTCACTAGTTCACGAATCTTTTATATTTAGGGTGTGAGATGGTATCGACCTAGGGTATACTGAAGGACATACTTCACACGATCAATAAAGAAAAATATTGTTGGTTAGTGGAACAAGTGATGGGCATTGATTTAAATGCATTCATACTATGGATTGATGACTAGCATGTATTAAAAATGCAAAATATTAAGGTTGCTATTCTTAAGTAACTGCTAATTAAAAACAATGATTTTGAATGACAGTCGTAGTGTCCGAGAATTTAATTTTTGAAATGAAGGCAGCCAAGCTCATCCGATTTTGTTCTTAAATAGAGATTATGAAGCAAATAATCAGGGAGTAGCAATTCCATCTGCTAGCTACTGACACTCGAAAAACAATACTTGGAAGTTGGAACCATGATATTAAATGATTACAAAACTTTCAAACTTGAACGTTAACGTACGATTTCCACCAATGCTCGTTGCTACTCCTCAATGTGATTACCCATTTTTTAGAATTGCAACATTACATGTCTATTTTGGCACCTTATTTGTAATTAATGATAGTCACTGACTGGTGAACTGTGGATTGCAAAACACCTAATGTTAAATTTAAGTCATATTTTATTTCGAACGTACTTAAAGGAAAATCAATGAAGATACACTTTAAGCAGAAAAGAATGGCAACCATATGTTCACATGATCATTGATGTTATCTGAGTACATATTAACTGCAGATTTGGCCGCAAAATAAACGTAGACACTGAAGAAGTGTATTAAAGCCGAATTGCATGCTATATCTTAACTAGTGTTTGCAACAAAAAACATGTAATTAAAACTACAATACCAAAAGCAGTGCCTAGTCTACAAAAAAAAAATCAATATTTAGATATATTATTTGAATCATCTAGGCCTATATGCAATTGGCCGAACTGCCAGCTGCTATTAAACTCTAGAAAGGAGAAAATGTATCGTAACAATGGATGACTGATATAAACTCTGCTTGTATGTCTATGAGTCTGTGAATAGACAATAAAAATGTGAAGCACGCAAAAGATGAACTTGTAATACATGGGATGGGGAGGTAGTACAATTTGAATCATTATAGTACAATTGAGTTTTCTTGTAATCTAAAGAATGAGGTATTGACTATTGAATAGTATAAAAAATGAAGGGACTGAACACTGAAATATTAAAATGACACTATCGACTAGTGGCAACCCTAATGAGGACAGACGATATAGCAAAAGCTCAGAAAGAAAACAGCACCTGCTGTGGGTAAGCAACAATGCTCTCAGTCAAGCTTTTCAATGCCAGAAAAAGATCCACAAATGTGTGCGATTGTCACAACAATTCACTTGCAACTATTTAGGCCTAGTACAGTATATAAAGTATTTATAATGATTGATATTACCGGTACATACCAGTGATGCAAATGCAATTGCTGGAAACCAGATGGTGTGTTGTACCATGTACACATCACAGTGGAATCTGTTTAACATATTCCCTTTAAATATGGTTTTCACTTTTTGGTTTTTACAAACGGTTTTCTGCTCAGGCCATAAAATTTTCTCATTGCCTTTATTTAAGCATCTGTAAAATGGCATATAATTATATATTATTTCCCTCACTAGGCCTACTCTAAAAACATGTTAAAGAGGTTCCACTGTAACCATAAGGTGTGTCTAGAAGAAACACACACTAAAATAATGTATAGGCAATTTACAAACCTTGATCCGTAACCCAAACAGAAACCACTCTATTAGCTTTCAACTAAGTATAATAATATATTGAACACAGGTTATGAGATGTTTAACGTTAATAAAACTATTATCGATGTTTACTTTGAACTCAAAGTATAAGTAGCCTTGAATGTTTTAATATTCATAAGGGGGTAACTACTTATCTAAATTAACCGAATCTAATACATAGTACTGTAATATATCGTAATATTACAGGTAGGCCTATGTCTAGCCAATTGGCATTCAATTCCCCACTTAAATAAAAGTGATGCCAAGAATAATCTATAACAAGTGTTTGCAACAGATACCTAAACAGCAGAATGGTATTAGTACTATTTGAAGTTTATAAAATAATCAAAAATTTTTAAATTTTATCTCAAATCATGTACCCTCTTAACAGGAGTTTAAGTATGTTCACTTATGAAACATCGATAATAGCAGTGATTACATGAGTACATCCCTGGAGGTTGGTAGCGTAAAACAAAGTGCTTCAACTTAACGTTCTCTTGTTTCTGGCATCTCCCCATGACGCTGTCAAAGTTTAGGGTGTACCTGACCACATTAGCCAGAGGCCCCCCAACAAACCTGATCATCTGAAGCGGGGGTGCATCATCGGTGCAAGCATGGGGTGCCCTGGGAAACCCATAGGGGGCCCAGCGGCATACGCGGGGTGCATAGCTCCGGGGGGCAGAGCTCCGATCAGTCCTGCAACAACACGAGCTAAAATGAGTAACAGGCTGCATTAAGTTATATACATTAAACTCTTTCCTCATAGGTTTGTATTTGCAGTGCTTTCTTTATTCATGCCTGTAACGTCAGTACAAATATGAGGAACAACTAATTCTCACAAAATGTGTATTGAACAGAACAGCCATGCGGTTTATAAAAGTACTCGTACTAAAGGAAGATAGGTTCCGTTATCGACTCAGTTACTTCAATGGAAGGTGCAGACCAGAATGTAGGTACACCTAAACCAGTGGTCAAGTTAAAACATAAACTGGGTAAAACAAGACATATTAATAACAGTTAACTACTATGACTGGCTATGAACATAAAATGTCCACAATGCTGTACAGTGTACTTTTCACCATTATTTTCACTAATTAAATAACCACATTACCCGAAGTAAAAAAAATAATATATAAATAAAATAAATACTGCACTACTGTACTGTACTACATACAGTAATTAGGTTTGTTTCTTTATCCTGCACATTATCGTGGTGTAAGTTAGCGATGTAAACTGTACATGACAATGCAGGCTTTGCAAGCTACACTGCATAGTTCTACAAAGAAATGCTTTTTTGAAAGCTGTGCAAATTAAAAAAAAATACAACTTTCAATTATGTACAATCTAACAAATGTCGTGGATCCATTACACCAGCAATATTATAATATTATTAAGCAAGCTCAAACATATTTCATCTCTAGTAATAATATAATAAATTAACAATGAACATGTATTACGGTATTTCATAACAACACGTCAGGTATTTGAACTTGCCGGACGCTATATTGGATTGCAGCTCTCCAACTGCTTCACCCCTAAAATAAGAAACAACTGCAATATAGCCGCTCAGGGAAAAAGAATCGCAAATGTGCTACTCTGCTTGCAGAGAATGCAGAACAAAGAAACAAACCTATTTAGTTGCCTTTATCCATGACCTATTTCTTTACCATATTGGGCTTCTCGTGGTAGATTAAATAATGGTACATAGTAGTGGTGTCGTCAGCCCCGGATACGAGGATTTGGTGCTCCATTCAGGAATTGAGTTGGTCTCAGTCAATTAATTACCGGCAAAATGGCAATGATTTGGTTGAAACTAGTTTCCTCATATTCAAGATAGGTGTATTGTACTAACTTTTCCTCATAGGTTAATTTTACTAACATTATTTTTAAGAGGAGAATTGATTGTCATGACTAGAAACATCGTTAGAAATTGGCCTATCTTAACGAAGAAAACTTTTCAATACTCAAACATTCCACCAGAACTGATAACGAGTGTCAAACAAGGTCGAGCTAATAGGACAACTCTGCATTCTACAATTAAAGTGAATTAACCATGAATGTGGTAAAAGTTGATGCAAGATGACTAAATACTAGTGAATGAGTACTATGGTGAAGACTGATGTAGGGCCTATTATTAGTGATCACTGATTTGGCATTATTGCATGAGGATATAGTACACAACAAATTCAATAACTCATTAGTGAATAATGACAATGTCAAATATCTACTGTTGTGTGAATCATGACGAATGATTGTGCGCAACAAGTATTTTATAACAAGCAAGGGAAGGCAAATTGATTTGATATGATTACATACATAGTATACCTATTTTAATATCTTTTTCCAGCATGAGTTGGGTCAAGGGGTGGTTGGGCAGCAGTATTCTTGGGTACAGACTTTGTTACAAATGATAATAATAATCTATAAATCTAAAACTCATTTCCAACTAGCCTAGGCTATGTTGGGGAAAATTTTGAACATTGTGTGGATTGAAATCTAGAGCCTCATGAATGCTGTGTGAAATACAAGCGAGGTCATGACTCCTGTAAGAGTTGAAACTGTGTGTTGCACAAATGTCCTGAGAAAGTGTGTAGCTGTAATAAACCTGCATGCATGGGAACGGGTTGAAACATAACAGTGACCCAACAAAGGTAAAAACTAAAAATCCTCTAATGTGGTCACCACTAATGGTGATCTACAAGTTACTGAGGAGGGATGCAGAACTGGCCTAAAAAGTCCACCTTAGTTTAGCACTCGCTAAACCAGACTATGCATATCACTTATCACTTTCATCAGTGTGCCTTGACGTATTTTTTTAAAGGCTACTCAACTACACACTGAGAAGTGGAGGTCCAAGATACCAATGTATCTGATAAGATATTATACCTAGATTACAATATTAAAATTATTACAATACGTATTGACAAATGAAAAATCTCCTTGGCATTAATAACTTAAACTTCTGTTGCTATCACAAGGAAAGGAATATTAATTTTTACATTAAAAAGAAGAACAGTACCGTACCGGTACTATAAAACAATTTGTGTATATATTTTACAAACATTAATGTCCACATTTTCTCTGCTTGGCTTGTAACATCTATGAAATTGTCAGACTGTCTAGCAAAATAAAGTAACTGATGTGGGTATGCATATGTCAACTATAGTAAATACCACACCAACTCACATAATTTACTTACCTTTCCTCCTACATTTTCTATGCTAAAATAGTTTATAAAATGTGTAGAGAATTATATGCATATAAAATTACTCGATGGGGTAGATTATGCAAGTTGATATGGCATAGCCTACTATATACCAATCTTTGGTGTATAGGCCTATGCACGCACACCTCTGGCTACACCCATTCAATTACATTCTTAAACAGATAAATAAAAAGAAGCCAAATAAAGGAGCCCACTAGGACACTAACAGATGCTATTACTATAAGAACCAGAAACCATTTGTAACAGCCTTAAGAGTTTACTATAATTAAGTCTGCATTCCTACAAATTGTATGTACAACTGATCACAGCTGGAAGTTATAATTAAGTTCTATATTTCTGACACCTCTCAACAATTAAATGGATTAGTATTACTGTATTAGGTATCTACTATTTACCCCAGTTCATAAAAAGCAATTAACTACTTTGGACAGCATTACTACGTTCCCATGCAAAGACCATAGGTACTTAAACGACAAGGTGACAAATCTAAAAACATCTTGTTGAATAATAAAAGGCCTTGAGCAAGAGTGCTTCTCACACAAGACAAAAGACACACACACCAAAATGAGTTGTAAGATTGTGCAAATAAAGTTTAAGTTTGCTTGCCTGTAGATTTCCGAACGACGGAGTGATCGCAAATGTTGTTATAAACATGTCCTAGACATCATATCTGCAATGCAGTAAATTGCATTGTGTATCCATGTTGAATCATTTCCAATAAACCTAACTAAAATGACGGATTAAATGGAGTTTGTGATTGGTGAAACAGTAACTTGAAAGTTATATTTATAACCTGGTATACTATGTGTATAACTACTACGTATAAGAAGTAACAAAGATTTAACATTGTGGATTTATGGTACATGTCATGTGTAATAGGTAGGCTACATGGCACCAACTTATTAGAGTACTTTTAGCATAATAAAATCTCACTGCATCATTTTTTAGTTTCTATAGGAATGGGAGAAAACCTCTGAATGTTTAAACCCTCTTATGAAATGATTAACCGACCCTCCAATCCTTACAAAGAAAAAAACAGTAAAATAGGATAAAAAATGCATTTCAACCTTTTGTAAGTATGTCTGCTGCCAATGACACTTACAACTTACAAATTAGTACTTTTATTATTATTATTATTATTATTATTATTATTATTATTATTATTATTATTATTATTATTATTATTATTATTATTATTATTATTATTATTATTATTATTATTATTATTATCAACTGCATATTTAATCAGGAAACCGGTTTCCAAGAGATCCAATACTGGGCATATGTGTGTTAAATCCCCTTTGCCGTGAAAGTCAACACGCTAATAACGATGAAGTATTTGCCCCTCTCCCCTCTGTAACACACTATAGCTACAGGTCCTGTATTTGGCAGCTATTTTTTTAACTTCAGTCAGTAAACTTGCAGTATTTGGACGATTCACGTGTGAACCTTAAAAACACTTGTCAGGAAAATGGATTAAGAACATTATTTGTAGTACAATTGCCTAAGCCAGCAATACAACCACTCCGAGAGAAGTATGAGATGTACCATAAACAACTAGGCATACAAGTCAATATAAATAAAAACGTAAATATAGTTTAGACTTAAGACCCATATTATAAATAATACAAAATTAGTTACTATTTCTATAGTACGAGGTACACATTATGGCATTGATTCTTCTCTGGTATTACAATGCATCTACTGGCAACAGTATCAAAACCAGTACACTTTGAAGGTACTGATGCCATCTAGGTACACAGATTTGTGCCTCGGAAAATGAATGCTCAATCACTATCAGTAGTAATAAATCAGAACAGCAACGAAGTAGGCCAACATACGTATTGGCAAATGATTATTTTGAGTGCTTATAGGTGTACCTATTGACAATAACACAAACATATTAGCAATACTAAGTATATTAGGTACAATATTCAATATGTCATTAATCAATTCCTACTTGTTGGCAATAGGTATTTTAACATTTTCAAATGCCCATCAGGTTACGTTGATGTATTGTGTATTAAAGGGAAAGGGCTCACTAGGCCTACAAAAACCGTGTGGTTTGTAATATCTTGGGAACGCAACAAGATATTAAAAAAGTGATAACTGTGTGAATCGTGGTTTTGTAGAACTAAGCAAGTGGATTCTAAAAGTTTCAGATATTTTTATCATTACCAGGTACCGGTAGGTTAATCGGTAATAGATTGCAAAATATTTTATATTAGGTAGCCTAACAATAACAATAGTGACGAATAACGATCAAACTTTTTTTAACGTTTAGTTTTAAGTTCATACGAAACCATAATTCACATATTTATCTTTTTTTTTAAATATTGGGTGGCATTCTCAAATTATTACAAAAATTGTTAATTTCGTGCGGTTCATAGTGAGACTACCCTTTGCTGTTAATTCAAACTGAAATGTTGAAATTGTTTAATGCCCTTAGGGCATACATAACGATTGGGTGAAATGTTCTTGTCATAGGCCTGTCATAGGCGTAAGCTCGTAAACCGTTTTTGTGAAACTTATTAGCAGCAAGTCTTCGATTTATACGTTTACGCCATGTAAAACACGCATGTAAACGGGCATGTGTTGCGGACAGATCCACTTCAGCTACAGCTTACAATTCCAATTTTTAAGTGTGGAAATACCAATATGTACACCTAGATAATTAATTATTAATAATTACATAGTAATGTACTATCTTTACCTAATAATATCATGCAATAATCTTAATAATGATAGGCATACTATAAAACAAAATCAATTAAGGCCTAGTTCAGAAACAGTCTGAAGTTAGTTATGTGATGTTAGTGAATACTGAATAGTAGCGGTTTGTATGAATACGCTAATTACCAGCAGGCAAACAAACTATATGTTAATGATAATGCACTAAATGCATTACTGTAGGAGGTCCATTGTATTGGTGCATGGAAAAAGAAACTTTTCTATTTAGTTAACCAATTGTCATTTACAAAAGTTGTATTACATTTTTAAAGAATTTCATCTGGCAGCATTGACAGAATCTGTTTTGATATTACACATACCGATACCTACAAGATGGGTACAACTACAAGTGTTCTACAGGGCGTACTGAAGTCTATACTAGGCCCGAGACATAAAATTAAGGCTGTGCCAACTGTGGCAGATTTTCAATCCGAGTGGAGTTTGAGCTCAGTTCAAATTGGGTTCATCTTAAAATGTTGAATTAGAGTAGGCCCAGTCATATTAATAGACCTTGGGGGCCTAGCCTAGATGCATTCAAATGTAAGGGTTCTTGAGTGCTTCTAGATAAAGGCCTAGAACAGAGTTGCCACCAACCTATTAAAACAAATGTTATGCCTGTTTTCCTATTGATTTCCCTCGTTTCCCCGAAGTTGAGCATATGCATCGTTGTAAGTATCGATGTCATTCTTGTCCTTCCATTTAATTGCAGTTACAGTATTACAAATAGTAACCCACTGCTTCTGCCATTAACCGGTTGTCCTCTGATATATGTTTGGGCATCTCTTTCCTATTAAAATGGACAGTTCCACACGAATTTGTTTTGGCTACAAAATGAAGGCAGTGATACAAGTTTGGGGGAACTATATACCATTAGCCATGTAGCCTTCATACAATAAATTGTCCAAAAGAACTTTCATGCTCACAGGTAAATTCAAAATAGTCAACGTTGTCTTTACCGACATCTATTTTGAAGCATTTTTTTAGCCACATAGTTTGTAGAATTTCACTCCAAACCATGTTCTTTTAGTGCGGTTGAATCATCAATAGAAATGTAAGGGTTTGGAGTGTAGTTATAGTTACCGGTATGTTACATAAAATCAAAGCAAACCTTGACAAAAGTTCTTCTCTGATGCAATTTTATCTGTAAAACCAACAACAGCAGGTAGCATTGCACATGTTACCCAGTTTAGTTGATTCTAAGTCGAATACAGTATTCCATTGCCATAAATATCAATCTAAATTTAATTTGAGGTTAAAAGTTGCAATAAACACTCATGCGGTGGAAATAAAAACTATAGAATGGAGTCGTGATGCCAGCTGTGTATGATTTTAATGTCGAATTGCAAATATCCGCGTGTAAAATTTACAGAAAATCAGACATGTAGGCAAGGCCTAAAACACCATAACCAATTCAATTACTGTACATGAAATAAAATATAATAAATAATAAATATCCTTAAATCTATTTGCACACAATAAAAATAAATAAAAAAAACGGATAAAATCCGTGAAAAGGCGGTAACCCTGGCATAGACTCTAGGCTAGAAATTTAGAATCTGAATAGATAAAATTAAAATTAGTACGTACTGTCAAGGCCCATAGGCTTAGCCTGGCAAAGATATTAGCCTAGCAAGTAGAACATGTACATATTTTAAGGCCCAGTATTATCTTGCCCCGCTAAATATTGTCTTGGACTAACTTGTTTTTTCCATGGTGACCACAAATCAGAAGCGAGGTTTCTGCAGAGAAAAAAAGTTAGTCCCCGGAGGCTAAATATTAGCAGCCTGTCATAATATCAGGTTTAAGTAGGCTTAGAGTACACATTCACTGAACTGGAATGGATTTAATTAGGGATGTGCAATTGCAAACCGGGACCAAATTCGAACTCAACCGCACCTTGAGCCCAGTTCGGTTCGGTTCGAACAACTATTTTATGTGTCGAACCTCAAACCGAACCAATTCCCGCGCGCTCTAAACCACGCCTTCCGGAGCCACGCCTACAGTCGCGACCGATCGATAATCGAGAGTCGAAATATAGTTGCGAGCGACGCTGCGACGACCGAGTGCGAGTGTTTATGGCGTCATGACTAGAGGATTTGTGACTTCTTTAGGCCTAGGCGTTTTATGATGTTTTAGCGAGTTTGACAGTTTGTTTCACTTTCATTCCACCAGTGTTTTGTTTTTGCTCTTCAAAATGAAACGCCGTGTGCTGGTATTCGATGATGATGATCACGTGGGCGAGGTAGTGGACTACCCAAGCCAGCCAGACTGATAGGCCTACCGGTACCGTGACTAGGCCTAGGCCCGATGCAACGTGCGCCGTAGGCCTAGCGGTAACAGGTTTATTGGTTTACCGATTATTTATTTACCTAGTCATTTTCTATAAAGTTTACTGCTTTTAGTGTATCCTGATCAACCTCCACAACTAATTAAAAACTGCCAAATTGGTAAAATTGAAACAAGGTAAGGCTACCAGTACCAGTATAATGTATGTATTGACAGGGCTCATATTTAACACCTGTGTGGGTACTAAGCTAATAACACCTTTTGAAAAAGGTTCGGTTCGAGGTTTGCGAACCTTTTTAATGCAGGTTCGAGGTTTGGTTCGTAGTTGGAAAAAACTGGTTTGCACAACCCTAGATTTAATATAGGCTAAACCAAATGAAAATGAAAATTGAAATCATACCATTTAGGCCTACTGTTCTAATGATACGTTTACACCAGATACAAGAATTCCTGTTTAGAAGAATTCATACAACGAGGCCTTAGCCTACATTTCATATAGGGATGCACACGATAATCGATATTATCGATCGATAATCAATATTGGTAAAATTTTAGAGAATCGATAATGAAATCTCATTATCGATAATCGAAAAATCAATAATCACTTGAATGTGGACCGAAATACTTAATTGGTATTTTGCCGCGCTTGGAACTATCTCTCGCTAATACGCGTGATAGGCCCTACCACGAACGTTGACGATGATTGTCGAACACGCCCGACGCCATCCACCAAGGCCATCCACTTCCGTCGGCATTAGATAGTCTTGTCGGTAGGTCAAGTAGCACGCTCACGTTTCGTTTTGATCGCCGCTGTAAGTGTCGAGTTTGTTTTTGTTTTCCTCGCCGCTGTAAGTGGCTTTGTTCGCGGCCGCCGTCATATGACCTTTGACTGACAGTTGAGTGTGTGTGTAGTGTTGCCTAGATTTATTTTTCATAGGCCTAAAACGTATTTTATTGTGGTCAAACAGTTTATACAAATACAATTCAAATATATAGTTTATTGGTTCCTAGTGAGTGCATGAAGCACTCGCAGGTAAGGAACCTTCATGTTACAATTGTTTTGCTTATGGCAGGAAGACAGAATGTCCCGCAAACTGTTTAATATGTCTAATAAACGCATTGTTTGATATCTATGTAGTGTGTGTACCTACGCATAACATAAGCCTTGCCTACACTTTCCTGCGATAATCCTCACCCGAGGTATTCAAGGCCAAGCAAGGTCAGCGGCCACCTGCCTGCCCCCAACCCAACTGCAAATGTTCGTTCGGCGCTCGGGACTTCGCCTGAGCAGGTCCAGGCGGGCAGTTGGGGGGGGGGGGGACAAACCGGTCGGTAGGCGCCGAACAAGACGAGATCGGGAATGAGAGCTCTTGTTACGGCTCACACGCCTTGAGGTAGGTTCCGCTTATCTCGGAACAAGCTAAAGTTTGATTCCGGAATCAGGGGGGGGGGGGGGGCGATTGGCAGACGCAGAACGAAGACAAGAGCGACAGGTATAAGAGCTCGTTTATTTTAATTTCCAATTTTTTTTTTTTTTTTTTACTAGCTGAAATTTGTTTATCAATGTATCGATATTATCGATAATATCGATTCGATAATGACACTGCCGTTTCGATAATCGATAATGAAAAAAGTATCGATGTGCATCCCTAATTTCATAGTATGCTTAGTACCAGAATTGCACTTAGGATTGCCTCTGGCTCATCCACCTCATTATTCTGGATATCCATAGTACCATAATTTAATATAGTATTACCCGAATAGAAGACTACCCCCTATTTTCAAGAATTTGAAACTAGAAAAAATCATATGCATAAACATGTGAGTTTAAAACGACCCCCAATATTTTAACTAGGCCTATACAAAATGTGAAAATGGAAATACGTAATTATAGTCCTAGATTCAGGTAAATATGGTGATTTAAGTAAACTAAAAAACAAATTACAAATAATATTTACAATTTAAAAATGAGTACGAAGTAGGCCAAGGTGAGCGACAACATTCGAAATGATGCACTTTAGAAAACTTGTGTGAAAACACAATCTTTAATATTTCCCTTGCTTTTATTTTGTAGAAATCGTTTTTGAGAAGGGGCAGGGACAGAAAAATAAATTATTTATTTACATTTTATTTCCATCTCAAGACAGAACAAGTTGCATTCTTTTTCAACAAGAAACTCGAATTTAAAAATACCACACTGCTACTTGTTTCCAGAATGATAAATCACTGATCTGCCACCTAACAGCTAAAAAAAAAAACTGTTTCTCAACTACTCGATAACCACCTACAGGCATACATGTTCGGAAAATTTGAGTTCATAATACACTGTATACATACGATCGAACTTAATTCAAACTCGACTTGCACTAAAAAAATAGGGACAAATGCACAGTCGAGTTGAAGTGTAGGGCTCGTTTATGGTTGCTAACGAGTACGGAGTTGGTTTTTCTTATGGAAAATAGCATGTAGTAAAACAATTGCATAGCAACCATAAACCTAGCAACCTATACTCAACGTAACTGTGCATCTGGCCCTACAGTCCTAATTAAAACTGGAATGCTCAATGTGCCCTTTGCGACTTTCAATGTACGAATTCATACTTGGCTGAACTAACCTTGGATGATAGCGACATTAGAGTAGGTGGTCCGCACACTTACCTGGTGGCAGCCCCATGGGGGGCGGACGGAGCATGTTCATGTTACCTCCGAGCATGGCCGGGGGACCGAGCATTGCGGGCCGCATCATTGGTGGGCCCGCCATCGGGGTCATGATGGCGACACTGCTGACGGGTACGGCCACAGAGACGGGAACACCACCCGGCCGAGGGAACCGGCCCATCTGCTGCTGTTGCTGTTGATGGTGGTGCTGTTGCTGTTGCTGATGGTGCTGTTGCTGCTGTTGTTGATGCTGTTGCTGGAGATGAAGTTGATGCTGTTGCTGTTGGTGTTGCTGCTGTTGTTGTTGTTGTTGTTGCTGCTGCTGTTGTTGTTGCTGCTGCTGATGATGTTGCTGTTGTTGCTGCTGTTGTTGTTGTTGTTGCTGCTGCTGTTGTTGTTGTTGTTGTTGCTGCTGCTGCAGTTGTTGTTGATGATGATGATGGGCCTATTACAAATATTTTGAATGAATAACAATTTACCTAAATGCCCGACTCAAAAAGAAACCCATAGGCCTAACAGAACACAAAATACGGTGAACCTTCATAGGACATTTATCACAGAGGGGTGCAGAAGAAAAACACATTGTGGTGAGATCTATATTTTGAAATAGCTTTCTGAAGGCCCCTCAATTCCAAAATAATGAGGGATTGCTGTAGCATTGACGTTACTACCAAACCAAGTACTAGTCTAGTGCATGCAGCAGATGACGAGTTATGAGGAAGAGTAGGTAATTAAACTAGTCAAGTATGGTTGAACGATGTACTTACATCTGCTAGAGGTTGAGGAGTAGATGTTGATGAATCAACAGTCTTGACGGGAACTTGCCGTTGATATTTCGGCAACTTTGACCGTATTTCCTCCTAAGAAAGAAGCATACAACAAACATAAGCTTGGTTATTGGCTTAAATTGCTATTTATATGAATTACAATTAATACTGAGCCATTCCATTAGCCTAACTGATTATTATTTATAAGTTCTCTTTATCTCTCTTGGTACTTTTGTTTATGCCTACCTATGATTTTGTTCATGTACTGGTACAAATGCGCTTGCCGTAAGCAATTCTAGTTACATAGGCCTACACGAACTCACCAAGGAGATGTCCTCCTGTGGATGAATGATCTTGCTAGATGCCCCTGTCGTGTTAATAAGAGCCACTTTCTGTGGAGAGCTTGTGGCTCCTGGCCCCTGAGCACCTGCTGGAGTGGCAGTACTATATGCAGGGAATGTAGGTTTGACTGGACCAATAGTACTGCTGGCTGATGATGTGATTGGTTTGAAATCTGCACCCACTGGAGCCGAGGCAGTGGTTGTAACAGCCGCCTAGACAACAAGACATTAGAGAAAAAGACAATATTGTGCATATCTACCTCATATCTACAAGTACAGTACATACATCACATTTAAGTGAACCCCTTAACCGTTTATTTAAGTTTGCTAATTCAATCCCCACCTGCTCATTCAAATCAGGAGATGTAGGGGGGTTTTGCGAAGTATGGCATATATTTTTTTTAAATTTATTACAATACAGAGAATTAGCAAGTTAATATTTTCATGAATTACAAAACAATCCATTTATACAAATTAAATTGGTTCACAGCAGGCATGGCTCGCATGGGCAACCTTTTTCATTTGCAGGCCAAATTCGGCAGGCCAAATTATTAGGGGGCCACATTTTAAAAGAGAAAAATGGGACAGAGAGGCAAAAACTTTGTGTGTTATTTTTATCATCAAGACAGCATTTACAACGATCTGAGCAAACAAGTATGGTAAGGTTAGTTTTGGGTTAATTATCAAATTCAAAATGAATTTGAATGGAATTTATTTACAGTAGTCCCCCTTTAATTCGAAATTCAGGGGCCCTCAAAATACCAACTTCGAAATATAAAAATTCGAAATATATAAATTTCCTCGCCGCATATCGCCAAAGAACCTATGTTGTATCGCCGCTGGAAACGCCATAACCACCCACTTGAACATTGAAACCCATCGATCTTTAATTTGAGCGCGATCATGTCCGCTTGTTGTTTTAAAATTACACCAGTCAAGGGTATATTCGCAACACGGGCGCGACTGAAATACTCGATATTGTATATTGTAATACTTGATATTGTAGTCTCGTTGTACTTTCGTTTGGTTGCCGACATTTTTCACACAGTTCGATGTTCACTATCACACACTTGATACACTGATATGCTCCAAACAACACACTCGACCACACGTGCTACCAGCTCACTCGAACAACAACAAGTGATGAGTCAATGCCAGCGCATGCGCAGGCGTCCGTCCGGCCGACTTGCTTCGAGGCTGCCCATCTGTGGTCGGTCGGCAACAGCTATTAGGATTGGGGAGGGGGAGGGGGGGTGGAATGTTGCTGGCAGGCAACGCATCTCGAGGCGACCGCTCGCTATTGTCGTTGCGTTGTTTACAAAAACTGGAATTACCGGGAAATGGCTCAAGCTGCACTACAGTCACCGTCATTTATTTCGAAATAAACGACTTCAAATGAAAGAATGTCAGTAGGTACCTTCGTTCTGAAATTCACTTCGAATTACGAAATAGCTGAATTTCGAATTAACAGATGAAAATAACATGTAGTTTTTCTGGGACATGGAAACCTCTTCAATCTACATGAGTTTTCGAAGTAAGCGAGTTCGAATTTTCCGGGGACTACTGTATTGTAATTCACACTTATGAATCGGTATATTTAAAAAAATGGGACAACACAGCATCCGTGAACAGTTATGAAGACACCATGCAGGACATGTCTCTAAAACATGACTGTCACTTTAAAATTAATAGACACCCTAGCCAACTTCGATTTCAATTTAATTATTGAGGTACCAGTATCGTAACCAAGATGATATTTGGAACACGCCATGCACAGCCAAAGATAATTAGCGACTGGACACAAGGGCGTAAGGCATAGCCTAATAGGCGAGTAGAGCCGGGAACAGCCGGAAGTGGTAGATACCGTTAAATCCAAGAAAGGGATGGTCACAAAGGGTAGTTACTAGGGAAGTTCAACGATATCAATAATTCGATACGATATCAATATTGCGAAAAAAAAAAAACGCCGTTAATTTCGATATCCGGTATGGTAGTGTCATATCGAAAATATCGCAATATCATGGTCAACTTAAAATATTAAAATTAGGGCTGCCCAACGATAAAAAAATTCATATCGATATCGCGGATGTAATAATTATCGATATCGTATCACGATATCGAATTTTTTAAACTCGGTATCGATATCAATGTCAATTTGTTAATAACGATATCGCGATATGGTATCGACAAAATGGCACCGATATCGATACTGAAAAAACATATCGTTGAACACCCCTAGTAGTTACAAACTGCGTAATCTCAGTATTACGTTCTGCAAGGCATGACTATCGTTGATAGTGCACACTCAACGTTTACAAGCCTGATAATGTGATACATAAAATTTGAACGTTCTTTAAAACCGAACTGCGGGCTATTTACAGCAGTGTCTTCACTCAGTCTCGCGGGCCCCATAGGTTGCCCATGCCTGGTTTACACTGTACACAATATCAAAATTTGAAAACATACACATATTTGTACATTGCTGTCGCAGCTAAAGTCGTGTTACACCAAGAAGTAA
The DNA here is from genome assembly GCA_945910005.1 of Isoperla grammatica. Taxonomy (NCBI): domain Eukaryota; kingdom Metazoa; phylum Arthropoda; class Insecta; order Plecoptera; family Perlodidae; genus Isoperla; species Isoperla grammatica. Next base: position 33,049,001 of record OX246737.1, on the reverse strand, counting down.
TATGCTGTTGTGACGACACAGAATTCGTTTACAACTTAAGAAGCACGAATCACTGACGTTTCTTCCCGATTATTTAGAACAATTCGGTTCCGTTAAGTTGGTTGCAGCAAACGACAAACACGTCATGAGTTACGTCATAGGTTTGTACAGGAAATTTAGTTTTTTTCGTAACTTGGAAGGTTTATAATTAACGTTCGAAGTTCGTTAATTTCTTATTTTTTATTGTACATGTGACTTTATCAAAAACTTGATTATTACAATCTTTAAACTAAACGCACAAAGTAAGTAGCCCCAAAACATACCTCCCAAGAGGCGTGGTCCAATGGCGTGGTGAAGGAAGAACGAACAAGCCGGCAAGTCGGTGTGAAAACGTTAAATGGCGGCTCAATGTGTTGGGTTGACGATAAGAAAATATCTTTGAAAATCGAAGAATAATAGGGTAAGTAGGTTATATTGCATATTGACGGTAATAAATGTAAAGACAAACCTGCTCTTTGTTTTTTACACCTTTTGGTGTGGATAGGCGTGCCTATTGCAAATTGCTGGCAATCGTAAATCGCCAACCCTGGCCCTAGGCTATGACAAGCCTACTAGGCCTACCAAGTCCATTTGATGATACCACCGCTTGTTATTGTAAAATCGCGTAATGCAAGGTCTACTTGATCTCCGCCTGGCGGAGATCAAGTAGACCTTGGCGTGATGCGTTGTCACGTCTTGAAGGCGGTGAGCATGTGTAAAGAAGTAGTCCCGCGCACAACCAAGGCGTGAGAAGGCGCGGACTGTTACTAATTTGCTAATAGGCCAAATCAACTATGACGCCAGCATCTTACTTCTTGGTGTAACACGACTTTAGCTGCGATATACCCCCAGCATACAACTTTCCCTGTAGAGTAGGGTAGTGTAATCGTAGAATTTAGCCATCCTGAGTAGTTAGCTATAGCATGTGTTTTTGTATGCACAGACGTATGCTTTATGGATCCAATCAATAGGCCTAAATCATTTTGACAATTGAACCCTTTGCATCCATGTAAAGTGCAGTCCTTAAGAATATGAATAAGGTTTCCAATGAAAAAAGTAACTGAAATTTTCTTTCCCATGGTGGTAGGCCTGGTTTTTATAACAATGTTATAAATTTGGATGTACAGTAGTGGAAAAAGGTCACAGTTTATTTGGCATTTTCAGTTGCCTACCATTAGTCTAGACATGTTCAGTCGCTGATGGCCACGACCACAAGTTTCTTGTCTATGACAAAGGCATCTGTAAGGTTGTCTCAGGACAAGTATAGCACTGTTTTCACTGCAAATTATCGAGTCTGGAAATACAGGTTGCAACTTGCAAGTCTCATAAAATTGATCCAAGTTCCTCCTGCTTGGTAAGTATGTTCTAGTATTACTATTTACTATGCACTATGCAGTCAACTAACCGTGGCAGCACTTGGGAAGAGCGGCTTTGGTGGCTGTGGAGGTGTGCTAGCAGGACTCATCCCCATGTTCATCTGAGGAGGTCCCATACCACCCATTGGTCCCATCATCGGCATTCTACAACAAGATAAATTAAGTTGGCAAAAGCAATGTAATTTAAAGTAGGGATGACGACGTACCCATTACCTGCCCTACCCAGCCGGGTACGTGTTCCATTAACCGATTAGGCCTACCAAAACCCCCCCTTGTTTTTATTAATTTAATTTTTTTATTCCTCGCTGGTAATTTAGGAACATAAACGAACGCCAAATACCTAGAACTACTCACATGCAATAGATGGGTCTAGTCTGTTCTTTCACATACACATGTATTTTTATTCACATGCATTTTTATTTGTCGGCTAATTAGACGTTAAGCGGATAATTTTATATCCCGCTTTATATTTTTAATTTAATTTATTTTTTTAATTAAACAATGCATTTTTTATTACTTAGGCCTACTTACTGGAATGGGTAGGTACCAGGTCATAAAAAAGGCGGGTTTTGTCATCCCTGATTGTAAGTACCGGTAATGTAACAAAATGACAATTTTAAGTAATGTGCCAAAAGTTAAGCATACAAATCAGTCACTCATTGCAAAGTGAAAACCTACTTACTAAAACCTATGCACTGGTACTTGACAAAGCTTACAAATATTAATAGTAGGTAGGTAGGCCCCTACTATACTTTAAAATTACAGTCATATTTTCCTAATCTCCAAAGAGGTTCTTACCCAGGTCCCATGAAGTGTGGACCCATTGGGTGTCCCATGTGCCCCATCATTGGATGTCCCATTGGTGGCCCAAATTGACCCATGTGTTGCATTGGGTGCATCTGGTGCTGTTGTTGATGTTGCTGGGGGCCCATGCCCGGACCCATTCCCGGGCCCATTCCAGGACCCATTCCCGGACCCATCCCTGGACCCATGCCCTGCATCTGAAAGTTACAAAACATTTAATTATGGACGGTGCCAAAAAATTATGTTTACAACATACACCTACGTATTATGAGTTTGTATTTATGATTCAACAAAATAATAACATACATCTAGCCCTAGGCCTACAACAATAGCTTTGTTTGTTTGTCCAGTTCCAAGTACAGAGATGTACTCCTGGAACCAACCGGATGTACGTAATGAAAACGGAAATGGGGGCACAAAGTTCACCTACCGTCCGCATGGACAAACAAACACCATTACCACACATGTGCCTTGTTTTTAGACATTTGCGAGGCGTATTCGAAAATGGCGAATTTAATCCCAATTCTAGTTCCATTACTTCATTCATTCACTCTACATCTAGGCTGAAGGCCTACTTACAATAATTGTTGGTATCGGGTAAATCGTTAGTCTTAGGCCCGGTTTCAGGTCAACATATTTAAATAGGAGATTAGCTTGATCGGCGCCATCACCAACTTAACATAAAATAATCTTTCATTTAGTAAAAATATTTTCACCAGATGAAAGATTATTTTTCTATGAAAAGCTGGTGAAGGCGCCGATCAAGCTAATTTCCAATTTAAATACTTTGGTGAAACCGGGCCTAAGCTTGCCAAACAAATAGTAGACACAGTGTGCATTAAAACAGGCCTACATTTATTTTTACTAGGAAAACGCTCTGTTTGACGCGTTGATAAGCGAGCGCGTCCATATCTACGAACGTTCTGGCGAAAAGATCTCAAAGCTAATAAAAACAACAATTAACAACAATTCAAGAATGCACATTGCAAAAATTTTTCTAATTCCCATAGCTATTATAATTCCCGATATTGTTGAATGCAGTGCCATGTGCGTTGCTAAGAATTTTCTTTGTCATGTTTTCGCCGCGGTCCGCCACCGTTACTAACAGTTATTGACAGCAATAGAAATGTAATTTCTGCCTCTAATACGTATCCGATCGCGTCTAAATTAGTATATTCGTGACCGGATGAAAATGTACTACAAGATAGCCACCTCACATTTTGCTGTTACTGTTTTTCAGAAAAATATTTTCGAGTAACTTTTGTGTAACTTTGCCAATATTGATCAGATAGCCATTAAATGAACACATTCGTGACCGGAAAAAGCTTTAAAAAAATATGGCAATCTCACATTTTGCCGCCAATTTGTTTCAGAAAAATATTTTGCAGTAACTATGATGTAACTTTGTAACTTTTCAAACGATTTTGCCTCAAAACTATACACCTTCAATCCACATCGAGGCTTGTGGATGGTCCAAATTTCAAGTTGATCGGACTTTCCGTTCGACCGCTATCGACGGACATAAAAACAAAAAAAAAACAAACAAACAAACAAACAGAATGAAGTGCCGTTAGAGTCTAGTACGGTACAAAAAAAAAAAAAAAAAAAAAAAACAGAACGAAGTGCCATAAGAGTCTCGTGGAAACGCTCGCTTCGCTCGCTTAATAACTCTAGTGATAGCTGTGGTAATTTACTGTACCTGCATCATGCCTTGTCCCATTCCCCCACCGCCACCTGGTGGGCCCCCAGGCATCCCAGGCCCAGGTCCATTGCCCAATAGACCCTCAGCTTTCTTCTTAGGAGGCGGTTCATCATCACCACTACTGGGGGGAGAACCGGGCCTACCGCCTACAATAAAATATAATTCAATTTTATATAAAAGAGCATCTACACTTGGCATTTGACAATGAAGCTGGCCTTTCCAACATATTTTGTAGGCCTATGTTCTTTTAAATTATTATATCCTGTCATGGTCCAGGCCTGCAGAGAACACTGAAAGAGGGGTAGAAATAAAATGCCAGCACTCTACAAAAACAAACACAAATTTAAAGTCGATCGATGATAACTGCACATGTAATATAAATCATCCAAATTGTATGTACTGCAAGTTGAGATTAAGCTTGTGAATATTGTTGAACAAAATATGCACCTACCGCTATTAGTTTTTTATTTATTGAGTGTTGAAATGCGTTGGAATTCCCTATGTTATACATAGGGATCCGAGTAAATGGTTTTATTTTTGGGACAAATTCGTTTCTAAAAATTAAAAATTAGGTTTTAAGTGTTTCTAAAAAGTGGAAAATTCGGTGTTATTATGGTTTTATTTTTAAGCAAGTCAAAAGTTAAAGAAAAGTAAAAAAGTATAAAAATCCGATAGCCTATGACAAGGTATTCCGTTCAATGAAAAAATTAACTGCATACTAGAGGTGGCTCAGCGGTAAGATGCGAGACTATTCGGGAGGTCGCCGGTTCGATTCCGGCCACCGGCAATTCTGACTGAAGGTTTTTCAGAGGTATTCCTCAGTCGTTACGACAAATGCTGAGGTAGAGTCCTAATTACAGTCCTCGGGCATTCCTTCCAAACTATCCAAACACCCTAACATACCTAGTTAGTCAACTGAAGAGGGGTACATCAGCTAAAGCTAGTGTGCACCCTATAACAGGGATTCCTACGAAAAATGAATTAATATTATACTAACATTTGAGCCTAACCAGCCTGCTATAATTGTTTTTATATTTTCATAGTTAAGGTTAACTTGAAGCCTAACTGAAGCCCTAGACATAACAGCCTATGGGAGGCTTACTTCACTGGGAAGAACAACTTAGTGTTGGATTTTTGCTGCATTTTTTAAATGAAATGGTTGAGCTGCCAGCGACGTTGGACAAACACATTTTTCTGAAGTCGGCACCAACCGCGCAGAGAGCGACTAAGAGCGGTGATTAAACCGTATTTTGACAATTGCAGTGTAGGCCTATTTAAATGGTGATATGGGCCATATGTAGTTGTTATTTCGTGTTTCAATATAGATTTCGAGGTTATTGCTCAGTTAATGGCAAAGTTGGTGTTATTTCGTGATTCAATATATGTATTTTCGGGTCCACGGTCAAACAATTCGTCCACATTTTGTATCAAAAACACAACATTTTACATTTCGTTTTAAAAAATAAAACCATTTACTCGGGTCTCTAGTTATACATTGTAACTGAACAAAAACCTACACTTTCAATCGTATAACTTTGCGTAGCACCTTCAAAAAGTAATATATTGTAACAAATTTTCGTCCTAAAATGTAGATAACTTTGACATGACTAACATGAATACGTTTGAAAAAGATGATCGAACGCGATCCGTTTTCGAGATATTCGCGTTGGTGTGTCAATGTTACGTCAAATCTACTCAAATTAGAAACTATAATTATACTTTATTAATAAAAAAATATATAATTTCGAGAAGTTCAGTATTAAATGCTACTCACATGCAATAATTCTTGAAATTCATAATTTAGAATAAAAAAAAGTATTTTTTCATGTCCATTTAATTTGAATAGTTTAGTTGTTGTATTGAATGGGTAGTTCACTTCATCGATCGACTTTAATAAGAACATACCTTGGCCATGAGCGAGCTGAAATGCGATTTTAATATCAAATATTATTATTACCTACTATTTAGCTTGGCCCGCCTACAATATCGGCATGATACACACATAGGCTAGGCCTATTGTATACAACTAAAAATTAAAAAGCAACTTAGGCTACTTTGTGAAAGCTACAAAATTAATAGGCCTATATCTAAGCTCTTGCTTGGCAGTCTACTTGCCAGTCTGGTAAAAACGTTCGGCCCCGGTGGTAGGCTATCTCCCAATGTTTTTATCGGGAAATAAATAAATTAGTAGGCCAAAATAACCATAATAATTAATAACCTAATGGCTAATGCAATTGCAATAACCGTGCTAATTTATATCGTTGACTTTTGCAACTTTAAAAGTTAAAACTTACCTTGCTTCTGTCGCTCATGTTCTTTGATGTCATCTGGAGGAATACCTTCCATCCCATAAATTTCAATCTCTATATTGGATCGATTTGGTAATGAATTTGGAACCTTGTCTATTGTTTCTTTGTGAACTTGCATACAGTGGATTGATAAGCCTGGACCAGTATAAAGCTTCTTATGGCATATGTGACATTTGAAGTGCTTGGCCTTTTGATGCTGAATGAGAATCTTCTCATCATCAAATTCTCGATTACAGTACCTAGTTTTGGTCAAGGTTACAATGGGTGATGTTGAGGTATGTAAATAACATTTTGCTTTTGGGTGTTAGGAACTTGGAGCACCTACAAGTGACCTACAAGTAGGCCTACCTACGATACAACTCAGGCTTACTATTTTTAGGCCTAGAAGTCATGGAATTGTATCAATAATAAACATCTTTATTCATGAGCATGCCATAATCTTACATTGTGTAAGGGCCATAAAGGGCCCACAACTACAGAGATATCCAAATGTTTTATTTTTGTTTATTTTTTTATTATTTTGGTTTTACTTTTATCTGAAAACACATGCAGGCCTACATATAGGTTTGCTCGTTGACATTCCAAAATTATTTTACATCTTGGTCAATTAAAAAAAAAATTATTTACTTAGGCCTATAGGACTACGGTAGTAGTTTAAAATTAAAACTAGAATTTGGAAGTTTTCATGGGTTTATTTGAAACGTAATAGAGACTACCCTGCTAATAAGTTTAAGTCTATAGCTATAGGCAGAGGCAGGAGTTTATGGTGAAAATGTTTTGAACATTTCATTTTTAAGATTTAAAAAGGTGGTGAATTGGTGTTGAATATTTTGGAAAAAATCGTTTTTATAGCAGTGTTAATTTTTTTCTATTTTTGGCTACTTTGGGACCATGGAAAATGCATTGGCTAAAAATTAGAACATTAATATGTATCAACCTAAATTTATTAGGTACATAGTACAACTATAATCACATTAATTAATCAATGAATCACTGAGTATGCCTATGTAAAACAGTGAAAACGTGCGGCCGTGACGTGACTGTTGACACAAAAACATAAAAATTGGACGGTGAATCGCAAACTTATAATTAATTTATTTTATTCCAACGTTATTCGTGAATAATGGGTAGAATCGCTCAAATCGCGGCTATACTTAAAAATCGCGGAAATTCGCGCGAAAAAAATGTCATTTCTAAAACGTCAACATCAGCTGTAGTTATAAAACATTTTCTAAGAAAATCGCGTTTATCGTTAATACCATAGCCTAAACTCCTGCCTCTGGCTATAGGCCTAAGCTAAGCCTTTAACCAAAATGTGTCATGATTTACAAACAAACAAACAATAAAAAGGTTCTACCGGTAGGCTAGCCTACACTGATTTGAAATAAAAATAAAAAATTGCCGTAAGCGTAAGTCATGAACCGCAAATTTTCTTGTTCTCTACCTTATGATAGGCTTACTAGGCTAATGGGAGACCGTATGACAAGTAGAGTGCGCTGTGAGCGATGACGTTCAGTTTACCTATTATATCTAGCTCAGCTTCAGTTATGTGCTCCAAATCTTAAATGTCTAGTAAATTATTTACAGTAATTTTGATTATAGACATAAGCACTTAAAACTTAATTGTTATTAAGTTTTTATTACTTAATTATTACTTATTATTATTACTTATTATGTACTTAATTATTATTAAGTTTTATGTAATTAAAATAAAAATCAGCTGAAGAATCCAAAAACCAAGTGAAACCTAGTACAGTACCTACAATGGTTGATGGAATAACACAGTCTGCCACACTCTTCGAGCGTGGGGCGTGGGTAAGGTTAAGCCGTCCCACAGCCATCTTTAGTTACACTACACGACATCCTAACTGTATGCGTCAATTGAGGGGCATACTGACATTTGTGTGAACAGGAACGCTCGCAGCGCTGCTGTCATAGGGTCTCCCATAGGCCTAGGTTAAAATAATTATAAATCGTAAACAAATTAGCTCCGGCAAAACAGGACATCCATATTTTTGCCAAAAACCCAGAGCAGAAAGCTCTTTCCGGAATACTGTAATCTTTACAGTTGAGCAGAGTGCACAATATAAGGCCCAGCTGTAGAAGAGAGTTTACTAACTAACTAACTAACTAACTAACTAACTAACTAACAATAACCCGAGAATGATAAACATAAAGGTACTAGGCTATATACCAGCTCAATAAGTGCAACAGCAGTAACCTGTGAGATACCGCTAGGTAGGCCTATATATGTCGATAAAGTTGACAGTGAATATGACCGACTACTATCGGGAAGGTCCCAAGAATGAGAAAAGATAAAACTGGGGCCATCTAGTTTCTATTTTCTTTCCCAACGTGCATTTGGCGGCCGAAACTTCATGAACATTATTTTTCACTTAGACATGAAAACGTTAGGTCAAAGAGCATAGGCATAAAGGCTACTTTTACTTTAATATCAATAAAAATAAAATTATGAACTGTTCTTCGAAGTCCTCGTCATCTTTGTCATCTGTCACTTTTTCATTGGGTTATCCCTTTAGATATCTGCCTGTACGGTACCTGATCCATGGGGTATAAGTGATGTTTGGTATGATATAAACCTAGGAATGAGAGTTATACGGAGGTCGTACAACGTAATTTGTTGGTCAACCCAGGGATAACTGAATCTAGAACCCTATCCCGAGATTGTACAAATATGCCGAGGACCCATACGGGAGAATTACCCATATTTGATCTTACATTTTGGTTACACATGTCGATTTAAAAACGAATGTGGATCTGATGATGCGTTACGACCCTAACCCTACATCAAGTAATGTCCGGCTCTCGTCCAAATACTTGCAACTGGAGCGAGAATAAGAACAAGACCAAGAACAAGACTTTGGACGTGTCCGAATAGTACCAAAACGACGTTCATTCTTATTCTTTTTCTTGATTTTACGTCATCAATCATCCGTGACGAATCTAGTACTGTCCGAATACTGTCGCGCGCGCGTGACTACGTCATAAGAATAAGAATGAGAACGAGAATCAAAACTCAAAAGTGCACACTAGATTTCATTCCGGAAGATGGCGGACGATGGGTCAGAACATATCTCAGTTAATTGTTAAGTAGGCCTATTTAAAGCCTGTGGGCTTCAAAAGTTACTACAATGTAATTATTATTAAATACAATGCATAGGCCTATTTGATCTTACATTTTGGTTATACATGATGATTTAAAAAAAAAATGGGGATCTGATGACATGTTACGACCCTAACCCTACTTAAATCAAGTAATGTCCGGCTCTCGTCCGAATACGTGCAACTGGAGGGCGAATAAGAACAAGACCAAGAACAAGACTAAGACTAAGAATAAGAATGAAATCAAGACTGGTAGGCCTATTCAGACACGTTCCTAGTGTCTAGAAAACATAACAATATACACTCGCATCACTCGCCAACATGGAACACTAGGGCCTAGGCCTAGGCCTAGGCCTACGCCTAGCTAGAGGTTCAAGTGGACCAGAGGAAGGTCAGGAGATTTGTGTATAATTTTAAACTCAGGCCGAACGAGGAGGGGAAAGAAGACAAAACACGAGGAGGATGGAAGATTGACGGATTCAATGGAGGAAATAGGCCTAGGCCACTAAACCCAAAGCCTAGGCTAGGCCTAGGCCTAGGCTTTTATTGCCATCGGTCCGGAGAGGCCAACAGCAGGAATTGGCAACAATAACAACTTCCGGCCTAACCGTAGTCTAGGCCTAGCCATTGTGTTTAAAATTTTAAACTCAATGGCCTAGGCTAGCCCTAAAATGGCCTAGGAGGACCTAGGCCTAGGGCCATAGTGGGGTAAGCCGTAGGCCAGGAAAATTATACAGACTACGTTGTATCTTTAAAGTAGATCTATGGTTAGGGCCTACGCCCAGCGATATTTGGCCTAGGCCTAGGACCATTGGGTTTGAAGTAGGCCTAGCCTAGGCTAGGAGCCCTAGGCCTAGCCTAGCTATACCTATGAGAGTGAAGCCATTGGGCTAGTGCAAAGCAGACTTGTAGGTGAAAGGATACCAGCACCATGGCTTTGACATCTTCTTCTTTTTTCTTCCCATTTCTATGTTGTTCTTGCACTCTAGGATAAAAAATAAATAATGACCCTACAATTTACAATATTTTACAATTCATATGGCCACTAGCTTGCATTCCAATCACAACAATAAAACGTCCTTTCAGCAAAAAGCCATTTTAGGATGGGATGGGATAACCGGCCACCCAAATGTTTGATGCACCGCTTACTAAACGGTTTACCGGAAGTTCAAGGTGGCACTGGACTGACTACCCGCCAATTTTCGGTTTGCTTGGAATGAGTTTGAAATAGAATATTTTATTTATTTATTTTCCACATTAAAACATTATATAATAGAATACAGTATAACTTTATTTTCTCCTTATCATACAGTATAAATTGCATTTTAGTACATATTAGTTTATAAACGGAAGAAAACCCACCTAGGATTGGAGTCCTGCTTGTGGGAGTCTTCTAATATTAGAAAAGATATGTATCTCTTGGTAAACCCATATGTTTAGTTAGTTTAGTTGAGTTTTTATTAGTATCCAAGAGATCTTTTGCAAGATATAGGATTTGTCATAGACACAATCATATTACCACAAAGTATTAATATTTTATAACAATAATTATAATAACTTAATTGATAGGCCTAACATAAAAGAAGAAACCATATTAGAAGGTTTTTGGCAGAGTTGAAGGAGATACTCGCCATGTCGGGCACCGACTTCTTCGAGCCCAATTTGGCTAGTGCGTCGGCTTTTTCGTTGCCCAGGATGTTACAGTGGCTTGGCACCCACTGGATTTTTAGCACTTTGCCATGGATCACATTTCTGATTAGACTTTTTTGAAGTGACAGGGAGGCTTCTTCACATTTTTCAATGTGACAGATGTTCTTGATGGCGGCCTTGCTGTCTGAGATAATAACAAATTTTGTTTTCCTGAGTGGAAATGTTGTTGCTGCTATATATGTGACATGGAATATTGTTTTACTTACATGTACACAGGCATGTTTTACATCATTGATAATATATTTTAAGTTTCTTCCACATTAGTTCAACTTGCAAGAAGTAGTTCAAATTGCAGTTTGCCAACTACAAACAAATTTGATAAAAAACAGATTTTCCATAAAGCAACTACACATGTTTTAAATCATTTCATTCACAATCTATTTAAACATTATAGAATCAGCTAAAAAAAAAAATACCCAAATTTCCTGTGGAGCTAATTATATGAGCTTACGAGTTACGACCCCCCGGGACCCCCATTGTAACCTCAATGGATAACATTAACGTTGTTTCGTCTTGCCTCCGTTGGAAAATGGCAGTGCTGCGTGCTATAGTATGTAGAATTGGTATAGATTAGTAAAATGGCAACAAGTTAGGGACATAATATAAGCATCAGGGTCATTCTTACAGGGAAAATGAGGGGTGGAGGACAAATGTTAAATTAAGGTAAAGAAAAATTTTCTAACAAAATCATGAGGACAGTTATTTATTTAACCTTTAACAATTTGAGATCTCAGAACCTAAGATTATCAATTATTATACACAATCATTTATTCATAATATACAAAACAAAATATTGTTTAATTAGCAATACCTTTAATTTTATTCCCTGTTGGTAGGAAAACAATACTAATTCTAAATGAATAGCAAAGCAATGCATAAAGTCACTCAGCAATTGTGTGTTTGTATGTATGTATGTATATATGTATGTATGTATGTATGTATGTATGTATGTATGTATGTATGTATGTATGTATGTATGTATGTATGCATGTGTTTATTAGTGTGTGCACACGTTCACGAGTGTGTGCACATATTATACTGCACTATTGAAGTAATCCACAGCAAATAGAATGTTATTGCACATATCATTTACCAAATACCATGATTATCACACTACCAGTACTTGAATGCCAAGATATTTGGTAGTCTGTAAATTCTCGCAGTATTTTCTGCAAATAAATTACAGTGTGTCTCAATAATTTATACTTTATAGTATGCAAGTCATATTGATTGAGACGGCTATAAAGTATAATTTAAACTACAGTTAATTTGCGCTTCGATATAGGATTAAAAACCCGTAGAGAACACCAACTTCTTCTTCTTCTTCCTCTTCTTCTTATGCCAACAATTGACCTATTTGGTCATCACGCGTTTTCGTGTCTCCCAGTAGAGATAGGACTCTTTTTCTGCCTCCACCATAGCTTTTGACATTGCATCTCTTCATTTTATTTCGGTCAGTTCAATATAATGTGAAATTAAATTATAACACCACAATTGATATCACGGCCATTAATGCCTAAAATTATAGAATACTAAATATTTCTATAGAGGGTTTATTTACTCCATGCCAGAAAAATCTGTTAAAGTTAATACAATCTTTTTGCCATGGTATTGAAAGTACACTGTAGGCATAGACATTGTTCTTGCTTGGAATGCATCCACTGCGCCTACTTTGGAGGCATTGGCATTGCTCGTTGTGGTGGCGGCCAATAACATGACGGGGAATATGAATTACAGCTGCAATTCAATAAATTAGACTTTGCATTTGGGATAGCTTTACTGGACATTAATTTGCCCGTTATTTGTGTTCTACTATAATAAGTCTGTTTCCCATGAAACAGTTTAAAGATCACGGACTGGATTCAGAAGTCAGCCAACTAGTTGTCCTGGCCCTAGAAAAGCAAATCTTAGCAAGATAATTTATAAATGTCTTAAATACAAAACAAATTAATAAATTATATTTTCATAACTGTAGCAAGAAAATAGATGTACATATATGTAGTTATACAATATACGTAACAAATCAAACTTGAACGTAAAAGAAAATAAACAATTATGAATGTATACCACGACTGACATTTTACTGAGGGTTTAAGCCGGGTTTCTATAATATGTTCTCAGATATGCGACACGACCAATGTTAAAAGATTTTTAACTTTCGTCGCAGGCGACAAGGCGATTCCTCGTTGTGATTGGTCAAATACTATTTCCTTCATGTTGCGTCCATGGAAATCCAGCTTTATCCTGCCAAGATTTGCTTTGCTAGGATGACTTCGAGTTAGGCATTTTTGTGAATTCAGGCCCGCATGATCATTTGTAATATTTATACAGTTTTAAAATTAAATTAGGTACTGTACATATGGACATACAATCACACAGTGTAGAAAAACTATACATTATGTAAATGCCAGGTGGTACATAAAAAATGAAAACAATAACAGTACTGTTTAGTATGGTTAGAGTAGCATTAAAATTCATAAATTAGGCTGTATCCAAATAAGAGATTTTGTTTCCAAGAAGACATTTCTGTGTGTGTTTGGGGGGAGGGGGAGGGGGGGGGGGGGGGTTGTTAAGCACGCTTATAAGAACCCACTATGACAAGTGAATTGGTTGGTGTGTGCTACATTCCAATTTCCCATATTCTGCACACACAAAAACTAGATGGTTACTCAACACAAAAATTGGCGCAACAAAAACATTTCTTCTCTGGCTTTCTACAGTTGACAGAACAAGAACAGGATTGATTAGATTTTAAAGTTGCCACGTGCCATTCTCTTTTTAGTTTTTACATTTATAATTATAATTTAATTACATGCTTTCATTAATGTTCCTATCCCTTTGCTACCTGTTCATAACATTATATTTCGTTTTTTGTTTGGTAAATTTAAAGCCAGGACAGGATTATTTATTTATTTATTTGTTGTTGTTTTATAACGTACTAAAGAGTTAGGTCATAAAATGTTGGCCTTTTAGTCACCTCTTAAGACAGGCAGAGCTTCTTCAACTTTGGTGCACACAATATCTCATGTGGGCTTTTCCACAATTTTGGAAGTAAAAAATATAGAAATGTGGCATCCTTGGAAATATAACATAATATTTAGTATTAACCAATTTATTTCATTGAGACTTCCAATTTTGAAATCCAATATTATGGTGTGTATCTAGGTCACCATTGCCTAAAAACTCGAGTGCACCATTTGTATTCATATAGCGCAGGTTGATGACAATGAGCATAAAAAATTAAAAACTAAAAATTGCATTTATATTTACAGTATTTAGTTAATGTCAATCCATCTTTTTAAGTTATAAAACTGATTTGAAAAGGAGAAAGATAATTACAATGCAATTTACAATGAAACAATAATAAAAACTGCATAAAACAAAATAAAACAGCAATTACATTACGTACATTATATTATATTAGCATTAATTCATTGTGGCACTAAACACCACCTGGCACAACAATTATCACATATGAGCATAAAGAACTAAAGTTCACATCCTGCAAACTGTGCAAAGAATATGAATAACAAAGTAAATACTTTAACACAACAATCTGCATTATAGTAAATCACACAAAACTTGATTATAACACAGATTGTTAACTAAAGACGTAGTGCAAATGGCTACTAAATTATCGTCCTTCGATTACATTTTTAAGGTGTGGTATATGGATGTAGGTATGCGTATTTGTTTATGTACACACAAAAAAAGTACCACACTTGCATTGAGTTAGAATGGTTATAAATGAGGTTAAAATTTAGAATCGTTCACAATTTCTATTTTCTACTCTGTATTATTCAGTAGGCTAGATTAACTGTAGCCTGTAGGTAATAAATTAATACCACAAAACCTTTGAGCTTAGAACCCACATTACAGGTAATAACTCATAACTACCATAATGTATCCACCACCAAAGTTGATATTTTACTGCTTTGAGCTACATAAAATCTTTGTCCAACTTGTTCCTACTTTTGAAGCTCATGTGCGTCTTATGAACTGGCTATGTGTGCACAATAATTCAAAGTTCTTTTTGCTGCATTGTAAACAAAATTAAGGTAAGCCAAACAAACTCAATACCTAGAGTGTCATTTGGAATGCTTCTTATGAAAAAGATGCTAATCAAGTGAAAAGTTTTTTTTTAGTATGTGTCAGTACAAGTAGGCTAACAGTACAAGCGGTACAAGTAAGTAATTTTATAGCAAATAGCGTCAATCACAATGGATGGTACAGTTCAGTTTAATAGTCTGCAGCATAGAGGTTATAACGGCTCATGTGGGAACCTTTGTGTATAAAAATAGTGCACACATGCCCCGAGTTCACACAGGAACCTTGTTGATAACCAGAGCCATCGCCAACATAACAATCACCAAGCAAGTAGTCGTGAGGATTTCTATGACAGGTTTTTATGCCACTGCAAATAAGCCCGAGATACACATTCTGTATTTATTGTATACATAATTTATTTAGATTTTGTTGGTTGCAAAATGTATTATTTTAATGAAACATTTTTACGGATAAACTAATTCTTTAAGTTTATTGGTCGAAACACTGATTAAAAAAAAATAAACGTAAAGGATTGGTTTATTCGTAAAAATGTTTTATTATAATATATATTTTGTGAACGGATAGCAATTGTCAAAAAAGTTTGCCAATGTTTTGTGACGGTTGTACTTTGTACCAACGCTCGTACCATCCGAGCCGAGATACCAGAGACCATATCCATAAGACACGACTCAGATAAACCGCTAATTTGTTCTTGAGATTCTTGACACAACTGCCATCACTTCACAACAGTGACCATCAAGCTATCTATAGCAGTAGCTTAAAACCAGTGGGATCATATTAGTGCACTCTATACCAGGTTTCTTGCTTGGTTGTTTGCTTGCAACATTAAATTAAAGTTTAGTTGCAGTTAAACACTCATGTTATGTTGCAGTATCACGATACGGTAATTAATATATATATATACCGTATAAATAACGTTTCGACGAGCTATGATCTGATCTTTTTAAGATTCAAACTTCACGGGAAAGAAAAATTTGAGTATCAAAACCGCACAGTGATTTAGTGATATGTTTTTAAATGCTTCACAACATTGGAAAGGTAATAACAACGATGTGGTTTTGTAGACAATAAAAAAGTATTTTAGTAGCTTTAAAAATATTTTAATCATTATTACGGTTGTTATCATTTCAGTAAAACTAATTTATTAAATTATTTTATTAGTATCACCAATAGGCCTAGGGCCTAATAATATAATTGTAATAATAATTGCAATAGGTAGGCCTACTGGTATTCGAATGCAATTTTTAGTTCTTACGAAACCACATCATGATTAATTTTTGATTTTCCAATATTGTGAAAAACCTTAGTTTCATGTGGTTGTAATATTGGGAGTAAATAATAAACAAAAATCATCGTACTACCTATTTCGGCACGCGGATACACATGACATTTGCGGGTTGCAGATAAAATATATGTTGTAACTTTTAAGTTGGAGATGCACCAGTGCACTCGTATCATAGCGTTTAATATAGATAAAATTTAAGTCAAGTTCCAACGTAAAAAAATCAAACCCCGACCGCATTGGAAGCAGGAATAAACTCACTAGACTGACGAGCAATACAAATTTATTTAAAGATAATTAACAGTAGGAATGTCAAAAAGCGCATTTTTCAATAAATGTTTACACCTCATCCACGTGTACATGCGTAATGCTACAAATGCAAAACAAACCAAAACATTCTTCATAGTATCTTTACTGCTCATTACATGTTCACTGCATAATAATTGACCCCTGCCAAGCAATCAAATTATCAAGGGCCGTCTCGGAGTCCCTATCGACTCTGATAAGTAGGCCTACGGAAATAAAATTGCACACCGAGAAGTTTTTCAAAACTAAAAGAACTAAAAGAAGTAACTTCAAGAAGACAATTCAATGAATCGTTTACTAATCATGGAAAATCGGTAAACGAGTACACGCCTCACTGAGTGTACGCGTTTACACTTACCACCCCCTATTATACAGTGATACTGATATCCCTATATGGTTTACACCTCACACACAAAGGTTGTGGTTGTGGGTGCAGATAAATAAATACAGTTTAAAAAAAATTGAGGGGTCGCAGGCGCGAGTTGAGTTTTAACTAGAGGCGGCTGCGCGCCAGTTGTGGATAACATATTTCCGACCCGCGCACGTCTCTAACTGTGGTTACTGGACTTGCCTGAGGTTGTTTTGCATCTCCTCTTCCTTCCTCTACTTTCTCTGTATTCTTTAAAAACTAACTGTTCTGCAGAGAAATATCCATCCCTATGAGGATTGACGACTATATTATGGAATCCTAGTTCAAAATGTATGTGCTACAAATAGCTTTCAAGTAGGGATGTCAATACCCGGAAATAGTTGTACCCGGGTACCCTCGCGCCGTACCCGGACTACCTGGGTAGTAAATAATACTAAATATGCGTTTTATTGTCATGGGTGTCAAATGATTCGCAAAGTTGTGGAAAGAGACATTATATTGTTACACGGTATCAGGTTGCATTGTCTTCGATCCAAAACAATCGCGGAAGTATTCAACAAAGCTTCAAAGCTTGCGTCTCCACTATGGTAGGCGGTGGTTGGCTGCGTCAAAGCGATGACGTCATAGTCCGAGCTCGAACACGAGAACATGATTGCGGTAAAGCTACGACGGGCGGGTGCGCTCCCTCCGACTCGCAACCGTTCCGCAGCATTCTTCCATAGGCCTACAGAAGATGATACTAATTGAGCTTTACGTCTCAATATTTTTGCGACGATGATTAATCAAGACGAGGGGGGGGGAGGTGTCAAGTTAAATGCCGGCCAATTGAAAAGCGCGGCTCGTACGGTCGCACAAAGAGGCCAGTAGGAAAATATCGCAATATTGAATTGATTTCGTTTTGAACAGAAGAAGGGAACGGGTAGTACCGGGTAACGGGTATTGAAAAGTTGGAACCGTACCCGTGTGTACCGGGCGGGTAACGGGTACCCGTTGACATCCCTACTTTCAAGACAAAGAAGCCATCAGGGATCATCTATTTTGAAATGTGTCTTCTTTCTCAGATCAACTAAGATGCCAAAGATTGACAATGAAAGCAAGATGTCTCACAATGGCCAAGTTAATGCCAAGATAGCATTTGTGGTGAGTGTTGAGCCCGTCGAAACGCCAATTATTTTATTAAAACATGAGTGGTTTACCTGTCAAATGTAGTTTAATTCCATACATATAATGTATGTAGCCTATATGGAATTGATTGAGAACACAGTGTAGGCATTCATAATGTATGCATAACCAGTAATAAAAGAGTTTCTACCTTTTTAAATGTCCTTTTTGAAGCACTATGTACACATTACGGTAGGTCTACATGCTTGAGAGTCACTTTTATAGCAGGTTTGTGCATAAGCATATTATCCAATTATAAAAACAACCATGGTGGGATCTCTCACATTGAAAAGCTCAACATCATTGGTTGACCAGATCCAGCATGATGGCATAATAGCCAAATGTGGGCATTTGAGAAGAAGATAATTGGGAATAATGGTGAATTCACGACCTTGCGTTGCGCTGAGCTGAGCATTGGACTTTGTTGCGTTGCGTTGACTTCATCATCTGTTCACGACCTTGCTTTAAGCTACAGCCTTCTCGACGGGTCAAACCGCGGATTCAAGGTCTACTTGATCTCTGATCAAGTGGACCTTGCGCGGATTGAACCGACGTTCGAGAAGGCTGTGCTTTAAACCGAGCATCCCGGATCATACATGCCGCGAGGATCAAGAAGGCTTTACTTTGCGTTATTGCGTTGGAAAGTTGAACTAGAACAATGTTTGCAGCATCGCACAGTCGCGCACTGATGATGCTCATGATTGGCTCCTAGGACTTCGAAGTTCAAAGTTGCGTAGCGCAACGCAAGGCTGTGAATTCACCATAAGATACAATTCCAACAGCTTACCTTGAAATAGTGAATCTTAATAAAGTTATAATTAGGCCTCAAGGTATGTAAAATTAACATTATCAAATTGCATATTTACTATTTAGCACATGATAGCATACCTAGGGCTACCTATGTCTCCAAGAAGTAGTTTATACTACAGATTTCTTGAAATTGTACACAATCTTTTTAAACTGTAAAATACATAGGCACCACCTGATAATAGCTGATCGGATTACTAATCTTAAATCTCACTCAGCCAACAGTAATCCCAGGGCCTGGATTCACAAAGATGCCTAACTCTAATTTGTCCTAAGTTAGGCAAATCCTAGATAGATAAAACAAGATAAATCATCCTTGGGTATAACTGCACAATCACAAATACAATATTATTAGTTAAATTGTTGTTATTATACTATATTGTACCTTTAGGACATTGCAGAGCGATATATGCGTGATTAATTTCACTAAGATTTGCCTAAACTAGGACGTCTTAGCACTAGGCACTTTTGTGAATCTGGGCCCAGGATTCCAATATTTATACTGAATTGCTTATTAAATGTTTCACAATCAATCTTTAAGTAATACAGTAGTCCCCGGAAAATTCAAACTCGCTTACTTCGAAAACTCATGTAGATTGAAGAGGTTTCCATGTCCCAGAAAAACTACATGTTATTTTCATCTGTTAATTCGAAATTCAGCTATTTCGTAATTCGAAGTGAATTTCAGAACGAAGGTACTGGCATTCTTTCATTTGAAGTCGTTTATTTCGAAATAAATGACGGTGACTGTAGTGCAGCTGAGCCATTTCCCGGTAATTCCAGTTTTTGTAAACAACGCAACGACAATAGCGAGCGGTCGCCCCGAGATGCGTTGCCTGCCTGCAACATTCCACCCCCCCTCCCCACCCCAATCCTAATAGCTGTTGCCGACCGACCACAGATGGGCAGCCTCGAAGCAAGTCGGCCGGACGGACGCCTGCGCATGCGCTGGCATTGACTCATCACTTGTTGTTGTTCGAGTGAGCTGGTAGCACGTGTGGTCGAGTGTGTTGTTTGGAGCATATCAGTGTATCAAGTGTGTGATAGTGAACATCGAACTGTGTGAAAAATGTCGGCAACCAAACGAAAGTACAACGAGACTACAATATCAAAAAAACTAGAAATATTGCGAGAAGTTGATAGAAAGGAGCTGAATAAAACGCAAATCACAAAAAAGTTTGGAATTCCACAGTCTACTCTATCAACTATAATAAAAAATCGAGATAAAGTAGAAAGTGCGATATTTAAAAGTTATATATTTGTTTATATTTATTTATATTAGTTAGTTAAGAAAGTGTTATATTTCGAAGTTGGTATTTTGAGGGCCCCTGAATTTCGAATTAAAGGGGGACTACTGTATGGTAGTTTCGTTCTATTGGATATTCCCTCCATTTATGAAGCAAACCGAATCCCATTAGTGGCCCTTTTATGCCCTGGCTTGACGCCAGGTAATCTGAGATTATTGCGAGATTAATTCTGGAATGCAGCTACTGGTAGGGCCTACAGATAGTTTCGAATCCAACTTTAGTTCAAAAACCATTTTTAATAGATAGGCTAGATAGGCTATTTGAAACTGTCATTGAGCCAACATTTTTAACTTGGTGATCAGTAGGCCTACTGTATTTGACTGCTTTTTTGTTTGAACTCAAAATAAAAGATATTTTAGCATTTTGTAACATGTTCAGGTGAAACTAGCAGTTATAGGTCTAGAATTAGATCCATGTATCTGTGTATTTGTGATATTAAGAACTTAGTACACTGTACAACACATCCCTAACTAGAATAAATATACCTGACATAGTTTCTGTTTTCTTGTAAATTCTGTTTCACAGTAAGATGTTGGAATGCCATATCTTTCTCAATTCATATAATCCAGCCTCTTGGCATGCCTTAAACAACCACCAGAACAGTTCAATATGTACTGTACTAAGCCTAATCCCAACATGTAAGTAAGAATACGGCAGTGTTACAATTTGTCAAGTGGGGTCTATGTCATAATACATATAACTATGGCTCCTATCCTTCTTTCCCCCTCACATATATAACCAATACCAGTTATTTGCACAATTCAATTCCTGTCATTCATGCTATTTTCCACATTACAATTCACGGTTGATCATTGATAATATAGGCTAGATAATACCAGGATTTCTTTCATGGTGTTGAAGCTATGGTGGTAAGCTTATGCAGCTTAGCCTATACTTATGGTGAGGCCTACATTTTGTGTTGAACCGGCCAGTATTACAGGCATACATAGGACTTCACGTAGCTGATTGATAATTTAGAATATTAAGCCAGGTGGTACTACTAATTACTATGTCAGCAAACTTGGCATTTTATTCAGTCTACCATGTAAGTTCTGGTAGAAGGGGCCAAGCAGCATGCAGATAAAATGTAGTATACAATTTAGTATGAATGCCATGGACTAAGCTTAGGATGTATTAAAAATTGCATTCTTGCATTTCTGTGGAATGTTCTAATTTTTGTCTCGGCACTATTAGAAAACATTATCTTGCAACTCAACGTGTTGTAATACTGGTGCAATGGGTAAGGGAACAATAAAGGTTACTCTCTTTTAATGGAACAGTAGCTAACCTCTCATCCTCGACCCAGGTAATACAGCACTCCTAGCGTGTGTGTGCGTGAGCAGGACCACAGCTCATCTGCAACTGCAGTAGACTGTCGGGGCTGGCCATGCAGGTACTAAACAGAAAGACATAGTAAGGTCTAGTTATACAATATATTCATATAAAATATGATTCACAAGTTTAAAACAAGTTCTCACATTAAGATATAAGTAGGCCGAATGTAGACGTAGGGTATTAGAAAACCACAGTCAGTCTGTAGTTAAATGATGCCTCCAACCGAGTAGAATGAGAACGCTCCAAATTGTGAGTTAATAGGAGTTTTAGGCGAAGCACACATGTACAGAAAATCATCCGATTGGAGCTGCGTTCTATTCAGAGTTGGTTCCGAAGCAGATCGGTGTATCTTGGGAAGCGATCTTAGAGCACTCTCCAGCGACGACAAGATTTGTCTGAAGAGGGGCCGGTCGTCACGGTTCAGTTTGATGCAGTCCTCGGACAGACGACGCAACGCCTTAGGGGCGTCGGAGCGTATGTTGTTCAGATCCGGCCTCAGATAGCCACGACCCACCATGAATAGTATCTGATCCTTGTTGTTGATGGTCGAGTAAGGTAGCTGTCCTGCCAACAATTCATATAAAACTACACCAAATGCATACACATCCGACTGAAAGCTGTAGGGACTCTCCTCTTGCATGCGAATTACTTCAGGAGCCATCCATAAGATCGATCCAGTGGGTTGCTGAAACTGCTGCGAACCAGACCAGCGCGTCTTCACTGTTGCCAGACCAAAGTCACCTATCTTCACGGTGAGGTCATCGTGGAGAAAGATATTGTTGCTTTTTAGATCTCTGTGAATTATGTTTTTTGCATGGAGATAGTCCATTCCTTGAGCTGTCTGTCTTCCTATTTCTATCAATGTGAGAAGTTCAAACTTGGTTTCTATTACATGTAGATGCTTGTACAGGCTGGAGCCTTCACACCATTGGGTTACAATTGCTAATTGAGGTTTACTAACACATCCCATGAACAAAAGAATGTTTACATGTCTTGTCTTCCTTAAAACTGCTACTTCATTCTTGAAAGCTTGTAGCTGAGCAGGTGTTGGATCCTTCACGTTGAGCGTTTTGACGGCTACTGGCCCATGCCAGTGACCTTTATAGACTGTTCCGAAAGAACCAGAACCAATCCGTGGACCGATTAGAATTTCATCTGCAGGGATCTCCCAATCCTCGATTGACTCCCGAGGGGTGCGAACCTTGTTACTGCTCTCATCTGCACTTCGAGCTCGTGGTCGCCATGGTCGTAAGGTGTTGGTGGGGGAAGCCTGAGCACTTTGACTGTGGGTTGGTTTGGTGGGACTATTACCAGGACTACAAGATGTGATAGGACCTGCAGGGGCTGGGGTAGCTCTTGCGATACGGCTCGCAAACTCTTCGAGTGAGGTGGTGTCTCCAACTTGGTTGACTAGGTTGTAACATACATTAGGTGCAGAGCTTGATCGTTCTCTTGTACCTAATGTTGTTGGCGTATGGCGACGGGAAATGGACTGTGGTTGTGAAGGAGACGCGTTTCGTCCGTGGACGAATCCTGACGGGGTTTGAAGAATACCGGCTGGCGACACTTGGTTAGCCAACAGTATCTGGTAATATGTATTTTGCATATGGACTTGCTGGCACAGTGCTGGGACACCAGAGGCACAACGCTGATGAAAGCGATAACCGCATGTACGACAATGAAAGCCTTGAAATAATAGTCTATTGCAGCACTCACAAAATGCCAAGGAGAAGAATGTTTTACGTACAAAATTATGTGAAATACTAGTCGTATGAGAGAATCTATCCAAAATTTCTACGCTTATCTCTTCTCCTTCAAGGGTTGAAATGTCTGCTTCCCAGTGAATAAGTACCCTGTCATGCTGACCTTGACCTCTGTACACTTCACACATCTCAGGGGTAAGCTTTCGTAATTTCATAGCCCTAGACAAAGCTTCTCTGAGCGTTAAGCCTGGTCTCACCTGAACTGTCGTTCGTTGTTGATTAGGGAGATGAGCTCTTACCACTGACTTGAGTGGTGACCGAGGCACCATCTGAGGAGACGAATCGCCCTCGTCGCTAGGAGGTATGAAATGCCGTTGATGGTTTTCTTGCGGACTTTCATTTCCACCGTTTATAGATTCTATTAATTCTTGTTCTTTACCTTCAAATTCGTGTAACTTACTAGTGAGTTCTTGATATTCTGTTATGTACATGGATGGTGGATGTTGGAAACCTGCGAACTGCGCATTTAGAGCATCAATATTTTCCCTGGTTAGGCGAATCATATTCCGAATATTTTGCAGTTCATCTGTAATAGAGTCGACGTCTTCATATTCAGTAGATCTTGTCGGACTATTAAGTGAAAGCGTAGGAACAGTTCCATTAAATTTACGTTCTCTAATAACATCCATCTTCCTTTCTACACACACTGCCTTCTCTGAAACTTCAATTATTGATTGCATGTCCGAATGATTACAATTTCGTTCACCGCTTGCTAAACTTTGCACAATCGTCAAAAGAGGAAGCCGGCGGTAAATTTAAAAATGTATTTGGGATTAAGAAGTTTCTTCAAATACTGTACCAAAGATAACAACGTAGTGAATTTGTCATCTGTGACTGTACCATGCTTATTCTTCCCTTTGGCTGTATCTACTTTATGTCAATGATGTTGATTGGCGAAGGCTACCACTGCTAGACGTTTTAAATGTGAGAAGAGTGGAGAAGGAGAAAACATTTTTTGGGTTGTCCCCATGATGAAAGTTCTTGAACAAGTTAAATAAAAATTACAAATAATAATATTTTATCATATTTCACAGCTGGTAAACCTGAACATCATGGGGAATATGATAGTTTTGCTTGAACCTCCTTAAATTGTTTTTGCAATGATCAAATATCACAACAAAAGAACATACATCTTGGGACACAAGATAGTGCTTGGTATGTCCTTAGTGAGCTATAAGTATGTTTGTTACTATTACTATTATTTATTTCCATCGTTCATTGTGCTAAATACAATTTCTAGGAAAACGCTGTGTGTGGTGCATTGATAAGCGTCTATGTCCACGAACTTTCTGGTGAAAAGTTCTCAAAGCTATCATCATTGTTCAATGTAAGAGATAAAGATAAAAGTGTAAAAACAACAATTATTAACAACAATACAAGAACATTTCTAATTTCCATAGCTATTCATACTTCCCAAAATTGTTGAATGTCTGCAATGTGCATTAAGGCCGATCCACAATTAAAATAAGAGTTGCAATAAGAATCCGTGAAATAGTGAAATGTCTCCTAGTAAGTACCTTATTTCAGTAGTCAAGCCAGTGCTTTAATACGTAGCCAATTTACTTTCATTGACGACATCAACAACAGCACATCCGGCACTACCGTTTTTGTTTTGATCTCCGTAATAGGTCTTCTCTTCTGGCTCTTCTTCGTTCTGATTGGTTCGTTATAAGGAAGTTGAAATAAGAAATGGAATTTATTAATTTCTTATGACTATTTCAATCCACTGTGACAGTTGTGAACCACAGCATTGTTTTTGCATGTTCCAATTCACATAAACCTTATTGCTATTTCACTATTTCAACTCTTATTTCAATTGTGAATCGGCCTTTACTAAGATTTTTCGTTGTCATTTCGTAGTGTTTCCTACATGGTCTGCAACCATTACTAACACAATTACTGACAGCAATAGAAATGTAATTTCTGCAACTAATACGTATCAGATCGCGTTTAAGTTAGTAATTAGTATATTCGTGACAGAACAAAAATTTTCTATAATACAGCTGCCTCAGATTTGGCCGTTAATGTGTTTCAGAAAAATATTATCAAGTAACTTTTGTGTAACTTTGCCAATACTTATCAGATCGCCATAAAATGAACATCTTCCGTCTTCGTGACCGGAAAAATCTTTATAGAAATATGGTTAGGCCTATCTCACATTTTGCCGCCATTTTGTTTCATAAAAATATTTTTCAGTAACTATAGTGTAACTTTTCCAATGATTTTGCCACAAAACTATACACCTTCAATTTATTTATTTATCTACTAAACAGCCCTCTGGTAACGGAAGAAGTGATCGAGGAAGAGGTTGAGGAGGTGGTTGTGTCAGGCCTGGCTAGCCGGCAACGAAGACATTAGCCCAAGACATGGAGTACTTTGCTACTCCTCCCTACCCGATAAATTAATGTTGGAAACGGGGTCAAGATATATATTTATATATATAAATATCTTATATCTATATTATATCTATAATATCTTATATTTATATATATGGCCAACGCTCTTTGTCTTATTCTGTGCCAACTATATTTAATATGCTACCATCCTCACTCAAAACCCTGTCGTCTATTTCTAAAATTAAATCTGAACTAAAAACACATCTACTTTCTGACACCTTTTTACTGTGAATGTTCCGTTTATATTTTAATTACTGTAAACAAGTTAATTCTGCATTTGTATTGATTTTTGTAAAGTTCACTTTCTTAGTAGTTTCAAGTATTTAGTTCTATACATTATTTTGTTATTGTAAATACATGTTCCGTTTTCTGTTCTGTTCTGTCACTATGTATAATATTTTTTATTATGTACCACAGTTAAGCCAAGTCTTGGCTTTGTGGGTTCTTGGAGTCATAAATAAAAAAAAAAAAAAAAAAAATATATATTTAGTCTTGCATCATTAGGCCTATACAATGTGATTGTGTAATGCACCTCAATACATTTGATACAAACTTATAGTATACATTATTTACAGTGACTTGTACATAAGGCACATGAGTCACCATATAATATCAACCAACTTAGGTTACATCCATCAACTGTGCATGCCACATCGAGGCTTGCGCATGGTCCAAATTTCAACTTCATCAGACTTTCCGTTCAACCCCTATCGCAAGACATAAAAACAAACAAAAAACAAAAACGGACCAAGTGCCATAAAGGTCTAATAAAGACGCTCGCTTAGAAATGTGGCAGTTCACAGAAAAGGGCATTGAACAGTGTCCGTCAGCCGTTTTTAGAACTGAAATACTCGTTACACGATCGTTGTTGGTTCAACTTGTTGACGCAACTACTTTTTACATGTATCACCCCTAGCAACAGTTGACAAGAACAGTAATGCAACATATTGGCGTATGTACTGAACTTAAGTGCATGCATAGTCTGAAGGCAACGTTGTGTCAAAAGAAAGACATATTAAGAAGATATAATACACAAACTTTAAATAACAATACAAATAAATTGATATTATTTTAAATTAGACATAGAACTCACAATGTGACATTGATTTATTTATTGTCTTTGCAAGGCTGGTGGTGTGATTTTACATCTCTGGCTGGTATTATAGTTTTACTTTTTACTTATTGAATATTAAAAATAGCTCATACTTCATTGCATGACTCATCGCTGGTGGTATTCTGCACAACTGCATATGAATATAAAGATGTGGGAACTAGGAAATGAGGAGACAATTATATGGACAAACAATGATCGACTATGGGGTATGGTAAAAAATATAGAGTAAGAGCAACTAATTTTTAAACAACAGATTTATTTTCCCGCAGAAAGTTTGTCGATATATATATATATGTGTACAGCGTATGTGATATATTAATATTAGCTTTTCATGCTGCTCATTAATTCGATATTAACGGGTCACGAATAGTACCATTGCACGACCAATGTGCAAACAAATATTATTTTACGGATATTTTACAAAGGCTTAAGTAGTATGTTTTAACATAGTAGTACGTGTACTGCACACTTCACAAGCAGTAAATGATTACAGTTAGATTGCTGCTTGAAAGTGCTGGTAATAGTTTGTTGTGAAATCTATCATGAGGTCTTGTGTACACTCTGGGAGTTCTGATATACATACGCCAGGTGAACCAGCGTAGCGAGTGAATGAAGCAACAACAGTCTCCGGAGGAAGAACTGTGTTGTCTTCTATGAAACAACAATCTTTCAGAACACACCGCCGTCCCTGAAAATTTAATTTAAGCAAAAGGATTAGGCCTAAGGTTGCATGGGTACAATAGATACTCAGCATTTCAATTTCAATATGTATAGTTGCCCAACGATACTAGTCTAATGCCGACCGCAAATCCTTATCTATTCTTTCCTTATTAAGACTGTGCAAGTGGCGCGCAGACACCTGCAGCGATCTGCTAGCACAATCTTTGAGTTTACCATCTTCCGTTGTGCACCAAACACATGCTATGTCTATGTGACCCAAAATACCATCATTCCCCACATAATTTTAAGCCCATGAGAAAGGGCATACAATTCTCTGGGGAATAATTTTTTTAATATAATACAGTATAGGGCTGAGTCGTGTAAACGTTTACACGTGTAAACGCCCGCGCGAAAATATACGTGTACAAATATTCATACACGTTTAACCGTCATCCTATACTCTCCCGACCAATCCCCCTCCCCCCTCCCCCAAACTCGCAGATTCAATTTCATGGTGAGTAATAAGATGCCCCCCCCCCCCCCTACCCCCCACGCACAACACCGCGTACACGTAGCATGACCAACCGAAACGCGCAAATTTTTCCCTGTCCCCCTCCCTTGTTTTTGACCCGAAAGAACAAAGCACGTATTGGTTAATGCATACGAGATAGAATCCCCCCTCAACCCCCTCCCCCACGTCGAATGCCAAAACCTTGTGAACACAAACCGGGGCCCACCAGCCATGTGTCCACGAGAGACGGTAACAGGCCACCGATGATTGTCACATGAACGGATGACATACTATTCAAGGTCGGACTATTGGGGTGAGGGGGAGGGGGCGGCGAGTTCGAGCCAGACCAGACGACGAGACATAGTTTGTTGTGTGGAATCAAAATAGTGGTCCTGGACAGTTGGGACATAAAAGATCTGTGCTATTTCGTTAACTTTTTTTGTGAAAATTAGAACTTGATTCTTTTATCGTTTTGTGAACTGGACAGGTGTTACGTTTAAACGCGAAAATTTAGGGATACTAAACGTTTACAAAATTAAACGCATTCTCCCAGCCCTAATACAGTAATAAATAAGAATTAATAATTAATAATTGTTGTTGTTTTATGCCCATGAGAAAGGGCATACTCTGGGGATACATGGGCATACTCTGGGGAATAATTGTATTTTGGGTCACAAAGCATGTGTTTGGAGCACAACAGAAGATGGTAAACTCAAAGTTTGTGCTAGCACACCGCTGCAGGCGTCCGCGCGCGACTCGCACACCATTAAACACTCCCCTTCAACAAAAGTCAATAGATTATCTTACATTCATAAAGACAGTATTTTGCTTAGAAGAGTGCACTAGCCTCACTAGTTATGCCCACTGTGTTTGGATATTTCAGAATTCCAATATACGATGGATGATAAACTATCAGTCACTAATGGACCAGCTTACAATAGGTGTGAGAAACTAGAGTATAAGTGGAAAATGAAGATGGTACTATCAGACTTGGCTTTTTTAGCAGTATGAGAGTAGTTGAGCGCAAATTGGGACAACTATAGTAAGCGTTGAAAATTGAAATAAAAATGAAAAAAATCAACTACTAATGCAAGAACAGGATTCAACTGACAAAATGCAAACATTGAAAGAAAACTTGTTTGAAGAAAAAAACAGATCAGACACATTAGGGTAGCATATATATGTGTATGTTTGTAGGCCTAACTAGAATATAATCAATAGAAAAATCCCAACATTAAAATTAAAAATAGGAAACATCATAACAAGCACAGAATAATCTTTTTGTATACTACATTTATTCCTACTATGCCTACAATACAAAGATCGTTTTTTTTACTAATAATACCAAAACAAATGGTAACTAATGGTAGGCCTATGGTAAATTATTATGTTAAATTTATTATGATTAATCATGAGAATACTTACAATGACTACATTTTTCCCAATGTAAACATATGATCCTACTATGGCAGCATTTACAACTGTATTTTCCCCAACAAAAATGTTGTCTCCCATTTGTAATGGAAAGAATGCCACTCTGAAACATTGAAATAGACATGGACAATTACCAGGCAGTTCCCCCATTCCTTAGAAATGAATGTTTTAAATTAATTATTTTTCTTACCCTTTACTAAACTTTTTGAAGGGCGGTCTGATCGCAGCATTTTTTCCAATAATGCAGTATCTTCCGATACGCACATTTGAGAGGTCTCCACGGATGATAGCATCTGACTGTACAATTACTTTTCCACTAAGAACAATATTTTGAGATCCACATAAAACTGTCTGCCGGCTAACTTTATTTCCAGATGCCTGAAAAAAGAAAATTTAACCATTTTTTAGGAGAATAAATATTCCACAGTTGCAAAAGGCTTACCATTACTTCTTGTCCTGATACATGAGATACAAGTGAGGTCCAAGTAAGTCAAATAATCTAGTGAACTATTGGCAGGTGTTACATGGTGCCACCATTAAACTACATGGTGAAGCTTGCTTATGTAGTTGCTTTCTAATATTCAGAACTTTTGTTAGCAAAATAAAAAGTAATCCAAAGAATTGTCATTCTACCTTTCTGTTGGCAATTTCAGATTTTGGAACACTTCTGCTAGAATGAATGGCTAAAAAGTAAAAATGAATGTGTTTTGAGTATAATTGCAGGGTAGGCCTATATAGGCACCGAGTTTGGCCATTGATTAAATCAATGGTTTGGCCACTGAGGGTGCTAGTGAAAACAAATGAAGCGCTCAAAGTGGCAAGGTCACGCAACTTTCTGATGAAGCAGCGTCGTTCTTCCTACGTCGATAACGGCAAATTGTGAAAATTGTTTAATTAAATATGGCTTTTAAAATTTTTGGACAGAGTACGAATCCCATCAGTAAATCTTAAAAGGCAAGCCGCCATTTAAATAGAGTATATTAGTGTGACGTCATGATTCCCATGTCAACCAATGACAAACCGTATTTGTGACTCCAAACAATCATCACAGTCGACAGTTGACAGATAGTTTTGTTTTTGCAAACATTGTAGCGAGGGTTATCCGTTCAGATATTAAATTGATAAGTCTAGTATTGTAATGATACAATTACTACTTTAAATAATAACTACATTTAGAAAGTTGTTTGGAGTCAGATAGCTCATCCGCCATTTAATCTGACGTCATCACTCACTACGTTTATCAAGCGGATTGGGCTCGCACTTTCGGTGCGAGTCGAGTTTAGTGCGCACCGAGTTCGACTGATAAACACCTCAGCTCGAGCTTATTTCAGTTCTGTTAAGAAGCCGATCTAGCCCGGTTTAATAGGACTAGGGATAGGGTTCAATAGGAGGGGTCCGGATTGAGCTATGCTTGCTAAACGGGTTCCGAACTTAGTGCGTACTGAAGTCAGTCCGAACTGAGTTCGCTTGATAAACGTAGTGACTAATACAGTCTATCAGGACACGTTTTGGACTTACAAACAACAAATAACACACAACAAACACAAACAAAACAAGACAATGGAAACAAAATCAAACACAAAACCAAACAACAAAACAAAATAAAAACACAACTACAACAAAAAACAAGATGTTTCACAATTTAGGCCTAATATCCGGCACTATTTTCAACTGCGGAATGCAATCTTCACCAATAGGGCACTAGCAACACCGAAATACAACAATGGAACAAATGAATTTAACTGATGGACAACCCATCAGCTGTCAAAATAATAAAATTGCAACCATAGAAATAAAAACAAGTGTAGCAATAGTAACTGCTCGCCATTCAAAACTTTTAATGATAGACGACTAAGTGAAAGTTTTGTATGTGTATTTGTTTGTTTTTTGTTTTGTTTTCCAAAATCAGACGAAATTATTTTTTGACAGCTAGTTGTTTGTCCATCGATTTAATTCATTTGTTTCATTGTTGTCTTTTGGTGTTGCTAGTAGGCCTAGCCTATAAGTTGCTACATTTGGCCACATACATCGCTGTATGTAGGCCTACTGAAACACAGTGCCTATTAGTTCACTAAAAATTACTGGACAATTTTTGCACTGTTACTATTGCTTATAGATTATCTTATTATTTGGTGTTCAGTGACGTATTCGACAACTAGGTCATAACGTCAGAGGGTGATTGGATGAAAGGGATAAAAAGGACACAATGGGGAGGAAACAGGAAAGGGGAGGATGTGGACTTCCTTTCGTTTGCCTTCTCCCCCTTGACCTGTCCAACTAGGGTGGCCCTACCTGAAGCATACCCTTCTGCCAGCATAGCTCTCGGGATCACCAAAGCACGCAAACCTACCTACCGGTACCATGATAAGGCCTCAGTCCTTGGGCAGGATTGCTTAGTTAAATATAGGTTTAACATCACCACTTACCCCTTGGCCAGAACAGACGAGTCTAAAATCTAAAGCTACTTGAATGTGCAGGTGATTGTGTATAAAAAAATGTGCACCTCGCGCTCAGAGAATGAATGGTAGGGCTAGCGAAAATAACATAGCATTATGTAGTTAAAAGTTATAATGCATTACACGTATTTCAGAAACCGCATTAGGCCTACAGTTAACGGGTAATGTTTAACACAACCAACTTTCCCCTTACCAAAGTTCCTTCCCAGGCTATTAAACAATGTGCTTCCTATCCTATGGCAAATTCAATTGGCCTGCTTTCAGTGCACACTTAGTTCGTGCAAACTACGTCATTGCTCTTGCACCACCCTCGGATAGTGCACTTCCCAACTGAACGCAGTGGTGTGACCTCGCACTGCCGTTTGAAGCCAGTGCACTGTAGTTTGCTACTCCCAACAATGTACCCCTAATCCACTGTGTTGCACAAGATCTGCGGCTAAGTCGAGGAATCGCTAGAGATTTCAAAACTAAGTTCGGTGGCTTGGAGTACCTGAAATCTCAACGGAAGCAGGTGGGTAGCATTGCACTACTACATTCGAAAGGTCGACTGATATGCTGCCTAATTACAAAAGCTCATTCCAATGGCAAGCCTACCTTAGCATCCATTGCTACCGCTCTTCATAATCTGAAACAACTGTGCAAATTCTACAACATTCACCACATAGCCATGCCAAAAATTGGCTGTGGCCTAGATGGTCTCAGTTGGAACCTAATAAGAGGTCTTCTGTTACAAACCTTCAAAAACACACAGTTGCTTATTGATGTGTGCTCGCTACCTACTACCACTATCACACCTAGGCCAACTCCAGAGTCTATCTCCACCGATCAACCTGCAGCAGGAAATGGTGGAACAACCGCAGCTGGCTGTCCCAGGGAGACCAGCATGCCCCTGATCCACCCATCTGCCCATGCCATATCCCCAGATGATGCAATGGAGCCCATAGTCCATGAAGAGGAGCCTCTAAGTGAACTAACACTGTGTCTAGCTGTCAACACACCTAGGCCTACTCAAGAGTCCATCTCTGCCGAACAATCCGCCGAAGGGAATAGAGCAGCAACCGCAGCTGACTGTCCCAGCGTGACCAGCATGCCCCTGATCAACCCATCTGCCCATGCCATATTCCCAGACGATGCAATCGAGCCTGCGGTCCAAGAAGAGCCCCTATATGAACTAACACGGTGCCCAACTGTCAACGCACCCTGGCCTACTCAAGAGTCCATCTCTGCCGAACAATCCGCAGAAGGGAATAGAGCAGAAACCGCAGCTGACTGTCCCAGCGTGACCGGAGTGACCAGCATGCCCCCGCCCCACACACCTGCCCATGCCATATCTCCAGTTGAAACAAGGGAGTACATGGCCCAAGAAATTGAGCCTCCAAGTGACCCAACGCTGAGCCCAGTGGCAGCCACTGTGTCACTAACGGATGCGGTAACTGATGTAGCTGATGTGGATTCCGCGGCACCGGTGATCTCTACAACCCCCATCACAGGGCACCTCGGAGACTTATCGCCAAGCCCAGCTACCGGGATCGCGACTACGGTGACAGCAACCCTGGACGTGGAGCCTCTCGGCGCCCCTTTGCCTAGCCCTGAGGCTGCCGTGGCCTCGGTTTTCTCAACCAACGCTGTGAACAACACCAACATGCCTGCCGCCTCCACCATGATCGCCAGCGGGCAAACTTCTGCACAACCTGTCATCGCTGCGAGTTCGACGACCATCCCGATGGCTGCGGCCCCGGGTGGTCAGCCTCCACCATGTATTGTAGGCCCTACTGCTTCTGTGGTGGCGAGTGGTAGCATCCTAAATATCAACCTCTCTCATCAGTTCTCTCGTGATCCTATTCAAACCCGGTCCAGGCGCCCCAACACTCAAATCACTCTTGCCACCAATCCAAGAAATTTTCCAATAATGCCTCTTCAAACACCTCCCCCCTAGCTAGGAACCACCCCACCTCCTCCCCTCGCTTTCTCCCTCCCACACAGCATATCAATGCAATCATAGCATCCCTCAACATTTGCTCAATCCGCAACAAAATTGAGGAAGTGGAACTTTTAACCAAGCGCCTCTCTCCGGATATATTCTGTCTATCAGAGCACTGGCTTACTCCTCACGAAATCAACTCTTTTTGTATTGCCAACTATGTAAATGTTGACATTTTCTGTCGCTCTTCATTCATCCACGGTGGAGTTGGAATACTGGCTAAACCCCACCTCAATATAAACCCTATTCATGAAATCCAGTCTTACTGCATCGAAAAAGATTTCGAGTGTGTTGGGGGGTCCTGGCGGTTTTCAGACCAGCACTTTATCATTCTGTCCATTTATCGATCTCCCCTAGGCAACCTTAATACCTTCCTGACCAAGCTTGACGAGGTGCTAATTTATTTAACCAAGAAATTCCCAAATGCGGAAATAGTATTATGCAGTGATCATAATGTAGACCTCCTTACTCAATCCCCATCTCGATCTAAACTTCTTGACTTAGTACACACCTTCAATATTCATGAAACCATATCCACCCCAACCCGAGTCACTGTTGCAAGCAGCTCCCTAATAGACAACATTTTCACAACCATTGACCCCTCTCTGTTTTCTTCTAGTTCAACTGACCCTGGTCTGTCTGATCACCATCTCATCACTCTGAACCTTTCCCTGACCAACCTGCTCCCTCCCCCTAAAATCCGTGTCACCAAGCGTTCATTTAGTCCCGGCAACACAGCTTATTTTCTATCGTTGCTTAGTAAAGAAACATGGCACTCCCTAATGACTACCAGGCAATGCTGACCAGCTCTTCTCAAGATTCCTCTCCACTTTTCTACACCATTTCAATACTGCTTTTCCCCTTAAATCTTGTCCTGCAACCAATACTAAAGCAAATTCCTGGATTTCAAAGGAAATCAGAGCCGAAGCTCAGATCTTGCGGTCCCTTCACGTTGAATTAAAGTCTTCTAATAACCCTTCACTTAAACAAAAATACCGAGAGTTAAAAAAGTCACATGCTAAAAAAATACGAAGTGCCAAACTAGATTACAATGATACCAAAATTTCTTCATCTAGGAACACCTCCAAGGCAACCTGGGCAATGATCAAAGCACATACCACAGCTCCCCAACCCAACTCGAAACTGTCAATCACCATTAATGGACAGGACGTAGTCGACCCTTCATCTCAGTGTGAGCTATTTAACAATTTCTTTATCGACTCATGCAATAGTGGAAGTTCCAAGGTGCCAACTTATTCCCCCCCCTCAACTATTTTTCTCTATCCCACTACACCTAATGAAGTAGCAATGGTTACTAAAAAACTCGGCTCGAAACATTCATGCGGGCTTGACGAAGTTCCCGGGTCTCTTCTATCAAAATGCACCGACTTGATCTCTGGCCCTCTGGCTTACATAATAAACGAATCCTTTTCTGATGGCATTTTTCCCTCCAAACTGAAGACAGCGAAAATAATTCCCATTTTTAAACAGAAGGGGAAGAAGTCAGAGATGAATAATTATCGACCTATCTCCCTTCTGTCCTCCTTCTCCAAAATATTTGAATACATCATACATGACAGACTACTATCTTTTCTAAATTATCACAACATTCTTTCCCCTAGCCAGCATGGTTTCTTAAAAAACAAATCCACCACAAGTGCTCCCTTTAGTTTTCTTACCCCTCTTTACTCTGCCCTGGACAAAGGGGACCAAACCATAGGAATGTTCTATGACATGACCAAGGCCTTCGACACTATTGACCACACTATTCTCCTAACAAAGCTGGACACCCTAGGTATTCGGGGTGCAGCTCTTAGCTGGATTTCCTCTTTCTTATCTGATCGGTTTCAGGTGGTAGAGATCCGCTCATCTAACAGCCAATCCTTCACTAAAACGCTCTCGAAACCTCTACCTGTTGTCTGTGGAGTACCCCAAGGGTAAATTCTGGGACCCTTAGCATATATCCTGTATGTCAACGATCAGTCTGCCTCCTTAGACGAGGGTACTCACATCCAATATGCGGACGACTCGAGCCACCTCTTAACCCTTCCCAAACATCAACCTTTTCAGGACCTTCCCCCCTTAATAAACTCACATGTTGATAAAATGTCCTCATACTGCTACATGAATAAACTTACTAGGCCTATCTCGCGCTCCAAAACTGTCTATCTCTACTTTCATACTCACTACAAAATTCCTCCAGTAAGCCCCCTCGTACGCCTTAACTCTGATATAATCCCTCGCTCTCATACAGTAAAAGTCCTCGGCCTGTTTCTAAATGAAAATCTTGACTGGTCCAGCCACGTAAATCATGTCGCTAACAAAATCTTATCTGGGTGCTACTTGATTAGAAAGCTTAAACAGATAGTGCACCCCCCTGTCCTTTTGCTAGTTTACTTTGCCCATGTCCACTCCCACTTATCCTATGGTCTGCTTTTTTGGGGAGCCTCTCACCATGCCAATAGAATATTTATCCTCCAAAAGAGAGTTGTGCGTATCATTGCTGGTGTATCCAGGAAACATTCTTGCAGAGATCTCTTCAAGAATCTGGGAATACTTACGCTGGCATGCACCCTGATCCAATTCGCTGCTATATTTGTCCGCACCAACCCAAATCTCTTCCCTCTTAACACATCAATACACTCCCATAACACCAGAGCCAGTCTCCAGGTCCACAGACCTTCCCACAACGTGACTCTTTTTTCTCAAGGTCCTGAATACCTTGCATCCACCCTCTACAATAAGCTCCCCAATCTCATTAAAACATCTCCCACCCTGCCCTCCTTCAAACACAACCTGAAAACATTTCTTTTATCCAACAGCTTTTACTCTTTAAAAGACTACCTCTGTGAGTGAGCCTGCTTGTTAACAACTTATATCTAAGTAATTAAAATATAAATGTATCGTTATTTCGGCATCCACATTGTACCATATTGTATATCGATCTTGTCACCTTTTGTCACTTTTTGCTTTGATCCTGGACTCAACTATGTGCCCTAATCTAATCTAATGTAATCTAATCTAATGTCTAATGTGTATCTAATGTATCTTATCTCATTTTATTCTTAGTATCAACTGGTTTAACCTTCCTGTAATCATAGGCTACTCAAATGCTTACCTTTTAAAGGCTTATATTTAAATGCCTGCCTAGAATTAGAATTAGAATTAATATTTTGATATAAGCATCTTGACGAAACCAATATTTGTATCTTGTACAAGTCGAATGGTGAATAAATATTATTATTATTATTATTATTATTATTATTAGTGCAACACTTTTCCAGTGCACACTCCCAATCGAATATGAATAGGCGCACTAAATGCACACGAGTACGACCACTCCCAATCGAATGCACTAGTAGCACTCAGTGCACACTGAGTGCATGAAAGTACAGCCAATCGAATAGGCCTACGCTACTATACTAGGCCCAGCCGCAGAAGAGAGCGAAGATAAAAAGATAGATAGATAGATCAATCATCATTGCTAGGCCCTAGGCCTAGTAGTGATCTAGGCTAGGCCTACACCTAGGGCAGGCCAAATTGAAAGAAAATCAGGTAGGCCCAGGCCAATGTTGGGTAGGAACGGATTTTTTTAGTTCCGTTCCTTGGAACTAGTTCCTTTTTAAGGAACTAAGGAACGGTATAGTTCCTTTTTCCAACCAGGAACTGTGGAACGCCATAGTTCCAATTTTCCAGGAACTGTAACTTATTTTCATAAGTTCCTTTTATTTTTACTTGACTGTACAAGCTTGAAGGACGAAAGCGCCAAAACATTGTTTACTTACAAGATGACAGAAACGAGAAATCTAAAACAACTTGTTTCGTAATATTTCATTCTTGTCTACCCATCCCAACCCTCCACCCCGCGAAGACCCGAAACCGGTGACTTATCCCAAATCGCTCGTGTGGAATAAGCGTGTCATGTCACTTATAACTGACCAACCGTCCAACCCCTCCTATACACAGGTGTGAGAGCAACTCAGACTGTCATTCCGAAATCAAACAAAACATGAAATATATCACTTGTCAACCCATCATTTCGAATTCATTGGAAACGGGAAGGCTTTGATGATGAAAGATGTGGTCCGAGTGGGGTGGGGGTGAAGTTATTTAGGGGCAAGAAGCTACCTCAATATTCACTGATCTATTCAATTCTTCGCGACAAGTGCATGTGACAACATCGCGGTCTCTTTCGATCGTTTTGTTTGTGCGTGGCAATAACATACTGCCCTTTAAATAATACAGACCATTTTTCTTTCAGGGCGAAAGTGATATTTCGGCGACGAAGAAAATTGTTCGGCAAAATGCTTGCTTTGTTTACCAGTTAATAAAGTAATCGGTGCTTCGAGGTCATCGCCAGCCAATTTAAAGAAGCACATGCATTAATTGATTCCTATACAAATCTCAACCATATTTTAGGCGTTATTTGCGAACCCTTGGCATTGAATTGAATTTAAAAACTTAAATTAAATTAATTATAATAGTTATTAATAATTAATGTAAATTGTAATGCATTAAGAATTAAGATTACAAAATAACCTCTTACTTTTAGTCAATGTTCTTGGTGTATAATGCATAAACCCGGATAATAACCATTGAGTCGATGGCTAGTATCCCGCTCGGCAGTATCCAAAGAAAAATGGTTGTTTGCAGAAAGGAACTATTTAGGAACTTAGTTCCATTTTGAAAGGAACTAAGGAACGCCCCAGTTCCTTTTTTTTTAGAGGAACTTGGAACTGGAAAGAGTTCCTTTTTCCTTGCGTGGAACTGGAACTGGAACTAGGTCCATTTTTTAAGGAACTTACCCAACACTGGCCCAGGCCTACTCTACTTATTTAAAAGACCTGCATTGCCTTAGGTCTACGCCTAGGCCTAGCCTATGTTTCGTTTGACACAAAAGCTAAAGCGAGACTTCGGGTTCGGAGGTTAGTGGCCTAAGATAGGCCAAGGAGGTTATATATATATATATATAACCTCCATATAAAACACTATAACCTCCTTGGGATAGGCATCCTAGGCCTAGGCCTACGTCTACATCAAAATTAGGCTTTGCTAGGCCTAGGCTCTAGGGTTCCTTACAAGTTACAAAAATCCGCTCTGGCTGGCGTAGCTAAGTAATCTGGCCTATATTACATAATTACCGTTTCTACATATTCAGCTTTATTGTAGAAAATATCGGATAGTTCCATCGCAGCAATTAATGATACAAATAATAATACTGTGAAAGTTTACATCGGCCTATAGGCCTACTTGAAACTGACAGCCGGAAGTCGAATGACAGAACAGAAGTTCCCTGACTAGCACCTAGGCCTAGTTGAGGTAGTGCTCGAAAACCTTATGAAATATTTGCAAATAACTTATTTGTGTTTACCCGCGGAAGTTTAAACCAGGTTAAACAAGATATTTGCATGATTTCACATTGAACGTTAAAATTGTACATAATATCCGAAGTTGAAAATTTGCATTCAACACACGATATAGCTGGTTGAATTTAAAGTTTTTGATTTGATTTAAAATTTGAGTTCTGGAGAACGGATGTGGGTAGTTTCTACTTTCATGGATCCTCCTTTTATGACGGGAACGTCAACGGTGCTACAATGGAACAGGCTATCTGCGGACCGGACAAGCTTGTGGATAAATTGGAAAGTTTTTGAAGTATAGAATAGATTTCTCAGCGCTCTCTAGTGAACGTGGAAAATCCGGTTCCCGGTGATGTTAGTTTTCTAGAATGTTTTGAGCCCTGAGGATTTGGAGGGCAAAAGGAAGAAGGAAAGGCTAAGTCCTTTGCCATCGTCCGCATGAGCATCAGGAAGAGGAAACACAATGTTGTTCATGCTGGTACCCTAGCCCGAAGTGAAATTAGATATGGGGCCAAGATAAACTAGGAGGGGTTGAAGTCTTACTGCAAGTCTTCGACCAACCCACACGCCTCTCTCCCCCTCTACCAACCACTCGACCACTTCATTTTCTAATTTAAATAAAAAAATTATGAAGAATAACTGAGTTAAAGATACTCATAACTGGAATAAATTCTCAAATCTTATCCAAGAAAAAAATTTCAAGTCAGTTTGTTGTATTTTGTGTCAAAACTGCTGATGAGCCCCATGGGTTGTGTTCGTGAGTTTACTGTTTTGTAGGTCTCGTCAAGACAAACAACGGCTTTGTCATAAAGTATAAATTTTCAGAGATGTAGAGAAAATGCATGCAAAACTATTTTCATACCCCATGGAGTATGTACAGCAATTCCGTAGTAGATCGTAATTACTGTCGGCAGTGTTGTGACTATCATTTATTTTGTATCTAGATAAAGATAATTCTCCAAAAAGTTATCTAGATATTACGGTAAAAGACAAAATTTAAAATTGTATCTAGATAAAAGATAACAACATTACCTTGATTATTGTGTTAAGATAAAAGATAATCATTTCGAAAAGAGAGATCGTGGCAATTGTCACAATTAGGCTACGAACTCTTGGCATCCCCTACCTCTATGGCGAGCTTATTAATAGATTCTGCTCAACAACTTCATTCACAAGGTATAATTTTTGCCACAATTTTCACACGTAGGGACTATAAAAAATAAATAATAGAAGTATTTTCATTATTTAAAATAATTAATCATTTCCAAATTCAGGATTCATGTCGAATTTTAGTTTGAAATATCTCATTTTTGTATCTAAAAGCTGAGAAAGATAAAATAAGATGCTCTATATTTGATCTAGATACAGATAGCCATAAACATGTAACTAGATAACATAAAAGAATTACATGCATATTATCTAGATAATTCACAACACTGACTGTCGTTAATATCGAAAAAAATACCAAATGTGGGGTGCATTTGGCTTGATCACAACAATGCACAACAGTGAAAAAGGCACATTAACATTACGGTTGGAATTCATAGTCGGCCCCTACACATAGGGGCGCCCATTGTTACCAAGGTAACAATTGTTTGCATGTTATTTCCCATAAACAAAACAAAGCCATAGCAACAATGGGTGCCCCTAGGTGTAGGGGCCGACTATGAATTCCAACCTTGTCATTTCTGAAAATCATCTATTTGAGCAATCAAAATATTTGGTGTTTTGGAGTACTAATCTACGTTTTGGCATAGATTATTTTTACAACCTTGTTTTACTCGTTAACATATTGAAGCTACGTGAACGTAAGACAAAAATACAAATATGTTTTTCTCCAACAAAACCTGCGGGTTTTGTTGGGAAGGCGAACCCCCCCCCCTCGAGTACGAACTACAAACAGTCCTTCTGAGAGTAATGATAATACTGATTACTCGTCACTTTTCGAGCGCTTATGAAGACATTACTTAGCAAAAATGCTAATCCCAGTCTGGGACGCCAGTATTACAGTACCAGAAAACAAGACTGTTACAATGTTTAATGTGTAACTATTTCAGTCTCTCTCTATGGTTTAATGTTACAAGTATTACAATAATACGAACAAACGATTCTTTAAATAAATTTTTTGAGTTTAGCTTAAGGCCCAACCACAATGAAAATTAACAGTTACAGTAACAGTAAGGTTTCAGCCAATCCCATTGACCAACGGTCACTGCCACCCTACAGGGTTATCTTACTTATCTTTGGTCACTGCTTACTGCGGCAGTAGCAGTAGCACAGAAGTTTGGAAGTAATTCCGATAAAATGTGATCAATAAAATCACTTTAAATACAATACACAATACACATGCATGTCATTCTATTCGAATAATGGCTTGTTACTATTACTGCTAATTTTCATTGTGGATGTGCCTTTGCCCTTTAGTGAACGAACGTGCGTTGATTACCGCACTGATTACAGATTAAAGTAGACTGTTTAAAAAACGTACCGTTAAGTTTCGAGATGCACCCATAGCGCTTAGTACAAATAAACTTTATGGTTCTGACGTCACATCCGGTACTTGGTTTTCTGCGCAATACTACTGCGCATGCTGGTGTTTTGTACTGCGCATGATACTGGGGACCGCGACCAATCTTTTGCCAACATACTGACGTAAAATGTTCGTACATTTCCAAAGAGGAATAATATGCATCTTTTATGTTTTTGAATCAAAATAATTTTGTTCATGTGTTATTTAATACAATAGTATTTTTTTTATTAACCGTTCGTTTGTCCTATTTGTTAACCTATCACATACAATTTAATTCAATGCGCAGAAAACCTGAAGTAGGTGTAACTACTGTCAGGTGAATACTCGGCAGTTGGCAGACTTGGTGGAGCGCGCAGCAGCGCCTGAATTCGCATTTGTAGACATGGCGGACGAGGATACGAACGTCGGTGAGGATGGTCCCAACCAGGGGGACATGAATACAGTCTTTGGCTTAAGACTTCGAGGTAGAAAAGGCGCTTTAAAGAAGAAAAATGTGTACAATGTTAAAGACCACAAGTTCATTCCGCGGTTTTTCAAACAGCCGACGTTTTGCAGCCACTGCAAGGATTTTATATGGTGAGTCCAATTCCAGTTACATGCATGTTTTTAAACGAC
Source organism: Isoperla grammatica (assembly GCA_945910005.1). NCBI lineage: Eukaryota > Metazoa > Arthropoda > Insecta > Plecoptera > Perlodidae > Isoperla > Isoperla grammatica. The sequence goes on along the minus strand of OX246737.1, from coordinate 33,006,503 downwards.
TGTACCTGAAACTTCATTTCCATTGTCATAACAACATTGTGATGCATTAATAATAATTTTGCCGGTAACGTTCTTCGCCGAACTAATTTATTTCAATTTTACATTGTTGACACTTGACAGGTGGTTATGGCATTGTATTTATTTAATGTTTTTTTATTGTTTTCCATAACACTGAATAAAAAAAACTTAGTTTAGTGAGCTGAAGTACAATAATTTTATCAAATTATTTTCTGGAACACTTGGAACACAAAACACGTATTTTCTCATATATGCCTACCTCAATTACGGACTATAAATTACTAAATGACAGGCCTAATTGAAATACGTTTTTAGTTCAATCAAATTTTTACATTAATAATAAATTAATTAATTAATGGAGCGAGCCAGCTTTATTATGATGTGTTATAAATTAAATGTTCAAAACTCCGCTAATTTATTCCTCCCATTCTCCGGTTATTCTTCTCTGAAATATGGTAGACGCAAAAAGAAACAAGATACCGGTACGTTACCAAAAATTCATAATTTAGAGGATAAATAAAACAAATGAAGTCTGCGCAGTAGATTTGCAGTAGATTTGTAATAGATTTTACGGTAGTAACTGTCTCATTAAAAATGTATAACTACAGTGGTCTGTAGACGTACAACCTAATGTGATGGGCAGATCGAAATCATAAACCACCTAAAATGAAAGTATATAATATGTTATTGATATCTTGAGAACGCTTCAAGATGTTGAAAAAGGGGTTCCTAATTAATTAATTAATTAATTATTGAAATGACACTCGTAACAATTACAATATTTGACAGTTTTTAATAGTTAGCCGACATAAACCAAATTCCACGTAGGAATAACGTTTTCAATGTGCGGTATTGGAGCGTTCTGAAGATAAAGCTGGATGCACAGTAGCCCGGGAACAAGAACGGTAACAATAACGACAAGCCCGGAAATGTTAAGCCCTATAACTACAATTGTTGGCTTTTGTTATTGTAATCGTAATCGTAATCCGGTAATCGCGGTTCCTATGGCGCTGTTCACAACTAAATCGTAATGTCGTAATGATTTATCATGAGAAAATGTACAATTGCGATCCCGATCACGATGCCGACAATGTGGTTGGGTCTTTAGGTTCTATGTGTAAGTACATGTGCATGCGCAGTACCTTTCTCGTTACCGGTCCCGGGAACGAGAACTGGAAAGATGACCCAACCCAAGGTCATCTCTTCTCGTTCCCGAGAGCTTTTTTTGTATTAACACCAGAACTAGTGATACATTGCTCTCCGCAAAAGGAAAGGGTGACAGCAAAAACGTTTAATGACAAAAATAAATCACACATTTTAAAATCTCTGTCGTAATCACTGCTTAGTGTGTCCATTCGTCCCATATTTAACGAGACAGCCCTGGAACCTGTCCCGGTGCCCCCGCAACTGTCACCGGAACGCTATTGCTATTATTTTTTTTCGATTTTTATTTGTTTACATAATATAGGGGCCTACAGAGACATTCAAATACAAAAGTACTTCCAGAAGCCAATAGGAAACTTTGTTGAAGATCAAAATCGATTGTGTCCAAGACTTCCTATCTCAATCTGCATCAAGTCGATGCTATAAGGGAGATGCAGAAAACTGTCATAAAAATGTAATCACACTCTTCCATAATAAATGTCAAAGAAACTAGACACGTAGAGCGTAGTACCAGAGAAATCAAAATATAAAGTAAAATTACATTAGTATAAGTCATAATACAATAGATTAATTACTTAATCAATCAATATTTCTCCTGTTCTAAATATAGAGTCGTGTAGGGAGTGGTATAGGTTCCCATCCATCACACGGGCCTCGGGTCTACCTAACTTTTTGAAACTTTTTTGAACTTTTTGAAAATGGACACCCTGTCACTCACACGTGTTAAAATCAACTGATCAAGTCAAACACACTTCACAATATATTTTATCTGTCGCAAAACCAAGATTTTCGTCTTAAACTTGTATAATTCTCAGGTTGTTATGTAGGAATACACATACTTAAAGCTTGATGCACAGTGGCCTGGGAACGAGAATGCTGAATGGTAACGGGAACAATACCTAACAAGAACTGAAACGGGAATATTATATTAACCATCGAATTAAATTCGATCTAAATCCGATAAACCCACAGAGACGCTTTTTAACTCTATTAACTTTCCTAAAGTATTTATTCAAAAGAGATTTGAATTTGTAAAATTAAAACAATCTTTGGAATGATTCTAGTACATTACTAAATGTCCGACAAGAAGCAATTTGAAAAAGAACGCCATCAATATTAACGTTGAAAACACTCGTTACCTATGAGTTGAAAAGCAAATTACATATTCTTAAGTGATCCGAGATAAACGTTCACACTTATAAAGAGGTTTGCATAAATTACATCTCATTCTCATATTTTCTCATTTTTACATTTTCATTTTTACTTTTGCGCTACGCCAACATATCTTGCGACTTGACTTGTGTTATTTATAAAGATAACTATTGCAGTTTGTTAACTACAGTTCTTTCTATCTCGTCCTTATCTTAACTACCTAAATAACTCCCAGACGATAGAAGATTAAGCGTAAACCTGGATAAGATACTGAGATCTATGCGGATGGTTGTTTGCCCTCGAAGCTTGAACTTGTCTTTGTTTCAACGTAAACACTGCTCATAAAACTAAAAAGAAGTGATTAATAACAACGGTTTGCAAAGAGGCTAATTATTGTAGCATGGCAAAAAGTCATGTGGTAATTAATTTGTTACAATGTAGTAGGCCTAGACTTGCAGGAATAAATTACCGACCTTGTTTTACGATTAATAAATTAACTACTTCGCTTATTTGTATAGTTAGTTATATAAACACTACATTTCATTGCTCATCCTTCAATTCGTTTTAGATATGTTGCTAATTAAAAACTAATATCACATCGCGGGTAACCGTTAGCTGACGTTTCCAACCCCAATATTACCACTAAGTTTACAAATAATACATATATATATAGAACAGTATCCGGATTTGAAGCAAAATAAGTAAATGCAGCGGAGTGATAATTTTTAAGATTTCCTCCTGATGAGCCATTTAAAACAATCATTATACATTAATCTACATAATGGGGGCTTATATGCACAGCTCTGTCGATTTACCTATAAAACATCATTCATTATAATATACCACTGTTATTTATTTAATTTCCTCGCCCTCTCTCCCCTGTCACCCTCCCTTCCGTTATTACACCTTCGTTACCGGCAAACCACCCAAAATACGACATATTATCAGTAAGTAAGAATAAGATGTTCAATATTTCCAATCCACATATATTTTATTTAGATCGAAAATAATTTAGATTGGCGACTATCAAAACGTGACTCGGACCCTCCGGCAACATTTTGATGATGCGATTATTCGATTTTCTTGTACGAAGTCATGGGGAGTCGATCCAATCAAATCGGAATTGCTAATTCCGGTAATTGATCGTTAATTTCCTTACGTTTTAGCTGCAGCTTCCGCAGTCGATAACGAGGATATAGAATGTGACGAAGACTTCGTCCGAAACATTCTGTCTAGTCCGTCTAGTTTATAGTACGATTCACACGTTCAGTCAGTGTGATGTGATGCGCAACCCTCAACAAACATAATATTTTTCTTGTTATATTGTATTACTTGGAGCTTTAAGAATATTTAACGGTTTAGAAAGAAGTTTTTCTTAGAAAATACAGACCAAAACTGGTTTTAGATATTTACACATCGGGACAAATTTTGCATCGAATTTGTTTGCACCGTAAAATTAGCCTAATATTTTGAATTCGAATATCACCTGACACCATTAAATGCAAACATTGAAATTAGGCAAAGAATCGTTTTGTAGGCCTAAGACATTTATCTATTTTTTATGCTCTAGTTTTAATATTTACATCTTCATACCTAGTGAAGGATATATTTCACGCAATACTGTACAGCTTCTGTATGCGCGAAACTCTAGCTAGACTATTATATGAAATGTTCTTTATGCTAAACCCAGGGATTGGAAATAGACTGTGAACAGAAATTACAAATGTGGCGACTAGTGACCCTGCTTGCTCCGCATCTGACTCGCCTGAGCAGAATTAGCTCAGGTACTCGAATTTTTAGGGAGGGGCAAACGTATTTTGAAAACGTCATTTCATGCTCGTTCTCGCAAATTCATTTCTTTTTTTTTTTTCAATTTGTGTGTCTCGAGTGGGTTTATTCCTGCTTCCAATGCAGAAGATCCAGGGTTCGATTCAATTTGATATGTGGTACCCGTCACGTACTAACCTAGTCTTATATGACATTATTTTTGATATTTTCTCTAAAGGTTTTAAATCACCACGCGAATTAGTTACGGCTGTTGTATTATTACTCTTGATGCTGGAAAGTGGAAACGATGAATGTATTGAGTTCGTAAAAGTGAAAACCCATACCTTTTACGGGTTTCGAACCCACGCCCCTTGAGTCCACTTCACACGGACTACGGTTGGGAAACGTGCTTACATTACATTGCCATAGTGGTGTCAAGATCGAACTATCTACTCTATCGTTTAAAGTCTTTTAATGGTATTCAGCTGTCAATTTGCTCAAACAAATTTTCTAAAGTTTTTCTAGTGTGATGGCTCGTTGGTCTATATAGGTGAGTGGGTTTATTACTGCTTCTCATGCTGGAGGTCCAGGGTTCGATTCCCGGTTCGGGTTCGTTCACTTTGGTAGTTGACATTTACCATCTGTTTGATACTGGTCTATGTAAACGGTGACTTTGGAGCCGTCAGCAACAAAGCACATAATAAATTGTATAAATGTCCCCCATTGAAAATCAGTTCTTGCAACTGAGAGGTCGGCAACAAATACAAATGTTTTAATTTATTCTATATTTCTCACAGGTAAACGTGGTTGTTGTTCTTGTTTATCAGTCACAGACGGTCTATTTAATCTAGATATAATAATAAAAAAAATGAAAATCATTCGGCGGTTCTCGTGAAAGATACAAATGTGCAATAGAAACTAATTTCAACATGTCATTAGACTAACTTGATTGACTTTATACCACAAACCCAACGTCGCGGAGGCTTGTGATGGTGAACTAAGGGGCGTTGGTTCGAAACCTGCCCGCACACGCAAACCACACTCTTCTATCAGTTATCTTTCTATCTATCTATCAGTTTAGTTTCTCGGATAGCTTTATTTAATTAATAGAGACGTAAACCAACAAACAGGGTATGTATTGTAGCACCCTACATAAAAAATATCCTTTTCCGTCTCTCCTTCTCCTACGTTTATTTTGGATAGCCTACGCTGCAATATTAGTCCTACGCAAAACCTGTTGCCATAGACAGTAATATAGGATGCATCTAAAACCTGATAGTAAATCACCTGTTGCAATCGGCTTACACTTGCCAATAAGCAGAACAAATAAATGCAAATATTATTAACCGAGCGAAGCGAGCGTCTCCGTGAGACTTTTATGGCACTCGTTCTGTTTTTGTTTTTTTTATGTCTGTCGATAGCGGTCGAACGGAAGGCCGATCATCTTGAAATTTGGGCCAAACACAAGCATCGATGTGGATTGAAAGTTTTGTGACAAAATCGTTGGCAAATTTACAAAGTTACACCTTACTGAAAAATATTTTTATAAAACAAAATGGCGGCAAAACGTGAGATAGCCATAGTTTTTTAAAGATTTTTCCAAACACGAATATGTTCATTTTATGGTGATTTGATAAGTATTGGCAAAGTTACACAAAAGTTACTCGAAAATATTTTTCTCAAACACAGTAACGGCAAAATGTGAGGTGGCTATATTACATTAAATGTTTGTCCGGTCACGAATATACTTATTTAAACGCGATCTGATACTTATCAGAGGCAGAAATGACATTTCTGTTGTTGTCAATAAGTGTTAGTAACGGTGGCGGTCCGTGTTGAAAACACTATACGAAATGACAACGAAAATTCTTAGCAACGCACATTGCACAGCATTCAACATTAACGGGAAGTATAATAGCTATGGAAATTATAAACATGTTTGCAAGGCGCATTCTTGCATTCTTTTAATTGTTGTTTTTACACTTTTATCTTTATCTCTTACATTGAACAATGACGATAGCTTTGAGAACTTTTCGCAAGAAAGTTCGTAGTCATGGACGCGCTCGCTTATCAACGCGTCACACAAAGCGTTTTCCTAGTTTATTCTGTAATCTGTATGAATTGTATAGTGATGTCGGGTGCATTTACTTTTCGTGTATAACTCTTTGGATTTCAGTTTGTCTATCGTGTGTTTGGTAAATACAAAAGCCAGCAAGTGTAAAATACAGAACAAATGCAATCAGATATTGTGCATGTTTATTCTATTTGATGATGTCATGTTTTCATGGCTATACTAAAGAGAGCTATTGTTATTGAAAGGGGATTTTCATAGAACTAGCGTTTTCCTAAAGTGCTACTCCCAACTGATTTCATCCTATAGAAAATATGTCAACCAAAAAATGTTACTTGCATTTGCATTATTCATACTCGATATATTACGTATGACGTTCGAAAAATATATCAGAAAATCGTATAGAAAATTTGTATCGATAAATCTGTATTCACATTGTAGATGTCTGAGCCAATCAGGAACTAAGTTGGCTGGCGAGACGTATTGCAAGCGATGCCCCTAATTGGTTCATCCTTGAAATCGCTCGCTCCCTGTCGGCGTGTGACGAGAGCGATCCAGTTGAATTTATGTGTAAGCCAATCACAGGCCTGATCGCGTGCTGTATCCGTCGCGTGTGATCGAATCATGTTATAATCTTACGTTTGGCTGAAAATACGACATTCGCGATGGTTTGAAACAAGTCGAGAATATTTCACAATGTACAGCGTGTTACGTGGGGTGCTGCGTCCCGAAAAATACATATTTGGATGCTTGCGTTTCTGTAGGCTACAGTTGATACTTGATACAGTATTATATTTCAAAATATTAATATTTTGAATGATATAACTTTAAGGTAAAAAGAAATGATACCCGGTCTTAGAATTATACGGAAAACTTCAATAAAAATAACAGCTATACTGAGTACTGATACATGTATAATTCATTTAACATTTTGTCTGTAGGGCTTACCAAACCACAATGCGCTATGCCCTTAGATTTTTGATTTCGAGTAGCATTTTTGAGTAAAAAAATTAAAGTTTCGTTTGGTTTTGAACATGGAGTTTGTTCTTCTTATGGAAAATAGCATGTAATTAAACAATTCCATAGCAACAAATTTCCTGTACTTAACTTGACACTTGACTCTGCAAATCATAAAAAAATAATATTTGGGCCATTGTTATAAGTTCAGATGTGTTGTACTCAATACGTTTGTTTTTGTACATTGTAATCTATTAGAGTTCAATTTCTTTGCCGGTTCGATGAGCAGAACACGAATTATAATTTCATTTTTTTTTTTTTTCTGGGACGAATAAATGGATTTTTTGTAGAATCTATTTGTTTCTGGTCACTGAAAAGTTAATCTAAGTCTTTTAGCGTGGTTTTCTATAAACATTAAAGTGTATGGAATGACGGGCTCTTATGAGTGCCAGTTAGTCGGTATATTTGTTTTTTTTCTTTAGAAAATGTACTATTGTTAAGATGTTACCACTTGAACCATCTTGTATCAGGCTTTTGCTTTTCACTTAGGATCTTATGAAACTTTAAAACCTAAAGTTTTCACTTATTGTCTTAGTACTTCTTCTGTCTCGTGGTTAATTTTATTTGTTTTCGAGAGCATTGTTTTGTGTGTTCGTATTGTACTTCGTTTCTCGTCCAAGAAAGTTCGTCTGCTGATGGAGAAGTGCCGAATCATGGACTGTGAATCCTATTTGGCCAGATTGCGATATAATTTCTTGAAAGAAGAAAGATGATTTGTGTTTTCTATTATGTAATTATTTCTTTTTACGATAATTGCGGTTAAAATATTTATTACTGTCTAGTTGAGGGGTAGGCCTACATCCATTTATGATATGTAGAATATGTAGACGTCCCGGATGGCGTGGAAAGTCACGTCCTTTTACGCTCCAATCCCAAGACCCCGCCCGGTGTTCCGATCTAGTTTTTTATGAGAACACAAACACTGTGTTAAAAAAAAAAACGAAATGAGCAACGATGGTCTACTTTTGTGTAACTTTATGATAGCCTAATCTGGTTTTCTAGATAGATAACAATTATACAAGTGTTACCTTTTATTGGATTATGTATTATAATTCATTGCATAGCGTGATCGTGTCTGACATTTCTTGTTGTGTGTCTGTGTCTGTTAACGTACACAACTTTGCTCGACAAGAATTATTACTGGCCACTTTGCGCCGAAAGATGGACACTTTTAAATAATCAATTCAAGTCATATTAAATCCCTTCGCGCCGAATCATTGTAATGATTGTATTACACACATCGACCTTTGTTTCCGGTTTCCGTTTCCGGTTGGCTGCCCATTTGTCAAACCAATTGTACTAAAACAATGGTTTCTTGCGTATCACTATTTACTATGAGCCCATGATTACTAATGGCTACAGAGGCGGCGGCGTGCGATTCTGCAGTAAGTAGGCATCGTACCTCCATAACTTACGAATTATTTATTTACGAAAAAGTGCCCAGGGAGGCTACTGCTATATTGAATGGCTCATGCAAGAATATTAAATTTTAAAATAAATGTTCTGCCATCATATAGATCGGCTAGGCGCCATACTGTTCGGTGCAAGAAAGAATACCTTCATTTTCATTAGGATTTGTTTTGTTAATCCTGATTAGTTGCAAATTTTCATTTCGGATCATTTAACAATGTGTATAATGTTATAATAAAAAAAAAGAGTAAAGAACCGGCCATAACCTGGGAATCGAACCCCAACCCAAGTCTCTCGCTTGCCGGGCAGACACTCTAAGCATTGAGTTTTCAGAGGAGGCGGTACAAAGCCGGTATATAGGTTGATGCAATGTTTATGAAGTAAGAAGATGTCAGATGTGTCAGGTCATGTCAATGTCAGGTTTTATTACCCAACTAAACACACATTAACTATAATTTAACTATACGTACAGACAGAGGTGGGATATATGTCATAGATTTCATAGTCTCATATTATACAAGCTTGTTCTACATAATAATTAATTGGTTGCCTGTGACGGTTACAGCGTACGTACGTACGTATTCCACGTATTTTGGACTGAATGTCTGTCATTGTGACAGCACGACAAGAGTACTGGGACATTTCTATTACTTCTGTAATCTACAGCAATAAGTGTAAATAATTCCTTCCATAACACGGATTTTGGTGAGCTTTTCAAATGTGGTTTGGGATCACACATTCCAACCGTGCTACGAAGAACTTGTGTGGGACACTAGTCTCAATTCTCAGACTATACGGATTAGCGTATTAATCCCGACGTCGAGTGATTAGACAATCTCGGACATCTTAATCTCATGTGGGATTTTAATCAATGCTCCTTATAGTTCCATAGCGCTCAGGCATGTATGATGTATACCTTTCACGTAGGAGTCACTGTCACTCGAAAAAGATATTGAATTTCTTTGCAACCAGCAGCAGATCTTAGTGGAATGACCTTGAGTGGCCAGTGAGTAATTTTGGGCAGGAGTACACAACGTGCTGGTACAATTTGTCGTACTCTTAGGTGTTCTCTTTACTTTACCGAACAAACAAAGCCGAACATTAATTCATTTAGCCTTGACCGCCAACTAAGAGGTCGGCCGCAAGTCCAGTGCAAGAGTGGCTCGCCATGATCTTGATTTAGCCGCTAAAAATATTTCGCTTAAAAACTCGAGTGCTATTCAAGTTTTCTTTCCAACCGCGTGTGATTTATTATTTCAGCTTACGCGCGCGCGCACGCATGCATCACGCATGCATCTGGCACCGGTGAAAGTTTTTTTCTGTCCACTGTCAGAAAGAGGTCAATGCCGATTTGTCGGATCTCGTTGGAAGTTCCCAAAACATGAGTAAGAGATCCTCTTTTACGGCTGCACTTTGTGTAAATACTGATGATGGTTGTTATTAAACAAAGATCCGAATCTCAAGGACTGTTTTTTGAAAGGTAGCCAAGCTGGCTTAGCAGCTCCTTCAGATGGACCGATGAATAATGCATGAGTGGCGGTAGATGGACACGGATCAGAACACACTCTAGAGACACAGCAATTAATTAACAAACCATGCGGTAACATTTCACATAGCATTAGGTATTATCGTAACAATTTACAAACCTGTGCATTAAATGATAAAAAACTGAACGTCGACGTGTCGAAAACAGACTGTAACTGTCTTCATCCCAATTACACTCGCTGCGTTCGTATAATGTCCGCCAAAATGTTTTTACTTGTGTGCGTGATTCATAAACGAATCGACTGTGGGTTATACCTCACGAAACTAGTTATGAAATGTTACATAATTATTAGTTATTATACATGTTATGTTTTCCGACGTTCTGAATACTGGTCACCTGACTGAGAGTTACCTAAAATAGGCATATCCCATGCATGGTCTAACGATACACAGGAATATTATTGTACGAGCATATCCTACAGAACACGATTCACTCAAACCGATAGAGGTGGCTCAGCGGTAGACGCGAGACTCTAATTCGGAAGGTCGCCGGTTCGATCCGGCCACCGGCAGTCCTGACTGAAGGTTTTTTCCGAGGTTTTTCTCAGTCGTAAAGGCGAATGCTGGGATTGAGTCCTACTTATAGCCCTCGGACATTCCTTCCCAACTATCCAAACACCCTAATAACCTAGTTAGTCACCTGAAGAGGGGCACACCAGTTAAAGCTGGTGTGCACCCTATAACGGGTATTCCTACGAAAAATTAAATTATTATTCACTCAAACTTTTATGCCGACTGTACTGTAGCAACACAACAACGCAACATTTGTTTATCAACTAAACTTCTAGTAGGTTAGGGTGGTGATTGGCCGTACTAGTAAACCGCATCATTCGAATCCTGACTTGGATATGTACATCATTTGGCGTGTTGTCATCAGCGTCTCGATTATGTAGCAGCGTTATCAAAATATGAGAGCCTCAATCTCATCATAGCAGATGAAATACTTATGTGTAGTTGCCGGTAGAAGTGACGGCACGGAGACATAGTCCCAGCTGGCGATGCAAGTTGCTTGTGCCGTATCTGCTTACATCATCTCCAATGTGTTGCATGCAGTGACATAAAAACCCGGCGCACGCCGAAACAGAAAACAGCCATTACAATGACATCGTGGAACTGTAAACAATACGTACCGCTGCCCTACCCAATCAAATGATGTTCATAAATGTTACTTTTTCAATAATTGTACTATCAAATTTTCATTTTTAGAACTATACACAAGAGCGGTGCAGGGTTTGATATTGCACGCGTAGCAAAATAAACTTTGCATTTTATAGCCGCCAGCGACACGACAAGCATTTGCATATTATAATAATATGCGTTATGGAGGTAAATTGTACTTTTACCCGAATGTGTTCGGAAATGAATACTTTTTTTAAATTTGAAAACAATATTAACGGGGTATAGTGTGTGTATGCTAGTGTTTATCTATACGACATTACAACATAAATATTTGTATATGTGCTGTTAATCAATTTAATTTAATTTAATTTAATTCAATTTTTTTTACTAAATAAAAAATGTTGGTGCTCGCGCGTGCTGTACATGTCGACCTAGTGCGTCACAATGTCGAACACAAGACGGAATCGCGACGCTCGCGCGCGCCGTCATGTCGACCTAGTATGCGTCACAATGTCGAACACGACGGAATCGCGACGCTCGCGCGCGCTGTCATGTCGACCTAGTATGCGTCACAATGTCGAACACAAGACGGAATCGCGACGCTCGCGCACGCTGTCATGTCGACATAGTATGCGTCACAATGTCGAACACAAGACGGAATCGCGACGCTCGCGCGCGCTGTCATGTCGACCCAGTGCGTCACAATGTCGAGCCCAAGACGGAATCTCGACGCTCGCGCGCGCTGTCATGTCGACCTAGTGCGTCACAATGTCGAACACAAGACAGAGACGCTCGCGCGCGCTGTCATGTCGACCTAGTATGCGTCACAATGTCGAACACAAGACGGAATCTCGACGCTCGCGCGCGATGTCATGTCGACCTAGTGCGTCACAATGTCGAACACAAGACGGAATCGCGACGCTCGCGCACGCTGTCATGTCGACCTAGTGCGTCACAATGTCGAACACAAGACGGAATCTCGACGCTCGCGCGCGCTGTCATGTCGACCTAGTGCGTCACAATGTCGAACACAAGACGGAATCTCGACGCTCGCGCGCGCTGTCATGTCGACCTAGTGCGTCACAATGTCGAACACAAGACGGAATCTCGACGCTCGCGCGCGCTGTCATGTCGACCTAGTGCGTCACAATGTCGAACACAAGACGGAATCGCGACGCTCGCGCGCGCTGTCATGTCGACCTAGTATGCGTCACAATGTCGAACACAAGACGGAATCGCGACGCTCGCGCGCGCTGTCATGTCGACCTAGTATGCGTCACAATGTCGAACACAAGACGGAATCTCGACGCTCGCGCGCGCTGTCATGTCGACCTAGTATGCGTCACAATGTCGAACACAAGACGGAATCTCGACGCTCGCGCGCGCTGTCATGTCGACCTAGTGCGTCACAATGTCGAACACAAGACGGAATCGCGACGCTCGCGCGCGCTGTCATGTCGACGTAGTATGCGTCACAATGTCGAACACAAGACGGAATCGCGACGCTCGCGCACGCCAGCTCTGATTGATTGCAAGTGCGATTACGTGGCGGCTCAGTCGCTTTCATCCCAATGGCTTCCGTGCACCATCGTAGATGGGATTTATTTCGATTTTATATAGGCTTTCGTTCACAGCCTCTTTAAAGCATTCCAAGGAAAGTGCAACCTGAATATTCTTATTTGGTTACATTTAAAGGCTTGGAGTAGTTATTAGATGAATATGTTGGGGTAAATGTATAACGCTTCGACTTTTATTATGAATTCACAGTTTCTTTTGAAGGAAAGTGTTCTGAATAATTCTGTACAAGACATTTTTAAAAATACTTCCAGCTACACATAATACTAAAGCACCGTAAATCAGTACGGAGAATTGGACAGTGGTGTAAAATACTTATTTAGCTATATAAGTAAATGTGTCTACCCAGGACTACCAGTAACTTATCAATCGTTTTTGATTACTTCATGATACAGTAATTTTAAATTACAAAATAAAAATATGGATTCTGTGAATTGTTGTGTGAATTTATCATACGAAATTGATACAGGTAAGTAATTATTAATTCACACAATGTATTTATTTAGTAGCTATATTTATACTGTGTCACAGCCGTTTTAATAGGCCTAAGTTTTTTTTTTTCATTTGCTATAATTATATGCTTTTGAGAGAATACGCTTGTACTATACAAAGTTGTTTATTATAAATTATTTATAAGGGCCATATTCTGCTAACCATACACTCAAGCTGGTTCAGAAACTATTTTATATTGAGCTGTACTCTACATCCATCAATCTTCTCAACATCGCTTAGGTACAATCAATCAATTTATAGTTCCCACGTGACGTCACTGCGGCCATAATTGCAACACAATTGATGAGGACCAATCCTAGATCATTGAAAAGACTATTCAAATTTAATAAATATGCCTAATTTAGAATTTAAAAATAATCATAAATAATAAAAAAAAAAGTTACCACTCATACCAATTTTATTTCAAACGCAGACTGAATTTTAAAGCCACAACTGCCTTCAATTGTTTTGTTTCTCCATGGCAATGTCAAATTTTGATCACAATTGTGGCCGCCACGTGCAAAGATGTGACGTACGTACGTGCAACCTATGAATTGATATCAGATTTAAAGAAGTTTCCCTGTCACAAAGGGAATCGACTATGGACTCTGTCTCTATAACTGTTGTGATGCTCATCAGTCAAGAACAAGAACTCGCCTAACTAATCTGTTGTAATAACTCTCTATAAGGAAGGCATGCATCAAATGGATACTTTGACGAGGCTGCTGTTAAAATATTTAAGTTTGAAATATTAATATCGTGTACATCTCACAACACTATGAGCCAGCGTTTAAATAACGTATAACGTTTAATGACGTCTTTGTTATTGTACTTATTTTATGTAGTATTGTGACAAACACATGTGTAATGTGTGTTCTTTGTGCTTGTTTCTGTATTTTTATTGTTGTTTATTATTTCACTATTATTTCACTATATTATTTGTTATATTCATTATTTTTATGTTTGTTTGTTTTTGTTATTGTACTTATTTTATGTGGTATTGTGAGAAACACATGTGTAATGTGTGTTCTTTGTGCTCGTTTATTGTGTTTTTATTGTTATGTTTATTATTTCACGCCAAATGGCAGAATACGCTGTATGTGAAATATTGAATAAATAAATAAATAAAAGTACAGCCGGGCCCTGGGAGCGCAAGAATAGAATAGTCTCCCAACGCGCGGCGCATTGCGGCTGGGGTTGATATATGAACGCTGTTAAGTTCGCTTTCACCCTATTGAACAGTTGTCGACCACACAAGTGACCGATGATAGTGAGTATGCCGATCTACTCATTTATATATTTGAGTATGTCCGCCTTGGTGAATTTGACGTTACATTTTTACAAATGAATAATAGCAACCAACTTAGACAACCTGGGTTCTGTCTGATGCACCATATGCTGTGTAGCAGTTGAAGCATGATTGATAGGACGTGGTTACATGAAACAAACTACCCCTCCGTCGCAGAATGTCGCCTGGTCAAACGATGATCGTACAAGACAATCAAAGCGAAAATCGCCCAGAGGAAAGCTTACACAAAATTACCTTATCAAGGAAAATACCCACGCCACGAGAAAGAAGTAATATTAAAAACTGGAACCCGCCTTGAGTAGAATACGCTTGCTTGAGCTCCCGAGAGTACAAAGGAGTAGGGAACTATTTATATCTCTATTATAACCAGCTTGTTTATTGTCGATTCGACATCCCGTATAATGCGTTCCGCATTTAATTGCAGTGACGCCCACTATGTATAATAATAATAATAATAATAATATCAATTTTTCGTAGGAATACCCGTTATAGGGTGCACACCAGCTTTACCTGATGTGCCCCTCTTCAGGTGACTAACTAGGTTATTAAGGTGTTTGGATAGTGGGGAAGGAATGTCCGAGGGCTGTTAGTAGGACTCAGTCCCAGCATTCGCCTTTACGACTGAGGAAAACCTCGGAAAAAACCTTAAGTCAGGACTGCCGGTGGCCGGAATCGAACCAGCGACCTCCCGAATGAGAGTCTCGCGTCTTACCGCTGAGCCACCTCTATCGGTATATATTATAGAGCGCTGAGCCACCTCTATCGGTATATATTATAGAGCATTGCCTCGAATCCCTTAGTTTGCACGACTGCCCGTGATTGTCGTAATAGCTTGACATCATTACCTCAGATTGTTGATCAGTACACAACGGACAATATTGTTCTTGGCTGTATTTGGGCTTGTTAGTAAACAATAATAATAGGAGCTATAGACATGTCAATACCCTCTGTGTGTTGAGCTCGTCTGCTTCAAAAGCATTCCCTGTGTACATAAAGCCTAAACGTTTAATTGTGTTTTAATCAACATGATCATTAATTAGCATATATACTAATGAATGTATATTTTATTTTGGGAAATACCCAGGAAAGGTGTCAAGCGATATGATGATGTGTGTATCACATGATATAATCGGTTATTGTGTTTAGCGCTGTAATACAACGCGATTAGTAAAAATAAACGTGGACATAAAATAATGACATCCTCGGGTATTGAGTAGTTCTTCGTTCCGGTAGGTAAATATAACATTAAAAAAAAAACACTCGCAAACAATCGATTCATTCTTAGTTTTGATCAACAATATGAGAACCACAATAATTCTACATGTTGAGTATATACAGAAAAAACAAGGCTATGCATACACTGTGGACTTGATAAAAGTATTTATTTTAACCATGCTAACAATTTAAGACATGTTTCCACAAAAAGTTAACCCGATCATTTAGAAGTATTATTATAATTGAAGTATATGCAGATTATCTATGGCATTTTTGCGTAATTGTTTTATATCATAGCAAAGAATAAATGACTCGGAATGCGTTTGTCAGGTTTGCACCAAGTATAGAAGATAACAGGGAAAGTTGGCTCACTCCGGAACATATAGACCGCGGGTATTTACGGATGAGTCGTTTCGATAAGCACTGTCGCTTAACAATAAGCCTCATATCAATCACTCATCATGACGGATAAATTATAAGGATACGCCGTTCGAAATGCCTAAAAGGTATAAGTTTTGACGCTCTTTCACACAATGTAATTTTGGCCTATATTATAATATTCATCTCCCGGACATTTATAATCATCGGACAACAATTGTTTAAAAAGTAACAAGTAAGTATAACAACTTGTCACGATCGCTTGTGTCAGCGTAATAATGAGGTGTGAAAACATGTGAAACATAAACGGTATCCTGGGTAGGCTTCGACTCGAGGCCTCCTAGCTCAATCTAAAACTTATTTCGTGTTATCTTTATTTAACAGTGTATAAAAACTATCAATTAGGCCCCTGTATAATAAAATATAATACTATACATAATAAAATATATATATAGTTTGCATATTGTTTTATCATATCATCTTGTGATATTACCACAGTATAAAGAGGATACAGTAGCGAAAGTGCCATGCCTGGCACAGCAGACGACTTGCGGCACGGAAGCGGGTGGCGTTCGTAGCGGTGGGTTAGACCAAACTCAACGAGACCATGGACGAGACCTGGGGGGGGGGGGAGAGGGATACCTCCTCGCTCCCCTCGCCTCTCTCCTCGCCTACAATATGAGCTAACTCGGATAACTCGCCGCCAGGGCGACCGTAGCTGCGCGCGCAGGAGTTTGCCGATGGAATCTCTCCCAAGTTTCGCTACTGTATCCTCTTTATACTGTGATATTACTTCAACAGCAAAAAGCGGTTAGCATTATCATTATGAACAGTGTAAAGACGTACCGCGTAGTCCAGTCTAGTCTACACCACATCCGAAGCCATCCATTCACCTTCACATTAGTGTTATTGTTCATAATCTATAACTATTCACAGAGTGGCGGTATGACTGTTTCCTCGAGTCTGCTCGGTCTCAAATTCTAATAGCTTCGTAATAATTCTTCAATGCGGTTGTCCATTTATGCATCTTTCCATGTTTCCATTTCCGTACAGCTCACCCTTTGTAATGTATATGTGTCATAACAGCTCTCCGTATGTTGATGGCTCTTGCCCATGTGTAACGCATACGTTGTACGAACTCTGAACTAATCATTGGGTGGCCTGGCCTATATTGATTTCCAGACTGATACTTCCATTACGATCAACCCGGCTAGTGATGATTGAACACTGAGTTCTACACCCTTGAGGCCTATTGTCTGTCACTGACAGCTGGGTTCGAGACTGGCCGCGTTAGTAAATTCATACATGTCCCCGTTCCATTGGTCGATCGATCACTCGTCAGGTGAAGACTGATTTTTGTTTTGCCAAATGTATTAAATTCACAACAGTTAGTCCAAGATAACGGAGAATATACAGTCAGTCGTTCCACAGCAAAATTGTGGTATAACCAAATGTCAGTATTTGAAAAAGCCACCTGCTGATTGGCTCCGACTCACTCATCCATGATGTCGGCATTCACAAGATTGCTTGGAACCATTTGCAGTGAATGTGGTAAATTGTTTGTAGGAATGGGTTGAATTGTGCTTTGTCTTAGCAGTCGTACTACGTACGTGTTCATGAAGGTAATTTTGTTGGGGAATTACTAAATTTACAAATTTTGGGTGTCCAGTATACTTACATGTTTTACAGTGCGAATTAATGAATGCGTGTGTATTGAGAAGTGTTCAATGTTGTCAAGATGTTATTATCTCCTCTTGTACTCATCCTAAACGTTGCAATGCACACACCACTCATGATCGTCGCGATTATTCTCGTTGAGTTAACGGCGACCATGTCCCGGGAACGACAACAATATAGAAGCGCTCCCGTTCTCGATTCGGTCTGCCTGCAGGGCTGGGGTGTTGTAGTCCCGAGATCGACCCCCCCACAATCAATAAAACATGTGGACGTGAAGGTTGAGCACATTAGCTAGGTTGCAGCGTGATCTTGCATGCGGCGTACTGCTTTAATGCATTTTCATAGTCTCGCTAAAGAAATAAAAAGGGTGGATTAGGAATGATAATTTCCACTGAATAAGATTATCAAGTTGGCTGTATTGCATACCCTACAATACATAGTCATGTCACGTTTTCCTTGCAGACATCTCACATTGTGTTCAACACAGTGGTTAATTTGTAAGGAAAAAGGTGGGTATACGCATCATAGTTTCATGTTACAATGTGCTAGTGATAAAAATTGATGTCTCGGTGGGAAATTGCCCCCCCCCCCCTCCCCCATCCCGCTTACCAATTCAGCTTCTGAGCTCGTAATCTGGAATTGGATTTGTAGTTTTGGGTTGGATTTTATACAATTTTACTCGTCTTCAAAAGCCAATCGTTATTTTAATTTACCTGTAAGCTTACCATAAAACGATTAAGAGCAGATACATATATTATAAAATATCAGTTCTTGAAGTAGTTATACAGTAATTAAATGTGTCAACTGGCAACAATTCATTTCCAAGAGGAACAACCTACCAATAGCAGAAATGTTTATTCGTTGTATTTATTTTTATGACAAGATATCACCTCAAAAAGCGTTTCAGACCATTTTTTCCCCAATAGGGAAAAAATCCAGGACGGGCAAACTTTTGATCAGGCCAGGCACGGGGGGTTTGGGAGGCTGTAG
Organism: Isoperla grammatica; assembly: GCA_945910005.1. Lineage (NCBI taxonomy): Eukaryota > Metazoa > Arthropoda > Insecta > Plecoptera > Perlodidae > Isoperla > Isoperla grammatica. The sequence goes on along the minus strand of OX246737.1, from coordinate 32,987,604 downwards.
CCCCCCCAACAAACAGCGCCGCAGGCGAAATTTTTTAAAATCAGGTTTTTAGAAGGCATTTGGTGCGTTTTAGAAAAAAACATAGCAGGCTGAATGCACTACCGAAATACTGTAGTTTTCATCGGTTAAAAGTAGAAAAACACCAGCTAGAAGATATATGAGAATGAGATCAAGTTGCACCGAAATCCAACGAATCTACAATGTAATTTAAATCTTGCAATATCGTGAAGGAAGGGGTGGGAGGGACTCGGGTTTAAGGAAATTTCAATTTCAATGCGCGGCAACTTACCGCTGGCGCCAGGCAGTTTATGCCTGTTCCAGTAGGACCAGTCCAAATTTGGGCCAAAACAGGCAGGCCACCAGGCATGTGCCCGGTTGCCCGGCGGGCCTGTCCGCCCCTGCAGACCATCAAACATAACGCAGAGCCAAATTTTTAGTTTTAACAGGATACCCCTTTAGTATTAAAGAGGAATCGAACGTATATCCACAAACAGAGAAATGCTGTATCAAACATGACACCAATACCTCAAAAACCTAAAATGTTACAGATGTGAAAATTGGTGGTGAGATTCTCCTTTAAAAATAAAGGAATATGTTTAAAGCAGTTTCAATAAAATTATCTATCTATCTATCATATTTTACGGATCGTGCCATTTCCCTCACAGCAGCGAGAGCAACTGTACCGCCTTCGCGTTGCTAACCCGACGAGGAACCTGCAGCCAATAACAATAGAAGATGATCGTATTTATAAAGTACGGAGGTTGGTTTGGGAAAAACGTAAAACCAAGAGATAAGAGTTTTATTTAGAGTTATAGTATATTCAAGTAAATTTTAAAAATGAGCATGTGAGGGTAAAATACCCAATACAAATTATTTTTGTTTTTTATATATGTTAGCCAAACTTTGAGTGTTGCGTACCTAATAATTTATGAAAAAAGGTGGGTATACTGCGTATACCCATGAAAATAGGTGGGTATACTGCGTATACCCGCGCTCCATTACAAATTAAGCACTGGTTCAACAGTGTTAGGAAAGTTTGTCAAATAGAGTAAAGCGTTTAGGGTTTACCTTTTACCGCGAATGCAAATGTAAATTCTGACGTAATATGTGAATATGATATTATTTCAAAGAAGATACGGGTATGATAAATTAAGAAAATGTGAGCTTTATTAAAATTTTCTAATTTAATCCAAACATTGGGTATCCGTAAGAAATACGTTAATAGAGAAAACAATAATATCAGACTCTTCTCAAGGTACGGGTGATGTACACTCTTACAACTTATCAAAGGGAATGTGTGTTCATGTGAAACTGTGATGATTGGTGAGAGGGCAGGTCACAATGGCCCATGACTTGGCTCGCATCGCACGGAGAAGAAACCTTACAGCGAGAAACTCGGAAAAGAATTACTCGCATGCAATAAAGTGCCCCTTTACTTCCAGATAAGACAGAGTACTGAGGGGCGATTCCTATGTGTAGGAAGTGCCAATAAAGATAAGGAAACAAGAAAAGCGTAGCTGTTGGAAATGTCATTATTTGTTAAGAAGATAAATACGTCCTGACAAAATATTTATTTTCCTATTTTTCGCAACGGTTACACTTTTTCGAAGCTAGCTTTCACATTTCAGACACTGTGATCACTTATTATTTTATCTTATTTATAGCCTTCACATTTGTCGAAGAGCTAGCCCGATTTTGCATAATTCCACACAGATGTTTGCTTATGACATTTGCACAGTCATGGGGCTATATGTAGCCGAACCAACAAGTTTTAAATAACAAACACAAATTACAATTTCTATTCATACTGAGCGTATCCCGCCAATTGTAGACTATTGACGTTTGCCAACAACAAATTCATCTACAATGTTGTGTGCCCTCACCGTATAGGACGTTACTTATACACACATCTCTTGATGTTTTCAACACGAACTGCGTGAGAAATAAGCGACTAACTTGTGGTCTGACATCTTCGATTTTGAGTTCTATAGCGATTCAGACTGGCACGGTCAGACCAGACTCATTGTGCCTAAAAATAAGGATCGTTTGGATTTCTATGATAATTCTCAAAATTAAAACAGTGCGAAATTATCGTTTTTTAAATTATCTCAAGAATACTATACACATGACGTAGTACACCCTGTGATTAAGCTAGCTAAATTTATATCAGAAGTGGTTTTATTCCGATTGAATTTTTTTCTAATTATCGATTTAATAAACAAAGTAACTTGTATACTGATAACAATATTTGAAATACTCAGCATTCAAATTACAGTGCTTACGAGGCGTCCGAGTTCTGCGTTCTCACTTCTCGCTTTACGATTTGGTGTCTAGCATTCTTGAAATCCAACTACATAAAACGGTTCTCGCAAGTCTGACGTCTCCAGTACGACTTGATATGCAGTCGATCGCATGTGATTCCATGTTTGTATTTCAGAGAGAGCGTATATGTGATGCATTAGGCATGCATTGAATGTCATCTGTTGTGTGCATTGTCTACCCACTGATTGACGTTGTTGTTGCACACCACGCATGCCTGACAAGTTGAATAGATCATTCATTGTATACCTGCCTGCCTGGTAAGCTTGGGGCCTGGGATTGAATCCCGGTGGATATGCGCTCTTGTCTGCCTCGATAAAGCACCACCTGTAACCGAACATCAATCGATTTGATTCAATCCAGTTTGACCCATTCAAATGTTAATTAATTCACATTTATTCATTGTTTTACTAGTTTGTTTTGTACAATTTCTATCTAAAATTGTTTTATTTTAGAATAAAATATTGTATTTTAATTACAGTAATTGTTAGGATGAAGGTCGTGTTATTTTAAGCGATGTCTCTAGTAAAATTTCGATATCAAATCGGATAATAAGTTATATGCAAATTCTTCTTATCAATAAAATGAATTTGGTGCCCGATTGTCCATGGCAACGTCAACTAGCTGTGCCCGTCGACAGTGTCCGTGGTAATATTGTGCAAAGCTGAGAAAAGAGGTTATCATTGCATTTGATCGGCATGTCCCAACGAAAATCGTGACATGCAATAGTTTGTTAGCTTGGAGGGTGAATAACTTGTGACCGTGCTCTAAACATGCGGTAATAATGTCAAGTGTTTCTCGTACTATCGTACCATACAAACTTATTATTACTTATTACGGCCGTGTGTGTTGCAAGTTGATTGCAAGATAAATGTGTTTATTCGCGATTATGAGGTGGTGGTAATAACATACCCCACATATGTCGGATCTCCCTTTACAACAACAACCAGAGTATGAATAAATCATTTGTTTACAATGATGAAGGCCATTGTAATCGATACCGTAAACATACGTGATCGAAAATCAATCGTGCATGTCAATATCGAACCGAAATATAACACGACTAAAATTGATAAACAATTTCCATGGTCTTCCTAAGGACAAATGTCACCCAAATACGCGTGAGGACTAAAGAGTGATATTAGGTTTAAAATTTAGTGAGTGATTAAAGGATGTTGCTTACAAATTCAGAATTATTAAAAAGGAGGTAATGAAGGTTCGATTGTACGACGGTCTAATGTAGTCTACACTCCATATGTGTGCTGCTGTGTGCATTTACCAGCTTCCTATACTTAAAACCAATGTCGATATACTGGATTCATCAACCCTCATTTACTACATTGGACTCGGGGGCTCACGACATCAGATCTAATGTGCTCACTTTACAATTATTTACACCCCCACCCCCCATATTACAGTTTTCTGAAACAAAAGTACACATTAACCAGAGTGATTATATTATAAATACATGCCGGCGTCTCTTCCATGGCCATTCTCTCATAGTATTACGTATACAAACAAGGGGCTCTATCGAAGCTACGCACGTCCATGCTGTTTTAGACTATTTTTTGTGCGAACCCGATCCCAATAAAAAGCTTCGCCTAGATAAGCCGTCCGCCTATCCATTATCTTCGTATGCAGAGTCCGACAGACGGGGAGGGCGCCGGTATACGGTTTCTTGTGGGTCTTCCGTCGCGGCGCTTAGCGTCGTCGGCTTAGGGGTGGGTATCACAGCACTCCCTGCTCGGGGTTTCCGTCAGAGCTTAGGATATGCATGGCAACTACCCTTGTAAATATCATCGCCCTGTTGAAGTATAAGACTGTCTAGCAATGACGTGGACACGGTTTCGAATATCACGTTACTGACACAAGGCATAGATTTCTGTGATAGTCCGTATCATCATCTGCCATCCACGAATCGTAAAACAAAAACGAACAAATCCCTTATTAGATCCTGTTTCCCTATTCGAATCCATTTTCAGTATTTTAGGTGTAAAGTGTATCACATGAAGTCGTATGAAATCAAAGGTATTGGAATAGTATCGCTGCTGTCGTCGTGGCAGATTGAACACCGCCAATAATATGCCAGTATAGGTATTGATTAATTGTAGACTACGTAGATCAACATATAAGCTCATAATTTTCTTAAATTATATTAAATTTTTTTTAAATCCTTACACTCTTCGGGAAGAGACTGAAAATGTACTTCACATTTCCCCCCCTGGACAATAAAAGTAAAATTCCTGTTGATACTACATATAACTATACACAATGATAAAACGTGTTACGTTGCCTGCTAAATTAATTGTGGCGTACCACTGTAGTGTTTTTGTTGCTGTAGCAATGCACAATGGGAACCACCTCGTTTACCTACACTAATGTTGATGTTTAAGTTTAGACATTGGGGCCTTCGTTCTTGCCGTGTTCGGAGGTTTACTAATAAGGAAATTATGACACACTTCCATTTCAAGGTAGATGTCAATTAACTGTTGATTATAATGCGTTAATTAATAACAAATGCACTCGCGTTGCCTGTATCACTAGTGACTAGCGTAGGCGAACGATAATATGCGCTCATGCAGTTGTAGCCCGATATTTACGTGTTGCATGCATGACTGACTTCGCGTGTCTGTGGTAGTCACTCAACGAGTTACGATATCCCGGGCAATTCCGCCATGGCTTTTTCTTATAGTTATGCAATTCATAACACGCCGGATTAATCTGTCTGGATTATTAGCTCTGGTTTTTTGGTAGTTAGCTTTGTATAATTACTATACACTCATATATGCTTACCTTGTTGTAATCATGGACGTATGATGGATTCCTATACTGGGGCGGTTGACCGTGGATGAGAAATGGGAAAAACTCTTAACAACTTTAGGCAATATAGCTTAGAAAAACTAACTTTTTGTTAGCGTGCTTGAAACATATTATTTAAACTTTAACTGTTTTTTTTTTTTTTTTTTGGCAAAAGTATACCTTGCCATCTCGATCTTTGACAAAACTTTCAACTTTGCCTCTAACCATTCTACTCATTACATTTGTATATTATTTTATATATATATTTTTTTTTAATTTGTACAGCCGAAATGGAAGATGATTCGCCTATTACTGTGGCCATGAGTAAAAAAATTATGTAGTTGCCATCTTCAAATTATTGCAGTCGTCTTTTTAATTCGTGACATTTTATTTTATTCTTGTGTTAGCTATACAACATATATATACTCAACCAGAACCTATCTGTATTATTTATATTAACCTAACCTAACTTTACATAACCACAACAATATTTTACTGTAAATATGTTACTGTAAAATTTACCATTATGGCTGTCCATTATCCAATAATTTGTTTGGCCAAGTTATACTTTGAAGAAAGTGCCGTTGGGCATTGGACTTGCAACATATGCTATGGATCGATCTAATTTGTACAGTGTCTGTGTGATAGATAACATCACTGTCACATTCACACCACCTGTGGCGTATATTGGTTGAAATTTTGCATTTCAATACTGGAAACAAAAATAATCAAGCCCATATTTTGCGAGGTAGCCCCCTGGGCATGTATTCATTGTATTTTCACCGGGTTTTCGTTTTTTATTTGAATTCCATTAACTGAGCTCGTCGCCGAGTGTGAACGCGAACTACATTGTCAGCCATATTAACCCTTAATGTGCTCAGTATTGCGAGTGAGAACTGACTCTATGTACAGAACGTTGTTTGTCATGACAAATTGAAGTAATATATCCCGTATTTACGTCTTGCGATAGGTTTCACCGAACTTGTAATCACGGGTTTAGTTGCTAATCTCAGGATTAATCTATCTGTACAAACATCAACGTAGTGTCTGGTTGAATTTAAAACTTTACTTCATTTTGTTGATGTTTGTTACAGCCTCGTAAGTAATCTACAGATTAAGAGAGTTGGTGATTCTGATCCTTAATCACCATCGTTAGTTAAACTAGCTTTGAAACGTGTTTATGGGTGTTCCCAAATTTGTGGTCCCTGAGGTAAATATATGAGTGCTACCTTTGAATATTGTGAAAAGTACGAAGATCGTGTAGGTGGTACATACTCTTGTGCTTTTTATCGTGTAGGTGGTGTAGTGTTTGAGAATCAACAACAACAACAACAACAACAACATTGATAGCTATTCAACTAGGCCATGATAGTCTTGTGTGTGTCCCTCCTTGTACTCCGTGTATGATCTACCAGAGAAGCATGGAATAATAAAGAGCCAGCAAGTGTCACCTGAAAGTAAAGTGTAGTTATTTCTATCCTAGAGATCCTAGGAGATCCCTACCACTTAAATGTGGTCTAAAATGTAACATTGGCGACGAGTGTAAGTGACTAACGATTAAATTCCGACTATTTCCACGATTAAATTCTTGTTTGGAAATCTTCAACACGTGTAGCTAGCTAGCCTAGGCTTAACCTCAAATGGGTGAGGAAGGGATCAAGCCCTTTGACTGTAATGGGGATCAAACCTCAGTGGGCCAACGCTGGGCGCGATGGCTGAGAGCTCTGGAACTGTACATGGAGAGTCAGAACTTGACAAATGCTCGTCGAAAGAGGGCGACCTTACTGCACAAAGCTGGGTTAGAGGTTCAAGATATCTACTTCGCTCTTCCCAGTGCGACAGCAGAGGTTCCCGAGGGAGAGGTGTATAAGGTATGTGTCGAGGCTTTAACAACTAAGTTTTCACCTAGAACGAACATACCTTACGAGAGGATTAAATTCCGAGCGTTGGGCCAGATAGAAAACGAGACCATTGACAAATATGAAGGTCGTTTGCGACAACAGGCGCTGGTTTGTGGCTTTGGCGAGAATTTGGACGAACAGCTACGGGACCAAATTCTTGACAAAGTGCATTCAAAGGCACTAAAACGTAAATTGATAGAGATAGGCCCAGATATGACGCTACAACTTGTGTTGTCAACCGCAAGGTCGTGGGAAGATGCTAACCTCAAAGAGAACGAGCTGGCACGCGTGGCGACTGGGTTTAAAGAGGTGAGCATTAACAAGGTAGGCTCTAACCAGGCAGAAGCCGGATCATCTACTTCTTGGAAGAAACAGGTCAAATGTTTTTCATGCGGCAAGCTGGGGCATCTCCGAAGCGACCCAGACTGCCCTGCAAAGAATGCGGAATGCCGTAAATGTGGATACAAGGGACATTATGCAACATGTTGCAGGACCAAGAAGAAAGGAGGCAAGAAGAAAACAGATAAGTCTCAAGTAAGACAAATAGAAGAGGGCGAAGCTAGTGGCGGGAGTGGGTTTGCATTTACAGTAAGCGACCACTTGGAGAACCCGGAAATTATCGCTGCGTCAATTGGAGGAGTGACCATAACAGAGTTACTGATCGACTCAGGAGCTAGCGTCAATGTAATTTCCGAGAACCATTGGGTTTTGCTTAAGAAAGAAGGTATAAAATGCACCTCCACACGTGTTGATAAAACGTTATTCGGGTGTGGACAGCGTAAGTTAGATGTACTAGGCAAATTTGTTGCCGATATAACCATTGCTGATAGAACCATGGTCCGTCAAGCTAACTTCTATGTGGTTCGGGACCAGGGACAGTCCTTGTTAGGTAAGGAGACCTCGATTAAATTGGGTATTCTTAAGCTGGGACTAGGAGTATACCAGGCAACGGGAAAAATACGTGAAATGTCAGAACGGAAGTGCTTCCAGGGATTAGGAAAACTGAAAAATTTTATGTTAGACATTCCAATCGACCGAGAGGTAGAACCGGTGGCACAGCCCGTGAGGCGTATTCCATACCAGCTCCGAGAGAAACTGGAGGAAAAGCTAAACGAACTCCTTAAGAATGACATAATAGAACCAGTGGAGGGTCCAACGTCATGGAGCTCACCCGTGGTGGTGACTCCAAAGAAGGATGGGGATATTCGCTTATGCGTTGATATGAGGCGAGCAAATCTGGCGGTAAAACGAGAACGTCACCCTATCCCGACTATAGACGATGTTATACAAGAATTCAGTGGGAGCACTGTCTTTAGCAAACTTGATCTCAATCAGGCATACCATCAGATTGAGTTGAGTGATAAATCCAGGGATATAACAACATTTGTTACGCATCGAGGGTTATATAGGTACAAGCGACTTATGTTCGGAGTCAGCTGTGCACCCGAGATGTACCAAAGAGTTATACAGAACACAATTCAAGGCTGTGAGGGTACCAAAAACTTTCTAGACGATCTTGTTGTACATGGAAAGAATGAGCAGGAGCATGACGAACGTCTCGAAAAACTTCTAAAAGTAGTGGAGGAAAAGGGACTAACGTTCAACATTGAGAAGTGCCAGTTCCGACAGAAGTCCATTCATTTCATGGGCCATCTATTGTCAGAAGATGGAATATCGGTAGCCGATGACAAGATTGCTGCAGTACAAGGAGCTCGAGAGCCTAAAGATGCCGCGGAGGTACGCAGTTTCCTTGGGTTAGTGAACTACTGTGGAAGGTTCATCATCGACCTTGCTACAGTGTCGGAGCCACTCCGAAGGCTAACAAGAACCAACGTGCCATTCCACTGGACAGGGGAGCAAAGTACTGCATTCAAGGAATTGAAGAAACGACTGACACAACCAGAAACTCTGGGTTACTATGATCCTACGGCGAAAACCCAAGTGATTGCTGACGCCAGCCCCGTCGGATTAGGCGCTATTCTTATTCAACATGGGTTGAATGGACCGAAGATCATCAGCTACGCAAGCCGAAGTCTAACTGACGTGGAGCGTAGATATTCTCAGACAGAGAAAGAGGGTCTAGCGTTGGTATGGGCATGCGAGAGGTATCATATGTATATTTATGGCATACAGTTTGATCTTGTAACAGACCATAAGCCGCTAGAAGTGATTTTTTCGCCGAAGTCGAAACCAAGCGCTCGTATAGAACGCTGGGTATTACGTATGCAACCATACACGTATAAGGTAATATACCGGCCAGGTAGTGAGAACTTGGCGGACTCTTTGTCTCGACTGCTAAAGAGTGACCAGCCAGCGGAGCCATTAGACGAGGACACTGAGGAGTATATTAGATGGATTGCAGAGACGGCAACACCAAATGCAATCACTACCCGGGAAATGGAACGAGCCTCGGACCAGGATCAGGAACTGGAGGAAGTACGGAACCAGATGAACACAGGTCAATGGAATGACGCCACGGCAGCTTACCGTAGAATCCAAGGGGAATTGGGGACTTATGGAAGACTTCTTTTAAGAGGAACACGCATAGTCGTCCCGGAGATATTGCGGAAAAGGATTCTTGGCCTTGCACATGAGGGGCATCCAGGAATAGTCTCCATGAAAAGCAGACTTCGATCCAAGGTTTGGTGGCCAAACATGGACAAACAGGCTGAACAGTTTGTGAAGACATGCCACGGGTGTCAAGTGGTAGCGAGGCCAGATCCACCGGAACCGATTGTACGCCGTGAACTACCTGATGGCCCATGGCAACATGTAGCCATAGATTTCATGGGGCCTATTGGTAATGACTACCTTTTAGTCGTCATAGACTACTACAGTCGCTTCTATGAGGTGGCTATAATGGGAAGTATCACGACGGAAAAAACAATCACACGATTGAAAGAGATCTTTGCCCGTCAAGGTTTGCCTTTGTCCATCACATCAGACAATGGACCACAGTTCAAGAGTCAAGAGTTCTTACAGTATGCCAAAGAGTATGGTATACTGTTGCACCACACCACACCTCTATGGCCACAGGCCAATGGGGAGGTCGAGAGGCAAAATAAATCAATCCTTAAGAGACTGAAGATTGCCCGAGCGGAAAACAAAGACTGGGGAAAGGAACTTCATACTTACCTTCTCATGTATAGGTCCACACCACACTCGGTAACGGGCGTTAGTCCGGCAGAATTGTTGAACAAACGAAAGATGCGAAGCAAACTGCCACAGCTAGAAGACCCTGTCTTCGACGAGGAAGTTCGGGATCGGGACCGAGCCAGGAAAGAAGAAGGGAAGGTTTATAGCGACCGGAGAAGGAACGCTCGTGAATCGGAGATTCAGGTTGGGGATTCGGTGTTGGTTCGGCAAGCACCTGCCGACAAACTTACAACGCCCTTCCTGACTAAGCCCTTCCAAGTAGTGGAAAAGACCGGGAACAGCATCGTCGCTCAGTCACCCGATGGAGTGCAATACCGGCGGAATTCGACATTCGTTAAGAAATTTCACGAGCCAAGCAACGAGGTACCAGAGTCCACCCTTGGAGAGGAACAACTGGAGAAGAGCGGTCCGGACGTTTCATCCAAAGAGCTGCAGTCCCCACCAGCCGAGGCAGAGCGACGGCCGTCCAGGATCCGTCAACCTCCCAGTCGGTTCGCAGATTATGAGTACTAGAGTTAGTTATAGGTGTTAAGTAGAGCTTAGGTAAGCTTATATTGTTTTATAATAGTCATTTAAGTTTCAGTTTCAGTTTGACATATTATAATTATCTCACTCCATAGGCTTACCCAATATAATATGTACTTTGCATTTTATAGTATTATATTATAAGTTTCAGTTTAAAAAAAGGGAAGGGATGTAGTGTTTGAGAATCAACAACAACAACAACAACAACAACATTGATAGCTATTCAACTAGGCCATGATAGTCTTGTGTGTGTCCCTCCTTGTACTCCGTGTATGATCTACCAGAGAAGCATGGAATAATAAAGAGCCAGCAAGTGTCACCTGAAAGTAAAGTGTAGTTATTTCTATCCTAGAGATCCTAGGAGATCCCTACCACTTAAATGTGGTCTAAAATGTAACAGGTGGTACATAAATTGTGTGCTTTTTATCACAAAACAAGGTGTATTTAAACTACTCGTCTTAAGATAGAAATAGAAATAGGTACCGAGAAATTAAAATAACGCAATTCTAAAGATGTTTTCAAATCTATGAATGGACATAATTTTAATGATACTCAAAACAAAAATTTATTAAATCACGGTAATTATTGTCGTTTACTTTTTCATGGATAGTAAATGGTATTGTAAAGTAATTGTAATAGCCTGCTAATCCGATTAGTTGTTTAAGTTGCTGATGATTATTTATGCACCGAGCTGATCGCGAGAGAAGGCTGGTACTGAACTGTAACGTAGCCGACTTCCGTTCCGGCGAGCTACGCCGAAAGTGTTCTACTTGAGTAGATAGCAGCGGGAACGTGTAGAATATCCCCACGAGTCAAGGAGTGTAGAGGACCACGTTTTATCCATTTCAACCGGAATAGAAGTACACATAACCTATACACACATCACATTGTTGTTATATCTTCGGGTAATTCCGTAAGACTGAATCGTCAGTGACGTTGATTCGACACTGATGTCGTTGTGTAATAGATTAGATAAGAATGTTTCCGTTCGTTATGCCCTGATAAATTCTTTGCCAGTTGATGCGTTTTCTCAATCCGTCAATTAGCTCTCCACTATTGCTCATTCATAGGACTCAACTAAATATTGAAGTAATGCAAATGCTGCATGTTGATTTTCGTAATGTGTTCGTCCTCCTTTATCGGGATCATGGCATCGAATAGTGTAAAATTGACAGATATAAAATATCAAAACCAATTATTATTTTATGGTTTTGTTTTCGCTTTATACCGATAAAGTTTGCTCAGGGGTAGCGGGTAGCGCATATATAATCGGCAGAGTATGGGTTATAGATTCCCTCATCGGTTGTCCTTATCACAAGCCTATTAATATTATTCATGCGCTGGCTTTTTAGGAACTTCCAGGTATTCAACCTAAGTGCATAAATTATCCAATATGCACATGTTGCAAGTATAGATGGTGGGAACTAGAGAAGTAGACTATTTAGTTGGTGCTTTTGGACTCGGCTATTTCGTAAGTATGAGACTTTTTTCATTTCATTTCATTTCGTTTCGTTTCATTTCATTTCATTTCGTTTCGTTTCGTTTCATTTCATTTCATTTCGTTTCATTTCATTTCATTTCATTTTTTTATTTTTATTTCACTTCTCGCTATACATAAACGTTGGGGCAACTTGACTGAGAGTTCACACTGAAATGTAAATATAAAACAGCCACGGAGATGGAATATAGTTGGCCATAGTGACCTCTCTCTTATCACTGATCGTAAAGGAGGGTTGGAATGTAAATATAAAACAGCCACGGAGATGGAATATAGTTAGCCATAGTGACCTCTCTCTTATCACTGATCGTAAAGGAGGGTTGGAATGTAAATATAAAACAGCCACGGAGATGGAATATAGTTAGCCATAGTGACCTCTCTCTTATCACTGATCGTAAAGGAGGGTTGGAATGTAAATATAAAACAGCCACGGAGATGGAATATAGTTGGCCATAGTGACCTCTCTCTTATCACTGATCGTAAAGGAGGGTTGGAATGTAAATATAAAACAGCCACGGAGATGGAATATAGTTAGCCATAGTGACCTCTCTCTTATCACTGATCGTAAAGGAGGGTTGGAATGTAAATATAAAACAGCCACGGAGATGGAATATAGTTAGCCATAGTGACCTCTCTCTTATCACTGATCGTAAAGGAGGGTTGGAATGTAAATATAAAACAGCCACGGAGATGGAATATAGTTAGCCATAGTAACCTCTCTCTTATCACTGATCGTTAAGGAGGGTTGGTATCAGATTGCGGACAACTTCGTTCTCTTTATGGCCGTGAAGCTAAAAGTTGTGTGGAACATATATTGCATAACAATATCTAGGTTACACCGTCTCTCTATTTCCGTCGGTATAGTTACTAGTATACATTTAATTTAATTTAACCTCCCTTATGCATCCGGGTAGTAATAACATTGCCGTGGTTTAAACTAGATTCCTGCATACACGTAGCGATACCACACGAACTTATAACTACGGTTATTTGAAACTTTGTACATTCGTAACCATGAGCTTTATGTAAAATACACTTATTCTGTTTAGTTGAGATTTTTAAACATCAAATGTACTCATTGTATGTACGGTGTTCAGAACGGAATTTCTTTTAAACCTCTTTAGTACATATGTGCTATCCTCTCGATACGCCCTGATCCTCTTTACTCGATATGAATTCATTTTTTTACGTGGTGGATACGAAATTCCATCCGTTCCGCACTGGCTGTCTTTTGAGAACGACATTATTTTGAGGTCCTTATTGACCCGTGCACTTCATACAACGTTACTTTTACGACACTGCCATCGCGAAGGGTTGTTTCCATCCCACAAAACCCATCTTATGGGCGGGGGACTCAATCGCGATCGCCGGGGCATCGAACCAGCGGCCAGTCGAGCGGCAGCGTCCAATCATCGGACAGAGACGTCGGCGGGATCGCTCGTGCAGCACAAATTAAAACATTGCCGGCTCGCAGGATGCAAGAGGAAATATTATTTCAAAGAATTTTTTTAGACATGTTTCAAACATCTTTAGAAGCCCAGGAGGTTCCTTCAGACAGAATTGGCGATGATGGGAATCGAAAGCAACCTTTCCGAAGGCACAGATATACGGGTGGGGAAATAAGTTTCAACTGGAGGGGGGGGGGAGATAAGGCTTTACGGTTCTAATCCCGCCCCATGATAAATACCTGACCAATTAATCAAACATCCAATCATCAATCAATCTGCAATACTACATTGCGACCATGCACGAGCAGTCCATCGTACCTTCCTTGCAATCCTTCGTCAACCGTGTTTCTAGTCGAGTCTTTACTTAATAAATAGAGACAAGAAACTCGATTTCAGGCAAATGTATCTACCTGGAAAAATAAGTGATGTTTATATATGATCCGAACATGCAAATAACCCATTGAAATTGTGTGCATATATATTTACAGGTTACTTTCTATGCCTCGAGGTCGTAAGGATAAATACGTTTCCAAAATGTCATAACTGTAATGAAATTAATTCTTATACCTTTACGTCTGAAAGTAGTGGATAAGTGGGCACTTTGAAAGCCTTGAATTTAGCCATTTACAAATTTTCCGTGCTTCTATTGGATACAAAAATTATCAACAGCTATAAGTCTTCATGCAAAATGCAGAAAATTTCTTTCGAGTGGATGCGTTTTCTTGGGTATTGAAGCCATTTTTTGAATAGAGTTTATTTTTAATATATAATTTTCATGCTTATCTGTACCTGTATAGGCGAAGGTGAAAACGATACATGTATAGTTGTATCCGTAGCCTATATTACTTTATATTGTTATGTTAGATTATTTTTATAATTACTATTGCTATCATTATTATATTTAGCAGAAGGATATGGCAAATTTTAATGAAACGGGGGTATCTTTTAGCCTTTATGACACAATATGTTGACGTGCGGAAGAATACTATAAATAATAAGCAGTATACTGAAAGGCAAATTGAAGGAAAAATAGTAAAGGCAGACCAAGATTGGAATACACGCACCACATAATCCGTTGTAATTGAAATGTAGAAATGAAAAGACTGTCAGGAAAAGAAAAGAATGGCGAGCTCGAGCTTTTTCCAACCAATCCACAGACTGATAACATGAAACTAAAGAGTTACATCCAATTTATATCGCGGGAGGCGAGTCAGGTTTGATATCGACCAGTGTTCGTATTCCCATGCAGGCAGGCATGAAGGCAGACCAAACCTTTCAATCAGCAGCACGGTGTGGCGTGGCGAGGCATCAGTATTAGTATTAGCATCTCGTCTCGTCTCGTCACGATGCACCTGCAACTCCAGCCCGCGTGCGTGTTCCCTTCCTTCTCTCGCTCGATCCTGTTTGAAAAATATATTCACAACCGCCCACACCACCCGACATATTTTGTTCTTCGTAAAACGCTGAGAATTTAGTATATCGCGCTCGTATATTGAAATGGTGAATTAATGTGGAAAGTGGAAAAGAAAGGGGGTTCAGTAGTTTTCAGGCATCACATGTTTTGTAATACTCACACAATACTTTTCATCGATTTGTCTCATAGCTCGACTTCTCTCACAGTCTTCGCTAAATATGATAACACAACAATAAACTATTACTAAAGAACTCTTCATTTTCTATACGATTGCATAAACCGTGGTGGTTAGGTGATAGTGTGATAGGTAGGGTGGATATAGAATGACATAGGCTACAAGTTATAGAATTTTTCTTCTTATATAGAATGACATACAATTTATAGAATTCCTCTTCTTATCCGCGCAAAGAATATGTTTCAGGCGCGCAGGTGTGGTCCATCTGAACCAAGAGTCGTGGGTTCGAAGCCCACGAAATGTGATGGAGGTATATCGTCGAAAGTAGTTTCATCTGTTTTTTAGTCATCATAATAATTATCGTCTAAAATAATAGTACAGCACTAATAGACACGTAAATGCCGAACAATATCTGATAATATTTTAGTTACAATGAAGGACGTATAACATTCTCACGTATGTTTGTAGCCGCAAAGAGGGAGCTGGCGATACGTTCTCTCTGGCTCGTTGTTCATTCCTAGGCACCGTGGTCCTAGTCCTAGGCTTGTATACAGGGGGGATATCGATCTGTTCAAGGGAATAGCTTATTGTCATACTCCACACACACACTCACCAAATGCAAACTTCGCTAAGATTTTAGCAAATGCAATTAGGAAAAGTACCCCCCTAGGCTAATGTTATTATGTAAATTGGATTTTGACGACGTTGTGTCTTAGCTGGCAACGTAAGTATGCCTAGTGATATTTGTGGCATGCCAACAACGAGCCTTGGTAAAACCCAACGCGGTTTACTTGAAGTGGGCTTGGTTCCTGTGGCAAGGCCATTTACAATATTAAAATGTGATGAGTTGTACTTGTGTGTACGTGCATGGTGGCCCAGCTGGTCCTTGGCTTGGCATGTCGAGTATGACACGTTGTCTGGCCCGTACCCTGTAATACAAACACAATCGCCCGCGTGCGTCTTGCGTGAACACGGGCTTGGGTTCTTCATTCCAAATTTCGTACACTAGCAGGTAAAGTATTTTGGGCCGGCTATAGAACAGGATGTGCCGTAACTATTCAAGGAGAATTAAAATAAGAGCACACATCTTATATTTTACCTCCTCTGCCAACATGATTAACGTGTATAATTACTTGGAATCTGACCAAGGATTGGTATTCAATGAAGTTGACTTAATCCGGAATATTGAGAATAGCTCATTTTTAAGAGCTTGTGAACACATGGACATAATGTCTCTTAAAGTCATGCGACGAGGTTCATCGAGACGACATCGTGATATCATTATGATAAACGTTATTTGGGATATTTAAGTTCTCACCAGGAATCAAAGGTATATATTATGTGATGCCGCATCTATAATTTATCTCTAGGCAAATCTCGATCAATATTATTTAACAATGCGTATTCGTACACTTCTTGTATTGGATAGGTGGCTATTGAAACTTGCTGAAATAAAGCGTGTCTGGCATCTCTGCTGTGCCAAAAAGCTGTTGTACACCGGAATTGTGTGGGTTGAATCTCGCCGTGAACATCTTGCACGATTATATATCGTTATCATGTCGACTACTTGGCCTGTTCAGTGCGTCGCTAAACTTAATGAGAAATGTCATTCGCAACTAGAAAGGAGTAATTTTAAATGAATGAGTCGGGTATTCACCATCGCGAGAGAATTGCGTTGGCAAGATGTGAGATGTGAGGTCATGTGGAGAGGAACTCCGGACATGCACGCCCAACCCAGCTGACGTATTTCATTAATCAAAGCCAGTTTAAAAACGTGGAGAACTCGGCGTTTTTTGTTTTGTTTGTATTCGTATGTTTAAAATACGATACAATTTTTTGAGTGAATTGTCGAGGTCAGAATGAAATATTCAAATATTTATGATTGACGTTTTTTGTTTCGTTTTGATGAATCGGACACAAATAGTCTAATTAAATCCAATCTATGAACAGTTAAGACCATCAGTAAGTATTTTGTTTTACTTTATAAAGTTCTAATAATGAACCACCCCTTTATTACTTCAGAGTTGTCATTTGCAAGAACACTTTCAAGATATCAACACATATGTAACTGTAGGTGTTTTGTAATCAAAGGTAGCATTTGAGTAGAATTCATCCTACTTATAATGTTCAGGTAGTTCCTAAATGTTCTGACGCTTGTGTCTTCCGATATGCATTAAAGTGCACATACAACCCAATCGTATAGAGCTATCTAATTATCGTCTCAAAATATCCTTACACAAACACTACGTATTCGTTATTATACATTACCCAAAACTTAAATTTAGAATTCATTCACAAATGGGCACATAACTGACGTTATTTGCTGTATATTTGGGATGCGGGTTGTATCATGAAAAAACGTAGTAAACAAGCACGTTAAATACGGTTAAAACGTTCGTGTATCCCACACTTCTTTTATATTTTTGTCGTATGATAAGATCAGATCCATATTAAATAAATAAATTTAAATAAATTCACATTTAGAGTCTACCCACCCACTCAGTAACGAAACTGATTTTCAGTGGGGGACTTTAATTTAAAGTGACTAAACCAACCCTGTAGGCTCCGAACACCATCAACGAGTGAGCGATAACCAATCAAAGATCGATATTTCAAATACGAAACACGTGAATCAGTGATTGGATAGTGCGAACTCCTGTGGACAAATGTCAGAATCAACAAGGCCGATTCAAAACAACTTTAAATGTATATATTTATATTATATGTTTTATTGCTATGGTGATATTTATATTATATGTTTTATTGCTATGGTGACTACGGTGAGCATGGCGGCGTTATCTCTTACTTGGCCGTGTACTCTCCCACAAGTATTACTATACAAAGCCTCTCTCTCGCAGCTCTCACCAGCGTGATACTCAATCTTCATCGCATAATTCCTGTATTTTATTCCGACGCATCCCTAGCGTTGCTTTGCTCAGTTTGCCACTCAAGAGGGAGAAACGGGCCCGGGCTTAACTCCCCCTAGAAGCTCTCTAAAAGCTCATACCTCCAAGTTTTAAGATAATCTAATTATGGTTCTAAAAATAACGCCATCATGTTTGGTCATCCGAACAGAAATTCAACCAAACTTTCTCAACACTTTTGTATAATTTGAAATAAAAGTAAAATTATATAAATAAATTTATTATCTCGGTTAGCCTTCGTTGCATAAACATTAGGGAGCAAACAAGATCACAACCAATACATTCTGAACGATTCTATTGAATATTTACTGAAACCAATTTTGTTACACATCCAATATGCGTATTACAAATTATAATAGAGCGAAGAAAATGCATTTCGTGTCGATACTCTTGCCCGTTCAGCTAAATTGTCTTGTATGTGTTTCACTCATCGTGGGGAAAACATTCACGAGTTTTCAGACGAATGCTTTAAAACAAGAAACAACATTTCATCCTCGTTTGAATCTATGTACTGCTCTTTCTTTGTAAGGAGTGGATTGATAAAAAATTGTCTTTTGCATTGAATATTTAATCTTTGTAGGTATATGTTTATAAAATGCACTCTTAATAGATTCGGAAAAATTGTGATCGAATCAAATAAAAAATATAAGTTAGTCAATATACTAAATTGTGTCGGAAATGGCATCAGGCATATTATGCATTATATTTCTAGTATACCTACATACATAAGTTCGTGTTTTGTGTAGGTTAATTGAAGTAGTGAATCCATGTCGCTAACAGCTATCACGTGTCCTTGTCACCGCACACATCCGTCAGGCTGAGACGAGTGGATTAATCTTGTCTTGACCGCGCGCGAGTTAGCGAGCACCCCGGCCCGGCCCGGGCGCCTTAAAAGCTTTCATTTCCTGGAGAAGCTTCACGCTCCACAGAATCTCTAATCACGTGCTGGAGTGAACAGGCGACATGTTGCCTGCGTTGCCTGTGTGGCGTGTTGTTTTAACGTCATATTATACATTATTTATTGACGGTCTCCGTATGATTACGAATTGATCGATAAGGTTACATTGCGGCCCGTTTTCATTCCAAGCGACGAATACTTTCATTTCGAGAAATACCTTTTTCAATGGAGTTTCTCTCTTCAACGATATTTTCATGAATTTTTTAAAACTCTAATTCAACCTTTTACGAGAGGTATCTAAAATTATTCATTTGCCATATCGACAAGTGTTAGCTCTCCTGTGCTGTGGCCTATGTCACATGTGTCTTAGTATACCTTGGCGCACGTAGTGACGATTTAAAAACGTGTTGTGTTAGATAAGATAAGATTACATTTGTTGTTGTTACCTGTAATCGCCAAAACTTAACACCATAATTGAAAAAATAATTCGAGCAAAATGTAAATAAGAACTTAATCTAATAATAGATGTGCATTGTTAATTTGTATTTCTCATTGAAAACGTAGATAACACATTCTAAAGTACTACACACAACATCGTGTATAGACATTAGACATTTTTAGGTAAGGGGTGTAAATTGTGTTCAGCGTTTCGTACACTTTCAACGAACCCTCCAACGTTAATTGTATTGGGAATAAATTTGAGGAATATTAAGAAGATACTTTTTATTAATAGTTTATATGTCGTAGTTGGTAAATGTTTTTATTTTACTTTTACCATTATTGTTTAGGAGGATCAACGGTTCGATTCCACTCGACTGGCTGCGGTTTTAATTATAACTTATGGATTTGACTGTAATCCATAAATATGATACTGGCACTGGCATGCATGTAAATGGTGCCTGCATGGAGCCGTCATAGCAACGAGGCACATGATAAATGGTATGTCCCCCTCTGAAAATCAGTTGTTGTATAACTGAGTGGGTGGAGAATAAATACAAAGTTATTTATTGATAGTTGATCCAAACCAAACGTGATTGTGTTTGTTCATGCCAGAATCATCTGTTGCACTTGACACCGAAGACATGATTCGAATAAATCCTATTCCTGTCCTTGCGTTCAGTTGGCGCTTAACACGCGAAGTGTTACCGTTTCACTGCCTATGAAGAACACAGCCTGGGAATGCATTTAGGGTAGGCTGTATGTACAGACAACTGTCAAGTTAAGGACATGATTTGTTGCTATGGAATTGTTTTATTAGATGCTATGCTATCCATTCCGCCCTGTAGTTGGAAGACTCCAGCATCTGTTATATGTGCTTATTGAATGCCCTTGATAACAATACGCAATGTCATGGCATAGCAAAATGCAATCTTGCATCGTACAGTACATTACACATAACACAAACAGACAGATGATAAGTCCGGTGTATTGTTTGGCTTTCGAACGCAATTGCTCTCAATCAGTTTAATTGAGACGTGCGTATAAATTCTTGACAGTGCTTTTGTTAAACCGAGTTTATGTTGTTATGGTTAGGTCAATGATTGAAGTCATGTTTTAATCATGTAGCTTCTACTCACTCAAGGAAAACAAACCTGTTGAGTGTCCACGTCACAGCAGGTCTATCAGTGGGCCATCTAACTACAAGGAAACACGCGATCGTCTGCATGGCCAGCGATAACTACGACACCTAAGCGTTGACCACTCGCGTTCATTTTACTATTTTTAGTTTATCTCCCCGCCATTATGTCACACACAGAGTGTTCGCGATAAAACGTGGAGGCCATGCACGGCATGAGAGTTTCGAGAGGTTTGTAAAAATGTGTTTTCGGCGTCGAAAGTACACTCAATCAATGTCTTCTTTTGTAGGTAGGCTATATCGCGTTTTTATAAACTGTCAAATAGAACTCTGCTATAGGCATACAGGTAGATGATTGAAATGGAAGATTTTCATTACGAAGCCTTTATTTGGAATTAATTAAATAATATGAGGAGAGCTTGCAAGAAGGGAAGAAAAAATTGAATGTGTTGGCGATTGCAGATAGCCTAAGAAAACCTGTTTAAGTTGTAGGTAGAATACGAAAACACTCATTATTCTTCCCTCAAAGGAAGTGTGGCGTGCATCTTACCTCTTTTATGACAACAATTTAATTACTTGTCTTTCTACGCACATATAAATATAACATTTACATACAATCCGCTAACACTAATTAGTAATTACACTAATTAGAAGGTATTATAATACAACTTGTACGTAATATCTATAACTACTTTATTATATTTAGCCTGGGTGGGCTCATGTAAGGTGTATTTGCGAATACCATAACATTATACTGTCAAATGAACCTTTTAATTTACAACTGTGGCATATCAGGTATATATGTATATTCACTACTTTCATTATAAACCCACCACCACCACCGACAATCTTGACTTTATTTACCATGGGTTTTCTCAGACATGAAGCGAATTTGCTTAGATTGATTTCCTAACATCCTTTGGAAATATCCGACCACCGACATAACTTTTCCTAATATGCCCAGTTATAGGGGTTCTCGCCGTGTATCGTAGTCGTAGGAGATACAAATCGAATAAAGCGAACGTGATCTTATTTTTGCGTACGTGGATCGTCTTCTATTGAAATAATTATGCTCGCTTTGATTTAGAATACTTAAAACTTACTTATTTCACCATATATGGCACATTGTTCTAATAGTTGTTAACACGTCTTAAGTAAAAAACACGCCATTATTCACATAATTATGGAGAAGAGTATATCATTTTGAAACGCTATTTAGGTAGATTATAGGGCGGAGTATTTATAACATCGAAAGAGCAGCCTGTGTGCCAACAAAGTAGATTGGAGATTAAAATCTTAATAATTAATGGTTTTATGTTCCCATTCACTTGGGATTACTCCCAAGGGATGGATGAAAAATTGCACGAGTCATTACGCTGCACAAAGTTTGAGCTAGTAGACAGACTGTTCGACGGTTGTTGGAATGAATCAAATAATTACTTTCGACAAGCAGAGCAAACCAACTACTTGAAAACTAATCACCTATTTTTCATTAGTGGAATGTAGGGGTTCTGATTATTGTATACGGTGGGCGAACAAAAGCTTCTATTCGACTATAGCTCACGTAACATTGATAGATGATTTGTCCTATTTGGTCAAGCTGTAACATCAAGGGAGGGCGGATAGTTGAATGTGTTAAACAAAGTTTTAAAACTAATCCACCGTCGCCATCTTGACATTGACATTAGCACAATAGAACGTAGATATACACTGACTATATCGTTGTACTGTTTGAATTATTTTTTCTTTCATACCAACATTGAGATTTCAAACACACTAAAATACAGGAGCAATGATAAAACCAATAATTTGTGATCAAATACAAAACAAATAATTTTTTAATAAGTGAGCGATAATCTCAATTTTTTTCCAAATGGTCATGACTTGGTAACTTTTATTTCATTATTTTGAAGATTTTTTTTAGTATATCGTGTCATCATAACATCCATACGTAAGTATACAACGCCTGATTTTGTGTAAAAGATTATAAACACTATTCGTGTTTGAAATATCGGAGCACGGAAGACCTACGATTCTACTCAGCCTAATTAAGGTGCTCTAATAATATTAATTAGTAATTATAGAACCCTTACGTTTGGTTGAACGTTGAACCAATGGATAACGGTACGCGCTAGTAGTCTTACGTTAAACAAGTAACAAAATGAAAATAGTCATTACCCAAAGAATATACGAAATGTGAGTAAATCATTGAAAATAAACTAATCTTGTTTGTTTTATGTCAAGATACTTTTGAAATTTTTTTAAATAAATCATTGTATCATGGAACGTAGGTATCTAGAATAAATTAATAATTACTATTTTAATTTGGTGACCATCTATAAACAATACGGTTTCCTCCCAAATGTGGCGTGGTTGAGGGTATATATTATATAAGCCTACTTGTAACTTGGGCTCTATAATATATAGATGCTTGACTGTTAATTACTGTAGGGTGGGGTTACATCAAGCATCATGCAATTATACACAACATAGCGTTACAACGTTATTCGACGTGGGAAGATATCTTGTCCTGATCTAATACAATGCGGGGGTGGGTTGTGAACTGTACAGGTGAAGCAACATAGGATAATATAGAGGGGGTGGGGAGTATCTCATGCAGAAATTATGTTTTGCTTTCAGAAATTTTGTTGTTAATCTACCTGTTACTTATTATTTATATTATTAATATTATACTTACACAATTATGTTTTCTTTCAGAAACTTTGTTGTAAATCTACCTGTTACTTATTATTAATATTATTTATATAATAGTTAGACAATTTCTTCAATATTTGTCTTTATTCCGTTAGGCGCAGTTAAATCTTTAGCGATGTGTTTATACATATCACTCGGTCATACATCATGTTCGTAGCCAACTGTCCAAAATTCTACTCGCTAGCTCAAAAGTTGCGAATTACAGAGGGTGACGAGTGAACCATCTCTCTTTTCATAAGTTCCATTTAGCTCCATCACCCATGATATTAATCATTCATAATCAAAGTCAAAATAAAACAGCCGAGTTGTAAAAAATGGATGTGTTCGTCGTACAAGCCCGCTTTTCGTAATTGTATATTCAAACGAAAGTTCATGGAAAAACATCTCAGGAGAATTTGTCAGAGTATTTAGGTAATGTGTTATTCATACTCTTATCAACGTGCAATGTGAAAGCATAGCGGGAGACGAAAGAAGTATAGAACAGTGCACTCGGAGCCGATCGGGCTAAGTTTGTATAACAATGACGGTACATTTAAAATGTACACAGTAGATGAAACCGACTATGCGGTCAAGTAAGAGTGAATATACCCCTGCTAATGGTATCGCTAAAACGGCGGTACCGCCATCACCATTGATGTGCGTGACCAAGTGCAAGTGCTAGCGCAAGTGCAACTCATAGAGATAGAATATAATTAAATACTAAAAACTGAACGATGAACTTAGGGTTTGTTTGGTCGCAGGTGGAAAAGCACTATTATACTCCAGTTGATAAAACATGCACCCACCTGGCAATTATAGAATGTGTTGATTCGTTGCAATGGGGATAGCTAGTTTTATCATTTCTGACGACTAACACCGTTCCATGACTTTCCGCTTACCTAGTCGCCTATCGCTTCTAGCCCTCAGCAAATTTGATTCAATTTTCATGCATACTGGGTTACAATCATTCTAAAATGCAGGAAGTAGTTTTAAGTTTGAGGACCCCGTTGTGCACCTCTTGTACGCTCTTCTCCCACGCCCCTCGTTTCAAATAAGACAACAAGCGCAACAAGGATGTTTTTATACTCTACGAATAATCGGATACTTTGTCGTGTTAGATGTTTGTAGATCGCTATAAAACATGATGTTACCCGCGTTTTTATCGCCCGGCAACGTGGAATGAGCCTCATGTCCCAATGCGCTAATTGCCTTCATGTTGCTTAGCTGGCAGGCACAGAATACCAAGGAGCAAGAAGACATGGAACACCTTGATGGGTTCTCTGTTTATCTTTCCGTTGCCCGTCTACCGCTATCGTATACAGCTTCCATTATACTTTGTGTTTACTCTGTAAACTCGAGGGCCATTGCTTATTTAGTATGCAAATCTTCAATTACCTTATTTTGCAAGTATATTTATACAGGAAAGACCTGAGCCAGCAGTGTAATAATTGTTTTATCTGACCTATTAGGCTGTAACTTAGCAAGAGTAACAGCCAACTAACTACATACATGAAGGTAAGTCAAAATGGAATGATGATACATAAACGTGTTCAGTCATCTCTGCTGCTCGCATATAGTCGGCCCGAGGGTAGCTTGTCCCCGCTACCTGAGCCAGACCCTAATTATAATTGCTTCCGCTCCGGCTTGCGGTCAACAGATAATCCCGAGAAAATGCCAATAATTAAAACAGTGAAGTGTGTTAATTAAATCACATTTTTTTCAAATTATGTGTTTAAACGATTATTTCTTGAAATTGTGTTTAACTGACAGATAATTCATTGACAAATCTAGCACTTTTTTGTTTGTTTTTTTAGCCCAATTTGAGCCTTATTTGTTCTATTTGTGTTAATTTGACAGAACAAAATACGAATATTATTTGTCTTGTACACAGATCCGTGTTTGAAATGTTTACATTTAGTATTTTGTTTTGTTACGCTATTATAGTGTATGGTCTTTATGCGACACGGCTCTGGGGAGGAGGGAGGGGCGGGGGGGGGGGGGGGGGGGAGTGATGATACATTATCGGTTGTAAATAAATCCATATTATTATTATAATTATTATTATTATTGTTGTTGTTATTGTAATTATTTTATTATATATATATATATATATATATATATATATATATATATATATGTGCTATTTACATAAACTGTTAACTCTGGTCCCACATTAAACTATAGCATTATAATTATATATAATACAAATAATAATAATAATAATAATAATAATAATAATAATAATAATAATAATAAAAATAATAATAAAAATAATAAAAAGGATTTTATTCCAACCGATAATGTATCATCACCCCCCCCCCCCCCCGCCCCTCCCTCCTCCCCAGAGCCGTGTCGCATAAAGACCATACACTATAACAGCGTAACAAAACAAAATACTAAATATAAACATTTCAAACACGGATCTGTGTACAAGACAAATAATATTCGTATTTTTTTCTGTCAAATTAACACAAATAGAACAAATAAGGCTCAAATTGGGCTAGAAAAACAAACAAAAAAGTGCTAGATTTGTCAATGAATTATCTGTCAGTTAAACACAATTTCAAGAAATAATTGTTTAAACACATAATTTGAAAAAATGTGATTTAATTAAACACACTTCACTGTTTTAATTATTGGCATTTTCTCGGGATTATCTGTTGACCGCAAGCCGGAGCGGAAGCAATTATAATTAGGGTCAGGCTCAGGTAGCGGGGACAAGCTACCCTCGGGCCGACTATAGACATGAATTACGTGTTTTACTTCCTTACTAAATAAATTAACTTTATTGTTCGCCAAGAGAGAAAAGGCACAATTAATTGCCAAACTGTGAATAAGAGGAGCGCGCGTGTGTGGAAAGACGTATGAGAGCGTTGGGGCAACGATGGGTCTATCACCATAGCAGTATCTTGGGAGACTCGTTCGTGAAGTTATGAAGCTGTTGTAGATTTAAGACACTGAATTCATAATTACTGTGTTAAAAACTGCAAACTTGTGGAAGGAGCGAAGAATATGCGGTGTACGTCGCATTGCGTTTTTGCGCATGAGCGCAAAGAACGAACGCAAAAAAAAAAATGCAAAAAAGCGCATAAGAACAGCGGTATCATGGCAAAGGATATAAGAGTAGGTTGTGGTCGTTCCTACAAGAAACCCTGGTCTTTATATACGACAGTGAAACAGGGACTCTTCCTCTTGCATACACCGTTCACCACGTGTAGCACTCCCTCGACCAGTCAAAGCACTCTACCAATCCAGAAGACATCGTTTCGTGTGCGAGGTGCAGTATACTGTTTTTCAACGTGGTTAATCGCGATGCGAACTTCGGATTACAGGTTGACGTGGCACGTAGCCCACTCCCGTAGACTAGTATATACGAGACAAGAGAAGTGTCTATATTCAACACCAACGCACGAGGATATTGTGCAAGCTCACGCTAACCCTCCGTCGTTTACTAAAACGCAGCCGCGGCCTCGCTTCGCGTGGGTGGGATGGGATTCGATCCCACGCCCGGTGTCTCGACGTGTCTAAGTGACTCGTCTCATTAGAAAGCAATCAGCCGTCGCGGCTTCTTCAACGGGAACGTGCCCACGGGCATGAACCCTAAACAGGATTCACAAGTATGTGTGTGTGTGTTTGAGCTACCAACCATGTGTAAGCTGTTTATAAACAATGAAAATGGGCGTTGTCTGTCTGGTCTGTCATGTTTTATTCCCTAGACCATGCGTACACTTCTCACGTGTCACGTTTTACGTTGGAGAAATGGTTCACGAGGGGATTGTCTGGATGTGTTTCGATGCGTCAGAACTACACATATTATTCAATGCAACCTACATTTTGATGCAAAGAAGGGATCGTTTACTAATTAGTTTGAAAAATTGAAGATACAGACTAACATTGGAATACATGCAGCAGATAATTCAGGATACGTGTTTTTATGGGTATAGTGTATACTCCCCCAAGCCAGAAAAGAGGAAATAGTGGAGAGCTGTTTCAAACCAAACCATGGATTTATAAAACTGGACTTAATATTCATATAAGCAATTAATTTAATTTATAATACTTCTAAACCTATAGTTACAAAAGTTCTGGCGTTATTAAAAAATACACAACAAACGAGATTGATTCGAGGCGATGAAGGGTCGAGTGATGGGAGTTGATTGTAGTGATATGGATGTATGGGACGTAAACAGATTGGGAACTTGGATGAGTAGCCTCAAGGAAGCGCGGAATACAAGTCAGGATATGAGTAATGTCTTTAGGGGATCCCTCAGTTATGTGACTTCGTAACGTAATACATCGCGAAATCCATTGAGTGTGATACGAGATCAGTATGTTCTTATTAATAACCACTTATATATTTAAATTGTTCAAATCGTTGTTTGTTTTTCTAGCTGCTGTCTGAAGTGAGAGATACACGCAAGGGGCAAACGAATGTTTAACCCCTGAATTGGAAAAATCTAATGAAAATTCCGATTCGGGGTTGTATTTTGTAGTTTTCACTATTGCTCCTCGCTCTTTGTCTGTAGTATGGAATGTGTATTGTAGCATTGTGGTGATATTTTGTACGGGGAATGCGAGTATATGCAAGCCTAATGTATACGTGTTGTGCAAGGATTGAACGGAATCAAGCACAGTGTTCAGCTCGAACTCGTGACCTCCGATTGAAGTGCTGAAGCAACATACAAGTAGTGTTTCATGTAACACCGCGATAGTGGGCGTATATCCGATATGTTCACGTTGTTTCGAGTTTCATAATTGCCTTTTGCTTCTGTCCTTTATACCCACATGCACATATAGTCCCTCAACCTGTGGCTCTCCCCCTCTCTCTCTCTCTAGCTGGCCATTCGTCGATAAAACAGTGGTGTACGTTGGTTGCATGGCGGTGGTACCGTCGTTTTAGCGAGACCATTAGCAGGGATCAGGGATCATGGGAGCAGGGATAAACTCTTACTCGACCGGGGATTCGGTCTCAGTTACTTAATCTCTAACTTTAATGTAAGTGATACGAAAAGAAAATGTTTTATCGTTACCCCTACTTTGAATTACAATGCTTTGCATGTTACAGTCGTAAGTTTCTGGCTCGATTCCTCCCAACTAAGTTGCCGTCCTCGGTGGCTCATGCGGTATGTCCTATAAGAGTATGCCACGTAGGGATGTGGGTTCGAATACCGCATAAAGCATGGGCTGTTGTGTTTGTAATTGTCGTTCATAGCGTCTATCACCACTCATCGTCTCGAATATCATGATTGTTATAACACGAGTAGAGACGTAATGCACGATGAATAATGAAAATAATAATCATCATCATTAATTAAGTTGCTGTACTTTCAAAGAGACAAATAGGTACAACGGAGAAAAAGCGCACTATTGATTTTAACTTTCATAAGGTTACACAATAGCCTTAATGATAATATTTACTGTTATAGTTTCGTTAAGAATGTATTTTTAAGTTGGAGTACCGGTATATGACAATATTCGCCCACAATAGTCAGAAGCTTCATAAATATTCTGAACATGTGTAGAACGCATGTGCGCTCACACCGATGCAGATAATTGGTGGGGAATAATTGTACTAAACTGAAAGCCAAATATTTCGATTGAGTGTATACATAATATACAATTGGCCACTAATTTAATATTCCAGTTACTCTCCAGCACATGGCATTGTTGCCTATGATGCGTGTGAACGAATGACACAGAATAATGTATATAAATTGGAAAAATGCCATTTGGACGCCATGACACGAAATGTGCATCAGGATCATAATCAGTACAAAATGCAAATATTTTAATGCAACTCAATAAACTAGACTGCACGTGACCAAATTGTCGTAATATGTAAATCATGTCTCAATGTGACCATGCACAAAATGCAAATCTCTTACATACATAAAGAACTACATTGATCATGTACAAATTATTTTTTAGTTTAACATACTTATAATGTATTGAAAAACGTTTTTAAAACATTATTTGAATCTTAAGTTATCATAGAAAATTGTTGTTTATTGCTTCCCTCACCATGCACTAATGCTCTGCATGCATGGCATTGATATTAACTCGTTAGGTCACAAAATTATTTCACAGCAGCAAGTGGCCATGAGCCTACCCTGCGCTTGTTGAAACATTCATTTTATTTTTCACATTTTATATTGTAAAGCCATAACCCGACCCAAACTTTTCGAAACTGACTATGAGATTCAGAATATAAGCAGTCCAGTAACTGATCTTTGAGATTTCAATAATGACAGTTTTCCATCATATTGTATTTGTGGTGTTGTGTAATGTGTACAATTCTACGTCACTCCGAAGCGTTGTGGATTGCGGCAGGGTAAACGTGAGTAGGCCTAGGTCTATATTTCAGACAGCGATATCTGTTGATGAAGGGTAATGGACAGGTTGTCCTTCATTAATCAACCTGTAGGCCTATATTGCTCATCCATGAACATCCATGTCAAATTCATGCTGTCATGCATTTGGCAAGATAAAAGTACTTATTTAGAGGTGTGTCTATATATGTTCGCGAAAGAAAGTTTTCGATTTTGCTTTTCTTTATTTTACACCCGAAGTGTATATAGTTTCTGCTCGCCACTATAACTAAGGGGCAGAGTGCCTTTAGAATTTCTTATGTCTCAACCTTATACGGGATGAATGAACTGTAAGCGAGTAGTGTTTGGATGAGCGGCAGAACTGCCTCCAACTTGCTCACTAGAATTTAGGGTGTTGTACGTTGACACGACGATGTATTTGGAGAGTTTTGTTCTAGGTTGAATATTTTGTTTGTCTATAGTATTCACTTTGTATCCAAACATTTGTGGTTTCATGGTTCTCATGTGCGTGTTCTGTCAAAGCTATCGGTCTCATTTTAGGCTAGCACCCAAATAAAGTGTACTACTTTATTTGTGTAAATACATAAAAATATCGTGCTTGACGTATTTGTAGTATATAATTATATTAACAAATAAATGCTTTATTTATTGCTTGATTAAACAAAACACGTGTATATAGCCCCACAATCTCACATCCAACAAGAAACATTAGCAGTTTGGCCATTATAATATAATAATATTCCACGTTAAAAATGAATCAAGGTATTCGTCGTGATGGATTGTCCTACAGCACGCATACAAAATGTCACTTCAATAATTTATGATGAAGTCGCTCCAAACCGCGCGTCCATACATTCTGCTGGTCTGCTGTCGAATGTCATTTACCACGGGACATGAAGAAAACTTATCATCCATGCTGATTTATGAAATATAAATATAATAGGCCTATATCATACGTGTGCGTGTTCTATATAGAAACTATAGTGCGAAAGAAGATTCGTTTGCCTATATTTATCCCGACACTCGTACAACTCGTACAAAGTTTAGTCGAATCTGCCTGAAGATAAAAAAATATAAATCCACAAATGCAATATTCTCGATGAACTTCGTGAAGTTAATATTGCATTTGTGGATTTATACAATACCAAATAAGAACGAACAAAATGTGCAGGCACACGAACTTACCTCATAATGTAGTTAATAAAAAAACAAATTTATTCATGCGTACATCGCCTACTGAAATGTCGGCTTTTAATTATTTCCATCTTCGGTAAATAAGGTGTCGTGTACAGGCCAATTCGTGGAGGTCCCTGTTATTGCTCTATGCACTTTTTGAGCGGAAGTCTTCCTAAAAGCCGAGAACACATCGATAAGTTATTCGCAAGCAAAGCGAGCATCCATGTCAAGCATCTCACATTCTACGTAGGTCTTTAGCCTTCGTCGGGTTAATGTGTTTTAGATGTATGCATCGTCATTCACACGATTTGCAGCACTGAACGATAACGTAGATTCATTTTGAAATTTTGCACATTTTAGAACACAAAAAGAAGATACAATTGATTGTAGTTATATTTACAATTTGGTATTTGGGTTGTGGTGGGCCAAGTTAATGTAGCCATTAAAGTTTGCATGTGGTCTATTTGCATCTGTGTTATCGTTGAGATGTACATTGGAAAGTACTGCTGTCTGCTTGGTTATATTTATAGCATACGTATATAAAAGCATAAACAAAAAATAGCCGAGATTTTCGTTGTGCCAAAGTTTGCATTGTTTGTACGCTTGCGCCGTGAGTTAATAATCAACCAATTGTCTTCAGATGAGGCGGAGGCATCTTGACCCACATAATTAAAATAAAGTAACCTTGCTCTCCATACTTGATACTAGTGTGATCTTCGGAGACATCCGTATATGCATTGTCAGTCAATTAGTTGGACTCTTATGCCTGAGGGCATATTTACTTAGACGACACCTATCGACAGTGACAACTTAGTAAATATTCATTAATTAGTAGTAGTCATGCGCAGCGCGGTATGTCTGACATATAATTGGGTCCCAGTGAAGCAAATGTTAGCCCCGGAGTTCAGTTTAATAAGGATGGCACCCTCGATCGACAAGACTAGTTGTAGCATGCGTTATTCTATTTACAAAGTTCTCGCTCTCGATTGACAAGTTAAGTTAGTAAATGAAACCATTGCACTTGTCTTGTCCAATAAATGTACCCGTGTGTAACAAACAATCATATCAACAGAAGTATTCCCATCGAAACGTAATTTGACCAAGGCTCCTAAAATTTCCTGATCATTTCGGTGAACTAGACTCACCTATAGGTGTATAACATTATGGTATAAGTGGAAACCTTGTATTCATATTTTTCTTTTTTACATTTATTATTATTAATAATAATTATTATTTATTATTATATTTTACTGCTTGATGGTAATTAGCGTACAATTATTACTTCTCATTTATTTTTGTACATCCCATATACATATACTATGCGTGGATGTTCAAGAGCATATGCAATACAAAATACAAATATTGTTCAAGTAACCATGGCAATGTTGCCATGTGTACGAAGTTCTGCTATAGCAATTAGGTATAAATACATACAATAATACTGTCTATATCTCCAAGAATTAACCTTGCTTTCACAGTAGCTTGTGGTCACATAAAAGGAAGTTTTGGAGGCGGCGGGTTAGTTATGAACCGATAATCCCACTTGGCGGTAATCTGTATGTATGGTAACGAGCCAACAACACTTTCATTATCCCGAGCGGATGTCGGTCAGGCCCCAACATATGAAACTAAGGGTAGTAACGATTTGTATATCAATACATCTTTACTGACTCATCTTGTTTGTGTGAATCTAATATATGAGATTCAATATGCTATTTTTTTGGTTATCGTATTGACTATTGAAACCTGTAAATAGTTGGTCCTAGTTGTAGAGGATATAAAATAAGTTTGGCGTATATTATTGGCTTCGTCTAACGCGCTCTTACTCTAGCGCAGGCTTATGTCAAGCACAGGACTTACAAAGATCTTGCTCATATAGTTTGAAATACGGACGCCCTGTGCCACAGAGTCATAGACTACACGGTTTCTTAGTACTTTCATAGGCCCGAGTTCGTTTGGTATCCCATATTTTTTTTATGAATTGTGTTCCACAACCAGGAGCTCACGAATTAATCCGAAGAGGTGTTGATATACTCTTGATTTATATATGTCGGCGAGTGTAGATTGTGGTAGGTTGTTGCGGTGGACGAGAACGCCGGATGCGAGAGAGAAGAGCTCAGATCTTGTCCCCGACGCTGCCCAACTTCTCGAGGAAAGATGCTAAGATTAAACTGAAAGGGCTTTGCTTTGATTCACTTTGTGTATATTTATGTGAGGGCACGAGCGGCTTTCTTGCCAATATAAGTTAAACGCTATGGCCGAGCGAAGTTCTAGGTCCTGCATTATACCTTCCCTCTCGTGAATGTTAGCATTCAGTCTGGTCGCAGGCAGTGCTTTATTAATTATTCAGTCAGAAAGCTGTTAACAAGGTAATTTGACTAATTGTTAATTGACGTAGGACAAGATCGAGGTATTAACAGTCTTCGGTCACCAATAATAAAATAGGAAATCTAAATTGTTGATAACACAACTCATGACAAAAGAACGGTGCAACACAATATTGAGGTATGTCAGTTTCTGCATCGTACTGAACAAAGCTTCAAACATCAGTTGGCTGAACAAAATAGTCTACGTCAATATTAAATAAAGCAGCGCGAAGTCATTATGTCGACTTGGAACGTTGCACAGTGAACAGCATGGAAAAAGTCGATAATGATGATTTGAAATCCATCCATGCGGTTTTGAAATAAAAAAAATTTACTATACGTTTGAGTGAACGTTTTGTGATATTTTTAATTAGTACTTACGGTTGTTTTGCACATATGTTGGAAATTAAGTTAATCCGTCCGAAATAAGTACCATAGTGATCATATCTTATTGCACAGTTTCAAGAAATTGGGAGGACTATTCACTTTTCGTGTCATACACGCTGCAATATATTATAACTAATATATTACCAATATTTTAATGTGGTAATGAATAATGAATATTTCTACCAATTTCTTTAATTATTTTCAAATGTTCTGTTTTCTGTTATTAAATGTCACTTTTTATTCACAAGCTCAATGTATAGTGCGGTACTCTTGACTCCTGAGACGGCTAAAAACGTTAATTTTCTGCGGTTTTAATATTTACTGTAGTCTTTCCCCTTAAGATATGAACTCAGTTGGTGCAAAGAGGCAAACATATCTCTCTAATGAGTGCTAAGCCAAGTTTCTCTTCGTAATGTAACTTTGCTTAAGTATACTTGCTAAAGTAATGTTTGAGGTGTAAAGTCTTGGCTAAGGTTTATTAGTTCTCTTAAGTAATTCGGGCTCTTCTCATACGCATGGTGGCAATTGATACGAAGAAAATCGGCAATTATTCTAAAAGTGATGTAAATTTACAATATAAGATATGAAGTTGGAAATTAATCATTATGTACAAGTAACATACGAATTGTGCATTCGTTCCTACTTGTAGACATTACTTACTTAAAAATAATTGACATATCTTACCGATTTACCCACTATGTAATATGTATATATTATATATTTTAAATAGTACAAAGTGTAATGGATAGTAGAGTTACATTGATTCTTCACAGAAAGAATTCACACAATAACGCCTGACGTATTCTTCGCTTCGCAAACTACCGCACTCTCATACCATTTTTACGTACTCCAAGATACAACCTGTAAAGTCTAAATCATACAATGGTTATTACGTTCCTTGTGTGTAAGATATAAATGACAATACTAGCACACGCGACTTTTCTCAAGAGGTGGTCGATTTGATTTCCGCCACCAATCCACAATCGATCAATCAATCAATCAATCAATCAATCAATTTGCAATTTTGCGATCTTTACTGAAGGTTTCCGTTGGTAAGTAGGCAACTACTGTCATGGAGCCTTTTAAGTTCATATTCCTTAGGTATAACATCACTGAAGAGGCAAAGTTGGTATGTATTATTCTCAGTAAGCGTTCTTACGAAAGATCTTTATTTCTTCGGTCGAGACTTCTGTGTTGACGAACATCTCCCAACATCGCAGTATTGAGTAGGTCCAGGCCGAACCAAGCCCCCCCCCCAGGACCATTTCCCCCCACGTATAATGAGTAAAACATGCTCACTCTGGTTTTGATTCCTTGTAGCCTCTTCATGGCTAGTTAACTGGCATATTTTCTGTCAGCATGGTATGACCTATAATTTGGTCTCAAATGTTAACTCGCGGCTTTTTCGACGGCAGAGTACAGACGACTGGTGAACGCGACGTGAAAAATGTCACGGAAGGTTTTATCGACAGTTTTTGCCTGTCGTGTAAATATACCAGCTTGGCCCACCTCAATGCGTATTCAGAGAGCCAAATCCATAAAGCAGCATTACATCAAGAAATGTGACACTTTTGAGAAATAGCACCAGATTTCTCGTGGCTGTTCCTACTTACTGTCGAAGAGTTATCGCGGGATCCGGTGGTTCAATACGTGGCCAATTTGATTTTCCGGTTACCATACCCATGTGTTCTTCTACTTAAATTTTCTGCGCGACTTGGTTCTTCTGTCCTGTTTCATGGCCACTGACCTGTGAGCATGGTACGTTTGCACAAACGACACTAACACGTTTAGATAATGATAATTATGATGATGCAGTAGCAGATTATTTTATATTATGTTTAGTTGGTAAACCTGTTTTTAGGTGCACATCACGGTACTTGGGATGGCATTCACCTCAAAAAAGTCACAGGATTGCCGATAGCGGAATCGACCCCGCAAAATGCCGGGGTATTCTCCCGTATTATTGTATTGAGCCGCATTTATTGGTGACTGAACGATTTGAGGTGTTACAGTATAATGCGTATTGAACCTATTTAAACGCATGAAACGTCGAGCGTTGAGCGGTCAATCAAATGTCCACATGTGACACACACGACTGAGCGTACACGCGTAATTCGACCACCCACGCATCCACCGAGGCGTACACGCACGGAGGATGACCGCGGTATATCGCACTGACGCTTGTAATCGACCGCGGCCACATTGTCGGTTCCTTCCTACGCAACCAGCCAGCCAGCTACAAGTATTGAACTGGCAGACTAACAGATTTTCGAATATTGGATTGCCACTTTGCATATTAATACAGACATCCATCCCCTTTGACCCGCTTCATTTCAATATATCGCACAAAATACCCGAGCCTCGCTTATATTTGTACATACACAAGAAGTTTAACTCATAAAAAATATTCAAATTTCCAAGTTCAAAAAGCATATTCTACATTTGCATATTATTTAGATATTTTACTAAACTTTAATAGCTATAGTTACCCATTAGGTGATTTATGAGCCATGCATCACTCATAATATAGACAATATACATCATGCACGTTTTGCACCAGCACACGTTCTACATAAACTACGTGCGCGGGTGTGGTGTGCAATATTGCAAACACATGTTTGTTATGTGCAATGAAGATCATTGAGTGCATCTTCCCCTCCCAGCATGCTAACACATCATAATTTACATTCCGCGTATTGCATGTCATATAGCGTTTGTTTTGTGTCATGGCGCTTAGAAGCTTGGGGCGATTCCAGTGTCAGCTTTACCACATGTTATCGTCACACCCAGCACATAACGAGCCCGGCCAAAACACTCGTAATGTCGCCATATTGAATTACGTTAGTTCTTCTGTCCAGAGTTCAGACACAGACGATAATATCCTTTACTGCAACAACGAAAAATACCCAACGAATGTCATGGTGCAACTGAATTGATTGATTCATGATCGGTTTAGTGAGAAAACGGTATTGCACAACTGTATATTGTACTACGAAACAAGCTGTACGTCGTCTTCAAACACACCATGGATATGTGCGTTTATAAGTGATAGAAATTGTCTGGTATTTTAGAATTTTACAGGAATTGTTGGAAACACGCAAGTTTCTATTCAGTTACGTCTTACCAACTTATTTATCTTCCTTCAACGTACTGGCGAGAACTACCCTGATGATCCCCTATGAAAGTCACTGTGACATTCAAGGGCGTAAAAAGATGTATTAGCAAGTAAAGAGTGCAGACAAACTAGTACAAGACTTACAAGTTAAAAATTACAAAAATAAAGAAATGGTGATGTGCAACAAACAAACATCATGACATGATCCAGTTCATGTTGCAGTGCTGACAGTGACCGCCAATGTTGTATAGCGTGCACAATACGGTTCTGTGCCGCAGCAAGTATAACACAATGTATACTTGTTGTATTGACGTTTGAAGTGATCACAAATTCACGGACAAAGGACTGGTTTCCTGTTAGTATTCGCGGCAGTGTGCACGGTGTGTTCGAGTGCAGATAACCGTACGTAATAAGTCCCATGAAACGAAATGAGTTATTGATTGTGAAATCGGAGCAAAAAGTTCCCAATTCCGCTCTATGTGTAAGATACTTTGGTCTTAGTTTAGCAAATCCCCAACTCGGAAGTTCGATGCGCCTGGGGCCCGGCCGGCTAGCTTCAGAGGACGAGGACGAAGATTGATTTTAAGTCCACGGACGAGTACGCCACGAGTCTCGCAGTGTTCTCTGCTCCCTACATACTTTATGAGCCAAGCCTGGAGGAATTAAAACAGTGAACCCACCTTCCTTCGTCTCATGGACAGACAACCCATAGATCCTGTGTCAAAGGACGAGCTCATATTCTCGTTTATGAAAGTAGAATCTTGCTAAAATAAACCTTCCCTGTAAGGTGAAATTCCCCGCGGAGACGAGAGCTCCAGCTTAGCAATTAATTCTGTCACATTCGTTTTCGAACTTGCGCTAAGTTATTGCAAGTTGCGCGTACATTTTCATGGGGTTCAATGTAAGACTCCCAGATCGTTTAGTTGTCAGTTGAGCCGTTCATTATAAATAATTAGAGAACGGTTTATAAACTTACAAACTGAAAGACGAGTGTTTGATAAAAGGCCGATATAATTGTTCTTCCCTAAGTATTAGCTCGCTAATGTGAGGTGTGACGCTTAAGATAACGTTGTATTTAAGCTTTGAATCGGGTTTGACGTAATTTAAACTTAAGGGTTTTATACTAATAGAGGTCCCTAGCGTGACTTTTAATTCGGGTGATCGTGGGTTTGATTCCCGTCACCGACAACACTATACGTGAACGAATATTTTGTTCATGCACATCATCGAACTCATTCAGAAACCTTCACAGTCACCTGACTAGGGTCACAACAGGTATTTAGTTAAACACGAGAAAGGTGTTAATACGTTGAACGTAGGGCAGTTCACTTTATCAAATGGCCAACTGCAATATTTGCTATTTGCATAAGTGCGTAAACTTAACGCATGCAGAAGACACATCAATTATAAAACGTTACCGTGAAAATATACTAAAAACTCGCATTACGACGAGAAACGCGTCGGTTTTGTTCTGAACATGGAAGCCTCAGATTAATGCATTGCAAGTTCTTACTTCAACTCCCTTTTTATGGAATTTCATTGTAAACATTTGTGTGAAACTATTCGAAAGCTGGCGAGATGCCGAGCATCTCCGAGCATCTCGTCACAGAGAGCAAATACGGGAAAACAAACTTTGTAATGAGCGCGAGCATTGCTGAACGTGACTTCGGTAGCTTTTATAAAGACAACAGCGGGTGCATGGGAGGGGGTGAGATGAAAATCGATCGCCCTTTATCTAGATTCTTCAACAAGAGCAGAGTAACGAAACCAACTCAATGTGCAGATGCGCTCGAAATACACCATTTGAAAGACACAAATCTATTTCGTTCGGCTGTTTTCTGTGCTTTGCGGCACGCGTTATATACACGTTCACGAAGTATGGGGCGAGATTGCTTATTTTAAATACGGAGAGGGACCTGGAGCGATCTGGGATGAAAAGAGTCTGGATGATACTTATTTGTATGTAAAACAACGGGTTGGAGAGGGGGGGGGGGATCCCTCCGCAGACCGGATTTTTAAACTATCAGTACCTATATTAAACGATTATATTATGTACTTACAACTTATTTTTATTTTTAATTTTAGTCCGTACACACGGGGTTTGAAAACGGTCTCATCTGCAGCTGTAACTATGTCAAGAGTCTCTTTTCTTCCGCTAGGCCGTATAAGACACGAACAAATTATGTTACCAACCGTTTTCTTAATTTATAATAGTGTGTTTTTACTTTTTAACGACACAGTTAAGTTGTAATTAACCAAATTGTAAACCCAGTCTGTGGCTTATTATATGGACTACTATTATGGGTGGATAACATTTATGTTTAAGCTAAAAGTAATTTTGTTGAGTAATATACCTTAATTCGTATTAACATTGTTTGGGCCTACGTACACAACACAGTATACACAGCGTTTTCGTAGTGTATACTAGTTATACGACGAATACATTAATGCACCCGTTTGTATTGTTTTTGTCCCGTGTGGATGGAGTGCCAAGTGTCAACAAAGTTAACCACCGTGTCTAGGAAAGCCTGAGTTTGCGGTTGTGCGACATGAATCATTGTAATGGGCCGACCACGGCGTCGTAATCGTCGTCCACTGAAACAGCCGTGCGTATCCGGTCTGCATAGTCTGCCCACAGCCCACTCACAATATTAAACTAACGCATCTCAAGATCTAAACAAGATTACATAAGAGAATCTATTCATGTGGTTTCGTAAGAAAGTTGTTCTGAATCGGCCTTGTTGATTCTGGCATTTGTCCGCAGGTGTTCGCACTGTCCCATCACTGATTCATATGTTTCATATTTGACATATCGATCTTTGATTGGTAATCGCTCACTCGTCGATGATGTTCGGAGCCTACAGCGTTGGTTTAGTCGCTTTAAATTAAAGTTCCCCACTGAAAATTAGTCTTATTACTGAGTGGGTATAACCTCTAAAAGTGAATTTATCTTATTTATTTATTTACATATGAAAACGACAAACGTTTCAAAACGTTGCACCTTTTGATTAACTTTATTTCAGTATAAATCCAACATATGAATCCTACTGATAACTTTACTATAAATGTTATTTTTATACTTGAATATCGTTATCTAAAATGGTAGTGTTATTGACATATATTGTTTCGTAGATTTTCAGGGCTCCCAACTGATGAAAATGTCGTCTTTGCGGTGTAGAGCTCTCTACGATGAGTTTCTTAAAGAGGTTATAAAAATAAGCTATCTATGTCTTCTTGACGTTTCGGCAGGAGTCGATGTTAACAGTCGAATTCGATTGCTGACCTTCTCGCTGTTAACATCGACTCCAGAAGGCAGGAAAGTACCTGCCGAAACGTCGAGAAGATAGGTTCTTTTCATAACCACAAAGGGCTTTACACCGCAAATACGACATTTTCATGTATATCTTTCTCCTGAATGTGTTGGCGATCCTCCCTTGCTTGACGTGCGTCACAGAGTTTTCTCAACACATACCGTATTCACCTGTTGAAGACAAGAGTTTACGGTCCGCTATACATGGTCACGCTATGTTTGGCCAACTTTACCCTACACGTTTAAAAATACCTACATTCGTTTGTTTTGGTTACATGAAAAATATTTCCACATATTACAAATTTAATTAATGTTTACATTTAAAAATTATTCATAAAAGTGTGTTTGGCGTAATTTTATTGTGTTTGCTATGTCGTTTGTACATTCCAAAGCGTTTCATTGTTTTATAGCGTATTCATGGTGTTTAATGCAGTTCGGATCCCTGAACGTCAAACGTACACACACAACAGTATTCGTCCACGTTTAAAGATCCAACCTTCTTTACTAATGTAAGCAATACACGGCTCTGGTTTGGTTGTCTGGCATAAAGAAAGTCGAGCGCGCTATCGTATTGTACAAGTTGTAAGTGGCAGCGTAACGAGTAACGACGTTATTGCATTAGCACAGCGATGTTCTCCCGTGATTGTATAATTGCATTTACCTCGTCTCGTACAACCAGCAGGGGATTGATTACGAGCGATCAGTCCCACTGCACGAGTTAACCCCTCTCTGCGACGGATGGTGGAGCTAACGAGCGTAACCAAGATGCAGCTATACTTAGTTGCATCCTATCATGCAGTCTTATACCGAGAATGTAGCCACTTGATTTAGAATAGAAGCAAAAAGAGCAAAATTTATGTTTGAAAATAAAACATTTTACTGTAAGGGTATATGTAAATATAGGGGTGAATCGATACATCCTAAAACTCAGGATAGTCTGGATGTTTTTAGCTATATTTTATGTACATCTAGAAAATACGGCAGTCAGTTTAAATTAGTATTCTACAGAAATGGTGTTTTTAAGAGGAGTTCAAAATTGGTAGGTGCATTTCAAATGTTTATTTACAGATTTTACACCATACACACTCTTAAGTCGTTTTGAAGGCAACACATTATCCACTTGCTTGATTGAGATGTTTACCGTCTTCGAAATTAACATTAACCCCCGAACTACCATAAGAGGTTAATGAGAACCAGCGTCGGGTGCAACTTGTGACCTTTCGCTATTATATAGTAACTATAGCTACCGTGTCGTGAGTGAGTTGTCATCACGGTGGCAAACTAGTTAAAACTCGTCGTGCATTAGAGCATTAGACCCCTGTGTATCTCACATCACATCAGTTGGTGTGATGTCGTTTCCCTTTGCTCATAGTCAAAACTGGAAACTAGTCTTCAAGCCGTCCGTACTCACTGCTCTCTACTCCCTCAAAGTTTAATCCTACTACAGGGAAAATAATAATGTGAGACTTAATAGCCACCCTGGGAAAGTGAACGGCTCGCAAATATTGGCCGACACAATATAAGGAACGCAGTCGCGTCTTTTTTTATATATATATTGCGCTCTTATTTTATCTGGATGTTATCCCGAGTTTTCTTCACCCCCTCCCCCCCCCCCCCCCCCTCCCCAATCTATCTCGATATCCAGTGTAGGTGACCGACTGCTTACTTGTGTTGTTCGGTTTTACCTGTCTCGCTCCATGGTTAACCTATACCTTCGCTGTTTTGCGTTCTTCAAGTGGAATTCGTTGTTATCATAACTCTTTTCTCACTCATCGTTTGGAAAACCCTCTTAGTGAGAAACCTCGAGATAGAGGTTTCTAAAATACGCAAATGATATTGTTTGAAATCGAAACATTGTCTTATTGAAACACAAAGTAATTGTGTTGTTTTATTTATAATACTAGTGCATATACCGCCCATATTGCTGTTTTGTGCGAGAAAAAGATACTTCTGTCTGATCAATCATCCGTGTTATTGTA
Organism: Isoperla grammatica; assembly: GCA_945910005.1. Taxonomy (NCBI): domain Eukaryota; kingdom Metazoa; phylum Arthropoda; class Insecta; order Plecoptera; family Perlodidae; genus Isoperla; species Isoperla grammatica. The sequence continues at coordinate 32,945,615 of OX246737.1, read as the reverse complement.
AATGAAAATTACCTAGGCACGCAGTAAAGTAGCCCGGTTTTGCATCGGTCATTAACGCGGCCGTTAGCTTGCGATCAGTTATCTGCATAGGGTTTATTAAGTTACAGATTACGGACTGTTAGCTAACGGCCCCGTTAACGACCCGGTAACCGCGATCGAAAAACCGGGCCTTAGGGGATTAGCGAAGTTTATTTTGGTATACGTGTTTTCCTCGACCGTTACATCGCAAGTGAATTTGTACAGATAGAAAGGATACGCGAAGATTCTAAAGATATAATCCATTGAAAGCACGTCTTATATACAGCTATTATATTATTTATCTCTAGTCTGTATTTCTTGCGAAAAGCTGTACAGTTCGTAACGTGAATACAAAGTGCTGAAACTCGAAGTTTCAATTACAAAGTTTTCCCCGTGAATTTTCTGCGTATTTTAGAAAAATGAAAGCTCCAAAAGCAATCACCAAAAGTCTTAGAAGGGATTGGATAAATTCTTGCATGTTCTGGCTCACAATATGCAAATAATGCATCTAGTTTGTTTGTAAAGCGTAGAATTGAAAGCAAGTGGGCCCTCAAGAGAAAAGCGATATACAATATACATTTTCTCTCAATACATAACATTTTCACGACGCAAGCCGCTAAAAACCCCAGCGTTGCAACTTCAGCATTTTATCAACTTTGTAATAGGTCATATCACGATGAAAATAAAAGAACTCCGTGGATGCCATTTTAGTATAGGCTCTCAGACATATCAAGATAGTGAGCTAGGGGGCAAAATGTAACTATTTATACGATTTTTCTGAATTTGTATATGGTAGCTACTTTTTAAACGTCCTATTTCCACAGTGTGACGTTTGCATGGAAATTACCTGTTATACGGAGTCAAAAACTGCCACGCAAACAATTTTACTGAAAGTTTTAACCATTACACCGAAAATGCCCACCTAAAAAATGTATCCGGTGAGCACTAATGGTGCTCGAGCCCTTTAGTCTCTCGAGTTGTGACATGCACGAGGGTCCGCAGATGAGCAGACCATCCATTTCTCTTTGCGTTGCCGCACTTACACGTACACCACACTGTCGGATAGCTATCAATTTCACTTACTGTACGAGTAGGCCTACATGACTTGTTTGCCCACGTCTTTATACGACCGAGCTTATAAATACCCACCTTATACTTGACTAACTAGAAGCCATTCAATGCGATGAAGTGCTCCATGTATTAGTAAATCGTGACATCTCGATTATAATTAAGTTAATTTCTATAATTGTACCGCAATGAGGCTCATCGATGAAACACGGAACTTAATGAAGACGAAACACGATTTAAAAAAATCATGTTATAGAATGTATATGACGTTATAGTGTCTTAATGTCCCACGTAATTCTTTAACATATTATTCGAAAAGTGAAATAAGTAAAAGTTATCGTTGTTCGCTACAATCAAAAAATAATTTTTGATTCCCTTAAACTTACATTTTGTGTAATCATGTTTATGTATTGCCAGCTTGATTAATTGCTGACGATGTTGTTGATGAGTTCGATCCTCAGCTAGAGCAGCAGTTTCATTATTATAGGTTGAAATATATCTCAACATTATTAGTATAGTCCCGTCAGAAATTATGTGTACGTATATTGTATGCAGAAGTACAAAAGTCTGTGAAGTCCATCCGCCAGAAAATAGCTGGTCTCTCTAGGGCTTCTCAAACTTTTTTGCCCGTGGCCCCAAATTTCTTGATAAAAAATGTCGCGACCCCGTCTTATATCGGACCTTATTTACGTACTTTGTATATATTTATACACTGAAATAGACAGTGGCTTGTTAGCCGATTCGCTCTGTGTTGGCATTTGTATAAGCGGATGCAAGAGTAAGGAAGTTTGCCTCTGAGCCTCTTCTTTACACTTTTCTATAAATACATCTTTTAATACATTTCTTTAAAAATTTCGATTCTTTCTACAACTTAATTTCCATTTTTTAATTAGCTCGCGACCCCATTTTGATTTGTCGCGACGCCGTTGGGGTCGCGACCCATAGTTTGAGAAGCCCTACTATAGGCGAATAAAATGCGACACCGATGAGCATAGCTCGTGACACTGAAGAAAGACTCGGACTCCCAGCTCAACCTGTAGTTCTCTACAGTTCACAAAAATGTTGCGAGGCAATCAAGGAAGTTATGAAAATACCAACTTGCTGTCTGTGAAACGAGGCCCATCACATTCAAGCATAGCAAGCCGGAAAGATAAGAGACAAGCCTTTATATTCTAAAACATTCCACTGCCAAACATTCGATTCATCTGTATTGTTTTGATGTTTTATTTCTGTGTCTTGAAAGGACCGCCATCATTGTATTAAAAAACAATACTAGTTATAAATAACGTGTCTATTCTTCTAGGTTAGCGGCTTCATTCTTCATTAGTGCCATGACTCTTGATTACTTGAATGGCCGCATACTTTGCATTATTATCACTGGGAATGCGCGAGTGTCCAAAAACGTCGACCTGGATTTATTAATTATTATAGTCGTTGAAAGTCGCCTACCTTTCTTCTTACCATGCTTTATAACCTGCACTGCAATTTGCAATAGTTAATTGTTTATCTAGAACTATTCATGGATAATTTGATGCGATAGTGGATCGATTTCTCCTTCAAACAATGGAATGTTATTGGCTGCAGCATATCCATGAGGGCCTCTCGTCTGTATTCGTGGTTGTACGAAACTTAAAAGTTCAAATAGGTAGCCTATACCTGTAACTCATGTACTGAAATCAAGTCGTACAAACCTGAATGACCGAGTATTTACCATCTATACACATTTACTTGCTTCAATTTAACACGCATTCAACTTATTGGAGCAGGGCGTAAGTTCGTGGGATGTGAAAGGAATGTATGTACATATGTTTTCACTGATTATTGATTATTATTCTATGTAACAAATTATGCAAATTGTATTATTTCTTATGTCTACCTAAGGGTTTCTTTGAGAATTGTTAATGATTGACCATAAATTGCACGTTAATGATTCGTCCCTCCCCTTCATGTCGATCGAACTTGGACGGAACAATTGCAGCATAACGTCCGAGTGATCGGTTGGCAGCCGCAGATGAGCGTGATGCGCTTATCCATGAAACCACTTGTGGCATGAAACTGAACGCCGTCGCCGTCTCTAATCAATGTCTATGTACGCGATGTAGTAGCATAATGGCATTACGGTTGTGCCCGCTTGGCCCTAATCTTCACTGCGGTGGTGGAAACTGCAACCGCGCATCGGTAGAAGCAGAAGACCTCGCAATGCGATGCAGTGTCGTGATTGCTGAGGTAAGCGTTCTCATGACTATTCCACTGGCGTTTCCAATTTCCTTTAATACCTATGAAAATAGACTTGTGAGGAGTGAACTTTAAAACACTATGTTCAAAACTTAAACAGAATAATGTTTTGTACACATATTACGTTATACATTCAAGTTACGCTGACCCACTGTTAGTGAGGAAGATGATTTTGTTGAGGTTCGTATTTTTTACAATGCTTTACCTTTTTTGTATACTATTATGCAGTCTAAAAACTCTTGATCTTGATTTTTTAACAGTTTCCGAGTAATAAATTAGTTTGAGTGCCAGTAAAAATTTATGTTTTGTACCGCCCTACACAAAAGCGTATACCATACGCTGATAAAGGTAACACATTTTACAAACTTCATCGTATATACACACGTATGTATTCATGAAAAAAAAAATATGAATCTTCACAAATTCATCTTACTCGCTAATGGTGGGCTACAGCATAACACGAATGTAGAAATATTGACAGTATGCCTTGTTAGTTTTTTTTTCGAATGTCTAAGCTTTCACTCCTAACAAGTATATTTTCACGTATATTGCAGAGAATGGGAAACGCATGTGAAATAGCCCTATGTGTAGACCTATATTGTTGTCTACCGCAGTTGAACATGCACCTATACTTGCAACACTGGCTTGACGAGCGGGTTGTATTGATTATAATCATGAGCTTATACTAGAATATGTATAGTAGTGAGCTTCCTTTATCAATCTTGCCCTGCTAGTCTCATAGATCGACGATCGTAGACTTCGATTTTATGAAAAATGCGTAAGTTTTCTGGGTTGCTTCTACTTTTTTGAAAACACATTATAGAAGCATAGGTTGGCGCTGACAAAAATCCCATATTGTCAGCGTTGTAATTGAAGGGTTTCACGACTTTTATATGGTACAAATTCCGTATGTGATCATTGTCCGTGGTAGCATTTAAGCTTGGTATTTCTATTTACATTGAATGGGTTGTTTTCTCTATCCCTTGTTTGTATATTAATGCAATTCCATAGAGTGGGGAGCAAAACGAAAGAGGGTAAATACATAAACCCATGCTTTAGTTATGCTGTGAAATTAAGGATTCAAACATACTCTCCTTAATTTGTGTCGATCATACACAATATATATGTATACGTACAAAGGAAAGTCCTGGTTCCGTGTTGCTCGGACCTTCTCCGGTAGAACACCGCACACGCCCTCAAGTATGTAAACAACATCCTAATGATTTATTTACCAAAGGCTCCAGCCTGTCTGGGGAACATCTTACCAATGTAGGCTTATCGTATTTGTGCACTCGCGCTGAATTGATTTATCTGTTCTCTCATACAGCCAAAAAAATTCCGTAACATCCTCGTTTTATTTTTAAAAAAATGTATACATTGCAAACAAGAAGACTAGTAATAAAAATTCAATTTATCGCTCCCAAATTTAAAACTGCAACCGCAGGTGTTTACTTAGTCAACTGAGTAGATTTTGCGCACGTCTGTAGTGTGTTCATAAATATGACTAGATTGCAAATTTATATTTTCCACCTTCTGCAATAAATTGTTTTCTAAACGAAGCTAACAAGGCCCGAAGGAAACTCGTCTAAGTCAATACGGAACCCACCGACGAGTTCCTTCCGAAGACGGACACTTGATCTAATAAAACAAACACAATGGAGAAGTTCCTGCTATTAGGTTCTCCAGTCAGGAAGGCAGACCAACTTCCGGATGAAAACTTTTTCTGATCAAACTCTGACGAGACCTCGAAACTTCGTTAGCGCAGGTATTTGTTGGATGTCACTTCGCCTCTGTGAATAACGTCTGGTTCCATTAATCTCACTCTCGAACTCTTTCTCCTCCTTTTATTGATGGATGGTCGCGATCTGTTCTCGCTGCACACGTGACACTGTGTGCATGCGCAAGTCTTTGCGTATTGTCCTCGCTTGTTATAGGCACTCTGCAGGTATATATATACGCGTACGGCGCTGCATGCTGGAAACAAGGCAACTTCAAGCCCTGGCTCATCGAACTCTCAAAGGTTGACCGAACCTCCGCTAGGGGATTGATGGACCTTTTCAACAAAATACAGAAGAAAGAAAAATAAGGAAAGAAAGAAGTAATTACATTGTACGTTTTCTTAAACATGTATTCGTCGTGTAAAGCGCAATGTATAAATCTGTCTGTATCAAGGATACTTTAATTGGCGATGTCGCAAGATGACCGTGGGGGAGGCCCCTACACTCAACGCAAAGGGAAATAAGGAAAGAGAGAAGTATCTTCTAAACACTACGACCGAGCTGCACCTAGGTGCATATTCGATGAGATATTTGTGTAATAAAATACAATTTTAAACGAAAATCATAATCCAAGAGTATAAATACATTTTGTTGTGTTCATTTCTATAATTTTTAGACATGAGTGTTTATTTTTATTTGCTTACTTGAACAGATTGCGTATAATTTTTTTAAACCAAACGGTGGAATTTAAGAAGCTGAGAATAAAGTAGTCGCGAAGATTTGCCTCGCAAGACTGACGATTCGATATTCCTCAATCTCGTCCGATAGATCGAATGCAATGCGAGATCGCAACCCGAGAAATAGAACATTATTAAAGTGCCTATTGAATGTGTTTTCAAAGGAGTAAGACGTATTGAGGAGACAGCGCACTCCACAGTTGTAAGACGACTCGACAATCGATCCTCTATTTCCTTTTATCGTTCGATTCGATTATCTCGACGGTTGCTGTAGAATGGATTTTTGTGCCAAGAGTGGAATGCAGTGACATCTCCGTGACGAATATATCGTCTTTAATTTGTATTGCGTATGTTACTGCATGGGGTAATACGATTTCACTTCGTCGCGGCAAGTGGCCAAAATATTTACCCTAAACGGTTTCTACTTGTGAATGGTGGACGGAAAACTTTTAATCGAAATGAGACTGTTTATTGTGGCATTAGCATCTTGTCTGAAGCGGCGTTTAAAACTCGATGCTAACTTCTCATCGAAGCAGGTATTTATAATTATAATCAGCAGTCTTCAACTTTTGTATTCAATGCAAAGCATCGTCGGACTGACTTGCAGTGGCGTCGTGCATGGACATGTCTGTACTTCGTGTCTCGTGTTTGTACGTGTGTAGTTTATCATAATTACATGTGCGCGCACTGCGAGCTCGCATGTATGTGATACAACTCGCACCGTCCCTGGTTGGGGTCTGTTTTACCCCGCAAGGCGCTCTATGAGATTTCATTTTGTTTAATTTAAATTTAGATGTGAAATGTTTAAAGTGGCAACATCATTAAAACTACGCCATGTTACGGATTGAGTGTAGTATAGATGTGTTCTTGAAAACAAAAGGGAACTATAACGTTTTATCCAATTCACTACTTTGTGCAATGTTGCTGATGAATGATAATAGCTTGCTTTCTCTGCCTAACAATGAATATTTGTATTCGGTTCTTCATTGCCGTTATATTTTGTGAAGAAAAACACAGTACGCCTTTTTGTCATCTTTCCGGCTATCATCTTTCATTTTTAAATTAAGCATGCAAGAAAAACATACCATACACATAATTTGCTCTATAGCGTATGTGTCAATGTTTATTCATACGACATTTATATACAGAATACACGGCCAGTCTAATTTTATAGTTCCAAGTATAATTTATTATCATTTTACTGTTCACACGCTCTATTTCGTAATGAGAAACTAGATAGATAGACTTCCCCATTGCAGTTTTAAAGCCAAATCGCTCCTTGATAGTTAACATGACTAAGTTTCTCACATAAAATAGTCAACAGGAACGCTAAAGGGTTCAGTGTACTAAAACAAGCGAGTGAGATTCCGATAAAAGCTCAGTGTAGGAGATATGCTATCGGAGTGAGTTGCGTGGGCAGGACTGCAAGGCTAGATCGAACTGGAAATAGCTCTGGTATTGCAGTCTGTGAAGTGAATTGCGGTGTAAAACAAAGTGTGTTGAGAGGCTTTGATGCGATGGGGCGGTCTGGTCCTTTGAGAGAAGCGGCTGCAGATTGAGCGCGCGGGTGGAAAAGATTGCACGGAGAAGGTAAAGTTACGTCGAGATCTGAGATCTCTCCACCAATTAGAATGTAGTTCTAGTACAATCAAGACTTAATTAATTGAGGTTTTAATCTATCACTTATAGTGTGAAATTCAGAAATAAAACTGAACCCCGACTGCGCGACTCGAACCTAGGTCTACTTTAGTCGGGTAGGTGCCTTAATTTCATATCAACTATTGATGTTGCCTTGGAGCTGAAACACAACACATTTAAATAAACCATTAGCAGACAGGTAATACTCTAATATCTATATTATTCAAGTGGACTGCATATAGTTCAGCCTATCAGGGAGATATCACACTTGACATGTCCCGAGATAGACTTCGTTTTCATTTGAACTTTTGTCGGTTTTACATCGTACCATTGTTCTTTATTTTTCTCATAACATATGGTAAACACGTTTTGATTTCTATAAATTACAACGTGAAGAGATACTGAGATCTCAAATGTTCAGGGTTTAACTTACATCTCAAGTTGAACATCTGGCTGTGAGCAACTTAGTCAGCAATGGGAACTATCTTATACGGCTCTTAATGAGTTCAACCGTGAAAGTGGCGGTTAGTTCAGGTGATATAGCTGCAGACGCCGATTGAGATTCAGTTGGTGGGCACTGAGTAAATCTTAAGTTATGATGATGATTGAATACAAACGTTAAATTTGTGTTCCATTTGATAATTAAAATAGTTCTCTCCCGACTAGCGAAGATTAACTGATTATTTTACATCGGAATAACAAAACAGCAATGTGTATCAAAAACAAGCAACGAGCGCAAAGCTGGCCATGTATATTTTATATATATATATATATATATATATTGTTAAAATTATAAATACCACGGGTTGTTACGTCACGTTTACTGCACTTACTTGTCATATTAGTCGACGTTTCTGAGCAACGCATGTGCTCTGTCCTCAGGACACTATGCCACTGTGCCGGAAGCTGCGTCAACACAGGTCTCGTAGTCTACTGCGCATTGCACATATATATTTATATCTGTGTGTGTATGTGTGTGCATTTTTTCTACGTACTATCATATTCATATCATGTGATGGTTATAAGCCGAAAAGTTTTTTTTTTCATTCTCACAATTAACTACATCCATTCACTGAAATGAACATGGTTATATGTTCCAGTCCTAAAACGATTTCACATGTTGATGAATCAATTGAACTTTGTTAACAATCTCAATAGTTCAACGTTGGTAGATGATGTAAATACTGAATATTTGTATCCAGAACGACGCGAACATTGTTCGAAGCTTACTTTTGTTGACTTCACGATATTTTACTCACTCCGGATGAAGAAACAGATTTAAATTAACTGTCGATGAAAAGTGATCTGAATAATATTATCATGTAGGTGGTTATTTTAGAGAGACGTGATTAAAAAAAGTATCATTTCGTCCATTTACTGTAAATGTCCAGATTTGGTGGAGGCGCCGGGTAGACTAATTCTGGGTGTATTTCAAAGGAATGCATGTTATGTTGCAGGTCGCGTATTGTGGCTCTCTGTGTAATATGTGACAGCTTGGCATCTAGGGTATTTTCATAGTTGTGAAGTAATGCCAATGTGTAAAGGCCTCTCTCTCTCTTGAGTCTCGCCATTCGCCTTCTGACTGAGACCCTTGGGAATCCTTCACTAAGAATTGCCAGTGTTGCCAATCAATCTCTAGACCATGAATTGCTTATGGTGCCGTATCATGGCTGCCTTAGTTAAACGTTACCAAAGAATAGACGTGTATAGTCTTTGGTGGAGGTGCCGGGTTCTTGGTACGGTTCGCAATCTTTCACGTTCCGCCCGCGCCTTACTTGGTGCCGTGAACTAAGTTTGTGATCGATTGCGCTAGGCGCAGAGAATTAGTGGCAAGCGCAAAAATAAAAGTTAGAACTCCAGGTGAAATTACTTGACATATTTTGTAGACACATTTTTAAACTTGACTCTTGATTTTTCGCAAAATATTATTTCGTTTCGATACAATTTGAAAACGTTAGCGACCCATCTGTCGGTTGCATTTATCGTTGTGACCCGAGGCTTAAAAAGTGCTGTAATATCGAACACAACTTATAAGAACCTTCAGTGAAGGTATCATTCACACCGTTACGATATTTTGGTACAACATTGTATGGGTTGCTCTGTGTTGTCATGCATGTATTCATCAGTCATTGTCTACACAAAGCGGCTGTCTAGACACATATCACTTAATCCTCGCATTCGATTAGGTATCTACCTACACGCTTTATTAATAGGCTATTAGTGTGGATACAATATCTGCCCGGATAGGCCGATCACGTTCTCGCATGGCAGAGAGTAGTGGCTCGTCTGCCATAATGCGCGGCGACGGAGCGCGACGGTCGTAATCATAAAGTTACGGCCGTATAAATTGTATGAATTAATACTATCATGACACACGTGCCAGCAGCTAGCAATTCCGTTCACACCTGACGAAACTTACAATCTTGTGCACGCTCACTTCCGCTGTGTCAAGCCTGCGTGGCTACCCGTGCGCGTCTGTTGCCTTGCAATCTTCTTCACCTTTGAGTCTCGCGTATCTTCAATTACGCTTTGTCTTCCGCGTAATTCTCGCGCATATTTCCTAGCTCTCTTTGACGCGTAGATTACACCCGTTTCTTTTGTTTTACTTCATCCCAATTTGCGATTAAGGGCGCTTTCATAGCAACACGGCAACACGTTTTTTCCGGACCGGCAGATCACGTGAACCAATCAGGGCAGGCACGGCAAGTTTCTGATTGGTTCACGTGATCTGCCGGTCCGGAAAAAACGTGTTGCCGTGTTGCTATGAAAGCGCCTTAACTCGTTTGTGACGGGAGACGGTATACAAAACGGTGTAGAAATTGACGCGGTTGCTGTTTTGCGTAGCTTTAATCGCTAATCACAACACACTTTCGCATATATACTTTAATGTTGTATTTCTATATGCTCGATGTTCATGTATTATTCTAGCATCGCATGCAATACTATACAACTTCCTTTCAAACAGCAACAGTTTACTCCCTGCAACAATGACGACGCAAGTATTGCTTCTTCTTCATGGCTCGTACGGGAAACTGTTAACATAAGCTGATGTTAGTTTGTAATGATATTTTGGCGATGCAAATGGAGACGAAAACTAAACGATGACTGTATAGTTATTATTCGTTTAACCTGGGTTGATTTCATACTGTTTTGGTGGTTCGGTTTGTACGTAAGGTAGCCTAGAGAGAGAGAGAGACAACATTTTATAGACACGTATCCAATCAGCAATAAGAAACATGGGGCATCTCATATGTGACGTTCATAGTAATGCCTAGTGCACATACAGTATCGAATACAAACACTCGATGGAATTGTACTGCGAGTATATTGTATCCAATACTGCGTTGTAGTGCACTTGGTCACGTGGTCACGTGGTTTGCAGGCGACCTGGTCACGTGGTTTGCAGGCAGTGCAACGCGGGATCAATCAAGTCAATTACTCTGATGGCAGCGGGGTTGTGTATCTATAATAACGAAGCAGAATCCGAGTTGAACCCTGCTCGCTCCTAACGTCAAGTCAACCCGTTGAATATTGCATACAGTGCCGGCCTGCGATACTGATGCCACAGTGACCTTTGCACACACTTGTGTATAGCGATGCGATGAACCACCCTTGGACCTAATTATTCATAAAGCACGTCAAGGCAACTAGTCACTCACGGCCAAGGCATGAAACGACCCGTGAGTATCAAAAGGTAATAAAATCTAATGTACACTCGTGAACTCGGAAAACCACAATTTAGATTATCACACCATGATCACACCACACTCTGTGCGCACCGCTCTCTCGATAATCGTCCGTTTCAACAGCTATTTATGAACCTAGCAGGCCGTTAAATGGGAATCAAATCAATTGTACACATCCGATGGATCCATGATGATGCCAATTTAGATATTTCAGGACAGTGGAAACATGTACTATCCATTTTCTATTAAATCCGTTTTCCTGCACCCTATTCCGAGCTATTGTTTAGTTATTATGAACACATAAGCTGGCTTTAAATATTCAGTGCAAACCCAATAAAAGAATGAACATAGCAAGAGCTTGCGGATTTTAACATCAATATTGTATTTTGTTGTGAGATTTAAAAGATAATGCAAAATTTAAACTAATAGTTTAAAATTGTAAAACAGATGCACTTATACAAAAATAAAATGTGACTCATTTATTATAGATCTTACTGTTGATGTACCTTATGCAAGCTGTCCACACGTCGAGGTATGCCGTGTGTGCTTTAGTGAGCCTCGCAGGGCACGTATAGCCTTCCGTCGTGTAATACTAAAACCCCTAACGTATAAAAGCCCTCAGGGCACAATCTTGTGTATGTGCGCTCGGTCAACACACCCCCGTGAGCACTGTGTATCATTCCAAAGGATTGTCCGAGGACTGAATTATTTAACTCCTTATGGCCGTGTGCCTGGATACATTTTTAGTGAAGCCTTAGGGGGAGATAAAATACCCGACATGCAGCATTAACGTCCAGTTCGTTAGCGTTGTGCTGTGTCTTGAGATGAAGGGAGATCAGCGTTTGGACGAATAAAGCGACCAATCACAGCGTGTCTCACTCCACCGCGTGTATTGTAATACCCTAGCACAGCATCACATGTAGCGACGCGAACCGCACTCGTTGGATCCTATCGATACCGATATCGACCTGACACTCGAACTCGAAACCAATACGTCTATCACATCGAATCCCGATACATATCTCGCGAGAATTGCTTGTTTTGTTTTCCTTTCTAGGTTCATGATCCAATTTCCAATGTATTCCGTGGTAGACTTGCACAGCCACTGGAGAATTATAGGAGAGAGCACACTTTGCATTTAACATGCACTTTGTGTTGTGATGATCTCAATAATCAAATGTTTTATAGATTTGTGTGAATTAAACAATACCTCAGCGAGCTTATAAAGAGTATACATATTTTTATAGTTTGTATAGGTAGTACACAACCATGAACAGTTCATTTCCATTATACACAAGTAGTCAGGAGAATTATATTCCAGTGACAAATATTATCCTTGAGCCTACTTCTTATTTCAGCCGTTTGTAGACAACTATAATAACTAACCCGCGTTCACATACAATAAGCACAAGCAAGCAAATTAATTTAATTTATTTTGGTGTTTAGAAGAATGTCAAGTATAACAGTACAAATTAAAGTAATCAGTGAAAGCGTAGGGTTTTCTGAACTTAATTTGTTAATTAATTTAGTTACGTATGCGCACAATGGGGTATATGGTATTTTCATAAGCCTGCCGGTAACTTATGAAAATTATTAAAATTTGATAAAAACAGAAAACAGAAAGTTTAATCATAACAAATTGTCTTTTGTTAATTTATGTACGCTAATCGCTTTAGCGTGTGAAAACGCGAAGTGGCCGGTAGATGTATAATTTTGTAATTTTGAATGCTCACAAACTTGTTGAATGTGTCAAAAATATAACCACGATGATACACAGCATTGCAGTACCTAGCTGAAATACTTTCCTGTACACGTTTCTCAACGAGAAGGGATTCTTCCGTGTAAGTTTCTCGCCGAGAATGTATGTATTCGAGTGATCACGTTATTCATGTTGGATTTGACAGATTTGTATTGGAATCAATTCCACTAGAAGCTCGCTGCTGAAGCGAACCACTTGGTCATCCATTGTGGGCCAGAGTGCTCTCGAATGCGAAGAGTGTCTGCGTGGGGTGGTCGGAATCGAAGAAAAAGAATAAAACTTTGTGTGCGGATCTGGGACGTGGATATAATTTAAATACGCCCCGAGCATTGGGAATGTCCTATACGATCATAAAGATCAACATAGGTTGTGCAACGTAGCACTTGCGTTGCTAAACTAACAGATGGTGGGACGATATGCTACAATAATAATGTGCTCTGCGTGGAATGAAAACAATTGTGTTGTCGCGAAATGAAATAAAAGTAAAACAAACTGTTTTGTCCGAGGAAAAGTACTGAGCATTTTATATATCTCTCTCATGTCATCTCAACAATACAGAATACTCGAATAATTGTTCGTGTGCAGTGGTAGAGCAATCGCACAGTAAGCACGGTTTCGCTCCATCGCGTACATTGAACCCCAGTTACTGTTTTCCGCTGTTGTAAACACAAAATAAAACTGTTTGCAGTCGACTTACTGAGTTTTGTTGGGAAGAAAAGAGGAAAACGCTTATTGCTTAAAAAGACCGTTCTGTGCAATTACATGTGTAGCAGTGTAGCTCGTTATACTTGTGTGCTACTTCCAATGCAGATAGTCTAGAGCTAGATTCCCAGGTGGGGATGTTTTTGTTTGTTTTCTAGCTTTACTTGACAAGACGTAAATAAGATAACTGATATCCTCTGAAGCATGGAGTTGGGAACGAGGGATGCAATAAATCGAACCAAGTCCCCTGTAAGTGAGCGGGTAGATTCTCTACATTGTTCCGATAGAAGACCACTCGCAGTGTTTCGTCACGCCATCTATTGCGTCCGGACAAAGTGAATTACTGTGGACGTTGGCTATCTAGTTATCCGACGCGGAAAAGGTTTCTGCGCTGAACGATCTATTGGGAATCGAATCGAATCCGATCGGTTTTCCGTTGTGCACCGGATTCTATTCGCTCCGCAAGCTGACCATTAAGATTACCATGATTGTCTTTGTATCTTGTGGGATTACGATCTGTACTGGCTCCCACTTGGGACACGTGACTGCGGTACAAGTTAGTGCTCTACTAAATCCATCCTATACAAGGTGGAAACAAACAAAGAAGTTGGTCATTTCCTCCAATCAGAACTCTAGATTGGTTTAAGACGCAAACCGTTGAAACGAAATCCCGTACTCGAACGACTAGGTCGGGTTTACACGTTTGACTCGAGTCTGTTACTGTGACGAGTGACGGCTTTGTGCGCTGATTGGCTGGGAATAATTTCTGGATAAGAAATGGATCTCGCTTCAATAATTAATCAGAGTTACTCATGAATGGTAAACTTATGTGAACGTCAACCAGGAAACCTATGTCACCATGCGTGTTATACTAGCCCCAACGTAAGTATTCGCATCCCGTTTATTTGTAAATACGTTCTATACGTACGAATTATAAATCAGTTTTTGAATACGTTTATTTGTAAATCATCAGCTGTGCAGATAAGTACGTTGCACTTCAGAGTTTCCTTCCTTGTGGGTGTTTTCAATTTTTTAAGTATTATTGGGGTTTTATTGGGGGATTTATTACCATAAGTTATAACTCAGAAGAAAATGAAGTAAACCCTACATCATCAGCAATTACATGATTGTGGTTTCTTGTTTGTTTTAGTTCATACTTTTTGTACTTTCTGGATGATACGTTAGTATATCTGTTTTTGGATAAATAAATAACAACAATAATAATAATACATGAAAAGCGTCTTATTGATGAAAGTAATTATACTGTACGCTACATTGTATAGGTTTGAACCTTGTGAGAGGATCGTGGTAGAGTTGTCACCTTCATATTCTCCTCACTAAGAAACGTGATTATATGAACATGATAGTGATCGGTAACAACACACACATAACAAAACTAGGCAATCTAGTTGTACATTTCGACCATACACGCACGAATACATGTTATGGGCACACGTAGGCCCTACGATTGCGAGCGTCGACTTGCATGTATATTGCGGAGAGAAATGCAGAACCCCTCCTCTCTCGTCTTCGTGTTTGCCTTTATTTTAATTTTGAGAGAAAAATCTCATCAAGGCGCGTTTTTAAAGTTGAGATGAAAGAAAAACTCGTTCAGTGTTTTTATAACAATTTTATTAAACTTAATTAACGTGGAACGCCGATTCTCATAGCTTGAGTTTCTTTGCGTTGAGCATTTAACCATCACATTTCACTGAACTTGGCCAATAGCTTCGCGGTCCTATCCTAGACCTTATTGGCAATTTGAAATAGCGGAATTTCTTCTACCTTCTCATTTTAGACAGTGAGATCGGATCCAAGCACCTTGAAGTGGGATGAAGCCATTTTGAATCCTGACATCCACGCCTGCCTGAGATATCAGCTGTCGTTACATTTGTATTTGTTTGCGCACAACTATAATAGATACCCGCGTCGTAACAAGTACGTCAACCATTCACTCCGTACGCGTATACGCCTATATAAGCAGCCATAGTCTCTCAAGTCTTTCCGTCTGTACAACTGCGTGAATTATTCATACTGTTGTGGCGCAGTCACTCAGATACGATGTGTATCTTACTAACTCAATCCGATTTCAATTCCCCTTGTCGTTTTTCTTAAGATGTGTATTTCCTTTTCTTCCTTATACGTTAGCTCGCAATCTTGCAAACAGAAACATGTTTATTGTATGAGCAAATACGCTATAGAACTCTCGCCGAGCATTGCATTGCATGGAATTTAGAATTGGAGTGTTTTGTCCCATTTATACTGGAGGCCATTAAGTGGATAGGCAATACCACTGGTAGTGTGAATACTATTTCTTTACAATGCAAATATTTGGGTTTGTGTTGATCGAATTTTGAATCTGCGGTTTTCTATGCAGTGTAAACATTCTTGATAAATTGCTAGTTTTCCACACGATCATGATTGTAATAGGTGACCGTAAATTGTATTTACATTAATTTTCATTCTGTGGTGATGGTATAATGCATTGTATTCAAGTTGCAATATCTTGCCTACCAACATGATGGGCATGTGTGCATTGTCTTTACACATGACTGTACTTGCTTCGTCCAGGATCGGAAACCAGACACGATTCCACTCATTATAACTACCAACAAAAAGTAATTGTTCTCAAACATAATTTGAGTTTTTCCTGTGATCTGCCTGCACGCACATCTAATACATACACCCTGCCAATTGCGTAGTATACGTCACAATACTTATAGTGAGTTTAGCGATTGTTGTTTGTGAGCCAACCTCAAGGAGCAAATCCTTTTATTTATTGACTTATTTTCTAAATTAAAGAAATCGTGCATGTGAAGCAATTACTTGTATTATCCTTCACGTAAACCTATGTTTCATTAGGAATGAGATTAGTTAGATATTCTGTGTCTATCTTGTATGTACTGTCTGACATATAGAAAATATTACATCATGTGAAAATAATACTACATACATGTTTTTGTTATATCTACTAAGTAGAATCGATGAACAGAATATCATGATGATGATGATGATTATATTATTGGTATTCATTACTGGACGATGCATTAGTACGTAATAGTATGTTTACAAATGGTATAGAGTAAGCCATCCATGTACCTGCAATTGATTTTCCTATTGGTAAAACATAATTAATTAGTGACAATAATCACTTTGATGTCAGTAAAGCGATTAAATCATTTGATGTTTACCCCTCTCTCCGTGTGGGTGGAGAGCGGAGCTGCCCAGCGGGGTTGTGGTTCACGTTGATATACTTTCAAAATGTCAATGGAATGGAACTATGCGCTAATGATAGGCGTCTGTGAATACAGATGGAGACTATTTTATACACTGCGTTAGCCACTCCACCTTTCATTGATCTAACCCTGCACGTACACTTATAGTGGGTTCACACAAATGTTTAAGGATTTAAGGTTTATGATTCAAGATTCTGTTCTAAGAAACCAACGAATTTCTCTAACTGCTTTAGTAGGATGGCTACAATTGGCCGAATTTATAAAAGGTCACCTCTCAATGGCTGCTCTAAGAATTCCAGGTCTAAAGTTGAATCTTAGTCAACTTTGTTAAACCTTAAACACTGGCTCTTGAAACTAGCACTGGATGTGAACGCTAACTTAGCAAACCGCTACGCGTATGGATCATATACTACACCAACAATTGATCATGATTATTTATGTTTGCGATATTGACGCGGGAAAAATTCAAAATAAGCATTGTCGAGGCAAACTTTCTACATTGACAAAAAAGCGAAATCATTTTGAACTTTCGTTCTTTTTTTATTGTATTTAAAATATAAGTTTGGTATAGTTTCGGTTTTAGGTGTATACTCATACATACGCTGTAAAAATGGAATCGTGATGTTGAAATCATTGAGACGGGGGAAATAGACTGATGTTATTACAAATACTGAAATATCAGTCCTAGTAAAATTAATGTCTGGGTGAATACTTAATACTTATGCTTAATACTTCTTAATACTTAATTCTTACTACTTAATACTAAATACTTCTAAATACTGAAATATCAGTCCTCGTAAAATTAATGTCTGGCTATTGATGTCTAATGTCTAATGTAAAAGTAAAGCATTCATATAGATTTATTTCCGTTTTCCTGTATATCACAATGAGTGCAAACGTTTTGGGACAAGCTGGACTTGTCTCTCTGTACATTCAAGAGAGTTAGTGGAATAGCTACAATTCTTATCACAGGATTTCCTCTCTGAAAGTGTTAAAAAAAATGTGTGATCCTATATAAAGACGTTTATTTTGTCTCCTCTTTGTCGGCGTCTGATATGAAGTAGCAGGTCTTTTACTTGTCTTTCTGGTTGCTGCCTCGGACAATGGCCTCAAAATTGATGTGGGAGACGGGACGGAGATGACAAAAGTCGTGCCAACTTGGAGCAAACCCGTCAGCTGCAAACAACCCATTGTAGTTGATTAGATCCAGTTTTCAGAACAAAATAATAGCTGTCTTCGAGAACGTGCTCGCTATAGTTACAAGCTCATAACAATGGATCTATCAAAGTTGGAGATCCAATTAAAATGCAACGTCGCTTATTAGGCTGGCGTAGGTTATTTAGGCTGGTTAATGGATATCAATACGAAGATTAGGGTTCACATTTATTACACCCGCTTCGTGTTTATGAAAGGGCAGATACTTTTAAACATGAACCCGATTTTACCACAAGTCGACTCCCATTCAAAGCATTGATTTTACTTTTCACCAGGAGTTTATTTTCGCCTTCTTCTGCGTATTCGTTACTTCATTAATATGTATTAATAATGTAACACGTTTGCAATGAAAATAAGCCGCCTGTGTACCGTAATGGATTCTAAATAGTTAATGTTTTTTTAATGTAAAAGCATTTCAGAAAAGAAATTTAAGGGAACAGACCGTTCCCTTGAATTTTTTTCTGAAATGCTTTAAATGCGTTAAACAAATACAATTCTGAACGTAGTTACTAATCTGAGTACCAGCACATGAAGAAAAGCTATTGAGGAACCTATAGCAGGGATTCATACGGACAGTTGTTACTATTTTACCAGTGGCATCGGAGGTCGTTGGTTTAATTCCGACCTCTGCCTCTCCTGTCTGAGATATAACGAGAATTGTAGTACCTCCCCTCGCCCGACCAAACGACATTAGACGTTTTTCATTGCTGACGAAAAAAATGAGTTTTAAATAAAAATTGTGTGGAAAGCGCTTTTACAAAATGGGTATCATTGAATATTGTCAATATTTAAAATTCGTCGTCATTCCTATAACCATTTAAGTTTTGAATTCATAAACGTATTCTGTGTCTTATGCTAATGACATGCACAGATTCTACACTGTTATCAAGAACAAAAGTAGGCCTACACGTATTGATTGTGTATAACCGGGCATACTACCAACTTTGGTGTTTTGTTTCAATGCATTGTTTATTTGTACCTTGTAAACGAGGATTTTGCTCTTTTATTGGAATGCCAATCGGTTTCCTATATTTCGTTCCAAAAACAGTACAAACCAGTTAACTTGCTGAGGTCGGAAATGAAATTAGGTTTGGTTTACGTTTCTCTCAGTCACATGATTGTTCACAAGAACTATGAGCTTCCCTAATGTAGGGGAAATCTATGTGCATACGGATATTTGGCCTTGATCAATGATCAACTCTCATGAAACATATGCACATTCGGTAAAGTGTAATATCAATTACCAACTTCATTTAAATTTTCATTGATTTTTTCCAATACAAAAATACTGCAATTAACTTTTTACAAATTTGACCTAATTATACGAACTTTAATCTCAATCTAATAGAATTTCGAATTCCCTTCGAGGAATTTACATAGGCTTATAGTACACTTGACGTGTAATTTACATTTCCCCAGCAGCTGCCGCGAGGTTTGACGTAATTGCCATCAATTCATACCCTCATATTCCCGCACATCGCGCTTCTTCGTGGCTATATGTAAATTGATGTCTGTTTCTCTAAACTTGTAGGGATGGTTTCAATTTGGGTGATCTTTCTCCTCCCCTTACAAGTTGGAGGAACGTGAAACCGCGGCTTTTCGTCGGACAATGGTATTAGCGTACGGATGGTAGCTATACGACATACCCGCCCACCAATGAATCTGTGCCTGCTTTCACTGTAGCCTGTCGCCCTATTCTGTAACTTTCTATCCTATTTCCTGCAATGAATTCTGACTGAATTCGAACTTTTTCGATCAATACTATACATAACTTTCCACAAGTTTGAATTCAAGCAGAATTATTTTCAGGATATACAATAGTAGTATTTATTTATTGACCAAAATGAGCTTCCGCTCTTTAAAATGACAATGTAATAACGAAGTTAGAGAATAGGTCCCATGGCTGCGACCAGTAATCACTAAAACACTAGCCCCGGCCTTTAAGTTTTTATGATATATCCTAGAATGAATTATGTCTGAATGGGAACTATTACATTACATGTAACAAGTTCAAATTCAGGCAGATTTAATTTCAGAGTATACCATCACAAATTACATAATATGTCTCCAGCCAGGCACACGTAATATATGCATCGTGGATCGATCGGCACGGAGCCACATCAAACGATTGGGATCCTGCTTTGAGAGACATTTATGACAGTTTGTTTGGCACAACTTTCGGGCATTATGTGACCTAAGGAGAAGACCGGATGGAATTATGTCTTCCACATGATGTGGTCTAGCTGTGATATCATAGAGACTACATAAAAGCTATCTAATGCGAGGGATGTTATTCCAATCAGATCGAGCACAGTAAAATCATTCGTTCTATAACATGGCACCTTTTTTTACTCACTATGTAACCTAAGATTATAGGGTGATAATCTGTGATAACGCGACGTGTCTATACCTATCATCCCTAATATTATAACCAGTATGGAACCTTTTTTTACTCACTATGTAACCTAAGATTATAGGGTGATAATCTGTGATAACGCGACGTGTCTATACCTATCATCCCTAATATTATAACCAGTATGGAACCTTTTTTTACTCACTATGTAACCTAAGATTATAGGGTGATAATCTGTGATAACGCGACGTGTCTATACCTATCATCCCTAATATTATAACCAGTATGGAACCTTTTTTTACTCACTATGTAACCTAAGATTATAGGGGGATAATCTGTGATAACGCGACGTGTCTATACCTATCATCCCTAATATTATAACCAGTATGGAACCTTTTTTTACTCACTATGTAACCTAAGATTATAGGGTGATAATCTGTGATAACGCGACGTGTCTATACCTATCATCTCTAATATTATAACCAGTGTGGAACCTTTTTTTACTCACTATGTAACCTAAGATTATAGGGTGATAATCTGTGATAACGCGACGTGTCTATACCTATCATCCCTAATATTATAACCAGTGTGGAACCTTTTTTTACCCACTATGTAACCTAAGATTATAGGGTGATAATCTGTGATAACGCGACGTGTCTATACCTATCATCCCTAATATTATAACCAGTCTAAAAATAACTGAACCTATAAACTAACGAAATTGACTTACCTGACGTAACAATTAATAGGATATACCGAATTAAGTACGTTCAATTTGGTATCAATTTTAAATGCGAGTTAATAATAATAATCATTTCCATACATTTTAATTTATATTTTTTTGCACTTTACCTGCAATTTCTCGTCCTTCTGGTCCTCTGTGACTTTTTGCGTTTTTACTTTTATACTTTTCTATTTCCACCCCCATATTATGATATTGTGATATTTCGTCTTGTATTTGCTTTTCATTTTTATTCTTTCTACACAAACAAATTGTCACATTGTCCCTGTTTTCAGATATTGTGTATTTTCTGATGCGACTAATCAACATGTTCTCCGCTAGCGTACATACGTGTATGTATACAACTAGCCGCGTTGCGAATTATCCACAGCTTATAGTCTCCTGGTCGCTGCAGCTTATTTATCTTGCACCGTGAAAAGAATTTGAATGTTTAACACCTGCTACAAGAAGAGAATAAAATAAACCAATGTTCTTGTCCGTAACAGTTGAGTTTCTCGGCTCACTCATACTCATGATGACCTTGCGCTTGTACATTACATCTTGTCTTCAATTGAAGAGAATAGCTCGAGGTTTATGCACTCTTCATTCACTTTGTTGGCAAACTAACAGAAAAGTCGAAAACTAAAATTTAATTTAATCGTCAAAACGTAAAGTACTGCTCAGATTTCTTGACTGTGCGAATGCTTCATAGTTTGTATAAGGATGAGACTGGAGGGTAAATACATGCTTGCCAGGACAATGATAGTCGGTGTAGATGCGCTTGAGGGTAATGTCAATGTAAAGCGTAGACCAACAGTTGGTCTACATCACGCTAGACTAGACTAGACTATACATAGAGTTGTATACCTAGGAACGGACCATGCATGGCACAGGCGAGGTTGTAGAATTGCTGGTAAAACCTCAGATCATAGGACTGGGGTAAAACAGCACTCTGGATAATCATGCATGGCACAGGCGAGGTTGTAGAATTGCTGGTAAAGCCTCATATCATAGGACTGGGGTAAAACAGCACTCTGGATAATCATGCTCTTAGTCACTCAATACAACTTACATCTAAAAAGTTAAAAACATTGTCGACGACATTTGGCCGCACACTATATTAACTCCCGTTGAATCCCGATCTGTAGGATTTCGGCTATTTAAAATAACTCAAAACAAAAGACAAAATTGGAACATAATTTTGGTAACTGAATAAGATGTAGAGGTATTCATTGAATATATTAAATATCAGATTCGCCCTTCCCCTTCCTTTGTTGTTGTTTGCATAAATATAAGCAACTTGCAAACTGAATAAATGCTTTTAAAGCTAGTGTTAGAATATGAAGTACGAAGTGATGGTTGACAATACTTTATTATTAAGAATTACCCTATCCGCAGACTAGGTTTCCTTCTAGATACACACATATAATATAATTTATTACATTATATATTATTTATCTTTACTATCAAAGGTTCAGTTATCGTTCGTTTGTTGATTATTCTCTTATCGACGCGCCTGTTCGAACATCTTGACAAACACAGTATTCACACAAACACAGTATACACGCTTGTTCGTGTCCCTTCAAAAGTTATGACCAGCGTGATTCATTTGAGTAAATATTCCCATGGCAAGACATCATTTTACCCTTTTTTCGTAGATGCCACTAGAGGAGTTTATAAACATTAGCTATGTAAATAAACTGGTTCTGGGAAATTTAGGATCTTGTGACGCGATCGACTCGGCAAACGTTTCTTGTATGCATTGAACAAGTGAATGAAAAATATTATTTAAATATCGTGAAATGAGAAATTATTATGAAACGTGTATTGTGTTGACAGTTGTGTTTCATTGTTCAGTGAGATAATGACGAGAACGTGTACTGTTCGAGCAAAAACTTTTTGCTTGTTTAGGGCCGGCACTTCCCTCCTTGTTTACCATACATTACGCATAGTATCTACAGGAAAACTTATTAATTACGAAAAAACTTGTGTAACATGACCACATCCAAACTTTCCAGTTTACATACAAATGTGTGCGACATATTTACACTGAATCATGCCAGTTCAATTACAATCATGCTCATGAGGAACGAACATGTTATTCACAAATGTACGTACGCGATTGTTTTTTAAAATAACTGCTGCTTCGTGACACCACTCCCATGCAAACATGATATAAGAAGTTGGAGAACGACAGGAAACAGGTTGCCACTAAAGGTTATAAATATGTTTGTACACAGGTAATTGCGTGTTAGAATATTAACTATGTAAACAGCTACGTGTGTAGTCGTGTATACACCAGTGAATATTATAAAATAACACAGCGTGGTGTCAAGCTTCATATCCTTCAAGCGTTTCGTTCTCTATATACATTCTACAACACTAAGACATGAAAATATTCTGAGTTTGATTTTGAGAGGGGTTTCTTTTATTTCGGTAAGTCTCAATCTTGTGATTACAGTTGTTATATGTCATCGACCTGTAAATTGGTTTGAAACGGTTCTCCATTTCTTCCTCTTTTTCACCACGTGTAAACTCATTCCTAACCATTACAATTTACAAGCGTGTATTGATTATATTATGTTGCATGCATTCAAATTTTGTACTACCTCTAGTGTTATTCATTAACACTTGCCCTTCAATTCTATTCTCTAGTATTCTTTCGCGCCTCAAAATCTGCCCAACTTTGTATTTACCACCAACCAAGACAGTAGAAAACTTGATCGCCTTGAAGTAAATGTAATACGTAATTCAACAGGAATTGCGGTCTACCATATATTAGATACGTGATCTTGACATTAAAACAGCATTTCCTTGCCTTCCTTACAACTTCCGCATAATGTGTTTGTATATGCAACCTCTGATTACGTCACTGTACACTCCAAGACTAGGCTTGATAGTGATGTTGTGGGATTCGAACCCACGCTTGGTTGGATCTCGTCACTCATATGAGCAGAATCCTCATTCTAACGCAAACAGGTAATTCTATGTCTCCTTGTAGAACACCTGTTATTGTGCTATAGGGTATCCCAGTTCATGTTAACTGGACGGTTATTTATAATCGTAAATGTCCAAGGGCCGTTTATATGACTGAGGAAACCCATTTGGAAATTATTAAAATAGGATTGCCGATGATGGGAACGAACCCGTCTCCTTCCAAATGAGAGCTTCGCGTGCCACCACTCTGCCACATTTCTCGTATACATAATACTGTGCGTGAAGCGTGACGGAATGATAAGATTGCAAACACATCAGATCGGCCGGCGTCATCATTGAGTGCAATCAGAATCCGTTCAGTCTTTATTTAGTTATACGTACGTCGGCTTTAGTTGTCGGTAAGCTCATGCGATTGAATTCAAGAGGTTCCTCATCAGTGCGGGTTCGATTCCATCCACCGTTGTTTTCCCCATGGCGATGTCCCCGGCAGATGTACGTGGGTGTGCAACAATTGGATTCCTATTAAACATGACATAGCTCCACCGCGATCATGCTCGTTGTTGACCGTCGGATCAGCTGTCAGTCTAAACTAAATCAATGCTTACTCGCGCGTATCTGTGTACAACTTCGGGATGACAAAGTTACGTTGAAGAAGAACGTAGTAATGTGAAGGCTATTTATATACGCTAGACTACAAACATGAATGTACGGTTTCTAAAATAAGTATAGGCCTACATAAACAGAAAGCTTTTTGACACTGTGCCATTTATTATTTTGCTACTCTTGCTGACAAACACATATATAACGTGAAACAAGAGGTATGTGACAAACACATTCAATAAAAAACGTGGGTTAATAGTTAATACCCCAAAACACAAATTATCATAATGATATATAATACTGCCCTCGAGATGTAATCAACCCAATGTATTGATGTGCAAATAATAGTATTTCGACGATGCTAATGATAAATGATATACGGATGCATTCTATCGTCAGCAAGCACACGTGCAATGCTGTGAGTAAAATACACTATGATGTTGTAGGATGGTTAAAAAAAACACACACACAAAACAATTCACTGATGTGGGTAATAATAATAATAATGCGCCGGTTGCTCTTCTTATAGCTATAGATGATGAGTTGAGAATGAAGAACAATAAAACCCATGTCTTATGAGGAATTCCCTCATGTTTATTGATATCCATATTCCATATGTTTCGGGCATGTAGCCCCCCCAACCGTATGAGCCATCACAAACGAAATTTGGGAAACTAAATCGTAATTTTATCGTTGCCTACTGGCAGATTTGATGAAGTTTGTGATACTTTGTGGTGTGTGTGATAGTTTATGGGAAAGTACCTTATATTTTCGTGGTTTCACATTTTTTCCTAATCTATTTATAAATGGTACACACACATGCAGGTAGTCTTGACGAGTACGTAACCGACTCTTATTTGCAGCTATGCTATACATCTCTTTAACAACGGTGGCCTTGTACTTGTAAATCTGCTTCCACAACGGACGTCTTCAATCATACTTATAAGAATTGTCTATAGCACGTGTTCTATACTGTTACTATAGATAGTATATACTTTGTGGACTGATTTGATTCTTTTGTTTAGTTTGGGTACGCATAGCGCAAATTAAAATTGATATATACATTGGAAATGAAATATATATTATATATATATATAGTAAAGAAAATATTAAATTGGCATATACAAGAAATGTAACACAAGTGTGAAAAGGGAAGTAAAATAGCTCTACACGTTTTTGTCGAGTTGATAACGGCATACATTTTAAGAGACAACATTTTATATCGTAGTTTATATTTCCCATGTAAACTTTGTGTTGCGCATCGTTGCTTTTTTCGACTGGGTAAAGGTTCCCTTTGAGCATGTCGGAGGTACGATAGAGATAGGATAAGCAATTTAATTTACATTAATATAGAAGTTGGCTTCCTATAACCACAGCAGACCTTTCGCTGGCGGCTTAGTTCACGTTTGTCGTTGCCCTTCAGGCAGACTACTCTAATAAGAGTCCAATAATTTATTAAAAAGGTTGTTATATTCTTGGGCTTTCATTTCTAATAGCAAACACCAATTATTTTAAATTTTTATTCTGACTCTATGTCTGCATTAATTAAATTTGGATCGTTTTTCGGTTTGTTTACTTTTTTGATAGAAGACGACTGACTGATTGGATTGATATTTCGGTTTCTGATAGAAGACGCGCTTTTTCTATTCTTTTTTTTTCTTTTTTTTTCTTTTTTACTTTTACTTATTTTAGTGTAAGGACTAAACGTAAAAGTGATAAAATGCGATTCGTTAGTATAAAACTAATTATTCGTAATTTATTGGTATAAAGTTCAAATTCGTAGTTTTCCAGGCAAATATAATATCAGTAAAGTAGTTAGTGTTCAAACGTATTTAACGCACCCATGCAACATGTTCCTATTCGCCATGACCATCAAGTACAAGTACAACACTGGGCCGAATGCAGAGTCGATGTATGTGATTTGTTTATGATAGCTATGGAGTTTGCTCTTCTTATGGAAAATAGCATGTAATAAAAGTTAAAACAATTCCATAGCAACAAATCCTGTACTTAACTTAACACTTGACTGTGCATACGGCCCTGTTTCCTCGTTAGATCGTTTGACTTGTTTGTATAATTATGATCATAGCTTCCAAAACCCATTGTCATGGAAATCACTATGATGACTTTGCATGCATTGCAATAAATTACGTTATATAAACGGTTGCAGTGCGAAGGTAGAAATATTTTCGTTTCACCTTACCCTAAGTTGTATTATTGTCTTCTCCGCATACATTTACATCCTATTACTTTGACAGTTTGTTATAGTTATGGGTATTTGAAATAATGGGCCGAATCCAATTGGTTCGAGACGTATCATTATATCCAAATGAATGGACGTAGCCTATAATTTGTTTGGTGTCGTCATTTTGTATAGCGTAAACTGAGTGTGATACGTTGTGTTTATTCATCTTCTCTTTCTGTTACAGGGGCTTTGGAAAGCAGGGCTTTCAGTGCCAAGGTAAGCGTGAACTTCCGAATATTAATTAAGGATAAGTATCTCGACTCGCTCCAGTCTTTGGTCCCAGCCAAGGTTCTGCTCGGTTAATCGATATTCCTTCTTGGTTATAATCGAGTTTTGCTCAATTTATAGCTTTCCAATAGATTGGCTATTTTATCATACTCATCGTTTTTTGTCACTCTCTACCCGCACTTTAATCAACGACATTTAAAAACGTTGAATGTTCTTGTGCAAACGTTTTGGTTTTAGCTATTTGGTTTAAAATTGTATTTATAATATTTAATTAACCTACTTTTCCAATTCATTATTTTAATGTTAATAATATAAGATCACATCCATCCATAGGCCTAGATCTAAGATTGAAGCATGTATTCATTACGTTAATTCCTAAACACATGAACATGGTTCCCTTCCCTTTAAGAAGGCGGGAGAGTGTTATATATTAATTATTTAGGATATTATAGGATTGCCTTCAGTAAAATCACCTACAGATTACAAATACAGTGCTAATAGCTACCGCAATAGTCTCACCTTTAATGCTTCCAGTCCTAAACAAGGTAGAAGAAAATGCATCATATTCATATTTTGTGGAGAAAGGGACCTTGAGGGGAAAGGGGATGAAATGAAATTTGTAGCTAGCTTTTTCAATAATCTTACCATATGTTTGATTAATACAACTTTATTCAAATATTTTGTCAACCCCTGTCTAGTGTCTACCCCTGTCCAATGCACTCTCTTTTTAATTAAAACACCGATGTTTTATAATCCTTTTACCGATTTCCAATATTTCCCTACAGTCCTTCGAAACTGGTACGTAATCTACTTCTAATACCATTTACTAGGCTCAAGGCTAACATGCAGTCGTATCGACTTATACAGTTGCTCATGCATCATTGTACCACGTGGATGCGGCACATCTTCGAACTTCTATTTTTTGTTTATTATTATTATTATTATTATTATTATTATTATTATTATTATTATTATTATTATTATTATTATTGTTGTTATCATTATCTATCACGTTATTTTGTGTTGGTGGCATTTCTACAAGGCAAATTTCACGGCAGCTTCTGCCGTGCCGCAAAAGATGAAACAAACCTTAATATTTAATTTGTATGTTAATCTGTGGTTAATTTATTCTGCTTTATTCAAATTTCTGTTCTTTTCCGGACCATCCTAATGAAACCTAAAAACATCACCTCTAGCGGGCATTGCCCCCCCCCCCCCCCCCTCCACACACAAACTAATCCTTACTAAGTATACCACATCCTCTTCCATGGTATAAATGTAACCATTATCTTAACCACGGTATCTGTTTTTAACTGCAAATACTGGCAATACCGTCATCAGCCCTCAGAGACTCTGCGTATTTTGACAGCACAATTTTTGACGGTACTTTAGGCGAAAAATCGGTCGCTTTATCGGCTTTGAAATAGATCCTGACTGCGCGTGCACAGCATGATCGCTGATCGCTCTCAAAGGTCGGTCCAACTACTACAGGCGTGTTGATTAACGGTCGCCTGGTGGTTAGGCAACGTGTCTGACACCAAACATCAAAGACCTAATTACCGGGGGGCAGTGACAAGCAAGCGCCCCACGAGATTGCAAGGTAATTGATAGAAGAGCGATGCGAGACCGGTACGACTACATTGTCAGGCTATCCTCACTCTTACATAAACACTTGCATTGAATTGCATTCAACACGTGCATGTGCACATTCAATAAAAATACAATTTATTATAATTTTATTCCCATAATTTACAAATAAATATATCCATCACAAAACACACACACACAAAAAAAATATTGATGAACAAACGAAAAATATATATAAAGTGTACATAAAATCAAACTGAAAACGTAATGTGGGGAGCCCGCGTAAGGAAAACAATCCTTGTGGCTGGGCTGACAAGTCCACATGAAAAGTATGAGCATTAACAGACAGTCCGTGCACGAACACGCAGTAACACCTGATTTGTCCTGTTGTTATGATTGTTATTGCACGATCGACGGCAGCCCCCATAAACTCAATCAATTGTTCTATTACATTGTATGTACACTATAGTGACCGTCAACCATAGTTCATACGTTCCAATTTCCTAACTTGGGTATGTATTACTGACTTGGGCATGGATGACAACACATATGTCATTTTTATAAATAACCCGGCCAGGTAGACCTTCTCGGTTGCAGAAATATGATGCGTAAAATAACAAATTGAAAACAAAAATCTGACAAGTGAAGGTATACACAACAGTAATTTTTATTTATTGTGGTTTACCATACCCAGATCGGGTATGGAAGGCTACTGGAGGGCTGCTAGACCCTCTTCAGCCTACACAACAGTAATGGGTATTGGTGCTACATAGAGTTATATAATATGTGAGATGTATATGTTTGGGCTCGACATTTCGGCCAGATCTCCCTGGCCATTTTTGAGGTTTAACAGTAGAAAACACCATCTATAAAGCGAAAACCATCAAAGTCAATTTAAAAAAAAAAGGAACACTGCTACAGGATATAATAAATAGTTCAATTAATTAAGACGATGCAGTGTTGGATGTCGGCTAACGGGCAACGGGAGGTTCTTGTGGCTTCTTCCTCCGTCTATTATACCCGCTCAGCTATAATGGGGGGTCTACGCTGCGCTCACATGGAGAACACCTCGGAGTAACATGAAGACTACCAGGGGCATGTTTTCAGGTGGCTGGAAGACGTTTGGCTTCACCGCGAACATGTAAGGTGGCCTCTTTTCCATTTCCACGGCTTCTCGAACAATTCGCTATCTCTCATGGCCCAAACTGACACAGTAATCCACATACATCCTAAAACGATGCAAAGTTGTTTGTGTTTGCTTAAAATTTGATTATAATATCTGTAGATCGTGATGGTATGTAGCCCCGCATATAATTCTTAAATTTTGATGTTGAGTGTAATTTTAAAGATTTGGACAATTTCGATCTATTTTTATGTCGAACACACATAAATGAGTACGTTGAATCCTGGTATTATGGGATCATAGTCCGAAATGGCTATATGCACGACGGTAATGTGCTCAGACAGACATACATTTATACGACTTGGCTCCATTGTACCGTACTGTATGGCCCTTATACAACACTTCATCAAACTAGCACTAGAACCTTGCAAATCACGTTTTCCTCATGTTCAGTTAAATAAGCTATTTATATAGGTTATTTACGTTATTTCTTCACTAAGTCCGCGCAATTGTCTGAGCCATAATGGAATTACGGAACGTAGGTTCGAATACCACATAAGGCAAGAACTTTTTGGTCTTATATTCTATTTCTCAGATATCGTGTCGCAAACAGCAGAACTGAGTGAGTATTCACGTGCAGCAGCAGTAGATATAACTACAAACAACAACAACAACAACTATCACGTCATAATAATTGAATGTATGCATGCAATGCAACTATTTCCATCACACGTGTAAGCTTACACTGTATAATGTGGCACGTTCGAATTTCGTTTTTCGATAACATTACTGTCTCGCAATCAAAGTCGGATTGTATAAAGATTTACAAAATATCTTTGCGAATTGTTAGCGACTCCTTCTAAATAGTGAAAGAGTAGCCCACGTCAAGGGAAAAGTGAACGGAGCGGAAACGGACACATTTACATTTCGCATGTATTCACACATCCACTGCACTCGCACAAGGCATAACATGGCGTAACACGTTAGTACAGCAACGAGATTATCGGCTTACAGAGGAAACGTTCTTGTCTTACTATTCAGAATGCATGTTAGTGAATATAAATAACATATTGAGTTATTACCCCCCCCCCCCCATTGACAGATGTCATAGTTTTATCTGTGTCGCTCGCTGCTCGGCAGAAAACTGCTGCGTGCCAAAGGTTTCAAGTATAGTTCAAGTATAGTCTTCTAGTTCTGAGGTCCGAATTCACCAAACTTTTTAATCGGCCGATTTACTCACGGATTGATTACCATGGTTTCAACAAACATTACATACGTGATGCACCGTGGCTTCTACCGGGCGCCATTTTTTATCTCCGATTATCAGAAAATCGAGGGATTAGAGATTGGTGAAACTGGCCCTGAGATATACGTAGCTGGGTCAGTAATATAACGCTTGTTTTTTAATATGAATGTGATTATCAAAACAGTGCCTTGTTTGCAACGTTTTTGTTTTATTTTCTGTATATTAAGTTAACTCATTTTAAGTTTATAATGCAATTTGTTTTGTATGGTCGACTGAATCGTATCTTATGTACATTTGACCACGAGTTTTTTAAGCTCCGTATCCGGAACTACCTTGTTTTATCTTAAAATAGAAATGTTAAACTAAGCAACAGGTGTCCAATTCCAATAATGAAGCTTTTATACTCTAAACAAAATAAGAATGCGATTTGATTGATCGAGTTTAGTTAAACTATCGGTAAAATAAAATAAGAAAATGAATATCTAGCGCAACTTTTTTTTATTGTGTAGTGATGTGTAAGACTTGGTCGTGACACTAGATCAATTTCTAGAGTTGCGTCCTGTACCTGTATAGATACATACAGGACGCACTTTACATTCACACGTTACAAGCAGGGTGGGTTGTGTATTAAAACTACGAAAACGTGATGTTTTTTTTTTTGTGATATTCAAAGGACGCTATACAACATTACTAAAGTGAAAAGATATATGTAGGTTTGCAAGAAATACAGACTTTATGAAAAATATTACCAATATTGAAATCACTATCTATAGGATTGATATTTTAATGACTTGGGAATGAAGTAAATCCGAAATAACAACGGATCAGACGCGGTATGTATATTTTAAATGTTGGAAAACACCTCCCTTTTTGTTTTAAATTGTGTAGTTTCTAGAGATGAGAAAGTATGGAATTTCATAAGCACTAATGTTGTGTTTTCGTATGACATATCTAAAATTTTGCATCTTTTTCCTAAGTCCAAAACAGCTTAAAACGTTTTATTTTTGTTTGTTTTATATATTTTTGTATTATATATTTTTCACAAGCTTGAATGTTTAAAATTTGTGAAACTATTTATGAGAGACCAAGGCCCGGATGCATATAGACATCCCGCTATTAGGCATGGAGGATCAGGGATCCCCACATGTTAAGGACTTTGTTTTTCCTATTGAAAATAGCTATATTATAAAACAATTCCATGGCAACCAGATGGTTCCCTTATCTAGGGAACATCTCTGCAAAAAGTCTTTCCCACGACAACCACATGCGTTTGTGTAAGGAGTTTTATAAGCTTGTGCAAGGAGCTGCATCATTTGATAATAATACATGCATGCATCATAACACAAAGTGGGGATTATGTTGTACGTGTTGCATAATAATTGCACGTGCACACTCTTGCAAGGTCATTTTTGTTTATGGGCAATTCCTGTTTTCCGTCAACATAACAAACCGCACATTTTTAATATTATGAATTACAACTTTATTTTACCGTTCACACATTCCCGTGTGACTAATGCACCAATGGCAGGCCCACAATATACACACGTCATGTTAACGCTCGCTATTATTGTAGACTAATTGCTCCTAAACATCGATTGTTCTGGTTCGATAGCTCGAATTCAATTGTCGGCCCCCCTCCCGTTTTGCTGGTACATCACACTAATCGCTGTGCGTTTATTGCTGAATACAACATAGCAAGCCCTGATAATGGCTGTCAATCGGTTTTATTTGTGAATAAAATAAACAGTTGGGGATAGGTATAAGAATGAATTGGGGTCAAGTATTGTGCAAAGAAGGAAATATATAGGTGATTTTATTTTGTTCTACCAAGTTAGAGGCCATGCACCTACTTTCTGAAAAAAAAATATATTGTATGTTGCTGTTTATAAAATCATATAAGTAATTAGTAAAATTTCATGTATGCTTTCATTAAAGCGGGAAAAACAACAGACGAAATGGAGAAATTCAATCATCATTCATTCATTTTTTGGTTGAGTAGAAACAGAATACACATTTGGAACATGATAGCGTCACATGGCCTGGACTGAACAACCCAATGTACGCCTACTGGTGGTAATGCAGCTAATTCAAATCATCTTCAATCTGCTTAGCGTTTGTCCTACTCTCGACATGCAGATGGCCAACAACATATAGGTGCTCCATGCCAACTACGCTCATGCTGACGTCACGTCGGGATTTAACTGAGGAATGTGACCGTTTCATGGTCACGACACCCGGAAGAATGGGATAATATTCGTAACTTGAAACACCAACATAAAATCTCTCAGATAAATTTAGACTGTACACAATATTTTCAAAACTATCTCCACTAGAAACTAGAAGTCTATAATCTGTTATTTTATTAAGAAACAAACTGTAAAATTTTTAATTGATCCAGCTTTTTATAGTATAAATAGATCCATTCTTTGACTCGTGAAAGTATTGTCTTAAAAGTATATGTGTTTGTATAATTGAAGGGTTATTGTGGAAGGGATGAATGTTCAAATTAATAAAATATAGTGACATGCATATTTTTTGACATCATATTGTTTTTCTTTTCTTCAGTTTTCTTTTTTTGAGGGTACAATTTTATGATTCGGTAAAAAAGAATTTGTATTCCCTGTAAGCGCTAAGCATGTTCCTGTTACTGAACTGACGTTTTCTCAAAATGCCCGGAAGGGTTTATAAGATAATAAGGATGTAAAGTTTTGTAATTCTCTCTTTCTTATGTTAAGATGTAAAACAAGTGTACGGTTTGTTGTGGAAAATAAATAACTAACGGCCAATCTACACATTCAATTAAAATCCATAGATTCGTGGCGTTCTCTCCGCCATTTTATAGGTTCTGCTTAGTACACGTCAAGGGTAACTTAGCCTCATTATTCTCACCCGTTGTGTTTGGGGTTGAGTGAGGGAAACGTTTGACTTAAAATAGAATGTTAGTATTATTCGCATTCGCTGTTTCATCACCATGAACTAACCTGAAAGACCTAATAGTCTGCGTGCAGACGTATGTATTTAAAACCAAGAACTAAATACTAAATTGTTGTGTGGAAAATTAATAATCTGAATTTAAGAAATCGCAGTGCAGTGTTATGTTGAGACATCTATTCTTACGTCTTTGTTTTCCCGACGACTTCTGTAGAATAGTGGGTGATGTAATGGGCCATTTATCAAGGCAAGGTCATGCGAACTCAACGTTTGGAAACACAACTAAATTAAAGCGTTCTACTTTCGATTACGCCACGATACGATTTACAAAAACAATTAAATATACATGGACGAAAATAGATTTGTAAAATATAGGTTTCTTTCTATTTCTGTGGCGAATCAACCGATCGTGGCCATTTCGATTATGACATTGGCTTTAAAACGGTAGTTATCAAACGTTCCAACTACATTACGAATCAGTAAGTCTTCTCTTACGCCAAGCTTGCGTAATAAATGGAGTATGCAGCCAATTATGTTTCTGAATGGATGTCCTGTCACCCCTTCTAAGCAGGTAGTTGAGCATACGTCACTGGTCAGTTTATCTTGTTGTACACACACAAAGGAAGCCTGGCAACATGATCTCCACTTTGACCTGACAAGTTAATAAGACAATGACAAGAGCTGCAAGTTAATTCAGACGAAGGGTCTCGTAACAAAAGGACGAGTCTGCTAATTATGCCGAACAAACTAGTTAGCGCAACCGTGAGCGTTGCTGGGACGCTGGGACGCGCGCACGCCGCTAGAGTTTTGGAGGGGGGGCGAGGGGGCGCAAGCCCAGTACACCTTCTACATGAATGGGCAGGGAGAGTCGGGTGTTTGTAATCTCCAGCCGCTGGAAAAAATCATTTCTGCGTTATTTTTTCATCTTCAATACTACTTTAATATAGCTATCTCAGCAAAGGATCTTTTTGTGAAAGGCTATTTGATTCAGGGGTGGATGTAGATTGTAGGCTGTTTATAATGGAGGGGGGTGGGGTATTGGTGTGGCCGAACTAAGTAGTGGGGGGGATGTTATGAGCGCGAGGGTGAGAAAAACTGGGCTCAGGGCTGCCGCAGCCTCCGCGAGCCAAAGTGGCGAAACAAATTTCTCCATTGTGGTTATTTAGTAATTGCTCAAAGAAAACACTTTGAGGGATACAACTCTTGTATCTTACTTCCTACTCCTAGTATAGTTTGCATATAACACGTAATTTCACGTAATTTGAGGGATACAACTCTTGTATCTTACTTCCTACTCCTAGTATAGTTTGCATATAACACGTAATTTCTTTCGACTGCGCGTATGCATTATTTACTGTTATAGCTACGTGATTTTAAACTTCGTAACAACATATCTCCCCTACTTGGCGATTTTACAAGAAATATAATATCTATGCTTGTATTGTAATCATTAACATATCATGGCTAAAGAGAAAAATATTAGCAAAACTGCTTTGACTAAAATTAATTTTAAATATCACGGAATAGTGTCGAATGTGCTTAAAATTAATGCAATCTACACCTTAATTAAATCACTAACACGCTTCAATGCAGCCTGTTAGTAGTACTTGGAAACCCTATGAGTACATTTTGTCAATAGGTAACTTTATATAAAACATTTTAGTTATTTCGAATTAATTATTTAAAGTCGAACCGAAAATTTAAACAAAGCAGTGAAATTAATTAACTGTGTCAATAGCTACGTTCAAAGGCAAACGTTCGTGCCGTGTGTGTGGGTCTATTCATACCATGTAACATTGCATGTGTTCACAGCGAGTTCGGCATTCTTTTTGTCTTCATTAACCTCTCGTTTAAAACGAACCAATCACAATGCCGCTTGGTGGCCAGCTATCGTGACGCTTTTCCTGTGAATATGTACCGCTCTGGTATCAGCTCAACTTTATTTCATGTTGGGTTTAGTTTTTAATAATTACTTCAAAATGGTGTAGAATCAATTTAATATCAGTTGAGTTAGTTGAGTGATGAGACAAATTATGTATTAAAATGTTCTGAACATTTATATAGTGTATTTCACTTTTTTAATAATTGTAATTTCAAAATTGGAGCTAAAATATGACGAGTATAACATATTTTGAGACTGTATGTATAAATAGGATGTGTGTAATAAATAGTCAAAAGAATTGACATTATATTTTCAAATACAATGTGAGAAGTTGTCAGGGGTTTGATACTCATCATTCACGCATATAAGTTTCACTAAATGCGCATTCTGTATTCTACATAAAAGTAGCTGCTTGCGAAATACAACAGCTGCGTTTTTTCATTATGAGCAGTATTAGTGGAACTATGTTGACAAATTGAAATTGCTGATTTCCTTTAGAAGTTAGACGTTGTGGATTTTCCAATGTGTGTTTAACTTTTTCAATTTTCCTACAGCAGAATCGGTGCTTTCCCCGATTAATGTATAAACGAAGATTAAAGTTGATTCTATTGATTGATTTCGTCTAAGTCAAATACCCACCACGTCCCGACTCATTAACGCAGCGCAGTAAATGCAGCAGTAGGTTGAATATCATTGGCTAATCAGTATTCAGGGCGAAAGCAGGTCAAAAGTAATGGAAAATCGCAATTTCCGATTGTCATTTTCTTATAGAATACCAATATTCAATCCAGTTCTAAGTTCAAACTTTGACGGATCTTTTGCGTTGCAATTCGACCGTAGTTTTCTATACGTATATATTCCAGAATAATTCACTTTCATTATATTACAACTGATATTATCCTGAACCGTGTTACAATATATTGAGACCCGACGTCGAATACACGTGTTCTAGCAGCTATGCGGATGATTCACAATGCTGTGTTTTGAGTGTTGTGGCTAATGATATAGGCCCACTTGTTTGTGTGTGTATATATATAATATGCTGCAGGAGCAAAACAAAGGTGATGGTCAGTGGGAGGAACGAAATGGATAATTGGGAGGTAATATTACTAAATTATAAGCTATAGGAAGTTATAGAATGTTGCTACAAGGACAGCAAGATAACAACAGACAGAGGGAAGGATCGAACTTGTAATCACAAGATCAACGGAGCTAGTTGAATGGGTTATTTGAGTACTTGGATATCAGCAAGCTGTAATAAGACCAATTATGTTCAAATCGCGATATGGACAGAAAATAATGTGTTTGCATGATGCACGAAAACACATTTACATGTTGCCTATACACATAACAAGAATAATTACATACATCATTTATGGATGTTATGTTATTCGGTTTAGATAATTTTGTTATTATTGCGTACAAGACACCATTCTTACGTTTGACCACATTTTTCCCGCATTCTCTATGATAACGCTTTGAGATCATATTGACACAAGAAATATGGCAAATAACGTCAGCAGATTTAATAAAAACACTATTTCATACCAAATAGCAAAACTTACTGCATGGCTGCTGTTTATTTTTGTTGTACGTTGATATGCTA
The DNA here is from genome assembly GCA_945910005.1 of Isoperla grammatica. Classification (NCBI taxonomy): domain Eukaryota; kingdom Metazoa; phylum Arthropoda; class Insecta; order Plecoptera; family Perlodidae; genus Isoperla; species Isoperla grammatica. The sequence goes on along the minus strand of OX246737.1, from coordinate 32,908,144 downwards.
TTTTTATGGTGTGTATTCGCCTTGTTTTTATGATCGGATGATTTATGATCTGAGATTAAGTCGAGTCGGGGTATTCCTCGAGAAACGAGAACCAAACTGAATATGGACGATGTTCGGTCGACATATCTTGATAAATATACGAACATACATTGCACAATGCACAGGTTTTGAGCTCAACACACTTTTGTGGCTGCGACAGTAAATCCAAAATCCGTCACAATTTGCCAAGCCTGTGACTAACTCGATGGTCAGAGGGTGTGGGTGGCTGGGGGGCTGGGGGGAGGGAGGGGAATTGTGTAATATAACTAAAAAAAAAGATGTGTCATTTACTGTCAGTAAAGGCAATCATTTATTACACACAGTGACACTGGTAATCGAATCTAATTTATTGTCATGCCAAACGAATGTTCAACAAAATGCATCATCGGTGAGGCTCGAACCAGGATCTTCTGGTTTCCGGATGAATGAACCGAATGGTAAACCCACTAGTTACGTGAAACGCTCAAGTCACTTAATCTGTTAAATTATTCTTGACTGTTAGAAGTAGAGTATGTATTGTTGTTGTAGATTTCCCTTGACAGTCTTCATCATATGCCACTTGTATGTTTTCATTGGGAGTGATATGAGCATCAGTACCCAACATATATTGTCCGGATATATTTAAATCATACGTTTTATTAGTCACATGTCTAGCCAAGCTACATTAAGAACGGGCATGAATAAATATTAAAGTTCAAGTTGTATGAGAATTATCAATTTACTTGGTTTGGATCTACATATATTTTGTATGTGTAGTTTATAGGCTACATCGGGACTGGTTATCTTGCTTGAATTAGGCAGTCGGCACATTAATTTACTTCCCTTCTTAAATGTAACTCGATTCAGTCAAGTGTAACCAATTACTGCGTTGATCTGTAGGAATTTGTATGTAATCAATTTAGTTAATCTAGGATTAAAGCGTCGGCCTTGCGTGCGAGTTTTTCAATAACGCGCTAAACCGCCTTGTATGCCTATAATAACAGCACATTATCTTTAATGGGCGTATACCTATATCTATAATCCCAATTCAATATGATTGATTAACACCAACAACTATATAATCGAGAGACCGCCGATAACATTGAATAACCCAAGGAATGTAACAATCTGAAGCAGTATTTGTATACTCATATTTATTACTCGTAATATATTAGCCAGCAACTAAGTTATAATTTTAAATCAAGATATTCTGATAACATACTGCATAATTATTTAGTAGAATAGAATCATTGCACCATATCTTCAATGCACTGAATGTTAGCTGTGTTGGTGTAGTACGATCGAAGCTCAGTGTTCGCACAAGTCTTGTTTCATAACGCGATATAGAAAACATTATACAATGTATATAGTGTCATGAAAAACAGAACTGTAGGTACAGAAAAAGTAAATAATTATCAGATGTATTTTCCATGTTGGGTTATAATTTTGCAAATTTTATAAAATACCTTTTATTTTTATCTACTTCAATAATATTGTTATTTGCTGACATTATTCACCACGTTAAGCGTCGTTGCTAAAATATCAGACGTTAAGTGTAAATATTATCGCCAAAAAACTAACCTCCAACGAAATATTAGTGCAGTACACATTGATTGAGCTGCATGCTAATGAGTTGCCATGTAGTTAGTGTATAGAACCGCTCTTATTAGATTAAATAGGTAGACCGGCCCTTCTAAGGATCAATATTCTCGTGACCAATCATAACTACGTAGGAGCTACTCTCGACTAGCATAGAAACATCTCTGCGTTGACGTGATAGCAGGTGTGGATCAGATCCAACACACTCTGGACCGCTACAGGTTTAGATTGCAATTTCAACTTTAAAAGTTCTAAAAGTTTTTACTGATATGAACATTTTCCCCTTTTGTGTAATTTTGTGTATAGTTCTTGTCATCATGAAATGAAATGTAATATATTGTTATTTACGTTGTATGGGTTATTGCAACCCTTATTGCAGGGCGAACAGTTTGATATCAGTTCCCACTGTAACCACCACGCATCCACCCTTTAAGTGGCTGCAACACGAAACGCTTGGTCATTACACTGGAATACGTATGATTTTAGAGAAGGTATTTACCGCACGAGTAGAACCTTTAAGAAATTTCAGTAAATACGATCAACCAAATTTAAAAATAGCAAATTATTAAATTGCTTATTTATTTCTAGCTAACGATTGATTATTTATGTATGGATATCTCGAACTTTTGCAACAATAAAATAAATCTCGCATGCAATGAATAACATAGGTGGTACCAAGCATGTATGCATGCTGTTCGCAATTGGTTATACCTATACCCACGCCAAAGTCAGCACGCGCTCGTCATTTCAAGACCTAAAGTTTGGACGTAGATTGGACCATATTGCCTGTTAGTTGAGACTCGTGAGATCTACTAGATTGCTTAAAATGTGCGCACACACAAACTTGCAAGTTTTATACTAGCTATTTTGTGAAAAACAAACCACATTTATGAAACTATACTGCGTAGGAATTTTCGTAAAGCTACATATACCGTTGGGCGTTGACAATCTGAACGCAGGTTTACCAACCACAAACTATACCTCACGTAAACATAACAAACCCTCATGACATCCCCTTCCCTTTCCTCGGACGTAAGGCAGCAAGCGCGAGTTGTTTTAAGTATATTTTGATTTGCTCACCGCATACTTTTATTCATTGATAATTATTTATTATAATGTTGAATAATATATTTCCAGACTTCAAGAATTTTGTAATGCCATCCGAGCACTTAGAAGCTAACAAAACATTACTCACTTTTTTCTGGGTTTCACCAAAGAAATCATTTTACATTCGTGTGGTTCGCTGTCATTTTTATTTCAGTTAATGCAGGAATGCGATTTGACGATATTAGGTTTAGGTATACGGACGGACCATCACTCCTTGTCATATGCGGGACTATCCACGTCCCTTACACCGTAAGGATCGAGCGAATGCACCCTTAACGTATGACCTAGCACGGGCGGCTTGAATATTTTTAATGCAAATTAAACGACGGGCTATAACTTTTGTTGGATTAGATTTTGGACCAGTGCTACTGATGTTAGTTCTTTGGAGCCTTTGATGAATGCTGACGAGCTACTGCATGACATTACACTTCAGGCAAGCTATTAATGCAGGCCCGTAAAAAGTAAAAAACGCATGTTAGCCTTATGTAGAATAACGTGTATCTGCCGACTCAATTATAGCTTAATTAAGTATGTATTCGCAGATACTTTTTTGTTGAGTACACTTTTCAGCCACCGACTGATTACAAACTAAATTAAATTGATAAATCGTATGAGCCTCGACTAGATTTATTTGTGTGGAAATAAATTATTTAAATGTGGCAATTAGTAGCGATCGTTATTTACTGAATTACAATATAAATCGCCTGTGTTATTCCATGTTTTATCGTTTACAAAACACTGTACAAACTGTAATAATAGCTATTGTTATTCTTGCTGCCATGGCAGGCAACATTACCTTTCGTGCAGATAATGTAAAAAACCCCGTATATCTCGCGTATCAACACAACAACAAACACACCTGTATAATTCTCATTACTCGTATCATATCATTAAATGTATTGTGTTGCTATTGTTGTTGTTGTTGTGAGTGGGCGTTGTATGCACGTATTAATTTTGTTTCATTTGCTTTCAAATGGCTGTTATTATAAAAACTAACATGAAAGCATTAACAATGCGTTAATAATGTATTTGTGTGTTGGTTTGTGTCACAGTTGAGCTATTTCGAGCTATTATGTTTAATGGGCTTTACACGAGGGTCCTCAGAACCTGTGCGCACACCGAAATGCTGCAACAAATAACACTTGTCTGGGTGTGGATGCAAAGTGACCCAGGGTCCGTGGTTAATTAGCACACTCAGGGTTACAAGCTGCTTTGTAAATGTGGGACCAGACCATTGGCCGCCAAGTGTTTTCCCTTTCAAAATTGTCGTGCATTTATTTATTTATTTATGTTCCTCGCATGATATGAGTATGACCCGTGTTTCTGACGCCCGCGTTTTGTTTTCCCCTTCGTTCCGCGAGTTGAGTCGACGCTGTTATTTATTGTGTGAGTCAGGGGAATGTTCAGGTTATTGTCACCTTCATTAATCATCGCCTCCACTTTGTTTGCAGACTTTGAATTGAAACCGAGTCTAGTGTCTAAGGTTTTCAACACGCTACGTACAGGTGTCGTTGGTACCTCTGTGACCGTGTTGGCATATCATTGATATATGATGGTGTAGAATGCTTGGATTGTGAGGGTTCTCTCAATAACTGGGCCTAAAGTAAATTAACCTTGTCATTATTCAGTGCAAAGTGTAAAATATCATGTTTGATAAAATTAATGAAACGCGGTGGAAGTTGAAGGGGTTTGAAGTTTCTGCTCTGATTTAATTTCATTAAATATTACATCTAAATAACGTGGTTCAAAGTTTAATCATGCACATGATCATCGACTTGGGTGTTGAAAAATTATTGTTGAACACATCAATTTCCTCTAAATTTCCCATGGATTCGTCGAGCTCTTCGCTCCTCTAGCGGCGATTTAGTGGATCTTGAATGGGTCACAATTTACAATATAATTGATATTTTACCACATAATTACGAAAAGAACTAATTTTCAGAATTGATTGCAGATCGGAAAATGAATAATAACGGTATATATCTTTGATTGGTACATACTCGCATATTCATTCGTTATTTGTTGAGAACAAACAAAAGTACAAATTTAAGAACGGCTTGTTCGTGTCAACTCAGCGTTATACAAGCGATAGAACGATAGAGCGATAAAACTACCCCCAATCGTGCATAGACTGCAGCAGAGCGACGTGTCATTAATGGCTCTGCTATAAAAGTTAGTTACGCTGTGTAGTTTAGCATCCCTAAATGTAAGAAGATTTTACTATCGCCGTGTGTGTGTGTACCTCGAAATAACTGAACCTCTCGTTTGACAGCACCTTTAAATAATCGTGTGAAGACATCTGGGTGCGCGAAGTATAAAAACAACATTGCATAATGCATATATCGAACTTTCCAAAAACGTTATTAATTGTGGGTGGAAATATCACGACTACTTTCTTTTATGTATGTCAGTGTTAGTGCTTTTATTTTTAGTATTGTGCACAATATCCAGGCAAGCTTATCCTCCTAAAATATACAATCACATATGGTGTTCTTCAATAGCTGTACTATATTTGCTATGTTTTACGCATATGAACTTCATGAGGTATTTATGCGTATATTCCTTCGTTTTCTACAGCAGGTCTACAAAGTAAACCTCCCTGCAATTTTGTCAGTCTTCTCTTATTCTTGGTACAGCTTTATGAACGATATAAATCAAAAGTAAAAATTGTGTTGTATTATAATTATACGTGTGTCCACGTCCCATCCTATATAGTATATACCCATCACTACTTCTGTCAGTCTATGCTTCAAAACTGTTGCAAGAAACAAGAAATGTCAACCGAAGGAGAGTTGTTTACTCTTTGTTATGAATTGGAATGAATTACTTTGTTTCAATACAAATGTAATGTTTCTTTTCAAACAAACATGCTTAATTTTTAAAGTATGTTTCACAAATACATTACAAATGTTAAAACTATGTAGTTTTCTTTTATTACTTGTTTTATTCGAGTAGTTTAAGTGATCTCCTATTTATAGGTTATAAAGAACTTCCATTCCTCCTTTTTCGTATTACCTATGCTATGTTGATTCTGTAGTGTTCTGTATAATATGATTTTTAAAAACACTATATATCATCATATTCATAAGCAATCTTATTTTTACGTGTATGGATTGTAGAGCATCGGTACTGAAATGAAGGCAAGAACAGAAACCTTCTTTATCCTTACTTGTATTATGTATTGTACATTTTGCCTGTTAGAAATTTTAAATTCTCAATCCAATGAATGGATTACTAAATCACTTTCGTAACGATCAGCACCCATATTTGGATAACATTTGTGTCCTTGCAAAAGAGCTGTGAGGGTAAGGAAGGTTTCCGTCTACCCTTGATTTGTTCTTGATCTTGTTATTATATACCACACAGACACTAAAGTTGGGCCAGGCTTGAGATGTCGTGTCGGGTCCATTGTTCCTCCACAATCGTTGTTGTTCAGAAGCGTCTCAAACAAAGGGTCGATGAGACACAACGGATCACGTTTGTCAACCCTGGCCTGAGTCTAGAGGGTTGACGACAAGACAACCCTCGTCACGCTCCCCTGTTATAACGATGATGTGGTGTCTGTTCCAGTGTGCAGCTTCGTGGTTCACAAGAGGTGTCATGAGTACGTCTCGTTCACCTGTCCCGGCGCAGACAAGGGGGCTGACTCGGACGTAAGTCTTGTTCGTCAATACTAATCAGGGTGTACGCGTGGGCGAGGCGACGCCCAACCTTGCGCATGCATTAGTCTATTTATAGGACACGGCTCTAGGTATTTGAGGAGCTAGCGAGGCGTAACAGTTTAGCTGCGTGCGGTTCTTGCGTGTCTCAATGGGTGTCAGACAATCCCACCTTCTAATGTAACCTCATAAATAACGCAATTAATTTTAGTAGGGTGGATGGAAAAGATACGTCCGAAGGGAATTGAATTGGCCAGCGCGCTATATTTACCACGTTGGTTGTAGCAAATATTTTGTAAACGTGTTTACATGTCAGTGCGCATTGAAACAAGTACCAACTCATATGCGTGTCGTGTCGCAACAAGGAGGGTATAGGGTGTTTACTGGTGTTGTGGCCCCGGAGATGACAGTTAAATGGCAATGTTAATTGGAACTGAAAGTAAAGAGTCGCCCGTGAAATATAGCTGACAAACGCAGCGGTATTGATGGTGCCGCCTCCTAATCGTTAACACAGCCCACTACAGCAGAGATGTGCTAAATACCGAGGCGCGCTGCTCTTTAAGAAAGGCAGCGGTTTACATCGAATCAAATATAAGCTGGAAGCTGAAATTGTTTTGGCCTTGTCGGTCATTAGTGTCCGACCGTTCTCAAGGCTGAATTCAACTCCATAATTCTTCTAGTATATTGAAGCTAATTGTTAAAAACGTTTCCTATCTCTTAACTGAAAAATTATGAATGTCGTTTCTTTGCCAAGTAAAACTGGTAAAACACATCACTGGCTCGTGAGCTGGGTGGGTGACGCGCAAACACTCGTTATTATAGTCGGGCAGGTGAATTAGCTCTAAGGCCAGCAAGGTTTTGGGTAATTAGTTATATTGTGCAAGGTACTTGAGCGTGTCGTGCTCTGGCAGCAACTGAGACATTCCATGCGATGCGACCTTACTCTTGTGGTAGTGTTTGGGGCTCACATTGAAAGGTGTGTACTTTATAGTAAACGTCAAGTTGTTATAAAGATAACGATCTACGATGGTATGCCCTTGAAACGTGTATTCATTATATTGTTTAAATGATGAAACCTGTATCCTACAAAGGGAAAACGATTATCAAAATATATTCATATTTAAAAATCTTAGACTAGATATTTGCAACGTTAAAAGCGTTTTTGCAAGGAACCTTGTATATTTCAGCGTTTACTAAATTTTCCGTGTAATCGTTTTCTAAAAAGAACTGTGAAGTTGTAGACTTGCAATTCTAAGGGGGATCTAGCCGAGCATTAGTGACGAAGAGTTATCAGGAGAAGATATGTTGTTTTATATTTAATGCTGCCAACTCGTGTTCTTACATACTTCCAGCTTGTTTGTTTCGAATCTGATATTTTTCATTTTGTTTGCCACCATGGTTGGCTTGAGTTCTATAAACATGACACTGTAGGGGCGCAACATGACGTGGCAACATCAGACTTTTTATAATAATCATTCAATAGTTCATATTTTAAATGAAATAAACTGGTCACTTTGCCATTTCTTAGCTACAAGATGAATGCTGGGATTGAGTCATACTAACAGCTCTCGGACATTCCTTTTTAACTATTCCAAATACCGCATAGGCCCCTACCTAGTTATAGTCACCTGAAGGGAGGCATATTAGCTGTTCCTGAGCAGGTTTCGTACGAAAAATTATCATTTATTAATAAAAACAAATGTAGTAATAAAGATACCCCAAACAACAAAATACCTATGGATAAGCTATAAAAAAAGGAGAGTGCAAAACATTACAAATAAAAAAAAAAAAATGAATAAAGCCGGCTTATATGGAAGTTTTGAAAATGTTTATCTGATCGTTAGTCGACTCTCACAGCAAACACACTATATACAACGCCAGAATGCAGGTTTAAGAACGTGACCTAATATAGTACCAAGAAATTACCTTTCCAACCTAACACATTCAAAATTAATATATTGATCGAACATACTCGGCATTTACACAACAGAATTTTATGATCACACGATAAAACAAAGCATATTTTCAAAACAGAATGTTGATGCGATTTATAGTTTACGAGTTACAAGTTTTAGTACACAATCCCATAAAATCTCAAATTGATGCCAACAAGCTATTATTAGTATACCGAGGGGGGGGGGGGGGGGGTTATGTACGTAAACAAAATGAAAAATAAAAACGTCCCATTAACGCATAACATCCCGTAAAGTTGTGTTAGTTTCACAAAAGTTTTGTTAAGAGTAATTTAAATCGATAGGGGTGGGCCTGCGGAATATTTTGCTACGAACTTGGCATGCTTGCCTTGTTAAATGTGCTCATATTCAGACCCCCATGCAACGCCAAATACACACATGTCGCACTATACAGTGATGGAATTAACAGTCAGCTAAGTCAGACAGTTGGCCGACCTCTTTTGGTAAATACTAACTAATTAGGTCACATGTATAAATGAAAATGTAGAAAATTCGTACCTTGCCAGATGTTTACCAGATACCCTGCAGTCACGACGAAGACGGTATGAATATTAACCGGCATGGTAGGTAGTGCATAATTAATTAAACACATATTATACCCTGAGAAGAATTTACTCACGGGGTCTGTTTTCTTATTCCCCCCCCCCCCCCCCCCCCTCCCCTCACACTGACTGAGCTAATTGTATCAAACAACGTGTGTGTTAGTAGGCCTATTCTGGGATGGGGGGATATTACAGGATATTGTAGGATGCGTATTACAGTGAACACTAGTTTGTGTGCTGATCTCCTGTGTTATGTGGATAATTGGGGAAGGCCCATGAAGCGTTATATTTGCTGACTGAGGTAAATCAATATCGTCAGTATTGCCGGTGGCGGGAGTCAAACCCTCACCCCTCGAATGAATATTGTATGCAATCTCTTGAGCCAGTGACCAGACCACACTGATCCACCTGTAGAACGGCACTAGCAAGTAGTTTTCATTGTGTTCACACCCCATGTATACATATGAATCATTCCTATGCCATGTCTAACACCCATCTTGTCATCACTACTGTACAGTACGCGAGTAGCTAATTCACGTTCACAGTTAAGACCTTAAGTGAGCGTGCGTGACAAGAAGCATTATTTCACACACATGCGTTAATTAAAATAAAGATTCCGTATGTTCCAATATTTCATTTCCACGTCCAATCAATAAAGCCGATCTCTATCCTTAATTGATAATTGCCGTAGAACAAGACGATCGATCAAACATGATCTAAATAGTTTACTATTTGGTAATGTCAATCGCATTAATAGTTGTATTCTTGATACATATAGGCGTAATCGAGAAGTGCTTTTATTAGTATCGATTTGGAATTATCAACTTTTTCGTAACTTCGATTATAAATGGTATTTTGATTTGTTAAAAAAGCTTTAGAATGTGTGTAAACTGTCAAAAATGAAAATCAAGATATGTCACCCTCTAGAGTAGACAATTCAGTGATATTTCTTATGTATGTTTCGTTGTTCCAATCAATATTTGCGTTGCCTAAATGTTCTTAATTAACTTTAGTAATGTGATGTTGCAACACATCTTTCACACATAATGATGAACATTTGCAAAAAGGAAACATTCATAAGAAAAAGCACTTAATTCTCCAGCCAAAGAATGACGTAATTTTATTATCTTTTGTGACAATTTTAAAACATTTAAAGCATTTTTTACATATCGAAATCAGGGCCCGGATTCACAAGAGGTCCTAAGTCTTATTTTGGTCTTATCTCTAAGACCGGCCTAACTTTGAACATCTTGTAAAACCAGACCCAAGTCACATGAAAAGTTACTGATTCCTTGTAAAACCAGACCCAAGTCACATGAAAAGTTACTGATTCCTGGTGAGAACAAGGGCACAATGAGCATTCCAATCATATGTTTTAAAATCCGTTCTAAGATATTTTCCTGGTTTTATAAGAGGTTGAAAGTTAGGCCGGTCTTAAAGATAAGACCAAAAAAAGACTTAGGACCTCTTGTGAATCCGGGCCCAGGGCCCGGTGTTCCGCAGGCTAGGTAAACAAAACTGGGTATGTGGTGGAGAACCACCGAGCTGGACTAAAGAAACAGTAAAAGGCTCCCGGTAAGGTAACAAGATATCCATAGTGAGGTGTTTACTCACTAAATGGCCGCGGGAAGTTGACTAGTGGGGTGTCAACATTGCTCCATCACATGGACCAGAAAGCTTATTGATTTGCTATCATTTCTCTCGTGCGCTATAGATCTACGGATATTCACTGACATACAGAAGTCAGTTCCGCCGTATTTCGCAGTAAAGAAATTGATAAGTGATAACGTACTTGTATGAGTAGAAACCAGATATTCGAAGTCTTACCCCTGTTGGGAATGTAATTCTTGCCGTGCGGGTACCATGATTGCTGGACCACTCTACCAGGGTAATTTAAAATAATTGTTGTCGAAGTTGGAATCTATGAGTAAAAGTGGTTCGCGTAATCCACGTTCGTAACACCGTAGTTTTGTATTATTCCCAACAACGTCGTACAAAATGGTATTTTATTGTACGGATTGATGTCATCGAATATTGATTTATTTATAGTTCACAATAATTGCCGTCATTGCTAATCGTTGTTAATGTTAGTCTCGTCACGTTGTGAGTTAGCATATAAGCTGTGCTATCATAGAACTCATTAGCGGTACGTTTTCGTTTTCCTATTTTTATTATTATTTTTTATTCAGTCCTATACAAAATAGGCATTTCAGATTTCAGTCTACGTATTTTGGCCATATTAACTCGACTACCTGTATTTTAAAATGTGAAATGTGAAAACGTAATGCTTCTCGTTTATTGAGTAATAATCTTTTCTGTAACAGTGATATTATCACAAATAATATTCTTCTAAACGAATCTCTCCAGAAATCGTTTATTTTACACGTCGGGGGTTCGAGTTACAACGCAGTTTTAATAATGCACTCCAAACTCTAGTTTTCTTTCATTTAAATCGCGATTTTTCTCTCTCCCATCTAAATAAACGTTTACTTTTACTAACTAAAAAGAAAAAAGAAAAAAAACTACGATGTTTGTGGAATCAGTTAAGAGTAGCATGCCCCTCAAATCCCAGCATGTTGACCGCGCAGTGACTGGATCTTTGACACAACTCATAATGATATCGCGAACTGTAAATCGTACGGTCGCTTTGCACCCACTTGTCGCATTAAGCACCTTCATTCATTACGTCGTTATGGCGGCAGTTCATTCCAACAAGCAGTTCAGCACACACAGTGAAGTTTCGAAATGAAGCGTTCGATGCTCATATCTTCATTTTATGTGTCATTTATGGCTGTGTGGGTTCTATCTTGGTTTGCAGAACAAACAAGACAGCCTAGGAGAATAATTATTATTACAAAATGTTTGATTCATTTAAGTTGAGAGGTGAATTGAGCACGTAGTGAACACCCTGCACATGCGCGTATGACCCTGAGCTGAGTGGCCGTACAGAGTTAGCACGTTGTGCATAAGTCTCTACGACTTCGATATCCTGTTTTTCATTGGAGATGCTAAATTATAGCACTTATAAATTAAAGCTCATAGTTGGTGTACAACAACAACGCCCATGTTCTTGCAGCGTTGTATACTTCACTTGCAGTTATATACCGCGCTGTAGCTGTCTTACGATGGAAATATATACCCTCGTATGCGGTTTTATTTAGGATAGTAATTTCACTTCAATAAATGCTAACAAGAATTCAGTCAAACTTTGTTTCTATTTATTTGTATTCTTCTTCCCGAAAATCTATCGCTGATCTTCATTATTTTCTCTCCCTCCTCCTCCCCCCCCCCCCCCCCCCCCCCCCCCCCCGTTGTTACAGCTAAATCTTGGATTTGAACGCGGGAGTGCACAAACGGTTTTAGTCAGATTTTCATTACGAACACTATATGGTTAGAAGTTGCTATGGACAAGAAAGTCCCAAAGCAACATGCGCCTTATATTTTACTCAGCCTTCATAAATATCAAACTGTACGATTCTGTTCCGTCTAGACTCGCTAATAACTACCACGATATATATTCACAGTGTACGGTGTAGGCCACTCCTTGTGAACATTTAGACACGATTTTGTATAAGTTTGTTCATTGTTAAAATTTGTTTATATAATATTATTATTATTATTACTATACTTTGATATTGTTCCGATGGCAGTATTTTTTGCATCAAAACACATCTCTGTTTTAGTCTACAAACATGCTTCTAACATTGTTGGTTGCATGGCCAATGACTCATTTCGAACTACTGTTCTAAGATGTGACAACACATAAACCAGTCCTTACCCGCACATTTATTCAAGTGGAGATTTGACGTGCGTTTTTCCTTCCATGTTATACTAACGGGCGACTAATGGATTTACACCCGAGGATTTGTCTTAAGGGGTTGCAAAAAGTGGCACACCCATTTAGAGGGTGGCATGGGGCCTAATTACCAGTGTGCAAAACCGGCAGTTTGACACTACGATAGATGTTGCGTTGAGTGTTCACTCCGCGTCTTCGATAAACAACAGATTTTTTAATATATTTATGTCTATCGCAAAACAAAACGCAAGTATACCTTGCCAAAGAGTGACAAAAACACATTTGAGTTGGTACAATGTCATTTATTTTTAGGGGTGTATAATTCGGTGCGTAATTTTCGGTCTATTTCGAAAGACGATAAATAGGCCTCGAAATAGAATCGATTCAAAACATTTTTATCAATTGTCGATTCATCGGTATTTTCTATGGAAAGTGAAAAATCTGATATCGTTTTATTGTCATTATTGTTGTGATACTCTCGAGGTATCTCACTCAGTTGTCTGCTTCGTTCACGCTGCCTCTCGCCAGCGAGCGTACTTCAAGTATGTCGTCCTAATGCAAATACTTTGCCATAAAACCTGCATTTAGTATTTACATAAATGGGCTGAATATCAATCGACCGGAGGATACATGACGAATCATTGATAATAATCTTTTGCTATTGAGTCGTTTGTACATCGATTTGCCATCGATAATCTATAATCGTTTGACACCCATTGTCTTTATAAAGATTGCGTACAGCCTCGCCAGCTGAAAATTCTAAAACCATTGAAAAGTTGCGCGAGGGGAGTATAGTCAATGGTCACTTACATATTGACGTTACTTCGTCAATTGTTGATATTTTTACAAAAGTACTGTCGTACTTGACAGAAATCGTGAGCCAGGAGTTGACATTTTAAGAGCGTTAAAGATTTTTATGAGTTATAGAAACGTAATATTATTTACTGTTAAATGTGACTAATATAATTTCTTTCTCTTAAAATATGTGCACTTAATAGTGTTGTATTAAATTATTTTATTCTATGTTCAGACACTTCGTTTATGTTTAATCTTAAGTAACTATAACATTACTAATGAGTGAACAATAATAACAATATTTATTATTAATCCACTAAATGTTTCTCGTGTATTTAACAATAATTAATGTGTGTGGTATTATTATAAGATTTCAGTGCGAGAGAAATTTTTCCAGATGTTTTTCCCTCGTAGTGATCTACAATCTGTATTTCCTAAGCGTCGTAATTGCTTGTGGGAACTAATTCTCCATGTACGTCAAGGTTGCATGATGCAACGTAAGTTTTGCGTTCAGAGAACATAGGACAATACGTCATACAATAGTTTTTTACAAATTTTGTTATAGTGCTATTTTGGTCTAATGCTATTTTGGTGAGCATTGATATTCTTGTGTTTTTGCCCTGTAGTTACTTAAAATGCATTAGATTAGGGACTTAGTTTTCATCTGGGAGACATGGGTCTTAGTTATTGTTGCAACTGAATGTACGCCCGTGTGACGTGTATGCTGTATTCTGTTGACTTACAACTGGCAGATGATTCCTTGAAAGCGATTGTTTTAATTGCCATAATCCCGGGCAATAGTGGGAATAAGAGTATTGTAAATCGTCCTTGTCAGATCTCGATATTTGAATTTATTAGTTAAATATTGTTTACGTATTGTTGTTAGACAAATAAAAAGTAGCAAATTCAAATTATATTGAAATCAATGAAAGATAAATGTTGGCAGTTTTTAAAATGATATTTGAGAATGTGTATTAATCGGGTATATAATAATAAAATATAGTGAACGTAATTAATGTCGGCATGGACCCTGGCTTAAAATTGTGAAGGGTAATTGTTTAAATATATTATGTGGGTGTCGTATTAATGTACTAAAATGATCCCGGGATTGTATTTGGGAGGTGTGGTTCTGTATTGAGAAGGGCTAAAGCTATGGAATGCATTGCTTGAATATGTTTACATTTGCCTTGGAGTGTAACATCCTGTGTCAGTATTGAGAAGGGCTACACCTAGAGTATATGGGGATGTTACGTAACTAATTGCCTTAAATGTGTCAAAATGGTCCCGGGATTTTATTTGGGAGATGTGGCTCTAGGCCTATATTGAGAAGGTCTAAAGCTATGGGGATGCAATTGCCTTAAATGTGTCAAAATTGTCCCGGGATTGTATTTGGGAGGTGTGGCTCTATATTGAGAAGGGCCAAAGCTATGGGGATGCAATTGCCTTAAATGTTTGTCCCGGGATTTTATTTGGGAGATGTGGCTCTATATTGAGAAGGGCTAAAGCTATGGGGATGCAATTGCCTTAAATGTATCAAAATTGTCCCGGGATTGTATTTGGGAGGTGTGGCTCTATATTTAAAAGGGCCAAAGCTATGGGGATGCAATTGCCTGCATGTGTTAAAATAGTCCCAGGATTGTATTTGAGAGGTGTGGTTCTGTATTGAGAAGTGCTGCAGCTGTAAGTATGTTATTGCCTTGGACGTGTTCAAATGTTCCCGAGGTACTGTATGTGGGAGGTGTAGCTCGGTACTGAGAAGGGCTACACCAATGGGGATGCACGGTCCGATATGTGTATTGTGCAGGACTCTCGGACCACCCACCGATTCAAGGTGCACACCTACAGCAGTCCGACCTTCTGCGATCACTGCGGGTCTCTCCTGTACGGCGTTCTCCATCAGGGTATGCAGTGCGAAGGTGGGTCCTGGTGGTCTGGGCATGAAGTCAATCGCTTGCTTGTGTACGTGTGTGTCTCTCTAACTATCTGTATTCTCTCTAACACCTCTGCTTGCTAGTTGGAGCTCTGCCTGTTTGTTACACCCAGAGAAGAGAGTACGACCAGAAATGCATCAATCCCTTTAGTCGAAAAGGGCGTCGAAGGTCGCACACCTTGGAACACGAGTGACGTGGCATTGCTCCGTAAACACCTTGTACAAGTTATGCAGTTCTTCGTCTGTTAGTTTCAAAAGTGTTCACATCCAATTTCACGTTTCGGATGAAGAAAATCAGTTTATCCAGAACGAATTCGATCACTAGTTCTTTTTAAAAGAGTCCCGGGAAAATGAATGCAGAGCGGATCAATCTTGTTTAAGGTAACGAGCTATACGGCTGACGATTCACACATTTCCGTATTACTTTCCCGATTGTATTATTTATCACTTTGCTTCCTTCGGCGTCGACCGTCGTAATGCTGCAAAACTCTTTCCTCCGCGGAGCCTTCCGACAAGATCACGTGCGTTACATTAGATCACCTCTCAAAGAAATGTTTCTATTCTGACGCTCGTTGGGGGGGGGGGGGTCGTGGAGCATCTTCTCCAGGTATGTCGAACACGTTCCTCGTCTTAAAAAACTCAAAAAGCCACCCAACCTGGGCTGCCAATTTAGACCACGCGTGCTGTGTGCTGCAAGCTACTAAACTCCACCGAGAATGACTAAGTGAACTACCTGCCACGCGAATCATAATTTATAAAATAGTGCATTGTCAGTGAAGAGGTTATTTGTATGCCGGTAGTGGGTGGCGATACGAGGAGATGAATTACCCCTCGTGGGTTTATGACATCCATAACGTGCCCAGCTTTGAACCTGACGTATAAAAAATCGCACCAAAGTCTTAACTACCGCATCTAAATGCCCGACTGCCTATTATTCAATCTGCCAGTCCTTATTACTAAGCAGCATATGTTAGTACCGTCAAGAAAACAGCCTAGCAAAAAAAATAAACAACTTTTAGTATCTTTACTGAAATTGCTGCGTAAAGGTGTTAAACGGGCAATAGAAGTGAGGTTTATTACTCTCTGCTGAGTCCATCGCTATCGCTCAGTTGCCTTAGCACGTTTAAACGTACAGTACTTATACTTATAGAGTACTCTGCAAATATCTAAATGCAATTATCGGTATGCAAAGAGACGTGATGATACATCCAATCTGGGTTAATGTTTGTGCAAACCATCTTATTTTACGGTCACTTTGGTTCGGTACAGTTTGCACTGCAATCTGAGCTTAAGTCACGTTAGATCACCTCAATTAAATGTAGCTGCGGAAATGATGCGCATTGGAACGTGTTCTCGTTGTGTCAGCTTTGCTCCGAGGAAACTGTTTAATGCACTCGTTATTAAAGCAACTACAGCAAACTCTGTTATTTGCGCTTCAACGGGGAAGCGCTCTACGTAACTTCGTGTTAGATGAAGTAACATTCGCTTTACCCGCGTCAAACGTAGGAAATTAAACCAATCGTCAGTTGATTGGAGTTAAACGCTTTTAGACGCAACAAATTGCACACTGAATGTGTTGCCAACGAAAACAGTAAAAGAAAAGGTTTCGAGAATCCATCTCACAATCCCTTCCGAGCCGGTTCTTACAGCTCAAACAATTGATTTTGTACAGTCAGGCAGGACACTCAAGTAAAAGACAAGAGGATCGCCCTAAAAAAGCAAAACTCTCCTCGTGTGTTGATGTTTCGTCCCTTTAAGGTTTTAAAACAGCAACGGTCCCACGACAAGTCCCTGATAAACGCCCGTGTTGCAATGCCCGCCGAAGAACGGTTCCAAGGTGGCGATGTTCGACGCTCTCGCGACTCGCTAAGCGTGCCTGCACAAGATCAGTGTATAATTGTGTGCGTGTGTGTCGTGTTTTATCTGCACAACAGGCGGAGGTGGCGATGCACAAGTTCGAGGTATTCTCGTACCTTACGCCTACTTTCTGCGACCACTGTGGCTCCATGCTGCACGGCATCACGCACCAGGGTCTCAAGTGCACAGGTTCGTTACCCCCTCTCCCAACCCCCCCGTCAACCCTTACACAAACAACACTAAACCGTCACGTTGGTTGGAGGGCTAACGCAGTAGGATATTGGTCCATGTACCCTTGTCCCCCGTGGCGAAGTAGTACATCAGTGCGCCACCAGATGGCGATCAACGCTACCTGGTGGTGCATTATTGTACTTACTCGTCCGAGCAAGGGCGTGGAAACAGTCCTTGTCGTTGCTCTGCACAACGTAGTAGTGTAAACTCTATGCATTATATCTATATTAAAGAAGTGTTATACAATCACACATCCCAAAATAAAATCCATATTGGAAAAAGACAAGCATAATTAAATGATTAAATCTGTATGATAAATTATTGAATAATTACACAACTACAATGTGCGCACAAGGTGACCAACTAAACAGCTCAAAACACTGAGAGGTATATCGAGGGTTAGACATGGACTAAACGTACGTACGCGACACGGCCGAGCCAACCAGACACTGGCGACACGAGCGACGCTTCTGATTGGCTCGGACCCGACGCGTGCGCTCGCGTCGCGTCACGTGTTCTCAACGCGAGCACGCGGACGATCTTCCACGTGACCCATTTGTGATGCCAATATTCCAAATACGTGATTTATTATTTATACGCGTGGCTTCTGCAGGCGCTTGCATTCGCGTTTTAGCGGCGTGTTGATGTCCCGATACCTCCCTGGAGTAAACCCTAGGGAAGACCCTGATACATGCCACACTAAACGACGCACACCTACCCAGAGTGCAATTCACGCATAGTCCGCTTGGTTGACTCCTAATGCAATATTGCATCTGCCGATATGAATTCGTAATTTTGTCTACGCCGTCATGTGTGGAAAGATTGGGAGTTCTAGGGATGGTTTATTTTATACTAAGTGCATGGTTAGAATTGAATTATATCGTGTGTGGAAACTCGTGAAATATTTCAGGCGGAATAGACAGTATTGGGGATCAAACGTACAGTCCTCGACACAGAATCCCGTTAACGCTCGCATCGCGGGTCTTCAAGTTTAATCGAATCTCGTATCTATAGCAGCAAGCTTTCCAAATTCGATTTAAAACCAATTGCGTATACATTCAACACACGCGTTATTCACGCCGCCCCGTACTCCCGTTTGTGTTCTATACGCGAGATAAACGAAGCAAATCGACTGTGATAATATATCTTTCGCGTTCACACATTTGACCTATAAAATTAGATGGGTTGGCACTTTGGCATGCACAACTCCCGTATCCCGTGCCAATGATAACACACCGTGCTTTATTGTTTGTAAGGAATCGTGCGTTCCGTACGCGCACCGCGGTGGGACTTAGTTTATTGTTAACAAATTGACACGATTAACTATTCAACAGCTGCTTTATTCGACTTCTATTCTTGTCCATCCACGCGAGATGTCTACGTTAATAATACTATCGTGTAGAAGATTACAAAATGTTCACAAACTATTTTCGCGTTGCAGCCATTATAAACAAATCCGATTTATGTTTCGCACTTAGGAAAATAAACTTATTTATGCAAACAAACGATGTGAATAGAACTGATATTTGATGTACACAGTACATGGGCTCATGATGGTTTAGACCCCCCGTACAATGAGGGCTATAGATAAGATCGGATGGGCTGTAACAGTTTCTCTAGACATAATCAATCAGTGTGTTTTCTCATGATGAATGAATGAATGAATAAATGAATGAATACTTGTCGTGTGTTTGCGTTAGGTCAGTAACCACGTGGCAAGCAACAGAAAATGGGGATGGTGATTTTTACATCACGGCAACAAACGCGCCCCAGCTGCGGCGTTTTATTGATATCTTAAGAATGCTTCAAGATATCAATAAACAACTTAAATTTGGGAAGTTAGACTCCACTTTACCCATGGCTATAAGTATGGGTCCGAAGGCGCGCTAGTTAAGGATTCATATTATTATCATTTAATAATAGGGACGTGAATTATTATGATAATCGTACTGGTAGCGTGACTTTGTAAATTTGCGCTCTAGTATCGTGGAGGGCTCAAACCAATCATATTAAAACAGGTAATACCATCCCCTCCCTCCCACGTAATCAATTACCATATTGCTTACTTTTTGTAATCCCACATTGGTGTATGGATGGATGGATCAATATCAATGTTCAGTATGTGCAATGAGTTCAGCATGGCTCAATAACTCTTTTAATCTAGCCAATCGTTGTTTACTACCATTCGAATAGTATTTTCTATTGAAGTCCTTTTGACCATGATAAATAAATATAGTAGGCATATTAACATACAGCTTCGTTTGGAATTGTGGATACACATTTTACTCAAATGACCCCTTGAATAACGTATCAACCGTTTGACTATCCTTCAATCTCATTTGTATAATTTACTTGAAATCGTGTGTGGAGCATCGCATTTCTTGTTACCCTATTTGAGAGCTAATCCAAAAGTTGATTACCGTTGCGCTACCTCTCTGTGCATTAATGTGGTTCTTTCTATACATAACTTAGTTCAAAGATAATATCATTCTGTTCGTCTGTCCTCAATTTTACGTTGTCTAACCAACCGTTGCATTCTTATTTCCTTTGTCGTACAGCTCGGCTCATGAGCTCAGCTCTCAGAAAGTCCTTCTCTCAGCATCTGGATGCGGATTTAACGATTTCACTAATTACGTTTGAAAAATCCTTACGGGTGCCACAGCGTTTTCAATTTGAAAACTGGAAAAGTGTTCAATTACTTTGCCAAGCAATCTCAAGCCCGACATTACGGTCGCCGTACCAAACAGACGTTCGCTTAATATCCTCACCCCATTCTCTACAGAATCAAACGCGAACAATATATTGTTCGTTTCGTGTAAGTTTCAAGACTCGAACAGCTGTTTGTCGAAACTTTTGTGTGCGTTCTTCTGTACGGCGGGTGTCATGAATCACCTCATTTCTCCCTAGGCAACAACGTCTTCGTTCTCACTAGTAACTAAATATAGAACTATTAGCTCGCCCATCAAACACTCTAGTCGCACGTATAAATATTCGTTCCGCCAATGATGGCTCGGCAGCCTTGAGCAACGGCCTCGAGGCGCGTAGGGGATCCCCTGATGTCTCGGTTCTCCATCAGACATTTGTCATTACTGAATAATGGAGCCACAGTCACGTTAAGACAAATCCCCTCGTGAGAAGCTCTTCTCTTCTTCTTCTCCTACTTCTTCTTCTTCTTCTTCTTTCCCAACGACGACGACGTCGCTCTCATTTGCGATTCTAGTCAATAGCGACTCCGGAGTGCGCATGGACATGAATCTTTGATAATGCGCGTAATGAGGGCTTACGTTGTACCGAGACTCTTGCAAGGGGCTTATCGACAATGCCTTCCAGTCGTCGAGTCGAGTGGAAATGGCGTGCCCTTTATACCTTCACGAATCTGCGGGGTTTCTTCTTTTTTTCAATTGATGAAGTTTCCAGAAGGAAAATTACGATTTCTGTTTTTTTCTAACTAAAATTCAATTCACTATGTACATCAGTTGGTTTGTATGTACTATGTAGTATTATTTCCTAAAATGTTGTAAAGTGAATTACTGACATCATTTCGTGCATCACACTATAAATAGTAATTGATACTTTTTAAACGCACATGCAGTTTCAGACAAATTATGTGTTTTTTTGTAAATATACTTAGGATACAATTGCCTGCTGTATATAACAATGTGCAGATCGCGTCGGATTCTTATTCAGGTAGAATTATATCTACTGTAGACGCATTAAAATAAAAGCCAGAAGGTATTGCGTTAAAACTCAACCGCCATCAGTAAAAATCATTTGAAGTGGTTGTTGGTGAAAATATAGTGGCGGTTTTAGTAAATTTTGTGTTATAAAGACGACATTCGACCTAAGTACATAGCTATTTTTGTGCTTATATTCGACAGACTAACTCGGTTTTGCTTCTCCGTCGTTCGTACTAAAGCGTTGAGGCCTTCGGTTTAGTGCATGGACGTAATTCCTCTGACTTGACAACGAGGTCCGACCAAGTGAGACTGTTTTTCAGCCGCCCTCTAATGAAAACCAAGTGATTGAGTTTCCTGCTCCAATAAAGACAGAAAGTGTGTTTTCACAAGCCTCAAACCCCACTGATTGTGTTGAAACGCCTCCAACTACAGATTGCGATCCCTCTTTGTCGTAGTGAAATGTTTTCCAAGCGGCTCGTGCAGTTTTGGCCGAGAAACTTCGAGACCACAGCAAAGACATTATTATGCAGTCAAGAAAGTAATGAAATTCATCTTGTACGCATATTACATTCCGTCCATGTCTCGCTGCAGATATAAGACTTCGGAACATCAGCAGCTTACAAGACGTAAGGTAATCTCCTGATTACCTCTGCTTGAAGGTAGCTAAGCTCGGTGTACGGGAGAGGTTGAAACGTGCTCATCAGTAAGCACTCGTTTCACTAATTTGCATCGACACCGTCCTTGTGCATGGGACGCGCCCGATCGATTAATGGAGTCGAACCCGGGTCACTTTTAACATGTCAAGTCCGTGACTGAAATCTACTCGATTGTCGTAGTAAGCGTAATCTCGCTTGGCCCGTAAAGATTGTCAACCGTGATCTCTTGCTCCGAACTCGAATAGGGTTCTATCCCGGTTTGTCAGTGACCGAATTGTTTCAATCGTGGATCTAGAATCTTATGGAGATTGATGTTGGCTTCAAATACATTCGAATAAGAAATCCGAGCTCGAATCCCGTTAGAGTGACTTGTCTTGTAGACCTTCTACGAATAAACAAACCTTTTTAGTATTGCAAGCTCATATTATGCGTCCTCTTCAGGTGAGGAAGAAAGCTTGTTCGATATTTCTATAGGAATGTATCATCACTGCAATGGTTGTTTGACAATACCAAATAATTTCATGGGCTTTATGACTGGGAGTTATCTTTTGTCGGAATATCCGTTTGGGGGCATTGAATCTTCGCCCTCCCAAATCAATGTTCATAACACGACGCCAAAACGTCTGGTGTTTTTTGTGAGCCTCTGTTTTATCCAGGATTGCAACGGCTCATCGTCTCGTCGTTCTATCAATATCACTTCATGGATAAACTCAGTCACCTTGCTGTGGACCTGATTCAAACTTGTTTCAGTAGTTCTTTGACTTATCTATACTCACTACCTGCATTCAAATTCTCTGTAACTTTACAGAGATCACAAGATACTCTGCTTGCTTCAAAACACATTCAATCATTACCCATTAGTGTACTTCATTTTTGTGTGCTAACGATATCCCCAAAAGATAACTTTCGTGTCTTGAGGTTTTAAACATTCAACGATTTGTCCTTTCTATTCTTGCCGTTTGTCTTTATACAACTGACATGAGAGAACCGATAGATTTCGTGATCTTGTAATCCAAGCAATAAATTCTAGCCATACACTCGTCATGATATACGATGGTCCGAATCATCATCAATAAAATTCTACCAGTTACTTATTTTATTACCGTGTAACTTCATTCGCCGTTGTTGAATTGAATAGCTCTCCATGTTTTCCGCACGGGAAAACTATCTACTGAATTGTTGGTGATCGTTTCGTTTCCATCAATTTGAATTCTACCTTGTGGAAGACATTTTCCTGCCGCAGCTTGGGGAGCGAATATGATGTGTAAAGATTTTCTTGGCAACGTTTCTACCCAACATCGTATCAACCCGCTGTGAGTGAGAGCGAGTTGTTTACAAGTGTGTACTAATCTTCTACGGGTTTGTCTTCAACTATTTACATAAAAATACCTTCGACGAGCTCTGGTACACTGGAAGAAGGGTTTTTTTGATACGTCACGTGTCGTGAGGTGGTCGCTCAATGTTTTTCCGACGATCTAAATTTATTATAAAAAAAACACAACCATCGGCTTGATCTTCGAAATTCACATCGCCATTTTTAAATGTCTAGCTTTGTTCGCCCCGCCAGTCGTATACGTAAATAAAAATTCTCTTTGACGACGGGAGCACGTAAAAGATGAAACGTGCATCGAAGGTTATACAAAGGGAATCCCCCATTTCGCTTCGTTATGATCTCACAATCATTTTGTATCTATGGACGCTAGACAGCCGGAGAAAAATATGTAACAATTCTCGAACCGTTTGATTCAGTTTTGTTCCGTTGTCCACGTACGATAATGTTGGTGGGATTAGATCTCGCGATGAAAGGAAATCTCCCATTTACAGCGGGATTATTATAGAGATCGTCTCTTTCAAGCTGAAGTTACTGCTTTTTAGTGAAAGGATTGCAACGGCCTTTTGATTGTTGCTCAGCGACACATGATAGCAATGATGGTAAGTGCCTCCCATCTACGTACAAGAAGATGGACGGACGCGAGGCCGTATGAGAGACAGACAGACAGAATGTAAGCAAGGCAGGTAGCCGGGCTGCCTCTCGCTCGCTCGTTGAAAGTATTGATCATGTGGTCCAGAGAGAGAGAGACTCTCACAGTCTCAGTCAAAGCGCGCGCTCACACTTACAGTCACTGACATTACAGTACCGTCTCACATTCCTCTCGCAGTCACTGACATTACAGTACCGTCTCACATTCCTCTCACAGTCTCTGACATTACAGTACCGTCTCACATTCCTCTCGCAGTCTCTGACATAACAGTACCGTCTCACATTCCTCTCGCAGTCACTGACATTACAGTACCGTATCACATTCCTCTCGCAGTCTCTGATATTACAGTACCGTCTCACATTCCTCTCGCAGTCTCTGACATTTCAGTACCGTCTCACATTCCTCTCGCAGTCTCTGACATTACAGTACCGTCTCACATTCCTCTCGCAGTCACTGACATTACAGTACCGTCTCACATTCCTCTCGCAGTCTCTGACATTACAGTACCGTATCACATTCCTCTCGCAGTCTCTGACATTACAGTACCGTATCACATTCCTCTCGCAGTCTCTGACATTACAGTACCGTCTCACATTCCTCTCGCAGTCTCTGACATTACAGTACCGTCTCACATTCCTCTCGCAGTCTCTGACATTACAGTACCGTCTGACATCTCACTCCTCTCGCAGTCACTGACATTACAGTACCGTCCTACATCTCACATTCCTCTCGCAGTCTCTGACATTACTGTACCGTCTCACATTCCTCTCGCAGTCTCTGACATTACAGTACCGTCTCACATTCCTCTCGCAGTCTCTGACATTACAGTACCGTCTCACATTCCTCTCGCAGTCTCTGACATTACAGTACCGTCTGACATCTCACTCCTCTCGCAGTCACTGACATTACAGTACCGTCCTACATCTCACATTCCTCTCGCAGTCTCTGACATTACTGTACCGTCTCACATTCCTCTCGCAGTCTCTGACATTACAGTACCGTCTCACATTCCTCTCGCAGTCTCTGACATTACAGTACCGTCTCACATTCCTCTCGCAGTCTCTGACATTACAGTACCGTCTCACATTCCTCTCGCAGTCTCTGACATTACAGTACCGTCTCACATTCCTCTCGCAGTCCCTGACATTACAGTACCTTCTAACATCTCACATTCATCTCACAGTCTCAGTCAAAGCGCGCGCTCACACTCGCAGTCTCTGACATTACAGTACCGTCTGACATCTCACCTTCCTCTCGCAGTCTCTGACGTTACAGTACCGTCTGGCATCTCACATTCCCCTCGCAGTCACTGACATTACAGTACCTTCTAACATCTCACATTCCTCTCACAGTCTCAGTCAAAGCGCGCGCTCACACTTGCAGTCACTGACATTACAGTACCGTCTCACATTCCTCTCGCAGTCTCTGTCATTACAGTACCATCCGGCATCTCACATTCCTCTCGCAGTCTCTGACATTACTGTACCGTCTCACATTCCTCTCGCAGTCTCTGGCATTACAGTACCGTCCGACATCTCACATTCCCCTCGCAGTCACTGACATTACAGTACCGTCTCACATACCTCTCGCAGTCTCTGACATTACAGTACCGTCTGACATCTCACATTCCCCTCGCAGTCACTGACATTACAGTACCGTCTCACATACCTCTCGCAGTCACTGACATCACAGTACCGTCTAACATTCCTTTCGCAGTCTCTGACATCACAGTACCGTCTCACATTCCTCTCGCAGTCTCTGACATTACAGTAACGTCTGACATCTCACTCCTCTCACAGTCTCTGACATTACAGTACCGTCTCACATTCCTCTCGCAGTCACTGACATTACAGTACCGTCTCACATTCCTCTCGTAGTCTCTGACATATTACAGTACCGTCTCACATTCCTCTCGTAGTCTCTGCCATTACAGTACCGTCTTACATTACAGTACCGTCTCACATTCCTCTCGCAGTCACTGACATTACAGTACCGTCTCACATTCCTCTCGCAGTCACTGACATTACAGTACCGTCTCACATTCCTCTCGCAGTCACTGACATTACAGTACCGTCTCACATTCCTCTCGCAGTCTCTGACATTACAGTACCGTCTGACATCTCACTCCTCTCACAGTCTCTGACATAACATTGACACTACGACCCTACAGTATTACTCTACTGTCTGACATTACACTGACACGATAGCTCTCGCACCCCTTCCCAACCAGCATTAAATGTAGCTGTAACTACTCTTCAAATCACACCTGATACATTTCCACTACATATCCCCACAAACATACTCACAAGCTTACATTGCACATGTAACAAGTATTTCAATCAATCAGGCTTGGAAATCACACAAACATTCATATACTCTCGTCGCACATGCAGCCTTTGAGGCTGACTACACTTACTGGTATGACAAGTTCCCACAACACCACACCACTCTCTCATGTTACATGTAGAAATAGAATGATTACAAGTGCTTACAGTCACATCGTAATAAGTCGCCAGTTATTTGATTAACATAGCCAAAAATGTGTTTTACCACTCTTTGAACTTATACATAACATAAGACATTATCAGATTCTCATCTCTGGCATTATACATAATATTGATACAAGTTCACCTCGATACATAGCTGTTAGAATTCACCATGTGCACACGTCACACCATGGTAACCTGTGACAATAAACTAAAACTTGTTTTACCTCCATTTACCCGTCCACACAAGTCTCAAGTCTTCACACTATAACAACCTATTACAGGAAACCTGATTCACCCATTTCACACTTGTTTCACGTACATTTACCCGTCCACGCAAGTCCACACACTTCACATTATAGTACCTAATGGCGGGTTTATATAACTTACTAGTGATTAAGGATTAGCGACTAAGAGCGCGTTCATAAAACTGACTAGCCGAAACAGGCTTCTCTCATTGGCCGACAGTGGGAATACTGCGTGCTGATTGGCCGTGACTAAGGACTTGACCAAGGAGTTGACATATTTTCAACTTCTTAGTCAAGTCAAGACAAACCTTAGTCACAGCCAATCGGAGAGCAGTATTCTCAATCGTAGCCAATGAAAGAAGCTCGTGGCTTAGTGACGGGCTCGCTTAGTCGCTAATCGTTAGTCACTAGTCAGTTATGTAAACCCGCCATAACAGGAACATAAATTAACTTGCCCTCATTTCACATTTAACCTCCGTTTACCCGTCCTCACAAGCTGCAAATTGGTGTTACAATACTGACTGGCATGCCCTCACTTCACAGCTCTCACTATAGTATGACCTGCTACAGGTCACGCATGACGTCACCTCCAAACACGTCCTCACATGCTCAGTCCTTATATTCCACAGCCACTGTTGACAAGCGGCGGCTGCAACTGCAAGCCCAGTGGCAAGTGAGGCCTGAGCCAGGACCGCAGACGAGTTGTTAGCTCATATTATTGCACAGCCACTGTTGACAAGCGGCGGCTGCAACTGCAAGCCCAGTGACTGTGAGGCCTAAACCAGGACCGCAGACGAGTTGTTAGCTCATATTCCACAGCCACTGTTGACAAGCGGTGGCTGCAACTGCAAGCCCAGTGGCAAGTGAGGCCTGAACCAGGACCGCAGACGAGTTGTTAGCTCATATTGCACAGCCACTGTTGACAAGCGGCGGCTGCAACTGCAAGCCCAGTGACTGTGAGGCCTAAACCAGGACCGCAGACGAGTTGTTAGCTCATATTGCACAGCCACTGTTGACAAGCGGCGGCTGCAACTGCAAGCCCAGTGGCTGTGAGGCCTGAACCAGGACTGCAGACGAGTTGTTAGCTCATATTGCACAGCCACTGTTGACAAGCGGCGGCTGCAACTGCAAGCCCAGTGGCAAGTGAAGCCTGAACCAGGACCGCAGACGAGTTGTTAGCTCATATTCCACAGCCACTGTTGACAAGCGGCGGCTGCAACTGCAAGCCCAGTGGCTGTGAGGCCTGAACCAGGACCGCAGACGAGTTGTTAGCTCATATTCCACAGCCACTGTTGACAAGCGGCGGCTGCAACTGCAAGCCCAGTGGCTGTGAGGCCTGAACCAGGACCGCAGACGAGTTGTTAGCTCATATTGCACAGCCACTGTTGACAAGCGGCGGCTGCAACTGCAAGCCCAGTGGCAAGTGAAGCCTGAACCAGGACCGCAGACGAGTTGTTAGCTCATATTCCACAGCCACTGTTGACAAGCGGCGGCTGCAACTGCAAGCCCAGTGGCTGTGAGGCCTGAACCAGGACCGCAGACGAGTTGT
Source organism: Isoperla grammatica (assembly GCA_945910005.1). Classification (NCBI taxonomy): domain Eukaryota; kingdom Metazoa; phylum Arthropoda; class Insecta; order Plecoptera; family Perlodidae; genus Isoperla; species Isoperla grammatica. Next base: position 32,880,039 of record OX246737.1, on the reverse strand, counting down.
TAGCTTATTTAAATTGTGGAATACGAATGTGTCCATTATGCAGTGGGGCGTGCCAGAATTTACACTACATTAAAGTGTATTCAAGTGCCACTAGAATGCAAATTAGCCTGAACGAGTATATGTAAATTTGTTCTGAAATCGATATGGGAAAGGTTTCACATTTTACATCTATGATAGACGTCATTGGCTTGCGACGTAAGGGATTGTTTTCCGAAACGAAATGCGAAGTTAGTACACGAGTTTTCATTTTACAAAATACATTTTCCTCTCTCCTGACATTTTTTCCAATACTAGATAGCAGGATGTAGAGAATTGCGTTGCACATAATTTTGGGATGAATCCATTTGCTGCTGATCTTAGTGCCAACCACTCATTGGTTCTTCGGTAAAGGTTTACTATAGGCTTACGTGAAATCCAGGACCGGGAAAGTGCCGCTAATTTAGGTGAGAACCAAGAGTATTAGTAGTCTCGCTTATAGTTACCCCTCAAATTAATGCCGATCGTGATGGCGAAGGTATTACCACACACACACACCCTATGGTTCCCATGATTACTGCGTACATCTCACAATTGCAAAGTGTTGTGGAGACGTCTCAATCCCATGAGCATCAGATAAGCTGGACCCATTGCGTGTCTGAACTCATTTCACACTGAACATACCATATATACAATGCTATTGGCCTATGAAGGGCTGATGTTGTGTAGTAGTGTATACTTTAGTCTAGTTCATAATGTTTTATGAGTTGTGTATGTATGTCTGTCTGTGTATGTATGAGAAGTATATAGAGATATGTAAATAGTGTGAGCTTGTTAACCAGCGTCGTAGCCCCCCCCCCCCTCCCCCACGCGCCTTTGTACCCCACCACCAATATTACATTGTTTTGAACAGTACATGCAAAGAGATTCACAGAGATAGTTAGTTTTTGGCTCGTTAAGTTGGTAACTCGAGGTGTTTCATTGTGTGTACTACACGTACGGCGGGGCTGCACGGGCGCACGAGAAATTAAATTTGTGTTAACAGAGTAAACATGAATAAATTTGTCGAAAAAGCTTCAACGAACCGTGTTCTGGAACAGGTCGAGTTAGACAGAGGCGTGGTGCGGCCGGCTATGTATAATATAAATCAAGCATATAAGGACAGAAACCTTCTGTATATACCCTAACACGTATTGTGCAGTTACCTTGTTATTTTCTAGTCTAAATGAATCTATAAATCATAAAGTAACTTAATATTCGTATATGACCCAACAAATGTCAGCCACATAGTTGGATAAAGTTGAGAAACTGTAAGAATGACGGCCCCCTCCATGTCCCCTCCACAGCTACCCGACCCCCCTCAACTCCGTGACAACCTGACAAAATGAAATGCGTAACTGAAAATCAGTTTGTTTCAGTTGTTCAGTTTGTTGTTTCATGAAGTTGAGGGGGTCGGGTAGCTGTGGAGGGGACATGGAGGGGGCCGTCATTCTTACAGTTTCTCAACTATAACAACACATGCGCAGAAGAGTTATGACAGTATAAGGAAGGTTTCCATCATCTCACTGATTTACTTTGGTTTGATCGCCTATTGTGCATAGAAAGACGAAGTTGTACGCGAACGAATGCAATTTCGGTATTCAATCTATCCTGAACAATATACCATACCGTCAACACAAATTGCTAAATGTTTGACGGTTGAACATGCTTTGTTTCAATGTATAGAACTTTGCTCGTGATAGTTTCGAATGTTCAATTCCGCATACCCGTGGAGGAATTCATAAGTCAGAAGTGGGATATTCCGTCTCGCAGATAGATATTGATATTGATTTCCGTGTTATGCAATATTTTTAGTTTTGCTCTAAAATGGTCGTGCTGCTTTAATGGTAGGAAATGTGCGGCGTCTCGTTCTCACCGCGGGTATAAGAGATCAACGGGATTATGTGACGAGTAAGTCGAGATTGAAGCATCGCATGCATATGCAGGGAGGGGCTCATGACCCACTCTGAAACATCTTGAGAAACTACCCCGAGTATCATTGAAACACCCGACATTGCCACTGTTATCTTAGGCTCGGGGTTTCGAGAGGCTCTCGTGACGTCACGTGGCTAGCGCTAATTATGCGTGACCTGATGTACAAACCCGCGCCTGGTAAATGCTTGTGGCTGCTCACAGTATAGGCAGACGGGCACCATTCTCATTTCATATATTACGCACCTAAGTGTGATGCGCTTTTATTCGAACATGCACATTATGTAAATACACACAATGTTATATTAATACAATATTTGTAATTTGTACAGTATTGTGACCATTAACATTAACATCACAAATAATTTGAGAGTCTGTTCATCCAGACGAATTAAGAATTTTCGGTCGAACAGTATTATAGAATATTATATTATACATCAAAACGGGATACGAGTCAATTATCTTTGAAAGTATAAAACACAAAGTCATAGCATGTCAAGAAACATCAATGATACATTCACTCTCCGATTCCTTGGGTGTGAGTGAACCTTATGTTTCTTTACGGAACGATTCGAGAAAATTAACGAGACTATTTCCCCTACATCAATGTGTTTTCGTTTCACGTTCCGAGATACACCTGTTTCTTTCTTCGGTTACTTACAATAATTTATGCCAATACAGTTTTACCCCATGTGGATAATTTCGAGCTATCCTTGCGGTATTTCGGTTTCCCGCACCGTCTTCGGCGATATCCCAGTTGCACTGATTTAATTACGAAGTGTAATGCCATCTCTCTTTACGATTCAAAGCGAGTAACTCTGAAGAACGAGTGTCTTTTAGTACCTCCTTTTTCTCGTTTAGTCGACCCATAGTGTTTTCAGTTTACAAGTTGCTGACGAGATTGCATATTTTCAGTTTAAAAGTTACAGAAGAGATTTAATATACTGATACTTTTATGTTACAAAAACAAAACACACATACATTTGAACCGAATGCAGTATCGGGTGCACAGCTTCATTCTAAATTTATCTCCCTTCTCCAATAGTAATATTAATGTATACATATTATTTAAAATCACGTTTTTTTATGATTCTAAACAGTATAATACACGATAAACCACCGATAATGATTCCATAACCCACAGATTGTGTATAGTAATGTTTATTCATGTATGGCTCTCAAATCGTTTGTAACAAGTAGACTAGAGACTTTGTGTGGTGAGGTAATTGTGTAAAGCCATGTGGATTAGTTAGTGCAGCAATACTAACGTTTTTGTGTAATTTTGAGCTTGTGTACATATTTTTCCTCAACAGTTTTCAAGGGAACCAATTCCCGTCATGACAGCCAACTTGGCAGACGGGCGCAAAAAAAACTTGCCAGGCGTGCAACCTGCCTGTTTATATATTTATTGTTAAGTGATCAGTTTGAATTTTAAGATTAGAACAATTTAAGAATCTTTCACTTTGAATGGAATGTTTGTGCACACATGAATGCAACGTATTTGTTGGTAAGTTTGAATTTTTAAAGCCCTGACATATTATGTACATCGATCAGAAAGTGAAGAACTGTTCTACATTCCATATAACATACCAGATCATACTCTTTCAAAAGATGTTCAGCAGTTAAACTGTATTTTATGAACAACATGCACAAAATGTTTTTGATGGAAATTCTAACCTTTAGTTTGAAGGTTAAACTTGTTTCTTATGTACAAGTGAGTATGTTTCTCCGTACCACTGCTTCTAAATTCTGTCTGCAATTCCGTTACATGCGCGCCTCTTAAAATGTTTTCCGATTCAACTCATGTTTTTGTTTCTTAAGTTTTATTACGAAAAGTTTAGGGAAGACTTTTAAGACTTAAGCATGTCTAGTCTGTCAAAACGTGTTACCATCAACAGTAACCAAAAAACAACAACTGATACAATGTTAAAATGGTTACCTCCCTCCACAACGAGGTGAATTTCTGCGAAACAAAGCAAATCGTAGGTCACAGTGGCGGCTCTGAGACAATTTCACTAATGAGACGTAGAATAAAAGACTTACAAATAAAAACTCGGATTTCGTCACGCTGTGTCAATAATATAGTATTATAAAGCAGTACAGATTCCTTGTTGAGGCCGGCCCAGCCTCACTTGCCTCACCCGGAGAGCCGCCACTGGTAGTAGTGGTAGTGGTAGTGGTAGTGGTAGTGGTCTGTGGTAGTGGTAGTGGTAGTGGTACCTACGACCCTTCCAACAAACGACCACCTCCAATCTAGAAGATGTTTCAGCGTAACAAGTAAAGACATACTAACAAAACTTATGAAATACGGCCACGGACGAAGATAGTAAAATATACCCTGGCCACGGACGTAGTATCCCGCGACCATATCGTTGTGGCCAACATTGACCGACGTTTCTCGAATGCGCTGAAGTAACACGCGTAATTTACCAAAAGTGTTCTGTGAAATGTATTTCTAAGTTACCCGTCGCTATTATACCAGATAAAGGGGATGTGCTGAGATGTTTTTCGCGCGAAAGTCGGGTGACTGTCCAATCAGATAGTACATGTAACTATTTATGTCACACTCTTGGGCTATCTTTTGCGATATCGTCAATACAAACATTATTTATATGGAATTGTTTTGCTGCTTAAGAGTTGAATGCAGGGAAACATGGTACAATACAACGAGGATAATCGAAAGAATGTACCCCAGAAGTCGAGCGGATATGTAGCTAATGCGCCCCGTCCTGATCCGAGCGTGACTCAGTCGATCAGATAACCCAATCACGTAGGGTTAATCTTCGAACGTTATTCTTGCATTAGTTAGTTTTTGTTTAGGTACTCGGTAAAGTTTAGTAGTACATAACTTTGTGCGGACCAAATCGTGAGATTTAGCAGCGGCTGTTATATTCATACATTCTGTCACGCGAAATGTATGAATGCGGATATAGACGGGTGTAAATTTAGATCGTATTGGAAGATAAATAGATTTATGTAGGTTGAAGTTGTTCCCAAATGTATGATGTGGATAATATTGGCTGCTGAATGTTATAATCATGCAATCTTATCAAATTTATCCTATTCACTTACGTAAACACCAAAACCATGCCAAAGTGTAAACGTGCATTACTCGTTGAACATCATCGAGTGTTTTATTCAATATTTACTCAGCAGCCAATATTATTCACAGTATACATTGAACATTTGGGAACGTCTTCAAATCTACATAAATCCATTTTCCGTGATTACGATATTAGAATCTCTCAGCACAGTCCCATGCCGTTCTGCACACGTTATACGTAGCTCTCAGTCTAAACTTAAACTCATTTAAATTAAGAATAATTTACTTAAATACAATATAATAAATCAATGAGTACATTAAATACATTTTAAAATGCCCATTTCTGTCCAAGACATTCAAGTAAGCCCATAGTTTTTGAGAGTCAATCGAAGTGCTGAACTACATACAGTACGTAAGTATTTCATGAATATAATATATTTCAAAATTATTTGATCCTGTTCTAGGTATCACTGTTTGATTTTATACCAGTGCGTTTGGCTTTTGTGTTAAATTATAAATTGAAATCGTAAGTATTCCAGAACTCATCTCTTCAGCCAGTTAAAATCTTCAATCTTCAAAATTATTCAGGTATTTAGCTAACGGTACCAATTGTGTGCATTTTGTTCCGTGTCACTACATAATGCCAAGTTGTGGTAAACAAGCAAGTAGGCATACCTTTAAAATGGTCTGTACTGATTAACATAATTATAATATTGCCTTTTGATCGATGTTAGTTTTATGACCCTTACTTGCGGGGCACTTTTCATAATTGGCTATGCTGCTTCAATTTAAGGACTGAAATGTTTTATTTTAAAATATACTTCACCGCCATCGTCGTCATCATCATCATCATCATCATTGTCATCATCTGCATGAAGTTTTCAATGTCGAGAATGAAATTGTCGTAATCGATGTGGCTGTATTAGTCGTTCATAATAAGCAAATAGTCCATTACTCTATGATCGGCATAACGTCACCTTCTGACCGCAACACAATTGCTGTCTGTTTTAGACATGAGGGTGCAAATAATTAATTTATATCAAAAGAGTGTGATTGAATGGGAAAACAGCCCGTAAAAGTGTGAACTGGAGAATGATTTTATCAACTATACACAAGAGGAACGATACAAAAAAAAAAATTTGTACGATACAAAAGAGGAAGGTGTGCTTGTGAAAACACTTGGGCTCAAATTGTGAAACGGACCTTGTCCAAGATGTGCCAAGACAAATAAATCCGGTAAAAATGTCTGAATCTATACTAACTAGTATGAGCATTGAATGTTTACGAACGTTCTATAAAGCTGAGTGAATTTACTAAGCGTGCGCGTGTGTGATAATGCTAACTAGACGTGTGCTGTGTGCTGTGGGAATATATTAAAATCATATCAGATTTGAATAAATTAGCTGCGTGGAACCTACTGAACGTATGTGAGCATGTATGGTCACGCACTAAGCGTGTGTGACGTGCTAAAGCTGTTTGTATCTACTTAAGACATTTTAGAGCAGGAATTTACTTGACAACTCTGAATGCGCTAAAGCTGTATGTCAAAAGTTTCTAAATATGTGTGACTGACAATGCTTCACCTCTGTGAATCTATTCAACGTATTTGAGCGTGTAAAAGCTGCGTGAATCAGCTCCAGATGGCTGAATGTGCTAAAGCTGTGTGAATCTACTCAACACGTCTAGCGTGTGCTAAAACTGTGTGACTCTTCTCAACTCAATGTCTAGAGTGTGCTAAAGCTGTGTGAGTCTACTCAACACGACGTCTAGCGTGTGCTAAAGCTGTGTGACTACTCAACACGTCTAGTGTGTGCTAAGCTGTGTGACTCTTCTCAACTCGATGTCTAGAGTGTGCTAAAGCTGTGTGAGTCTACTCAACACGACGTTTAGCGTGTGCTAAAGCTGTGTGAATCTACTCAACACGACGTCTAGCGTGTGCTAAAGCTGTGTGACTCTTCTCAACTCGATGTCTAGAGTGTGCTAAAGCTGTGTGAATCTACTCAACACGACGTTTAGCGTGTGCTAAAGCTGTGTGAATCTTCTCAACTCGATGTCTAGAGTGTGTTAAAGCTGTGTGAATCTACTCAACTCGATGTCTAGAGTGTGCTAAAGCTGTGTGAATCTACTCAACTCGATGTCTAGAGTGTGCTAAAGCTGTGTGAATCTTCTCAACTCGATGTCTAGAGTGTACTAAAGCTGTGTGAATCTACTCAACACGTCTAGCGTGTGCTAAACTGTGTGACTTCAACTCGATGTCTAGAGTGTGCTAAAGCTGTGTAAATCTACTCGACACGTCTAGAGTGTGCTAAAGCTGTGTGAATCTACTCAACACGTCTAGAGTGTGCTAAAGCTGTGTGAATCTACTTGACACGACGTTTCGCGTGTTCTAAAGCTGTGTGAATCTACTCAACACAAATTCTAGAGTGTGCTAAAGCTGTGTGAATCTACTCGACACGACGTCTAGCGTGTGCTAAAGCTCTGTGAACCTACTAATCGTGGCGAGTTGCTTGCAGCATGTGACATGAACGTGCACAAACGATGCGTCGAGACGGTGCCCAACCTGTGCGGGTGTGACCACACCGAGAGACGAGGTCGCATTGAACTGAAGATCATCTGCGCCGGCAACAAACTCACTGTCGAAGGTAAGACAACAATTCATTTTATTCTTCACTATGGTACGTTTATGTAATTTTCATAAATTGTTTTAGAATAACTTGTATTGAATGGACATTGATGAATTAATATGTCCTCGCTGTGTGCCATATAATATATTTCTTTACGTAAATGGTTCTGTAAGCACATGAGAAAATGCATTACGTTTACTTGTTGTCTGACGCTGTCTGTCTGACCCCATTCTATCTCATGATCTCCCTATTTTGTTTCATGATATCAATCTGTGGATTGGTTTGAAATAGCGGTCCATTATTTCCTCTCCATATCTATAATTTTCATTACAATGCATCTTGCATAGGTTGTAGCCTATATCAATGCCAATCTCGGTAGTAATATTTTTCTTCCACTTGCCTTTACCTCAAATAATACATGCCCAACTCATTACTTAATTTGTCATTTGCGACTTCAAATACTTCCTCGTTTGGCATTATCTACCCAACAGATGTACAAAGTTCCAAAACTACATGTTGAGAGTAATCTGTGCTATTTTCCCTTTTTGATACGGTCGACGTTTACCATCCGTACACCGCAAGACTTTCGTCACCAGAAACAAATATTTCTTGTCAGGATGACGTATATCGAGTAGGAAAACCTCCCTCTTATGCTACCATAATATCCCCGTGAATCATGATTGAGTTAGCTCACGTTTGAGCGTCTGATTTTTTTCTCCGTCGGTTTGGAGGTTTCCTTTGTTCTCTCTCCCATTGTCTTGCAGCTTCCTTCCACCCACTTGTTTAAAGGTGTTTTCTCGTCATTTACAGCATAACGCAGCTTAACTGCGGTGAACACTCGTCTTCAAGTTAAAGGGTTAGTCGGCGCACCGCGGAAAGTAATTCTGCAAACACACGTTGTTCGTGGAAACACGTTTCTATTAATTTCATACAAACACAAGGTCATATTAAATTATAGACGAAACTCGTGTTATAGGCTACTGGGATCTGTGTTTGAAATATAAACATTACATTCGACTTACTTTGTCCAGAACTTAAAATGGTTTGGTAAATATTATCAGAAGTCTCTGTAAAATCTTGAGGTTATATATTTCTTAAAATTAAGACATTTTCACGTTTGCTATTACAATTTGAAAGGAAGATCCTGTGACAACTATTCCAATGATGGATGTTAATTTTCTCTAGCTACTAAAATGTTTCTAGTGTGTACGTTAAAACAGTACGTAAAAATAAATTGAGCTAGAAGCGCAACGTTCTAGAAATACAATATCGTGATTAATTCCACTTCGTTCACTCATCTCGATCTGTTTCTTTCTTTCCATTTCTTTTGTTAAAAAATGTGCTTTACTTGATTGATCGAGCTGCTTACATTACATCCTAAACGATACAGTTTTATTGTTGTGAACTTTTGCCAGCCCATCCGAGGTTTCCGGATGCCTTAGCTATAATGGCCGCTGTGAAATTGATTTCCTAAAGTTTGTATTTGTGTTTGAGATAAACCCGAGCCTCGAATTGCTTAGATTCTTTACAGACACTTTTCTCGTCGTCCGTTTACAAGACATTACGTTTACTGACCGTTATAATTTGAAATTGTTTCTTGCAAAGCAGTTAATAGAGGAGAACCAATTTCCTGTGGATGGACGCACTCGTATTGCCCGCGCGCACAAATAAATGAATATGTAAATTTGTGTTTACTGTCGGCACACACATGCGCATGCACGTTTTAATTGGCGGACATAAATCTCTTTATTCCATTTATTATGTTCATCGTAGCTGCATCGTGTCGGCTACGTATCAGTTCAATTAAGTAAATTCCAGAAAAAAAATGTCTCGAACAGGCAATCAAACCCGGGACATTATTGAACGCAGGAATAAACCCACCATACTATAACGAGCTACACAAAAACTGTTGTGTAGCGTGAACAAAATAAATCTGAATGTATCGGGGAAAATTAACTGTTTTTTTTTTTTTACTGTTTAAATGTTGTATGACAGATAGGCTGTATGCACATAGGTAGGTACATTGGAAGAATCAAGATTATAATTGGGATTCGTATTCCGGTGTAGAAAGTAATATGTCTGCAACCTTCCAAATAATATATTTTATGGACATCACTGGCGGTATCTGCTTGTTCGTCATATAAAGCCACTTTACAGGTGTATAGTATACTATTATTTGAAGCAGTGTGTTTAGTGCTCCATCCGTCACCAACGTCTTTTCATACAGTAAAATAATATACGTGTGTGTTTTTATTTGTGTATTTTATGTCCGAATTTAAAAAAATATATATGTACATATAATATAGCTTTCTGCGGATGGCTCATGCGATTGGACCGCAGGTGCTAAGCGTATAATTATGCCACTAAGGAACGTAGGCTCGAATCCCGTGTAAAGCATTTTTATATTGTCCTCATCGCCATCAATTAAATTCCCTAAACCTCTCGACTACAGCATGATTGCAATAAATCATCTGTTCTCAGAACAAACGCTTTGAATGTCGTGAAACAAGCAAAAACTGTATAAAGAGAATATAATGAGAAAGTGATACAGTTATTGATTTTAACATTAAATTGTTATAATTGAGGGAAAAGACAGAACACTTGATTGGTTTGCAAAATGTAAATTCTGCGTTAGTATAAAACATTGTAATTGGTTTCTGTATATAACATCCACTCTGTTTTCGAAACATATAAATAACTAATTGAAATATTACCAAGGGCCCAAGTTGACACGTGATGTTTTGTATCTGTTACAAACATAATTACATTACTTTCTTGTTTTAAAGGTAATGAGTTAATTAATGCGAGTGAACGATACACAAAGTTTGTAGCAAGAGTACAGCGTATTGAGCAGTGTTTTATCACCTATCTCAGAGATGTAGGTTAGCCGGCACGCAAGTTCTAGGGACAAAGATTAATGGCAAATATTCCAATAGTGTGATCGAAATGTTCGTTTTTGTCTCTTGACTGTAGAAACGATGGTAATTTCCAAAACATGTCTTATAAAGCGACAAAACTAGACTGTGAGGTGTAGGCCTACCACAAGCGTTCACAGACACCTGCAACATACACTTTTGATCCATTGATATTTCTTGAAGTAGTTCTGTGAGTTGGGTTTTCGGGTATCTAATGCTGATCGTACTGAGTACGATTTTCCGTTAGGGGTATAAACAACTTAATATTTTTATTTAAACATAGAAAGCGATTTTGTAGTAGTTTTAGTGGGATTTTTCTGTTTTTTTTTTTTAAGTTCAATAATTTATATATTTTTTTAACCACTTCATTCTTCCTCTTCTGTTATTGATATTATTTGTTTTAAACTGTATCTTATGATATCGATACAACACTTTTTATTTTTTTCTGATTTCCATTCTTTTTTATTTTTCCACTGGTACAGTAATGTTTTCTAGTTGTACACCCCATTGCTACCCTTTGTTTTAAGTTCACTAATTAAAATGCATGTTTAGTTTAAAACGGTTAATGTGGAGCGGGGCGGGAGCCGCATGTCGACAACAAGTCCCATGTAATACTATGCATACAGCTTGTCGCACACATACATTCAGCGGGTTAACAATACATGCACATGTTTATCTTATTTACAACTTCCCGATTACTGTACCAATCAGCTTAATATGCGAGTGACAGCGGAAGTGGTCTTGTTGTTCGTGGGTTGATCGCTGTTCATTCAAGAACATTCATTTCGTTCGTTCCGTTCGCCTTGATCTCCGATCGACTAAGGAGGAACTTCAATGGTCGAAAGTGATATACGTTTTACAAAGTAACATACGTGTATACAAATATATATAATCAGACTTGTTAGTACAATGTGTGTTAGAACATGTAATACGTTTATTTACTATAGTGAAATGTGTTATTATACTTCAGCAAGAGTGGAATACAAGACGTTGTTCCAAATGTATATAGACCCGCACACCTTCTTGCATTGTTTGTTTTGTATTTGTATTGCTGTACACATGTAGGTTAGAGGTATGTATCAAGCCCCCAACGAGCCTACAGATTCTTCACTTCATGTCTTTATTTTTCTTCTTTTTCTACTTTATTTCATGCGCAACGTAAGTAGTGTCTCTAACTTAAAAGTCCGATAAACTACGGTGCCTGCATTCCAAGTACGCATTATCACGTGGCGTTTTTTCACCTTCATGCTTCACCTGCTCATTGTCTGGATCAGCTATTTGCCAAAGATCGTCATTATCATCATTATTTTTTTAAATACTCCACACTTGGTCTTATGTCGTCCAATGATATAATATAGCCTGAAGATTCCTCTCCTCTCCAACCCGTTACATTAGTGGACGTAGCTAGTTTTGTCAATACACGTCTTCGCGAAGCAGGCAGTGCCTTTGTTTCGTCGTGTATCGTTCAATGGTATTGGTATTGACAGACATGACGCGGAGTATCATTCAGTGTCGTTGTCGGTTATCTTGAAGGATCCAGCGGACACGATCATAGCAACAGCTGCGTGGTTTGTGCGTTGTTGCTTCGGAAATACTATAGAGTTTCTACTTGCCTATGGAAGCTAGGGATTTTGTGTATCATGATTTTCTTACGATAAGTATATACTTTGGATCAAGAGGTTTGAGTGATTTTGATTATTTTATTTTTATAAGCACAATTTATCCATTTACACAATACTGGACACCAACTATATTGGATTTTTAAATCTTATATAATATTATAGCGTATTATGTACATATTCAGGGAAGCACGCGTGAAATGTTGACGTTATAGTCATATGACAGACTGTATTGGTTGACTCTTTATATTGATCACGTGACACATTTGAATTGCATAAGTAAAATGTCGAAGAGGGGCAATATTTTCACGTCTAGTGTGCAATACAGTCCCTAATCAGTATTTTTGTTTTCATTAGCACAATTACAGTATTGAGAAAGACAGTGGGTGGATGCCAATGATGGTTTGTCACACATTGTAAAAAAGGCGTGTGTTTTTTTTTACAACCGAATTAGTTGAAGTCAAATAGAAGGGTGTAACGATGTTCATGGTGATAGTGCAATACGAAACACAAATGGTCTACGTCCAAACGTTACACTGATCGTAGTAAAAGGCAAAAGGCCTATATGTCCTTGGAGCTATCACAATGATTGTCACTAACGTAATGAACTGAACTACTCGACAGAACGAACAAACGTTATTGCCTTCATTTCCATGAGTTCGGTAGGATAGTTCGGTGTCCATGTTTTAGATCGGGCTACCGTACTCGCGTGAAAAATTATTATCCAGTATAATTAGTATTGTACTGCATAGTGTTTAGTGTACCTCTTGCAGCTTGACCTGTTGGCCTGCTACAAGATTGAAGAGCACGAACACAATTATAAAAAGTGACTTGTATGCACTTTATAGTTTCTTGCAGACAATGGGATTCTTATGCTGGCAACTGGCAATGTAACACTTAGCCCACTTACAGCTACTCTCCATTAGCACGGCAATTGAGTAATGTGCTGCCAGCGTACAGTTGGCCGCGGTCGATTAGGCGTTGCGCTAGTATAAACCCCGGTCTCTGCGTTTCAGATTCGAATCCTGGTTCGGGCATGGATTCGTGTAGGTTTTTATCATCTTCATATTCACCCTATCATCGTCTCGATTAACATCGTTGCCAAAATATGACCTATAAAGCCCAATTGTTATCATCATCAGTAATGTGCTATTTTTCTGTTTTGCTTAACATTTCGCCAACGCGTATTGTTTGCAGCATGATTATTTTACTGCAGTGTTCATAACCTGCCATAAAATAATTATTATAATAATTGTTATTGTAAATAAAGGTCTGGGTTACAAGTATATAGAAGGTTATTGTATAGGCCTACGACATCGCATTGGCATGGCAGCAATACATGAATGACCGTTTAAAATCATATAATTAATTTAGTTGCGACAGTTACATTTATCATTTCAAATCATCACACCAAAGTATATTACTAGGTGTTGTTAGGTGGGGAAAACATAAATGCAAAAATCCAACTCCGCCAGTTATCGAGGTTGCAGAATAAATTGAATGTGTCCCAAACGTTTCTAAATAGAATCGCATGTCTATACCGTGATGGACGTCCGCGCGTCGACCGCTTTCTGCCATGGTAATTTGATTCGACAGCTGTTGACGGTGACGCTCGACGTTCGACTTTCGATAAATCGAAGATTAAAGCGACGAGATTCATTCCGATCTCTGATATTTTATTTCCGCATCTATTTGTAAAACTGTACATATTGTTATGATCGTTTAACAATACACAAAATAAGTTAACAAATAAAAAGCGCAGTAAGTAATTTCTGGGAGATACGTTCGGCTGTAGATAAAAGTATTTCAATTTCAAATGTATGATATCCGTTGTCTGTGTTCCACCCGCAATCGCGGTTGTCAGAACCAAAAGGACTAAGGCAAAATTTGCGATAAAAACTCAAGTTACTTTTTCTCGGTATAGATTTTTCTAAGTCAAGAGTTGGCCCATCGTGTTCGCCGACAAACTGCAACTGCTACGTCGTGTGCAGTTGCTTGTATGTCTTCAGGCTAGCTAACAAACTTCTAGGCCGAACTTTGCTTGCTGCAACTTTTGGGATATATTATACACTATACAGCTTCCAGTGAGACATTTTCCCCTCGTTCACGTTAGTCTTTATAGCTTAATACAGTACTAAAGGTTTCTGTTTTATAGACACAATAAAGTAATTCATTAGTTCGACTAATGAGTGAAAACTGTGACAATGCACGGTGAAATTCAGAAGTCACGTCTGTTAAATCTTGGATAATAGGTTAAGCGAATGAATTAGCTCTGCGTTAATATATCTTGGTGGAGACGAAGTCAAGATTGATGGTTGATAACGAACCGTGAGGTGGGAGCTACGGTTTACAACGCTGATGTTCGACAGGCGGAATATGATCCATACAATGCAAATCACACTCATGTCAGAGTGTTAAAACTTAAATTAGTTAAATTTGTTGTTAATGTTCTCTACGGCTCTACATACATCCTTCTTCAAGCCGATATAAGGCGGTAGAGTACAACGGAATGTCCAATCCCTGAAAGCTAGGGCTCGCCGCGGAACGGAGGACAACTTTGGAGGAACCAGTCGAGAGACCCAAGCCTCCCTTACAGCAATGAGCTACTGATGTCAGTCGGGATAATACACCGTCACGTATACGAAATAAGGATCAAATAGGTTATAAGAAAATAAGGAAGTGCTCGTATTGCCTCTTCTTACACTGCAATGAGTAGGATGGACAGGAGTGCAACTGACATGGCATTCTGACGACTGGACGGGTTAGTATACACTACACAGTGCGCCATGCGGGCAGAAGGGCATACGGGAATGACAGGCAATATAGTCCCGGGGAAGATGGTGGGTGGTAGTCAATGACACCGCACACTGACCATTGAGGATGACAGGTAATGTAGTCTCGGAGACAGCGAGAGTCTAGTGACCCACAGAACGTTATATAACGCGAACAAAGTCCCCGGGGAAGACGGTGGGTGGTAGTCAATGTCACCATTGAGGATGACAGGTCATGTAGTCTCGGAGACAGCGAGAGTCTAGTGACCCACAGAACGTTATATAACGCGAACAAAGTCCCCGGGGAAGACGGTGGGTGGTAGTCAATGTCACCATTGAGGATGACAGGTCATGTAGTCTCGGAGACAGCGAGAGTCTAGTGACCCACAGAACGTTATATAACGCGAACAAAGTCCCCGGGGAAGACGGTGGGTGGTAGTCAATGTCACCATTGAGGATGAAGCCTCGGAGATCAAGATGTGACCATGGAGTTACTATTATAAGTCCATGATGTGACAATGCCAGGGACTATCGATCTCCGCGTTGACATCGTGCACGCTGACCTGCGATAAGCTTCACCGGGTCACCGCTAGACTGGATCTCTCAGAGGATAACATACCCTCCAGATGTGACCGAACGCCACCGTAACTTTTTAAAAGGATTGATTTTCTTTTTTCCCCTCTTAACGTTATTCGCAAGATTTATGGCAATCGCCTGGTAATGGGAACTCCAATCTCCTCCCGCCGGAGACCCGCACGATCTGATCGTACTCAAGCTAAGTTGCTCAACTCCAGAAATCATGAACCCCCGAGTTAAATTGTCGCCTGGCTGCATTGCGACCGCCAGGGAACCACGTGGGACCTCTCTAACAAATGGCAGCGAGGTTATCTAGCTTGATCCATGTCTTCCTCTTCATTCAAACTAACTTGTTGCTCCGACCGGCCGGTACAATATAGGTCGCAGTAAGTAGCCAAACCTATGCACGTCACCCGCTACACCATCAGCTATCAGCGTGATTTCCTTCCCAATAAAAAAGGCTAGAATAGCTGGCCGCGGTTAATTAGGTTCGAATCAGGTTTGAATCCTGGTTTGGGCATAGATGTCACGCTATAATCAACCATTCGACGTCTCGATTAGCACGGTTGCCAAATATGAGACGTAAAACCCAAAATGGGCTTCCCAATAATGTTTTTTCCGACAATGTATGCTCAGTTCTTCCTCGCAATCAGCCAATGTGAGCCTGATACCCTAACATGATTTGAAAACAGGCTGGTGATGTCCAGAAGACATCATAGAATACATCAAATCTTACGACGTAAATATTTTTTGCGGAAACCGTTCGTTACCAGTCTTTCGTTACCACTCTTCTTATACCACAATTTGAAATTTGGCAAAGCGAATTCATAACCATAGACGTGTTGCCATTGAATTAATAATCGACACATTTAGGGAGCTGTAACCCCTCTTGCGTGTTATTTTCGATCGCAATTGGATTACTTTGGCCATTGCCATCGGGACTTTACTACACTATTCATCACTTATATATTAATCGTTGTAATAGGACTATTTTACACAATTGTAATTGTGATGATTTACAACAATCCCCATCTGTTATCGTTAACCTAAAGAATCTGAATCGTAAGATGTAGGTACCAACATTTTACCGCACACATCATTTTCGAAAGATTTCATGTTGATCAAGGTCACAGTATCTTCCTTTGACAATTTGCCATTTCGCTCGTTGTCGTGTTTGTTTATTTCTATGAAACTGAATTGCTTTTAAAAGCATACGTTACGTATGTAAAATCTTTCACTATTATACAGACACACAAAACCAAAACTAAGATAGAAAGAGGGAAACGAAATGATGTATTGGCATTATACAGAAATATACACAATCTCGAACTAGATCTGTTTGTGCCCGTCCGTCTCGTATAGTTGCATCGTCGTCTTTTAAATTTTAGCTCTAAAAATCTTAACTTAAGAGGTGAGCAAACTTAGCTCTCTTTCGCTAGACGTAACGTTAACAATGAAAAGTTTATCTCCAACGTCTTCTAATTGGAGAAGATTTCGCTTTGAATTTTTAATCATTGACGTCAGTTGTAAGAGTATAAAAGGAGGGCGTCTGTAATTTAAATGAACGTCTTACGTCGGATGATAGCGAATCTGTTTTTTTCATTAAGAAAGAACACACACACAGGACTGTGTTTGTAAAAAATTGTTTCGACGTATTTTCTGTTTTGTTTCTTCTCTTTTTACGACATTTCATTACGCTACGGTGGGATGCGACTTAGTTTTGTTGGGTGATTCATTGCGGCAGGAACGCAATCCTGTACCTTAATGTGTGTGTGTGTGTCAACGCGCCAGCGATGCAACATAATAATTGTTATATGTTTCAGTGATTTGCGGCGCAACCTGATAATGCACTGTGTGTTTCACTTTCAGTACTCCAGGTACGCAACCTGATAATGTAATGATTATTTCAGTACTGCAGAGCCAGGGTCTTATAATGCAATGTTTAAATGTGCCAGGGCCGCAACCTGATAATGTTATGTGTGTTTCAGTGATTTGGGGCGCAACCTGATAATATAATATGTGTTTCAATGCGCCAGGGACGCAACCTGATGATGTAATGTGTGTTTCAGTACGCCAGGGTCGCAACCTGATAATGTAATGTGTGTTTCAGTGATTTGGGGCGCAACCTGATAATGCAATGTGTTTCAATGCGCCAGGGACGCAACCTGCTAATGTAATGTGTGTTTCAATGCGCCAGGGACGCAACCTGATAATATAATATGTGTTTCAATGCGCCAGGGACGCAACCTGATGATGTAATGTGTGTTTCAGTACGCCAGGGTCGCAACCTGATTCCTATGGACCCCAATGGACTCTCAGACCCCTACGTCAAGCTCAAGCTCATCCCTGACTCGGACAACGTAAAGAAGAAAACCAAGACAATCAAAGCGTGTCTCAACCCAGTCTGGAATGAAACCATCTTATTGTGAGTTATATTGCTATAGATTATAGGTGCCTGTTTATAACCGACTCTTATACATCGATATATCGACAAATCGAATGCATTTCTCGTTTCCTACACTCTCGTTACATTACCGTAATTTTATTTTACACCGTAACTATTAAAATCCACTATAAACTCGCCGCAAGACTAGTTTTCTCCTGCTTTCGTCACAGGCGAGGAAAGGAACACACCCCCACTCGTAGCCAATCAGCGATCGTTATTGCGAGGGTTTGTTTCCAGCGGCTCGCTGGTTGGCTATACGAGCTCCTCGCCTCTGACGTAAGTATCGGAAAGGTAGTTGTGCGAGGACTTTTAACTATATTCACTCACACTCTCACATTTTCGTTCTTTGTGACTAGCTTACTCATCGGGCCGATTTAACAACAACAACAACAACAACAACAACAACAACAACAACAACAACAACAACAACAACAACAACAGTCTTTAATTCAGAGCAATTATGTGAATCACAAAATTCTTTTGCGAACATTTTTAAAGGGCTCGCATAAAATATTTGGCGTAATTACCCATGTGTGTTCATGTGGAAAGGAATGCAGCATTAAATTGCTTTGGTTTTACTGCATTTCTCCATTAGGGCTGATGACGCTTTCGACACAGGCTGCTGCTGCTGTGCTTTATGTTGGCTTTTACGTTCGCTTCAGATATCACACGAAAAGAACACAAGTGAACCCTTTATAGACTACATTGACCACAGAAAGCCTCAAGCAATATTTGCTGTGTTCAATCAATAGCTCTAATGGTGCAAACGACATTTTTCGTATAAAGTTGTCCCGAGACAACATTACCGATGCTTTCAAATCAAATCAGATCAAATCAAATCAAATCAAATCAAATCAAATCAAATCAAATCAAATCAAATCAAATCAAATCAAATCAAATCAAATCAAATCAAATCAAATCAAATCAAATCAAATCAAATCAAATCCAATCAAATCAAATCAAATCAAATCAAATCAAGTTTATTTACCACTATCAGTTTACATTAATTTAGGTTTCGTCATGGAAGAGTGATTTGTCATGTTGCATTACCAGCGAGCCCCAGTATCAAATACCGATCGCTGGTTGGTCACCAGTTAATTATATATGTCGAACGCACCGGTATAAGATTGCTTCGGGACAAGTATAGCAAGTATCTATTGCTAACACGCTAGCTTTGGGCATGCCTGAAATACATTGCACTTGCTAATTCTTATGTCCATGTCTAAGGAAGTGCACAGGATAAAAATCACCCAATATTGCAAACTTCTTTAGCAGTGCACAGTAGGGAATTATTGCGCCGTAGAAATAGATATAGATAATATTATACAACCGTTTGCATTGTACGTTCCTTATCGATAGAGATTTCGTCTGTCCTCCATCTAAAGAGTAGGATGTATCTTGTCGAACTAGAAAGTAATTTAAACCCGTGTGTTTTAACACGTGACACGTGCGAAACACGTGAGTCGTGAGTAGTGAATGCTCACAAATCCGAGCATCGCCACTATTCCCAAGTAGTCGTATAGCTACACTATAAACTTCGTGTAGCTCACACTATTGTGTCTTGTAGTTCTAATGACACTCTTATTTTGGAATTGAAAAGTGATACTCATGTTTGTTTGTTTGTTTGAACGTACTTTATGTGGGACATGTTTGCTCGCAATATTCTTATCTCTGAATGTATTATCATGCAATATGTATTGAATTTATTTAAAAATTAACACGTTTTTCGTGTTTTACCCTCTGCAATTATGGGAAGTGTTTTAGGATATTTGACAAATTAAGGTTTTCCTCGTGTTTGAGGAATTAGTAATCGATACTTGACTTCACTTTATTCTTGATTGCAGAATATCTTTTAACATTCATACGCGTTGTCCGTGTTTGGTTCAACAACCAAAATGTTTAACGTATAATCTGCAATAGATGTTTTCTTGCAACTATAGCTTTTATAGATGTTCGCCTTTTGTGTTCTGCTTGTATCTCTGCGCACATTTTTAGTGTCCCGCTTTTAGTCAGTTTAATTCTCTCTTCGCGATCCGAACGGTATCGTGTTCTAGGAAACAAAGCGTCTACAAGCGGAGTCTTTGTTAGCCGAGAATAAAAGTAGCGAGTGATTGAAGTAACGATGTAGACTTAAGAGTGTACGCAAGACCCGCATTAAAACGCGAATTTTTGACGACAGTGAAGCCGACGCATTTGAGCTTCCCATTGTTCAACAGCTTCCACCTCGTTTCGTCGACAGCCTAGATATTTTAGTTTCAAAGAACTCAAAAACCCTACTTTACGACGTACTAAAATAAACCAAAGAATGATGTAATGGCACAGGAGTCATTCACCGCTCATTATGCGTGAACCAGAGCATGTGTATTGTTTAGTCTGGATTCCCTACGGTGCCAACCTTATGTTATTATAACTATTCTAACGATATTCATACGCCCTGTCCAAATTATGTTTTTGTTCAGTTCGTAAAATATTCCGTAGGAAAATTGGTAAGATTAGGTGACAACTTATGATTTAGGATTTTTGTCAAGATAGTTTTAACATTATAATAGTATACATTCTCACATCGGGTTATTTCGGAACGAAATTATCACTTATTGATTGGTTATTTTATGGGTTTGCTGCAGTGGTCTTCAAACATAATTCATGCAGTTGGATAATACGTAATAGTAATTAATTCATAAGTAATATAGTAATAATTTCGTGAAGGAGACGAGTTGTTAGAGGAAGAAAAAGGGGGGGGGGGGCGCAAAGCGCGTCGAGCCACATGTGATCTGAGCAAGAGCCCCAGCCAGATTCAGACCAGACAAAAAAGAGAACTCAAAGGATTAGTTTGTGTCCCTGACATTATACTATAGTATAGATAGGTAGTTAGGACCACCTAGACAACTACTGTCTGCATGGGCTCTCTTTAAAAAGACTATTCATCTTGATGTAGTTTCGCCCTTCCCTCCTCCCTTGAATTGCTCCACTGTGGGAAAAAGGTGCGTTCATATTTATGGTTTTACGACTCTAGTTAATTCAGTTATTTTATTTGAGACAATAGTGAAAGGTAAACGATAGTTGTACTTGAATAAATGTTTACTTCCCATTACCTATCATCGTGTGTTCAAATTGGAAAGGAATATAGCTGAAGAGTATACAGTATAGTTATAAGTTTGCATTGAATGATTGAACTGTAGAATGTGTACGTGTTTCAGATGAGTATTTATACAACGTGTATAGATAAAGGAAGACGGTTCAGTACTTTAGCACACAAGGCTCTCATTCGGGATGTCGCCAGTTTGATTACGGTAATCCGCACAATTCTTGCTGAAGAGTTTTCTAACGTTTTTTTTAGAAACGGCGAATAGACTGGATAGAGTCCTATAACAACATATCTCAGACGGTCCTCACGCCACTGGTAAACTGTATAATTTCCCTTTTACACTTATACACTTAGGCTAGTAGGTCACCGATAAGGGACCAGTTGCCGCTGGGCAGGTATCGTACGGCAATAGGAATAGGTAAATATGTATGGATATTCGTATATATGGTGTAGGCCTATATGAAGAGCTCCTCTTGGTATGTATATATTATGTGGTGGGTTCTCAATCGGTAGCCCCAGATTATATTCTGCTTCGTTCGTCAATGAAGGCCACGAACAGGGTGATAGATAAATATCTCCATATGAGCAATCCCTCCCTCAACAAATAGGTAGGTCATCGTCGAGTGACTGCTTGCCTCGCATTGGGGGGGGGGGGGGGGGGGGGGGGGGATACCGGATATCCAACGTCAGCGCAGTTTAAACTACCCGTAGCGTTGCATGTTACTTGTTTGCTTGTAGAAGGGAAGTATTGACAGTAATTGGTATCTTGAAATAGCTAGAAGCTTTTCAGCGTAGAAACTCTAGTTGAAAAGTCGGATAATTAATTTCGAGCCTAGAGCGTATAGCAGCTTGAACATTTTACTGACTAGACTGTTTATCGTTATTTTGTTATGCTTTAATGGTCTCACCCCTTTGGCTGTACTTAACAAGCCCAGCGGTGGGAGATTAGGTTCCATAAAATAGACTGATCCCTCATTAGTACAGAGCGAACGCTGGTTTTTGCCTCGGCTGCATTGATTGACAATGGACGTCAATTAAATGAGCACAGTTACGTTTGAGTAAGCGTTAAAGTTGATGAGCAGTTTCATTGTTCTCATAATTTGTCTGTGATAGATCAAATTGAAAAGTCTTGATCCAACAAATACAAGTAACAAAAGTATTCGTTTCTGTATGCTGTATTATAGTGTATGGCGCTCAATTAACGAGAAACGTGATTTTAGAAGGGCTGTAGAGATAGAACGTTTTGCCCAAGGTGACATCGGCAGCTCAATGGTAGCGCACTGTATAAAGAGATTGGAGATGAATTAAAATCTGTTTTGAACTTACTTCTTTTCTTTAAAATTAATGTTTACTATTTAAAAAGAAAAATGATTCCCCATTGGTATTGCAATTGCATTAATGACGATGCAAATTTCGTCATAATTTTTGAATTTAAAATATTAAATCTTTTATCGTCAATATAAATATGCTTAAGTTACAAAACCGACGTCTCAACTTATTTAGAATATATGAACATTAATACTTCAAATGTATTCAGTATTTGCGTCTCACAATTATGGCTGACCCATTTTTATCTCTATTGTTCCAACAATTTGTCGCTCCCCTCTGCAGTATACATACTGGGCCCCCGGATTCTCTAAGATCGGCATAAACACTTACTTGCGACGTATTAATTACACCGCGTAACGCGAGCGGGGTTACAGCTTCACATCCAGCGTCGCGTTTAGGAGATCTCCCTGCGTTGGCTTTTGTGATGAAAGATTGCCTTAGTTTGTCTTACTTTGTTTTGCCTCCGATGTTTAAGTTTTGATGTCGATGTCGAACATGTGACATTTACTTCCTCGTTGATATTGTCATTTTCATCGATGGCCATCCTTGGTTTACATGTTTTCACTAGAATGGAATCAATCTCGAGATGTAAAACAAGCAATTTGAAACATTGGGGCCGGATCTCGTCCGTCGACATAAAGTGAAAATCACAATATTTGTATACATTGAATCAATATCGCGGGGTTTGAGATTCAATTCGTCAATAAATAATAAGGCAACAAATCCATAACAATTGCAACATTCAAATTATTCATGTATGAAATTTATACAGCATATTCGCTTCATTCGTTGGTAGTGCAAAGGAGAGTTCTTAGTAAGGATTTATATATTCTTTCAAACTACACGGTCTGGTGTCTGCAATGTGTATTTATAATGTGTTATGTGTTGAACTATAGCAGCTATGTTGTTGTCTTGCTATAATGTGTTATGTGTTGAACTATAGCAGCTATGTTGTTGTCGTAGCGACCTGAAAGCGGAAGATAAGGACCGACGACTGCTCATCGAGATATGGGACTGGGTCGCTATAATGTGTTATGTGTTGAACTATAGCAGCTGTGTTGTTGTTGTAGCGACCTGAAAGCGGAAGATAAGGACCGGCGACTGCTCATCGAGATATGGGACTGGGACCGAACGTCTCGCAACGACTTCATGGGATCGCTATCGTTCGGCATCTCGGAGTTGATCAAGGCACCGGTCGAGGGGTGGTTCAAGCTGCTCACTCAGGAAGAGGGAGAGTTCTACAACGTGCCGGTACCAGACGAGGGCGCAGACTTAGCGTCGCTCAAGTCGCAGATGAGGGTAAGGATAACCGCCCTCTTTCCTCTCATATACGGTTTAAAACATCTCTCATAAACATCCGTAACATAACATTACATAAATGATTGGAAATAGATAAATAAACTAACACTCCCTTGAGGTAACTATTCAAAACGTGTGGCACAAGGAATACCATTCTGCATTTAAATCTAAAGTACAATACTTGCAGTAGCTACTCTCTCTCCTCGCCCCCTCTCTCGCTCTCTTCGATCTGCATTAACATTCAAGACATAAAATGTCTGCTACTCTTCATCTTTTTATCACTTGTTTTTCTCGTAGCGAAACAAAACTCTTCTGTTGTTGGAATGTTATTTGCTTCGTTAAACTTTCAACTTTAAATGTACACTGGCATAATGAGTTCTTATGCATAATGTATGTCCCTAACATACTTATTCCCGCATTTTATAATCATGGCATTCAACTTAAAAAGTATTTTTATAAACACATAAACTGTAACTAATAACTATGTATCTCGAACGACAAGGCTAAGGAGACAAGGACAAACTTGGCCATATTCACAACACCTTTGTGTACATTATTAGATTATTTGTAATATTTTTCATATTTCGTTTCTATTGTTGTGCTTCTTTATTCTATACCTAATGTTGTAATTTATGTGGAACCTTGTGCCATACTTGTTTAATAGTCAATGAGAGAATAAAAACCGTAATTTGCTTATACTAAATAAACTGATAATTTGGTTTTAATTAATGTTAATGCTGTAAATGTGTTTGTTTTTCCCTTTTCAACAGGGGGCAACCATTCTTAGCAAAAGTCAAGTCCGACATACGGTGGGCAAAGGTTTCGAATCTTTGTAGGTTCTTTAGGTGATTGCAGTGCATGTCCCATTGGCAAACAACAGAAATGCTTCGAAATTCGTATATCCACAATTATATTTCTCTTGATTTAGAAAAGGTAGAAGCTGCTTATCACTACTGTTGATATATAAATTGTCTATATCAATGACTTTTTAATCACTATGAAAGTAACTAATACTACTATATTGCGTGGTCTGTAATGGAAGCATATAACGACAACAGTTATGGTGCACTGAAAATGCTATACGTCACTTATTTGACAGCAACGTTATAATCACAACATGTGATTGACAGTGGTATTAAACCATTCAGTCGTCATCCATTAGATTTTGGGTTACTATAAACTTTAAACTTTTAGGATTTGTATTTAAAAAATATTATCATCAATATGGATTAGGGAGGGCCTACTACTTATTTATTAACAATCAGTACTTAATTTATTACAACAATTTGAAGTTTAAATTCAAGCGAATAAAATATGTGATGTAAAACATGTATTAGCTAGGTAGGCCTATATGCTCTAGTTTTTTGCCAATGGGTTTAGGTCTAATAGATTTATATAGCTAAGGCAATCAATTTGCATGGCGTGGCAGTACTATTGTGCATGACTTCTTTTAAACACTCATTTGAAGAAAATAGTACAGGTTGCAGATAACATATCATAAAACTTTATTATTGGAGTAAATTTTGAGTAGAGTGAGTAAAAGTCAAGAACTGCATTATTAGCTTTGGCTGACTTTTGTAGGTATCTGAGTTAATCTTACATTATTAGCACACATCCACTTATGGTTATAATTAATATATTCGAACCACACCACACACTAAATATTTCACTTAAACAAATCACAGTTTAATGTTTATTGGAACACCACACAAACACATTTGCTACACAATAGCACATACACATATAGTTATTATGTAATTTTTATAATTACTATGAAGCATATCAATGTATTACTAAGGCAATATCTCCAGTTTGCATAAGAAAGTGTTACATACAAATTTGAGCAAATTTATGTATGTATCCTTACTTTGAAGCGTGGATGTGTGATTGGGTGCATTTATAAGTTAATTAATGTGATGTGGAGGACATTTCCACTGTGTTTTCTTGCGCGAGTCAACATACACACATTATTTGTACCTAAGATTGATTGAGGGCTGGAATCTGACACAGCTTCGAGCTGACTCGAGAGGTTTCCTGTCACTGTCAGTACTTTCTTGTATCGTCTGTTTGGTGGAGGTGCCGGGTACAGGCAACTGCTTTACCGACCAAGCTAGTTTCTTTTTAGCTTTACATTTCCAAGGCAGGTCTCGAATTTAACGCTCGCCCGGTCGCCCGAGGCAGCGAGGTGTATTTTTGAGCGGGTGAGTAAGTTTTGGAATTCACTCGTCCAGTGGGGGAGTGATTTTTTGGTACTAGATCGTCAATTACTAGACGTTTCAAAATCTCTCAGCAAATATACCTATATTAGATTTTAACTTTACAACGTCAGTTGAAGTGTGGCTGTGTGGTATGGGTCCAACGTGTTAATTTAAAAGGTGTTGTCACAGATTATGTAATAGTGGGGTGCGCGTCACTTCACTATTACATTATCCGTGACAACACCTTCCAGCTTAACACGTCGGACCTGAACAACAACCGCGAAGACCAGCCTCTTCCATCAAACCATATAGACCGCGAGACGAGCCACAAAGTAGTAGAGTAGCTAAAGAGTGACGCAGCCGATGAGAAGTACTGAGCCAGCTCGGTCGTGTGTTCGAGTCAGCAGTATTTGTACTGGTTAGTTGTAAATTGAAATTACGTATTAGAGTGGATATGAGAAAAACTGTACTGTTTTTTTCATTTTCACCTTTCAGAAGAGTAAATTTAAAGAGCACCCTACCCTGGGTGAGTGCTAAATATTTTTAAATTCGAGCCGTGCCCACGAGTGAAGGATTTAAACAACAGTTTGTCGTTGCTTGGTGGGGGTGCCGGGTACAGTGAACTATTTTGCCGACCAAGCTTCATATTCGCACAAGTGAAGGATTTAAACAACAGTGTCGTTGGTTGGTGGGGGTGCCGGGTACAGTAAACTATTTTGCCGACCTAGCTTCATATTCGCACAAGTGAAGGATATAGGCATTGAGTTTATTAGTGTAGGGTTAGAGACCCAGCGGCCATTGGCGGCTATCTACCAATAAATTTCCCGTGGACTCTAGTAGTACGATCTCGTACCGCTAGAAAGCGCTACACGTACCCACTGATGTCAGCGTTGCTGTGGAAAGAAGGGATACTACGTAGTACGATCACGTGGCTTAGGTCTAGCCTAGGTCTAGGCCCAACTCTTTTAGTCTAGGCCATAACTAGGCTACAATAAGCCTAGGCCTACATTAATAGGCCTACATTAGTAACGTAGTACTACAGCCTAGCCTATATAATGTATAAAACCTTATATAATGTGTTGTAATAAAGTATTAGCTTAATTACTTATTGTTAACTTCGTGCCCGTTTGACATGTTTATCAGAACAGATGATAATGCTTTAATAACAATATCCACCGCCATCTGGATACTACTACCTAACCGACTTCGCATCTGCGCGTACTACGTAGTATCCCTTCTTTCCACAGGTACGCTGACATCAGTGGGTACGTGTAGCTCTTTCTAGCGGTACGAGATCGTACTACTAGAGTCCACGGGAAATTTATTGGTAGATAGCCGCCAATGGCCGCTGGGTCTCTAACCCTACACTAATAAACTCAATGATATAGGGGAGATCCTTGGCAACAAACCATCTAAAACGTGATTTTCAGATGTTTGCATATTATTATAGTTGCATTATTTCCCAGTGTAATAAACCTTATTTCAAAGATATCCGAGCATCCATTATGTTTCTATGAATTTTTATTGTTAACATACGTAGTAACAGTATTTGGTAACATCCCCGTGTTACATTCAAAGTTTCATAGCTTTCCCATGAAAAGTGATAGTTAGCTAATTTCTTTTCTATAGCGTAGTAGAAGGAATAGCGTATTTTACTTTCTATGTTGGTACCTTTGAAGCATGCAGGCGAGTGCTGACGCCACTTTCACACGCTTGTGGATTGTTTACAAATCTCTTAGTTTTGACATTTCAAGTGATTCGTGTGCGGTAAAATGGGAAGAACAGTTAAAGTAACTAAAAATAGACTGTTCAGCGGTAATAGATACCGTGTTTTAGTGAAAAAAATGGTAATGTGGGAGTAACAACTGGAAATACTATTGAAAGTGACCGTGATGTGCTAGAAATCAGTAGGGCTAGAGATTCTAACCTAACAAACGAACATGCTAGGCCTAGGCCTAGTGCAAAGTCCTGGTACAAGTAGGCCTAGTACACCTAGTACTTCGGATAAAGTGATCATGATGATGATGACCCCTATGACCCATCATATGGAGCTGCCGAGCTGGGTTCTTGTAAACACATTTTGAGGGGATTTGAAGTAGGTAAGAAGCATGTTTCAACTTCAAAGTAGGTTTCCTCTGAATATTAAAATTTGTACACATTGTGTACCTTTTCTCAGGACCCAATAGACCAATTGTCTTGAAATTTTCAGAATATGTGTATGTCAGTACAATACACAAACCCTACTAAAATAAATTAAATAAGATGCTTCGATCACATGCTAGCAAATTTAAAGAATAAAAAATATTCAAAATATTACGTTTATGTTATGATTTTTTTTTTAACGAGTTATAAAAATTGCAGATAAATAATTCTACTAGGGGTCATGTAGGACATGTTCCTTCATATGGTCCTAAAATGTCAGGCACGTTGACCCAACAGTTTGTCTAAAAAAGGTACATGAAGTCAGCTAATGCTGTAATGCTGGTTATGTTACGCCACAGTTGGCGTCGTACTCTCTGGAGTTTAATAAAAGCATTAAAAAAAATCAACATTGTAGGATGGCAAGGATCTCCCCTTAAAGTCGATCGATGAAGTGAACTATCCATTCAATACAACAACTAAACTATTCAAATTAAATGGACATGAAAAAATACTTTTTTTTATTCTAAATTATGAATTTCAAGAATTATTACATGTGAGTAGCATTTAATACTGAACTTCTTGAAATTGTATTTTTTTTTTCATTAATAAAGTATATTTATAGTTTCTAATTTGAGTAGATTTGAGGTAAAATAGACACACCAGCGCAAATATCTCCAAAACGGATCCCGTTCGACCATCTCTTTTACACGTTAGTCATGAAGTTATCCACGTTTAGAACGATTATTCTTTAAAATATATTACTTTTTGAAGGTGCTACGCAAAGTTATACGATTGAAAGTGTAGGTTTTTGTTCAGCTACAATGGAGATAGGGAATTCCAACGCATTTCAACACTCAATAAATAAAAAAACTAATACCGTTAGGTGCAAATGTTTTTCTACAATAGTCACAAGCTCAATATCAACTTTCTGTACATACAATTTGAAGGATAAATATTACAATTGCAGTTATCATCGATCGACTTGTCGTTGCTTGGTGGGGGTGCCGGATACAGTAAACTATTTTGCCGACCACGCTAGTTTATTAGCTTCATATTCGCACAAGTGAAGGATTTAAACAACAGTGTGTCGTTGCTTGGTGGGGTGCCGGGTACAGTAAACTATTTTGCCGACCAAGCTTCATATTCGCACAAGTGAAGGATTTAAACAACAGTTTGTCGTTGCTTGGTGGGGTGCCGGGTACAGTAAACTATTTTACCGACCACGCTAGTTTATTAGCTTCATATTCGCACAAGTGAAGGATTTAAACAACAGTGTGTCGTTGCTTGGTGGGGGTGCCGGTACAGTAAACTATTTTACCGACCACGCTAGTTAATTAGCTTCATATTCGCACAAGTGAAGGATTTAAACAACTGTGTGTCGTTGCTTGGTGGGGGTGCCGGCCGGGTACAGTAAACTATTTTGTCGACCACGCTAGTTTATTAGCTTCATATTCGCACGAGTGAAGGATTTAAACAACAGTGTGTCGTTGCTTGGTGGGGGGTCGGGTACAGTAATCTATTTTACCGACCACGCTAGTTAATTAGCTTCATATTCGCACAAGTGAAGGATTTAAACAACAGTGTGTCGTTGCTTGGTGGGGGTGCCGGGTACAGTAAACTATTTTACCGACCACGCTAGTTAATTAGCTTCATATTCGCACAAGTGAAGGATTTAAACAACAGTGTGTCGTTGCTTGGTGGGGGTGCCGGGTACAGTAAACTATTTTACCGACCACGCTAGTTTATTAGCTTCATATTCGCATGAGTGAAGGATAGTTTTGGTCTGTCTTATGCTTGGTAGAATGCCAGGTAAAGTTATCTTGTTTAACCAAAGAAAACTAGTTCATTTAAATTGCACTCATCTTTGAGAGAGTGTTTTATTGCAAAACTAAACTCGCATTTATACACTTAACATGTTGCATAAGTTGGTATAGGTAGGCCCTACCATGATGGTGACTTCTACCATACTGGCAAATTATTGTATAAAAGCTCCATACATTTTCATGTGTTCATCACACACTCACACAGCTAAAATAAATTTCGGTTTCTAGAGTTACCGACACATTTCCAAAACATAATTAAAAGCTGCGTTATGATGTTGATCGCTGTCAATTAGTAGTGCAGAAATTTGAGCAAGTTGGTGTTAGTTTTGGCCGTTTTGGAAACCAAATACAACAAAATATTAACTTTTGTCTATACCCAACACTTAATTTAATACAGTAATTTATTTTTTAAATTTGAACTTTAAGTTCACTTTTACGATGTCTACGATAACAACCTCGAAACAGTGAAC
Organism: Isoperla grammatica; assembly: GCA_945910005.1. NCBI lineage: Eukaryota > Metazoa > Arthropoda > Insecta > Plecoptera > Perlodidae > Isoperla > Isoperla grammatica. The sequence goes on along the minus strand of OX246737.1, from coordinate 32,849,752 downwards.
ATGTATTTCCAACTAACAAGGTATTCTTTCTGAATATGCTAGAAACTATATGTGATATAAGTGACTCACATGACAAGATACAACACTATTGTTTGTTTCCATTATCAAAATGTTTTGCAGTGATTTATTTTAGCTTGTGACATTAGATAGTTTGATTGCTAACTGGCCGATACATCGTTAGCCTGGCGAAGATGTGTCTTATGATTGATACCTGTAGGGTTTAACTTGGCTTTGTTAGCAGTTACTATTTTAAGTCCACACTTGTTACTGACAAATATATATATTTTGCTTGTTGTCTGTACATGATTTTGCGCTTGTAAACTGTTCTGGCATATACTTTTTATGTATTGTGAACAAATTAGGAACTTTTTAAAATACTGCATTAGAGTTTCCAATGCAGATTGTAAAATTTCTTAAAAATGTAATAATTTGTTTAGTAACAAAAAAATGTAAACCTAACTTTTCTTCATAATTTCTGATAGTTTTTAAGCGTACCGTGTATCTTATTTTCAGATGATTTTTGTTGTATTAATAGTAGGCTACTTTACCATTCATTTAGTACCATAGATAGAACATAGAGATAGATGTATCTACGCTCTTAACCAAACTTGCAGCTTACTGCATTGTATGTTGGTCTGCTAAACTCAGTAGTGTTGATTGGCAAGTTTGCTCGCCTTGGCACGAAATAAGGCGATTATTAAGTTATCTGAGTGGATGTCGCAAATGGTCTGCAGCTGCTCTTTTATGTCGTGATGTTTTGCTTATGAACCATTGATTCAGGACCACCAGGTTGGAACTGAAGAGTCGTGGTGATGATTTTCAGAAAACGTCGATCACGAAGAGAGCTCCTATGGTGGCCGATAAAGATGTCCCTCACAACATGGGCAAGAAGGACGTCATCCGTGCCTCAGACTTTAACTTCCTGATGGTTCTGGGGAAGGGTAGCTTTGGGAAGGTACTGTACACTGTTTTCACCAGTTTGTTTGGCAACACACTTGGTTCGGTTAGAGATTCAAGAATAGTTCTTATGGATTTCTGAATGATGGAATGTGTTTGTGCTTATTTATGCTCCTAAATAAGAAGACAAAGTAAAGGTTATTGTGTTCTGTTGAACTACAAAAGCATAATTTACACATTTCATAATAACTCATTTGAATTATTTGTTTTTTAATATGACAGTGTTTAGATACCTTTTTTATTCTTTAATTAATTAATTACAACAGTGCAAGATTCATAGTCTGAATAAAACTCCATACCCCCCCCCCCCCCCCCCCCCGAGATGAAGTGAGTTTTTTAGCCTACAAACTCGTTAGTTATCTTTATTAGAGAAGGCACTATTTATTTTGGATACTATAGCTAGAAAAATTGGTCAAGCAAATACAGTTTGTACTCTTTATTCTCAAGATCTGCATTGCCAATTTTATGAGCAAAACTGTGTTAGAAATATGTGTTGGTTGGTTCTTGAGTAAACATAAGTGAACGCAAATAATCATTTGTCCAATGTGTTTGATATGAAGTGTTTGTATGTGTGCCTTGGAAGCTTACACTTATGGGTATGTCAACTCAATTCAATTTCAATTTGGGTATTTATTTTCATTTTAAAATACATGTTACATCAATACCTCACATCAATACAGCTGTTGGTTCTGAGAATATGAGAATCAACGGAGATCCTAGAGTGTGGCCCAGGTGTTGAGTAATATTCAAGCAATATTCAATAATATATATTGAATATTAAATAATAAGATTTTACACTCACAAGAAATTCAAATACATTTAAGAAAATTACAGACGATTAATGTATTTTTAATTTGTATGCTGACAATTGCCTACTTATTGACTGCTTTATTGTTCTCGTTACATAGGTAATGCTAGCTGAGCGAAAGGGTACAGATGAACTGTATGCCATCAAGATATTGAAGAAGGACATCATTATTCAGGATGACGATGTGGAGTGTACAATGGTAGAGAAACGCGTGCTGGCACTCTCCAGCAAACCTCCATTCCTTGTGCAACTTCACTCCTGCTTTCAGACTATGGTAACCATTATACATTAATATTATTCAAGACGTAAGCTCATGCTTATTGTGTTCTTTCATTTATACTACTTGTTAGAAACCGTGGTGATAAAGAAAGTGCAGAATTGAGTGTATTCTACATGTGTATAAATAAGTATATAATTTGAATCAATTGTGTTTCAGTATAAAAGTTTGAAACTAGAGCTAATCACGATACTGTTTCTGTTTGTGTCAATGTGAGATGTTAGTTTTTATTCAATTCTACTACATATAACCAACTCAAATCTACAGTCTACACTATAGTTATTAAAGTGTCACTGCTAATAATAAATCGAAATATGTATATATTTTAAATTATGCTTAGTAACATAATATTGATTTATAATAGGTATCCATACATTTCTGTATAGTATTTATAAAAAATCAAACATCTTTGAATATCCATACTATATTATATGACTTTCGAGAAATGTCACTCTCATGACTTTCGAGCAATGTCACTGTCAACGGAGAGAACTAACTGTCCCATACAACTGACATTGTTTGAATTTATTCTGGCCCATGATAGCATAAAATATTAAAAGTATTTCTTGTTGATAAATAATATTATCCATCTAGATTACCCTATATGATTTGCCTCTAAATGAGCGGTTTGTTCTCCAGGACCGACTGTACTTCGTGATGGAGTATGTCAACGGGGGCGACCTCATGTTCCAGATCCAACAATGTGGCAAGTTCAAGGAGCCTGTCGCAGTGTGAGTATTTTATTACGTATTATTGCTTTCTACTTTTCGACTGACACTTGGATATTAATATTACATATCTTGGAATGTATAACTTTGGAGTTGGTCTACGACTGATCAATGTCAAACAATGTGTACTTAACAATTTATAGAAGTGGACCGAATTTTCAGTGTAACACAAACTGAAATATCACTCGTGTATTAATATCTACATTAGACTTCAGTTTTGACAGAAGTATCGGGCTAGTTTTGTGTGCCAGTGGCTTACACATATATGCATGAGCCTCCGTCCCCCCCCCCCCCCCCTCATCATTAACTTCCATTGTATCCATTTAGCATTGTAACAATTTTATCAACATTTATTAATTTGTATTGATTTTTTTTGTATTAGATAGGTAATCTCATCATTATTTCTTAATGTGTAACATTATTTGTTATAGAATTCTTTTCGGGCTATCTACATATTTTTAGTATAACAGAATGCACTCAACCACTAATTTGTCTATATATTAATTGCATGATGCTAGAAGACACATACTTGTTAAGAGAATAAAATAAACAACTTCAAACAAGCAGATTAAGATGATGATCTGTGATAGGAATCAAACAGGCCAATGACGTTTTGGCAGCGTGTCATTATAAAGGAAGTTGGTCTTCCTTTCGTTGACCTATTGCTGCTGTTATATATTATTTGAATCAATTCCATCTATTATTATATTATATACCAAATATATTATTTTTTTCGATTCCATTAAATTTAACATTTAAAACTGGCAAAAGCAGTATACATACCAATTACTAATATTGTGGCATCCTCTGTAGATTCTATGCCGCAGAGATCGCCATTGGTCTATTCTACCTCCATGTTCGCGGCATTGTCTACCGGGATCTGAAACTAGACAACGTGTTACTCGACCAGGACGGCCACATTAAGATTGCCGACTTTGGGATGTGCAAGGAAGGCATTGTTGGCGAGAAGACCACCAAGACCTTTTGCGGAACTCCAGACTACATTGCTCCTGAGATTATTCTATACCAGGTTCTCTTTCTTTATATCTATATTAGACTGTTTTAGTCTTTTCCTTAATTAATGTGTTGCCTTAGAAATAAACCCTTTCAACGTAGTTAAATTTATTTTATTTAGAGAAACATTTGTTCTCTGCTCTAAACTATAGTTAGTATTTTTTTATGAAAATGTTTCAAATTCAATTATAAAACACAAATTCATAACAATTAGTTGTATTCGATTCTAAATTTATTCGATAGGACATTGATATTTATTGAAGGCAGGCTAAATTTAAAATTATTAACATTAATATTTCATATTATTATGAATCCAGAATTTTGACGTTAGGTCAAAGTAGGTGCGTAAAATGAGATAACACTGTGTTGTTTTTTGTCTACTTTGTAATGCTTGTAAGAAAAATATTTGAAATATTTTGTCAACCTAGGTAATACTAGTATATTTCCCTCTTGATGTAGTTTCTCCCTCTGGAAAGTTGTTAAAGTTATGTTTTTTGCTAGCTAAACTTCAATTTAAAGTTCTAGATATTAATTTATCTGTACTTATTCGTAGAAAGTATTTTTGTCTATGCCCACAATCGCTATTACTTTTTCGATCATGTGTTTTCTAGTTGACCAGGAGAGCAAATCTCTTCCATCCTCCTTTTCCTCGTTTAGTTTAAATTAATTCAAAAGCCCAGCCTTGTGTTCTGCCACTATTCAACAATGCACTTGCTTGTTACCTACGGTTCCCTTGTTTCAGCCATATGGCAAGTCTGTGGACTGGTGGGCATACGGTGTACTTCTGTACGAGATGTTGGTGGGCCAACCCCCATTCGATGGGGAGGATGAGGAGGAGCTGTTTGCTGCAATAACAGACCATAATGTGTCGTATCCCAAGAGCCTCTCCAAAGAGGCAAAGGAATCTTGCAAAGGAGTAAGTTTATACATGGTTGAAGATTGGTTGAAGATATCATGTTCAATGAGCTGTAAAACTAATTACTTATTTTACGAATGCTTGAAAATCTCATCATTAAATGCACGTAATTATATTGTGCCAACAAAATGAGCCACTGTACCATTTTTCTTACAGACATTCTATTTCATTTTTATTTAGCATCATATGTCATCTATCAGGCAGAAACAATTAAAGAAAACTTGAGAGACTTTAAACTTTAAGAACTGTGATAGAGTATTGTGCTTAAAATACATCTGGTCAAATTTAACCATTGTGCAAATATAATTTGTATGTACACTTTTGCTAAAATATAAGAGTCATTCATTGAAAATGCATATTACATACTTAACAGATATTTCAGTAGCTTGACAAATCTTGTATGCATCAACCTTTTATGTACATAAATGGCGTTGGTGTTGGTACTTGGCCAATTGAACACGACACATGTTTGCATTTTTCAGTTTCTCACCAAGAATCCCACAAAGCGCCTGGGCTGTGGCGTACGGGGCGAAGAAGATGTTAGAGGTCATGCATTCTTCCGACGGATTGATTGGGAAAAGATAGAGAATAGAGAAGTTCAGCCACCGTTCAAGCCAAAAATAGTAAGTACAGTTAACATAACAATCACCTTATAAAGACAGTATTTTATTTTCACTGCTATGGTATTTGCTTTCATTGGAAATTGGTTTCAATTATATTAGAATTTAGAATTATTAGAAAAAAATTAACTTCGTAGTATGGAACATTAGTGCCTACATATTTTGAATGTTCGGAATTTCATTGGTGATTGCCTTAGTTTATATGACCATAAAGCAATATAGAAAGTCAAATATGTAATTAAAACAGATATCCGGAATCTGTACCTAATGTACTGCAATTAAAATGCTACATCTTCACAAGTTTATAAGCACTGTCAATGGGATAGTAATATAATTAATAAACTATGATATCCCAAACTGGAGTGAGAAACTGACTAAATCATTATATCAGTGGTAATTGTTGTGAGGTGTAGGCCTACTGATTTTACTAGCAGATGCTGGTTCAGTAATGCAGTTACAGTTCGAGGTGCATATTCTGATGAGCATTTTAAGTTTAGTAGCATTTCCATAGATTGGACAGTCACAATACACTCCACCATGCAACCTTTTTTTTTCCTTAAATGTTCCTTCATTTAATTGTTTCTCTACTCGGCACCTCCACCATTCGTATTCCTTAATGTCACAACCCCGCACACTCACGTTTGGGTTTTCTATTGCATTCTATTTATTAAAAAAGTACCATAATGATTGTAATACTGTGTATAGTATACCTATTATTATGTAATAAAAATAATTTGCATGTATAAGTATGGTTTTTTGTTCATGGTTCCTTGTAACAGAAAGTCAAAAAACACTAAAAACAAACAATATTACCCAAGGTTAATAATTTGACCATTTTAATCTAAAATAAGTTTTAACTATAAATGTTGAATGTGAAAATTGGTTTTACAGCTGTTACTGCTTTCAACTTTTGACAGATTTGTAAATGTTTGACAATTTTCATTGTTGATAATAACTAATGATTAAATTGTTTTTTTCTTTTTATAATTCTCAACAAAATGAGTCAATTCTCATTAACATTTTCTTTATTAAAATTAAAACTTTTAATCTGTTGAAGCCAACATTAATTATATCTTACATTCTGCATAAATCTTATGCTTACTGGAGAACAAAGTCCCAAGTGGAAATGTGTATCAACATTACATTCTATATGCCTACATGTTAAAATAATGTTGAGAAATTAATTTTTCAAAATTATTTTATGAAATTGCTAACTGCTACAAGAAAAAGTTTCAGAATGTAGTGTCCAAAGAAAAATAAATACATCGTCATAAATTTATTTCTTCGGTCATAATGTCTCGCAGCTATCGATGAATGTGAATCCTTCTTCATACAATAATATACACTCCTAACAATGTTGTATTTTATTATTTCAGAAACACCGTAAAGACGTTAGCAACTTTGACAAGCAGTTTACTTCCGAGAAGACAGATTTGACTCCAACTGACAAATTGTTTATGATGAACTTGGATCAAACAGAGTTCACAGGCTTCTCGTTCCTCAACCCTGAATATGTGCAGCATGTGTAAGCCTCGTGTACAATAGGCTATCAATAATGCGTGACCACTACAAACTTAATTGCATCACTCAATCATTCAATTTTATCACCTTAACTACAGATAGTTTGAAATCCAGTCAAGCCGTTTATCGCCTTCTTCCACCAGAACAATGCTTGATTCTTTATTTTTCTTACTGACCCAGAATACAAGAAAGGCTGGCTAGAAATGTTCAGAAACTCTGATTGTAATTACCAGCTCGGGAGTGAAGCACTACCTTAAACTGTAGAGTGCTAAGAAACTGTGATTGTATTTACCAGTTTAGGAGTGAAGCACTACGTTCAACTGTGGGTTGCTAAGATACTGTGTATGTAATCACAATCTCAGGAGTGAAGCACAATATATTCTCTCAACTGTAGATATTTGGCTTGAAAATACTGTACTGAGTTAGTGAAGATCTCATTGCATTTCCGAATGGTGTGGAACAAAACGTAAGAAGCTACTGGTTACCTGGGACCACCATGCTTGGCATCTAATGGAAGACCTACTTACAATCCCCACTTACGTACAGTATCACAAAGCTGTATTAGATGCTTTCAGCCCTAGGTACAATTGCAAATCATGAATCTGTGTTGAACTAGTGTTATCTCTACATCTACATAAATGTAGATCCCAGCATTATGAGCACTATTAATGATTATTGTATTGCCACCACACATCTACAGTGCAGATATAATAAACTTTTAACTCAACGGTTTCTTACAGGTAGGACAAAATTTTATTTTAATCGTCCAAGCTTTTGGGCTCTTAATTAAAATAATGACATCTCTTAACATATTCAAGTGTGTACTGTGTAAATACGTATATATATATATATTCTTTGAGTAGTTTAGGAAATCCAGTATTATTACGAATGTGTATATTCAACCTTCAAGACACTTCTTTAAAAGAAAGCCAGATGGTTTCCAGTTTACATCCTTATGATAGTAATGACATGGAAAGCTACTGGCTAAACCGAAGAAACTGGTACTGGAGATAGGTCTGTATTATATCTTATGTAGTCAACACCACATCTGAATGATATTAATGTTAAATATATATATATACTATTGTGTTTTAGAAGAGTTCAAGTGTGAACTGTGTCGTGTTCATTACTTAATACTATATTATTAATTAATTATCTTGTATATTTATCGTTAAAACACTGTAAGATATCAACCAATAAAGTATCTATAGCATTGTTAATAATTAGGGTATGTATATCTCTACTTGTTTAAAACTATGCTACATTTCTCTATCAACTTTTGTATAAATATATTATCTTCCTATTTATTATAAATACTGTATACATACATATACTCTCAAATGGCCTAAACATTTGTACATAGTTTATATCTATTGATAGTCCAACTATTTTCAACTCTTTTTTCGACTGTCATACTTACTCTGGAGGATGTTTTTGTGCAGCGTTCTAATTCTAATGTACAGTATATGTAGTCAGATACCCATATTTATTAACTATAATTATCATAAAACCCTGTAGATGTTAAAATTAAGAGTTTAGTGAAGCACTGTGCCAATACAGTTTCCTTGCTGAACTTACATAATACATACTAGGAGTTCATTATTGGTCAGAGATTAAATATTCGCTATTTGTCTTCACTGTGATTTTGGAAACCGTTTCAAAACTTTATGTCAATAGTGAACTCCATCAAAAGATGTGATGTAAATATATTAGTCCTGTGTGTTGTGTTGTATTATTATATCGTAGACAACCTTATTACAAATTTAAAACACATATTTGCTAATGCTTTGAACTTTTTACATTAACTGTACCATTGCATCAACAGTTTTAGTATACATGTACTGTTCTATAAATTGTTAATCTAAGAAATATTTCATTTTACCCATGAATACTTTATCACAGATACAACCTTACAAATTACTATATTATGATAAACATTTACATATTAAGCTTTCTGACTTTGTGAAATGAAGATTATTTTAAAAGTATTGTTTGATTTCCCCACTATTTTTATCTATTTATAAGTTGGGACCAAACAAGCAAGCAGAAAATCAATTCGATAATTTTTATGTCATGATTAATTCAACTATTGCTCACATTAGTCACATTTATTGACGTAGTATGCTGTTTAAAACATCACTGTAGTACTTATTATACCAGTTATTAATTATTAATCATTAATTAATTAAGTATAATAGATTAACTAAATAACATTAAAATGTAGTCTGGGCATACAATGCCAAAAATGGTATCTTGATGAAAAAGATGGTCGTATAGAGATTTCTATTGCTCATGAGAGTATGATGTTTACATTTACGGGTGGCTAGTATTTTATTCATGCCACTGAAAATTCTTGCTAACAAATGCCTGTAAAATTTAAAACATTATTTACTAGGTATTATAAGCAATAGCTACAGTTTTGACGTCTTAGTGCAACGCTATAATATGCTAGTTCTAGTACTGTACCTCATAAATGATATGTAGCTCTCCAAACGAGACTTACCTACTTTAGTGTCAGTGCATTGTACTAAACATGTACTTACGATTTGAACTTGTGTTGTATTATCTCTATAAGCTAAGCTAACATTGCAACCCTTGTTAAGATTGAAAGCATAAGCAAATCTTCTAGAATTGTGATCTCTTTGTTTGCCTTTTGTGACAATCGTGTGTCGATTGGTACCTACATGAAGTGTGAAATGATGATGGTAACTGAGAGTCGATAGAAATTGGTCTTGATTCCCAGTGATACTTGCCCTTAGAACTTGCTCGGAGATCATGTATGTATTTTTAAACATTTGTAACATTATAATGTATCATATTTAAAACTGTTAGTATGTGTGTAGTATTTACAATGATCATTCATTTCATTTTACATCAAGCATTTCAAAATTATTATAACTCGGCCCTAGTGACGCTATGATTGTTGGAGTTTCTTATATTGTTGAACTTGGATTGAGTAAAATAACATGCTATACAGTATTAGCTAATAGCTACATTTAAAGGAATGACATAACAGCAAAGCTTAATACTAGATGCTAGTGAATGGTAACAGTGAAAGTATGAGAGTATAAACAAAAACTCACAAATTTATCATTAGGTTTATTTTGTTTGTTTTTAAAATGTAAAGGTAGGCTAAATGAAATCAGAGATGCTTCTGTTTGTTGGTCATCATGTGGTATCCTGTTATCATCCATTTACATGTTACTTACTGTATTTCAATTATTTGATACCACATTCCTTGTAACCAAATTAATGGTTTGTTTTATTGTGCTAGAAATAAATATATTTTAGAAATGTACCCACACATATAAATTCATGTCCATCACCATAGTATGGCAGTGGTACCTATCGGTATGTTACCCACAACCCACGATATTGAGAAAACTTATTTAAACGATGTCTCCAGAGCTTCCATAGTGCTATATTCTTTGATCCTTATTAATTTCCATCGTTATTGTGTGGATTTTTCGAAACTGTTTGCCTATTTACCTTCGTCATCGGTGCAATGAGATTGCAATCACATTCCAATGAAATGTGTGTGTATATTGTAATATTCTGACAGTGGAACGGTCTTGTATTGCACAACCTGTTTGTGACTTTCAAGCAATCTCACGTGAAATGTAGAAATGTTTTGTTGTAATTTTCATCATTGTGTGTGGGTAGTCTTAATTGCTACCTTTCTATTACATAGGCCCTACACAAGTCCTTGGTAAACATGAAAAGAATGCTTATCAGTCCAGTTGATAACAATTGTTGTTATGGTATCAAATCAATCCATTATCAATGTATCCCATTTTCTTTCTTATTAAATATTTTACAAATGGATGTCATACATCAGTGTGCACTGGTTTTAAAGTATTCTTAGAAATTACATACGGTACATTCCAACTCACCGGATACAATGTCTTACAATTTACACAATTTAAACATTTTGAAAATTTGACTTGCATGCATTTTATTCATGTCTACTCTCTTTACAACTATGTTTATCACAGGACTCAGTGCTGGGTGACTTCAGTGTGCACTATACCTTGTATTGCACAGTTTATTTCCTGCATCGCAATAGTACCAAGGTAAAATTGTAGGAAACATCGGATCTTGTAATGGCAACTCTTTACTTCTTGTTGACAAGAAGAATGTAAGTAAGGATATAAGGATGTTAAATGCTAATCTATGTGTCATATAATATATGTCTATCTCTTGACGGAAGCAAACATACATCATGTTGATCATGTTGTATGTAATATTGGTACATTTAGCACTGACCAGTCTTTACGGAGTTCTAATGATAAACATAGTGTATGTGTTGTGTCAAAAATTATATGTTATTCATTATTACGAGTCTGTTGTGCAAGAAAGGTAGCATCCTTCAGAATTATTTTAAATGTAAGTGTTGCTTTTTGAATTGTTATTGTCATTGTTAAGATATTTTATCATGAGTTTTTTAATTACAATTTTATACATTTTGTGTTCATACAGCCATTCAACAAACGGTTTTAACATCTATGATTAAAATTGAACACGTGTATGATAAATGACTTTAAAGTAATATAATGTTATTATCACTCTTGGTTGTTCCTGTTTCACCAGTTACAATGAAAGGTTGTACGACTGCAGAACTTGAATAAACAACTGTTCCTATTCAAATACTTTGTTTCACTGTACTTCATGAACAAGCTCTAGTACATGATCGGGTGGGGCCAGAGTCCGGGGTGAGCAAGGTCTACACTGCAGCAATGTCTGCACTGCAGTGAGACATTAGTGCTTGTTGATTATTTTATTTATTTATAGGTGTAGAGCCTTAAAGTTGTGAGTCTAGGGAATTTGAATAGACGACAGGAGCCGACAGCTTACCTTAAAAAGTGCTTATTGGTAACTGTGTGTCACTAGGAGTCTAACACATGGTTATTGCTTTCATTCCAGTTGTAGTGTGCAGTAAGCATTCTTTGCTATTATAAGAATAGTATACCTAATGTTTTTTCCATGGATAAGCTTTGATTTGGTAAGAATTAAAAAAAAAAGAAAATAAGAGAAGGACATTTTCAAAATAACGTATGTTAATTGTTAACCCTCACTTTTTTCCCACCGGCATGGTCTGTATTTGAAATGTGGTTTGGCACTGATGGCTCACATTTTTTTTTTTGTTATTTATTAATGAGACATTCAGTTCAGGCATTATCTTTACGGATCTGGGTGAGAACTTGAATCGTAAGAAAGTATAAACCATAATAAGTTTGCTTTCAGTAATTAAATAAATTATTGCAGTATGTTTTGTTGTTGCATTTTTTTAATGTACACAGGCTACATCTGTAACAAGTATCATTACTTTAACCCTTGACTGGTATGGTGGGGTCTGTACCGACCCCAGCACGATATAGTTCTATATTTGACCACCAGGAAGTTCTAGCTAGCGGCTGGCGAATTAGGTAATCTCAGTTCCCGCTGAGGCGTTGAAGATAGTGGTTGTGTGTTTTTGTTGCTTCGAAGCGTTTGGCGGCAATAAATGCGTGGGGTAAAAAAAGACCCCAGGATACCTCTTACGGGACTTTTTATTTTACAAATTATTTTACAATATGGATGAAAATGACTTCGTGACAACTCTTATGGGTAAAAACAAACATAACTTTGCGTATTGTAAACCAGTGTTCACTATAATGGACAAAAGTAAACAATCTGGTTGAACTAACAAGAAACAAAAACTGTACTCATAACATACAAAACAGACACCCTTGTTGGTTTGACATACAAACATAATATTTCTGATTTTTTATTTCAGAGAATAATTTGAATATTTACTAACAATAAATCGACGCGCAAGAAGGAAAATAAAAATTATATTTCTTTATATAAATTTTAAAACATCCACTGTTTTTTTCAGTTTGAAAATTACTTACTTTCAGTAAAAAATGTGTAACTTGCGCTAATAATTGATAAAACATCAATCGATATTAATACAATGAATAAAATCTATATCAATTAGTCCTCAGCACAATAATGCCCATTTGTGGTTATTTAGACAGTTTAAAAGTGAAATTTAAACAGGGGTCATATTTCACCCCACCATATCAGTTACGTTTATGAAAATAAGGATACCAGTCAAGGGAGGTAATCAGTATGATTGGTTTTCTCAGTTTGAAAAGTAAGCACTTCTACTATATATACCATAATATCAATATTGTGTTAGCATAGCCATATAAAGAATGGAGAAACCAATTTATAATTGTTGTAATAATTATTACCAACCTTCATTGAAGTCTGTATTTAAATTCTCATTAAGCCACATAAAAACTTGATTAACTTGCCAAGGAGCTAATGCAACTGAATATTTTAAAATACTACCTCCATCTTGATTTTTTTAGTAAAAATAATGTCTCAGGAGATATCGAAAAGCAGATAGACCTAGCAGTATCATAATGTATTCTTAAAAATATTTAACACTATTTTTTATTTGGGGGAAAATTTATCTTTTTTAGTTTGCAATGTTGTTCCTGACTGATCCTACTGATGCACTCCCTTTGTCATGATGACGCAGATGCTTTCTTTAGAGTAAGCTCAAACCAACTCAAAAGTTGACTTACAAAAATATGTGCATAATTACGACATCAATAGTCATGTATAGAAAATTAATTAAATTTACATTAACCCTTACAATATTACTAATAATAATTAGAAACGCAATTATCCTTCCCAGGCCACCTTATGCCTGTTAATACGTTCATTAACTTCACTTTATTAATTAATAATACATTATAAATACAACTTTATTTACTTAACAACTTTATTTAATAAATTAATACAGTAATGAGTTAAACATTATGGGCGGCTAATCAAAAACAATAGTACTATACTGGTGTACTGTATCAGATAAATCGGTAGTATTTGAGGGGGAAATACTAAATAGTAGGGATGTCAACGATAATCGCATATCGATAATATCGTATATTGATATTATCGCGATATGGATAGCCATATCGCGATAATCGTACAATATTAAATGCTGTGCGATATCCCGATAATCGTGGCGATTTGATTTCATATTTGAATTTGGCGCCTGCTCAACCTTAGCCGAGCGACCATCGACCAGCCGCCGAGTGCCCTCCTTCGATGTAGCCGCAAGAAAACTATTCGCCACTACCCCCCCCCCCCCTTACATATGACGCAATGTTAAAAAGTAGTATTATAGTGCTTATTTCATAATATCGGGATAAAAATTGAAAATGCAATATCCGAGACGATATTTTTTGCGCCGATATTATCGCGATAATTTTTAATTGTTGTTGCAATTATCGATATGGAAATTCAAATCGTTTGACATTCCTACAAATAGTGTTAAGGCAATTTCTAACTTATTTCTTACTTTTTTAACAAACTACAAATAGGAACTCATTATTAAATATTGTATGTATGTAATATATTACAAGTGCTGGGAACAGATTGATATTTTCTTCTTTGCTGTTTCGTCATGTCGGTACAGAGTTTTCACTCGACGTTTCGCCAGCCATGTTGGTGGCTTTTTCAAGACTGGTCCCAATCTCGGACCAGTCGAGTGACAACTTTGTACCGACACGACGAAACAACACAGAAGAAAATATCAATCTGTTCCCATCTACGGGTCGTGAAAGCCTCCAACAACTCATTACAAGTGTTATTAAATATTAATACTGATGATTTCTCTTCGAAAACATTCTGGAAGGTATTTTTAGACAAGGGCAGGGTCAATTAATTTATAAAGGCATACAAAGTGCTAATTTAGAGAGCGAAACAGGTTGTAATTCATTGCACCGGAGTTTTTGTAAATTATTCAAAGTACTGCAGGGTATGCTGTTTGTCTCTGAACTTTTTGTCTGGCTCCTAAAATTACACTGAGTTTGTTCCTAATGTACGCAAACCGTGAGAATAAATGAGGGGCTAAATTCACAACGTTTAGTCCATTGGAAAGCGCTCGAGTCATGATTTCCGTGGCGAGAAACAAACCCGCAACCTCCAAAATGGCTCGAACGTGTTGGCACTGAGCCAGCAGATATGTAGATAAGAACTGGAAGATTGAGTTATCCTTCCTGCCAAGCTGTTCGCAGTAGAAGGTTACGCCCGTAGTCTTTACCCAATCTTCAGCAGCTAAATGTTGGTGACCGGTTATCGGCATTCCCAGCTGAGAATCGATCGACTTTTAATTGAATTGCGAAAATCGTTTGATTAGGAATGCAGGCCAAGTCGTCGCGGTCTGTATTCCTTGAAGTGGAGCTACCGTCAAGTGGACCAATAACCAGACTCGAGGCCATAACAACAACAATAATAATAACTCCCAGTATAGCTCACTCATCTGTCCAAACTAATGTTGTGCTCCATTTATTATTGTTGTTATTATTATTGGCATTATAATTACCATTACAACAACAACAATAATAATTTTTATCCGATATGGTTACTGATTGTTAGTTCTCAGTCATAAACGTATTGACTAGTATTGGTGCGCGGATTGACGCATACTGATTCATAAATTGAGCCAAGAGATAAAATAGAGTGTGTGCAGCAGAGTGGTTATAGAGTAAAGGCCGCGTGATCTGTACGAACTTTGATTTAAATATTGGCTAGTGTAAATCATACATACATACATACATACATACATACATACATACATACATACATACATACATACATACATACATACATACATACATACATACATACATACATACATACATACATACATACATACATACATACATACATACATACATACATACACACACATACATACATACATACATACATACATACATACATACATACATACATACATACATACATACATACATACATACATACATACATACATACATACATACATACATACATACATACATACATACATACATACATACATACATACATACATACATACATACATACATACATACATACATACATACATACATACATACATACATACATACATACATACATACATACATGCATACATACATACATACATACATAGCCTACATACATATACATACATACAATACATATATACATAACTATACAAATAGCGAATGCTAGGATGGCTACAACAAATCGGCACGACCGTACATATAAGATTGTTACTGAGGGGTGAACTCCTTAAATACGAATGTATTTATTTATTTATTTTTAAGAGAAATGGACAAGAATGAATTTAACTTCATTACTGGCAAGCTGCCTTGTTGAAAATAGTGCTAAGTTTTAAATATCGGTACAATTTCAGCAAGCACACATGGAAGTATTTGAGACTTATTTCCGTACAATGAATATACACTGGTTTTGCCTGCACCCTGCATTAGTTTATACGTAATACAATATTAAAATAATAGTAATTTGATGATAACAGTAACGAGTGTAGTTAACTGCCACGAGTGTAAATGCAACTCTTGTGGTTGCATTCTGGGTGTATGTTGAAACCGCGCGGAAAATGTTCAAAGCAAACGGAATAACAATGAACTATTCATAACTCTCTCGTTTCGTTGTGTGTATAGTTAGTTGTCAAGTGTACGGCCTCCTATAGAAGTTTCAGTAAGTTGGTACCGCGACATAACCAAAACCGGATCCGGATGTAGATAAGGTATCCACAGTTGTTGACGTTTGGTTTGACAACTATACACGAACGTCATTCAAAACACCTGTTGGCAACACTCATAAGAAGAATGTGCATGCGATTATATCTACCTGAGAACGTTTGCACTACGTCTACTTACACGTAGGCCTACCGATAAACACGGAAACCTTGTGGTAGTGTTTAGGCATATATAATGAATATGAAGCGGTTATTCTGCAGACTGGTTGGAAGATCTCCATGGATAATAATGCAAGAATCGGATCCGACTTGGCACAGTGAGTAATTATTAATTAATTAGTTTTGTTAACGTATCCCTTCGGATGACAACTTGTCATTTATGTTTTTATTATTAGATATAGTCTAATACACTAATATAGAAATATACAAATAAGTGACCATTCGCTCATCATCACCAGAAAATCCACAAAGCCTGACAAGGCAATTATCTGTGGGGAAAAGTAACCCACAAATAATTAAAATTGAAGGAAATAATAATTACCATGAGGATAGCTCATCCCTTATCAGGTGCCTGTATAGTAGATACACAGCATGAGAACAGCTGTTGATAGGGAACGTCTTAGGGGGATTATATCCCACTCAATCCCCGTATTCTTTTTTGACTGGGGAAAATCTTGGGGGAAAATCTTCAGTAAGGATTGCAGTTTGCCGGTATCGAACTGGCGATCTCCCAAATTAGAGTATCTCGTGATACCGGTGAGTCACATCCACGGTCAGTTTGTGATTCATTATAAGATTAGTTTGGATATTTATCCGCGTGACATAGATAAGGGTTATATTTGTCATTGCAATGTAATTTAGTTTTTCTAAATAATAATTCGAGTGTATCGCATTTCTCAAGAAATCAGTTACTGAAACTGAGATGGGACAGTAATAAATGTATTTACATTTTTTGGCGGAAGATAATGTACTTATCCGCAAAGTCGGGTTTCAAGAAAGTGCAACAGTGGCTGAAATATAAACATACGCTCGGGCTTGTTTCAGTTCGATCTCGATACCAAGCTTGATCGCTTTCAAAAATCGTCATAAAACGGAATATAACACAGTACAATGGTAAATACACTGACCTTGGCATTCTAAATCAATTGTGTCATGCTATATTTATGTGCGTGTTGATACGTATTGAGTTTTGAGACCAGTTCAGTCAGTTTACAATAAAACATTTTCAACTTGGTTGGCTCGTGGCATAAGCGTACTCATGAACTATCCAATTTGTCTGGTTCTGGTTTTACCTATTGTTTGATATTATGTGTAAGTGTGAACTTGTGCTATTGACTATTGCTCATGCTATACTTTATTGTATTGACTGCGGACTCTGTACATTCTTATAGTCGCATTCTAAATAACTATAGCTTTAAGTTCCATATACTCGCTCGACCCGTTAAGTATTCATCTTTCACTTGTTGCTAGGATTGGTTGATTTATTGATGTTTGGTCTAAACGTCTCATATTTTTGCTACTTGGCTAATCGGGACAATTTTTGTGGAAAATTGAATGCATAAAACAATTGGATAGGAATCGTTGATTTCCAGTGAGCTAGGGTCGACTATTATCTGCGATCTTGTGTAAATTTGATGACGTATACGAGCATATTTTATATCTATGACTATGACACACTTAATAAATCAAAATGGAACCATGTTCTGACTAAGTATGTGGTTTAATAATTTCATTCAAAAGTCAAAACCTACTTTTACAACCCTAGTCTGCCCGAACCTAGAGGAGGCCTGTACAATAGTGAATATAGGATCTAGTTTTAGCACATGACAAAGCCACAAATGTGGTGGATTTTTGGAAACTACTTGTCATAGAATGGTGTTCCGGACACGGAAACGAATCAAACGATCCCAAAATCGGTTAAAAAGTGTTGAAATCCAAGTCGCATCTGCAGGGAGGCAATTTGGGAGTACACGTCTTAAGATCTTAAAAGTGTTATTTCGACTCTCGCCCCCCCCCCCCCCCCCCCCCCTAAAATATCCTGACGGCGCCCATGCACCGTAGTTTCGTTGAACATGGATCGAGAGGAGCGAGGCAATACAGGTTCTTGTTTAACTTTCATGGTTGCGTTAGTTGAAGGTGATCCACTTCCATGGAAGATTATTGAATCCAAACCCGTTGGATGTAAATACAACTTTTTAGAACGATGTTAGTGATGCTATTCTAGACGATAATGGGATCGTCTGCGTGAGAATGAAGGACATTTATGCGGGATTCAGGGGCCAACCACATGAGCCACAGAAATTGAAACGATATCCACAATATTCAGACATCATTCTGAATTTACATAGTAATAATGATGAAATCAGTATAATTATTAGTGTGTTGATTATTTTGGAAATGTTAAGTGACACTAAGAAATTCGGAAAACTATAATATTCGCCTGTTTATCAAATTTTTAACTATGATTTGAATTCTTGTTCTGGTGGTGGTTGGACCATTGAACTAGACGACTTGAATGGCCACAGTATTTGGAGAGCGATATGAACAGGAGAAGGCTGCTTCATAGTGCGTGCCCGTAGAAGATAGTGAAGATAGTGGTAAATATTGTTGATATATCGACATCGTTCGATGCATTTGCATATCTAATCAGCACGACAGCTAAACTAAACGGTTGAACCTTCCAGAAAGTGTCCGGATTGAACACTAGGATAATTCACTTCTCTGCGGTGGGGACTAACCTCGTATAGTCGTCCCAAGTCTCACATGCCGACCTCTCGTTCTAATCACCACCCACCCCCATCATGCACGCTGGTTCAATGAAAATCAACAGACTCCTGGCGTTATTTCATAACTCCGTAAAAAAATGTCTTCCGCTAATATAGTGCACAAGCCTCGGTCATTAGTCATACCCGCTGTGTTTGGGGTTTTCAGAATTCCAATACACGGTCGTAAATTATCATCATTAAAACGGTAAATGGACCTGTACAGTTAGATCTTAGGAACTAGAGAAGAAGACAATTTAGTTGGTGTACTCAGTGATTTTGTCAGCCGTCAGCATTATAGATCATAGGAGTGGTGGTGGGGGGGGGGGGGGGGGGGGGGTAGTTATCCGTGATTGGTATATCTCTGGTTATATATATCTCCGTGAACAGTTGTGTGAACACCGGGACAGGTCTCCTAAAGAACGGGACAAATGGTCGCCTAACTATATACGTTTAATTTGGTGCATATATGGCTGCAAGTTTAGAGAGGTTCGTAAGTTATGTTATGTAATACGTTACTGTTAATTGAATACGTGTGTTCTTTTTCAATTTCGGGGGGGGATCGAACACTCTGATGCCCCCCATCCCCTGATATTTTAATTTTTTCATATTTTATTGTACATAGTAATGATCGCCAGTCATGATGTTTAATAATGTATGACAAAATATAACAATTCGATATTATTATTTAGAACAGCTTTCACCTTGTTGTCATAGTATGAACTTTAGACTGAAATTACGATTAAGCACTAGATTAAGATAAACGATAACAAGACATTGTAAGTATGCAGGCCTACAGAACATATAGCGTGTGATAAGGAGAAAATTTAGTTGAATATAGGTGCTATACAAAATCAACAATTAAATAATAGTGAATGGGGCACTAGCAACACCAAAAGACAACAATGAAACAAATGAATTGAATCGATGTACAAACAACAAGCTGTCAAAAAATAATTTCTTCTGATTTTGGAAAACAAAACAAAAAACAAACAAATACACATACAAAACTTTCACTTAGTCGTCGTCTATCATTAAAAGTTTTAAATAGCGAGCAGTTACTATTACTACACATGTTTTTATTTCTATGGTTGCAATTTTATTATTTTGACAGCTGATAGCTTGTCCATCAGTTCAATTCATTTGTTCCATTGTTGTTTTTGGTGTTGCTAGTGCCCTTGGACGTAGTTATGCAGAAAGGAACCAACCCACAAATATTTTTTTTTTAGAAAAATAGTTCCAAGCATCGACAATAGAGGCCTCCAAGTATGTGTTAATTCCCAACCTAGTATTATATATGTGCTGCCTTCTATACGCACCAGAACCAACCCACACAAGAAAATTCAACATTTCGTATTTTGCAGAAAGAAACCAACCCACTTGGTTCTTTTCTGCTACCGGTAGGCTACACAAGAAATCCTACATTTCGTATTTTTCAGAAAGGAACCAACTCACTTGGTTCTTTTCTGCTTAATGTGAGATTGAGAATGCAACATTTTATGTTTCTTTCCATTCTGATCATTATACTTTGCTGTTGTTTTCAGAACATTTATATTTTTTAAATGTGATTTTAAGGATAAAAAGAAGAATCCCATATCCATCTATAAACCCAAAGTTTGGCCGGATGTTTATGTTGAAAGCAGAGTAGTAAGCCGTTGCAATTATTGACGTTATAATGTTACAAAAATGGAAGCATGGCGGGATTGAAAGTTAAATAATATTACATTAAAAAAATATTTTTTAATAAAAACAACGCTTATATTTAAATGCACTTAAAAGTAAAAAATAAATTTTCGCCCAACAAATGTTTGCCTCACTCGGAAAATAAAAGCGTTGGGCGCTTTCGGTATTGACATAGATTGTAGTATTCTGCTGTTTATGCAGGGAAAGCGCCCAACGCTTTTATTTTCCGAGTGAGGCAAAAATTTGTTGGGCGAAAATTTATTTTTTACTTTTTAGTGCATTTAAATATAAGCGTTGTTTTTAAAAAAATATATTTTTTTCATGTAATATTATTTTATACTTTTTAGTCTTAAAGAATCTTGCAATCGAATATATATCGAATATCGATTGATTAATTAATTATGATGGTTTAATTGATTATTTAGTAAATATGACAATTGATTCATGTATTGTAATTAAGAATACGTCTGTGTGCAAACTTTCAGCTCAATTCGACGTTCGAAAGTGAGTGTTTTATCGATCCCCATATAAAACATCAATTAATTAATTATGATAGCTTAATTGATTGTTTAGTAAAGATGACAATTGATTCATGTATTGTCATTAGAATACGTCTGTGTGAAAACTTTCAACTCGATTCGACGTTGGGAAGTGGGTGAAATATCGATTCCCATATAAAACATTAATTAATTATGATGAATTAACTGACTATTTTTAGTAAATATGACAATTGATACGTGTATTGTCATTGTGAATACGTCTGTGTGAAAAATTTAAGCTCAATTCAACGTTCGGAAGTGGGTTAAACATCGATTCCGATATAAAACATTAATTAATTATGATGAATTAATTGAATATTTAGTAAATGTGACAATTGATTCATGTATTGTAATTGAACATACGTATGTGTGCAAACTTTCAGCTCAATTCGACGTTCGAAAGTGAGTGTTTTATCGATCCCCATATAAAACATCAATTAATTAATTGTGATAGCTTAATTGATTGCTAAGTAAAGATGACAATTGATTCGTGTATTGTCATTAAAAATACGTCTGTGTGAAAACTTTTAGCTCAATTCAACGTTGGAAAGTGGGTGAAATATCGATTTCCATATAAAACATCAATTAATTAATTAATTAATTATGATGAATTAATTGATTATTTAGTTAATATGACAATTGATTCGTGTATTGTCATTAAGAACACGTCTGTGTGAAAACGTTTAACTCGATTTGACGTTGGAAAGTGGGTTAAACTTCGATTCTCATATAAAACATCAATTAATTAATCATGATGAATTAATTGATTGTTTAGTTAATATGACAATTGAATCGTGTGAAGTCATTAAGAATACATCTGTGTAAAAACTTTCAACTCGATTTGACGTTGGAAAGTGGGTTGTACATCGATTTCCATATAAAACATTAATTAATTAATTATGATGAATTAATTGACAATTTAGTAAATATGACAATTGATTTATGTATTGTCATTAGAAATACGTCTGTGTACAAAATGTCAGCTTGAGCGGACATTTAAAAGTAGGTGAAATATCGATTCAAAGATTCATCGATTTCCATGTAAAACATTAATTAATTAATTATGATGAATTAATTGACAATTTAGTAAATATGACAGTTGATTCATGTATTGTCATTAGAAATACGTCTGTGTACAAAATTTCAGCTTGATCGGACATCTAAAAGTAGGTGGCATATCGATTCAAAGATTCCGTCCAGACAAACAAGGCAAGTTAATATAAGCGTTGTAATTAACCCACATATATCAAAACTACTACCTATTCATTTAAAATCCTAATATATCACTTTTTGTCAAATTTTATTTCATCAAATATAGTAAAAGCAAAGGAACCAACCCACATTTTATTTTTTGTAGTTGACTTATCCTAGTAAGCAGAAAGGAACAAACCAACATTTTTCGTATTAACCAAAATACAAATATTTTTGGAAATATTTTCTTCTCCTTAAATTTACATATAACAAGTGTATCTAACATGATTTTGTAGATATCGTGGGGTTAATGCAGATTTTATGATAAGAAGTAATACTAGAAACGCTGTAACTATTTTTCAGATATGTGTGGGAATTGGTTCCTTTCTGCATAACTACGTCCAATTATAAATGTTTGTATGCTGTAGTATGTCTTAAGTTTTAAGAATTGTGTTGATTTATTCTTGAATATGAGGTAAGTGAATGATTGTAGCTGAGGGCCAACGTGTTCATTACGGTGCTCGTGATAGTGAGAATAAGATTTCGGGTGACTCCGCGTGCTCCCATACGAAAACACCAACAGTGATTTGCAGCATACTTGCGCGTGTGAGCCAAACACTGGAACTAAAACAACTCTCAACTGAAATGTTTGTTTCATTACATTGCGTTGCAAGTACGCTGTCACGTGTTTGCGGTTTCTAAAACGACACTATGACGTGTTAGAGTTGGGAAATAAATGCAACATGAGAAGTGAATTCAGACATAATTGTTATTTGCACTACACAGATTAATGATAATACTTTTAAACATGATTGTATTAATTCATTTTACGAATAAGTACCACTAAACAAATACATTTGTTTTGAAAACCATAACAACACAGCCAGTTTATCGGCGCATGTAGGCCTACAAATTAATATCGATAATGACAATTCCGTAATAGCTATACAATTAATAATAATACCATGTTCCAACTCCAACCTCGTTAATGGGCAAGAATGGTGGATCTAAATTGGAACTTGAATCGGAGTAATAATAATCATAATGTTTGTTTTTGGTTTATTTTACTTTAATATTACAAACCTCCAAATGGTGTAATTGAAGGTTTCTATGGTATGCAACAACCCTGAGTATTGTCTCACCCAGTGGTAAGTTCGGAGAGTTTTCTATCTACAACCGACGCATACATATAATGATAACATCAATAGACTGAATAAAGTGTTGCCATGTTACCGGAACCTTAGACGAAATAATTGCACTCGTGCAGTCGGAGGTTCTTAGATCCGTAGATTTGCGATATAATACATGAAATAATTAATAGCTACTTCATTGATATTTTCATTATGATAAATATGCTCCCATATGTTGCTGTAAATGGTAGTTGGACACATTTTTAATAGTGTCTACACTGTAATACTAATATTCATATTATTAAGTTAAATATTAAAAACAACAATTTTAAAACCACTCTATTAGTACACACTACACTACTACGCTAATGATTTTGCAGAATGTTATCAACAATTGCTTTTAGTTTGTGAAGTAAATTATTCTCTATTACGGGGGTTTCTTCTTTCTCATTGAGTTTATGGTTTGTTTCGTGTAAGGCGCCGGTTTCAAAGATACGATTTTTCTTTCGTTATTGTTGCTTTTGAAAAGTTAGATACACATGCCATTATCACTGTTCGTACGGTAAATAAATCAAAGAATAATAAATACAACCAAATTAGCTTTTGTTTATTCCTTCTCGAGAATTCTACAATTATTAATTATTAATATTAATTAATAATAATAATATTTTATTGTTATTATTAATTTCTAACTGTAGTGTGTCTATTCAACTCTTCGTAATATAAAGTTTTACTACTGATGTATTTATAAAGTTAATTTTTTTCTGCCGATGAGAGTTTTTAACGTTTAGTAGGTAAAGCGCAACTTCGTTATTATAAGGTATTTATCTGCAATTATTTATCAATAAAAATGTATTGAGATATAAGCATACATAGTTACATAGTTATAACCATTGTAAAACCAATAACGAAGATACTATAATAATAGTGGCATTGTCTTACGTTGTAGAACAGTTGTATATAAAGGCGGATTCACAATTGAAATAAGAGTTGAAATAGTGATTAGCAATAAGGTTTAAGCGAAATGGAACATGCAATAACAATGCTATGGTTCACAACTGTCAGTCTGTCACAGTTGATTGAAATAGTCATAAGAAATTAATCAATTCCATTTCTTATTTCAACTTCCTTATAACGAACCAATCAGAACGCAGAAGAGCCAGAAGAGAAGACCTACTACGGAGATCAAAACAAAAACGGTGGTGCCGGATGTGCTGTTGTTGATGTCGCCAATGAAAGTAAATACATATTAAAGCACTGGCTTGACTACTGAAATAAGGTACTAGGAGTTTGTTGTGAACCAATAGCTTCTTATTTCACTATTTCACGGATTCTTATTGCAACTCTTATTTCAATTGTGGATCGGCCTTAACTTAAACACATATACTTTTCGTTTGTCACAAAGGTACCAGTTTTAAGCTGGAGACCTTGGTTTCACATTTTATATTATTTTGTGCAGTTCACGTTCACTGATGGCTTTAATTATACTTGAGGTCGAAACGCTCCGGTAAGAAATAAGAATACACCTCAAGGTGGCCTCAACATTTGATTATACCAATTAATTTATTATTTTATAGTTGCATACGACTTTATAGATCAAGGTATTTTTAAAAAACAGACAAACTAACAACGCATACAAATTTCAATTTTAGCTTTACTTCACTGCTAGCTTATACAATATACATATTATAATTATTACAGGTACCAAAAACATTGTTAAATAAACAATTATTTCCTACTGATAGAACTACACTCGTATTTTATACGACCGTTACTAAGCATCGATAGAGTCGTCGTTCATGTTAATTAAGCGAGCGAAGCGAGCGTTTCCACTTGACTCTTATGGCACTTCGTTCTGTTTTTTTTTTTTGTTTTTTTTTACTAGACTCTTATGGCACTTCATGCTGTTTGTTTTTTGTTTTGTTTTTATGTCTGTCGATAGCGGTCGAACGGAAAGTCCGATCAACTGGAAATTTGGACCATCCACAAGCCTCGATGTGGATTGAAGGTGTATAGTTTTGAGGCAAAATCGTTCGAAAAGTTACAAAGTTACACTCAATAACTGTTAGTAACGGTGGCGGACCGCCGCGAAAACACTAGACAGACAACGAAAATTCTTAGCAACGCAAATTGCACTGCATTCAACAATATCGGGAAGTATAATAGCTATGGAAATTAGACAAAATTTTGAAATGCACATTCTTGAATTGTTGTTTATTGTTGTTTTTATTAGCTTTGAGATCTTTTCGCCAAAACGTTCGTAGATATGGACGCGCTCGCTTATCAACGCGTCAAACAGAGCGTTTTCCTAGTTAGTTATAAAGGTACCACTTCATCGGCATGGTAATTAAATGATGTGACTTAAACACCCATTTCATGGAAGACGCTAAGTAACTGTTGATTACGTCATGTTTATGATGCATTTAACAATAATTTCAATGCTGCCTTAACGTAGGCGAAAGAACTAATTTTCCAGTGTAGCATGGTATATAATATTTGTTCGGTAGTTGTGCATGTTTGTATATAATTAAGAAATACGTTAGATATTTCTCCCCAATAGATTATA
The DNA here is from genome assembly GCA_945910005.1 of Isoperla grammatica. Taxonomy (NCBI): domain Eukaryota; kingdom Metazoa; phylum Arthropoda; class Insecta; order Plecoptera; family Perlodidae; genus Isoperla; species Isoperla grammatica. The sequence goes on along the minus strand of OX246737.1, from coordinate 32,823,490 downwards.
GTCTTACACTTGTCTCACAGAAGGTCAATCAAGTGATCCCGTTGTTGCACTGAGCTAGACCATTGCCCCCCCCCCCCCCCCCCCCCCCCAAAGTATGAACTTAATCGGCTTTCCGCGGTAGAAGGATTTGGTCGAAATTGAGTGCATTCACCAAGATTAAAATATCGTCTCAGTTCGCTCATTCCATGCAATTCCATCAAATCAGTTTTCCTTTAGATGTCCATTCTTGTTGCCTTGTTTGTGTTTATATTACAGGCAGGCGTAAACGTTCTGATGCCGAAAACAATTTAATCTGTTTTAAACATCTAGAACTGCCTCAAAATGGCCACAAATAAAAATGTGATTTTCTCCCCCTTCCCTTAGTGCAATCAATATTATCAATTATCAATATCATTATTCATTATCATCACTATCATATCAATCAATATTATATATAATTGATATGGTTTCTAGTCTACTCTCATTCATGTTTGTTTGCAATTTCGACCTCTTTTAGTTTGCCATCTTACATACTGTAGTCTATGCCTCAGCGGTAGTAGAACGTAGTCCCATATAATCTCTAGGGAATTGCGACTCCTTAGAGGACTATTGAGCACACTTAAAACCTGTGATGTCTACTAGGTTAATCATCAACATAACATTTACAATTTAAATGAGTCGTGAATCCGTATCTAGAATCTACAATCTACAGTTATCTTGTTATAAAACGAGATGTGAGATTAATTCTTGTACGAAATTGCTTCAAAGAGACCCAACAAACTGGTCTGATTTCTAGCCGCAGGTATTTGCATATAGTATGATGATCGCCATTCGCCTCTCCACTGACAAAAACCTTGAAACACCTTCAAGTGGAATTATCAGTTTGAAGATCGAACCCGTAACCTTCTCATTAAAGTATATAACGTGCGTGTACCTCACTAAGCGATTTCCGTTCAAGTCTGTGGAGACTGAATTGCTGCAACGAAGAGAAGAGCGCTACGGCCTAATCTATTGTGTGTATTACGCGATAAATTGATAGCCGATCGATAGGCGCCACTCTAGATCAGTATTGTTGAGGGGAAGCGGTTTGAAGTGGAGGGAGAGATTGATACACGCGGTGGGTCAGTCAGCCGGCTTTACGAACGAGTTAGTGATCGTCCGATAGACACACTGACCCGTTGTGTTGTGATCAGTGTCGCGTGCGTGTTCACGCCAAACATACCTTCGCACTCGGCCAATGCAGTGAAGTAGTGACGCGACATGGCGGAAGACGCGCCGCTTCAGAAGATGGCGGACGACCAAGGGGTTGCTATGGAGAAAATGGCCGACGGTGAAACGGAAATAGCGAGAGATGTAGAGACACCGACGCTGGAGAATACGCGAGCGCCACCCCCAGGTATGAGACGGCCAATCAAACCGCAGGTTTTGTTGACGTGCGCTCTTTCAAACCCATTTCACAGTAGAGGCAGCCAATCAAACCGCAGGCTGTGTTGACGTGCGCTCTTTCAAACCCATTTCACAGTAGAGGCAGCCAATCATACCGTAGGTTGTGTTGACGTGCGCTCTTTCAAACCCATTTCACAGTAGAGACGGCCAATCATACCGTAGGTTGTGTTGACGTGCGCTCTTTCACACCCATTTCACAGTAGAGGCAGCCAATCATACCGTAGGTTGTGTTGACGTGCGCTCTTTCAAACCCATTTCACAGTAGAGGCAGCCAATCAAACCGCAGGCTGTGTTGACGTGCGCTCTTTCAAACCCATTTCACAGTAGAGGCAGCCAATCATACCGTAGGTTGTGTTGACGTGCGCGCTTTCAAACCCACTTCACAGTAGAGGCAGACAATCATACCGTAGGTTGTGTTGACGTGCGCGCTTTCAAACCCATTTCACAGTAGAGGCAGCCAATCATACCGTAGGTTGTGTTGACGTGCGCGCTTTCAAACCCATTTCACAGTAGAGGCAGACAATCATACCGCAGGTTGTGTTGACGTGCGCTCTTTCACACCCATTTCACAGTAGAGGCAGCCAATCATACCGTAGGTTGTGTTGACGTGCGCTCTTTCAAACCCATTTCACAGAAGAGGCAGCCAATCATACCGTAGGTTGTGTTGACGTGCGCTCTTTCAAACCCATTTCACAGTATAGACGCCCAATCATACCGCAGGTTGTGTTGACGTGCGCTCTTTCAAATCCATTTCACAGTACAGGCAGCCAATCATACCGCAGGTTGTGTTGACGTGTGTTCTTTCAAACCCAATACACAGTATAGACGCCCAATCATACCGCAGGTTGTGTTGACGTGCGCTCTTTCAAATCCATTTCACAGTAGAGGCAGCCAATCATACCGCAGGTTGTGTTGACGTGTGTTCTTTCAAACCCAATACACAGTATAGACGCCCAATCATACCGCAGGTGTTGTCAACGTACGGACGCTCTTTCAAACCTACTGAGAAATAATACACATTTGAACAAGTTTTGTTTTGGTGTGTGGATCATGGAGATTAAACTAGGAATAGGGTTATGTTACACCACAAAGGTTTATTGCACGTAAACGTGAAAAAATAATTGCTAACCTGCATACACGCCATTGCATTCCGATAAAACTCAGGTGAAAATTCTGTAATTTTTACATTTTAGCAAGGTCAGTGCTATACTGCTACATGACTAACACAGAAAACTTTAAAACGTGATTGTGTTATTTTGTTTCACACTGACACCAAGTTTAATTTTCCTCGAACAATTGAAAGGTGTTCGTTAAGTTTTTTGCGCAGAGGCTCTACTTTCGTGTACTGCCATGCAATTGTGGTCTAGTTACAGGTTGTATTATTATTATTACAAAATGGAATGTAAGTTACTTCCTTGTTTATGTCACACATTGGTGATTTTTAACTTTACTATTTATCCCTACAAGGTTTTCCTTGTGTCAAGTACGACTGAGATCAAATCACCGCGCAGAAAATAAAATAAGAATGTTTGAACTTGGTGAGGGGACATCGGGAATACAAGGCAATTGCTTTGTGAGCTGCTATAGGAGAGAACTTTTCTCTTTTCTCTGCTCCTGTCGAGGATACCCACAAGGTTATATGTACGTGTAATTGGTTCATAAGTTGTGCTTACCAATCACAGAATAAATACCCGGCATCTTCGCTCGCTGCTGAAAAGTTTTGATAACATGGAACTAGATTGCCTAATTTTAATTACTTGGTAGACGACACAAATTGATCGCTCGTATAAACAAACCTACTCTGCCAGGTGAAATTCTTTTGTATAAGAAACGCACCACTTAGGTTAAATCAGCGTTCAAGTGAAGATTAATAGGATCTATATGCTTTTGCACGACAAGAGTGTACTGGCTATTGGGGGAACAAAGCGAGGTATTGATATCATCGTCATTGCACTACGTCAAATTAAACCATAGTTAATGGAAGATTAATCATGATATGAGTATTTGAACGATATGATTTTACATGAGTAATAACAATATTTTTGATTAGATTTAACAAATCTGAAGATAACACGTCGTATCTACTTGTTTGCATTCAGGTAACTGTGGAATGACACCAAACGAGCTGACAAGTATCACTTATCAGATAAAACAGTAAGGTAATTATTGTATCGCTAGAGATGAGATATGAAGTAGTTGCGTAAATCGACAGTGTTCAGTTAATCCTCCTGAAAATATATTTTCCTTAATTATTGCATAATGACATTTTTGCGTCCAATAAATATTCCCTGATAATTAATAGGCCTACAGTTCACTCTGATGTACTTGCTATAATTTTGAGATGTTCTTACACTTTTACCCAAAGCAGAATGTTTAAGTACAATGTTGGGTGTAAGTGTAACATTTAATATGATCGTTTGTTTTTTCATTTGTTCATTTGCATTAATGCGCGTAAGGTTTTTGTTGTATAAACACATTTCTCTTTTGCATCCTCAGATCCGGCTTCGCCAAACTTTTAGTACAGACAGGATTTGGCGAATATTTTCAAAAACGATCACTACATAAAAGTAAAAGACACGTTGTATTTTGAATGTATAATATGTGTGTTGAAACCATTCCGAGATTATTACATCGGATATTACAAAACTTTGGTGAATTCGAACCTCACTAAAGGCATTACCGACATTTTTTATTTTAACAATCATGCATATTATTGTTTCTTCTCCAATAATGAATGAAATAAAGAGAATGGTATAATGAAAAGTTCTAAATCAGAAACAGTCTCAAATAAACCAAACTAACCCTAGCTTTGTTGCATTTTCACCAGTACTTTTTATAAACTATAACACTTTTAATATTCACATAACATACTGGCAAGGTTAGAACCGATTGTTCTTTGTGATGTGACAATAATTTCTATAGGAAAATTAACAATGCGTGGCAATGCGTCAACAAGACCGTATGTAGAAGTGTGGGTGTCATTGTTTATTATTGTGAAAGCAGTAGCTTATCTCACAGTTTCTAGGCTAGATAGCATTGGTAAACCCTAAACATATGAACGGAACTTTGTATTCAGAAGGTTTAGCTTGCGATCACTATAATACGTTCAATTGCTAACTATAATAAAGAGTGAAGAGTATAAATTTGCAGTGTTTATGAAAAATATGCTGCAGGGTAAATGCCCAAATATGACAACAGGTGAATTGTCACCTGAACGCTTTTGAGTATCAGATAAATAGAATTTCAAATATATCTCACGGTTACTATAATATATTTTCAAAATAAATTTTGAAGGTTAGGTTGCAGTGGTAGGCCTATAGCGTGAAGGATACGATTCAGGCTTTTGATAACTTGTAACGAAAATGTAGTAAGTAATTTTTATTGATTAGTGAAGACACAAGACTAACATTTTCCGTTTTTTTTCGAGTTTATGCACTCAATGCAATCTTATCGTGATGGGAAGGTTTGAGTGCTAATTATATTGGTTTTCCCAAGAGCTATGCCGGCGGAAGCGTATGCTCTTGGTAGGGTCACTCTAGCCGGACAGGTCGAGGTGGAAAAGCTAGACTAAAGATAGTCCAGCCCACGTCCTCCCCTTTCCCATTCCTCCCCGTTAAGTTCTACTTGTTCCTTGTCCCTTTCTCCAATCCCCCCCCCCCCCCCCTCCCCCCGACGGCATATTACCTATATGTCGAGTACGTCGTTAAACTTCACATAATAATTATAGTATCTGCTCATACAATGGAATCATTAATACAAACATAATATCGTGGCCACTGGAGGGTGTCTTTTAAATGTATATATTTATTTATTTACCATTAAATATATTAATTTTGAACAAAAACAATATAATTTTTTAAGAAATCGTATAAAATAATATTTACCTCTATTGAAGGAAAATTATAAATACACATTTAAACTTAATGGATTTGTTTAGCCAAATATACTCAGATTTAATTTCTCGAAAACTACTTCAACGTTTGCAAAAATATGACAAATGTATGAGATTCTATTCTTCGCATGGTACATTTACAATCAATCAACACAATAATGAGTGACATGTTGCCCCTCGTCTACTCCTTGGACAGGTTTACGTTTAGTATTCACTATGGACTGTCTCATTGTAGCTACCGAGACCTCGGTAAGTCGGGCATATTCCAGCTCTGTATGGGACAGCTTTTGTTTACCAATACCCATCTGATGACTGATGACACTTAACATTGACGCGTCTGTATAGCGCTAGGGCAACGACTTGACACACACACGCCACACATTTGACAATTATGTTTAAAAAATATCTCATTTTAATAACATTAATCTTTGTGGATTTAAATGTTCTATATTTATCGCGTTTTGTAGTACAATGAAGAAACCTGGTTTCGTTAGTTTTCTACAGTACTATAATAAAACGACTCTTCAATCTGGCACATTTAGACCTTATCTCAGATCTCGATATTAACGCTAGTCTACTAACCTCAGCGACTACTACAACAATTAACAAATTTATGTAATTAATTGTCACTAATTTTGGTACTATGCCGGGTAAAATGACTCTCAACTAAACAGCTAATTGTCTCCGCTAACTGGTTTTCACTATGACAACTACCAATCACAAGCTATGAAATGGTCAGTAGACACCCAAAATATTGTATTTAGTTGGGACTTGGGACTCATAACACTGGGCATTAGTGTTATAGCTAGAATATAATCGCTGTGAACTACCCTAATCACAGCACTTTCACACCTGAGGAAGGCAGCGGATGGTGCAAATTTTATAACTGTGTTTATTCGTGTTTTATTAGCGGGATAGAACTGTTTTCACTTTTCACTCAATATACTAATTTTACATCGACAATTTGGGTACAAACATAATTTCCCTGACTTGCCCACCATTCAGTCCAGTAGTTGTGCTCGAGTGGTCTTGATTTATGATCGCAAACACAGCCTGCAATACCAATCAGTAATTACAGCCTATACGCGCGATTTCAAATGTAAATATGTGTAAGCGTGCGTGTGTTTATATTATCGTCTGTTTCTCTTTAACTTGTCGGGTGGAACGATTCGACGTAATTACAACTCGATCCATTGAAATCGACGGCACGCCTACGAATCAGCAGAATCCAGCAGGTCAACGAACTCCAAACATAACAATTAACAAGTCATGCCCTTGTGTCGGCATTGCTTATTTTGTTTTAATTATATTATTTACGTTTGTTAGCAATGGAAAATTATTTTTATATTATAGCATATAGCTATATATTTGAAACATTATTACAAACGTTGTATGTGCCATTACGTACCTAACAATTATGACATATTAACCATATGAAGTCGATTGCCCCCCGAAAGAACCCTCCCCCCCCTCCCCCTCCCAATGCTCTCGTACAGCCTAAGTTATCTGTGGCATAAGGGAAGAAATGCAGGTAAGCAGTAGCAAATCATGCCCCACCCTCCTTCCCGTCTATAAATTAATTTCACAATGAGTCTGTCACAATATTGGCATAAAAGCGTACCGGTAGTACTCTCAGGATCTGGATATCGTAAAAAGAGTACCCGCTAGTTTATTTTTAACAACTAAACTAAACGCCTATTGTACTCATACTATACACTATTACACTCTATCCCAGCTAATGTTAAATATTGATTGAGTGGAAATAAAAAGCGCGCCTAATAAAAATGATCAGAATGATTGTTATTTGTTGTTTTAAACGTCGGCATTTTAGTAGCCTCTTACGAAAGGCAGAGGCGCAGAGCTGTACCCTAAACCAATTCTACTCAGGGCCCAGACGGGGAAATTATTTTAGAAACACTTTTTTGGGGACTGGGTAGTAGATTCCCTCCCATCGCAAGATTCAGTACAGAAAGTTGAAGCTTTGATTATTTGGTTAGTTCGGAGCTAGATGCTCAAAAAAAAAAAACTTTGCCAATGGCTTCCGTAGCGCTCTGTTTTAAGATAAAAGATCAGCTCTTTCCATCTATATGTACAATTTACAACGATATTGATGACAATTCGCGCTCTGGGTTCGAGTCTGCAAGAAACCTATAACTTGAAAGTTTGCAATGCACGTGATGTCCTTGGCACGTGTTTTTAAGCATCAAGTTGTGCTAGACAGAGCATGAAGTGCATTTATACATTTTCATTTACTCGCAACAAAAATACGTCACACCAATAGTGCGGATATTATAATATCATATATTTTGTTCGTACATTGTCGATTGTATGACTTACTACTCAGTGGCGTAGCTACGCCTTTACGGGCCCGGGTGCAAACTGGACACGACGGGCCCTCCCCCATTTTTTGTTTATACGCACAAAACACTCGCAGGAATGGGCCGCATGGTTTACACGGTCCTAAAAAGATAATGAATCGTTTATCTTGAGACGTTAATTTATTAAAGTTGGCCTTGTCGGTAGAGTAGCTAGTATTGGTCTGCTCAGGGATATCAGTACGTACAATACAATACAATAAGTTGGCGGACAAATAATCGTACCGGTAAATAATCATTTTGTAACTCTTCAACTAAGTTGCTGTTGCTCTTGATTATTTTCAGGATCGGCTATAGCTATTGAGCCTGTTGTATCTTTACTTACGGTTTGGTCAGTTGCCTGATGGACGACTAGTACGTAATTGAAAGAATATGTCAAGTGGGATCTTTCTTTTTTACTCCCTTTTCATGGCGCCACAATCATGTTTATACACGTTATACACAATCATGTTTATACACCTAATAGACCTTCTATATTTCAATAACTCAAACCACACGACACAATCATACACAATAACCCAACAAATATTAGTTTTTAAAATATGTAGAACTATAACCGCAGTAAAAGCACTAAGATGAACGGGGACACTCAGAGTTCACACACGCGCCCACACCCAATGGGCAATGAGGTATCAACGAATACTGAATTTATGACCAACCCTCTTCTATAAGAGAAGCCATCAGTCCAAACAGCTTTTCCTGGCCATGGCAAATCCGTCTGTTTTTCACTTATTTATTCAGTTCCAAGAAAAGCTAAATTGATAACTTTTTATAGTAAAACAATAGCCGAATTCGTTTGTAAGTGCAGTCAAGCAAAGATTACTCTTTGAGTCGTTTCTGTGGAATTGAATAGGAAGATTACTGTCTTTTGTTCCCCTATGGATACAATTGCTTCACATTTTTCCTTAGTTGAAACTCTTTTCGCCTGTCAGTTCTTGCATGTTGAACTGTCAAGTCTAATGCCTAATTTTTCTTGCGTAATGAGCGCGAAATAATTGTAAATTGGTAATAATTTTGCAACAATAGAAAATTGTCATCAGGTTAAACTAAAACCATACATCGATTATTGGGACAAAAATGGAGTTGGAGAGAGGGCCCGGGCCCGAGTGCAACTGCACCCTCTGCCACCCGATAGCTACGCCACTGCTACTACTACTTCATTTTTTTGTTACTTGTTTTATTTTAACCTTATAACAATTTTGTATACTTCGAGATTATACTATAGATTCTTGCTAACATTCTTTAAACTGTGCGATTGACAATGGCTAATCGCTGTAAAATTAATAATAATAAACATAAAAAATAGGTGAATGCATGCATTTATTCAATTTTTTAAGTAGGGCTGCAGGCCAAGGATATTGACATTCGGCGATATTTTTTGTGTATATAATATTTTGATTGGGAATCGTTTAATTTTACTAAACTAAACCTGTTTTACGTAATTGGTCTTTTTAAGATACTACCAAAATCGATATTTTCGCACAAAAATTACACATTAGATATGCCGTAGTACATATATATATGTTCATATGGCAAAACAAAATCGCTTTTCTACTATTTTATTGGGGGTCTCGTCCGCTAGACAAGGTATATCCATGTGAATGCTGATGACGTATGATAAACTCAAGACGGAGAATTGGTTATATTATCATGACTGGATTCTGGACTGGACTGGACTGAATTCTTCTGGAGTGCTTAATATTTATGACAAGTCCAAATCAACCACCTTAAAATAACCTACAAGGACATGCGGAATGTAAGAACGCAGAATGTATGAACGCCGAGTGTATGAAATGATGCCTTGGAGGAAAAGAAATAATAATCAGCACCGACGTCTCTAATGTCAACAAGAGTCAAAAGACGTCAGGGAAGTGTAAACAATGCTTATACCTTCAACCATCTCCTCTCGGACACTTTAGTTTAATTGACCAAATGTAACTTAGTATATGTCTACTTGTTTGAAATTTGTATTAAATGTTACACTTCAAAGTATAGGGTTAGAAAGGATTGTCTGTAATTCTGGCGTTATTGCACACAGTACGTCGTCTAATACAACTTCAGATGGGTTAGGGACGGAAATTCGTGTTACTACAATTATTTTAATATAACTCGAACTACTGATGTGGGCCTATTATATACAGCGATCGGTCGAGCAGTTTTTAGGGTCAGGCCCATACACAGTATATGTGTCCCGTACGCACATGGTCTTGCTTTGCGTGTGTCAATTGTTCTACAGTAACATTGACATCCAAACTTCTTATTAATCGTCATTATACCCACTACTAGCACATAACAATAAAAGGGCGGGAAATACCACCACCGATTTTGAGATAATTTCAGACTACGGTGGTACGTCAAGCACTTTTGTTATGATGTGCTAGTAGTGAATCCATCCGTTACGATTTCATTTCGGTGGCGTGTGAAAAATAAACATTTATGGACACTATGAAAACATTTGAGAACATTGTTAGCTATCTCGATGGGTCGGAGAGCGACGAGCGCGTTCCACCAAAATGTTTGGCAATCGGAGGACACAGTGAATGACCCTCGGCGAGTGAAAAGAGCGATCAAGGTCAGTGCAGAGCCGCCGTGAACGGAGAGAAGACGCCGACACACCCATCTGCAGACACGTGGGCCTCCACGTGGGAACACTCTGATATCTGGACGGCGCTGATAAGATAAACGTGTTGGGGGGGGGGGGGGGGGAGGTGACTACAAATGTTTGTGAAACGTTTGGTTTTTATGAAACTGATATTTTATTTGTAAAGTAATGCTAAAAAAAAAAGCTTTTAACGCTCAATGTTATGTTTGTTTGCTAATTTCCAAGATAAGATATTGCATCATTTTAGTGTAACAAATAACTTAGAATTTGTGTTTAGTAATTCTATAAAAAACATTTTAAAAGCTCGCAGATGTAAAGCACTGTGTGTGACTGTGTAATTAAAACATACAGAAAATGATTGAAATACAGTGTTTGTAGTAAAATAGTTAATTTATAATCGGCTGTTTTCAAATAAATGAAAATTAATAATTAATTTTTTAATTGTTAAGTAATTTTACTGTTAGCTCATAGTCATGGGTACATTTACAAAAACGAAAATTAAAATACCGCTTTCTTAAAATGCACTTTAAACAAGTGGTTGTGTATAGGTTACTCAACATCACACAATGCAGGTTAGAGTACGAATTGAAAAAACGAAATACATTTTATAAACCTCGGATACCGATAATGAGAGCTTTGTTATAAAAGAATGTGCTGAGCTACAAGGTCAAAGCCAGGAGTGCAATTGCAGTTTATGTTAATGTAATGTTGGCATCGTATCGGCAAGATATGGAAATGCAATTGATTACACAACGCTAAAAGAGAACCTGCCCTGATTGTGGTGCAAATGAAGTATAATAACTGATTCACTAGCTTGGATTACCAGACTGTGTACTGAGTTTAAATTTAACTTTTTTATAACAATACATAATATTGTATGATGTTACAAATTATTTACATAGTCTAAAACGATCGTGTACCTGCATGGGTCATAATAATAATGAAATCATGAAAACTGAAATACATTTCAAAAGATTAAATAATGTAGCATCGTGGACAGAGTTAAACACCTAACAATCTAAAACACAATATAGACACAAACTTCCCATGGCCACTTAAATCACTTAAAATAACCACAATTCGAGTACGGATCCTTCCACACTTATTTTGTGATATTCTAAGTACCTGATACACATTAATTCCACACCAACTATAACATAATATTACGCTGTTCACAACCGGTAGTGACGGAATGGTGCAATTGAATCAGGTCATCTGAATACAGATAAGGCAGTATTATTATTATCGTGTGGCATTATTGTAGTATACAAGGTTGTTCAACACAACATGTAATAACAACGACGCATGCAAGTATACTCCCATGAAAATTATGTTGACGAATATTTCATGTCACAATGTAAAGTATGGCCAGTCAAAACGACCTGGATGCAGAAGTTTGTGTGTAAAGTATGGCCAGTCAAAATGATCTCGATGCAGAAGTTTGTGTGTAAAGTATGGCCAGACAAAACGACCTGCACCAGGATTCTCTAAATCTGTGGTAAATTTCACACCGGTTTCTGTCGTTACGGAAGGCGCATGGATGGCTGTGATTGGGTCACAGCCTTCTCATAACGACCAAAACCTGTGATCACCTTATCGTTGACCATAGAGAATCAAGGCCCAGGATGCAGAAGTTTGTGTGTAAAGTATGGCCAGTCAAAATGAGCTGCATGCAGAAGTTTGCGTGTAAAGTATGGCCAGCCAAAATGATCTGGATGCAGAAGTTTGTGTGTAAAGTATGGCCAGTCAAAATGATCTGCATGCAGAAGTTTGTGTGTAAAGTATGGCCAGTCAAAATGATCTGGATGCAGACGTTTGTGTCACAGATAAGGCGTTTACTTAGCTGAGCTATCTATACTTGTTAGCTTTACCATTGTGTTTGTTAAACAAACTCAATGGCTTTACCTCCCAAAGGGGAAACTTTATCGACTATGGCTTTACTATCAAACTTTGTAGCCTGTATCGGCCTTCCTGCTTCTACTGCTAAAACAGTTACTTATCGTTTCCCGTTCAAGAGAAATCAGACAAATAAATTTTAACACGCAAAAGCGGTACAAAGCTACAACTATTGGATACCAGCAAGTTATCCAGTGCTTTAGGCGGGACGAGCCGGTACGCGTATCAGCCAAACACAACTAGCGACAGCAAATTTCTTGTTTATGACGCAGCATAGAATAATGTTTTATTGCGACAATTGTCAACGCATTTTAATCATACTAATCAATCGATCAACTTCTTTTTTAACGTTGTGATTTTAAAATATGATACGGTTGTGCCAGGTTGTAAACCTCTTCTGTATGAAGGGTGCAAATTGTGATAAGAAGCCACTGCACAGGCACCAAGGCCTATCACAATGTTCCTTGGAACCACAATTGTGCAATTTAAAAATGTATATTTTAGTTAAAATGTCTACAATTCGATACTGAAACCAAAGTTGCCCTGAAAATGTATTAACGAAGACAGAACAACGAAAACGGAAAGAGCAGAAACAATCAATAAGAGGGCATAAAGTGTCATTGCAGAAGTGGAGCCACTTAAAAAATTGCTTATTAAAATGTGGCTTCTATCATCATTTCACGATTTTACTAGGGCTAAAGAAACGTCCTCAGCTTAGTTTGTAACAAGACTGCATGGGCTCCAGACTGCTGTGCACTCTTGAATGCCTGTTACCTTGAATGGTGATCTTACTCGCAATCAGTAAACTTTTATTTGATGTTATGAGAATTGACATTGAAATTATACAGTAGGCTAACACAGAGATTAACAGTAAATGACATCTACTTTGATTAATTGTCGAGCATTTTTGTAAGTGATATTATTTTTATATAAACACATGATAAAACAGACGCAATGCTTAATGCTATTTATCAATGTGTTGCATCTATGCAATATTATGTAATGCATGTCTCGTCTTAGAGACTGTTGCCTAATGACGAACACAAAGTAATGTCTGGAACTGTATAAACCCATGATGGTATAAACCCATAGTTCTGTTAGGCAACGTCAATTGCATTGCAAAGATATTGTGTCACTCTTACAAAACATCAAGAAAGAAGAGCGAGAGGGGGGGGGGGGGTTGTAGCGCTGTAGCGGCGTTCATTAGCTTAGATCGCACCGCTCGATCGTGTTTAATGTAGACATAAAAGAAATTACACTAAATATTATAAAAGGGAAGTCAAGAAATTCATGTCTTATGATCTGATAATCAGAAGCAAAGTATGGCTACAATAGAATATACTTAATACTTCTATCAGTCAGCAGAGATAACCGAGAGAGGTGGAACCTCGGAACACCCACTGAAGGGTGTTCCGAGGTTTCTTCGGTCAAAAGGTGAATGTTGTGATTGCGTTTTATACTACTACAGTATTTCTCTGATATTCCTTCCAAACTATCCACATTATGGTGGTCAAACGCTCGTATCTTACTATTAAACGTGTACACTAGCTTGGCTGTCAGTTCGTTTACACGTGAACGTGATTATGTAAAAAAAAAAAAAAAATGCATTCTTAACATAAAACTCCGCGGTGACGTTTGGGATCATTCAAACAGACGAAAGAGCGACAGAAAGAGCGACTTAAAGAGCGCGTGATTAAACAATGTCGGCCAATGTTTATTTTTCTGGGAAATTATGTACACGTCCCCTCCCTAATCTACCTACATATACCTACATATATGTTACTTACCTAATGAGGGGCACACCAGGTAACGCTGGAGTGCAGTTTGTGTACCAATATGTTTGGGTATCTTACATTTGTTTTAAAGGGATAGTCAGATGAAGAACTAGAAAATCACCAATTAGTCATTAGTCCATGAAATTCAGTTATGTGTAAAATACAATTGATATAGGTTGCTTCAATGCAAGAAAAAAAATAGTGAACAATTAGCTATTCTACTAGATTCCCTTCGGCAGCTCTTGCTGCATTTTTCTTCTAAAGCGTAGTGTAACTGTATCGGTTCTGAGGTCGCTGGCGCCTTCCCGATAGACAGAGGACTCATTGTGTTATACGAGACCAGCCCGCGCTCCGCGAAAACGCTCGGCCACTGCGGACAGTACCCCTCAAAACAGATTGCAACTTTTCTACACATCATATCACAAAAAAATTAATTGCATGGTATTTTGTAGAAGTACACGTTCGTACTAAGAAGCATGTTATCGGTAGAGAAACGATGCACATTAAACCTCCTGATCGATTTTTGATCAGTGCCCTATTTTAGCCGTGGTTTTACTTTCTCAAGGCAACATTTTTTTTATATGGGAATTACCATGAGAAAAGTTGCTCGGTGCTACTTGGTAGCACCAAACCAAATAATCGCGTTTTCTTTAATTTTTTAACCGCCTGCTTTTAAAGCATGGTATCTTTTAGTCATGTTTTTTATATTTAAAGGTCGATATCTACAAATGGTAGTTCTTTAGTTTTTCACCCGACTATCCCTTTAATTGCAAGCATTGCAAGTTACAAAACAATTAAGTAACATTAGCTAAATTAAAATTATAGAAATGTAATAAAATCAGAGAAATATAATATAGATATCATACTTAAAACAATCAAAGGGTTATTTATTATATAACAACAAAAATGAAAATGGTATTGGTAATATGTTTTGAATTGTTTAATGAAACTTTGAATGGAAGAAATAGACCTAAAGATAATAAGTAGCTGATCGGAATTTTTCAGTTGCATACTATGAATTTTACATTTCCTCTTATTTACTTCCTTAGATGTTTTCATATACGATGTTTATTGTTGCTGTTACAGAGGCGTTCTTCGGAGTGCGTCACCTACAGACGCTGATGATGTTTCTGTGCCTGGTCGTAGCCTACTCCTTGCGAGTCAACCTCTCTGTCGCTATCGTCGCTATGACCGACAAGGAACACGCCAACCCGGACTTTGAGGTATAGAGAGAACCCCTTTAGGACCCTCGTGAGTCGTGTATGTATATCGTGATTCAGGCTATATGGCCGGCCACCTACCCTGAGGAACACAGAATATCGGTCTCTTAAATGCTTTAAAATGTTTTAAGTTAACGTTTTATATCATATGTCAGAATTTTTATGAAGAAGAAAGGATTATTTTTTTTTTTTTTTCATTTCATGATACATTTCTATAGCGATTTTTGATTTGGCACTGAAGGAAGTTAGAGAACTCACATAAGGTAGTCTTGTGCGTGACTTTCCTCAGCTTCCGTTCAGAGAATCTTACATTCATTACATTCATCTTACATTCTCTTTCTTATGAATGATGATTTGTTCCAATGAATATTTCTGTTTTTTCGATGTTCTTAATTAGGTGTGAAAGATGTTCAGCAACATCGCGTTAATTAAGAAGATTTTAAGAACGGAAATATTGATTGGAACAACGAAACATTCGTAAGAAAGAGCGCTAAATTCTCTAGAGAATGACATAATTTGATTTACTTTGGGACAATTTAAAAACATTTTATACATATTTGAACAGATCGAAATTTGGTGTTCCGCATAGGGTAGGTGGACTAAAGCATCAGTGTGATCACGAGAGCGATAACGCTTAACGGTTTGTTTCTACACATTGCATGAATGTCCGAGTAGAGGCTGACAAAACAATATAGTTACCCTATGTGGACAAAGGTTTTATGGGCAATGCTCTGTTGCTGTAGAGAGAAAGCAATTGTTACCATCTTAGCTATTCGGGAACGCATGACAAACTCTTTATAAATTACTATTTGTTATGTGTGGTGCTGACACATGTTGGTCGAGCAGTTCAGATGTTAAAACAAAATAAAAACGAAAACCCTGAAAATCCAGGTTTGATTCCCAATCCAGGCAAACTTTTTCAATAATTGTGATCACTTAACAACGTCGGCCATAACTACCCCAAAGGGAATTTATTCTTTCAAGGTCAGCCCAGATGGTGGAGGCGCCGGTCTGACATTGCATTGTTTTATTGTTAATCTTACATTCGTTTAAAACTACTTTTTTTGTGTATATAAATCAACACAGGAATCAGAACTCAACTGTTATATTATAGTTATACCATATAGATATAAATATTGTTACGATCACGTACAGATTACTTACAACGGTATTTCATTGTTGAAGTAAGTTACAATGTAGGCCTAAATTTAATTTAATTGTCTTATAAATTTATTCGTCTCGATTAGCATCGTTGCAAAAATATGAGACGTTAAGCCCAAATAACATCATCATTACCTTATTCATGTTCTAAGTTGGAAAATATTTATATTATTGATTGCGATGGTGAGAACACTAATTTTATTAGTAAACCAGCGCATGAGATTCTGTAAGGATAACAAAACTTGATCTTGCTATACTAGAAAGCAATCGCTATCCCGCGGTTGAGGATAGAGCAATAACACAACAGTAGTCATAAATATTCTTACAAAATCGCAGTGCTGGCTAGCTCAACTGATTGTAAAGTAGTGTTTTAGTATAGTATAGGGGTATTTTCACTTTGTGCTCGTTTAGGTAACTGTATGGGAACTTGGGGATAATTCATACTATATAGGTTCTAAGTGTGACGTAATTCGATAGTTTTGTAATTCCGTATTCATAGAAAACGTTTTCACGGAGGGGATCTCTTTCTGTGTACGAATATTGAATTCTATATTATAGTTTGATGTGGTATATGGTCAGTGAAGGCAGAAGGACATTATGGTTAGGGTTGCGTCGGTACTCGGTATATGTGTATTTATGGGATATTTGATAATAACATGTTAACGAATAATAAAATACCACAAAAGATCATTGAAAGAATGCACAACCTCGCAATGATGTCACACAATTGATGTCACACAATTTTTGACCAAATAAGACTCCCCCCCCCCTCCCCCTTTGTCACAGTAAGTCACAAAAGTGTGACACTCCCCCTTTAATGATGTCACAAAAAATAATTTACTGCCCCCCCCCCCCCTCACGACATGCCTACATAAAAAAAACGGAGACAAAATCAGTCACATCGAGATCAAATATATGTATTTTATTTATTTTTTAGATTTGCACAGCAGCTGGTTACTGGTCATTCGTCCATGGCGAAACTCAGCAGGTGCCGCATTCTAGTGGCTAAAAACCAGTTTTGGAAATGCTTGAAATTGCGAGATTATTTAAATAATGTAAAATTCTGAAAAAGCATCTGCATTTAAAAATGGCATATGCAGTGCATGCATGGATAAAACAGAAAGACTGACCCCTCCCCCCCCCCCCCCCCCCAATTGTGTGACATCATTTATGGACGGCCCCCAAGACTAGAATGTACATCTACAAGATTTATAGCAAATTTAGACTAGCGCTAACCAAGAATCCTTGTTTCAGGAGTTCGATTGGTCCGAGAGCACAAAAGCGACGATCCTCAGCTCATTCTTCTGGGGATATGTGATAACACAGATCCCAGCCGGTCAGCTGGCAGAGCGGTACGGCCCCAAGATGCTCCTGGTTGGATCTCTGTCGGTCTGTTCGCTGTTCGCCATACTGACGCCGGTCCTAGCCTCGTGGGGTGGCTGGCAGTTGGTGTGTGCTGCGCGCGTCCTGCAAGGGCTCTCTCAGGTAGGACGGTAGGACGCCTAGCCTCGTGGGGTGGCTGGCAGTTGGTGTGTGTTGCGCGCGTCCTGCAAGGGCTCTCTCAGGTAGGACGGTAGGACGGTAGGACGCCTAGCCTCGTGGGGTGGCTGGCAGTTGGTGTGTGTTGCGCGCGTCCTGCAAGGGCTCTCTCAGGTAGGACGGTAGGACGCCTAGCCTCGTAAGGTGGCTGGCAGTTGGTGTGTGCTGCGCGCGTCCTGCAAGGGCTCTCTCAGGTAGGACGGTAGGACGCCTAGCCTCGTGGGGTGGCTGGCAGTTGGTGTGTGCTGCGCGCGTCCTGCAAGGGCTCTCTCAGGTAGGACGGTAGGACGCCTAGCCTCGTGGGGTGGCTGGCAGTTGGTGTGTGCTGCGCGCGTCCTGCAAGGGCTCTCTCAGGTAGGACGGTAGGACGCCTAGCCTCGTGGGGTGGCTGGCAGTTGGTGTGTGTTGCGCGCGTCCTGCAAGGGCTCTCTCAGGTAGGACGGTAGGACGCCTAGCCTCGTGGGGTGGCTGGCAGTTAGTGTGTGCTGCACGCGTCCTGCAAGGGCTCTCTCAGGTAGGACGGTAGGACGCCTAGCCTCGTGGGGTGCCTGGCAGTTGGTGTGTGCTGCGCGCGTCCTGCAAGGGCTCTCTCAGGTAGGACGGTAGGACCGTTGAGTGAGAAATATATTGTATATATCTCACTCAACGGTAGGACAGTAGGACGGTTGGACTGTAGGACGCTGGTTCTTCCTCGGTGGGGAGGTGCGGTGGCTATCAGGAATCAATTTGTTTCAGTTTAATAGCAATACTTTTTTAGTCTTCCTGTAAATCTAAAATGTTATCAATTGTAATTACCTTCCGATGTCATTTGATCTATTTGTTGAGTATGTCGTTAAACACCAAATAGTCAAATCAAGTTACCATTTCGTATAGCTTCTTGCTGAGACTCAGTGCCGTTACCGCCTTACCGGTACGCTCACATTCACTGAGGACGCTTTTTTGATCTCTGCAGCTCTGCAGTACAATGGTTGTGAGACGACTGGAGAATATGTGTATAGGCTTGCAGTTCATACACTGACACTCTACAAGATTGTTTATTTAGATAAGTAGACTTCAATATTTAAAGGTAATAAGAATTAGTATTATTTTGTTATTTGCATTAAATTAGAGTAAAGGCACAATTTTTAATTTGTTCTTTTGTTTTGACTAATTAATTATTCGCACAAAAATGGTCTCTTTTACACCATAACAGACGCTAGAATATGTTTCTAGATGGAGAACCAAAATTCTGTGCGGCAGTATGTCTGAATAATATAAATTAGAATATCTTTTTATATTTTTGGGTTAGCGGACAGTGGGTCCAATCATAATGGTCCATGCGTTAAATCGTCCACGACATTTGGTCCAATAATAAATGTCCAGGCTGAAACGTCCATTGTTCATAACGGCCACTATAATTTCGTCCACTATATTTTCGTCCACGATATTTTGTCCACGGTGTTTCGTCCTGTATATTTCGTCCAAGATATTTCGTCTACGACATTTCACCCATCATGAGTTTTATCATTATTAGATCTAATGTCAAGGCGTTGGCCAATGAGGCTACGTAACGTCTAACGGGACTCCTCCCCTTCTCTTTGTTGTTGTTTGTTGGTGTAGGCTATTGTTGCGTGGTGTGTGAAACGATCAGCAGAGAACCAACAATGTCGTGGAAGGATGGCACAGCAAATTCCAAAATATGATGATTGTCCATCATCCTTCCTTATGGAATTTTTTGAGGTGATCAAACACGAGCAAGAAAGTGTCGAACAGACAATGACTCAACTTGAGGGAGGGCACACCCGAGTGAGGCCTGCAGTTAACAGACGGTATCGTTTAAACCAAGAGCAAGTAGCACAAATGGCTAGAAATTGTATTACGTACAAAGAGGGAAATGACATGAAAACTTACCTGCGAGGAATAAGCTACCGATTAAAAGTAAACCCCAACGCAATTCTACGTGAAGTAGATGGCGAAGTTGGTCAATAAATTCTCATACGCTCTTTGGTCGTAACACACACAAATTCATTATTTCTACTTATTGGCTAGTAGGCTCACTATGTAAAATAATGTTGTTTGTACTTTTTTTAAATTTTATTGTATTTTTCAAATTTCGGTATTTTATTTCTCTAGCTTACTGTTTTAAATTCATTCCGCGTTGTAAGGTATACCGTGTACATGTACATGTGCATTGCATGCATGAGTGAAGTACCATATTAATTTAATAAAATGTCTGTTTCTTTGGGCAAATTTTGGTAATTTATTTAGTTAGATTATTAATTTTGTACATATTTTGACATGTCCAAGTATATAGGCCCTAGTGAATGCAATACTGAAGAAGCTCAGTATACTACAATTAGCTTACTATACATATACTGCTAAGACATTAAGTTTGAACATTTTAGGATGAGACCTCAATAATTGTAATTGCACATAATAGAAATGGACATTTCTAATTGGACGCTTTGCCATGGACATTACAAATTGGACATTTCGTGTAGGACTTATTACTTTTGGACCATGTGGAGCGTGGACATTTAGGTATGTGGACCATTTGTCAAGTGGACCTTTTATCATATGGACTATTATGTACTGGACCCAGTGTCCTGTAACCTATTTTTGTATTGTTTTAGGGATTCATTTTCCCGTCCATACACACTTTACTGGCCAAATGGGCTCCAGTCGAAGAGCGGGGTCGAATGGCAACTTACTCATATGCAGGTAAACTGAACATCATTTTATTAGATTATTATTACGTATTGGAACCAACCCAAGCTATTTCACCTGAATTATGAAACCTGCCCCTGGTTTCATACAACGCTAACTTCCAAAAATCATGTCCATGTAATTTTTCTAGGTCAAATTTAATTTTTGAAATAAAACATAATATTTGATTTGTAAATGTTCTACTTGTCTGTGTTCAATCTTAAGGGCCGGCTGCTGTTTCAGGGGCGCAGTTCGGCACCATCCTGTCACTGTCTCTATGTGGGGTGATCGCACAGAGCTCTGCAGGCTGGCCCTACCTGTCTGTGTTCTATCTTAAGGGCCGGCTGCTGTTTCAGGGGCGCAGTTCGGCACCATCCTGTCACTGGCCCTGTGTGGGGTGATCGCACAGAGCTCTGCAGGCTGGCCCTACCTACCTGTGTTCTATCTTAAGGGTCGGCTGCTGTTTCAGGGGCGCAGTTCTGCACCATCCTGTCACTGTGTGGGGTGATCGCACAGAGCTCTGCAGGCTGGCCCTACCTACCTGTGTTCTATCTTAAGGGTCGGCTGCTGTTTCAGGGGCGCAGTTCGGCACCATCCTGTCAATGTCACTGTGTGGGGTGATCGCACAGAGCTCTGCAGGCTGGCCCTACCTGTCTGTGTTCTATCTAAAGGGCCGGCTGCTGTTTGAGGGGCGCAGTTCGGCACCATCCTGTCACTGGCCCTGTGTGGGGTGATCGCACAGAGCTCTACAGGCTGGCCCTACCTACCTGTGTTCTATCTTAAGGGCCGGCTGCTGTTTCAGGGGCGCAGTTCGGCACCATCCTGTCACTGGCCCTGTGTGGGGTGATCGCACAGAGCTCTGCAGGGTGGCCAACAGACTTCTACCTGTTTGGAGGGCTAGGAATGTGTTGGGCGGTCCTCTGGTTCTTCATCGGATCCAACTCCCCGGCCGAGCACCCGTTCATCTCCAAGGAAGAGCGATCCTACATAGAAGACTCGCTGGGCATCACTTCCGAGAAGCAAGAGGTATTATTGCTCGTTGGTCCTGTGTGCCTTCATCAATCACAATCACCACCTTATCAGCAATAGGAAAGGGATTACGCGAATCGTCTCGAATCGTTACGTGAATCGTCTCAATTATCAGAAATACATTTTTTGAGATAGCTTGATTAGTTTCGCACACCATGTTTAGATTCTTTATGCAGCTTCACAATAGAGAATACACAATATGCTAAATAATCGAATTACTAAACATGAACGTACGGGTGGGAGAAATTCCAGAAATAGCTATACACGTCATATACAGGGGTCATATATTTACTATAAAAATACACTCGATTCACGAATTAACCCCATTCTATTATCGAGTTCACAATACGAATAGCAGATTGACATATAAAGAACGGCATAAGTGAAATGGAAAAAATAGCACAAGCAATGAAGATTGGAATATTTGCGAAAGCAATCTAGTATATAAAATATAAAGTGTCGAATAGAATATAAGTATGTAACAAGGAAACATATCGGGTCATAACTGAAAGAATCGAGAGCGCTTCCAAGTTCCAACCTAACCAAAGATTGGTATCATACATACACACAAGGTTACGAAAACAGTCACGTAACTCCCTCTCACTCTAGATGGAGTGTGCAATGGACGCTACTCACTGTCTCTCACTCTACATCCGTCCATGAGGGAGTTGACCATGTGTGTGTGTTGTTACAGCACGGAGCCACCCCGTGGATGTCGTTCCTCTACTCTGTACCTCTATGGGCGCTGATCATCGTGCACAGTGGACAGAACTCTGGTCGCTACTCACTGTCTCTCACTCTACATCCGTCCATGAGGGAGTTGACCATGTGTGTGTGTTGTAACAGCACGGAGCCACCCCGTGGATGTCGTTCCTCTGCTCTGTACCTCTATGGGCGCTGATCATCGTGCACAGAGGACAGAACTGTGGTCGCTACTCACTGTCTCTCACTCTACATCCGTCCATGAGGGAGTTGACCATGTGTGTGTGTTGTTACAGCACGGAGCCACCCCGTGGATGTCGTTCCTCTGCTCTGTACCTCTATGGGCGCTGATCATCGTGCACAGTGGACAGAACTGTGGTCGCTACTCACTGTCTCTCACTCTACATCCGTCCATGAGGGAGTTGACCATGTGTGTGTGTTGTTACAGCACGGAGCCACCCCGTGGATGTCGTTCCTCTGCTCTGTACCTCTATGGGCGCTGATCATCGTGCACAGTGGACAGAACTGTGGTCGCTACTCACTGTCTCTCACTCTACATCCGTCCATGAGGGAGTTGACCATGTGTGTGTGTTGTTACAGCACGGAGCCACCCCGTGGATGTCGTTCCTCTACTCTGTACCTCTATGGGCGCTGATCATCGTGCACAGTGGACAGAACTGTGGTCGCTACTCACTGTCTCTCACTCTACATCCGTCCATGAGGGAGTTGACCATGTGTGTGTGTTGTTACAGCACGGAGCCACCCCGTGGATGTCGTTCCTCTGCTCTGTACCTCTATGGGCGCTGATCATCGTGCACAGAGGACAGAACTGTGGTCGCTACTCACTGTCTCTCACTCTACATCCGTCCATGAGGGAGTTGACCATGTGTGTGTGTTGTTACAGCACGGAGCCACCCCGTGGATGTCGTTCCTCTGCTCTGTACCTCTATGGGCGCTGATCATCGTGCACAGTGGACAGAACTGGGGCTTTTGGACGCTCCTCACTGAGATGCCCAGTTACATGAAGAGTGTCCTGAACTTCGACCTGAAATCTGTACGTTTGGAAACAAAATACATACTACTCTTCTGCAACCGTTGAGTTTTCAACAGGAGCTTCTTTTTTTTACTAATAATATATTATTAGACAGATGGTAATTAAAGTTGCAATTCCCTGTACGCAATTTACTTCTTGGTTATATAGCGTTGAATCTTGCAATCGCTTCGTAGGACACGCAGAGTTACTGTAAATCTTTAGTACCCTGTGTCTTAACAGTGAATGTTAAATTATGAATATAATATTATAATTATCATATTTTATTAATTATTATATATATAAATAATAATTAATTATAATTATTATGTGTCTGTGTGCTGCTGAGACGAATGTGAAGTTTGTATTTTATGTCCTTTAGCGTCAAATCTGTTTTACGTAGATGAACATTCAATATTCAGTTAAGCTCTTGATGGTATGATATTATTTATTGATAGTGATTAGTTATAACTGTCTCAAATCTTGTTTATGAAACTTCCTATTTTTTTTGTATAAATAACATGCCCACACAGATGTATATGGGAGTTTGAATTACTATGTAAATATATAGTCGACGATAACTATTATATAAATATAGGTTGTAATTAGGAAATAAATGGTATATTATGCTAATATTTTTAGGGTAATATAACTTTATTATGTAAAATAGCAGGTTATGGTCCTTGGCCGACTTTCGTGTAAATAAAACAAGTCATACTTATTATTGAATAGCAGAAATATTTTGACCTTGTATAATCTTATTCACGGATGTATTTAACAACTCAGGGTTGGGATGTTCCATTGATATAAAAAAAAACGATCAATAATTTAATCAGAACACAACTATTTCATACTTTTAACAATTCTGTTGACAGAATGGCTTATTATCTGCCTTGCCCTACTTGATGATGTGGCTCCTGAGTTTCGTATTCAGTTGGAGTTCCGACTTCATCAACAAGAAAGGTTATATTAGTACGACAACCTCCAGGAAACTCTTCAACACTATAGGTAAGGCACAATTCCATAGCTTCTCCAGCAATTAATTTTAAGTTTTTGATGAATATTGAAGATAAATTGATTGATTGCCGACTTTATTTGTGGTGGGATTCATGCCTCAGCCTGTAAGGCATTCTCTACCAACCAACCGTTATACACGTTACACATTGCACATGACTACATAACATTTCCACAGCATACTTCCATACAACCATTATAACCGTATCATAATTATATCAGATCGCAGTAAGCCTACTAGCGAGGGACAAAATTCTTTCAGTAAAAGATCTTGCGCTGTTGTTGTTGTTCCCATTCAAGCTTGGAATTTTCCACTTCTGAAATCTGAACTAAACGGTGACTTTGGAGAAGCCATATCAACAACACGTCATAATAAATTATCTATGAAAATAAGTTCCGGTGACTGAGTTGGTAGGCAATGCATATATAAATGTTTTCGTGTGCATACCTTCCTCAATACTCTTGTATGTAATATGATGGTGGAGGTGCCGGTAAACGCCTTGTATGAGTCACCCCCTGTTTCTCTCAGCTCACTGGGGCCCGGCATTAGCCCTCATCGCGCTGTCGTACTCCAACAAAGACACCCCCTACGCGGCTGTGGCTCTTCTTACCGTAGCGGTCGGACTCAATGCTGGGACATACGTCGGCTTCCAGGTCAACCACATTGACTTGTCGCCAAATTATGCGGGAACCATGATGGGCATCACAAACTGTGTGGCAAATATCTTGTCCATTATTGCACCACTCGCTGTTGGGGGCATTATCACTGACAGTGTAAGTATTACACAAATATATTTTTATAGTACTTATAGGTATTACCCGTTATTAAAGACTACTGATGTGGGGAAGATATCTCATCGCCGTGTTATACGAGTTTAGTCGAAAATTTCTGTCTTACTCTCACCACTATAATAGTATAAAGTCCCACCGAAAGGAGCGCTAGCTCTGCACGCACGAACCAACGATTTACAACACATTTCACAATTTAATCGTCCTGCCTCCTACAGCACAATTAACATAAAAACTGCCTACGCACAAATCCCTTGGGATTTTGTAGGCTTCCTACTGTTTTCTTGTCTGTATTTAACTATTTATGTCTGTAAATTTATTACCATCAACAGTACGAATAAAATACATCTGAATCTGAATCTGAAAACTTTCGTTGGCATTTTGTTCGTTTAATCACCTGCACCTTTTGCACTTTCTGCACTGTGCCCAATAGTAGAGCATGGAGAGTATAGTGTACAAAAGTACAAGAGGTGAAGGTTAATCAAACAAACCAACTGTTGGCTAGAACCTTGCCTGGCGGGATTTATTTGAATCGCGCCGACGATTTCCCATTTTTATGAACTATCTTCGCCGCGTCAGTAATTTTTGTGATTATTTTGGTTCATCATTGTTTGGCTGTCGGAAGTAGGCCTAAAGTAACATTGTCCCAAAGTGACTATTTTATTTTCATGTTGGGACGAATAGCGAGTCCAATAGAACCGATTTAATTTTCTTCTTCTCCGTAGTTCCTGGCATCTACTTGAAACAGGTCCATTTGTGATAATTTACGACCATATTGATACCTGGAAACCCCAAACACAGCGGGCGGGACTAATGAGCTAGCGCACTTTAGCGGGAGATCGACTATTAATTACGAATGCTTGAAAGAACTCTATGTTGATTTTTATAAACGACGTGCATGAAAGAGGCTGTAGATAAGAACCTTGAGGCCAGGATGAGTTGAGATAACTTTAGCATTCTGAAATTTGATTTCCTATAGCTTAAGACTTTGTCAACCCTGAGTGGCTAGCTAAAGGCTTTACTATTTGCTATAACGTGAATACCGGTAGCTACTGGTACTTATATTTCTTCTTATAGCACTCAACCATTCTTTTCCAGCTATGATAATAACATCACACGAGCTGTTGTATTTTACAAGTTCGTATACCCTATACTATACCTAAACCATTACAATGCAGATTATAGAGACACGAACATACTGCCACAATAACAATTTGACATTCCACAGTCTCGTGTCAACAAGATAATTGACAGTTTAAATGCAAAGTGGGTCACAAGAATTGCTCACTAAGAATCATCATCACAATGGTTACCTAATGTCAGAATAATAAAACAGTACTTTCCATTCAATATATAATTATTTACGTATGAGATTACATAATGTTAATGGTCTAAATTTGAATAGTGTTTTAATTTTTTGAAATGGTGCAATGCTGCTCGCCGATAGAACGCCAGTGCAATCACTAACACAGCCAACACACGTTAGCAGGGATTCGTGAAGTGTTCAAAACTATTATATATTTTGTTAATCATCAGCCGTTGTGTGTGTTCCCCTTCATTTGCGAGGTGATAATGAAAATATAATGATTAATAAAATAATTCCTTCGAAATTCTGCAGTACATCCTGATTGGGAGATGCGTCCTGTTAGCTTCTGCTTATAGCTGTAGCCTACTATCTTTGAATTTTACAAATAAGTCAATCATTTGTGTCACGTAATATTTCACCTAAGCTATAATTTTCGAGCGAAGGTGTTTTTAATAGAAGAAAGCATGAACTAACGCAAAACGTGCAAGTTCTTTTTAGTGTTTTTCGTTGTTTAGTTGCTATTGATATTTTCGATTATTTACCTCGTTATACAGCTGCCAACATACTGACCTTTTGCCTTGTAGAAAGCCATTTTTCTACTATGAAAACGTGTACATTTTCCACCGTCATTTTAACCATGCTAAAATGCACCGAACATTCGAGCAGGTCAGGTGTTTATGCAATCCTAAACAATAAACAAATATCACTTTCAGTTGCAGTTCTAATTACACTTAGGAAGGACATGTCCAAACCCCTGTCTATCGTTGCTAAATCCAGTTTTAGGTCTTGACGTGGAACAATGTGTACGGTACCCTCTCCGTTCATTGTTTGTTGATGATTGTTGACAGCTCATATCTGGACCTGGACCTAGCCGGCTTTCGGACACGTTCAACAGTCCTCCTAACTTCATTTCCCATTTACAGCAGTATTTCTATTAATACAAAATACAAAATACACGTAGGGTCTAAGCTAAGGGTAGTTTTATATGGATACCTTGATGCCCATGAATATAAGTGCACACAACTCCCTTGTTTTGTTTTCCACAGAGCCACCGATCTGAGACCTAATACATTTCTATGTTTGAACAGACATCAGTTGTCCAGTGGCGTACCGTGTTCTTCATTTCATCGGGCGTCTACATAATCGGCAATCTAATCTTCATCATATTCGGCAAAGCGGAAATCCAGCCGTGGAATGATCCTATGAACGAGAGTGACTCCAAGAAGACAGACGGTAAACGCATTGAGTAAAACTAAATGAAACACAGAGGTCATCTGTCTACGTTAACGAACGAATCTGTGTTTACTACGAATTACGTGTAAATGACATATTAGGTCGACAGAAAACATTACATAATTGTAACATGGTTCTATTATAATTTATTGCTTAACGAGGTACACTGTTAGATTATAAAAACGTCAGCCTCATTGTCACCTCTTATGACAGGCAGGTCAGAGATACCTTGGTTCTTTATAGACATTTTCTGAAGATTACACACTAGGGTGTAATTTTTGCTAGAAAGCATAATATAAAATCGTTTTTTTTTTCAGATTCGAAGATGTGGAAACGAATCCGTTCTTGGCTGCACTGCAAATTTTAATGTTTCAGTGTTAATATTTATTCATTCAGTTTGAATGTGAATTGCCGTGTGTAGCGCAGGCGCTCACAGATTGTGAGGCCTCTTGGCTGACAATATAGTTACTATGCAGCGAAGGTGAGAAGAACGGCCAAAGGTTGGACATTGGGCGTAATCGAAACACGGAACAGCAGGCGAAACATGGATATAGTAACAGATTTAGTGTGTCACGTGGTCTTCGATGATATTATTTAATAACACGTTACACAATACACATACATGGTACTAACTTCACACGTGTGCAGCTTTACAAGATGTTTGTCTGGATTTGAACTGAGAAAACTGAAGAAGACGCAAAATTCTGGAACAGAATGATGACTTCCGTGTAGAGTCGATATAAAGTTATCGAGACATCCGTTGGTTTCGACACAATTTACATTCTGGTATTATGTGTACATTTAATTTGCTACATGTTTTATTATTGTTTATGAGAACTGATGTTCCTTATTTTGAACCTTTTACAGAAAAAGATATTAGGCCTATATATATTATTGTTTTACTTCAGAAATGTTTATTTTGTTGTTGTTACGTTGATTTGTCTTGCATTCCGGTGTTACAATCTAAACTCTAAAGTGAACTACATTGTACTGTAAAATACTTTTAAATTATAATTTTCAAAATGGTTATTACTTATTACCTTTCCTAAAAAGTTGTGCCCTACCCATTTCAAACCACAAGAATCGCCACTGACGTATAAACTACGTAGGTTCTCAATTCATAGTTCCCACGTGACGTCACAGCGGCCATGATTGCGACACAATTGACGAGGACCTATCGTAGGTCATTGGCAAATACTATTCAAATTCAATAAAAAGGCCTAATTTAAAATTTAAAATGTAAACATAAGTAATTAAATAATTAAAAATTACCACGCATAGCAATTTTATTACAAAAAAAACAAGCTGGATGTCAAAGAACTAAGAATTTCTGTGTTCTACCACGACAGCCTTCAATTGTTTCTCCATGGCAACGTCAAAGTTTGATCACAAAATGTGCCCGCCATGCGCAAAGATGTGACGTTCGTGCAACCTATGAATAGGGACATTGTTCACTATTTTCTATTAACTATATTATCAACAATTGACAATCTGGCACCATATGATGTAAAGTACATTGTTAAATGCCAAATAATAATAACCAACAAGACTGTAACAATCAAGACCCAGATGTAACGTCATCGCACAACGTAACAGACATGGGCAGTGGGAGAAACAGCAGTGGATCGATGTGCAGTCTAATGATTGCAACTGTCTATGTTAAGCGTCTTCTTAATTATGTTCTAAAAGTGCACTGGGTTGGGTGAAGACAAAGAAATAATTAAATATTTATATACTCAAACATTTCAATTTATTTTTCTTACATACATAATAAAGACATTTATTTATAACAAGTGAAAATACAAGACACACTCAACCTTTAAAACAGGGTTGGTACTCTTCTTAGTAACGACCATATTGGCTACTGTACACACCACAAAGCACAAGTCAGCACTCAAATCATTAATTTCATTACACAATTCAATTGCCAATGTGACAGGTATGAAAAGGTGTACATACACGTATTAATTACATGTGTGGCCAGGGGCGCCGGGTTTTCCAAATTCTGAGCGGTGCTCAACTACCAAGCACGGGGATTGGGGGGCAGAGCCCCCCAATGACAGCGCCGCAGACGAAAATGTTTAAACTTCGTTTTTAGAGTGTGTTTGGTGCGTTCTAGAAAAAAGTGGCTTGAATGCAATGCCAAAATAATGCATTTAAAATATGTAGGCCTATATAATAATGCCAAAAAACATTAATTTAATCACTTTGATTGTATCCAAGATGAAAATAGAAACATTATCGTAAAAAAATTTAAAAACTGTTTTTGAAAATTGGGACCTCAAAACTCTGATATATATATGTATCATTTGTCTTTTAGTCAGGATATGTGGAGGGGTGCTGCGCCCCCCTCCAAACAATCCGATGGGTGCTTCAGCCCCTGAGCACCCACATAATCGGCGCCCCTGTGTGTGGCCACGATTGACTGAAGGATTGATTGATCGTGTCAGTTTTCCACACACTCGTTAGATAAGGCTTTTTGCGCTTCACACATTCATTCATCCCCATTTCAATACTGTACGTATTCAATCAGCCGTTACTATATTTATCAACATGAGATCCTAGAAGTTTTTAAAACGATATTGGCTGCATTGTCACAAGTGTCTTTGGATGCAGGTAACCATTAAGATTATAATTCTATTAGTAACAACAAAGATCAGCAATGTGTACAACAAACAATATTTATTACCATATACTTATAATGCCAATGTGTAAACCAATCTAAAAAGCTAGTTTACAAGTTTGATAGATGGAACTGATCGGCTGTGGTATTTGCATAGGCAATATTACAAGATGTATACTTGCTTTTCTATTACCTGCAAACTTATGCCGACATTACACGACTCAATACTTTCGTCAAAGTTATTGAATTCAAGAACAAAAACGACTCAAAAACAGTTTGGTAAAAACCTGCAACAAATAGCTTCTATTAATTGATGCTTTTTTGTCCTTGGAATCAATAAGTTTGACAAAAGTATTGAACTGTTAATTAACTGAAACATACTCAAACAACAATGATTGTCTGTTTACTTGACAATACATTAGAATTTGTAAAGCTCACATAATTGTTACGACAGATAACCTGCTGAAGAATATCAGATACGGTACATACTTGACATACTTGCTCTTGTATACTTGGTTTGATACCAAAGATAGTAAGTGCTTGGTACTTACATACTTGATCACACAAATAAAATGTAATCTATGTTTCACATACTTCGAGATGGTAAAGAGAAGTGTAAATGTAGCATATAACACAATAAATGTGAGTATTGTTATTTTGAGTTAAACGTGAAACAAGATGTTAAATACGTATCGAGTTTCGACTATTTTGGGCGATTCCAACAAAAATGGCAAGTAATGAATAAAGTAAATGGCATTAATTCAGAGATTTTTTAAGTTTAGTTTTTAACAGTCCTCAATCATACCAGGCTTGGTCTACGTATTAGACGAATACAATTTTTGGGGAAAATTCCAAGAACCCATTAATTTAACGAAAAATAAACAGATGGTACAAAGTGCTAGTAGTATCCAATTTTAAAATGTTTGACACCCAGTTGACAAAGAACTCAGGTAAGAAATAGCATATATATACCTGTAAGTGATTTACTCCACTTAAATTTAGTCAAGTCCAATAAACAAGGTAAGTTCACCATTTTCATTACACTATCTTCCATAGTATTTTCTGATACTAGGAAAACGCTCTGTTTGACGCGTTGATAAGCGAGAGCGTCCATATCTACGAACGTTCTGGCGAAAAGATGTCAAAGCTAATAAAAACAACAATTCACAACAATTCAAGAATGCGCATTGCAAAATGTTTCCTAATTTCCATAGCTATTATACTTCACGATATTGTTGAATGCAGTGCAATGTGCGTTGCTAAGAATTTTCGTCGTCATGTTTTCAACACGGTCCGCCACCATTACCAACAGTTATCGACAGCAATAGAAATGTAATTTCTGCCTCTTATACGTATTGGATCGCGTTTAAATTACTATATTCGTGACCAGACAAAAATTTACTATAAGATAGCCACCTCACATTTTGCCGTTACTGTGTTTTAGAAACATATTTTCAAGTAACGTTTGTGTAACTTTGCCAATATTTATCAGATCGCCATAAAGTGAACATATTCGTGACCGGAAAAATCTTAAGAAAAATATGGCTATCTCACATTTTGCCACCATTTTGTTTTAGAAAAATATTTTGCAGTAACTATGGTGTAACTTAGTAACTTTTCAAACGATTTTGCCTCAAAAGTATACACCTTCAATCCACATCGAGGCTTGTGGATGGTCCAAATTTCAAGTTGATCGGACTTTCCGTTCGACCGCTATTGACATAAAAAAAAAAAAAAAAAAAACAGAACGAAGTGCCATAAGAGTCTAGTGGAGACGCTCGCTTAATTACAGTTTACATTTGAAATTTGGAAACACGTTTTCCCAGATAAAGTTGACAAAACAGACAACTTGGGCATTTTGTGAAATATACCACTAAGGTTTATAGTGTACTACTATAATAATATGATGTTTGACTCTTCAATCTTGATCTTGATATAATACTAGTACAATATGTAATTAAATTAACAAGACACTTGGCAAGACAAGGTTTTGCATCAATTGCAAAGTAAGGTGAAGTATTGTAAAGTATAAAGAAACAGATAAATTAGTAGAATAGCTTTTTTATTACTTATGTTTCTCTTCAATCTTGATGCACTTCAAAACTACCCACTTTGAGTGGGACTGTAATAGCCTTGGGAATTTACATCAATGGAGAAATTGTTACAACAAAATAATACAGTAAAAATTACACTATTTTGTACTTAAAACATAACAGGAAACACACAGATAAATCTTAATTACCCAATCTGAAATAGTACGCAGTTTAAAATACATTTTAAAATTATGACACACGTTTGAAATGAATCATGATTGTGCACAAAACGTTCTGCCTTAGAGACTTCATAAAATACCATATTTTTTTTTCATATTATAGTACTTAAAAACACTGACCCAAATAACACTTCTCACGGAACATTAAAAACACAAAATTGTGCAAGTACATATTAAAGGGAAGTAGGTAATCGAATAGAATAACACAATTGCTGATATCTTAAATAGCAGTCCCAATTATCTAACCAGTAGCCACTCTTGCAAAAGTTCAAGTAAGACTCAACTGTAACAATGCACACATTACAACTTAATAACACGAGACAACAAAATGCAATGTAAGGTAGGTAACTTAATGAATTCAGAAACTAATGCAGCTCTACACACAAACACTAACGAAACATGCAGCTTCTAATGTTACTTCAATCGGTGAAGCACCAGATCACTCACAACTTGAAGTCCACGTTGATACGGAGAGTCTTCCAACATTTTCGCGTACCTCACAGCTTCCAAACAATACTTCCGTGCAAGGATTTGTGTCTCCTCTAAGCCTTGTGATTTGTGAACAAGCTCAAATGCACTTTCTACATCACCAGCACCCTCAAATCTTCTAAGTATCATCAAGTTTAGCTGCGGATACTTCTCGCATGCAAATAGAACCGGTGCTGTGGCCAGCCCAAGTTTAAGATCAACTGCCGTGGGTTTACCCATTGCATCCGACGAGGAAACAAAATCCAGCATGTCGTCTACCAACTGGAACGCTATTCCAATGTTACGACCATACTGGAAAGCTATATCCGCAATCTCCTGGTTTGCGCCACCTAAGAGGGCCGTCGCTTTAGAGGTGTTTGCTATTAGACTCGCAGTTTTGCGGTACGACTTGCTCAAGTAGTGAGCGAATCTGTCGTTTATCGTCAGTTTTGATCCGAGTTGCATGAACTCCCCTCGCACGAGGTCACTCACTACCTGACTAAGGACAATGGTGACGTCGTCGTCTCGTAGCCTCGATATCATCATACACGCGACGGCAAGAATGAAGTCTCCGGCCATGGCCACCTGTTGAGGGTTCCACAAGACGTTGACGCTCGGCTTTCCGCGACGGCAATCGGACTGATCGATGACGTCGTCGTGGATGAGCGAAGCCGAATGTATCATCTCCGAGATCATTGCCACTTGTCTTTGAGACGTCAATAAGCTGCTGTCTTGACCACACAGATGAGAGTTGATCGCTCGTGCCATCAGGGTAGCAACCATTGGCCGTACAGCCTTTCCCTGGCCATCAAAATAATATGTGGCAACTGATTGTAGGGTTGGCTGATTAGTGTTTGCTCTCAGCTCATTTCGTATGTCTTCAAACATACCTTCTAGATCCTCCTGAACCAGTTGGAAAGGATCGACAATTTGTTTGGCAGAAGAAACAGTATGATCTACTTGCATCGAACTAGTCCCGTGTCGTTGATCACCGTATTTGAATACTGCACGAAGCCCTTTCGACTCTTTCCGATATGGCTTTATTAAAGTCCTTATCACGGATTGAGTACTACACAAACTAGCTTTGGTATGCAGACATTTTTGTCCATAGGTATGAACTGTGACATGTCCCTGTTTGTATAATGCCTCAGAACAGGCAAAAGCTCGCCGTGATAAAATAAGTGCCATAGTAGTACCAATTAATAAGGGTAAACTAAGCCTATAATATTGTGACCCCCGTAGTTATTCAATACAAAGTGTTTTAACTTTTGATTTTAGTCTTGATATCAGACACGTTCAAGAACATGTACTTAAGTGAAACCCAAGCATTAGAATGCTAGATGCTGAAGCGCTATGTAGTGTAAAACTGTATAAATTGTATAACATAGTGTTGAAGCTTTTTACCACTTGTACTCAGGCTAAGACTGATGATAAAATGTAAAAACAACCCCCACACGTGACTAGAAGTGTGACGATTATAATCAATGGATGATGTCCAAGGTTACCCACTGGTACCAGCAGAAGAAATTTTGGAGAATTCTGCAACAAACAAAAACATGTTCCCAGTTATACTCAGGCTTAGTGTAATGCATTGAGGATCAAGATACAGTACCAAGAAATAAATAAATTGTGGTCACTAGTATTGGCAGGTGAGCAACTGAGCATGGCACTGCAAAAATATTTAATGGACTTTAGTATTTCCAAAATAACAATTGTACTTATCAAAAAATTTGGAAACCACATCCAACTCTGTTCTCTTTTTCCCAACATTGTGTGGAGTTCAGGGCATCCATCGCATAGGCCTACAGCGTATGCAATTAGTTGCAAAAGTCCCCTAAACACTAATGTCTCCTAGAAGTCTCACTGAATATTTCAAAAAGTCACAAGAAATACTCACCAGTAAGAGCAAAATTCTTAGAATTAAACCTTCACAAACCTTTTTAGCAAACCTAGACTATTACCTTAAGGAAAGAGTGAAAGGAATTTTTAAAGCCACTTGAATTTGTGAACTTGATTGGATAGCCTATAAGGCAATTACACAGTATTCGACAACAGTATTACGACAATGATTGGAGAATTGGTGATCAAGCAATACTAAGTTATTCAGTTTGACATACCGTCTTATAAGTGACATTCAGCCAGTGACACTGATCCCGACTACAGGGTCCACACGGAGCTAGAATGCTGGGGCCAATACACGGCACATCCACGTCACACTTGAGAAGCAGAGAAGGCGTAAGCAACGTCACGGCCGCATAACCGCCGTGGTCCGTGGGGTTGTGGTAGCGAAGATGGACAGGCAATACAAGCTTTGCAGAGAGCAAGTTTTCTGTCCTATTGAGGGGCGAGTATACGTGTACAGTAGATGGAGAAGCAATGCGTTGTGGCAGTTCTACGTCAACCCACTCTGTAGGACATGCCTGTAACTAAAGAAACACAAACATCAGTACGGTAAGTTGAGGAGCTCCTAGTCTATTAGACCCAACTACTGTATAAAAAATTACCAAGTTGGGACGAAGAAACAAATAATTCACAAATATAAACCAAAAAATATAAACACATTTTTGTTCAACGTTGTAAAAACAAAAAAAAGCATCGCAGAAAAAACAGCCATGAACAATTTGTTATGTTTTGGGAATGCATTGCAAGTGCTATAGGTAGAGATGCAAGTTTTTCGCAATGCGCGATAAAACGAAAAGTGTAACAAAACACTCCAGAGTGCTGGTTTCAACATTTCTTTACGTTATCCGTCACTGGGATTCAGATTCAAATCGCGAAATAACACCATAAAATGCTTATAAAACGAATTATGAGTTTATTCGCGATATAACACCATAATTGCCACTTTCTAGCAAAATAACACCATTATTAACAGTAATTCGTAATTTTGTATTCCCTTCCGTTCAAATCTTCACCAGAATTACGAGATAAAAAGCGAAAATAAGCAGTCCGCATCATCACCACTTACTTCTCTGCAGTCTAATCTAATCTTTGACGCCCATCACTATATGTATGGTATATACATTTAGGGCCATATACATATAATAGTTTAGAAAATGTAACCTTCTTTAGTTTTATCAATGATTTTATGTAAAATATGATTTTCGATTAAAAAAACAATAAGACCCCAAAACACCATAATTCTCAATTTCTCAAACGAAAAGTGAGTAAAAATAAAACCATTTTCTTGCATCTCTAGCTATAGGGCTAGTGAGTGACAATTATGGCTGTAAAATTTTGTGAAAATACCTCCCCACCCTGGGGTACCCATCGTTTTTACGTTGGGTATTTGGGTATCCGTCGATTTTTAAATTTGTAAATAATTCTGGGGGGAGGGGAGTGGGTAAAATTAAAAAATATTTAATTTCAATTATTTATTTCAAAATTTTCAAGCACAAAATAGAAAGTTAAATTAGTTAATAATGTAGGCGACTCACGAAACGAGAGCAAGCTCTATTACTATTATTATCAAGCCCCTATTTATTCCATTTATTTATTCCTGACGCGGGTTGACTTTTGAAACTGAAAGGTTTTTATTACCAAAATTACCCAAAGTTAATGTCAATATATTAGTACCTACCTGTTCAGACATTACATAATTCTACAGGTTGCAGCCAATAAATTTAACATTCCGTCCCTATACCAGCAATGTTAAATTAGCCAACTTTCGGTACCTTTTCTGAAGGAATGGCTGGCCTAAGGAGGCTGATATTTACAAGTCTTTTAGACACATCTATTCTTACAAATCGCAGCGTAAAAAAAATTTATATTTTAGTTTTGTTTAAAAATTGCAATTTTTTTACAATTGGCAGTAATTTCGATCAAAATATTGACATTTCCTAATACAAACGACAATAGAAAAAATACTTTGAAGACGTTTATCACAATTTCCTGTGCTGCGTTTCTGTAAAACAGTTGTATTTACATGCTCCAAAAAAAATCATGAAATTCTGTTTGGTGATTCTTTAGATAAATGTACCGTAGCACAAAAAAAAATGTTCTGAGATAACCCAGTTTGAAGTGGGACATAGATTTTTCATCTGTTTTAGGGGCTACCATCATATCGCAGCTCCCTTTCTTAACTGGTGCAACCAAATCAGTTAAAATTTTAAACACATCAAGATAAAAGTAAAGTATATATGAAAATCATAGAACATATTAAAATATTTTAATATTTCGAAATTTAAAAAAAAAAAAAGATTTTTTTTTTTTTTTTTTTTTTTAAATGTCAAACAGCCTGAGAGCTTTGGGGAATGGGCATATATGTAGACTAAGCTAAGGTTGGAATTCATAGTCGGCCCCTACACCTAGGGGCACCCATTGTTGCTATGGATTTGTTTTGTTTATGGGAAATACCATGGAAACAACTGTTACCTTAGTAACAATGGGCGCCCCTAGGTGTAGGGGCCGACTATGAATTCCAACCTAAAGCACTACTTCTTCATTGCAGTATGGCAGTATGTTTGGGGGGGGGGGGGAGGGCAGACAATGGCACGTAATGCACGTAATGCTTTTAGCTGCAGCCATTTACGCTGAAGAAGACCAGATATTGAAGTTATGCTTACGCATACGTGTCTTTAAAAGATAACTGTGAGTTCAGCTATCACTCTATGGCCAAACAAATGTTATCATTAAGTTCAGGAGACATAGACGGTTGAATTAGCAAAATAAAACAAAAAACACGTAATTTTTAAATTTGCGACGGATGGGTCCCCTTAATACAAACCAGATTTATAATTAGGCTGGTCAACTTCTAAACTGATATTTAGTATTTTGTGTATATGCAAGGATTGACATTTGAAAGGTAGCTAAAATATTAGCAAGGTGTATTAAATATTATTATTATTATTATTATTATTATTATTATTATTATTATTATTATTATTATTATTATTATTATTATTTTAGTGTTGCAATACATACAAACTCGGTCAAAACCGGCATAACATGTTGTACGGACACAAATGTCAAGTATTTCCATGTGTTTACCTTATTAAAATCTACTTAGAACTAC
Organism: Isoperla grammatica; assembly: GCA_945910005.1. NCBI lineage: Eukaryota > Metazoa > Arthropoda > Insecta > Plecoptera > Perlodidae > Isoperla > Isoperla grammatica. The sequence continues at coordinate 32,785,440 of OX246737.1, read as the reverse complement.
TTAATATATCATTGTCCACATTATTTTTTCCAAACCGAACTGTGGATGCTCTGTACGGTCGTGGCCGATTATTATTATTATTATTATTATTATTATTATTATTATTATTATTAATATTATTATTATTATTATTATTATTATTATTATTATTATTATTATTATTATTATTATTACTACTATTATTTCTCATTTGAGAATTTAGAGCTAGTAGTTCTCTAGACAGATACCTGAAGAAAGAAGAGGAAATTGATTTCTGAGCGATAAATGTGATGTGACATGACAAGCTTTAACTTATGAAAAAATGTTATAAAATGTATCTTTTATCTAGACACCAATCCTGTGGCATCCAAGTCTTAACAATAAAGAGCACCCCCTACCCCTTTCTTTAACCATTGTTGTCAGCTACTTTTACCATACCTAATTCGACCATCTGTTGGCTACTTTTATCAGCGAGCTTCAGGGGGGGGGGGGGGGGTAAACGAGTTTTTTATTTTTTCCATAAAAAACGAATTGTTTTCATTGTATAGCTGTCAAAGCAAAACGCGCGCGGCTCCCAGACCCCTTATATGATCGTTTGGCCACCAAAAATAATGTCAATAAATCCTCCATTTACGAACTTCTGAACAGGCTATATGTCACTGGACTCTTGAGTAGTATAGTAATTTATTTAAAAATCAATCAACTACATCAATTACGAATTATTTGCTTTCAAATCCGCTTATGAAATAATGAATTTATACATAAACATGAAGGACTTACTCGTATTGAAACAAGAATGTAATTGAATTGGAAACCATATTAGAAACTTCGTAGGGCTATATTTATAAGCACCACCAATTGTAACCCCTTGTCTTAACATTTTCATTCACACTTACGTGTTCGTGGATTAAATAGAACCAGATCGCTCAAGTCCATGTATGATGTAGGTTATCCAGATCCTATCTATCTGAGGTTATTTCAACACAAACTCCGAAGGTCATAGCACGATTGATAGTAAAGTAAATATCTTGTCTTAGCTGCTCGCGCTGCTGACATGTGCTTCGCTCATATGCAACGCGACTAATGAATCTACAAAGCAATGTTACAGCTTGCCTACATTCAGGCGACCTTACTGATCCGATGCAGCCTACCTCACGGAGGAAAAACTGAAGGTCGCCCGGTAACCGAGAGTTAGCAAGTAATTGGCGTGACATATAGTTTTTGTTTGTTTATATTATAAAACACTGTTATATAACGATTGAGATAAATAGAAGCAGGTGCAGGATGCTTACACTGCATATTAAACGTGTGGTTGAAGGGACAACAAATCAATTAAGTTTGGGCTAGGGCTTCCAATATTTTTTCTAATATTTTTTTGGTTACAATATAAATTATAGACTTGGATACCCACATATATAGTCAAGGTCTGTGTGAGGCAATTGTTTTATAATGATGGCTTCAAATCTTACAAATTTATAGACCTTGATTTTTAATGGGATACTGATTTGGTTCGAGGCATTCAACCAATACGAGTAATAAATACTCCCTACTAAGTTTCTGAAAACCTGATTGATTTCATCGTTGAGTGAGAAATATTTCTCACTCAACGATTTCATGCTAAGAGCATTCATTGTGGTTCACAGTTAAAAATTAGAGCTGTTCTAGCAGATGTACGACGAAGCTAATAACACATTTGAATAAACTCGCAAAACATTTTGGAACAAATAAAATTTAGCCAGCTGAATTCAAACAATAATTTAGCTCCATAGTTCGAAAATCAATAGCGACGAACGTCAAATCCCCCAGCATTTATGTCTACGGAATGAAAATAAATGCAAATACAAGGTGTGGCAGGGTCGAAAGCACTGGCATACAATATTCACTAAGTTACCTACAATATACAATACAATGGTTAAATAAATTAAACACTCAAATTCAAATGTGTTTCCTATACCGTTCGTTACACACAACCGCTCTTTAGATTCACTTGCATTGATTTTATGGCGAAGAGTCTATAATGTCTCCAGTAGCATGCACTTATTTGTTGACAGTGTAACGGTAGCAACTTTGGCGCTGTAACAATGAAGAGCAAAATAATACCAAGGTAAGCAAGCATTCACGTAACTATAAAACTAATCTCAACACATCTCGAAATTCCACTTAACAATTCCAGCATGCCGGGAAGCTTACTTTCGTTCACACTCAGCTGTCTTTATTTTATTTAATCCACGACTACTTTTTTATTATACCTAACTAGAACTGATTTAAAGAGGATTTCCGACAAGGAAACGGAAACGGGGGTAAAAATTGCCCAGATACAAATCTGGACAAACTAAATTCTAAACTCTAATCATTTTCCCGTAGTCGAGCGATCGCGCGGCGAGCCAGATTCACGCACAGCTTCACGTGTACAGTTCGCAGCGCTCTCCTGTTCGTAAAGTTCCCATTGGCCCAAAAAAACTATTCGCATCGCCTCTCTCGCGTGTATGAACACGAGTTTCGCCAATGCTCCCGGTTTTTACAGATACCCTCCAGATACATTTTGTAAGCTTACAATCGCGATACTCCCGTTTTTCTTTTCATTTTTGTAGTTGTAAATAACCACATAACTGAAAACACCGTAGTACTATACTATAAAACCATGCACAACGACAGAACAATGTAATTTCCCCTAAACTTGCATCCGGTGGTTTTGGTACAAAACAATTCTCCTTATAAATAATATGCTCACCATCTCCCGCTTGTTTCATTACGTGAAATCAACGCAAAATGGTCCGTAACGTTAAGAGAACAACCCTTCAAAAATGACATAATAATATTTTGTTGCATGAATTCCTGCATATCAGTTCATCCCCTCTTCAGGTGGGTATTCGAGGTGTATTTGGGTAACTGGATAGTTGGAAAGGAATGCTCGATGGTTGTTAGTAGCGTCACCTTGCAAGTTGCAACTGAGGATAATATTTATAAGACAAACAGTTTGGGTAAGGAATGTCAGCCACTGGTATCGAACCGGGGTCGGTGACCTCCCGAATAAGAGTATCGCGTGTTACTTTTAGCCACCTCTATTGGTACTAACCTTATCATTTGTGATTTGACAATGACACATTAGAGGAAATAAGCAATAAACACGACGTATCGCCAACGCCATTCCGCATATTTTTTCTACAACACAATACAGTACAATGCAAACGCTCTGTAGTAGGCCTACGCCACAATCCCTTATCTGTACCTACGCGTTGACAACCGAGCACGCCGACGAGGAAAGAACACGGGCAGATTCTGCCCACTCGTTTTCACAGTTACCGCCATTGCACAATGAAAGGGGAGGGGGCGTGTACCGTAAACGCGACCGGACCGACCAATGAAAATGAAAATAATAATAAAATCAAAATGACCAGCCCGGGCCACTATGGGCCACTATACGGGTCACTATGGGCATCGTCAACAAACAATTGCAGTGCATGCCCAGCCTTCCTTCTTCACAGCATGGCGTCTTTTGGTATTTATATTGTCGAGTTTTTGTTGCCATAGTCACTTATTGACAGCAATAGAAAAATGCTCATTGGATCGCGTAAAAACTTAGTTATAACATATACTTGAGGGAAGTAAATTTACGGTTCCGGTATATCACATTTTGACGTCACCTTGAATTGGTTAAAAAAATAATTCGAGTAACTTCTCGACCGATTTTGCCACGTCACTATAATGGCGTTCAATTCACATCGAAACTTGTGGATGGATCAAATTCCAACTTGATCGGATTCTCCGTTCGAAAGCTACCGAGATACATATACATGAAAAAAGTAAAATCCAAAAGTGCATCACAAATGCAAGCACATTTTTGTTTTATTCAGTGGTCCTACGCTATACACCACTGTAAACAAAATTTCGTAATCAAGCGAAAATGCGAAATGCTTTTCTGTTGTAATACATATTTTAAGGAAGCTCATTTTTTTTTTTACAAATTAACCAGCGCGTAATATGCCTTGTTGTTCAGATAATATTGATAGTAGTATTATGTGAGTTCATTTGATATGATCATTCAACAGATCATAAAGCCTGTCGTCCGTTATGTATGCAGTCACTGTGGATCCCCAAGGTCGAAAAGTTGTTTTATTTCGTAACGTGTTGAGAATCTAGATTGAACTCAATCTCAGTCCTGTCCTTGCCTATTATAGCACCAACATTCACGTACCTGGCATCGAAGTCCCGGCTCAAGCGGTTACAAAAACGTATGCATGTTGTCGGCGAACATGTCTGCGACATCATGGGCTCATGCATTTGTTATTTTTATTTATTTATTTAATGTATTCTATGCAGTTATAAAAACCACACGGGTCGGGGCTTAAGGCTGTGTGTTATGGTTATGAAAGTACGTCAAACGTGTAACCGCCTTTTAAAAGTTATCGGCCGACGACCCATCAAAATAAAGGTGTGTAGGAGGGGGAGGGAGGGGGGGGACATGCGTTCCACTCAGTCGTGTTTCAAAAACTTCATTTTCGAAAAATAATTCCAGGAATGCAAAAGTTCCCTTTTTTTGAGTAACTGTAACTTTTAGAAGAGAGTTTAACTTTTCAAAGTGTCTATAACCTTTTTGGGGGGAATTAGCCAATACCAGTGAGACTACTCGCTTTACGTTACGCGACGCACCCTTGAATACTCCCGGTCGAGAAGGGTTCCGCAACGTGACCAGTTCCCGTGAAGATAGGGTTGCCATTTGTCCGGTTAAACCCGGACATGTCCTCTTATTCGTATGCTCTTCATGCGTCCGGGCGGCTTTTTAATAAAAGCATGAAATGTCCGGGTTTTTGGTTTCACTTCGGCCGGATCGCGTCTTTTTCACGAAAAATGCAGGTGTCATGTTCACCATTCAATTAGTCGCATTTAGGCCTCAGGTCCCTTACATTACAACACTGCTTTAGGTATAAATGGTATCATTATTTTCAGTGGCATACCTAAGGGAATTTTGGGACTTAACCCCCCCCCCCCCCCCCTCCCTACAAAAACGATTCTTATAATTTTAAAACATGTATATAGAAGCACCGATAACGGATTGTAGGATCAAGCTTATCTACAGCAGGCTTTACTACACCTATTATGGGTTTCACTGCAAGCTGCGATCACTCAGGCTACGAAAACACATTTCTCTCACTAGCCCACTACAAGCTTATATCTACATCAGCATTTACACCTATTATCGGTTTCACTGCGAGATGGGATCACCTCAGGCTACGAAAACACATTTCTCTCACTAGCCCACTACAAGCTTACCTACATCAGCCTGTACACCTATTATGGGTTTCACTGCGAGCTGGGATCAACTCAGGCTACGAAAACACATTTCTCTCACTAGCCCACTACAAGCTTATATCTACATCAACATTTACACCTATTATATGTTTCACTGCGAGCTGGGATCACCTCAGGCTACGAAAACACATTTCTCTCACTAGCCCACTACAAGCTTACCTACATCAGCCTGTACACCTATTATGGGTTTCACTGCGAGCTGGGATCAATTCAGGCTACGAAAACACATTTCTTTCACTAGCCCACTTCAAGCTTATCTACATCAGCCTGTACACCTATTATGGGTTTCACTGCGAGCTGGGATCAACTCAGGCTACGAAAACACATTTCTTTCACTAGCCCACTACAAGCTTATCTACATCAGCCTGTACACCTATTATGGGTTTCACTGCGAGCTGGGATCAATTCAGGCTACGAAAACACATTTCTCTCACTAGCCCACTACAAGCTTATCTACATCAGCCTGTACACCTATTATGGGTTTCACTGCGAGCTGGGATCAACTCAGGCTACGAAAACACATTTCTCTCACTAGCCCACTACAAGCTTATCTACATCAGCCTGTACACCTATTATGGGTTTCACTGCGAGCTGGGATCAACTCAGGCTACGAAAAAACATTTCTCTTACTAGCCCACTACAAGCTTACCTACATCAGCCTGTACACCTATTATGGGTTTCACTGCGAGCTGGGATCAACTCAGGCTACGAAAACACATTTCTCTCACTAGCCCACTACAAGCTTATCTACATCAGCCTGTACACCTATTATGGGTTTCACTGCGAGCTGGGATCAACTCAGGCTACGAAAACACATTTCTTTCACTAGCCCACTACAAGCTTATCTACATCAGCCTGTACACCTATTATGGGTTTCACCCCTCCCTGACCCACTATATGCATAATCCTTGAGTATACCACTCTTTACTGAAATGTCCTCTTTTTACCACCACATCTGATGGCAACCCTACGCGAAGAGGGCTCTCGTACATATGTCTGTCTACTCAAATGTACAAAGAATGGCTTCCGTGGGGGTGGGCTTCCATGGGAATGGTCTCAATCTATCTTCCTTTCAGCTTACAGAATAATAATTTTGATGGTGAGGGTGACACATCCACAGTGGTGTAGTGCCAGATTTACCAGTACGTATACGCTTCAGTGGGAAGCTGGAAAGACACATCTTTCCAGACAAAAGAAGATGGGGGGTTTGGGGGGCGGAGCCCCCCAACAATGGCGCCGCAGGCGATTTAGAAAAAACAGGCTTTTTAGAGTGTGTTTTGAGCGTTCTAGATACCAATACCGGACTGAATGCAATCCCGAAATACTGCAGTTTTTGTAGTGCAAAACCAGAAAATCCCCAAAACTAATTAGAACTTTGACGAGAATTGTTCAGGAATACGTTTTGGGGCTTGGGAAGTGGTTTTGGGAGACACACGCCGCCCGTGACCCGTATATATAGGTATATCTGTTGATACTTGGCTGTTGATAATTGACAACGCAATATTTTTGCCGAGCGAGACAATTGTATCCCACTTGGTGTATTGGCGGGACGCGGGACTTAAAATTGAATATCGGGACTCCCAGATCCAGGGGTAGTCTTAGAGGAATTGAGGCCTTGTGCCAATTAAATGCCAGTGCCAGAGAGCACAATTTTACCAATGGAGAAAAGTTGACAATCGTGAATAATGTGTCCGTCATTCGAGGCATGTTACGACCGTATCATTGCGTATCACTCGTATCATAACCAAAACCAGTGTGTATACGAAAGTTTTTTAGCCGGAGCACTGTGTATACGGCGTATACGCCCGTATACACACCACTACACCACTGCACATCCACATATTAGGCGTTCACGAGTTATCGTAAAAAACAATGGCCACAACTCGGCATTATTTTTTCAATCTATCACTATTACCGTGTGTGTGACAAAATTGTAGCATGTTACTTATTTTTGGTAGCGAGACTGCTAGCGCGCTACATTTGAAAATGCGGTAAATTAGCGAGTATAACAACTACTATATTATTATTATTATCATTAATTGCCTATTCTTGTCATCACAAAAAAAAAAAATTAAAAAATAAAAGTTATATGCCTATTTTATATATTTTATATAGGTATATCAATATACGAGCATTTGTAGCGAAAAATCGTCGCTACTCTATTTCTGTAATAAACAAATACACGTTTGTTTCGCTTGCCACAATTCACACCGTTACAGGTTCGGAAACTGTCATTGCCCTTCTTGTTCTAAAATGACTCATATTATAGTCCCTAGGCCGCATCCCCAGCGCTGAGTTTGCTGTTTCACCCCTTGAGCTGTGATAAGAGTATGACCAATCTGTTATCTGTGGTATGACACTTACGGACCATACCGTCGTTCCAATAAATAGTACGTAGGCATACTCTTGGTCCTTTATAAAAATTGAAAATAGCTGTATTTAGCAGCATCACTACTTTTTTTGAGTAGCTGTACAAGTAGCGAGCTACATACAAATTAAAATTACAGTACCGGTAGCTGAAAAGTAGCAAAGTTACATTCACAATCAAGTAGCTGCAGCTGTAACAGTGCTACTTTTAAAAGTAGCTTTAACAACACTGATAATAGAAATTATTCTTTCTTCTTAATTCTTTTTTTTTAAATTCTACACAAAAATGATATCAGGTATTTTTTTATGAGTTACTATTTACGTGCAAATTAAAATTTGCGAATGTTAATCTCTGCTGAAATGTACATAAAAAAGGCTCTAGTGGGCTACTTGATACTGGCCCATGGGAATATGCTCAATCTCTTCCTTTAAGCTTATTGCATAACAATTTTCATTGTGTCACACTCAAATGCAAGGCATTCAAGAGATACACGTGAGATGGCCGCCAATATTCAAATGTACATATTATTATGTGGGTTGTGATGAAGCAAGAATGGGTGTGGACTCTTATCTCCTCCTTTCAGCTCATGGAATAGTAATTTTGATGGTGCCACTCAAATATTAGGCGATCACGAGTTCTGTTATACTTGGAAAAACAAAATGACAGCTAATCCAATTGTGATTTTCCAAATTATCTCCACAAGCATATTTTTTTACGACCAAATGTATGATCACAAAAAATTATATTCAGGTTATTTTTCTGGGACTTGCTATTTACGCACAAATTTAAATTGTGAATGCTAGCTTGTACTCAAATGCATAAACATTAGATCTGGTTCGTTTATTTAGTTCGTTCAGGTGTTTTCGTTTGAGTCCACTTATTCTAGACGGTGGAAAGAAGAAGGTGGATGGCGTTCGTTTGTACCACTATCTCCACCTGCACCCTGTTCGTTAGTAAAACTATTTAAATGAGTGGATCCACTTTCTCCACTCACCTCAGAGGTGGTTCAGCTAGTTGAGTGGAGAAATGTTGGCGGGAGTTTGAATTGAACTTATGTAAAACAATGTCACGACTCACGAGTTCGCATCGAGACTAAATGAATGCGATTATTCATCAGTGATAGAGATATTATATTATAATTACCTAATGACATAATAAAATATGATAGATCTGACACAACAGATAATCATAAATTATATTTTTCTGAATAATCCTATATGCATTATATCATATCAGCCATAACCTCATAAGTACGTCCCAGGGATGCCAAGGTTTAGGTTACAATTAAATCGGGCCACGCCTTGGCAATTCTGATGAAGAGAATTATGTAAACACTAAAAAGGTTTAATATGAAATGTGTTAAGAGTGCCTAACGGTCACCATTTCTCCAAAAAGTCAACTTAAGCCGTTTGTCTGTTTGGGTGGTAGAGGGTCCACTAAACTTCCACTATGGTATTGCCGTCTCACAATCTCCACCTCCACTCACTCCAAATGAGAAAAGTGGACAGAAACGAACAGACCTATTGATTCTCATGGGCTTCTTGCTGAAGGGAGTATGCCCATGGGAGTGGTCTCAATCTCTTCCTACTATAGTTCGGGAGCCACCCTTGAAAAATGTTGATATTTCGGGGTGCTAGCTGCACCCCTGTTGAGGCAGAAATTGCAATACATCATTAGATAGATAAATGTAATGTGCATATCAAGGCACCGTGCCTTTTTTGCCTCAGTGGTGCAAACGGAAAATAATCGTATCTAAGTGATGGCACTTGCGCGAATTAATGGGCATGCACGGACACGAATGTCGGGTACCATTACCCTTTTATCACAATCAATATTGTATGTGTTATATATCAAATGAAAGCTATTGAAACACACAATACAACTGTATGACATTCAAGTAGCTACAGTACATACCATGTCATAAAATGTAATCAACATCCGGAAATTTATCTTTTTCAATAAGGTATTATCTTATAAGTTTTGTTATGGTACTAAACAAATCGAATTCTTAATATACGAAGCATTGATCATAACGATTATTTAGTTATTAAAAAGTTATGTCTCTTGCATTTTGTTTGTATTTATGAAATTACGCCAGTAATGAGTAGTTTTCCACGGCAATCTGTAGCTTATCCGCAAAGATGGATACGTTTTTGATCTCTTATAATTTGATCAATATGAGAATTTTCTTTAATAAAAGTTCAGTACGTAATACATCTCAGTAGATTACATGGTTTTCAACAGTAAAATGCTTGTCTTTTATTATAATTCGGGAATTATGAATTTTTTTACCGTGATAAAAAGAGTTTTTTTAACGATCACACATTTCTCAGTGAAATAGTAGAAACAACGATGACTTCATAGAAGTAGAAATCAAACAAGAATGTTTTTACATTCACATTTAATACACATCCACAATTTGTTTCATCAATGTGTGTATAACTTACGAGATAAAAATTGGTTTGTGAGATGATGTAGTACAAAATGACATAGTTTCTCGTCTCCAGAAGTTGTGAGGCTCGCTAACTAGCCCCTAAACGCAGTAGGATATCGGCGGGGGGAGACAGGGTGTAAAGCGGCATGCCAAGGTTGAATAGACTGAATGGGACGGTTGTTGTGACGGAGCGGAGGTGGTCGTAAATGAAAATAAAACGATAAAACGATAAACCTTTGAACTTCCACTTGAAATTGATTGTGAGTTTCGACAATTATTTACAAATCTTTCATATAGAATATAATTAACAATAATCAATGACACATACGAATAATAATAATTGCAGTATAAATGACGAATAATAATACTACTTATAGCTTATAGTGAAACAATGTAGGCAAAAATGTATGGAAGCGAGCGTTTTCAGTCTTTACTTATGACAGTACTTTTGTTTTTGTTTGTTATATTTTTCTCGCGATAGCGGTCGAACGGAGAGAAATTTTGAGCATCACAAGCTTCTATGTGGATCATTAGTTTCGAGGAAAAATCGTCGAAAAAATAATGCTTACTCGAATTATTATTTTTTCAAACCAAATGGTTAAACGAAAAATCATCTTGTTTACAAAGTAAAAACCAACATATAGATCTGGTTTATATTACTGACATTACACGGATAGGTGAAATTACGTGGGTAATTTCTGCGTGTGATTGCTTGAAAGTTACTACCCTACTATTTACCTGGTACGAAACCTAACTCGGGTATTAGATTTCCAAGCTAGATTTTGTAACAGGGTAGCCACTTTCAAGCGTTCACACACAGAAATTACCCACATAATTTCACCTACCCGTGTAATGTCGGTAATGTAAACCAGTTAGAGTCGTTAGACTCCGCGCTATCCGTTATTAGTTATTGGGAACGCTGTGCATGCGCCGGTTGATTGTGCGCCGGTTGATTGTTGATGTATACACATGCTCTATTGAACAATTCCGGTAAATATTTGGAAACTTTTCGGCAGAATGTTCGTTTTCATAGGTTTGTAATAGAAATTGCATTTCTATTGCTTTCTATAAAATAGGAACTATATGTCAACGAAATAGGTAAGCTAATCACAATCATTATTTTATATTGAACAACGGCAGCAAGTATTTTAAAAGAAAGTTCTACGCTTCGGTCATTTCATTTTTATTTCATTTTTTTTAATTTCAATTCATTCATTTTATTACTTTTGCGTGTCATTTGCGTGTGTTTTACGATTACTTTTTTAGTATGTTCTTACAATTTGGAATGTTTGTGTGTTTCTTTGTTTGTTTGTTTGTTTCTTTGTTTAACCTTTTAATGTGTTCTATCAATTTTACACACTGTTTGCTACTTTCTATTATTGAACAATGCCAATTATTGTTCACTATGAAAACAATACAATTAACTATATATACCAACAGAAACACAATACAAACGTAGACATAAATAAAAATGTAATATTTTATAAATTATAATATGATGCACAACTTGATAAAGATAACGAAATACTGTGCGGGACCAACAACACAATGTGACAACTCCCGTCAGTGTCTTGTCACACATTGAAAGCACCGACTTGAAAAACTAGCAGAACAAATCTTTTAGCAAAGATTATAAAGAGTGAGTAATCTTTGCTTTTAGGCCTATTGATGTTTTCTTTATACAACCTTGTTTATTGGTCCCAGATGGGCTGTCAATACGAGGAAGGTTGCGGCTGTGGGTCACATCGCCACCGAATGCGGACGGGGCTATCCTTACGAGAACTAAAGAGCGAGTCTTCCAATTTCCGCGCTCAAAACGAAAATCTCGATGCTTGAAAAATAGTAGTAGTGGAAATACGCATCGTCGGATAAGAAGACGAAAAACTTGAAAACCAAAATAGATATTGCAAATTGGTAACTTCAATAGAGCGCACAATTTAATGTTCATTCATTTGATAATAATATTTGTCTACATTTAAGTAATTATATCGAGGTTGGGGCTAGACGAAGTCGCAAAATCTAAAGAAAACGTAAATTCAAAATACTATAATATTCTTTGTTTACTAAACAAAAATACAAAAATCCATAAATGACTGTTCTTAGCATACAATTTAGTATTAGGTCCATTTTAAAGTACATTTTGCACCAAATAAAAATTACTGTGACCTTGTATGGATAAAAACAAACTTTCATGGTTTCCGTAAGACGGTCACGTGATTCACTATTATTGTTCATTGTGGGCGTAATAATAATAAAACATAAAAATAACAAGAGACAATATCTAAAGCTTATACTATGATGCATCGTATAAGCTATTAGTTGCAATGTTTTTTTCATTTCTACTATTGTAAAAAAAACTGATAAAATAAGCTTCCTTCGAAGTAGATTAATTTCGTAATTAATTCACGATTTGTGTTTAGTTACATCCATCTGATGAACTTTCATTGCATATATTATGAACAAGCGTTTCAAGATCTTTCATTTGATATATTACACGTTGTCGTATCATAGTAAATAGTGATGATACATGACTATATTCAATCATATGCGTGCGATTACAATAGCAAAAATTATGAATTTCAAATTAAATTATTCGGCGTTTGCACCACTGAGGCAAAAAAGGCACGGTGACTTGAGATGCACATTTATTTCGTCTAACTCATGGCATATTGCATTTTCTGCCTCAAAAGGGGTGCAGCAGTGCAAAACATATTTCTGGGGTGGCGTCCGGTCTACTAGAGCCAATCTTTGTACACGTGAGAACATATTAACATACACAAATTTACACTTTTGCATAAATAGTACGTCCTAGAAAATACTTGAATATCATTTTTGTGTAGGATTTTAAAAAGAATAATTTTGGTCCACAGACGTGTCCATCCTATTCAGAGGAAGAATTGCTTTTATGAACGTGTAAAGGAACGCCAGGAATCTGTCGGTTTTTGTTTAATTAACACTTATGAAAGGGGCAGTAAACAAGGATGAGGTTCAGGTTGGTATGCGAATTAGGGTGACCAGACATCCCGAAAAATGTGGGACAGTCCCGAATTCGACCCAAGTGTCCCGCGTCCCGAAAAGTGACATTTCGAGACGCTTGTTGTCCTGAAATTGGTAAATTCACGATTGGCTTTGATTTGCGTTTCAAACATTAAAAATTTCAACTAGAAAAACGAAGACACAATTACGTGAAGAGAAACGGTTTGTGATAAATGTAATTCGGCGCTTAACTTAAAATACAGGGTACAAGAGCTTTATAACTTATTTTATTTCCCTAAGAAATGTTTAAGCGTAGAAAGCTTTGAAAAGTATTTTTGATATAATTATTACTAGTGTGACGAATAATTGTAGTTGTATCAAGAGTTGTATTTCAAAATATTTGAAAAGCTTTTTTTACTTCGATGTTATTATTAAGTTAATTATTATTTTTACTAGGAGAACGCTTTGTGTGACGCATTGATAAGCGAGCGTGTCCATATCTACGAATTTTCTGATGAAAAGTTCTCAAAGCTAATAAAAACAACAATTAAGAACAATTCAAGAATGCGTATTGCAATATATTTTTAATTTCCATAACTATTATACTTCCCGACATTGTTGAATGCAGTGCAATGTGCGTTGCTAAGAAGTTTCGTTGTCATTTCGTCTAGTGTTTTCTACGCGAAATTTACTATAAAATAATTACCTCACATTTTGCCGTTACAGAGCTGCAGAAAAATATTTTCGAGTAATTTTTGTGTAACTTTCCAATACTTATTACTATTAGATCACCATAAAATGAACATATTCGTGTTCGGAAAAATCTTTATATAAATATGGCTATCTCACATTTTGCCGCTATTTTGTTTCAGAAAAATGTTTTTCAGTAACAATGGTGTAACTTTTTAACTTTTCGAACGATTTTGCCACAAAACTATACACCTTCAATTCACATCGAGTGGATGGTCGAAATTTCAAGTTTATCGGACCTTCCGTTCAACCGCTATCGACAGACATGATTAAAAAAAGCAAACAAACCAACAAACAAACAAACAAACAGAACGACTGGCATAAAAGTCTAATGGAGACGTTCGCTTCGCTCGCTTAATTCTTTAAAGATCATTAAGCCCTATCCAATCATATATTTCATGTCTCAGACATGTATATTTAGTGGATGTAGACCTATGGCTGCAGAAACCAATAAAGGTTGTTATTATAGATAGCAAAGCATATTATCATCTTATATTTAATCAACATACAATATTGTTAACGTAAAATCATTTTTGAGTTTTGAATATTTTTGAAGATTTAGGCCCATGTTCTAATCATAGACATATTTTATTTTTTAGATCTATAGAAACTATAATGTTTGGCAAATTGCATTGCACCAACAGTTAGCACAGTGCTACTTCTATGTTACCACTTATTATTAAATATTAATCATCATCTTCGCCTGTACTATCTAAAGTCTTATTGTAAATTGTGATTGTAAAGTGTGAACATGATCATGCCTAGTCATGCCTACTGATAAACGTATAATGCTCTTGTTGAAAGTAATGGCTGCCGGACTGATGAAGCACTTAACTGATAATTGTATTCCCTAGCTACACCACAATTAACATAGAATACAAATCTAAAAATGTAACTATCGAGTAAGAAAATTTAAATCCCACCACTGTCCCCGTTTCACTTTCAGCGAACATTTGACCTCCGACAGTGTTTACACCTGTATTGGGTTAGAGAAAAAAGTGTCCGGAAATTCAGTCCTGATCATCTGGTCACCCTAATGCGAATACTGTACTTACGTTGGGACTAGAAGGCTTAAATACTGTATGATAGTTTTCATCTTTTGTGTACGAAGTAATTAATAATTAATTTCAATGTCATTATGATAGGATGTATTACAAATTGTGGTGGTGAGTATGGCCAATTTCACCTCCAAATCTGAACTGAAGTTGAGAAAAGCACATAAAATAATAGTAGCTACAGATGACTTTTTCCTTTCCTTTTTTTTTTTTTGCTTGAAGCAAGAAGTGTGAGTGAGCATATCTACTGGCAATATACAATGTGATTGGGCTCTAGTTGAGTTTAAGTACATGTTGTGTGTATGAGCGGTAAAGTGAGTTTACATAACACGAGTAAAAAATTGATCACGTGAACACCTCGATTGTAGGCCTACATGTACTTTAGGTAAATCATAACAAGTGCTATTTACATTTCTGGCAGCACACAAAACCAATGGTGCAAAGTATGCAATGCAATTTGCATTTAAATCCACACATTCCAGTTTTAGTACTCAACACTATAATTAGACATGCACAATAATAAAGGGATGTCAAATAATCATTACATGATGAACAATATTTATTCTAAAAGTATCCTCATTTTGGGTAGGCATACTAACATTTTTTTAAGGATATGGCATGTTACATAGTTTGGGTACAGTATATAGGTAGTTTTTGTTACCTGGCTGTAGTAAATATAGCTGTAGGCCTATTACAATTAATTATTACAGTAAATACTAAATCTAGTATTAATTTGTATATTAAATTAGGCAATTAACATAGGAAAAACAAAGGATCAAGGAGTAATATGACAGGTCATGTCATGTCACCGTGTGTCTGTCCAATTGCGAAAATGATTATCACGACTAACGATGTAATAATAATTGTACAAATTATGCTGTAGAGCTACACTCACCTTCTGAAGACGGCGCAGGTCAGCTAGCTGATCGGGGTTTACATAAACACCATTGGGCAACGTCTCAACTAGCACAATCTTACACTCTTCACTTAGAGCTGGATGACTTGTAATAATCTCAACCAATGAGTGAAGATCCCTGAAAAAGAAATGCCAGACTGCTCAATATTGACAAAGATACAATAGGCCTCTACCTGTTAGTTCCAAAAATACATGAGTAACAGTAATGCCTAGATGGTTCTACAGGTCTAGTGTGTCGATATTGGCAATTTTGAGATTGTGTCTTTGTGGCAATGAAGGAATTATCTCATTCTGGACATGACTTGACAATGACCAACTATTGCTACCTAGGCCTACGTATATCGTTAGAAGTCTAATAAGTGGACGTAGGCATCCTACTCTTCCATTCCTGTTTTGTCATTTGTTAAGCCCTCTCAGCCCTTTTTGAAAATAATTTTGAATGCATGACCTTGTTGACTCTAGCTCATCTTAAATTTGTTCCATATGAATGAAAGTAGGTATAAACGTATTACCAAAGACTTCAAACTTCTTTGGTATTACATATTAATTCATGGACATTGTTCAACCAAATACTGTAATAATACGCTATCCTAAGCTTAATACAGGAAACTGGGCTTCTGGGCACGCGACAATTTGTACAATGTATTGTACATAACGTATGTATTGTACGACAATTTGTCAAAATAGGAGTAGTTGCAAGGAGTTACTAATCAATGACAAGGTAATCCAGAACCAGGAGGTGGTATGCCAAGAATTCAACAATTTTTTTGTCTCTATAGGTGAAACATTAAATCAAGCAGCTGCAAAAACAAGATCTAGGCCTAATGCTGCCAACACATTTAATAACTCTGGCACAACCACAGAAAATCATATATGTACACAAAATCCTCCCCTCAACTCGCTAGCTCTATATCTAACTACTGAAAGTGAAGTAAACTGTATAATTAAAAATCTGAATAACAATAAAAGCCCAGGAGATGATGGTATTCCTGTTAAAGCTCTAAAAATTGGTAAGCAAATAATAACACCTATACTAGTAAAAATAATCAATGAAACCTTTTCTACAGGAACGATACCCTCTGGCCTCAAACTGGCCAAAGTCACCCCAGTGTTTAAAGGAGGTAATACTAAGGAAGTAAATAATTACCGGCCAATATCTGTTCTAAGTGTATTTACCAAAATAACTGAAACAGTAGTTAAAAAAAGACTTCAAGAATTTATATCCAAACATTCTCTTCTTTATGCTGGCCAGTATGGTTTTAGAGAGCGTACTAGCACGCAAAATGCTGTAATAGACTTTATTTCAGAAATTCAGCTACAAATTGACCAGGGTAACCGCGTAGGAGGTTTATTCATATACCTAAAGAAGGCATTTGACACTGTAAACCACGTTATTCTGTTGCAAAAATTAGAGTCCATGGGAGTGAGGGGTATAGCCCTAGAGTGGTTCGAGAGCTACTTGAAGGACAGAAAACAATATGTTAACATAAACAATACAAGGAGCTCAACATGTAATATTAACTGTGGTGTTCCACAAGGGACCGTACTAGGACCTTTACTGTTCAATATCTTTATCAATGATCTGAGTAAATGTCCTCTTAAAGGAATCCTCAAACTATATGCTGATGACACAAACCTATTTTACTATGGCACACTAAATGAAATATATAGTAACATACAACACGACCTTAATATCATCAGTAATTGGATGGGAATCAACAAACTTTCTATTAATACCTCAAAAACAAATTATATGATCCTACACAGTAAATTTGATTCAATCAATGACAACAGCCAGATCCTAAAATATAATGAAATGCCAATTACCAAGGTGGAAGTTAGTAAATACCTAGGTTTACTTATCGATGAACACTTAGATTGGAAACCGCATGTGAACCTGGTTCGCAAAAAAATCGCACCAGTTGTAGGAATACTAAGACGACTTGCACCCACATTACCACCCAATGTAGTATACTCGATCTACTCATCTCTTATTCAGTGCCACCTATCATACATGCTTGGTATATGGGGCACGGTCCCTAAATATATTCTACACAACATCCAAACTTTACAAAACAAAGCCGTACGAATTATCTTTAAATACCCCAGACTTTATGGCACCAAAAAGATGTACAAAGAATTAGAAATCCTTCCCCTTAACCAAATGGTCATCTACGGGCCAATACTAATTATGCACCGAATATGTAGAGGTCTGCAATACAGCACAATAACATTCACCAACATTGAATCCATACATAACCACAACACAAGACAAAAACATCAAATTACACTTCCATATATAAAAACTAATTTAGGTAAGAACTCGATATACTACTCAGGAGCTCAACTTTACAATAATCTTGACCCGTGCATAAAAAATGAGAAAAGTTTTGGTAAATTTAAATGTGCAATTAAACAACTACTACTAATGCAGCTATAACAGTCACATGTATATAACATTACTAATTATTATGTAAATGGTTGCTCAATTGCTATGTTTAAACAGGCTATTAGTATTCTAAACTTGTAACAATTATTTTGTCTTGCATTGATCATTACTTATTGCTTATAACAGGTGCTGTCTGAAGCTTACTTTACAATTTAATTATGAAATAATTTTAAGTTTAATTTAGTTATTAATCATTAATTAGCATTAGTCTTGAGATATTATACTTTGTGATGTCACCCTCTTCTTCTTCTTCCAATGAATGTCCACAACCATGAAGGTTCCTAATTCATTGTATATGTACTGAATGTAATTTGTAACACGAAATAAATAAAACTTGAACTTGAACAGCGAACCTAGCAGGCCGGGCGTGACACTAAAAAGTAAAAACGGCCAGCGCAGCGAATCCATTGCGTAAGCTCGAAGTTGTCACACCAGAGTTGCCAAGAGCGCTGTGTTTCATGTGTTTTTCTGTTTTCATGTCTCTTGCAGTTGTAATGGTAACAAGGCCTAGTTTCCTGTATTAAGCGTAGTGCATTATTAAAGTATTTTTTTCAACTGTGTGCAAGAGCTCCTGAAATATGATTTATTATTTCAAAAATGTATCTTAGTTTCTATTGCATTATGTTTTCTTTCGCATTGTTGGTATTGCATCGTAAATCTTGTTTGTTCATTGTAGGTATGCGTCATGTGATATAGCCTACCATTCAGTGGTGTAGCCAGGAATGTATTTTGGGGAGAGCTTGGGAAATATCAAAAATTATATCATTATTATTAAAAATAGTGACACTTCATAAATACTTTCAAATGATCAAGAGATAAACATTGTAAAGCATGCGAAGGTGGGTGTGGGGTGTGGCCCCCCTCCACCAAAAGCACAGCAAGATATTTGTTTTAGTAAGCTGGTTTGTTGAAGTGTTTTAGAGGAGAACAAGTTGTCTGGGGAAGACCGAGGACAAAACTGTTAAATGGTGGGATAATTTCACCAGATTCTTTAAGAATATAATTTGTATCTGGTTTTATATCACTCTAAGCAAGTGCCAAAAGGATTACCAACTTCACCAACAGACATACAGTACAAAACTACTGATAAGGTTTATGAATGAAAGTATAAACGGCGATGGATAATGATGATGATGATTATGTTCCATACATTCATTAGTCCCCTGCATTATGCCACTGATGCCATAGGATTCTAGGCTCCAGACTCTATGAGAATTAAAACCAAAAATTCTATATAATGAATGAAAGAGAAGAAAGGGGTGGAATTGCTCTCGACTGTCCCAAGGCTTTAGCTAGGCCTAGATCTAGCCCCTAAATCTAGGCTCAAGGCCTCGGCCTAGGCCTAGGACCCACAATCGCCCAAAAGGGCTAAAACCCTAGGCTAAACAAACCTACCTAAACCTAGCCAATTAGTTATTACTTATTACCTGTGGAATCCAGTATTTTCTACTTGTCGAATAATTGTTGTATGGATGTCACAAGTATTGTCGCATTTACCTAGATCTACAACGGCAAACAATAGGCATAGGCCTATGCTGAACACTCGACCTAGGCCTACACTTACTGATGAAAAAGGACCATGTATTTTCTTAACCATAATAGATGTCAGGCTTACGTTAGACCTACTCTAGTCAACCTTGGCCCTAAGCCTAGATGAGTGTTCGTATAGAATTCACTAAAACAGCAAATTTCAAGTGGAAATCAGAATTACACAAGCAAAGACCGGCTAGGTAGCCTCCGTTTGACAGCTCAGCTTTCCGTTTCATTTCAGCTGTATTTCAAGGACGACAAGAACAAGCGCTGTTGCCAAATATACCACCTACCAACAGCCTCTCCCGTGATTGGTCACTGCATGTAGCAGAAGTGTAGTTTTCTTGTGGTGTTGCCAGTTCATCCTTTGGCGCGTGATTCTTGTCCTTTTAAACTTCTCACTAGGGATAGTCAGTTGAAAAACTAAAAAACTACCATTTGTCCACCCTCAAATATGGAGAACGTGACTAAAAGATACCATACTTTAAAAGCAAGCGGTTAAAAACTTCAAGAAAACGCGATTTTTTGGCTTGTTGCTACCAAGTAGCACCGAGCAACTTTTCTCATGGTAATTCCTGTATAAAAAAAATGTTGCCTCGAAATAGTAAAACATGGTAAAACTACCGCTAAAATAGGGCACTTATCAAAAATCGATCAAGAGTTTCAATGTGCATCGTTTCTCTACCGATAACTTGCTTCTTAGAACGAACTTGTAGCCTACTTCTACAAAATGCCATGCAATTAATTTTTTTGTGACTTGATGTGAAGAAAAGTTGCAATCTGTTGTGAGCGGCCCTGTCCGCAGTCGCCGAGTGTTGTGGCTGGTCTCGTATAACACAATAAGTGCTCTGTTTATCGGGAAAGCGCTAGCGAGCTCAGAACCGATACAGCTGTACTACGCCTACGCCAATCCCTTATCTGTGCCTACGCTTTAGAAGAAAAGTGCAGCAGAGCTGGCGAAGTGAATCCTAAATGTTCACTATTTTTTTTCTTGCATTCAAGCAACATATTATATCAATTTTATTTTACACATAACTGAATTTCATACACTTATGACTCATTGGTGATTTTTTAGTTTTTCACTTGGCTACCTCTTTAGTCTTTAATGGCAGAATATGTTTCGAGCAACGATAAGCTCAAAATTAATGTGAAACTGGAAAGGTGTTCTCTGGTATTAGCAGTAAGGGACGGACTACACACTCACCGTGGAGCATCCAGCCCATGAAAACAAAAATGAAACAGAAGAATACAGGCGCGTAGGAACTCTAAATCAAGTGGGGGGGGGGAAGAATTGTGAGCGCGAAGCGCGAACAACTGGCGGGGTCTGGGGCGGAGCCCCAGCCGCCGGAGGCCTTTTCGCCGAAGGTGAAAAATTTTCTTGCTATATTAGTTATTTCTCGATTTTTAGGCTCAAATAAATACGTTTTGAGGGCCATAACCCGCCCCTTCCCTAATTACGCCACTGAGTTTCAAGCACCCATTAGCTTTTATTTTGTAATGCTACAAAGTGCAAACTAAGACAGAGGAAATGTACTGTGACGAAAATCTTGGCTTTCTCCGGGGCGTGGGGCCCTCTGTGTTTCTGCAATTATTATTCACTATTTTGTTGGTGAATGTTTACCCGGGTATCCGTGTGGTATTGTATGTCGGGATGTGCCTAACACGCTTAATTGGGTGGGTCCCAGGAAAAAGTGGGGGGGGGATCTCCCCCCATTCCCCCCCCCCCTTCCTACGCGCCTGGAAGAATATACATAAATGTAAATGTAAGAACGCACATATATGCGTGAAAGCGCGGGTGATGTGCAATGACAACAGGGTTGTTTTTAGTAAATAAAAAAAATAAAAAAATTAGCAGTATTAACCCATTGGAATATTAAAACGAGTATGACTCGTGGCACTTTGAAAATCCGCAGGAATACAATCACGAGTCCTACTCGTGACACTTTTAGTTCATGTTTTTCACACTAGATAGCACTACTAGGCAGGTCTGTTATTACCGACTTAAATCTTCCATATGTCGATAGCTTAGTTCGAAATCTTTTCGCTAGATTGGGACACGGGTATCGTTTTAACAATTAAATTACTATGTACGCGCGTCTGGCAGATGAAGGAAGCTTTCCGCTATGGCGTCCGTAAAGCGAAAGTTGTTTACGAAAGCGTGTGATATTGAAAACGAACTGTTTAATCATAGTAGTGACTACGAGGATATTTTCTCTGATGAAGAACTATATGTTAGTGATTCTTCATCTTATGATAATGCAAGTGAATCGATCATGGAATCAGAAGACGAGGGTTTTGCAAACGTAAATACCAGGATGATGACGCCTGTGCCTACCGCCTACTTATATTTCCAAAAGTAGAGGTCTATTTCTCATATGACTGTACGTAAAAAAAAATAGTATGGGCCTTGCCAGTATTTTTTTTTTAACAAAACTATGGCTTCTTTACAAGAAATAAAATTGTATACAATATTTTATCACTTTTGGTAATTATTTCAGGGGTGCCCAAATTACTATAAATATTCATAAAACTTTGACTTTGAACAGACTATACCACTATAAAATATGCAATTTGAAACTTCCAGAATGCAAAATTTGCTTTACTCAGGTGTTTACATTGTATGCTGAAAGTTTTGTAGAGATTGCTTCATTAATGACTTCAATAAAAAATAAAACATTATTATTGGTGCTGAAAAACAAAACATGGAAATTAAATAGTATTTCAGGGGTGGTATTTTTGCAGAATAATGGTATTCCAATGGGTTAAGTATGCATTTCATCAATAGGAAATGTAGGTAATATTAAATGGGTGCCGTTTCCAAACGTGATCTGCAACAATAATACAAATTTGTTCTTGGTCAAATTGGGTAGTTATGTGCCACGTTGTAAGTTCCAAAAAAGTGTTTTCCACTAAAAGTCTCTTTGGAACTTACAACTAAATAATCAAGTAATATGTAGGTCTAAATCAATCTCGCCAAGGAATACAGAAAAAAATGAGTACAAACGAGTAGGCCCTATACGTTGTACGCAAGCTTTACCGCATTGGTAGGTCGCTTACCAATGCCTTAGAAAATAATAAGAAGGAGAGTTAAAGTTGTAAAAGGCATAAGATGGTAAGTGCAATGCAATAAAATACAATTTTCGTACAAAAGAGCTGCCGGGTCCACAAAACAAATATTATTGAATCGTCAGACAACTGCTGAGAGCAAAATAAGAATTAAATATTATTCTTGCCTTTATATTACCGGTAGGCCTACTATTAGATTAGGTTATACTACTTGGCAACAAACCACGTTTTGACTTGTATATTAATTGTAGACTTGGCACTATTTTCCAAACGTAGGAAAATACAAGAGTACAAAAGTTTAAATCAATATTAAAAACATTGTACACAGTGACTATCTATTCCAGATACAAAAAAATCTCTTGAAGATTTTTATCTTTGACTCAAAATGCAAGTAGGGCCTAGCAGTACTAAATTTTAAAAAAGTGGATATTTGTACAGACTACTATGTTACTTACTTTACTATTGTGTGTATAGTAGGCCTAGAGCAATTATTATGTGTAACTTCATATGTATGCATAATTTGTATTGTACAATTTTGTACAATTATGCATGATTTTGTATATATCTACATTACAAAGCACACTCTAATTTATTACATGTATCCATGTATTATTCTATGGCTATAATATAACAATAAACAATATTTATATACTTTATTTTTATTATTTAATATAGTCCATTTTACTATATTTGATTTAATTTAATTTCTCAATTCATTCATTTTTATTGTTCTTGATTTTTTCTGTTGCTATTCATGATTTCATTGTTATTGTTTGTATAGCCTAGTTCTATTTATTGTCCTCCTTTGTAAATCAGTTTTTATAACTGAATAGGAGACATTAAATAAATACCTTTGATAAACACAAGGGTGTGCATTAATGTGGGAGATAATAAGATCATGTAAGGGGATTAAGGGAATAATGTTAGTCAGTGTGGTACCAGTTTACCAGTTACCGGTAATAGTTTATATTTACACAGCATATATCTACTAAGCCTTACAGCCCTAGGCCTACATGTAACATAATTGTTCTTATTGGAAAGTTGTCAGCCCGTCAACTAGGCCTAGACCACATAATATATAACCTAGTTGGATTGGTAATCTTTCATTGTGTATCGGATATTTGGGCAGTACGACTGTGAAGAGTATTCCTTTTTACCGTTCAACACAAATTTAAAGTAAATTTATTTCTCCCATGTAGATTTGCTTGTCACTAGAACCTGATACAACTATAGGCTCTTTAGGATGGAAATCAATATCATTCACACTTCCATTATGTCCAGGTAACTTATAAAGGATTCTTCTTGAAGTTGTATCCCATATATAAAGGAAACGATCTCCGGAACCAGCAGATACTTTGGAGCCATCTGGTGCCCACGCACAACGCAACAGATTCTTCTCAAAGTTGTGTTGATGTCCTGCCAGAATCTTGACGCATCTTTCTTGAGGAGCAAATGGCCGTACATCCCAAATTCTTAATGAATTATCCATTGAATTAGATAGCACATACGAGCCATCTGGTGAAAGACTTAACCCTGTGACTGTATCCACATGGCCCTTCAGACGATACAGAACAGTATTTTTGCGCAAATCCCAGACTTTGATGTCGTTATCGATACCTGCGCTAACTACTTGTTCAGATGTGTCATTAAATGTGACTGCACAAACTTGATACGTATTGTTAAGTGAAACACATTGGCCACGTTTTCTAGGATCCCAAATTTTGACACAACAGTCGTCTGAACCTGAACACACCAATGGTGGCCCTCGTCTTGCTGGATGACAAGAATTAACAAAAGTCGAATGCCCCTTGAGTTTTTTTATGCGAACACCTGTTTCCATATCCCACAGGCCTAAAGTGCTATCAGTACTTGCTGTGTAGATTGTGTTGCCATCATTGGAGAAATGGAGTTCCATTATTGCCCCAGAGTGACCAGACATCAGGGATATATTCTTGCACTCTCCGTAGACAGTCCATAGATATACGTGACGGTCGAATCCACCTGAAGCCAAATATTGACCTTCGGGGTGAAATTTAACTGTGAATACTTCTGCATCATGCCCCTCTAAAAGCATTATAGGTGCAGCAAGAGAAGAGGTGCGAATAACGCCGTCTGTTTGTGATATGATTTCGCCTTTACTATAAATGGTACTTATCTCATTCCGTGCTTTTTTCTTGGTTGGTATGATGCTCAACTCTTGAGCTTTCCTTTTCCCCTCCATTAGAATTTTGGATGATGAATTGAATTCTTAAAATTGACAAATATGTTAGGGTTATCCCACGATACACAAACAGACAACAAACGAAGCCTAAACCACAGGGCACAGCATTTTGGATCAATCAGCAGATTGACTCATCTAGTAGGCTGTGGCCTAAACTCCCACAATGCTACCAACGTTATCTTGGCTACCAACCTCAAAACCAAAATATGTGACGACTGCACCCTGCTGCGACTACAACAGCTGTCATACGAGATTTATTTTTATTTACCTCACTGTTAAGACAGTATAAATTAGCGATAATATTACAAATTCAATGGGTGCATTATTTGGAAAAAGCAAAAAAATACAAAGCAGAGTGTCTGAACAAGACAAGGCCGTCTTGGTAAGAGTACAATCTAGGCCTATCGTCCATAACCTCAATATTTATTTTCCCTAGGCTAGGGCCTACTGTGGTATAATTTTCTTCTCTGTTGTTTACAGCAAATGAAGCAGCAGAGAGACAAGTTAAAACAGTACCAAAAACGAATAGAATTAACATTGGAGAGAGATCGAGAACTAGCTCGCACACTCCTACGCGATGGTAAAAAGGAGTAAGTTACCCGATTTTTGGTTTGTGTAGCCTAGGCCTAGGCCTAGGGCCTATTACAGCTTAATGTCGATAGGGACGTATCCGAATAGGCCTATTACTCTAGGCCTAAATGGTAGTTCGTTTATTCTTGGTCTTAGTCACGTTCTCACTCCAGTTTTTTCAGCAATAAAAGAGCTTTAAGAAAGTTAAAAGGATAAAGCATCAACACAGGATTACTCTATAGACCTAGGCCTAGACCTAGCTTAGGCGTACCTGCCATTATCAAGACCTAGGCTAGCCCAGAACAAATGTGCAATTGCAATTTCAAATTATAGTTGTGATTCATGTTCTTGGTTACGCATGCATGTCGCGTGTGTATATTCGGACGAGTCACCGGCGATAGCTAGCCCTATGACTTTATGGCGTATTCGATTGACCTGCTGTCACTCGCTGTGCACTCGCACCGTGCTCGGTTTGTGCAATTTCCGACTAAACGCAAAACGGTGCGCCATCCCACTGTAGTCTTAGCCAGTGCACTGTAGGCCTAGTGCACCACTTTTCTAGTGTGCATTCCCAATCGAATACGAAAAGGCGCATTAAGTGCACACGGCCATTCCCAATCAGGGCTAGCTGCACTCAGTGCTTGAAAGTGCAGCCAATCAAATACTCCATTAAAATCAAGAACAAGAAATAACAGCTTTTGGTACTAACAGGATACGCCCTATGTGTAGGCTTCGCCTAGGCCTGTTTTTAAGGTCAATACATAATTACCAACAACTGTAATTTGGACAACCAACCCCCAAGATTTTAATCGCTAGCTCGCAACTTGCAAGTGACTTAAAAAATAGGTTACGTGTAAACCATTAACATAAGGCCCAGTGAAAAATGAAATTCCTTGTGGCCACACCCAACTGCGACGCCCGCTATCAGTACAAGAGTAGTTCTACTAGATTATAAACCTATGGTCAGTCCGCTGTCCAACTGCCTGAGTGGCAAATCGGGTTGATCGCGTGTTTATAGCCATTCAAAATGTAAAAAAGCTAAATTTTCGGCAAAAATATCCATAAGCTGTCACCTGTAGACTGAAATCCGTTCCTCCGCAGCACTAGCCATAAGCTTGCTTCTCAAATGACAGGATCAAACTCCTAGACCTAAGGAGTTATTAATTTGCAATATTGATTTTTGTTTTATTGTTTTTTATGACAAGGTATAGCCTCAAAATGCATTTTAGGCCATCAAATATAAATATAATGCAGGACTGACAATTTTTATGTCTAAACTTTGTCCGTGGCAGTGGCGGCTCGTGGGGTTTGAAATAGGTAGGGCACAAATCAGTTAACATTTAAAAAGGGTAGCTAGTTGCATTTTAGAGTTACATTTAAACACTAACACAGATCTACAGAAGATAGGCCTAGGCCTAATAAAATGACAGCACATGCAAACTTCCCTAATATTTTAACGTCTGTGTCATTGTGTTCACGAACAGAAATTCTATAGCCGACATCTATAGTTGTTGTCTGATATTATTCCTACCTATCAACGGTAGACGCATTTCATTGTCCAAATGACTTTGGATAGTCCATGTTTTTTATCAGTTTAATTACTGAGTGGGTAGACTCTAAATGTGAATTTATTTATTTATTTTTATTTGGTTTTCTCACTCAAGTGTTTCAAATCTTTTGACACCAATCCTGTTATGTCTTATCTAAAATAAGTACGCAATACTTCAGGATGAATAGGCCTATAGATTTATTGAACACTTTTAATAACACGTAAAGAAACCTACCCTGTTTGAAATTGGACACCCGACTCCCGCGTTGAGTCATGGCTAGATTTAAAGAGTATGAACTAAACTACCTACGTATGACAACTGGGCTAGTTGATAAATACAACAACCACAACAGCAACAGCTGTGTTAATGTGAGGTTAAGTGACAAATCCCTACGCATGTATAATCACCGCCAAACAAAAGGCATGTAAAACAGAAGAATGCATTATGCACCATTGCACCTGTAGCTAACAGAACAGCCTGGCTAATGCACAAGTCTGGTCTTGGTGGACCTAATCTCTTCGCTAACAGTCGATCATCGTCACTCAAGTATTTTTTTTTTAAAGTATCCTACCTCATTCATTTTGTTTTCATGTAACACGGAATATTATCACTGTCCATAATTATGTGACGAGGCTACACTACTGTCACTCACACACTACAAAGTCAAATCCACGTAAATCACTCACTGCACTAATGTAGGCCTACACAAAGACAACTACCTGTCAGCACACAATCGGCACATAATCACACACACTCGGATCGCGTGGTAACAGCATTGAGTTTTAAACTCAATGATAACAGCAGTCCAACTGTCTAACAACTTGGGTCAGGAAAACACAGGCTCTACCTTGCCTACCGTTTACATTTAGTTTCGGGGGTTTCCCTCACACTTTCTTGGAAAAATGAAAGTGTGCCTGCGCTGGGTAGATGACTCGTTGCAAGCCAGCCACACGCAAGGTCGTTATTGTTAGTACTCTGCGCACTATCTACACTCTGCATACTATCACACTCTGTTGCAGACTTCGAGAAGCGCCCAGCGCGCTTTTATTTGAATGTGCATTTTGAAAATACAAACTTCGATTTTATGTAAATATATCAAAAGTCCACAACTTGGAATTTAATGTGAGTGATTGTTGGCGGGAGGAAAGGGAGGCCACGTGCCCGTGTGCCCTTACGCGCGAGCCGCCCCTGGCCGTGGCATAGCTGAGAACGCCGCAGGGCTTTTTTTCAACTAAATTTATAATAAGTTGTTTGTACAGCCCGAGTGCAACCCCAGTTTCCTTGAAATTGTTGGGTCCGAACTGTCAAAAAGTAATCAAATATAATCGTTTGTCTGTTGTGTGTACGCTTATTATTTGGCTAGACGTTGGGTTTCCAAGAAATGTGCACATGGTTGAACTTCTGTTATGGCTTCTTGTAATGAATTCGGGGATTTCGTCTCGTGTTTCTGCTATAGCCACTAGCCAGGTAGTGGGGGTGTACATCATTTGTGAAATGCCAAGTTCGATGAAAGATCGACTGATTTTCTTGTTCTCAACTAAGCCACAAGCGCACTGTACGGCAAAGTTGCCACTGGTGGTAGGGGCTTTGCACCTACCCCAGCTACATCTCGCACCCATGTTACGAGTACAAATTACACGTTACGAGTGGACAACTGGTGGATTTGTGGAGGGTTAAGAACAACCATAACTGTAACAATAAAGTTCTTATATATCTTCCACTTTCAGGTCCAAAGTTTATGACTAACAGATGCGGGTTCAAATCCTGTATAGGCCCAAATATCAGTCTATAACATTCAGCAACTGGAACTAACTGTAATAGCAGCTGTACCGTAACTGTAGGCCTAATGATAAACTTTATTCCTTGTTATTTTACAATGTGATGCACAATGCCATTTCCATTACCGAAGCTTATTTTTCCACTAATTGTAACAAGAATATTAACCTAGATCGATTGGCTTTGATGGTCATAAAGTTCGAAGATAGGACCATTAGGGCTTAGTAGGCACGAAAAATTTTATCACAAGAATCTCAAACGTATTGTGGGTTTTTTATCGTCTGTGACATCAGCTCTTACAATTATTTGTCAAAAGTTCAAAACCCAGAAATACAGCTCAGTTTTTTTAATGCACGTGGTTTATCTTTTTCCACCCAGTGATTATAATTAACTGTTATACAACGAAAATTTATAATAGAGAAGTGTAGGAAAATGGTTGTTGGTTAAGCTAATTTACAAACAAAAGAGTCCTTTTGCATCCAATATGGCTGGAGGGGGGAGGGAGTTTTATTCGAAAGTCCAGACTAGGGTAGGTACTTCCCAGACTGTCCCCGGCTCAGTTCAGTTCAGTTCAGTTCAGTTCAGTTTATTAGAATCCTGTAGGGTTACATGTTAATAACATAGGATTTGTCAGGTTTGCACATTACATCTATGGGGCGGCATACAACAAACGACTACACTGCAGCGCTTCGAGCGTTCCGGCCACTGAGCTCTGCCTGCTAGAAGTCACCGAAAACCCCTCTAGAAGGCAGTGCACCAATTATTTTTGGAAAATATACATAGATTCCAAATAAGTCAAATAATTGTTAAAAGATTTGAAGTTGTGTGTATCCAATATTCAGTGACTGTTGGCCGGATCGCTTGCAACGCTCTCTGTGCACTTGCTACGCCTCCCCATACATACAATAACAATAACAGAATTGTACAGGTTATTTAAAGTACTTTACCTAGTAGAACAACAAACAGATATTATAATACAATCATCATCAAACATTGTAAGAAAATAAAACTAGAAAAACCATCCTTAATGGTATGTAAAATCTGGATTTTTCCCTTTGTTCATGTATTCTTCCACACTGTAGAAACAATTATCAATAAAATATTCTTTCAATGTCATTAGTTGTTTACTTGTATCCGGTATCAGTTTGATATGGGTTGGTAAATTATTGGCTACCATCACTGTTCAAGTTGTATTCTATCCCCACACTTGAGATCCACTATGAATAAAAGTTCACATTTTTAGAAGTAAAATTTACTGATTGATTTGGTTCCATACCTTCCCATTTGATGTGATTTTCTGTCAGTATTGTTTTATTGTGTGTCTCACGTACGACACCATACCTTGCTCCTGGCCAAAATGTTTTGAAAATGGTTGATCAGTAGCTGAAAGGTGATCTCTTATTTCATGTTGTTAATTTTCAGGCGTGCCAAGCTTTTGCTTAGAAAGAAAAAGTTCCAGGAGCAAATTTTACAAACAACTGATGGGCAGCTGGAGAACATGGAACGATTGGTGCATGACCTCGAGTTTTCACAAATTGAAAACCAGGTAATTTTTTAAAACCCTATTCATAATTAATTCTGTCATAAATTTTATTTTGGGACATCCAAAGACTTCCACTTAGCCTTGCATCAATCACGCTTCACAAACAAGTAGGCCTGTATTTAACTGTTGGGTGTTATTGCAGTCATCTGAAGAATTTTGTTCCTATAACACATTATGTTTTTACAACTGGAAATGCTATCAGGTGGCTCGTTGGTCCAGTGGTTAGCATCCCTGCTTCCAATGCAGAAGGTCCTGGGTTCAAGTCCCGCTTCAGGCAGAAGTTTTTAAACTTCTATTGTGGATTCAATTCCATTACTTCTTGGCTTAGGAATAAGTAAAGGGTGACTTTCGAGCCGTCCTAGCAAGGAAGCACTCAATAAATTCAAAGTTGTTCTGAATCGGCCTTGTTGATTCTGGCATTTGTCTGCAAGTGTTCGCACTGTCCATTCACTGATTCATATGTTTCGTATCTGAAATATTGATCTTTGATTGGTTATCTTCTTCTCAAATGCCCACATTTGGCTATTCGAAGCCTACAGGGTTGGTTTAGTCTCTTTAAATTAAAGTCCCCCACTGCAAATGAGTTTAGTTACTGAGTGGGTAGACTCTTAACTAAATGTGAATTTATTTATTTATCATAATGTATTCTGTGTGAAATTGGAAAGGGACTCTCATTCTTTTAAAAAAAGTATGATCTCACTGTAGTGATGGCCGTGATGGGGCACCGGGAATATTCCCGCCCTCAATTTAAATTCCCTCAAGTAGGGAATTTTTGTTTTTATGGTCGGCTGCAATTTGTTATGATTTAGAGACTGTTTGCACGGTGTTTGAAAACTATTAATTTTTCTATTACATTTTGTATAAAATAAATTCCCGGAATTTACAACCATGGGAACTCGAAATGTCCAACCCAACCAAAAATAATTTTTCTTTCAAATTACAGTGTCAGCTACTGTCAGCAACTGTCAGCTCAGTGTCCCTAATTTGTATTAACAGTGTGTTGTTGGTGTTATCTTACAAGTGTAAAAGTTTTTTTTTTTATATATATATGTATATCAACAAGTGCATTTTGCTGTGTGGATACATAGCCTATTCTTGTTTTTCTTGCTCTTGTTATACAAGAGAATATAGTGAAACTTATTTATAACAAAATGAAATGATCTATATAACAAATTGTTTTTGAGGTCCCAAAAAGTTCTTATGCATGTAAAGGTACTATCTTTATAAAGAAATGTTCTTTATAGCAAAATAATAATATAACCCCCAAAAGTTTGTTGTAAAGAAGTTTTACTGTAACACAATAACATGACACCTTAGGCCACTGGCTTTTTGGTTTTGTATGCCTATATGTTAACCAGCATCTCCAATTGCAATTAGGGCCTACCTATACTCAAATCTAAAAGGTTATGATTTAGTTTAGCAAACAAAATAATTCTGAAACTTTTTTTGCCAATAGGTTCTGGAAGGACTCAAAGTTGGAAATGCAGCCCTGAAAAAAGTGCATGCAATATTGAATATAGATGAAGTGGAACGTATACTTGAGGAAACAAGAGAAGGGATTGAAAAGCAGCAGGTAAGCTTGTTATCCATCACCATTCATAAGAGAAAATAACAAACTGTATTCACAAAAGTATGTCATTGATTCATTACCATAGGCATGCTGTTGCCAATAGAATAGAAAACTAAAACTAAGAGTGTTTCCCATTTTCTAGTAAATAACTCACTTTTTTAAATTAAAGTGCACCCTCCTATAAAAAAAAACTATTAGAAAGAATAATACATAAGTCAGGACAATCCGTTAGACAAAAAGGAACATAATATTGTATTTAACCATAGCTGGCCACAGTTACATGTAAACTAATTGTATGTTATTTCTTACAATGTAAACAAACTAGATTTTAAAAAATCTGAGTGTTTGACTGTACCAAACCAATTAACAGTTGTCACTTGTCAGTTAAGAGATACTAATCATCTAATGTGTACAATGATTTTCATTTAGAGTTTTGTGTTACGTATGTCATATGCGTTACGTGTAGCCTATTTTCTGAAATTGAAATAGCCTTAGAAGTCATGCAGTCCTTTTAAGAATATTTATTTTCATTTTTCAAATTCTTCATGTGGCTAGGAACTTGATGAACTGCTGAGTGGCACTCTGACTCAAGAAGATGAAGATGACGTGCTGGCTGAGTTGGAAGATATAGTCAAGTCACAGCTGCCTGACACACCTACCAAATCACTTGGGAAGGCCGCAGAAGAACCAACTTTGCCGGAAGTGCCAACTGAAATGCCAGGTATTTCCCCCGTACTTACACTTTTGCTTTAGGCCTACTACTGGTGTGTATATTAGGGCTGCTATTTCTTTTTGACATTAATGTATTGATTTGATGTTGAGAGCCATTCCCTCCTCCTATTACTAAAACATGTTATTTTGTGCAATGTTAATTATAGGGAATACCCTTTTTAATTCCTATCTTTGTTACAGGTTCACCAGAACGGGAACGGGAGCGTCGCAGGAAGGATAAGGTGGCATTACCCGCTTCGTGACCGAGATACATTTCCATACTTCATTCATACCTTGCAACGAGTCCTATATGCATAGTGCTTCAATCAAAGGCCAAAGTTATTTATTATTTTGTATATTATAATGGGTCAGCAGCTTATATCCAAACTACATCCTAGCCATTAGTATTAATTTAAACTTAAGCAGACAGAAAATTTACAAAATTAGTGACAGATTGTAGTGAAATAAATTAGCTTTTGTAAAATATTGGTCACTTGATATAATGAGATATAGTTTAGAAACTGTAAGAATGACGGCCCCCTCCTTATCCCCACCACTGCTACCCAACCCCCCTCAACTCCGTGACAACCTAACAAAATGAAATGCGTAACTTGAAAATCAGTTTGTGTCAGTTGTTCAGTTTGTTGTTTCATGGAGTTAAGGGGGGATCAGGTAGCAGTGTTGGGGATAAGGCGGGGGCCGTCATTCTTACAGTTTTCTAACTATTGCTGATTGTTTAACTTTTTGAAAATGTGCTCACATATTGTTTAAACTTTAAATTATACATTATTAACTAATTTTATGAATGTATGTATTCCTTTAACAATGATGAAATTCAAGAGTGCTTGCCTGGGTAATTTTTTGCCATACCGATACATAACTGATCTTTAGTTAGAGCGTTTCATTGTGGGCAAAATTCAATGGAATACTTGTTAGGAATGTCATCTGCAACCGGTTTCTATTAACCTATGTATTTTTCAAAACCAGCATAACAATTTCAAACCTGTTGCTCCCTTAATATGCTTAGAGTTATGTTATTGTTAGCTGTCTATCTTGAAAAATGGGCATGTATGCAGAGGCATGCGATTATGCCGTAAGAATGCATCACCCATAAAACTCAACACAAAATTTCACTATTTATAAAGGTACTTACAAATTATAATTTTTCATTTTTTTGATTGATAACAAATTATTGGGACTTAAAAAGAATTGTTGGCACATCTTCCATTTCAAATATGTGTGCAATGTTATTCTTGGTGTGGAATATGCATGTTGATTTGTTTTACTACAATTATTCGATACATGTTATTAGAAACACACTACTACTGTGTACTTTATATGCCAATATGGCCGCCCACAAACCTCATGTTGTTTTCAATGAATATATGACCCATAGCAGATTTAGCTATCCATGTAGTGGCAAGGCAAACACTTGACAATACAGTATAGGCCTACATATCCAGGGTCCCTGCTGTCAGAAAATTGCTATGTTTTGGCATTTAAAAAATGCAGGCAACAAGTTTAGGATGGATTTTTCAGCTCCGGTACTTCCTGGTTAAAAAAAATATGCTCACTGCTATCCCTAACTAAATAGTGAATAACTAATTATTAATTAGTATTACCTATGTTGTTTTATGTGTTCCTTTGAATATCTCAATATGAGACGTTAAGCCCAAATATCTATCTAACTTGAATATCTCCATTCTTTCACTCCCTCTAATTACGAATTAGGTTTCTAAAACGATTGGATTAACTATGTATTCATTATATTTTTTTTTTTTTTAAACATTGTGCATGCATTCAAATATTTGTTCTATTGTATGCTGCACAGCATACAATATTGTATTATTATTGTTCACGAATAATACAAATGCAGTTTTATGCCAAGTGCATTGCAGCATACCTACCTAAAGTGGAATGCAAAAGTGAAAGTACAGAACATTCTAATTTCTGTAAACATATCTGGATCCCACTATTCAATGAGAAGAGGAAGATATGTACTGTACTATTGATTTTGAGTGTAAAGCCACTTGTGGTATGTAATGCATGCAGCAGTTTGTTACCATGCGGGCTTGTAAAACAGTGCCCAGGTGGCCTCTTCCTAAGGCCACTTCCCTAAAAATTATTAAACGAGTTGATAATTTTTAGATGCATGTACCATTTATATTTTGGTAGTGGTCATAACAGAAGTGATTAATTAATGTACTGTATGAGGTCTAAATCTAGGTACCAAATGTTGTAAGATTATATGCAAATTTACTCTTATATTAATCTTTGTTGTGTGTTCAGTGCAGCCTTTTTCGTGTCATAGTTGCAAAGCTTGTGAGCCATAATGCTAGGCATTAAACTGGGTTTATAGTTAGTCCAAGTAATATGTAGGCCTATACATTTGTCAAGCATGATACCAGTTGGAGTA
Organism: Isoperla grammatica; assembly: GCA_945910005.1. NCBI lineage: Eukaryota > Metazoa > Arthropoda > Insecta > Plecoptera > Perlodidae > Isoperla > Isoperla grammatica. Next base: position 32,750,250 of record OX246737.1, on the reverse strand, counting down.
TAGGCCTATGAATGTTTACAAGCCCCCTTGATAGCATTCTTATCTCAATTTCATGCTATCACAGCGTTACAAATACATATTTCTATTATTATTAAATTGTATTATTATATTATTAATGTATTATTGTTATTTTATCTAGATAATCATTACTGTGTGGAGAGAGATGTTAAGAACCAAGTATCATTAGTGGCTTTGGTAAGTGTAACAATAAATAATCCATTCAATTGCAACCATTAATATTTTATTTTTCAAGTTTACCTTCAGAAATTCTCGAGATATAATTTAGTGGTGTCAAGTTATTTCGTTAAATGTGAAGATCCAGAAACACCTCAAGTTTTTTTTTAATCCCTCCAGATTTGCATACCTAGGCTGAATAGTATTTATTCACCAACCAGCTACCAATACTGTAATATATATTTTTTAAAACACTTAACTGGAATCAACTAGATAACCACACTTCTGAACTTGCACAGTTGAGGCATTCTCAATGTCAGTACAATATTTCAACTGCCTCTCTGTGCTGTCGTCCTAAAGTACGACTGAGGAGTGAGGGAGGTTGCGGCACTTGTCTCAGTCCCGCAGTCTCATGGTGACCAGCTGGCTCGCCAAGGTTGGTACACGCGACGTCTAATGTGTGCTCGTCATCCATTGTACATCCTTTTTTCAATTATTGGATACCAAATTCTCTTGATGTCAATGCTGGGGCTGCTGATAATACAGGAAGCATTACATGCCATAATTGCATAATGGCTGCCTCTTCGACCTTCTGTTACCTGGTATTTTCCTCCCTCGTCAAGGTGCGAGAGGATGTACAAACCGGGTGGTGGCATTGAGTATAAACATTTTCTGCTAGTTGCGAGAGATGATCTTTTTGTAAAAACTTGTTGTAGCCTTTCATGGCCCATCACTATTCTCTCTTGGTTGTCCCCATTACTTGTCTCCTATTACCACACTACTGGGAAGCCCTAAAAAAGTTAGTTACGGATAAATTTGTTTGCATCGTTTTGTAACGGAACTTTTCAGGAACGTTTTTCTCCATATTTGACATTTTTTTCTTAGTTTTTCATCTGCATTCTATATTGTTATTTTATAGTGTAGGAGTTTAGGGAAAGGGTGCAGTGGAAACCTGTACACTCAGTGTACAGCAATACACATAGACTTGTTATTAATTATTTTATTAAGTATTAATACAAGAACACAACAAAGTATTGTTTGTTATAATTTTCAGACTAGAAGATTGTATACAAAGTGATATTAAATAAGCAGACATATAATATGTATTAAACAAAATAAATAAATTATCGTGGGAGCAGAATTATGCGCGTACCATAATTAGAACCGCTAATGTTTATTTATGTTCAAGTTCCATATTTCATTCAGTACAATGTGTACTAAAGTTTAGTCATGTAATTGTTTTTAGATGATGGTTCTCAAATGACAAACACTCAACAGTATGTCTGTTACAGTACATGTTCTGGGCTCTTAAAAAGAATGTTTACATTGAAATTCACTCGGCAATGTATCTTCAACCACATCACTAAGCTGCACTCTTCTCCGGCTTATGATGAGAAATGGTCAAATGTTGACACAATCAACGATGAATGAATCGGTGATCAATGGAAGATGTTGGTGATTTCAGTCCAATAAAGTTGACAACAGCTGTCGCACATTTCTTATGATTTCAATGGCGAAGCTTTCGTTGAGCTTGATGATGAGTTGTGATTTGTGGGCGAAAGAAGATCTACTTCTTCAAAGACCTAAAAAGAAAGAATATCTACAATAAATATTTGAAGTAAAGGAAAACCAGTTTGCATACAATATAACATGAATAACTAACTCGTAACAGCTCATAGATTGCACTCGTGCATAAACCTAAACCTGACATTATAACACTACGTTGGAATTCATAGTCACACCTAGGGGCACCCATTGTTGCTATGGATTTGTTTTGTTCATGGGAAATAACATGGAAACAACTGTTATTTTGGTAACAATATTATGTGTACCTTTAAGGAGTAAGTGCTAACCTTCTGTTTTAAGTATAGTTTTCATGGTACAAAACGGTAATTAGTAAGAGTAGGCTAGTAGTTGTAGTGTATCAGCATGATTAAATTTAAAACTAGGCCTATGTTGTTTCCACTTTCAAAACTATGATATGCTTTCTACTTCAGTTTGTTTTGCATTTGATGCATTAATTATTTTTTAAAGACATGAAAGAATAGCATTTTAAATATGTTTTGACATGGTCTATGTATGGTATTATAACTAACAATCCAAGTTAAACTGTTTAGCGTGTATTATATAAAACTGTTTCAAATAATCCAGTTGTGTTCTAACAAGGAAGAAAAATCTTTGATATTTGCCTACATACTGGTTTAAATAAAATACTTTAAATTATGTCTTTACTCCTTGTTTTAAGACATACTGGACAAGTAGGTCGTATGGATGACATTGGCCTTTTAGTCAATCATCTCTTAAGACACGTAAAGCTACCCTGGTCTAGTTCTACCCCAGGCCTAGACAGTGTAAAATACTTTTAAATTAGGTACAGTATAGTTTGCAATGAGTTAATTAGTAGGCCTAATCAGTAATGAATAAATCTGCAATCTAATGCATATTCATTGTTCCCCTGTAAGATAACATTTTCCTTCCCTCCTGTAAGTTTTGGAATTAGATCCTGCTACGTAGAGTGGTTTGTGGCATTCAGTAGTATAATTAGTGAGCAATTCACATTCAACAGCGTGCAAACCTCAGAAACAGGCCTACTTACACTTATGAGTGAGTCGAGTCCGAAAAGGAAGCCCTCCTCGTAGTTTCCCTGGACCCACTGTTGTCGGTGATCCACTACTTTTCCTTCGGGAACCGAGTTGGTCTTTGCAAAGTCAATGATCCACGCTCCAACCTTGTTGTCATCATAGATCATGAAGATACTGCTGCCAATGATCTCGTGGTTTAGGAAGTATGGCGACTGCTCGAATTTGGTTCGGATTTCTCTCAGTCTTTCTAGGAGCCGCTGTCTCGTATCCTCTCGTCCTCCAAGGAACAAAGCCATGGCTACGAGGACTTCTTCTCGAGATTTAACCTGGAGAAGAAATGTTTTGTTGTAGGCACATATCTAGTAGGCACAGAACAAATGAAACTAGAGCGATGTGTGGAATAACTGACGAGTTTTGGTAATTAAAATAATGATAATTGGTTGATATAATCCAAACTTTGCCATCTAATTTAAATTATATTATTTGATGAAACGATTCTTGAAGGTAACAAACTGGTACACATTTATAAACTGCTGAGCAAAACAAATGTAGTGTGTGGAAGACATGGCTTATCAAGTGTTGCCATCACATAAACAAAACAGTGGTACAGAATACATTCGAGTAAATATGTCCTAGCCAAAACTTTTAGTAGGTTGTTGCAATCAAGTAGATGATGCGGGCGAGAATAGTGAAGCCGTACCTTCTTGAGATCGGTGACAGGTGGCGACCCTCTGAACCTCATGGCTTCGATGCGGAAACCCTGACTGCACGTGGAGCTCTGTTGTTCGCGGAACTGCATGTACCTCAGTTTGGTAACCGCTTGTAGCCGATGTTCTTCCTCTGTTGGCGCACTTGGGTCCACTGCCACCATCTGAAAGACAAGGTCATTCATTAAACTCAAGGGATAACATTTCTCACGTTTTATAGGCCTACTCTTTCCTCAATGCCTATCTTGAACTAGGATACGTTTCTATCCAAACTTGTAAAATTTCACTTGGAAAGTTGGAACTAGAATACTCATACATTTAAGTTTGAGAGAATACTGTAAATTATACATGCAATACTTTCTAGTTTCTATAGTTACATCTTATGTGCGAATGTAATACTACTTGTCATGTAGACCTACAAATATAAAAGAGAGTATTCAGCACTCAACATTGCCCCAAGTTTAGTATATCATACATTGAACCTTAAAAGCAATACAGTTTAAACAATATTTTGCATGCCACCCAAACATATATTTGTTTTAGTTTTCCATAAATAAAAAGTAAAATTCTATGACTTGGAAAGATGCTCTTTGAAATATTGATTTGCAGGGTGATTCATAAGAAACGGTACTCACTTTTTGGTATAGATCGGATCGTGCCGTCGTCTTTTTCACTTCCGACTCTAGAAAAGTTCGAGTGCCCATCTTGATGTCCATGACGTGTGGATCCGAGAAGCCGTGTAGAAGATCTTGCAGCTCGATAAACTTCTCCCCGTGGTATTCCACCTCCCTGAAGTAGTGCGGAACGCAATCGTGCATGGCCGGATCGGCGCCCAACGCTTCGTACACATGTCGCTCTGCGTTCTCCTCGCCGCTCCGCTTTTTCCATATCGTGCCCGGGCCGGCGGGGGCGAAGCAGTCCGAGTGGCCGGACAGTTGGAACCACGAGTTCTGACGATTCTTCAGCAGGATGTCACTGGCAGGAGCCGTCAAGTCAAGAGCATTCTGAAAAGAAAATACATCTTTGCATTAGATTTTTTTTACCACTTTTCAAAGTAAGTTCTTCTTAAGTTCATCTTTAGGAACTATAATGAACTAATTTAGCTGCTCCAAGACATAAATTGAAGTCAAATTCCATTTTTACACTGTTCAAGGTATATTCTTCTAAATTTAGCTTTAGGAACCATAAACTGATTTGACTGCTCAAGACATAAAAATATTAACACGAAATTATTTTTTTCTGGATGAAGAACATGTTGTTGAATACTTGCATTATTGCAAATAAAGCACTTGCATCTATGCCAGTTGATAATGAAGAAGAGAAAAGTAATGACTGTTTGCAATATAATATAATTTTAAGATATTACTACTTTTAATTGACAAAACGAGGACAAAACATTTTTCATACTCGGACACGATGTTGTGCTTGTGTTTGTTGCTACCATGCCACGTGGGGTGGACAGGCAAGGAAGGACACTCCGACCAACATACCGCGTGTCGATGGAGCTGCTTAACCACGTGGTCATAACTCACTATAATTAGTGAAATAATCGCTTTGCAATAACAATAAAACTTTGTTTTTTACCGAGGATCGAACCCAGATCGTTAGATTTCACGTATATCGGTTCTAATCTTAACACGGTTCTTATAAATTTGGGAATCCGAACGCATGTTTTATAGTTTGAAGCTCAGTAACCTTGATGACGCCTGTTCGATTAATCAAGATAATATAGGGGCGCCCGGTTGCACCAATGTACCAGCGGTTTAGCGGGTCCTCGATCAACCTGAACTACTTACGATTAAGAAATAGTTACACAACAAATTATCTTTGGCCCGCTCGAGTTGCAGTCAAGATCATTTCTCTATTTCTGTTCTCTAAGGCCGCCCTTCGAAACGACATGATTACTATGAATAAACACATTATCGCCCGACAAAACCCATAAAATTGTTCCTCGTTGATAATCGGAATGTAACACTGAACTGATGTTTGAAACCACATGGCTGGGCTGGTCGTGTTTATTATTCATCAGCGTAGCTATCTTCCAATGTAAAGACATGACATCGTTTGCATGCCGCCGATAAACTGTAGCCTGCCTTGAAACCAAAGTCATTCATCACCGAGAACATCTTTACGGAAGTTGGCCGAGTATTTGAAGTACAACAACGGGCTTTATAAGTTATCAATGAACTCAATCACACGCCCAGTGGGTGTTACTGCGATCACTTACCAGTGCAAGAAACTTTAGCAGCGACCGATCTTCGTCCACGCTCTCCTTGCACCCGTTCTCGGTCGCGTTGGCCTGACGCTCCGACGCCTTAACGCCGCCGCGACGCCACCGCTTGAACGTGCTCAGCGTCGGGGGCGTCGTCAGGGCGGCTACGGGGACGCCGTCGTGCTTGTCCGTAGACCGGGACTTCCATAGGTCGCTGAAGTCGAGACGTTTCTCACTTGTCTGGAAACAAAGGAGACATTGGAATAAGAACATGGACGACGTCATAATCACACATGCGTATTGAAACCTCGCCAAAAGGACGCATTGACAACCACTACGAACAGGGAATGCAAACATACGGCTCATTCTTTTCTTTTGTGCCTGTATAGGGCGCGAAACAAAAATGCAGCGCCATTCATGTCTAATAGAGGAGCATTTTAATTGGACGAGAGCCTTAGGGCCATTGAAGTCATCGCATTACTCACTAATGCGGAGAACCGTCAACAACTCTATTTCTATTAATTAAATTCAGAATAACGTAACGTACAAGGCTCTGTCAATGTAGGGAATGCTCTACTTCCAGCGCAGAACAACATGCATATTGCATCGTGATTTGAGTCTAAACTCCCTCCTTGTTGTATCGAGATTATCGAGTAGGTGTGGACGTGAATTCCTCACAACGAATGAGTGATGTAGGCCTATGTCTCACACCCACACCCACACTCTTGTCGAAACGTCGAGCACCCAAGTACCTCCTGCTCCTGACTCAACCACCAAGCCACCCGAGTGAATCGCTGCTGACTAAACACGCTTAGCGCCATTTCCATCGTTCACGTCACTTCCTTCCTTCATCGTTGCACGTCGACCACATCCAGAAATATGTACGAACTCAACTAAACTAAACTATTCGCTAGACTCCATAAACCAAGAGGATGAGACTTTCGCCGGTCGCTCATTGACGTCATTGGCGACCCACAAAACGTCGGGGCCTCGTTTCACGGGCGTTACGAGTATCATACCCACGTCTTCCGGGATTGCACAGTTTGCACGGCACGAGTCACGCGGACCAATCACAAGGGATCAATCATAACAATAACAATAATAATAATAATAATTGTTGTTGTTATTTTAATAGAGCGACAGAAGTCTAGAGACCGAGCTGAACATATCAGTGTGCCAATTGCTCTCGATAACCCATGGACATGAAAGTAGATGCCGAGAACCCATAAGTGGTCAGTGGTGTTAGCGACGGGTTGCCAATAGATTGCCATTGATACTGGTAATTGTGGTCCGATTATAAAGTAACTGCTGTGACAGTGCTTCATTATTTATTTTACGCTCGTATCTTGATCTGACAAGGTCTTGAGTTTTGACCCGCGCTGCCCCCAGACTATTCAAGTAATACAACAAAGGAGTGAATATCATGTTTATATGGAAACTTGTCTAATTTCGGCTCCTCGCTTACGTCTGGCAATGATTGACGTCACATCTCCAGCAGGCTGACCTCAAGCCTGTGGCTGTCCTTCGGAAACCATCTCTGTATTCAAAATATAACACGTTTGGCCGGGTGTCGTTAGTTGATCATACTAAGTAGCTTATGTTCTGCGTGAGGTGGTAACTGACAAGCCGTACGACACCCTTGATACACCACTTGGTCGACAAAGCAGCGCCCCTCCCTTCAGAAGCGAGGCAACTACATGGCACACCCCGCGACCACGGCAGCATTTTGGGTTCGAAGCAGATCACTCATCGCATTGATTACAGCCTCGTGATCATCAGGGTGGCGACATTTCAAACCATGCGGGGAACTCTTCCTGTTTGTGGGGAATAAATTGAATGAAAGGATAATATCGCCAACGAGTTTAATTACATCATGCTGGGGGTGAGTTAATTTTTAGCTCGAGAGTTGGAGTGAATTAGGCTGTTTTTGCTGCTGAATTAAAAAATGTCGTTGTTGACAGAATTTATCAATGGTTTATGTTGATAGCTTGATAACTGACTAACCGGTTAACAAATCTTGCATCAGAATATTAAAAATATACACTGATGACGTAGGTCTGGTCTACTTATAGCTAGGGATATGGAAAGAAGATCAATGTCCCAAGACGAGCTATGAACCAATGGTTGTGTCACATCTCACCAACACGGGCACTGGTGGCGCATTCAACGTGTAAGGGGCCGACGTAACGTTCATATAATTACGCGTTGTATAAGCTAATCTTGCTAGTACCTGGCACCGACGAATGTTGGTTTTATCAAAAGACATTTTGTAATTGCATCCACAATAGCAGTGAGGCATTTCGATACCAACGTAGCAATTACTCCGATTAGTTAAGGAATGTTCACCTGGGGCCTAATTAAAACACACTATGATTGATCGTGATTTATTGACGTCAGTGGGAAGTTCTATTGCTCATTTAAATGATAATGCATTCAATGCTAATCATTTGCTCAGGAATGCGAAAAGTATCATAGGCGTATATATTATATCCATTTGCATTCGCACAAAAAATGCAGTTTTTCATGACATTGTTGAACTATTATATTGTCCATGTCAACTGATTTCCGGCCCATATCCGGAGCGATGCAGCAGCATGATACGCACTAGGTACGCATTGAGAGTGTGTGATACGCACTCGGTACGCATTAGGCGTGTAGGATACGTACTCGGTACGCATTAGGCATGGAGGGTACGCAGTCGGTACGCAATGGGCGTGTAGGATATGTACTCGGTAGGCATGTAGGGTACGCAGTCGGTACGCAATGGGCGTGCACGACTCTAGTTATACATCATTAGTGAATCTCCATAGACAGAAGACGTTTTCGCAAACATACAAGATACAATACGCGACCAGAATAGCATGTTGGAAACATGAAATAAGAAGTTTTATTGTTGCGCGCCATCAATAATGGTACACACTGATTGCTGATGTAATAATCGTCGGCCACGTAATCGCACAGGATGAAGATCCTGTGACGTCACAGATATCGTATCTCAACGTGTTGCTGCGTATCCCAATTACTCTACACGGCGAGCGTGTGTTTACCTTTACGTATGGCAGCACTCGTGCATGGCGACGTCTTCGATTAGTGTCGTATTTGCGCACGAACAGTTATGACTTCGGGACGAGCATCATAGTTGCTGATTGATGAGTAACCAAGGAAAAGTGCTTATCCTATACAAGGCGGAGGCCCAGTATAGATGCAATCATGAACAGCTCCTGGAAATGTCTATATGACAACGCAATAGCGGAAAATAGTAATTGCGACGGTGCGTGCATGGTTCGATCACGTAAAGCAATTATCTCTGACGCTATATAGTTCTATAGTTTCCTCCACTACAACGATCTACACCCACACAGTGCACGGAAAACACTTGTTCATATGGATAGGGTATTGTCAACGTCTCGCAATGCCATTAGCGCACTATGGTTCACCTCCCCGTGTTACACCCACACACAGGAAAACATGCGCGACATGATGTAGCGAGATGAGCGGAAGATCCATGAATATTTGTCGTGGGCGGTGCGCGTGCCCAAAAACGAGGACGAAAGGGGGCGCTTTAACGCTTTAAATTTTTTGTTTTTGTTATAAATATTATTTAAATGTATAGTAAGCTGTAATACTTTTGTATTTGGTCTAATCCCGCTTTATGTATTTACAGTATATCAGGGTATACGATCACCTGATATTCTTCTAGAGCATAATAGCAATAATAATAATAATAATAATAATAATAATAATAATAATAATAATAATAATAATAATAATAATAATAATAATGCGCCGTACATGCACGAGCATTTGATTGCACAATCAACTAGTTTTATACTAAAAATAATATAAATATTATGAGGAAATGTGCGCTGGCTCCAAATAGACTATCTACCCACGCCCCCAAGCAGAATCAGTTGACCCTGATCATACTAACTGGCTGATATAATGCAAACGCGAGACTATTTTTTTAATTCCGTTTGATCCCTGGCAGTGTTAACGATGGGGTTTGCTAGACTTGTATCGCGGTTAGGTCATCGCCACCAAGCGAAGGTCAACGATGACAGATAAGCAACATAACCTCTGTTGTAGTTACCCAATTGTGATCAACGTCTCGCATCTATGCATCTAGGCTAATCGAGACTATGCGCGGATGAACAAGTAAATTAAGAGATCAATAAGATAAAATAGCAGAGACGCACGTTTGCGCCGGTTACTTATCTTATAACACCTTCCTGGTGGTTGTATACATGGAAGGGTATAGAAAACTGCACCACTACAATTAGCCTATCCGCGCGAGTACTATTTTGAACACAATACATCTCACATGAATAACTTAATCAAAGATTGAAGTCGGTGTGTTATATCAGATCAGATCGAACGCTTGGTGCCGAGTCCACAGTTCAGTTCAGCTCGGTCGGCTACGCATGTGGGTTAGTAGTCGACGGATGGGTGGCGCACATCCGCATGTCAAAGGTAGCCGAGCACGTTCGTCGGCTGAATGGCACGTTCACGTTCTCGCACTCGGCGTTTTACCGCCACACGTTTTACCCATACTCTGTCGATTATTGCGAACGACAGGAAAACGGGACGTGCAAAACTGAAATTGCACTGCGTTATGTTCTATTATTTAATCCGTCTACCTGTCACCGCACCAAGGTGCAAAGTACACAGCCAATTTAATTAGTAATTAATTTATTCTATTTCATACGATATCAAAAAAAAAAATCATTTTTCAGGCGTTATGAAATGTATTGTTGCATTTTGCTACGATAAATGTGGAATATATTACAGTATAGAAACTACAATCTTTTCAACGACCCACATAACTGGTCGAGGTATGTTATAGCCGTGGGTCTAACTGGAATTTACCAAACCATTGTTATAGAGCCCCAGGTTTGAACACTGGCTCAAGTATGGATAATACTTGGGAGTTTTCATATCCATGCATTACCTACTACTAATCGTCTCGATTATCATCATTGACAAATATGAGACGTACAGGACAGCCTACATTTCACCATCATAATCCACATGCGCAATACAATACACTCAGAATGGGAACTTTCCCGTCTGCAAAAATAAATAACTAGTTTGCATGAGGATGTCCGACAGAACTTTACAATGGGAAACTATGACGTAAAGAAGAGCGCATGTGCGCACGGTGCTCATTGTCACATGAAACAAGACCATGGCGGTGGATTTCCAGCAAACTGCCAACCCTACAGCTATAAGTCACTCCACAGCAACTTTGAGGCTGGGGACGTCACAGATGAGTGAGGCTTGGCCAATCAAATGTGAGTATTGGTGAAAGCCGCCCGCTGATTGGCTCCGACACGCCCATCTGTGACGTCCCCAGCACCAAAGTTGCTGTGGGGCGACTTTAGAGCACAGGGAATGGGTCTGTACATTTAATAAAATAAACACAAACATACGCCTATGGACTACTCTATAAGGCGCTATAATTGAATTGTGATGTATATAGGCAGGGAAGCTAATCGAAACGATGATTCAGTAATTCAAGCCACGACGGAAAAGCGCACAGCACTCCCCTAGAATCGAGCCCAACGAGCCAGAGACAAATCGTGAACATATTTCGTGTTACACAAAGTTTCAAAACCCTCAATATTCGTGTGGCTCGTTGGTCTTGGTTTATTCCTGCTTGCAATGCAGAAGCCCCAGGATTCGAATCTCCTTTCGGGCTGGGTTTTTGAAACTTTACAATTTGACTTAAATCCAAGTACGGTACTGGCATGGAGCCGTCGTAGCAACAAAGCACATACTAAATTCCAAATTGTATTATGCTCTCCCCCCCCCCCCCCCCCTTCTACTGGAAATCGGTTCTTGTAACCGAGTGGATAGAAAATACAAAATAATGAAGTTATGTTTATTATTTTCCAAAGCAAACGGAAGTTAATAATTTGTCTTGTATCAATTCTTCAATATAGCTACCAAATATAATTGTATTCACGATTGGGCTCGTCGGGCTCAGCTCACTTGAGATAGTATCTTGACGTAAGGAACGATAGGGCCTACTGTCAGACATACACACTAGTATTTTTATAAATGGGATGGCTTGATTTACGATTTGATCGATTGAGATACATGCGTTATCTAAAGTAGAGATAATAATGAGTGATTTTATCTATAAATTTACAAACAACTGTTGAAATTACAACAATACTTTACAATCACGGTGAGGATGTATATTTTAATTGCAAAGTTGCTTGGATATAGGTATATAATTGGCTTGGCAGTTATAAAGGGCCATACACACCACATAGTAAGTACCGGTATAATCAAATTAACTAACGTAAACATTACAACACACAATCGCAATGCAGGGACCACTAATCCCCACAAATCAAGAGAAGCACGTTACAATCCTTACCCTAATAAGTAATAACGCATGATGATGATGATGATGATGATGATGATGATGATGATGATGATGATGAATGTTTGTTTAAGAGGGAGGTGGCTGACGCGCAAGGAAGTGGTAACCGACAGTGATATAATATCCGGTCTAAACTCTATCTGCATTGATATGATAGTGGCCAAACAATCGCTACTACATACATAGGAACGTCTTAAGAAAGTAAGTATCATAACTTTTCATTAGCACAAATAACAGGTGTTTACATTATAAATAAATGTAAACACGTGCCTCTAAGCCTTAATCTAGGTACTAAGGCTAAGGCCACGATCGTGTGTATCACTTTTAGTATATCCTGGCTGAACTAAGATGTACTATAATGAAGCTATAACCGAACCATAACTCAAACTGAATGCACTGTGGGTGAGCACATGTTCTTTGATCGAGGAGACAACATGTAAATGTATATGAGCTGACGCAATAAGACGGTATTTCGAGCTGAAATTTCATGTTTTGGAAAATGTATATTGTTCGTATAGTAGACCTATTCTAGGTGACTGGTAGGGTTACTTTGAATTTGTAAGCATACTAACTAGTAAAATATATAGAGTTGGGATCAAAATAGATCGAACATATCAAGTGTAATGTCATATAAATAAAATAAAATATATTAGTCGCATTCAAACTACAATTTACAAACCAACACATTAGAATAATATAGTGTCAAAAATGACGGTTACAGTTATTGTAAGACATCTGTATAATTATAATGCTACAATGATGACACAACAAACAACACATTGCGTACTCACTTTCTTTGCTAAACGATTGGCCACCAATATTTTGTCATATTGTTCGGCAGCCCTCACGCAAAGTCGCATGGTGAATGCTTCCATGGGGGTCCGCGAAACCACACACCCAGAACTCATTGAAAACTGAACGAACAAACAAAAACACTCGCACTCGCTAGTTGCTACCTCGACTGTACGATCGACTCAACTCGACTCGACGCGACGACGGCAAACAAACTACTGACTGATCTAACTTGTTGCGCCGAGCTAGGTACGTCGACCGTGGCGCCTCCCCGTCTCCGAGGCCGGGGCCGCAACAACCAATCACGTTGCGCTCCGCTTCACACGTGACGCACGCGCAACTGACGCAAGCGTGACTCTGGTACGAGTTACTATGAAAAGAAAGTTTTGCGTACAAGTATTGTGTATCTAAATATAAACGTGCAGCTTGGAGCATTTTTCGGGAATTTATCACGTAGTTGTCAGTACGTTACAATTCAGATTTTCAAAGAAGTTGTTTCGTTGAACGAAATGCCTTTGGAGATAATAAATAATTATGAATAATTCGCGAAAAAGAAAGTAAAATATAGAGGAAAATGTAAACGCACGAAATTAAAACTTAATGCATAATTGTTCAACCAATTTTGAGCAACTTGTCCGAATTGAAAACATTACTGAAGGACGAATGCTATTTACTCTAAAAGTCACGTTTTGTGCAAGTATCGTTAACAACATGATTAGTAAACAACAGTACGAGTGTTTCGCTAGTCGGTAAAAACATCAACAAACACAACTTATCACATTTTGAAGTAATTTACGCTGATAAACAAGCCCACCCATGAAACCATGTGTATATACAGTAATTTCTTATTTCCAAAGGAAAGAACTTTAAAGTAAACCTTATTCCATGATTATACCGTTTGCTCCAAGTAAAGCAAAACAACATGCTGATTATTGATTAGTCCCAATATAAAAACTGTAAGTGGTAAAAAATTATTTAATTGCCAAAATATAAAGAAAACAATGACAACGTGTAAAATGTGTCACATACTAAAATGTCACCAATCTAAAATACCATACGTCGTTTATTCATATAACTTCTTCAATAAAGGGTATACATTGATCAAGATAATAACTAAGAAAACGTCAATTACACGCGGTTATAATATTAATCAATTCTAGAAGTTACTGTAAAAAAAAAAAAAAACAAGAAACACACACAAAACAAGTGCTTGTCGAAGGAATGGAGCTGTGAAAGAATTGTTATAATATGTCTAGAACAATTATTGTCCGTGCGCTCGAATCGTGCAGCAATCAGCCACGAATTTGTTTATAATGTACAACGGCAAATGTTGCTTGAGATTAAAAATCTGGCACGCGATATGAATAAGAAATTGACGAAGGAAATATAATATTTGGTTGTAAACGCAGCACGATTTGTATTTTGTAAGCGGTTATATACGTTAATCTTCCATGTAAAAAGCTGCTTTGATTCAATCGGACCATTCATTTCGTTGAATCACATCGATATATTTCAGTTCATTCGTCGTGCGTCCACGGAGAATGGCCGGGTTGTATTATATCTATAGTCACTAATGGTTCTTGGCTCTATGTCGGCCTACGTGTCAAGTTTAAACACACTACACATCAGTCATCAGCGCAATGCCCTAAAATGAGCTACTCCAATATAGTCCAGGAAAGCAAAAAGCGCATAGCTGCAAAACAGGCATCGTGCCTTCGAGAGCTTCCGTTTATCCGGGATAGGAACTAGAAAGTACGTTGAGTGAGTAAGTCACTCCTTTTGTGAAAACATTTAAACGAAAACAATTATATTATTAACGATACATTCACTTCTCCATGACAGTACTGTTGTTCGGTTTCATCTAGTTTTTATGAGGCTCGAGTACGACCAGCCTCCGATAGATGATCTACTAAAATCAATTAGAAACGGCAAAATGGATGGCCCATCAACAAGTAGTTCCCCAGATTGAACTTCCGACTCGGAGGAGAATGACAGTGCGTCACCCGGGCCCAGGGAATTCCAGCATGCTAATGGTGGAGGCGCCGGGTTTTGACGTAATATACGAATGACGCGCGGCCGTGGATATGTATCCACGTATGTATATGTATATGTATGTATACAGTGATTTTGATTTGGTAAGTGTTTTTGGTTGTTGTGGTTTTTTATTTGTTTTTGTATGTATTGAAAATGACGACTATACAGTGTACACGTCGTCGAAACGTTGACATTTATTTTGTGAAAAAAACGTTGGATTGGGTTTACCGTTAAAATGTTTTCGTTATATATATATGATGTGTTATAAGACAGACAGTATTTCACATATATAGATCTACAGTATACGCGAGTGAGAATGGGAGCACGCATGGGATAGCTATACACAAGATATTTTGTTTCAAAGTAAAAGGAAGAACATAGTACGGATATTTTTACATTGATATACTCGCTATAAAAACAGCTAACTGTTCTTCTTGTACCAACCCTATTCAACTGTTGCTGATAGTCAGTATACGGTACACAAAGTGACGACGCAGTGCGATGGTTGGTATACTCAACACCTGAGTTCACCTGACACAAAGCATATAGACACTTGTTGAGTACATCATGCAAATCATGCTTGCTTTCCATTATGTCTCATTGCTCTGGTATGCGGTTAAACTCCTGGCAAAACCCCGCACGCGAATAATGTAAATTAAACTTGTGACCCCTGACATTGGAGGCGCGGAAAGAGTTCGGGGGAATATGTGTACAGCGGCTTATTAAATATGTATATTATCCATACGGCACTTGTAGGCCGAGCTACCAATTGTTCTGGGAATTCCAGGTAACAGTTTCAGTTTCTATACTTTATACGAGGAAATCGAAGACGCTCGACAGAACGTGGCCAACGTCACACTCACAAGAAGTAGCAAACCTATCATTACAACTGTGTTCGATTGTAATGAGCACCAAGAACCGTCTTAACTAAACAGCAGGCGCGATAAGACAAGCGAGTGTATATAATATAACGTACTCTAAATACAGGCTCGAGTGAACATGACAGCAACCACAACAACAACAACCACAACAATAACAAAATTATTATAAGTGCCACATAAATAATGAAAACGATACATGGACAGAAATGAAAAGGACAAACCTACGTCTCTTTCACCCATGTTCCAAGTAGGCCTAATGGATACAAAAACTTAGATTTATTGAAAATAGTGAAACTTAACATGTCGACTAGCTTCAATTAATAATTTGCAAAAGATTTAGTATGAGAAAAATAACCACAAGTCTATATCAAACCGGGTATTATATTTTTCTTGGATACTAAAATATATATATATTATTTACTGTGGGTTCACAAGCCTGGCTTTACGCAAATGTCGCGTAAGATGCTATATGTATCCTGATTGGCCAACGACTTAATGCGATTCACCGGCGTAAGAGCTTATATGAACCCACCATTACGCGCTCAACACGTTAGTATTGCAGCATCCATTATACGAATTCACATTACATTTACAAATAAAACGGTCAGAACTATTTTGTTATTCACATCAGATCAGAGAACTTAATTATAGCTCGTCATATATAATATGATATCCGTCAGTACACGGGAAACAGTCATGATGATATTTGGAGCGTCCTATAGTTTTGCAACGAGGTGGACGACTACAGGAGAATAACAAGTTATTATTATAGTTAAAAATGAGAGCCTACTATCAAGGTTATAAATACATCCGTCAATTCACAATCTTAAAAATAATGTTGATATATACTTAAAAAATGGACTTAGATTACATGTGTCATGTAAGGCGTAAATCCTGCTACCTTATCGTGGTGTGCAGGTTTGCGTGCTTTGCTGCTGCTTTGCATGCTCAGTGGAAAAACGATCCGGGTTCTGATACTCTTTGTGTTGTCTTCACATCGGGAGCCGGACAGGGACGCGGATATTGTCGACGTGTGTTGACGCGGGGACGGATCTTGGAAGCGAGTATACTGATGCAACGCAGGTCTATAAAAGCTGTTGACGTGTCGCCAGCCACAGGGAATTATTTCATTGTGGGTAAAGAAGATCGACTGGATGTGGTTTGCATTCGGCGATACTTCCGTGAGAGAAACCATTGACGTAGGTAGGTAGATAAAAGACTTGACCGCACCACGCATTCAACTCACCACGAAAACGGATGCCAACTTGACTGCATGGGTAATAATGCAAATAGTTTTGTCTACCAACATTAGAACATCCACATAAAGTAACAGGCATTAGTTACCTATCCCGTCAATAAAGAGAAATAATTATTTCCATGAGTTGAGGATACCTGATTTCCAAGGTGAGGCACCCTGAAAACTTTAATTTTAATTTATAAATTGATAATACTTGGTGATCATAACATCTGGTTAAAGAAATAAGTTATCTTTCTACGCCAAATCCATGATCTAAAGCATTGATTAAATAAACTGGTTATTGAGTCAATGATCTAAAGTGTAGTGCCACTTTAAATTGAAATACATAGTGGTAAACCTTGATCACTTATAAATTCTTAGAACTTCAAGTAACAGACAAATTGATTTCACTGAAAATGCGTAACAAGTATCTATACAGTTATAATTAGTTTTCTCGCTGGAGGATATCATCTCCTAAACAATTAACGCTCAAATCTTACAACGTTGTATTTATTATAACGAGCGAGCGAGCGATGTGAAATTACATCACGGTACTTGCATGGCTCTGTGTCTCCCAGTAGTGACGGCAACCTCGTTTGAGGCGACGTTGCTGCTGAATGTCAAATTTGTCGGTATGCAAATTGCACAGTTAAGAAATGTGTGTGAGCATTTGAAAAAAATGCACAGTCGTGCTTTTTTGAGAACGTCAGGCATAGGAAATATATTAAAATTATTTTACAGAATACTGTTTTAACGGAAATTCATTTATATTTTTTAAACATTTGTCGATCATGCACACCAAGTATTTCACTTCTCACACATACATGGCCGATCAACCGAGAGTTCTTGCTCATTATAATGAGTATTCGTCAAACAAGCTTCACATACATTCATTAAATTCACTATTGCTAAATATTTGTATAATCTACAACAAAGTGATTCTAGAACATATATATATTATTTCCTTACAACAAGCCCCCTCGAACTTACGAGCACAACTTATGAACTTCGAATACAAATTCGCATCAAAATAACGACACAGTGAGCAAATTACCTCCTTCAGCAACATATCGTTTATATCTGGTAGTAGGATGCCAGATATACCTGTCAATAGTAAATTAGCACTTTGAATATAGTTGTCCCAAGACTACTGAGGCACTCGCAGCCAACCAGCGAACCGCCCGAGAGAACCCCGCGCAAATACCGATCGCTGATTGGCTACGAGTGCCTCGCCTGTGACGAACGTATGTGTACGGTTAGTCTTGGGACAACTATATATGAAGTTATTGTTCGGTATTAATTGCTTTCAAGGAAAGGGACGTAGCACGCCATTATAATTTGTTCTAGGATTAGTAACTTGTAATATACCGTGATCTACTCAGCTGAATGATGTTCGCTATCATCTATAGACTACGCAGTTACAACCAACAGCAACATTAATACTGGTAATACTAAAACTTGTGTTATACTGGTCACGCCGTAAGATGCCTGTTAATTCTCAGAAGAGACGATCGCTCCACGCGGTCTATATTTCAACGGTATTCGCCACGGGATTTCGCCATACCTGCTTGCTATTGTCCGCCGCATTGACTGCGCCGACCGTGATTGGAATGCGACCTCACCACGCCTGACAACAGACGCGCGACCGATACGAGATGCAGCTAAATTTAGGTTTGTATAGATGTCACATATGCGTCCCTTCACTATTGCATAATCCGTGACGAGACCACCTTTCAAGTTAATTCGACGAGACTTGAACAAGTTCATAGCATGGTGCAATATCTCAATATCACTTGCAAACGCCATCATTTTTTTCAGGTTGAGAAAGTTAAGAATGCTCGAGGTAGGGCAAGATTGGATGGAATACGTAGAACAGCGAGCAGGGAAAGGATCTCACGGGGAAAGTAGTCGGGTCCCGACGGAATAGCTAAAAACTCCTCGGAAGTGAAGTCGCCCCGAGCTCCCTGAACGAACTCAAATCGCCGCGAAACCATTTCGAATTCCCGGATTTTCTAGTAATAGTGCTTCAAGGTCATCTGGAACTTAACAATCATGTAGACTCGCTACAATGCATCCGACTAATGGCAAACTCAGTGTAATACTAACCCCAACGCGCATATCGTTATCTAATTCCCATTTCACATGCATTCTGATTCAACGAAAATCAACATATTCCTAGCGTTCTTTCACGCCAGTCCGCATAGTACAGTGAACAAGCCTCATTAGTCATGCTCGCTGTAATAGGAATTTCTATGTATCCAAAACCAAGGTCGTAATATATCCCTAATGGACCTATGTTTGAAGTAGATGGTAGAACTATAGCTATACGTGTGGACATATTTTAAGTTTGCAATCTTGACTCCGACACCAACCATGGGACTTCACATGTTGGAAAAAAAAATGCAACTGAAGGTGTCAGTTTTACAGATGGCAATATTTATATAGGCCTACTATAGGAATACAAAAAAAATAAAAATCATTCCGTACAAAATAGCTATACACGGAACCTTGGTCAGTATTCATGTATACACGTACTATACCTCTGCCAATCATGTTGAAATCGCAGGGGTGTCACAATTTGTACAGTGATTAGCACGTAGTAGCGATGTTGAGACAAGCTATTTGCACGCGGTATTTGGGCAATATTGTGTTTCGATTAGAGAGAGGCTCGGCGCGATGGGCTGAGCTAGGGAGACATACACACTGGCGCATGTTGGCGAGATTGCTTATGCATAATGTCTTTATAGACAGGGTGAACAATACAAGACGGAGCTAGCTTTAAGAGTAGTTTTGTCTGCAAGAAAAACTATAACACACATACACAACTCTCCACACGGTGATTCACTAGTATGAATTCAATATTTACACAATTTGTCCCTCATCTTGTATCTTGCACACACAGTCGAGAGCTTTTGCACGCTGAGATTATGTTAATCTTACAGAGGTAAATAACAGTCAATGAGTTTGCTGTGCAGTAGCAATTCTTACAGGCTAGAACACAATTATGTAGTTTGATAATTCAGAGGCATGGTTGTTTGTAGTGAAAACAATTACATCGAATATTATTTCGTTTGTTTGAATAGCCATAGATAAGTTATTTTGTGCAAAAAAAAATCAAAATGTCGTTTTAAACATTACATTTTTGTTTTCACCACAAATAGCCAACTTTATTACCCTGATCATTATAATAACAACACTACTAATTGAAAACGTTAAAATACAATCTTTAGTTCGTATAAAATCTATTACTATTTCCCTTTTCAATATTGTGTATTTCTCTAGCGGAGTACATTTTTTTTTAATGTAGACATCAACATCAACAATAACAATATCCCAGCAGCGTTCTTGCAAAAAAAAAATACATCGGTAGGAATAGGTACAACTTTAATGTTGGTATTCATTTTTCACAAAGGGGCTATACGAACGCTTCGTGAAATATTCGTCATAATTATATTAGAATATGATACAGACAGTGGCGTAAAAGAGACCCCCGCCGCCCCCGCGAAGCGGGGGGGCCCGCTGACTAGGGGGGCCCGGGTTGCCAGACGTACAGATCTTGTATTTTCGTCATAAAAATTTCAAATGTTGTCAACTTGGACCTTTTCTTTCCGGGGCCATACGGTGGAGGAAGTTGGAGGAATGGGACAAGTTGGAGAAATATATTTAAAAAGGCTTACGGGTGGAAGGGGTCAGGGGTCTTTTCTCTCGTCTTATAATCGGCACTGCCTATAGGAAACTATATATTATCCTGAATATCTTGAACCTTATTCATTCCCTAGGCCAAATACTACCACGGGCCCGGACGGGGAAAACTATCATATTATATCTTGGAACATTGTACGATTCTGAAACGTGTTTACAGGCGTGTAAAACGTCATATATGATGAAAAAAATTCGCCCCCGGCGAATTGATTTCCGCCGACTGGGACTTTCGCCCCAGACCCCCTACATGTTTAGGATGTAGAGTCCCCCCCCCCCCCCCCGGCCCCCCACCCCTGTGAATTTTTCGATACGCCACTAGCCCTTATGGGGGGCCCGAAACGATTCTTGCGGGGGGGCCCAGACAAATTGCGTTACGCCACTGGATACAGATATTACGAAAATATATGCACATGACGTGAAAGGAAATTAATATTGTTATGAACTGAGCTGCGTGACAATTGACAACTACATATTAATCCAACTACACGTAAAATAAAACTACACAATCTGTAATTGGTAACTATGCAAGAACAGTGTACACATACAAGTAATATAATAACTGGATATTTGATGATATTGTGTGGTATATTCGAAAGAGAAAAAATACACGGTGAATGTTTAAGCATATTATGCATGCAAGATAAAAACCCTAGGTCTTATAAAACATTCTCGTCCCAAGACACACTTGTAGAGAGGCTGTCGAAACATTGTGAATACGTGATACTAAAGACATCGAGAACTTTTTAAACGTGTAAGTCCTACAATATTTTTATCTAGTTAATTCCAGTTGACAAGAGTGTGTTTATAAAATTAATATTATGCATGCAGTGGAATTGTCAGATCGCACTGGTTTGAAAAGGGAACTATAATCGTTAGAAATACTGCCAGTACTTATTAGTTACGAAGAAGCAAACCAAACAAAACGAAATCAGGAGTAGGATAATTTATACCTATAGAGGTAATAGTATTAAACTCACATGACCCTTAGCTTCGATAAGGTAATCGCTAATCAACATACGTAATGCAGGAAATTCCTTTATCGATCTGAGCAAAGATCGAACATGTATGAGCCATAGGGACTCAAATGGACATATGTTTGCTTGGTGTAAAAATATACACTCCAAACATAATTGACTTATTTTGAGCACACAAACCTTCAAGTGCACCGGAAGAAGGAACAAATAAACTATAGACCAATTCCATGCTACATTATTCAAATTATATTCGAATCAGATTTGTATCCAAGTATGGAGGGAGAAGATAACTGAAATAAAAATGATCAGTTCGAACATCGAGTATATCGCCGAAGAAATGTTTACGGGGTGGAAGAGGGGTGGGGGGGGCAGAATTACAATGTACAGACTGCGTCTTACAAAAGGTCGATGCCGGTAAGTACCACATGCATCCTTCTAATCTCACTTTTTCTTGCAAATCACCTATGACTAACAATCTTGATTAAATCTCATGAAAACAAAAACGTCGCGATTATAACTATAATCAGTAATCCCTATTACGCCTACTGCAGCTGCTACCTTGCACCAATAATTTCAGGCTTCGTGTTATCTCATTTTCGTAATATGCTCAACTCAACAACAGAAGCCTTGACGACCTTATCACGAGCAGAGCCTCGCGCGCAGAGCCCCACGCGCAGAGTACCCCATACAGCCCAGCAACAAGCGCGGGTGTCGATGCCATGCGGTACGTGTTTCGTAAGCCGCGCGAAGTCGCGCGAGAAAAACATCAATAACACATTTAAAAATTGCATTTTAACCTTATCGTTATGTAAATGCATCTAACACTGTTTAATTCAATGACAATCCCCGTTCGAGCCTCTTTGACAACATTCGTGGATAAGGGAGATAGCAGAGTCAAGAGCATGTAAACACGTAAAGTGCATGGTACACACACACAGCGAAGCAATAGCATCAGACATTCTAGCTATGGCATGGCTAAACAAAACAAGCTATAAACTATACGGATAAAACGAGAATAAGAACGATATCAGTGTATCAAAATTTATTATATAGTAAATCATGAATGTTGAAAGTGAAATAGTGAGCTCAGCATGAAATGTTGCGTTCGTCTGTATGACATGCAAACAAGGCGCGAGTCAACTTTTTGCATTGACTCTGCGGATAATACTGTTATATTTATTTCCAACAAAATTACTATATGCTTTATGCAATTTTGAATCACAGGTTTCAAGGTACACAAATATAGCATATTAATGTTGTTTGGGGTGTTGCTCATTAAAACTAGAATGTAACTGAAATAGTAGTTCTGAATTGAGATTGAAGATTGAATGCAAAACGTAGAACGGAAAATTGAATCGTGTAATGTAAAGGCTTTTAGTTTTAGATGTGACTGGTTTCTTGTTTTACTTGCGAATTTTATATTGAACCACTCGCACAGTGTTTTGCGATATATGTACATACTTATTTTATTTGATCAAGACTCAAGAGATTAGTACTCCATACAGAACCCTTTCTATCCTGTAATTCTCTACTGGAGAAAATTATTTTTAATCGCAAAACTTCAACGAGAAAACGTTAGGCGCCAAGGGGATTCATTGTCGAACTTTAAACTCGTATTCCCAACTGATAAGTGAAATTTCTTTAAAGTTATAAATCTGATAATCGAGATTACATTCATAAGAATAATATGTCATAAACACTATAAATAATTACATTAATATCATATTTTTCGTCTACTCAAAACATTTACAACAGCAATCATTCTGTAGCAAGTTCCCAACACTATAGGCTGAAATTCATAATCGTTCCCTACCCCTAGGGGCGCCCGTTGTTGCCAGGTAACAATTTCATGCATCACGTACATCACTGCCTGGAAGTTTCCGCCCCTTATTCTTATTCGCGGCTTGGCATAATATAGTTGTCCATTCCTCTTTCATGCTCCTGGATCATGCCTGCCTCGCAACTTGCCTCGATCACATTCACAAGTTGTCCGCCCACAAATTAGCTGAGCCTTGACCAGAAATCCCAAAATTGTAACATAAACGATCAAAGTCAAAACGAAACAAAGGACCGAAATAGCCGTCAACTCAGTCGATCAGCATAGCAAAACTGGCTGCAGATGGTTCGTGTTATTCGTTTTCCTCGTCAGTTACAGAAACAATCGACAACCGAGTAACATAAAACATGCAACCATTCCACGCACGGGCGTTGGGTGCGTTCAACAATCCAAACAAACGTAGCTATTTGCAATAATGTTTATTTATTTGTAACAAATTACAGGACACCCTCAGTGTTTAAAAACGTGACTAACGCCTTGAGGTTGTATTTTTAGATGGCAAACGTTGCAGATGGAATTTTTTTGTAAACAAAAGGCGGTTAGATTTGCTGTATATTTTTTCTTACACCGATCTGGATAGGCAATTCATTATTTGACACGTTGCTAGACTTTAGATAGTTTTAACGCTATGGTTCTTTAAAATTGTATTCTTGTATCCAAGATCCTTGTCCTGATGGTCCATGCACTCGCACTGCACGTTTATGGTTGTATTTATATCATGTTTTTGTGTTCGGAAGTGATATACATATATTCATTCACCTATAACTATAATTAACGTCCAAGATATAGTAATGCATTACTAAATTAGTATATTACTTGTATTCTTTTTAGATCTATACTATGATGAGACATACATGTGCATTGTGCACAATGGCACTTATTTTTCTCATTGAATTATTATATCCATCACATTTTGTCAATACCTGAACTACAGGTTCAGACTTCAATTCTCAACTCGTTGACTGGCAATCCTTACTAAAGCCTGAGTTTATATAGTTGCAAGGTTATCCAGCACACGTGTAGCAATATCATGGATGTATTAGTTTAAAAACAACCTTTACATTTAATAGGGAGTTTTTCATTTTTATTTCGAATGTTATTGTAGAAACCCAATTTCTTTATGTAGAAAGCCAGGTGCTTGGGTCACGTATTATGAGGGGGATTCCTTGAATGAAGACAGACGGTGACATAGAAGGAAGTTGACTGAAAATATGGTGGTTGAAGAGAGTAACAATGCATCGATTGAGTGTTGACAGTTCAGTTTGTTGACACGATTAAGTTTGTTGGCGCACAGAACAAGACAAAACAACAAAATAGTATAATAGTACTAAATCGTCGAGACAAAACGTCTCAAAACGTCTGAAAATAGAGCTCGCAATCGCACAGAGAAGTTTGAAAGAAAATCTGTAATACGTGCGCAAATGTTTATGCCAGAATTTGCTACTATATTAATTTTGTTGTTAGAATGTTAACGAAATGGAACGTGTCGAAAGCCACCGCGTGCTGTACACACGGTGCTTCTCACCTACGTCATAATGATTGACGCTTCGTTGCCCATAGCGTTATCGAGCATAGAATGACGGAGGAGAGTCGGTATAAAAGTGTTGTGTGCCACATCACGCACGTTATTTTGGTTCACTTTGTTATTTTATTTTAATGACGTGAATAGCACAGAGGCCATGCACTTCTATGGTATGGTAATAATGACGTGCACGCATCACTGTTGATATTCACACTGCGATTACAAAATCTGAACGTTGGAACATATTAGGGATGTGTCAGGAGAACCATAAATGTAGGCCTATATAGGTAGGTAGGTTATTTGAATTTGAAATAGAATCAATTTGAATTTGGAAATATAATTCTAAGATTACACAATGTTACGCGAATATCAATGAAAACGATATTCTATGATGATGCATACGGATAACATAATATCATTGATATGAAACGTCGCCAGGAAAATTTCAGCTCTCAGAAACTAATCCTTTTAGTTCCGAGATTAGGCTTATTGAAAATTACCATTACAATAGGTGACTTTAAAGATTTTTTTACAATAGACAAAAATTGTAACAAGATTTAAAAAATTACAAAATTTTGCATCTTCATAAAATCCAAATTTTTTCAAAAATATATTTTAGCCAAAAGTGTCTTAAACAAGTTTTTTTAGTTGGGTTAAGTTGAGTTGAGTTTTTTATCTTGTATTTAATTTTATAGAGAAATTTAGATTAAAATAAATCAAGTTTACAAAATGTCCTTCAAAAAGCAATTCATTACATATTTGAATGTACAAAAACAACAATTGTTTTCTTTGAATATTAATTCGTTTGTAAGCAAAATCAATTGGAAAACAAACGTCAGATTAAGATATCAATAAGACATCCAAGTTGATGTACATTCAAATGTAAATGCCCAGTTAGAGAACAGCGTACTTATACTGCCGATATCACAATCAACAAGTAAGTCAAGTAAGTAGCAAATACACTATTCTTATGGCTATAACAAGTATGAATTCAAAGCATTTGATGTTTTCCACTTGGTATCCCGTTTTGGCGTAATGTATAATTTTATGTTGCAATTTGCAACACGATGAAACAACACGTGATTCAGGTGTTATGACAAGCACTGTACTCATATAGGCCTACAGGGTTTCCTTGAAGCAATTCTAATATACATTTTACATTTGTCTGTTGTGAACGAAATTCATTAAATTTGCATTTGCGATATACGACTAACAATTTCAAGGAATGACCAAGGACTGCTCAAAGGATTCCGTCATCGCAGAACTCAGAAAACATTAATGGAAAAACCTTTCGATCGGGATTGCCGGAGGTGAGAATCGAACCTATAACCTTCCAGGTCAGATGTGCTCACGCAAGAGTACTGAGTATACTACCTGTCACAGCCTCCGTCGGTAAAATGCAAAGGCACGTTGTAAAAATGCCTATATCCAATGCAATTACATCAAGCTCATTTACCAACACACTTACCTAGTTTTAAGATTTTATTTTTCTAACTGTTTTACTTAGGATCGCTACCATTGGCCGGATTTATAAAACGTCGACTCTCATTGGCTGGGATAAGAATCTTAGGTAAGAGCTAACGTTGCTATGGTTTTCATAAATCTTAAATCTTAGGAGAGTGTAAACGCTACATAGCTTTTGGCTTGATTTGATTTTGTTAAACCTTATAAATCTTAAATAAATGTACTCCGTTGGAATGACAGCTCTAGAGCAAGGAGCTTTCACGTCCAAGTGATAATTTCTAAAAGTTAACAAATTATGCATACCGATCAATAACACAAAGTCCATGGGAACAAGCCCGTAGACATGCGATCTGTCACGGGCTTTACCATCTTACATGTTGTGCGTAGTTCAATGATATCATGTTGGAGTTGGACTAATACTTATTCTTTCATATACTAATTATATAGGACATGCTTGATAGCTCCTCGGGCGAGGACTATTGACGTATTTCGGATTCGTAGAGTAGAGTAGAGGTCGTGCAGTGAGGAACTGGCATTCGATACGCGCTTTCCGAGTATCCTCCAACACAAAAACGCACGAAGGTTCCATGTATATTGTATATATGGTATGTAGAGACGAGAGAACATCACATCGAAAACCGGGTGGTTTACTTTCAAAATTCTTTTTAAATGAAAGGTAAAACCTGTGGTAAAACGTGTTTCTAATTGTAAAAACCGTCACTCATTGGGAATATTCATGGGTTAGTTAGAGCGTGGTAGTTGTGATTTTATATAAGACAATATAACTATCAAAATCATTTTTTAAGAAATGTGATTCAGACTGTTCAATACAGATAGTGTGAGGGTTTTCGCTCGTATAGTACAGTAAAGTGGGTGCTTGCATTTAGTGGCCGGTACACGTTAGAGGGTACACTAAAATCAACACTGTTTACCCTTTTTTGCAAACACTCTTCCTTCTCATACATTATGGCCTATTCTCTGCAGTGAAGGAATGCTATCAACCTATTTCCTACTCCCTCTCTCCACACACTTGGACGTCACGCAACTTAGGGTATATGCGGATTTCTCGAGTCACCTGCGGCTGCGTCTAGTCAGCATAGGTGTGCGTGCGGTGCCTTATCTTTTTAGTCCGATATATAAACCAACTTACATGTTTAATGTTGAAAGATGTCTTGCTTGAGTTGAGACTACTTGTAAACCGCTACAACTGAAAAAGATCATATTACACAAGAGGTGGTTTTACTCATCCGACTGATTGATATATTACGAGGAGCAAACGAATCCATGATTGCATTTCGGTCGGTGTTTGAGGCAGGTATGCGCAAAGTGCCTATTTCTGGCACCAGGGTATGTTTTACGCATGTCATCGTCTGGGGTTATCTTGTTATGATAGATGAATTATGCAGAAAAATCAAGTGCTATTATTAGTTGCTTAAAGTGCCGACAGTAGTAAGAGGTTTGAATTGCGACTTAAAATAAATAACAATGTGGGAACGAAAACGTGACAGCTGGAATAATTAGAATCGATGGTACTGATAGATGTACAAAGGCAATCGTTAGATTCATCGCGGCTGTTTCGACAAACGAGGAGTCTAGTTTTTCAGACGATTTCTAGAAACATATGGGTACCCCACCCGCAGCAGCTTATAGGCCTACTGTATAAACATAGGCTGAACTATCACACGTGTCAGCTGAACCCACCATCTTGTCTAAATGTTTTTGTTTTAGCCGTTGTAGGTGTACACGTGGTCTCAAAACGTTATTTTCCAATAAATTGCTTCGGGCACGCTTTTTACCGCCCACGACTATATAAGCATGTCGTCTTTGCTTCTACGAAGCAATATATATATATATATATTTACTACCTAATTACTACTTACTACCTTGACTACCCTACGTGATGCGTCTATAAACCTGTGGTTTCGTTTTGCTAAATGTTTTCAGTATTATAATCAGTGCACAGTAGCGGCATATTATTCTTATTTAGGTTACTTATTATATGGATCTAATAAATGGCATACAAACCTACGGTCTGAGATAAGAATTCCGTTATCAATTAAATTGTGTAGATAGTGTTAAGTTCACTACGGTATAAACGATTCTTTTAAAAGCAACGTGCGTCATATCTCAAGACTGTTATTATAGGCCATTCTAGTACAATCTGATATCATAATGTTGCTGATAGATTTGGTCATGGAATGTGTGGGTAAAATTAGCTTACTCGCCGTATGGCTGAAACATGTTGGACTAAATGTTATTATTATTATTTTCAATGCGACACACTGTACTGCGAACCACTTTGCATTGACGTCAATATAATGGTTTAAATAGAACGAGTTGATGGTGTCTCGGTCTGTAAAATTATGTTAAAACTCTATGCAAATGGCGTAAAAGTTAAACGCGCACCGCGCATGTGTACAGTTGCGAGCATATCAATAGGAACACTGGAACATCAAAGCTCTACAGATTGTGTTGATCAAGACGATGAATAACCAGGAATGTCAGGGTTAGACTGTGGTTTTGCACCCTGCACAAAACATGAATTCTAACAGTTGATTTCCTGATGATTTAAAATTTTCGCAATGAAGCTAACGCACATGTCTTCCCCGAGAGAATTCAGTGCTCTATATCTTATACGAGTTGATACATTTTAATAATATTCTAGTGTATACGTTTTTAAAATTACATTTTTAACTTTAGTATTGTTTGTGAAACACACTTCACAATTAAAATGTGTATGTGCACTTTTCAACAAGAAAATTGATGAAATAAATGTATAAAATAAGAGCACTAAATTCAGTTTGGTATATAGATATAAAGGCCTAACAGCTTTCCTTCCGGCAATTATAAAGCATAAAAAACAACTTTAACTGACAAATGGAGTTTTGCGATGAGTATAAGTAACGCAAAATTACATAAGTTAGGGAAGAGAGGAATGAACATAGTAAACTGACTATAGCCCATCCACGTATTGTTGGCCTACTATAGCCTACTTGAGATATCATATACACTCCGGCTGAGAAATCCGTCCCCCGCGCTGAGTATGAACATTATTTGAGTATAGTACTAAATAAAATGTGTTCTCGTCTCCATCGCTTATAGCATGGCGCATTTAAAAATGTATACAACGTTTTCCAATCCAGTCACAAACAACAAGATTCAGAATTAAACATGCCATATTATTATTTGTGATCCCATTATAACCAAAGTAAATTACAGGCGTAGTTCAATTTCTCCCGCACTCGAAACAATCGAGACCAATTTGAACGATTGATATAGCCAGCATCAAGGACACTAAAAATACATCGGTTTTGTTCGCCTGTCAAGGACAATAGACTGGCACTTTAGAGATAAATAATACGCCAGTTTGTACACTGGCAGAAGTTTAGGAATAAATACATTTAAACACGATTATAAATTACAAGAAAATAATTCATGTACGGAAAGACAAGTGCATATAGGTCAACAATATTTGCAAAGTTGTTTTTTTTTCGACACTGACATGAAACAAGCATCAAAATAACGACTGATGAAAGTATCAAGATGCGTTTAACCCCTAGAAATATGCATTGATACCTCAACGACAAGGAAACTTAAGGGCGATACTTAAAAAGGAATTTTTTTTTTTTTTTACATATAGTTTAAAAATGGCGTACATATAGTAGGTAGGTAATACTGAACGCTGAATGCTGTGTGAATGTATACATATCACATATGAGGAGTTTATTTACATAATAGTAGGTACACCATTTGACAGATGCTAATCTCGTAGATATTAATTATCG
Source organism: Isoperla grammatica (assembly GCA_945910005.1). NCBI lineage: Eukaryota > Metazoa > Arthropoda > Insecta > Plecoptera > Perlodidae > Isoperla > Isoperla grammatica. The sequence continues at coordinate 32,719,956 of OX246737.1, read as the reverse complement.
TATACTGGCTAGATCAACCAGCAAGAAATAGACATTATACGTAGCTGTGGGAGCCGCGTGTGAACAGACCACAAAGCAAAGCACATTGGCAAGGACTAACACGACATAGACAACGACGGCCCGATAAAGAAGTGTACTCCATACACACAAAAACATACCCTGCATGGTAAGCGCACAGTTTGTTTGCATTATTGTCTTGTATAATCTAGGCTATATGAGACTATTTCTGTAGAATGTCACGTTTCGAACTGCGGTTACGTTTCTAGATGTGTAATCAAGAATTAATAATGAATCATGAATAATACCATCATACAAAAGTTCGAGATGCGCTAATACGTACGTTGGATTGATAATGTTTTTGGAGCCCCTGTATATACAAAATTATCTTATTTACACAATGAAATCATCCAAACAATTAACTGTTATGCTAAGAGTACATTGAGGTGTATCGCTCCGTTATTTACATACTAATGTAATTATGTGCATAACTAGCATATGATCTTACACTAGCCCGTAATCTATACTGTTTACGCAGTAGTAGATTTCGTGGCGGAAAGAATGTCTAAGGATAGATTGACAGATTATTTCAGGGACATGTACGGTATAGCCTTGGTTCTAGGTGAAGAAGTTCGTAAGTCATATATTATCGGCATACGCACTCAACTTCAGCGCAGACTTATATTTCAAGTCTAGAACTTGGCTTCTTCTTTATAATTTGAAATACGAAAGGCCTGGTCTATCTTTAGTATATTCCAGGTTTCCTTGTTACGCTGATTGCTTGCTGCTTCAGTGTGCTGCTTCACACAACAAGACTTGTTGATAAATATGATATCATTACTATTCTTGATGTATATATGATGTCGACATGAATGTATGGTCATAACGAAACGTGGTATAGAGAGTCTGTCTATCAAACAGTCGCCAAAGTTTAGAACCATCGACCTGTAGCATCGACCTATACATTTGATACATACATGTTTTAAGTGTTCTCAATTATTATCAACTTTAAAGGCAGTCGAAATAGACAAGGTAGATAGAAAATTGGTCTATGAAGTATACTCCTGAAAACCGATCTAAAAATGTTACTTACAAAGAAAATTTTTTCTTCTAAATTATTCCTTTTCTGCAGCGTGGATATACCTGTTATAATCAGTTTTTGTTTTATATTTTATAGTCAGCTTTAGAGGCCTAATGGAGGGCATTTTCGATAAATGAAAACAAAATTATTTATTATTCGTTTAGAAATACGTTCGCGTTCAGTGATTTCAAATTCCCTCGATCATTTAGGCAAATTGGTGTAACTTCCTGTTGTGATAAACGACTCGGTTTGATCGGACGTGCGAATCTGTCAGCTGCCACCCAGAAGTGTTGTCCACTCAACGGAGGTCAACACGAAGGTCACACGCGACATTATAACTACTGTCATTATAGTTTGTTTGTCTATCTATCTGTCTACGGCTGCGTGGCTCGATTCAATTACGGGCATCTGGAGGTATAGCGTTTTAATAACAACTCATTGAAGGCTATTTGTATACGAAATCGGTGTAGTAAACATTAATAAACTTGGGAAGGATTCGCATCTGATGCGTATATAACCATTTCCTTATTTCACAACCCAACGAGCATGCACGTGATCAGTCAAGCTGAGGTCTCAAAATAAGTGTTAGGAAATGTTACAAGTGACTCTTCTCAAATATTCTCTCTCCGGGGAAAATAAATGGAAACATGGTTGGATGAATTGCGGTCACAAGTGGGCACTGCACTATGAGTCATCCTTGCATCTTTGTTTTGTAGGTGTTGGCACAAAAACAGTTACTACATTTTAAAACAACATTTTAGTTTTTGATACTGAATATCTTCATGGCGTTGTAATACAAATTTATACCGCGTCCACAGCGGACTCAGGAGCAGCTCGCTAGCTCCGATGACAACGTTCCCCTAAGACGCGAAAAATAAAAGAGTGTTTGCGAGCTCAGCTCGGTGAAGTGGACGGGGACGTGTTAAGGGTTGTTTGTTTACTGTTAATTCCTCGGTAGCGAGTGGAAAGTGAAGATGGAGTGGACTGACTTAACAAAATATAAGTTTAATTCATCAGCATTTGTGGGACACAAAATATAAAATCGACATCAGAAGAAATATACAGCAAAATATCAGTTATTTTAGCTCAATACCGATGGGCTTTTGCTAAGGCGATTAGAAAGTCAATTATGGGAGTTTTAGATAAGAAATCACGCACTAGAGTGACCAAAACATCGTCTTGGTCGCCTGACATGATCAGAATGAGCTGCAAGGACTCATCGCGAGCTCCTCCCGAGCTGCTCGCGAACTCGTAACTTTTTGGCGCAGACATACATGTTGCTCGATAGCTCCAAAATGTTGTGTGTACGCGGCTTTAGTTAGCGCCTTACAGTAAATAAGTTCGATCTCTACATTTATAAACGGATTTAGTACTAATTCGAACCGCAAATGCACCAATTTGTTGTGGTTCAGGACCATATTGGAGACACTGAATTGCAACGTGTCATATTTGAATCCTACTGCGTTGGCGAAGATTATCCCCACGAACGAACTGCAACTGCAGCAATAGTTAAAATGCAGGGGACAAATCGGGTGCAAGGTGTATGTATATATATATTTAAATATGGACCTTGCAATGCAATATATATATACCACGACACGAGAGTGCCTGATGCGCATTCGCATCCATAACTGTATCGCACAACACTCATCCGTTACGACTTGGCGCGCATTTCAATTACTATCATTACAAGCAATGATAATGCATAAGGACAGTCCAATCTTAGCTTGTTGATGATAATTATCTTCTATTCATACCACCAGACAATACAAATTACTTTTAATGGTAAGATTGGTAAGCACCAACGCGTGCCGGGAAACTGCTCATGTTTGTACAGCATTACATCAACAGTGAAGCACCATCAGCCAGGCATGACTGGGATAAGTATCGTCTTACTATGAATATGAGTCCGATTGTTAGACCGAAACCTGTGAGTATATTATGAAGAAAAACGACGTTTTTGCAACAGCCCAAGATAACATAATAACTAGAATCACCGTTGAATCATTTCATGAAATTACATTTTTTTAAATAGTTCAAGAAACATTTCGTCAAGTATTTCAACAAACAAAACAGTTGTAATTTCGTACCCAATGGCAAAGTAATCACACGTGACTTTATAAAAGACTAAATTGAAGCTTTTTGAGAAATATGTACTATTAAATATGGACATACATAGTTTTTAAGCTCTGCTAATTTCTAATACTTTATGAGAAATACGTATTATTAACTATGGACATGCGTAGGCTATAGTTTTTATAATATCAATAATTTAATTTATTAGTTAATTAACGCGTAACTTACAATTACAACTAGGAAAGGGGTTATGACCTTAAGTATATAGCAACGCTGAGTTATCAGCGTGCATATAGTCATACAGTGAATATAATGAATCCAAATAGGCCAACATACTTCAATATTAGTAGCATATCAGGTGAAAATCAGAATTATTATGATGCGTTTTGTGAAAACGAACGGCTCTCTGGGCGAGGGTGGTTGTATTATCCCCCCATATCATTTGCAAGTCATTTTATATATAATAATAATAGAAATTATTATTATTATTATTAATTGGGTTGAAATATTTAAATTGACATCTTTGCTAACATAATGCTAACTTTTCATCATTTATAAATAATAATAATAATTACTTGATTATTATTCTTCATTATTGTAACTAATATTTAATTCTAAATTATTTCAAACTTCGATCACTTGACCTCGGTATAATATGTTGAGGTAAGTATAATAATGATGCACCTCAGTCGGACTATGTAAACAAAGTACAATAAAACGCCATACGGGAACCAAGGATATGTGCGGGCGGGCGTACATACAACGCATACGCACTGTATTTGGCTAATGAAGCTATCACACCATTGACGTACGTCACTAGCGGTAACGAGACAATGGGTTGGCGAGCGGGTTGTCCGATTCGGAAACAGATTGCTTAAACACCATAGAGTGTCTAGTATAGACCATTGTTACTCATAACAAAAAGTCGTCCACATCCTTTTAGCAATGACGTAAAAGTATACATATCGTGTAGGCCTACACGATATCAAAGCTATTTTCACATTCTACTGAAAACAGCGTATATGTACGTGAAATGTCCCTACACCAATAAAATAATTCATCAACCGCGAAGATGACGATTATGCCTCTTATTTTGACAACTATGCCAATCCAGACAATCAGCGGGCGATATATATGAAGATGATAAAAGCCCACATGACATCCAGCCATAAACCAAGTCACAATTCGAACCCGGAACGTATATAGCAACTACGGTTTCGGGTTTACCAGACTAAAGCACGACTATCACGCCGGTCCATAATTAAACAATAACGCTCAATTAATTGGTAATGCTTCGGTGATTCGCCAGAGGCCGCCATAACGGATGAAAGGATTACAACTTGTTGAACAGTGTTCGTTGTATGATTCACGATGAAATGGAAAAAGTGCGGAAAGGCTCAATGACCTCTGGATTGCACTGAGAGCGGTTTTAACAATTAGAACAACAATACAATACACGCATCAGTGAGTACAGTCCATTGGAAAACGCCATTAGATTAAGCACATACTGGCGAAATAATTGCACAATACACATGGTTAACGTTTTTCCCTAGGGTAAAACCGCGGGATATATAAGATACTTTCTAAATCTTTTTAAATCAGTTTTTATAACTGAATAAGATAGACATTAAAAATAAATAAATAAAAATAAATACTTTTGCCATAATGCCATAATAGCATGACGCAAAAAAGAATCTGTTTTATTTGAATATAAGTAACCCGCAACAATATCTCCCTATAAGGTTTGTTTAGAATTTAATGAACCCAATCCTAAAGCATTCACAACATGTTCGAGGAAAACTAGAAAACAACCCTTTACCGTTACGCCTACATTTTCGTAGCAATGGACAATATATGCAGGTCACCATGTAACTCACACGATCTATTATAGTTACGTGGAAGCAATATTTATGAGCTTTTATTACATATTGACTCCGTAGTTCGTCTTGTGGAGCATAGAAAACAATCTTCGGTATATATTGCCAGTGGGGAGAATCGAACCGGCAACCGCGTGCTACCACTGAGGTTGACGCAACTGCGCCAACAAAGGCATTTCATCGGTTGACTGAAGAAGACGTAAAGCTAGGTTGCCATTCGAGGCTTGCAAATAAAATAGTAACAGAGGTTTATCACAGGAAGGCTTGAAGCATACAAAATATGAAACAATTTTTTGAAATCTACAATACAATTTAAAAAACATGGAATCATAAACCGCTAATTATTATCAAGATTTACGTACTCTTCAAAATACATAGGCCTAGTATACAAAATGTATTGCGCGTGAATGTCATCAGATATAGGCCTACAGACTAAACTGTCAATAATAGCAGAAAGTGGATGGTTTATTTATACAACGGAATCGCAACAGGTGGTATAGTATAGAATATAGATACAATATTTCGTTCCACTGTAGCCAACAGCATTTCGGAATTTTCATTTTCGTTCGCATCTTCCTTATGTAGCTCCCCCATTCAAGCTGCATCACCGTTTGGTGTCAATGTCATGCCAATTTGTATGAAGAATAATTCAAGAGCGAAGTAGAAGTGATCGAAGGCAATTTTGCCGGTGTTAGCGAGTGTATGGTGCGGGTGTGTAAGAAAGAAAATACAACTTTTCTACAAATTCCCTGAAAATCCGCTTAACGTATAATATGTATTTATAAAGGTGGTGGATGACAGAAAATGCTCCTCTCCATTTTATACATTCATGTAATTCGTTTACACATTCACAATTAAGTAGATACTTTAGTTAGGGCTACACTGCTGCACCGAAACTATAACGTATGCTGTTTTATTTGAGTTTACAAAATACCTCGTTGCTTCATTCTCATGTTCATAACTCATAAGATATATGCAAATAGGGCATGGGCCCAATGCACAGTGCACACATAGATCAATTTACAAATAAAATACCAAATATGAAATAATTATTTTTACAACGATAGATAGTAAATATCAATTGAATTAGTGATATATCTTGCGCTTGTTGAAAGGGTACACACAGTGAGTGCTAGTTGTTTCAGAAATGTCCTGACTACGTCGCACGATGGTTTTCATTTTACACTTATTATTGTAATTGTTGTTCATCAAGTGCTAATTACGATACATGTGTGTGCGCATGCGGGTTTGACATCTTTGTCTTGCCCCCTCCCCCTCCCCGTGTCCACAAGGTTGTTGCAATCATCGCAATTAATCGCAAATTAGGCAATTAGCAAACAGCTGCAGCGCTAACAAGACACTTGATAATGGGGGATTTAAAGGAACAAAGGAAAGTTGCACTATTTGTTGTGATAGATTGGAAAACAGAAGCGTATATTCACTTTATAGGCCCATGTGAAGGGGCTGTGGTATTTGACAGACAGATCATACTGGACCGGAGGTACATACACGGGGGGAGAGGGGGAGGGGGGAGAGGTTTACTGGGGGTAAATCCAGGGACAGAAATAAAGGGGATAGGGAAAAGTTGTACTAGCGTGAGAAGCAGCGGCATAAATGTGTTATATATACCATATACCACGGATTAGCTAACTTTTTGAGGCAAAAGACCGGGCCAGCCAAAAAAAAAAAAAAAAACTGTCTATCCCCCCCCCCCCCCCCCCCCGCCCCGCTCTCGTTAGTTGGTTGTAGCTCGCGAGGTCTTCGGTGTGTAACCTTTCAATAAGCGAGGTATGTTTTGTTATCATAATGCCTAATGAAACTTGGCATAGTAGATTTATTTCAAGCACATAGCATGTTCTTTATAGTTTGATACAAGCAAGGTAAGCCATAAGCTTATAGCCCCGATGCATGATTGTGTCCTCTACATAAGGGAAGCCCGTAATATCTACAGAATGTTGCATGTATGTAATACCAATTGTACCCTAGTTACAAGGGGACATCCCTGCATTTATCGTTGTTTGACGGCTATTGTGCATATTCTAGTCTGGAGACCAATCAGCGTTTCTTTAGAATACATTGTTTGTACTTGTAACAAAGGTGTCGAGATGAAACGTTTTGTGAGACTTTTGAATTCGTCCGGCAAAAAACTTATTTCTTATGAATTAATAATAATAATAATAATGTTTTGGCAAGCAAATCTAGTTGTAAACATTAAAAACTATAAACATAGTTGTAAATATAGTTGGCTTACCTAAACGCCTACTGACCATAGTAATTCGATTAGATACAATACGTTTCATTTGAAAGCAGTGTCATCAAAAAAAAAAACTAACGATAACGATTCATGAGATGATTGTAACATTTTGATTATGATTATATCATCTTAATTATGATATTACATAGTTTTATTTTGAGTTATACGACTTTACTTGGCGCGATTGTTAATTGATACATATGTAACGGAATAATGAAAACCTATGACAAACTGTCCCTTGACTGAGAGTCGTGTGCGCAATACCGGAAGTGCAGTTGTCAGCTGTGGCAAATATACTAGATAAGTGGGAGAGAGCGTTGAGGGAGCTTGCGTGCGAGTGCGAGTGCGATTGTGACTGACTGCACTGTGTCACTCGGCAAGATTATGATTCATCTTAGAAGGAATAACTATTTTTAAAATGATAAATATAAACCAAAATATAATCAGATGATTCACGCATCATACGTTTCCTGCACTCATACACTGCTATCCTATACCCCCAACACCTCCACTGCACACAACAATAAAAAATAAAATACGAAAGTACACAGATACCTACACTCATGCTGTCATATTAGATTCTTATACTCAACCACCAGTCGCGTGCACGCTGTTTCAACGAAAGTACACAGATACCTATACTCATGCTGTCATATTACATTCTTATACTCAACCACCAGTCGCGTGCACGCTGTTTCAACGAAAGTACACTGATACCTATACTCATGCTATCATATTACATTCTTATACTCAACCACCAGTTGCGTGCACGCTGTTAAGGCTGGGCTCATACACTTCAGTGCTCCTGCTCTAAGGCTCATACACTTCAGTGCTCCTGCTCTAAGGCTCATCCACTTTAGTACTCCTGCTCTAAGGCTCATACACTTCAGTGCTCCTGCTCTAAGGCTCATACACTTCAGTGCTCTTGCTCAAAGGCTCATACACTTCAGTGCTCCTGCTCTAAGGATCATACACTTCAGTGCTCTTGCTCAAAGGCTCATACACTTCAGTGCTCCTGCTCTAAGGCGCATACACTTCAGTGCTCCTGCTCTAAGGCTCATACACTTCAGTGCTCTTGCTCAAAGGCTCATACACTTCAGTGCTCCTGCTCTAAGGGTCATACACTTCAGTGCTCTTGCTCAAAGGCTCATACACTTCAGTGCTCTAGCTCTAAGGCTCATACACTTCAGTGCTCTAGCTCTAAGGCTCATACACTTCAGTGCTCTAGCTCTAAGGCTCATACACTTCAGTGCTCTAGCTCTAAGGCTCATACACTTCAGTGCTCTAGCTCTAAGGCTCATACACTTCAGTGCTCTTGCTCAAAGGCTCATACACTTCAGTGCTCTAGCTCTAAGGCTCATACACTTCAGTGCTCTAGCTCTAAGGCTCATACACTTCAGTGCTCTTGCTCAAAGGCTCATACACTTCAGTGCTCATGCTCTATAAGGCTCATACACTTCAGTGCTCTTGCTCTAAAGCTCATACACTTCAGTGCTCATGCTCTATAAGGCTCATACACTTCAGTGCTCCTGCTCTAAGGCTCATACACTTCAGTGCTCCTGCTCTAAGGCTCATCCACTTTAGTGCTCCTGCTCTAAGACTCATACACTTCAGTGCTCTTGCTCAAAGGCTCATACACTTCAGTGCTCCTGCTCTATAAGGATCATACACTTCAGTGCTCCTGCTCTATAAGGATCATACACTTCAGTGCTCCTGCTCTAAGGCTCATACACTTCAGTGCTCTAGCTCTAAGGCTCATACATATCATACACGAACTCTCCCTTGCCCACGCCAAGTTCTTCTTAGTCTACCATTTTGCTAAGTCTTCGAGTCAAGACCGTTTTATAAAACTCACACTTTTATCTTTATATAATATAAAATAATTACTAATCACACAATATATAATATAAATAGTAAATACAAACGTTCTTCAAAAAACCTAGCATGAATTAAGCCATTAAATAATAGTACAACGTACGATAGAATCACTTGTTGAATAAACACCGGATACATATTATAAAAGTTAGCTGTTTGCACATTTAGTTGATCTGTGGTGTGCGTAAAATAAGTTATACCAATACTTTCGCGTATTACCTGCTTGCATAAACTTACACTTCTCAATCCTCCGCAGTCATGCACAACATTGACGTTGGAGGAAAGCAATCAATATTCATACTATTGTAATAAAAAGTAGTACATTACACATAGTTCTTAGCTATTGTATCTCTACGGTAATTTGTTAATCGCTTGCATTGTCAATGGAGATCTCATCTACACATAGCACACTAACATGCTATTCGCATCAAGTATACAATACATGAAAAAAGCAGAGTGTTCCAATGCAGCTTCTTGGCGGGAAACAACTTATAATTGAGCTTCCGCTATCGTCTGGAGTAGAGAAAACATGCCAAAATGATAAATATCGACTCTTTCCTCATCACTGACAGCGATAATACAAAGAACACATATGGACCATGACAACTTAGATAAACTCGTGGAAAAAACATGACGTTGTGAAGCTCCTGGAAATTCCTCACTTTCAGTGGTATCGCCAGCTGTATTTTCCCTGTAACTAATACTCTTTTACTGTGTGAAAGGAAAGGGAGCCAGTTTATTTAGTACAAAAAAAGTTGCCCATGGAAATGGATATATACATACATACCCTGACTAACAATTCTAAAGCAAGATGGAATACTAGCTATGCATCTACTTTCCCTTCATGTCCCTACACTGCATGCGGTCCAAGAAGGTTATCATGCCCATTCACATAGCCCAAAATATGCAACTCCATGTATTGGACAAATGTATATTCCATATTGGAAGCTTCCACTATTATCGGCTACGACCTGTCCAATACATGGAGTTGCATATTTTGGGCTATGTGGATGGGCATGATAAAATAGTTTAATTGAAGTAACACGGGTGACAACTAACAATATATTGAAAAATTTAGTTTTCGACTTTGCAAGCCATGAACAACACGAGGTCAAGATGTTGCCATGTGCGACAGATGTGAGGTGACCGCCTCTGGGTCTGCGTGTAAGCCACAGGTTGCCGGCTTATGAAACCAATGTGAGTGACCTGGCTGGATCGCTCCCATTAGGCCGGGGAATGACGCACGAGTGACGTCAATGAAAGTAGAAAATGCAGTTAATCACTAAATTAAGTTCAGGTTTATCAACAATAACTATTGTATGACTTGTTCACGGTCGTATTAGAAGGCCGAAAACAATTCAGCGTGTGAAATAACATTTTTCGCCATCAAGGTGTTCCCAGGTACGAACGACGTCGAGCACGCAGACCTACGTCAACGCATTGGACAATGGCGTCATTAGCGTAATATTGTTTGTTGGAATGGAATTGTGTTGCCTAGAGCGTGATCGAACAAAAATATCACGTTTATAGAAATGGGAATCTTGTGAATAGCAGAAAACCGACTCGAAAAAATTAAAGTCACGGAATTAGGGAGGCCTTTTAGGATATAAGTGAATAACCAGTAACCATCCATGTATCTTAGAAACGTTCGTCTTTTCCTGATATAAAAAAATGAAGTTTTTTTACAATCGATTTACTCTAGAAATGTATACAAAACCATCACCCTTCTGAGTAAGCACTGAAACAGTAACACATGTAGGGAAGGAGTAGGGACCGAGTAAATTGGCAAATATTATCCGTCATCCCTATTATAGAGCAATCTTCTCCTACAACATCAACGATACAGATTTGACCCAAGACCATGGATTTGACCCAACTTACAACTAAGGCACCAGTGGCAAATTCACCCCTATGACCACGAATGCGAGAAAGAGGAGGAAGGAAAGAAAATGGAGGAGATAGGAGGGAGAAAACTACAAATTTTATACACATGATTAAATCTACTAAATAAGCCTCCTGTGTTGTAGCTTCGTCAAACAATTAAAGCAATTGTCAAATTCTGAAACGTGTTTACAAACGTTCAAAATGTAAAATATGGAAAAAAAACGAAAAAAACGCTGTTGTCGAAGAGCCCCCCGGCGACTGGAGCTTTTGCCCTGGACCGCTATCTCTAACGATTATATTAAAAACACTGCTATATTATAGCATACACTTGATTCATAAAGCCTATATTCACGAACATATGTCACACTTATTGGCTATAAACTACCTGCGTAATGCGTATTGTACATGCATGCATAAAATGTCCGTTATAATTATACCATTAATTATAGTAATCATAACTCATTTCAGGAAATACTACAATCCACTTGTTACAATCCACCTTTTTTTTTACAGACAAAAGATAGTAACAATTTGTATGAAAACTCAATCCTCTTTAGTAAAGTGTACGTACTACGTAGTATAGACACACACGTCAAATCGAATATTTTCTGCTCAAATATCGGCATTTAGGGAGTACTGATCTGGCTACGATAGGCAGAGAAATTATTTATAAATATAAACACACATCAGTACGTAGTACGTTGATATCAAACACAACCCAAGAAATATAAACAACTACATAATATATAGACCGAAGACGAATTTGACAGGTTTCTACTAGAGTAGGCTATACTTCAAGTCATTATTTAGGGCATACTGATATGGCTAAAATACAACCCAGATAATAGACAATATTGCACAAATAAAAAATAACACAATCAAACTTCATTTAAAGACGCACACTACAAACACGTACAAATGCTATTTATGTCAAGTGCACACGTCGAATTTAGGTGAAGGTTAAGACAGTTTGCTACTTTGTGTAATTCATTCAAATCGGTATTTGGGACGTATTGATACGGCTTCAAACTACAATACAAGCGGTTGCCGAGATAGCACGTGGCCTTGCGTGCATGCGCTCCTTGTTTGTATAGCGTATAGGAGAGGAGGTGTAGACTACGTGTCTTCGAGCAGGGTGTCGCGACCTGCCATGGCGGCTATATTCGGGATCACTGTCATACTTTTAAAAGGGGTATTTAGTTAAGACACAACAAAACCTATATATTCCCATACGTGACAAATAATAATTAATATATATATATATAATGCGTACAAATTTCCTTTCCCAAAAAGGAGGAAAAAAATGAACGAAATCGCAAATATTTTGTGCTATAGTTGTGGCACAAATTAGCGGTCGACTGTCTGCAACACTTACAGTCGACCACTTTTGGCCTTTTCCCACAACGTCACTCAGAAGCGCTTCCGATGTGTGAGTTTTCATACAAAGCAGAAAGCTTCCGAATATGCATTACATGTTATTGCATCTTGTCTGGACTGTCAATTCCTATTTATATTAAGCCTATGCAATATCTGATGTTTTTTATGTGTTAGCTTATATTTATCTCATACTGATTTACTTGGTAAAGTTCAACAATGTAAGTTTCAAACAATATAAATTTGTTAAAGAAACAAGACAAAATAAATAAGCATTGATTGATTCAAATGGAAGCGTTCACACGTGTGGCGGAGAAGCACCGTAGAAGATGCTTCCACTGCTTCCCCCATCGGAAGCGCATCTACGAGATTCACTCATGTAAGTACTGAAGTCTTGAAGAAAAACTCGATACTCTTTGATCAGGACCGAGCGCAAAAGAGGTTATTTCAATATGTTTTTCTCCCATTGTACGGATGGGCCCATATATGGTTTGTCGTTGTTTGCTCTAAGTGTTTTGCATTAGGTCTATCCTCTTCGACAACTGTGAGTATTACTTTTAGTTTTTTGCCAGAATATATTGATTGGCAGCTTTACAAGGTGTCTGGCAAGCACAAGAAAATGTCGTTGATAGGCACCAGTACAAGTATGAAGGTGGTAAGATCTGAATGATGGTACATTTGAAGCGACTTGAGCAGTGATGTCGCATCGCAGTTGGCTACGCAATACGATTTTTTTCTTAAATTTCGTCGCTAACTGCGACACAGTATATAGGCCCATATATATATATATATATACTGCACATTTAATTCATTGCCATACTAATGTTTCGTGTGTTTGAGATAAACCACAGTGTGATACGTACTGTATGATAGGCCTATCACCTGGAGCAACAGTTTTACCAACCGTGCCACTGTTATCACATGGTAAATACTGTCTCGTGTCGCAGTGGTTGGTAGAAGAAACAATAATTACTAATTAGTATCATCAAGCATCTCGCAGCAAAGAAACTCCTTTCATCCATGATCTCGTGCAGTGTCCACTTGACTTCGGGTCGAGGGCGAAGGTGGTTGCAGAAGGGGCGGGGGGGGGGGGGGGGGGGGGCAGACTTGCTGTGGCACCGTGTTTTTTTTCTATTTATCTATTTTGTATGACATTCTGTATGTTTTATCTATGACAAAAAAACATTTTTCATTTTTAATGTTTGTTTATTTTATTGCAATTTTTTAATAATATTTGTCACTTGCTATAGTTGCAAAGATGTTGCTGTTTTCACTATCGTTTTGTTTCTGTTTGCTTTTTTAATTTTCCACTATAATACCAATAATAGGCCCTACCCTCTTTGCGACTAAATTCGCATTGTTGCTTTTCTGTATCTCTTTTGACCTTACTCTATTTAGAGTAGATTCTCTACTTTTGTAATAGAATTAAAAGTGTAAACCACTGATAAACAATGACATGTTTATTTGTAGGCCTAAATCTAATTTTAAAATTTCCCTGGAAAACCTAAATCCCACATTATCTTAACATAAATTTGCATATTGCCCTTGCCTATTATTACTGTGTCAATTATGCTGTTGTGGTTTTGTTTGCAGTTGCAATTTTTCAGTTGATTCGATTCGTCCATTTGTGAATATCGTTGATTTAAATAAAAAATAAATAAATCCAAACAACACATTTAATGTAATAAATCACACCCTTTACAGTGTACACCGACTCAAATTGCATGGAGACTGTGACAGTCAGAGACTCCGAGTGAAGCACGGCCACCCTCCACGTCACTCTCCATACCCCACACCACGCGAAGCTGTTACATCAAGTCACGCACATATTACTGTGCAAACTGCAAACAGAGATAACTGCATGGCAACACTTCTTACGCCGTCAGTAAGATATCCCACGGGCGGAAATCGGGTGTCGTAAATGTCGCTTGCGTGAAGAAAGGCAACTCCAAACACAACACCGGAAAATCGAATGCCAATTGTTGGATTAAAACCGCTCGTGTAAGAATGAATGACGTAGTTTTCCACGTGACCAACCTGTGCACGCATGGTCAAAGGATGCAGCCAGGGCGTCACAACGTCACGGTCACATGGCACGCGTGACTGACATCGTCGTGTGACTCGAATTAATAAACCACGGCATTGGCGGTTGTTTACGTTTGTAAGCATCTCTAATACCCGGCCTTTCTACACTTGATACCTTTAGCAATAAGTTTAGGAATAACAGGTTTATTTACTACTTAAGTGTGGAAACTTATTGCATAAAGATTAGAGAATGTGTACAAACCCGTGTAAGTGATCTACTTATAGTATAGCAATAGTTTTTATGGAATATATAACAGATTTGCTTATTAGACTTCATATAAAGATGTGTTTACAAACCCATGTAAGTGGGTTAAAATTATGGAATAACAAAGGTTTGTTCACTACTTAAGTACCAAACTATGTTTACAAACCCATGTAAGTGGGTTAACATTATGGAATAACAAAGGTTTGTTTACTACTTAAGTACCAAACTATGTTTACAAACCCATGTAAGTGGGTTTATTATGATAGCATTAGTTTTGATGGAATAACAGAAATAAATACAAACCCAACCCATGTAAGGGACCCACATATGTTACCATTCGACTTCTTCACAATCGCATTACTCTTTATTTTACTAATTTATTTTTCATATACTTGTCCGTCATCTCTTTGACCTGTTCCTGTCCCTATTCGTGGGCATATATATCACCCAATTGTGTTGTGACTGTGAGATGAAAACATCACAAATGGTAGGAAAGAGTTGTCAATCCCCTCCCTGCTATACGATACACACCGCGACCCTTCACGTCAAAAGTATCTGAGAAATATTAAAAAATGGACAAGGTCCATAACACGTGCATACATTCGTTATTATTGTGTATATATTCAAAAGAAACATAATTGATAAACAAGATGAAAGAGAGAATCAATGCAACCGTCCATCTCTCGAAATAGACTAAACTGTTTCATCATCCAATGTTGAAGAGGAAAATTGGCGCACTAATTCTACAAGCGCTAAACCGATATTACATTTTACGTGGGTCTCTCTCTAGCTCGATAGAAAACTGATGCTGGTCCAGAACACAGAAGTAAAATTAACGAGAAAAACATTTTATATTTACGAACGCGTTTAAATTACATTTAAAACAAACATTTGACCAACAACAACAATATTGGATTGGGATGATTGAGGACCTGCTATACATACATATACATAATAGATTAAGTATTCCTATTCTAGTTTCTACAATTATCCCTCGATCCCTTAGCCCCAATGGCGTAGTAATAGGGTGGGCAAGGTGGGCATATATATTTAGGAGCACACGTTTTTGAGTCAATTTAGCTTACAACAATGTAAAGAAAACTAGTACCGATACCGCATTTGATTTGATACAATCATTCGATTTATGATTTATGTAATAATTTACACATATATATTTGTTATCCCTTAAAAACGATGAGTATATCTCACTGAAACGTTGGGTTACACGTTTTATAAAAATAAAAAACTGATATACCTGAAAACATGACGTATTCAAACATTATATTATAGACCTACGCCACAAATAATCGCGGTAGCGGTATTCGGGGGGGGGGGGGGGGACTGCTCATGAACCTAAAATCTTCTGACGTAGACGCGTACATATTGTTGGTGCATTTGAGTTGTTGAAAATACTTATTTCCAGCCAGCGTTTGTGCAGAAAGCAGGGAGGGGGACCCGGCAAGTCTAGCTACGCCACTGGTATCCGGTCTAGCTACGCCACTGCTGTTAGCGCTCGCTAAACAAAAGAAGTAAGTTTAAGATTACAGGCCACGTTTTATTGGCAATGCTACCTAGGCCGTGCCGTGCATGATGTGGTCAGCTCGACTCAGGTTGTTGTAATGTGAGCCGTCCATCCAGACAGGCACTGTATTGTAGATAAAGCTACGTGATAGTGAGTGAGCCACAGCCATTGACGTCATTGGTGACCTCCGCGTGCCTCTATAGGAGGAGGACGGCAGCCAGGCCAGGCCAGGCAGCGAGGCGGCGGACCCGACCCGACCACTCATTGCCACTCACTACCCACGGTGACATAATACGTGCAGCTGCCATTACCCTGGTGCAGCAGCAGATACACCGGATTACACGAAATTGACGATTTTATTGGGCGTCCACTGGGTGAAAATGCAACGTCTTGAGATACACATTGAAATAGCTACCACGGACCTTTTCTACGGTACTTTTCCGACTCTTATTAGCCTTTGTATGCGTCCCAAACCACAATTGTCGGTATTGGGATCCTAATCGCAATCGGAAATGGTGGTTCTTATGGCGTTGTTTGTTGCAATCCGGGTTGTAATGGGGAAATGTGTACATATTTCTACGGAATTGCGATCTCGATCCTAGTTTGCGCGATCCGATCACGATGCCGACAATGGTAGTAATTGGGTTCATACTACATTTTAATAATATTTTGCGATCCTCTATGAAATATCGCAGGTTAAAATTGTTGCAGAGAACTGCAAGTCATGTCCTAACTCCTAACCACAATTATTTTTGGCATCGTGATCACAACTGGGATCGCAATAGTAGAAATATGAACACATTCCCTATCTGGATTGCGACATTATACGGTATTATAGTTTAGTTGCAAACACAGCGCCATAAGAACCAATTATTGTTAGTGAACTCTTTCACGATTTCCAGATTACGATGGCGACAATTGTGGGCAGCTGTTCGAGTGTTTATAAAAAAAATGTTAAGTTTCCAAAAAATACGTCTTCGATTGAGATTGGTCGAGCCGTTTAACCGCCATAAAGCAACTGACGTCACTTCACTATACGAACTCGCTGAGATTGGGCCCCTATATAATAATTGAAGCAGCTTTCTGACCAAGGTTGTGTAGTGGCCGACTGTCACACATAAGCTTAACACCACGTACAGAATAAGTGTTGCATTTTTTCATCAGCCAACAACGCAGAGTAAAAGCGTAAACCTAGCTTATACATCGACTTCTACAAGAAATCCTAAATGGTATAGTGAAACTTTCCCAGACACTTGCGATCACGCGGTCGCTTTGTTTGTTTTAAGAAAGAAGTGAACTGTAACCACTGAGTATAGTTAGTTGGAGAGTGAAAGAGTAAACGACGGATTGTTGAAGTCGGTAGACAATAGACATACACCATGTCTAGCTAGCTGCTCTCGCCCAGTCCGCTATATTGATTCTCGCCCAGTCCGCTATATTGATAATGAACGCTTTTCAGGTGATTCTTACAATTCTCAGTTCCACCAAAGATTGGAACAGTGCTCTGCGTGTGGGTGGTTAGGACCTACAACGAGTGCACGTGAAAGCATCTTATCTAAGGACCGGAACGACAGAAGCGAAAGTAACAGTATTCAAAATATTATTGTGATAATTAATCGCACAAATTTACAGTCAACAATTTATAGTCGAGTACATTAGTAAATTTTATAATGATAATAATATGGGCAGTGATGACATCTTTAAAGTGTGCGCCCATAGAAACAAACAACCCCTATCTTGTTTATCATGGCGTTGCCGCGGAAGGTCAATACTATTTATTTATAATGTTCTACGAACGATTCTGAGTTCTGAAGAACTTACATTCTTGCTTGATAATACGTCCTTTCTTTCTATGAGGCGCACCAGTTTGCATGTTGGTAAAAAATAACTGTTACTTCGAGCACTCAATATCATAATCTTTGGAGCATTTGTTTAGAACTCATTACCTTTACATTTACTGTCAGTCTACAGAAAGTACTTCTCGAATAACTCCACGTCGTAACGAATTATACTTTGTCATACCAACCCAATTTGTCACATGATTTAATTGTAAACAAGCTAAAAATATATACCGTTATCCAAATTATCATAATCAAAAATCATATTTCAACGAGAAAAATTTGTTTTATCAACCACACACATTGTTGAAATGTAAACCGAATGTGGTTTCCCATTGAAATGGTCGGGCACACACACAACTAAAATAATTCAACAACTTGTCCCATGACTAATTTATACACGTCTATGTGGAACACACTTGCGCCCACAACGATTAAAGTTTTTGCGCGCTGAAAAAAAATATTTTCATTCCACCACGGCCAACATTTACCCTCAGCCTCAGGCCTCAAGAATCAAAAGTGTCTTCAGAGTTCCGAAAACTTAAAAAAATTTAGAATTAACTTTTTATCGTTGCGTCAAAAATCTTTTTAGAACTCTTACGACACTTTACGACCGGTGAAATCGGAATACACGTTGTCTCAATGCGCCGAAACTTCGTCTTGTATTCAAGTTCTCGCAAGTGGATAAAACTGAGAAGATGTTGGCCAGGAGTGAGGATCTATGAGCGAGACTTCCAAGGAGACCGGCACGCGCACGTCTGATCCATTCTGTGGACTGACACGACTGCGTCGATCCAGGGTGCGATCTGTCTGTCATGACTAGATCGACCTTTTTCTTGTGACAACAATTTGAGCTTATTTGAGCTTTGAGCTTGTACAGCTCAGAAAAATATTATTCACTTTTTTTACGAACAATAATTTACTAAACCAACTTTGGACCAAATTGTGTTTGCGTTACGATTTGTGAAGCGGTACAGCTCAGAAAAATATTATTCACTTTTTTGATGAACAATTTACTAAACCAACTTTGGACCAAATTGTTTTTGCGTTACGATTTGTGAAGCGGGTAAGGATAGAAAACGTTACACATTTCCATTATTATTATAGATATTATTTATTAGAAAATAAAACCGAGAGTACGTAGTAGTTGTACGAAGTAACTGGGCGTTTGAAACGACAAGTGTTGGAAGAGATGGAAGATGGAGCAGTGTCCCATTTCTTACAGCCCTACGTACACCACCCTAATTACTAAGGGCGGAAAGTGAACGAGAAACACAAGGGCAGTATGTTTTACTCGACTGTGATCGTATGCATGCCGCAACGTTCAAAGCTATAACAATGTAGACGGGCCACGACCCGCCATACCTGAGCGCATTTCTTCTGCACATAGTTGTCGATAATTGTATCGAGATTAGTGTCTGTACCGCCCCCTCATCAAGCACACATTCCTGTCTCTAAATTAGTGGCAGTTACGTAGTTGCTCGCTCAGCCATGACCTGCACACCCGGGTCTCATTACATAATCTACGTGTAGGTACCACGAGCTACACGTGCATTTTTATCGCCTACGTGTACGACAATCAAACTTGGTGTTATAGTTAACTCGAATTAGTGTTTCATAAATGCTCAAGTTAATGGGATTAAACTGGACTAACCAATTCAAGACGAAACGGGCTGTTTGACGAAATATTAAAACGGTTTTGTTGAACTAAGTCCCTCTCAAACAACCTAAAATTAAACTGTTTCAGGCTAGATCGATGTGTATACCACAGTGTATACTATCATTGTTGAACTTAACACAACAATTGGGTCCACAGTGAACACCACATTAAAAATGTAATTTCTAATACCAAGGACTCAAGCACGGGACTCAAGTATGACTAATATCCAGTAAGTAGATCCAATAATGACGGTAGGGACTCAATCCCAATATAACTTGTGTGCAAAATATGGTTTTGGGGACACATAACAGCTCTCGCAAGCCTCGAGCTCATTGAACTAGGCCTACTGTCTCACAGACATACAGTGTGATCTCTTCGAAACGTCGAACGACACTGAGACCACAGAGTCATCCACCAAGCTATTATTGACCCACAGCGGTCAGTCCCTAAAACAACTGAAAACATAGTATCTACCGCCAGTTTTCAAAAGAATGTAAAATAACTTATAATTGAGAAAACGTAAACAAAATAGTCTAAAATATCGTCAGCCTTTGTCGAGTCGAGTTTCGTAGTTTCGTTTTATCATCTTTTTAGCATGCACATAATAATTTGATGGTCGAACTCAATGCCATGAACCAGCATCACATCTGACACAGTTTGGGCGTTCTCTCAGTCTCACGCAACACAACGAACAGGTAACAAGGCCAGTACTCCTGATGACAATATAAACACAGTCAGGTAATTAATACGAATGATCCTTCGCGCACAACTAATGAGGGCTTTGTACCGGGGGTAAACAAAGATGATATAGTAATGTACCGGAAATCATCACAGATCATCATTTTTTCAACGGAAATGGAACCAAACACGCAAGCTCTGTCTCCACTTTCTGCTTTTATCCACTTTCATTTCGCGGTGCATAACTGTAAACGTAACGCGTGCGTTGAGTATGAAGCACGAGATTGAGAATGTACGACTTCGTCATGGAGTACACGAGCACCATATTATTCAACTGATAAAGCCCCTATTAGTTCAACTACCCGGATATTTCTTTCTTTTATATGTAGACGTTTTAGATTTTAGAAAACACAAAATGTATGTTCAAATACAGCCTAACCGACAGGTATACCACTGTACACTATGTTTACCTCACAAATCCCCATAAGTTCATACGGACTACATCAGCTTCCAACCCTGATCTGCCATAAGGACAATACCATAACTCGGGGGTTTAGCCCGTGAAAAAGGTTGGAACTTAATTTTCTACAGTTTGTGTATATTTAGTAGCTTTGAACGGTTGGAAAGAAATTTTTAAGGGCTCAATACTTGCATTAACCTACGACTGAGGAAACTCTCCGAAAAAAAACTTCCGTCAGGGCTTTCGGTTGTCGTTATGGAATCGTCCACCTCCCAAATAAGAGTATCGTCGCCCCTGCAGTGTATATAGGCCACCCGCTGCATTGCAGTGAAAGCATTGCCCTTACATCAGACGTACCGTACTAGAGTGTTTGCGAGATAACCAACGAAACTCCGGCCCTCCCAGATTCTACCGGTAAGTAAATTTCCTGACTGATAACAATGATATTAAGGTGATAAGTGAGATAAGGTCTCTTAAACTCGAAGTAAACGTGCGATACGAACCACAGATGAGATTTTAACAAGCAATTTCTTTCAGTGAGACCACATTTTCAAGTAATATCTTCTTAGATCAAAACTGGTATTGAAACTACACTGTGTACAGAACAAATATTACATATTATTATAAGATGTAATAAACCAAGGTTAGGGAAACCCGGTCTTATGTTCAGGTGCTGCTCAGATGCTCACGTACGTGTCCATAATCTTCAAGCCATCAGATTCTGCTCCGGGTTCCGAGAGTCAGAAACTCTCAACAGTTCCGCGTCACGGAAATATATTATTCTCGAATAGGCCTATTCGTATCGAGCAATGTGCTCTCGTCATAGCTTACGGTTGCTCCACACGGTCAAGGTTTCAACGGAACTCGGCGCGGGGATTACGGATACCTGGCTAAATGCCTTTCTACTGTGTGGAGTGGACTAGCCTTCCTTGGAATGTGCGCTGACAACGCCTGCCAACAGAGGCGCTGATAGCATCCTACAATACCGGATGCAGAGAAATACAACTAGATTTACGTTGCTATTTGTCACATACGTCACATCACAATTACCTACACAATCTATGACACATTCGTTAGCTAGCTATATATACGTCGAGGTAAGTATAAAGAGGAATACATAATTTGATAAGCTTTATTTTGATCTTTAACTTTTTTGCTAGAAGTCTTCATTGTAAATATAGAAGCATAAAACAAAAAACTCAATTTTCTTTCTATGTCGGTCTAATATGCAGAGAAGAACATTCCATCACGCCCACAGAAACTTTGAAATTAGTGTGCTTCAGCAGAAAATTATACTTGAGTTGTGATAGTGCCTCCCTCAATCAACCACCACACTCACATTAATATTAGGTGGATTTATTGATTGACGCACGTAGTCAAAACAACGCGCCTAAAATGTATAACGTCAATCTATACGATTGTCTCCGTCGCGAATTAATTCGCAGACTGGAATATCGTATCTGCTAATAAACGTTTCACACATTCTATTAATAGTGTTGATATTGCAAAAGAACTGTCCGTTCTCTCCTCTCACAAATTAAAACTGACGTGTTTGAATGCACTGGGGAATATGACTAATTGAACATACGACGTCTGTTTTATTTTTTAACACTCACAATTATCTCCTTCCGCCCCAAGAGTGAGTGTAAAGCTTAATAAAAACAAACAAAACGGGGGCACGTCTGGTCGATTCAGTATCACCCGACCTTACAGTTTCCGCAAGATCGCAGCACTAGAAAGTGTCCGCCTTGTCTTGGCATGTTAAAATAAATAAAAATAACAAATCTGATGAGATTTATGTACCATGACGGAGATAGTAGAAGCTTTTAATTTCGATACTCTATGCGGTAATAATAGCTTTTTTAATAGTCATCGTTGGAACTATTAATCTTTTCTACTTTTACGCTGCATGCCCAGTGATGATTTCAGACATTTTTCCTAGGGGGGGCTGATAAAAATCTGGGGTGTTGCTAAATTAGTAACTCATTTTATGGCTTAGGGTTTAGAAACAAATTGTCTTCCTGTGTGTGGGATACAAGATGCACAAAATGGGTGATGTTTATACTAAAACCAGTGGGGAGCCTGATACACACGAATTGTGAAATCTAGCGCCATATTATAGTTGTGTAGAATGTAGATAATCATAAAATCAACAATTCTATTTATTATTTTAAATACCAGGTATTTACTTACACAGTTTAGAGCAGTCGGATTCTACGGGGTTTCTTCCGAGCGTAATTACCCAAAACTTGGTTGACAAGAGGAAGAAGGGATGCGCCGTGACAAAAGGCAGGGGTGGAGGGGGTTACGGTCTCTGTTGATGCCATCCTTTCAGTTTTCGAATATGAGGTGATTCCTATTTGCCATTCTTACCTTTACCTAACATCGTTTCTATAGAAAATAAATCGATTTATTTCATAGACCTATATGAGGTGGAAAAATATACCTCATTTTCTTGTATTTTGCATTTTTTTTGCAAATTTACATTACTTCATGTGATTTTTTCAATCTGCTGTGGGGGGGGGGGCATTTACAACTGCCGGGGGGGGCGGAGCCCCCCCCGGGATATGCCGGAAATCATCACTGTGCATGCCAGAATCGCTATATTACTTCACACCTTTGCATAAAAAATGTGTATTTTTCGTCGTCAATTTTAGAATTATTTTCACGCTGCATGCCAGCCAGCATTGCTATATTACTTCACACCTCTGCATAGAAAATGTGTATTTTTCGTCGTCAATTTTAGAACTATTTTCACGCTGCATGCCAGCATCGCTATATTACTTCACACCTTTGCATAGAAAATGTGTGGATTTTTCGTCGTCAATTTTAGAACTATTTTAACCGCGCAAAATTTACCGAATATTCATTCGAACAGGTTGTATGCCTCTTCAGAGATAGTTGCATGACTTTGTTGACATCAATGTTGTACAGCATTGCCTCCAAAGGCTACTGTAAGCTTTGTGACAACGAACCAACCTCTGTGTCAAGGTCATCGACCATGATCCAGTGCCAACGAAGGTCATGGATGGCGCTGGCAGGTAATGATTGAAATCATGCCGGAGGAACCACTGACATAGGCCTAGTTGTTCCTTCTCACTGCCAGGCCAGGCAGGCACAACTCGGTACACAGTTCAGAGCACGTTCTTTTTAGGATGCAGCAAGGCAAGGGATGCTTTGGTCACATGGGACAAGAACTTTCTGCTATCAACGAGCAGAATAGAAAAAACATAAAAGCAGTAATAGAAATTACCTTCCTTTGTCAAATACATAAAGTCGATTCATTACGTTTTTCTTCTTGATGTGTTGTCAGACGTTGCCTTTATTTACATTTACGTTTACATCTGTAAAAGGTGGACAATCGACGAAGTCCTGACATGAACAAACAGTTGATAAGACATAATGTTATAACAAACAAAACTTCTATAGTGGGACTTCATCAAACGCTTAGTCTCGAGATTAGCTGTTAATCTTAGATTTGCTCTAAAAAAAAAAAAAAAATGGCGTTTCGAGAGGACTATATTTTGTACGTGATACCAATATCAGTGATATTGGTTGGAACTTAGAACCGTAATAGTATAAGTGGTGACCAATCCAAGATTAAAAGCTTGGTGAAATCAGACATGAAGAGGATCCTTGTTAGGTGTGCATGACAAGACTGTTCCTTCCACGTTCCGATATAGCCTGTTTCGGAATCTGTAACCTGATATCGCAGAGCAGTTGAAATTGTAATGTTCTTCGTATACTTCAATCGAAATTACAGTCAACAGAACTATGATTCGATTTACGTTTGAGTATACATGAAGGCACATTTTGACATTGACAGCAATTAGTTAAATAATTGTGTAAGTACTTTTTTTTACAAGTTTTCAATTCATCTATGAAGCAACTAAATTACGCCACGCAGTTGATATAATCACATGAATGTGTTGACAAATGACTCTCAAAAACAGCGACAGACCTTGAACGTGAAGATCGAATACGCTGTATAATAACCTCATGCTAGTCTCCAGTCTAGCAAAGCAAAGCAGAGGCAACATTCCTTCTCTGACATCGGTATCCACATTCTGAATGTACACATTATTTCTTTTTCGTAATTTAGTATATCAATATATCAGTCAGTCATTAAAGTAGCGTGAAATCTCAACACATACTTATGGATGGCGAACGACTAATAGTCTGTTCCACAAAGATTAATCAACGGTTTTTTATAGCAAGTGTCTCAATCACACGATTATATTTACAGTATAATTTTATACGAGGGTGACATTAATAATTTACATCGCAGGGTTCATTAGTAACACTTAAACAAGTCTAAAATCGTCTAATAATGCGTTTCGGCGCGACAACGAATACGTTATCGATCGTTCGGCAATTATTGTTTAGTGGTGAGAAGCGGGATCAGTAGCAAATTCATTCATAAACAGTGTTTATATAAATGTTATGTATAGAAACAGTGTTTATATATACTCAGATATGACGTAAAAACCCGCGCGGGAAGATACACAAGTCAAATGTTGTAACGTTATAAAAATCAAACTATGACCTTTTGAAATGGAATTAAGATTAATGAATTCTCGTGTTTCAGACGATGAACGCTCGCGCGAATATGACTTACCGGCATGTCGTCGTGGTGAGAGGCGTTGGCGTGAGCGTGGGGGTGTGTCTTCTTGTCATTGGAGCGCTTCGACAGGAACTGAAACAGTCGAGAGAAACGGTTTGTTATGATTCGTGTTCTCTTGACTTTTACTAGAAAACACAAACATTGCATCCGTTTCTCTAAATGTATCACAAGAAACCAGTTGAAAGTAGATTCGCAGTCGGCCGGACTGACCCCAGTGTGGCCTCGTGACCCTGAGATACAGACAGACATCACCTGACCTGCCCACGAGGGTTTGTTGTGACATCCAATGCCATGACAAGAGACATCTATACTGCCATGACAAGAGACACCTATACTGCGATGACAAGAGACACCTATACTGCCATGACAAGATACATCTATACTGCCATGACAAGAGACATCTATACTGCCATGACAACGAGGCATCTATAATGCCATGACAAGAGACAACTATACTGCCATGACAAGAGACATCTATACTGCCATGACAACGAGACATCTATACTGCCATGACTCGAGACATCTATACTGCCATGACAAGAGACACTGCCATGATAAGAGACATCTATAGCCTACTGCCATGATAAGAGACATCTATACTGCCATGACAAGAGACATCTATACTGCCATGACAAGAGACAACTATACTGCCATGACAAGACATCTATACTGCCATGACAACGAGACATCTATACTGCCATGACACGAGACATCTATACAAGTGACTCTGCGTTATCACGCACACCCCCACCTCGGGAGGTCGTCGGTTCGATTCACACCACCGTCAAGAAGTTGAATACTAGAATTCAGTCCTCAAGCGTCCTTGCCAAACTATCCCACATCGGTCATATCTAATGTTAGACATTTTCATTTATGAGAACATTTTCAAGATGTCTAAACGTTTCCAATATGATCATTCTTAGGCCCTCGACCTGTCCGGCTCCGCTAGGGTGGCCCTACCAGAAGCATACGTTACCGCCGGCATAGCTCTCGGGATCACGAAAGCACGCCAATACAAGCGTACCACGATAAGGTATGAATTTGTTCACTAAAACATAATAATTGTATCGTAGCATGGGGGTCCAGATTACTGTCTACTACTGCGATCTCGCGGCACTGTCTACAACTGTCAATGGCATAAACAATCAGGCAGACACACCTGCGACAAATCAACATACGCCGAAAGTCGTAGTTGTCCATGCGCTAGAAGCTGTCACAATATGGGTGTGTCCTATTTGTTTGTTTACTATTGTGGCGGATGTGACGTCATTCCGAGCGTAGCCTACAAAGCGACACGAGTTGGCTCGGAAATCTAAAAAAGCGACTGAATTGAATTATTGCTGCGACATAATAACACAAATATCCACGCTTCGAAGGTCTGCGGAATGAATGGTCCATCTCCGTCGTCGCGCATTCATTGCCGTCCCCTGTTTCATACGACCCATATGTTATTCGTGCGTGCTGCATATTTGAGTGGTGTTCGACATCATGGCTATAATGATTAAATTAAATAAATAAATTCACATTTAGAGTCTACCCACTCAGTAACTAAACTGATTTGCAGTGGGGGACTTTAATTTAAAGTGACTAAACCAACCCTGTAGGCTTCGAACACCATCGACGAGTGAACGATAACCAATCAAAGATCGATATATCAAATACGAAACATATATATCATAGTCCAAGAGCCAGCAACATAAAAGCTCCCCTCATAAGGTACATATGTTTTGACTATTGGAATAGGAGCGGAAAAACTACTCTACTAACAAAACGCGCGTCTTACTCCTCAACGTGGGGGCTTTTAGGCCCCACAGGGGGCCAAAAAAGCCGAAAAAAAGGCCCAAGGTTCCCCTCATAAGGTACATGGATGGAGTAAACGCCATTTTGTAGAGATAAGTGTCCCAAATAGGAATTCGAAGAGTAAGACGGGATATTAGGGGGCGTTTACCGATCAGACGCCATTTTACCTAAAAAGGGCAATTTTTTATTTTCGCACATGCATGCGCTTAAATACTCAAATCATATCCGGAAATGTCTCGAGACGTAGAAAAACATACATTTTAAAGAAATTTTGGGTTATTGTCCTCGCCAGACGCCCTCAAAAGCGGCCCAAAAAGGCCAAGGTTCCCCTCATAAGGTACATGAATGGAGTAAACGCCATTTTGTAGAGATAAGTGTCCCAAATACGAATTCGAAGAGTAAGACGGGATATTAGGGGGCGTTTACCGATCAGACGCCATTTTGTCCAAAAAGGGCCACTTTTTATTTTCACACGTGCACGCGCTTTAACACCCAAAACATATCCTTAAATGCCCCTAGAGGTGAATACATTTCTAAGATATTGTGTGATGTCCTCGCCAGCCCCCCCCCCCCCCCCCCACAGCCTCGATCCGGATGCGATAGTTTTGAAGCTCCGCCCACCCCTAACTTTAATATACCAGTATTTATTATTATTAATGTCAGGATTTAAGGATATGTTTTGGGTGTTAAAGCGCGTGCACGTGTGAAAATAAAAAGCGGCCCTTTTTGGACAAAATGGCGTCTGATCGGTAAACGCCCCCTAATATCCCGTCTTACTCTTCAAATTCCTATTTGGGACACTTATCTCTACAAAATGGCGTTTACTCCATTCATATACCTTATGAGGGGAACCTTGGCCTTTTTGGGCCCCTTTTGAGGGCGTCTGGCGAGGACAATAACCCAAAATTTCTTTAAAACGTATGTTTTTCTACGTCTCGAGACATTTCCGGATATGTTTTGAGTGTTTAAGCGCATGCATGTGCGAAAATAAAAAATGGCCCTTTTTGGACAAAATGGCGTCTGATCGGTAAACGCCCCCTAATATCCCGTCTTACTCTTCGAATTCCTATTTGGGATACTTATCTCTACAAAATGGCGTTTACTCCATCCATGTACCTTATGAGGGGAACCTTGGGCCTTTTTTCGGCTTTTTTGGCCCCCTGTGGGGCCTAAAAGCCCCCACGTTGAGGAGTAAGACGCGCGTTTTGTTAGTAGAGTATTTTTTCCGCTCCTATTTCAAAAGTCAAAACATATGTACCTTATGAGGGGAGCTTTTATGTTGCTGGCTCTCCGTCTATCAGTGATTGGACAGTGCGAACACATGCGGACAAATGCCAGAATCAACAAGGCCGATTCAGAACAAATTTGAATTTATTGAGTGTTTCGTTGCTAGGACGGCTCCAAAGTCACAGTTTACTTATTCCAAAGATTGTAATCTTTGCTTATTCTAAGCCAAGAAGTAATGGAATTGGATCCACATTAGAAGTTAAAAAACTTCTGCCTGAAGCGGGATTTGAACCCGGGACCTTCTGCATTGGAAGCAGGGATGCTAACCAGTAACCACTGGAGTGTTATTATTTATTCGTCATTCGAGTGTGTTTCTATTTTACATTTAGATTATAAATATTACACACCCCCTACAATAGGAAACATAGTACAATAAAAATAAGTAAAATGAAACGTATATGCAAATAAAGAAAATATTGTTTTACTTCTTTTGATGGAAGTCTGGGGGAGAAGGTGGTTATTGACATGACGTAAAAGCACAGCGTCCCGGGAGGTTCCCGAAAAGAGATTTCAATCTCCCAACTCACAACAAAGAGTCAGCGCAAAGTTCCTCCCGCCGTCACCCACCCATCTTTGACTACTAGACCCTTCAGTAAAATAAACACAAATTACCATATACTTCGGCAAAGTCGTTTTACCTTATTGAAACGAACCAGCGGAACTACAGGTGCAGCATCATCTATTCCACAGACCCCATATACAATACATTCATGTGGGAGAGTTACATAAACCCCGACAGAACCATTCATTCATTGACTCTACGAAAGTGTAGATAGGTAGAAGAATTCACGGTCGACCAAGGCCTCCACACATAGTAGAAACAAAAACATGACAAACATACTTCTTGGAGTCAGGTTTCTATTTCCTAATTATAAAACAGTTTGGAGAGTGCCACTGTTTTATTTGTTTCACTAGAATTGTCTTCAAAGGTATTGTTTTGGTATACCTGCTACTGTTTACAGTGGCGTATCCAGGAATTGACAATGGGGGGGTCGAACATCCCAAGCAGGCAGGGGTCTGGGGCGAAAGCCCCAGCCGCCGGAGGCCAATTCGCCGAAGGCGAAATTTTTTTTCTTCATTTATGACGTTTTAAACGCCTGGAAACACGTTTCAGAATAAGAAAATGTCATAGAATAGGTTTAAGAGAATGTAAGAATGACTACAAAGAAAATTAAAAAACCAGTCACAGAACAACAAAATTACTGCAAAAATAAATATC
Organism: Isoperla grammatica; assembly: GCA_945910005.1. Classification (NCBI taxonomy): domain Eukaryota; kingdom Metazoa; phylum Arthropoda; class Insecta; order Plecoptera; family Perlodidae; genus Isoperla; species Isoperla grammatica. The sequence goes on along the minus strand of OX246737.1, from coordinate 32,690,160 downwards.
TTTCCTATATTTTTTTTTAATTGTTGGCAAGTCTCCTCGTAACTGGTAGTGTTGTATTTTGTGGTAATATCTATAAATTTTACACGTTTCTGACGAATGTTTTGCACTGCACTGATTTGCGTTAATTTCTGTTTGTAGCCAGCTTATAAATATGCAAAAAGCTATTGGTTAATGTTTTGACAAATTTTTTGTATCATTAAGTTCTGTTAATTCATGTGTTCTTTCATTAGAACTAAAAATACAATAGATACACCTTTTATAAAGACAAACTTGCATTGAAATACAATTTACAAAACCCGGGGTGTATTTGGCCTAGGGTATAAGAAGATTCAATATATTTAGGATTCAATGTAGTTTCTTATACACAGTGGCAATCGTCAGAGGAGAGAGAAGAGTACCCCCTGACCTAGGGGTCAGGGGGTACTCTTACAGTACCCTAAATGCACCCATTAGCATTTTTAAATATATTCCTCCAACTTGTCCAATTCCTCAAACTTCCTTCCCGATTGTCCCCGGAAGTCAATAGGTCCTAAAGGCAGCTCTTCCTGACGACCAAGAGCCCAAAGTCGTATGATTTAACGGTTGAGTATGTTATTAAACAATAATCAAAATAGTAGTTTCCTCTTCCCTCCTCCTTTCCTTCCTTCTCTCCGCATGTAATTTTTTTTTTTTTTGGGCATGGGGGGGGTTTGAACCCCATAACCCCCCCCTTGGATACGCCACTGACTGTTTATGACTGCTGCAAGTTGCATTGAGTGATGTGATGGCGTGTTGCGAGCAAAGAGCAATACAGTGCAGAAATCTTATCAGCAACTCATGAGATGGTTGCCAATGATTTCTGGAGGCACTGCTATTGTACAGATTAAGAACAATCCCGACTTATTCGAAACATCTAACGTTAACGTACATCATTGTGAGATTGATGACGGTATTCGGTAACTTAAATGTTCAATAGATTCGTCGCTCGTCGCTTTAATGAACTTTGAAATAACCTTTCAATATCGTGATCTCGTGGAAAAAAATCAAATGACTCTAAAGACGAATGCATATGAACAAAATCATGACATGGAACTACTAAGTAGTAAGTATCAGAATCAGTATGTGAAGAAGAATACCTGAAGGTGGCCTAACCAAATATACGTCAATTTATACTTGTCAAACAAATACATAAACTGTCACAGCTCGAGAAACATGCATGGCCTACATTAAATATAAACTTTGGACTCTGGGCGAACACAACTTATCACACCACTCGTCCATTATCACAAACATATTCTTTTTAAACACATGCAGTGTGTGAAAAGTATGTGCAAAGATTGTATGTTGTCATGGGCAAACCAATATCGTTTGACTATAAAAACAAGAAGTAAAATGCATATTTTGTAATGCAATATAAGTACAACGTGCCGAGTGGTGTGGGGACCGCGGGGTCATATTGCCCCCGCTCGTAACAGTCAGTCAGTGGTGCTTTGATTTGTATCTACAAAATAACAATACTCATCGGATCGCGTTGAAATTAACATATTCGTGAAGGGACGGATTGACTATAGCATTTAAATTATTACTTGTTATATTCATTTAATTTTTACTTGCATATTTTCTATGAAATGACACATAGCGCGTATAGCCAGTTAAATTTTAAAATTCCTGAAATCGGGGGGGGCAAGTGTCCCCCCCCCCCCCCCCCCCCCCCTCCTTCCTCTCGGGGCACCCACGTATGTGGCGTGTTGGAGTTGAAACCACAACAAAACGTACGCGGTTGATCTACTATAGGGGAAGGTATAGCCTTAGAGCATGTATAGTTGATCTATGCTCTAAGGGTATAGCCTACAATAACCCTTATCCCAAATGAGTTTTCTCTGGAGCACTTCTTGACATACATTTCTACCTCTTTTTCATTTACGCTCTACAACAATCATTCTTATTTTCACAACCATTTAAATGTTCTTGGTAATTATCATTCCAAACTTTTTAGTCGAAGTTCTCATTATCTCTCGGCTTCCAACCTTCTACACTTCAGACTATTCAGTAATTTTGTCAATTTGCTTTACCGCATTGAAATTGGCGTAAAATGGTGCATCTGGAAAATTTCGAAATATCTCCCTATAAATATTAAATATATGGTAATAATGGTGTACGGTACACGGTTGAGACAGAACTATGTATTTTTTGGGTCTAATATCAGTCTGATTTTCATTCCGCATTCTATTCAGCACATTTATGTCATGTTGCAAACCCAACTGCATTCACCATCGACTTACGAAGACACTCCTATCACCGCTATAGGCACAACTACTAAGCTGGGATTCTTGCGACACATGCCACATGGTCACAGCTATCGTAACCCCTAAAGGTCAATTAATTACTATTGATACTTTTAATCATAAACGTTCAAGTAAAACAAGAGCTGATTGCTGTGCCAGTCGGTGACAAGACTAATTAATACTGAAACTGCACGCGTTGTATTGAATTGCAGCTTATTTACTTTTCCTTAGGCCTATATAGCCACTTCATTGATCTTACAAGCAGTTACATAATGAAAAGCAATTACAAGAACAACCGATTGATATCAGAACTCTTGCAAGTTAAGACTTAAACCATTTCGAGCTAAAGTTTGGGTAATTAAACAAACCTTGATTTTCGATTTGATGAGTGTTATTACTATAATATGGTTAGATTATCATTATGTAACTTCATCCAATGATAATTGTTGCAAGGATATAAGGAAACAGAGTCCATAAAGCAGTATGACGTAATAGGAAGAGAACCACAATATCTGATGAAGTTTGAAATTCCCTGTTTCGTAGACTCTGCCAACACTACACGCGTTTTTATTCAAATTCAAATTCAAAGTAGGCCTATTGGTTTTTTTTTGCCAAGATACCTCATAATCTAATTCTTATCTATGTGTAGCTCATATTGAGACGATGATACGCCAAGCTCACAAAAGATATCTTGTCTCGGGCTGGAGCAATGTCCTGTAGGCACGGCCCTAGAAATAGTAGGGTGCAAAAAGCTAGCAAAAAAAAAAGCTAGCAACGTATTTAATTTTACTTACAGTTCAACTGAAACCTTTCTTTAAAAAAGTGTAATAAATAATTGTCTCAACTTGTATGTGTTCTAGTACTCGCTCGAGACTAGCGAGTGAACAGTTTTAACTTTTAAGTGATAGTAGAGCAGCAAAGTGTATCTCGTAGGCTATTCGTGGAAGAGTATAGCGGTAAACGGGATTATGCACAGGCATGTATAACAATGATTTTGGACCAGGGTTACATCGGCGGAATTGCTGCAGACGGCGTCAGTGGCGCCGCGACGCCACCTGACACCGCCACACGACGGCACCGAACGTTTTGGCTTATAACTTTTAAACCGTTTGTCCTACAGAAAAAACGAAAATGATTTTTCATTCAGTTTTTAAATACAAATCGATTGGTACCAAAAACGTTATGATTAGAGGAGCGTAGCGAAGCAGAGTGAATCTCACATATCAACTCGATTGGCGCTTTGTCTTTGATTGTGCACAAAAGTAGGTTCGTCACACACAGGTCACACGGCTTGACGGATTTGGCTGAAATTTTAGATAAACTCTTGTAACTACAAGTATAGATGCTGTTAACATAAACAAGAAAATCCGTCAAGATTCCAACCTACAAATAATTAATTAGTGAAAAATATCGAGTTTTAATTTTTTGTTCTTCGCGCACAGGTTAAACTTCTTAACGGATTTGGCTGAAATTTTAAGTCAACACTCGGGACTATTAAAGTAGATGCTGTTAACATAACCAAGAAAATCCGTCAAGATGCCAACCTACAAAAAATTTATTAGTGAAAACTGAAAAATATCGAGTTTTAATTTGTTTCATTAAAATTTATGGACGGATTTAAATATTTTTTTATATTTATGTCCAAAATAAGAATATTGAGACGTGATACAAATTTGAAAGTAGTAACTTGAACCGCCATTTTGTAAAAAAATATTTTGTTTCTTTGTATGCAAACGTTTGTTCGTCGAGCACAAGTCAAACGGCTTGACGTATTTGGTAGAAATTTTCAGTGAACACTCACGCTCACTACACAAGACGCTGTTAGCATATCCAGCAAAATCCGTCAAGATGGCAACCTACAAAAAAAATAACTACTAAAACAAATAAAATATTTTATTTATTTTTTAAATTAAAACTTGCCGTCGGATTTTAATAATTTTTTAAAATGAATTGCAGAATAATAGTGCCAACATATGACAGGAGTTTTAAAATTGTTTTGTTAACGGACATCTTGTAACCAAATATTTGTTTATTTACGGCAATATATTTTGCTATTGTCAACTTTTTTGCGAATATCTGTACTCCCGTTTGGGTCCTGGGTAGAATTTGGCCCAGGTAATATATCTGTCGATTATTAGAGGCGAGAAAATAAGGGCCCTCCTTTCTCTGTCCTCCAAGGAGCATTAAAAGCACGCATTCCTGTCCACCACGATAAGTTAACAGTTGCTGACAAGAGCATATGCTTCGGTAGGGCCACCGTAGCCGGACAGTTCGAAGCCAAACGAAACGATTTTATAAGAGGTCAATGCCTTGTTTGATAAATAAAAAAAATCGATTAACGCAGAGAGTTTTCCTAGTCACTAAATATTTAGACTGGTTATATTATTACAACCTTACAAAAACGATTTTTTAAGTAATTGCTATCAGCAGTCACTCTCTTGGAGAGGTGTCTCCCTAGCCAGTAAAAATATATTCGTTATGTCCTTGTTACTTGAATCCTACACGACGTGGTGACCGGTTCGCCCAACAGTTTAAACTGCGCATACATTAAAAAATTAATAGAAGTTTATTTTTCAATCACATCCTTATACCGTTGTCTACGCATTTTCATTACTCCGGTATACGGTACGGTATAAGGATGTGATTGAACAATAAACTACTATTAATTTTTTAAGGTATGCTTAGTTTAAACTGTTGGGCGAACCGGTCACCACGTCGTGTAGGATTCAAGTAACAAGGACATAACGAATATATTTTTACTGGCTAGGGGGACACCTCTCCAAGAGAGTGACTGCTGATAGCACTCATTACTTAAAAAAATCGTTTTTGTAAGGTTGTAATGATATATCCAGTCAAAATATTTAGTGACTAGGAAAACGCTCTGCGTTAACCGATTTTTTTTTATTTATCAAACAAGGCATTTACCTCTTATAAAATCGTTTCGTTTGGCTTCGACCTGTCCGGCTACGGTGGCCCTACCGAAGCATATGCTCTTGTCAGCAACTGTTAACTTATCGTGGTGGACAGGAATGCGTGCTTTTAATGCTCCTTGGAGGACAGAGAAAGGAGGGCCCTTATTTTCTCGCCTCTAATAATCGACAGATATATTACCTGGGCCAAATTCTACGCAGGACCCAAACGGGAGTACAGATATTAGCAAAAAAGTTGACAATAGCAAAATATGTTGCCGTAAATAAACAAATATTTGGTTACAAGATGTCCGTTAACAAAACAATTGAAAAACTCCTGTCATATGTTGGCACTATTATTCTGCAATTCATTTAACAAAATTATTAAAATCCGACGGCAAGTTTTAATTTAAAAATATAAATAAAATATTTTATTTGTTTTAGTAGTTATTTTTTTGTAGGTTGCCATCTTGACTAATTTTACTGGATATGCTAACAGCATCTTGTGTAGTGAGCGTGAGTGTTCACTGAAAATTTCAACCAAATACGTCAAGCCGTTTGACTTGTGCTCGACGAAGAAACTTTTGCATCCAAAAAAACAAAATATTTTTTTACAAAATGGCGGTTCAAGTAACTACTTTCAAATTTTTATCACGTGTCAATATTCTTATTTTGGACATAAATATAAAAAAATATTTAAATCCGTTCATAAATTTTAATAAAACAAATTAAAACTCGATATTTTTCACTAATAAATTGTTTGTAGGTTGGCATCTTAACGGATTTTCTTGGTTATGTTAACAGCATCTACTTTAATAGTCCAGAGTGTTGACTTAAAATTTCAGCCAAATCCGTTAAGAAGTTTAACCTGTGCGCGAAGAACAAAAAAATTAAAACTCGATATTTTTCACTAATTAATTTTTTGTAGGTTGGAATCTTGACGGATTTTCTTGTTTATGTTAGCAGCATCTATACTTGTAGTCACAAGAGTTTATCTAAAATTTCAGCCAAATCCGTCAAGCCGTGTGACCTGTGCGTGACGAACCTACTTTTGTGCACAATCAAAGACAAAGCGCCAATCGAGTTGAAATGTTAGATTCACTTTGCTTCGCTACGCTCATCTAATCATAACGTTTTTGGTACCAATCGATTTGTATTTAAAAACTGAATGAAAAATCATTTTCGTTTTTTCTGTAGGACAAACGGCGTAAAAGTTATAAGCCAAAACGTTCGGCGGCGTCGTGTGGCGGCGTCAGGTGGCGTCGCGGCGCCACTGACGCCGTCTGCAGCAATTCAGCCGATGTAACCCTGGTCCAAAATCATTGTTATACATGCCTTTGCATAATCCCGTTTACCGCTATACTCTTCCACGAATAGCCTACGAGAGCCAAAAAAGTACATCTTGCGCTCCTACTATGATGTAATTGCGTGTTTTTTTTCTTTTGTTTGTACTTTTTACATCATCAACTGCAATGACGGCTGAAGGTTATTTTTCTAAAACTTTTGGTAATGAAATTTCTCAACAAAGACTTAACAACAGTTTCTGTCAGTTGAGCAATCTAGAGCTCGGAACCGTGATGTTTGATTTGTGATCTAAAAATGTTCTTCCAACACGTTTCTACAAATTGATGTGTATATTTGGTATAGTTGATGAACTCGACTTGATTAAAATAGAAAATAGAATAAATATATATACATATCTATGGCAAATATTCATATTTTAAAACAATATATACTAATTGTTTTAGTCCTTAATTAAAAATCACTACAATCATCGGAAGTTGTATCAGAATAACGGTGGCGGCCCCGGCAAATCTATTTATACCGTGCACTACTGGACACACGGGATGGGGTGAATCAAAAGGAAGCGTGGAACCTTGTCTCGCAGTATGAGATATAAGAATCCCACGCAGAGATGCGTTTGTCGAGTTTTCAAGGACTGCAAATAAAATTACGTCACGTGATAAAAATATGCGCCGCAATTCGCACATGCAGTTTGATTGTAAGCTGCACCGACTAAAGTTGAAAGTATAACTACGCACACGTACGTCATCGTATATCACTAGTTAAACTAAGAAGTGGATGCTCTTCGTCAACTTGAAACGAAAACAAAAAAATTATTCAGATACTGCTTACAGGAGGATGTAAAAAACATTCTGTATGTATGTATATATATGCTATGCTGTGGGTAAATTTACACTGTGTATATGTCCCATACGTACTTGCCAACCAGGTATAGTTGAGATTGGGGTTATCTCGGTTAGCCACGAATCAGATAGTCTATAGGCCATAATATCACATTAGGTTCCGAACTGACAATTGCAATCGTAGATTCGAGCTTACGATTGGCGGCGCATGCGCAGTAGCTCAGTTCGGCCAGTCTACGGTTGCAATCTTTTTATAGACGGAGCTCTAAAATAAGATTGGGAATCGTAGATCCGAGTCACGTGAACCAATCAGGAAGGAGAACGGTTAAATACGAATTGAGCACTAACACAACATAACCTCAAGCAACAACTATTTTAATGGAAACAAAGAGCCAATAACTTTAATTATATATTTGTTTGTGATTAAGGCTTGTCTTTTTAGTTATTATTATTGAATTTATTTCCTAGTTGAACGATTTTAGGATTGTCAGCTGGTCAAGTGTGATTGGATAATTGTAGATTGCGATTGCAATTGGCGACTCCAGTCTACGATTCCAATTGTAGTGTGATATGGGCTTATGACGAATGCATAGGTAAATCCGCTTCGGAACAACTTTATTACCTGCTATACCGTCAATGAAGGAAGGGACTGACATCAAATTGTGACATAACATTGCGGTAGCAGTTACAGTTTCAAGGTCAACGGATAGACCTACAAGTTTTACATAAATCTAAATACCCTCATATAATCACAATAAACTACCCGACTTAATCAAATTGAAAACAAATTCCAAACATTGAAAATTGCTAATGTATACTATAATATATAAATACTTTTTTAATTGTGTAATTGCTTGATGTGCGATTGATTGTTTTAGAGATAATCAATTGTCCAGCTGTTGATGTGTGTTGTGTGTATCTGATAGCTTACAAATAAATGGCATTACAGCTCGTATAGAATACGTTTTTTTTTTTGTAATTTTACACTTAAAGCAGCAATTCTCAACTAACTCTTTATAATAGTTGATCACTAATAGTAATTTGTATGCAGAATACCATTTAAAAACTGTAATGTTGCATACATTTGATATAAGCTAGCCAGTGAACTATAGTTTTTTCTTCTCGAGATATGCGACCTTTTTAATTAACAATATTAACTTACTAGGCCATACAAAATGGTGTAGGACTAAAAATTCCTAGCTTGTATTTCATAGAGACAGATGCCTAAATGCAACAATTTACGTTCTACACGTCAGCACACTCGACTCTATGATAAACTCATAACATAACAACTCTCTACATACATCTTGAAGTCAGTGTTGAAAGCGAAGTCAAGTTCTATTTGACGACCTGTGCCTGCCATACCACAGTGTACAAAAGGAAACGAACTGACTTCTAACTCATTAATTACATCATGATTACACCAAAAGTGCTTGCTTACGTACACACATACATGATCAATCTTGAGTCACTGTTGTTCCTAGATCCGTTTTCACAATCTTCGAACACGCGCACTCACACAAACCAAACTGGTTTCAACGATTGCAGAAAACACTGCCAACTCATTATGAACACCTGAGTCGTGAAATGTGTTCGCACTACACCACCTTGTTGTTATAGATACTTGAAAATAGCTAACAAAATGTTGCAATTGTGGTGGATAGCGTTGTCGATCGACGGCCAAAGCTGCACGTGCGTAAAAAGTTTTAGTTCAACGCCAGATGTAGAGCTTGTACCACAGATAACAAATTAACACTTTATGTGCTTGTACTTTGTCACCTTACGTTATCTTCAGTTTTAGTAATAAAACCTTCCCCAAATTCTGTCCGGCAAAGAGAGCAATAAACAAGACTGTGTTGATATTGTATTAGGAAGCCATGATACATTGTTTTAGGAAGGCGAGCGATATTATATTAGGAATGCACGAGAATTATATTAGGAAGGCACGAAAATTATATTAGGAAGGCATGATACTTTGACGTGTAAAATCTCTGCATCCTCTCCTGAGCCAGTGAAAATAGTGCGGATTTGTGTATATGATCAAATCAAAACCTGTGTGCGAGAACAGAGAACCAACGATCGTACCTATACATTTGTATACAATTAGGGAATATACTGTATGTATTACATATATTGTATTATGTATATGTACTCTAGTATTTATGTGTGAGAATAAAATGGAAATTGAATTCATACACACGCACAATAGCTCTCATCTTACAGTAGAAGCTGAGCTGACTTGCACAATGCGCAGAACATTTTTTGTCTTGTGAGACACGAAACGTTTTCTATGAAGCATTTTATGCATATTATTCAAAGTAATGAAAATATGAAGTATACAACTTTAATTATCACACTAGTTTAGTATAAGCGAACAGAATAAATACATCATAACAAGCCATGTGAAGGTTTTTGTTAAACCTGTAAGCTATGTATACGATGCTACACATATTCCCCATAGTATGTCTCGACTCTCGACCAATATCGTTTTGATACGATGAATGCTAATCTCAACATTATGAGAACATTCATTATAATAAATAAAGTAAATATTTGGTTAATGAAATACATTGCAATGCACTCTTTTAATGTATGCTAAACTAGTCGTGAAAACAATCTTATTTTAATGATATTTCACAAAGCAAAGCTATCGTTTACTATTGGAAAAGTAAGGTACATTTAGACGGTAGAATAGAGAGAAACCCTTGTACCTTGTACTTTATATTATTAAACACAGTGCGAGGTTATATGGTTGTACGAAAGCTTCTTTATTTGATGTTTGATGTTTCGAAAAGTTGCTCGTAAATTGAATATAAGACTAAAGAATTGATGAATTAACCTCGGAATTAATATCACATTATCACAACGCAAACATATTTTTAATGAACTACACCCATTTGGGTAACGAAATAGTGTGAAATCGACCCATTGACGTCATACGTGACAATATAATAGATAAGGTATCGTTATCACCAACTCCAAGGCAGTCGAAAGTAGCATATTCTAATTTGGAACAACGGATATCGTGTTAATCTCACTGGAGTGGTTATTGACTGATTGTAAAAGTAGTCAACAGGTGGGACGAGTTTGTGAGATACGCACAGATGCGTCGAGTCGTTCATGAAACAGTACTTCGGAGGGTTGCGAGAACTCTTTACAACTGAATCTATAGGACTTACACAGTTAAAAATAACAGTTAACGAGAGTGTTTTTTTATAATTAATGAATCTTCCTTATTCTCTTGCGCCAAAAAATCTACATGGTTTCACAGACAATGTACACTGTACAGTTTAGAACATTCCCTTTTCTCCCATACCCCATTTTCGGTCGCTCCAAAAATATCAAAATTGCGTCTGAACTTGTGCGTTCTGACCTGAACCACAACTGAAGCCCTAGGATATCTAAATGTGTCTACTTTATAAATTACTTCCAGAAACCGCAACAAAAAACGGTTCTATTGCAAAGAAATATTTTTACCATACGCTCAATAATTATGTTCTCATTTGCTTCAATGTATTTATTTTATTATTGTTAGGCAGTAGGAATTTTACAGATGTATTGGCCATCAACTAATTACTCTAAACTTATAGTAGGATTATTATTAATATTTATAATTTACCTATACTTGTAGAGAGATGTCATATCTATACGCATGGTACTAAGTACATTTGTGACCAACCTATTCAATACAAATGTACCCATTTTTGAACAGATCCGTATTATTTCGCCGAACATTTACGACGAAAGTAATTTCTTTTTGCATAATTCAAACATGAGTACATTATTTTTGAGCAGGCTTGTCACAAATGTACTTAATGCACATTAGATATGACATCCCCCTGTAAGTAGGCAAATTTTCATAATAATCCTACTATACGCAAGATAAATTAGTTGACTACAAACACCAAAACTCCGAACCCTCTAACTAAACGACGTACTCGACAGCTAGGTCATATGACGTCGGCCGAATACGATCAATCACATACGAGGAATCCAGTTAGAGGGTCGAGGTACTGAGGGGTAGAGGGGTGACAGGTTGGTGGGCGGTCAGGTCGCTAAGAGGGCTGACATGAATGAGAATGAGAAGAGAGACATAGGCTACTACGTCGGTGGGAAAGGGAGCAACATCAGGATGAATGAGCAACAGGATGATTATATCATTCTTGGCGGGCACCGGTAACCTCGAGTAGAGACCGATCTCGACCGGTCACGCGTGCTTGGAGGTATAATTGCGCCTGAAATGGTGGAACTGGGGGCTCGTTTCCAAACTGTTCGACCTCCTGAAAGTCAACCCCTATAAAATGTGAAAAAAAGAAAAATTGAACTTAAACAATGAAATATTGCGACGATATTATCTAGCACTCTGCACTACAGTTCAAATACAATGAGCCTCGTATTGAAATAGAGAATGTAAGCGGCTGCTTTTAGAATCGCGATAACCGATGGATGCCCTGACAACTAAAACACTGAAAGCAGCCTTTCATGCGTACTAGTTTAGCTTCATGCAGTGGCGAGGCGAGGTGTGACATTCCCTCCTAATACGTGTTCAATAGGATTACTAAATTATGCAAATTATGCGTCGTGATGTTTGCGCATAGAGATGTTGACTTGGATTCAATAATAAAACGTTTATGAGTAACGTTGTGAACAAGCTACGCTCATTTGTATAATTATTACAAACTTTTTAGGCAACTCCATCTTATAAACTCCTCTGAAAATCGAACTTTCTTTTCTAAAAATCAGAATATAATTGATACCAAACAAACAGTTTTGTAAGAAGTTACTTTAAATAAAAATAATCAGCGATCCGGTGCGTTTGGTTGTAGCAATAATATGTTCAACTATTATAACGCTCATTTAACCTAAATCGCTTATCCCTAGAAAAGATAAACCGTTTACTTGCATAATGCAGCATTTAAAATAATATCTATAACGCATTCTATTTGGTGTGTCATAAATCAACTTCCTCAAGTATTTGTTTTTGTGAAACGGTTTTAATTCCTTAAAATTATAGTTAGGCGCGATTATTTATTTTACAGTTTTCGATGGTAAAAATAACAGGATTTTTAATGAATATGCTACCGATTTGAGCGCTGATTGGATGTTCCGAAGACATTTTTGGAAAGGTAATAAATACCAACGAGTCCAATTTGTACTTCCTGGCTCCTATTTAGAAAGATTGAAATGCTATAAATTTCGTTTTTGGAGACTTATTATATATATGGTACAATTATATGATCCCTTTTGGCTTTAAATTACGATATTTGGATAGTTGGAAGTAACACCCGACGGCTGGTGGCGGGAAACGATCCGGGACGTGATGGATTATAGCTGAACAAGGCATATGAGAGACGGTCGCCACACGCTCGTTATTTCACTGGAACAACTCAAGACAACGTGAACCAATTCCCGGTAGTTATTGAATTGTTCTACTACTGAGTGGCGTGAACTAGCCTTAGAGGTAGTCTTACAATCTCCTAATAAGACAATTATTTTGGAGGATTTCAAGGGTTTTGATTGGTAGTTGCCATGGATACAACAAGCGATTCGAAGAATAAATAGTTATTGTGACATTTTAAGACCATGGACCTTACTTTACTTGGAATGCTCAACTTGTCGTTGTCACTATAATTCTAATACCAACAGACACAGTCCACTGCAAATACCAGTTCAAACAGATCCGGTGTACGAGTTGCCACTAGTGTTACGTTGGTAGTTTGACACATGACCTCACTCAGCTAGGACGAAAGCTGAACCATCCCACACAAAATGAAGTAAAGCAAATTCAATTACGTTATTATTGAAGAATCACGGACGAAAAATCAGTTTCCATATACTTTTGTGTTGAGATTTGAAACACGGAATTCCCTATATTATTGTCCCCATGTGGCCCACGCCGCGTATTAGGAAAAGACCTCGTATACGTGTTCGCCGAACTGACAAGTGGCCGTGCTGTGGTGCCCTGTAGGGAATGGAATGGCCAAAACAATTAATACTGTACTGTATGCGTAAAACGTTTCTGGGCTACTTGACGTTTTCGGAACTGGTGACTTGGCGAGCGAATAAAACAACAAATACGAGTATTTATTAATTTAGTTGTTTGGTTTTGGCCGACGTACTTAACCTTGTGTTGTGGTAATGCGTAGTGTCAGCCTCTTGGTCGCCTCTTACGACTGGCAGCGTTACCCTGTTCCTATTCTATCCCGGGGCTGAACGGGGGTAGTAGAGATTAATTAAAGGAGATTATAAATTGTCTCATTGAGTCATTACTCATTATACGTGGAAATATTGAGATTAATTAAAAGAGATGATGAATTGCCTCATTACGTGGAAATATTGTACCCAGAATTGATATTTTTGTATAAAGATGGACTTTGATGAGCAGACACAGGCTTTTCGTTTGCTTACGTGAGATATGCATCGTTTTCTGATGTGACGAGATGTATACGATATATTTTGTAACGCCCCTTCAGGATTTAAATATAGTGTATAAGCCACAAAATATTAATATTGTAAAGATTATTAGTGATGCAACGAGAAGGGGTGTCTTGTTGCATGTTGCTAGTAAGTTACCTAGGAGAATGAAAATCCAATAAATAATAATGTGCGGGATTCGAACCTGCGTCCTTTGTGGCTCCAGGCAATGGCTCAGACCGAGTCGGTATAAGATACCGAGGTTGCCACAACGGAAAGCGGTATCAGTTAGCTGCAATGGCTATCAATCATATAGAAATAGAAAATATAAATACGTGACGTACACGTGAACTGCCCTTTGAGTTGTAAAGAAATTAAATACTTGTAAACTATATAGTGACTGTGTTGAATACCCATAGCGCCGTGTTACGCAACTCACAACTCACATATACATAAGCGAAGCAAAGAGCAACGAGGTATGTTTGTTTATGATCGCTTGAGAATCTGCACGGTCACACAAGACAGCCAGTGCGTTTCACAAATCTTATTTTGTTCTAAGTTACTAAACCATATCCACTACTACAGTACGGCTAAAATCGTCATTAAATACAACTACAAAACCCAACAAAGTACGTAGCATGGTTTGATTACTTTTATATATTCGTGTTTCGACATAATTGCACCTCATACTTTTCCACATACATTTATTGTGACTCAACCGGTGTGTCGGGCATCATCGAGTCGTTTGCGGTTGGTTCTCGTCAGCATGGGCCTGTTACGGTTCGTTGTGAGCTGTCTGTTGAGTTCCTCATGCGTTATCGTCGCGATTACCGTCATCGCATGAACATTATACATACACCCCGAACTGTTATCATGTAGCAGGTGACACTCTGTTTCAGAAAATCGTGGGTTCGAGTTCAACCAGCTACTGGTGAATGCTAATACCGGTAGGCCTATATAGTTTAAAATTTAGATGTTACAGCTCATCAAATGATGATTACTTACTTCAATAGTTTTCACGTTTTTGCTAAAAAGTAAAAATTAAAAAAAAAAAAGGCTTGCAGACAAAACATATTACGACATTGCAAACGGGTTGTTTAAGATCGTGAATCGGTAGGCTGTACAATTGAATGTCATTGTTTGCTTAGGAAATAAGCGCGAAGCTAAATAATGTATTAGCATCCTATAAAATGTTTGGTCAAGAGAAAGTTTCCTGCACTTTACAAGCAGAACTCGGGATGTAGAAGTATCGCCAGCAAGGCAGTAGGCCTACAACCTCTATCTATAGCCATTACGTCAATACAGTTTCCTGACACACAGTCTGTAAAACTATAGCTTACGTTCCATCTAACCGTTGGCATAAATCGCCAATACCGATTGCGGCTAAAGACCAAAGAAAGTGTATCAACCTTGATTGGCGTGACCAAGGGTTGTATCGGTCACTGATACAGTCTCCAACCAACTATAGTACCCACGCACCCCCGTTCCACAGCCTACATTTCACCAAAGATAACTCCATTCAACCTCATAAAGAAACGAAAGTGCTTACTGCTATGTATGTCGTTATGTACACCAGGCGCCAACGGTAAATCAAGGGTAAGAACGTATGGCGGAAACATTTCTCACAACCTGGTAATCCGATATGGCCGCTGATTGTTGTAATGTTACTCGGATCGGATTGAAAATCGAAAATAACAAGGCAAATGCACAATAAATGTTCTCGACGAGACATGTCTGTCCTACAGCAGCTGCTGGACATAAACCAGGTACTAGAATCTAAAGAACGAAGATAAAATGCAAATATACTAAGAAGATGTGAATACAAATCGAGCTCATGTTTATTCGAAAATAACTGCACGTGTCACTCACTCACAGTATCACAATATAATTATCGTTCACTCGTCACACTTGTTCGGGAGTTCGGGGTAAAATCCGAGCTCACTGTTCACATTAGAATAATTGATCACGATAAGTCATATCAAGAACAAATACTTAATCGAGGTTTACGAACGCGATTACCTGGACAATAGGCAACACGCGTACGATTTTTTTTTGTTAAACCAAGCACTTAGTTAAATAGTATCAGATACAAAAAGTATATTAATGCAAGTCCTATGTAAAAAAAAAAATGAAATAGATTAAATGTGGTCGCATTTATTGAAGTTTCAACTCGGGTATCTGAAACGCGTACAGGTGGCCGTGACGTCATGATTCAGTAGACGTGGCGTAACAGACCAATCGCTGAGGCGGTGAGCGTACAGACACAAACCATGACGTCAAATCCCAGCAACATGGCGGCGGCTCGTTTTTCGCGCCCTTTTATTTATCGTTACTAAACCAATTATTTTAAGGCATAGACTGATCCGTTTTTAAAATTTAAAGACACAATTATTAAATGAGAGACAATGTATTTAAAAATCGATCCAAATTTTCATACGCGTGCTCCCTATTAATTGTTGTATTGTATAAACAGAGTATTGACCTGTAGTCCAACAAATTCTCGTAGCTCGATGACACATTTGAATCACTGATAGTAATAAAGTACCTGACGTATTTGATAATTAATATTGCTACTAAAAACCCAAACACAACTAAAAATAAGAATTATAATTGTAGTAAAGAATACTGTTGTTGTTCACAATAAACGGATTGTAACGAATCTTATTTTAGGTTTTATTACAACTGTGAATCGGGCGTTAGAACCCAAGGCCCCAAGCCTCTTGTTTTTCATACATCATTGACCGAAAGAGTGGAAACGCTTTGTCGCGGTGTAGCCTACCAAGCGGCGTGGGCGTGGTTCATGGAAGCCACAACACAACAGTGATACGAAACGCCATGGAGCTAGGAAGCTCGAATAGGCTATTTGTTATCAAATGTGCTGAAAAATTTAATAACTAAGATGAGGCGTTACATTTCCGGAGAAATGTGTTATAGTAAATTTAAAAAATCTTAGTCTTATAGTGCTTATGTTTTTACTGTTTAATTGATTCATTTATTGATTGACATGTTGTTTTTTGGCAGTTTATATAGAAATGAGCTGTTTTATATAGAAATTACATTATTTTGCTGCTAATGTTGATTGCCATTGAGTGTTGAACGATCAGTATTTATTTCATTATAGATGAATGAGAGGAACCAACCCTACATGTTTATGTTTACGCTATATATGATGTTATACGTACAAATCAGTATAGTCTTTCATGTTCCAATCTAGTATAGCTTCTACATATTTGTTGCCCTAAAGGAAATACACACCGAGTGAGTGCGTGTGTGATGTAATAATCTTCACTGCGTAGTGTGGCGTGACCATGTATAGATAGAAGCCGCACACTCGGTACAGTGCATGTATACAATAAACGCGTGTGTCTTGATTTCCTCGTTTTCACCTGCAGTTCGGTTGCATAGTAATGGCCTAGTTAACAGACATAGGACTGAGTGATAAGACAACAGTGACGTGCAATAACCCACGACGAGTAATGGTGGTTGGAAGCTACAACAAAAACTTGTACTGTCGTGTAATGTAATGTAATGCTAAGAAAATGATTTCCACGTTGTTATTTAACAAAATCTGCTGCAATTTTAAAGAGAAGTCCACCTTCTTTAAAACCCGTACCCCTATAGGCGTGTTGCACACTGAAGATGAATAGATTGATTGATCTTATACATGCAATTAGGCTAAACACGTTTTCAAAACTGGTTTAGTTAGATATTAGTTGTTTTACATCTCTATTAATGTAATGTTATGCTATTAGCTTCTAAGATTCAATTATATATCTGGGAACTAAGGACTAGTAGAAAAAAACAATCAATATATATCATGCAGGGTTCGAATTCGAACCCACGTGCGATGGGTTTCATACGGAATGAACCTCGACCGTAATCGAATGATAGTGTTAAATGTTATAACCTGTATACCTTCTTCAATTATGTACAGAGTATATAAAGGGTTTTAAATCAGTGTTTTATTTATAGTAAATTATTTAAATTATTTAAATATATGTAACCTTGTGGATGCTGACGTCATATATGAGTGAGGCATTGCCCAACCAAATGGCAGTATTTGAAAAAGACACTCACTGATTGGCTCCGACTCACTCATCTATGACGTCAGCATCCACAAGGTTGCTGTGGAACCACAGAAACAATAGATAAAACAGTCGATATTGTATCGAAATATCAACATATTGAATCGCATCAAAATTTCTACATCAACGGCACAACCTCGACACTTAACTTTTTACATAGCATACTCAGTCTTGGGCAAGTTCCCCCAAAAAGTGAACTTTGATCCAAGTTCCCGTTCCCAAAAAAAAAAAAAAATCCTCCTTCCTCTAACGGAAGATCCTTCCACGTTCCATTAAAAATTACTTTCGTCAATCTAGTTCTTCTAATTATCAGTCGCGGACTCGCCCGGTCTCCGTCCGCTTCCACCACTCAGAATCCGACCTGACAACAGGGTGGCGCCATTTTCGAAAAACGGGAAGTTCCAAAATATTAATATTCTCCGTACTGTAGTTTACGATGTCGGTACTGGAATTCGGCAGGATTTCGATGGCGAAAGGAACTTATAAAGGAACGCTAAATTCATTCCAAGTTCCCACGAAGAGTAACTTTTCATACAAGTTCCTGATAAGGAACGCGTTCCTCCCCAAGACTGAGCATACTTACTAACAGAATCTATACAAATTTAAACTTCATAAATAACTGAATATGAACTAACATCGACAATATTATACTTACGATTCCACCGGCGATAGGATGAAACTCATTCCTTTTCATTTCTAATCGATCGATAAAAAGAATGAAAGTTACAAAATTGCAAGTATACACTTTCTCTCAGTTCCAGTCTAGTTGACAACAACATTACTTCTCTTCAAATTGACCATTGCAGTGTCTTGTCTGTTAAAACCACATTGCGGTGTGCGTATAAGCACAGTCCCAACAACAACTCGACCACGACCACGTCATACAAAATCACATGGATGGATCTTCATCTTCCGATCATCCGGCTGAGATGCCCAACGTCCGGACTAAGACGCAACGCGACTTTCTAGTTTCTGGAACTCTACTTGATGACACACGAGCACAAAAAGCCGACGAGTTATCCACGTTGTGCAGAAGTCTGATGATGTGAGTGTGAAGAGCTGGGCACAAAAACTGTGTGGTTCAGCGTTATGCGAGACGGCGGAAGATGAATAATATTTTATGCGCACACTTGCTCTCATCCTATACAGTCCAATCAGCAATTATTACACTCCGACTGCATCCTGTGATGACGGCCTCTATGTACAGTTAGGAACGTGGACGATGACTCTTCCTGAGAAATGTGATGAGCAGACTAAGCCTCAGGCAATAAATCAGACGATTCACGGATACCACGACCATCAGACAGACCATCAGGCTATAAGCAATTTGCTGCCTATATAACTGATGTGTTCGCTTGAAGGAGATTATTGCAACAGGACAGAATGCCATTATTTTATTCACTATAGCCGGATGGCAGATGCATGAACGGAAACAAAGATCCGGTATTTCTAAGTCCAAGTGAATTTAACTGATTTCTATTTTGTATTAAATTATAAGTCGTTGTCATGGTGAAGAGTAAATTTTAACTGGACATTGAATTACCGACAACCACGTAATCCAATATATCTCAGTAAGCAGTAACGAAAATGAGAAAAAGAAAAAGAAACGTGTAAAATAGGAAGTTGGACATTTCCGATGACCCTATCGCCATATGCAAACTTGCCTCGTCACGACTGGCTGACAAAATTTACTCTTACAGTCGGGTCAAACTATTGCTTTTAGGGACAGTATTAATGTTCGCAAAAAAAAATTAAATGTAAAATGTATCCACGTAAATGCTCTCAATATAAAAAGCAATTGACATTCTCAACAATATTCTCAAAAATATTTCCAAAATCCCCCCAAATATTAGCCCTCGTCATGGAATGATAAAAACCCGACTTCATTTCGAAAACCTCTTGTTATGTAATATTGCAACAGCGTTCAATTACACTCCTCCGGTTTTGAGACCACGATACCAAACACGCGTCTGTGAAACAATAGGGAATATGCATGTTAATTTTTTTCGTCGTTACCAAATTAATGACGATGTTATGAAGTCAAAAATATTTCATTTTCCCATTTTCGTAAATATTTTCATTCAAGAAAGTGAGCTGAAAATTTCACAAATAATTATGGCGGGAAAAACAGGTCATGAGTGACGTCAGAACTGACTAACATCAATCAGCCTATCACACAAAGATAAACAAAGATTGTATTTGTGCCGAATATTTCACTCAAATTAGAGTATTTATAGTATTATTTGGTTCCATAATGAATAATAATTGTTTGCAACACTTAATTTACACAATTGGTATGATTATTTGTAATAATGAAACATTATTTCAGTGAATAATAGGTTTGTGAAGAGATCGGACAACAATGAATACGTTGTCTTTCCGATAATTGTCTAGTGTTGCAAGGCGGTGATTGGCAAACACATTCATACACAGTGATGTTTACTCAGTTATGACGTAACCATCCGTTTCACGATAAAAGCCCGGGAAAGAAGAAATGTTATACTTTGTCACGTTATAAAAATCAAACTGTGACGTTTTGAAGTGCGAAAAATAGTTTGCCGGTATTTGTAGATGAGGGCCTGTCAACTTCACATGATCGAACCAATATCGGGAAATGTGGTATATTCCCTATTCAAAGTTTTCTTCAAACGTGATTCTCAGGTCGACAGTGAATTTGACTGTCATACGCGTGCGCAAAATACCAATTGCCCCCAGTCCAGTAGAGAATATCTCCTCCACGGTAGCTCTGTCTGTCGTAAGAGTCAAGACCCTATTGTCGAGTAGATCATTAAACGACGAATATCAATAACGAAATTTCTATTAAAATGCGCGCAATTTGGCTCATAACAACGTGCAAAGGTCGGGTGACGCGCTTGTATGTTGTAAATTTCCACTGAAGCACTTATAAAGAGTGCAGAAATTGCCGACATTGTTGTAGACATAAATCAAAATGTAATTTTATCAAAATATGTCTGTCAGCGTACGGTAGCTCTCGCAAGACAGTGAGCGAATGACAAGCGTCCGTGTCGAACATGAGATGCTCATAGCACAAGGCGAACACTTTAGCCCCAAGAGGTTTGAACTATTTGCAACGAACGTAAGAGGCGAATGTATCAATCGGTGGTACTCAAGGTCCGTCAATACCTTGGCGGAGTTTGGTAAACCTCAGTTCGACAAGCCTCAGCCAGGGGATCTAAATACCTTCGTAGGTATCTATCTAAAGCCGTTGATAGTGACAGTCACAATATGTCCACTAAAGTGTCGGGTGTTCCCTCTCCTTCGCTCCTTCGCCCCCCCTATAGTCTGGAATAGGTTCAAGGTATAAATACGTACCACTAAGCACACTAACATAAATACAAATGTCTCCATATGGCAATGGCCTAATAGGTCTATGTACATACAGTGAGTAGTTCTATGTACCGTATACGCAATCATAAACCATGATGAAACGCTCTCAACTCAATCTACACTTGTGCAGCCGCGATGTTTCACACGTATTTGGTACAAGATGTTCGAATGTCGTCACGAGCCTTGAACGAACTATACGATTAATCAGAAATATTGGTTTCTAAGAACTTCGAGTCAATTTCCGCGAACAGTATATAGACGCTTTAAATGTATACGAAATGCGTCAACTGGTGACAACATTGCACACGAAAGTGAAAAGGGGTTTCCACTTTCCATTTGCCCTCCAAACATTCCCACTCTTCCTTGCAACGCACAAGAACGTTAATTTTACGAGACTGACGTCAATGAAGTATATGAAGAAATGTCTGTGATAACATAAGCAAGAACTGAACACTCAAATGTGTATTGTTGTACAGGAGATTTACCCCATTATATTAGCATGTTGCTTCACTTCGCTCGGCTCAGCAGCTCAGCAGCTCAGCAGCTCAGCAGCTCAGCAGCTCAGCAGAACAAAAAATAAATGCCTAATAAGTAATAATCATACTACATTACTACTGTCCAAGACCAACCAAATGAAAAGAAGAAGTACATTACTACTGCTTTGGAAGGCTTCTATTGATGGGGAATCAACAAGAAAAAACAAATTATCACATTATTGCTAATAAAGGATGAATAAGTACAAACTTATTGGCCAAGAACAATGATAACCAACGGTCCAACAATGTTGTATTAATAATCATTGTTGGACGTGGTGTGTGTGACTACCGGCAGAACTGATGTTGCTATTGAAAGCTGCACACGTGCGTAGTTCCAGTGGCAGGTTTGAGAGCGAAAAGAATCGCAAAAGTAACTTTTACAATCGGACGACAAGACTACTCGGTACAACGTATATTTCGTGCCTACCCACCGTGGAGTACTATGAACTGTCATGCTGTCATATACCGTACATTCAGGATTTTTTAGTTTTCAGAAGTTTACACATGTTGAATTGAAGGACAAATTGGTTAAATAATCGATTTGTATCTGTACCGGATGGAAAATCTGGATTGGCCTCAAAATATTATAGAGAATGTGAAGCCTATATTATAATATAATTACATTTTGGCATATTTTACATTAGATTAGTAATAATGACGCTATAAAACACAGTCAAGCATAAAGTAATGTAATAACAATACATATCTCAATATATATGTACTAACGTTACAAAACGCATATTCACGTAAATCGCACCAAACAATTATAAAGTCCCTGAATGATATACGAGCTTTACAGGGTTCATAGAAAGTAAGGATGCTAATTGAGACGATTAGTAGGTAAAAAAAAAAAAAAAAAAAAAAACGCGACTGACGTCCATAAATCGAACCTGGAAAGCAGGAAAAATGGTTTATCGAACCAA
This sequence comes from Isoperla grammatica, assembly GCA_945910005.1. Lineage (NCBI taxonomy): Eukaryota > Metazoa > Arthropoda > Insecta > Plecoptera > Perlodidae > Isoperla > Isoperla grammatica. Next base: position 32,667,534 of record OX246737.1, on the reverse strand, counting down.
CCACGACCATGTATACTACACCATTCCCTGTACAGCATGTATACCCCTTAATTTTAAAGAGGCTAATAAAACTAGAAATAACCTACATTATGCAGGGTAGGAAATAGGAATAGCTTGCAGTTACGCGTCATATACAGTTAACATTAACTACACTGCCAACTGCCAGGTAATGGTATAACTATATAACCCATTGAGTGTGTCGATTTATATATTTAGCAACACAATTTTAAATCGACAATTTTCTTCTATCTTGATAGTTGATCTTGATACTGAATTGTATTGATCCATAAGTTTAATGAAGCAGCTGTTGAGATCGTTTAGTTTAGACGCATTTTGTGGCACGCAGGAATATGAAAGAATGTATCTGAACTGAAGCACAAGTGGGATGAAAAATAGTAGTCAGACTAAATTGGAGTATTTACAACAAATAATCCAACATGTGTATGCATTAATTGTGATTCTTATAAAGAAACGAAAAAGACTGTCAGAAAAGTGGAAATAATTGAGTTGAGATGCTGTTTCAAACCAATCGCCGGATCGATAGCATGGAAACAATGTATGACATTCTAGTCTTACATAACAGCTGTAGGCAGCAAGTAAGGTAATTGTTATGAAATGAGAGCTAATCAAAATAGTGCCAATTTGTAGCAAGGACTAGCCTACAGATTTAATAAGCAATGGAAACATGCTTGTTGCAGTATTACGTATGTTATGTGCGTCACAGGACCAAGACAAAGGCAAACGACGAACTCTTTAACAAAAGATGTCTTGGAATGCAAAAAAATGAATGAACCACATAATGTATACATCAGCCCAGTAGTATAAATGGCCTAATAAATAATGTATTTATTTATTTACCATCAGAGTCAGACGTTTGTTATTTACAGCTCGTTTCAAGATCACGTTTACTGGTTTAACCATACCCGCGAGATACGAAGAACTTGTACCAACCACAAAAACTCAAGAGACTTATTGTACGGCGCACTCCTTAATTCCGTTTTCCACCTACCAACGCCACCACATGTTGTTCAAGACTAAGGCAAGCATTTCCGAGTTTTTTTCGTATATACTTCACATCCTCCTAACTCGTTGCACAGCCAACGACAAACGCAGTCGCAGACCCCCGTCTATCAAGAAAAACCACACTGGTTCTTCAATGACGTCAATGAAACCGCAAATCCACATCTTGTGGCCGAACGAGCACGGTTTGTTACGACGAGAATTTCGAGATATTTTATCACATTCAACCTCAAGGCTAAAATAACCGCGCCGGCTACATTGGCGTATGGCGTTTCCAGTGGATTATTTTTAAATGTCGTAATACTGCCATAATACATTTAAATACACAAGGTGTTGTCGCTTTAAATGACGAATTGTCATGTGATATATCACCGTATTTTTTTGATAATGCGCTAAAAAAAGCGTATACAGTACACTAAACATGGCACCAAATTTTGTTGTTTATTGTTGTACGTGTTGAACATGGACAGTAGTGTATTCTAATGTATTATTACGTGAATATAATATAATATTATGTATAGCATTAATTCCCTTGAGGCCTGTTCCTGTATAACCTGGAGTCTGAGATACAAACATTGGTATTTTAAAATAACAATTAACACTAACATAAGTATTGATAAATATGTATATATAACTATACTGAGCAGTATGCAGTAAATTGTAAATTAGGGTAGTGAGTAATAATGCTAGCATCTTTGCCTGAAATAGAGCATTAAAGGAAAATACTTGAGTAGGTATGCTTTGCAAGTACCGTGCATTACACGTATCTATTACAAACATTAGCATTGTGTATTGTACACATATTTTAGCACAATTTTTGTCTTATAGGGCTAATCTCGACTAAAGATCTTTGATTGGCTGGCAGTGAGTTAGCAGACTAATATTTAGCCCATATTTTGACTTTGAGATATGCTCTTAGTACAGCACATAAAATCACGACCAGGGTGGCGCACGATCCTCGGATTACACCCTGGGTCGAGCGCGTCCCTGATTATACATAATGTGACATCTGGCTTTGTAGTTAACAGTCCACGAGCGTAACGTTCTTCTCTTCTTTTCACCGTGGGCGCGCCAAGTGGGAAGCACGCGGCTAACTCATTAACCCGAATCAAAAGGGCAATCGAGTTAATCAATCAATCGTGATCCCCGCAATAATTGATTGACTCATTCCGCTTTACAGAGTTCATAACTCAATGTGGACAAATTGAATTGATATATGCGATTGAAAACTGTATTGGTTTCCTTAAAAACCATATTGATAAATAATGACATTTTGTATTTGTTTTATATTTTAAGAACTTTCCCCATGATTTGGATTTGTCAGACTGTTTTTATTTTATATAGTCAGTCCACTCTAAGCTCAAGAACCACTAAATCGCCGCTAAGGTTTTGGAGTTTGACGAACCCTCGCCACGGGATTTAGATTTTAAAGAACCTTGGTCCTTACATGGTCTAAGCTTATACGCGTACCACAAGAAAAATATATTTCTTCATGAACAGGACCAAATATTACAATTTTCAACGACGGGCATGAAATCTTGTAGAATTCTCAATGACGTATTTAAGAGTGCAGAACTACAATCTGGTTTTCGTTTGATCCATTTGCTTTGTATTGCAGAATGAGCATGTTTGGCGAGCAATGCATTGAACTTCTATGACATGGTCATGGTTTATATCATTCGAAAATATCCACGTGACACTATAGCTTTCACCCATTGGTGGACTGTGGTCAATATTGCTGAAACGTAGAGCATATTCCTACTTTGAGCAATTATTGCTATAGCATTGCCAATTTGTTGTGAAAGAGAGTCGTCTAAACGCCCCACGGAAAATGTAGCCTATACGTATTCAACATGCCAGCAATAATTCGCGCCAATGCGTTTCTGGCAAAATGTATTGCTGCTCGTGTAAAGAGTCTATCACTAACTTTGTACAACCTAAGAGGAAATTTCATTGACATATAGACTAGAATACATCGGTAAAAAATAGATTATATCACGATAAGCGAGGTCACTCCATGTAATGGGTCGCTGCCACACATGCCCCGACAAAGGGCATTTCCCACTTCGAGTTAGAAACCATACAGACATGGAGGGTTTTGATACAACTAATAATATCAAAGTCGCAGGGGAAGTTGTGATAATAAAGGACCTTCTTTATAATTTTGATATATTTTCTTGTTATTGTATATTCCATCTCCTGAGAAGACTCATTTGCATGTTGATAACTTGATAATGATTGTGTCATATGTTAGAATCAGGGGAACAGACACGAACCGTGTACTGTGGCCAATCCAACATTCTGTTGTTATTTATGTATTTATTTATTTAACAAAAATGTTCAGTACAGCAGTTTAGCCATTAATAGAACATAGAACATTATTTATCATAATATTATTTAATCACTAGGCTATTTTATATTATTTTATACTTTTAAAATAGTTTTACATGCATGTAGGAATGTAATATTAATAGTAGATAAGTAACTATAAGTAAGTAAGCCCACATGGCCACATGTATAATAAAGTCGCTCCACAGCAACTTTAGGGCTAGAGACGTCACAGATGGGCGTGTCGGAGCCAATCAGTGGGTGGCTATCACCAATACTCACATTTGGTTGGTTAAGCCTCACTCATCAGTCATCTGTGACGTCCCCAGTCCCAAGTTGCTGTGGAGCGACTTTACTATACGGTTAATCTATGGTTTCCACACATGGAAAAAGTGTCTGGAAGGGGTCGAGTTGACGGTACACGAAGCCAAGATATAGAAGGAAAATTGATTTATTAGCACATACTCGTTTTCAATGAAAGTGTCGTGAATGCTTTTGCATAACATGTACAGATATGAATATTGAGGAAACGATGAATGTAAATGTACGTCTGGATATGGTTATCTGGAGGCGACTATTCCCGACACGACTAGCGCCCTAATTGGACCAGGTGTTGCTATCTGTTGACTTGTGCATGTCTCTATTATAGCTATACTTCCGAGAAGATGTAACTTGCCTCATATGGGATACGAGCCCACGTCCCTCGATTCTAATACGGTGTGAACTTGCACCTAAACCGAGAACCACTGCATACGACTTTTTGTGTGCAGGGTAACCATTACACAAACAAACGAATAAACAAACAAACAAACAAACAAACAAACAAACAAACAAACAAACAAACAAACAAACAAACAAACAAACAAACAAGCAAAAAAACTAACTAACACACAAGAAAACATTCAATTAAAAACTTCTTATCTATCCAGTATCTATTATTGAATCAACAAATAAAAACCTGACTACAAATACTACTGCTACATTACTACTTAAATACATTTCTCTTTCCCAAGCCGTACGGCGGTAAGGATACAAATCTGTATCTGTAAATAGCAATGGTGTGAAAGATAGGGCATGTCGAAAATGATTCCTATTGACCAGGACGACTACAACAATTTACCGAGATCTGACATTATCCGAGTGCGATACAGCTGCGTAAATAATAGTAAATTAAGTTTATTTATTATTCTGCGATATCATGAAAGAAAGTTACACAAGATAACACTGTCCAAACTCTACCTCTCGTCTCTTGTGGCATGATTATACTTGACAGTGTCCCCTAAAGCCATCATGATATCTTATTTTAGAGCATGCCACATTTTCATTTTTTAAATGTTTCTTTTCATTTTTTCTGTTTGATTTTTTATCAATTTTAAGTGGGCGCTTTCCATTTACATAGCAACTATTGCAAAGCTGTCACGTCACACACTATCAGTGCAATAACACTGCCTTTACTTTCTATCTAGTACGGTAGATCGATGTTGTCATGTGATTGGTTCATTTCTTTATTTTGAAGCGAAAATAGAGCATATGTGTCCTAAACGAAGTATACTATACCTAAACGAAGTGGTTGAAGCAATATGAAGACGAAAAAAATGCCACGAGATATCCATATCCAAGCCTGCTTTCAATTCAGGAACGCTGATAAATTGGGTGATAGAAAGAGCGCGTACTTTCTCGGGTGAAGCCTGAGAAGAATTCAACAATTCGTTCCATAAACAGTTAGTTCATGCACCCATGCACACATTTCATGACCATGCCCATCGTCAATATTACTCCTCACGGAAGAAAGTAGTTATTTTGGGTTGGTTGCGGTAAGAAGACGCGGGATGTAAAAAGTCTCGGCTAGGCTAGCATCCCGCCCCCCGGGCCCCACCCCCCTTCGACCTATGGTTCTCCAGTAACTACAATACTGTTTCAATAACTGAAATTACTTGCCATTTGAAGTGACGTATTTAAATAAATGTACAAAAGTATAAACCGGAATTATCTGTGTAATACTGGGATAATGGGTAACCAACGAACAACGGCAAAGCATAGAACAGCTGAAATTGAACGTGCGTTACATATAAACAAGAACGAGATTATCATTATCACAAGATTGCATGCTCGAGAAACCACTACGAGCAATACTACAGGTCGAAAGGGAATAAATTACCAGAACCAACAGTTCTAATGATATGCGGCTCTACAATTCAAATGCGCAATACTATATTTCTATTTTCAGAGTGATGTTCCATATCTAATCTAATGGTCGTTTTTTGTTTTTAAATTATATTTAACGATTTGTTTTTGTTGGCCACTGGATGATGTTAGTGCTAGATTTATTTACTGTGTGCTTTATAGAGTTAGACGCTATGATCTATGCACAGAAAAGTTCCTAACCCCAACTCATAAAACAATATTAGCTAGCCATTTATATATGCATATTTATTATTTAATTTACTTTTTATCAACAATGCAGACACCAATCGAGGTGATAAGTGTAGGCCTATGGACAAAAGTCCTGGTGACAATACAATATAACACATACATATATGTGACATGTCATACGCGGGAATCGAACCCATGTCATTTCGTGCAATACGGCTCGAAGCTATGGGCCATCATCAAGGAAGGCGTTCAGTACCGCAGGTAAAATAAATAACGGACCAAATATTATTGTTGTAAATAGCTCTGTTTTAAAATGGAAGAACACAAACTTCACAAGGTTCACCTAGATATTAAAAAATTCCGCTGCTGTCGACCGTACCCATTTATTGTTACCCTACTCTCTCTCTCGCTCTCACTGCAAGCTGTCCCAACTCATGGCTTGATGAGTAATCACTACCGGGAAATCAAGTGGCGACCTTGATTACTAACATCAAGTGTGATCATTGACGAGTTCTAAAAATAATGTCTACTTATCATAGGTTTCTATTTTGAGGTATATGTGCTCTTTTACTCGAATTGTTATTGGGTTTCTTGTATATTTCTATATTACAGTTAGGGCGGGTTAGTTAGTGCCTCGGGGTCTGACCGTAAGAAAAATGTCCAAGAACTTATGTAGTTGCAAATTGAAACAAATTTTTGCGATTCAACCCCTCCCCCCCCGCCCCCTGGATTTCGGGAATTTTAGAATTTTACAGATTTAACTGGCTATACGATACGCGTTATACGCGACATTTCATATAAAGTATGTAAATAAAAAATGAAATAAAAATACCAAATAATTTAAATTCTATAGTAAATCCGTCCCTTCACGCGATCCAATAAGTATTGTTAGGCCTATTTGCAGATTTTGCATTTTACTAATATGCATTTTTCTTTTTTTACTTGTTAAGCTTAGTGTTTGTGACGCTACTTTACGTTTTTTTTCTTTCTTTTTATAAAGACCCAGGAGTACCTACCAACAATTGTAACAGTTTCCAGAATTCATTTAAAATAATAAAATAATTTAAATTGTCCTCTACACTCTGCTAGTCAGTGGCGGACGGTCAAGGGGTTACGCCTAATGGGGCAACCCCCCCCCCCCCCCCCCGTCCTCAATATGTCGTTCCAATACCATTCTAACCCACAATCATGATTCAGTGACGTAAACTGCTGTCTGCAGTATTTAGTATTTACATGATCTTACAAAAAATACACAGAAGCTGCACTTTTGTTCACTTTTTGTTCTTATTCATTCTACAAAAAATATTATGTATGCCTACGTTAAAGATGCCATTTATGTGACTATTATACTATTACACTATTATGACTGACTTCTAACAGTAGGTGCATTTCTTTCTACAACCACCTACATGGACTCATATCCTAGTTAACAAATTATAGACCTACGGCTTGTGTGTATAAAAAGGACGTGCAGCATTTCAGTGAGGAAAAGAATTCTTTAGTTTCAATAATGTATAGCGCAGTACTAACAAAGATAACGGATTTGTTATCTGTGGAATGGTTGTTTTGTTCCATTTCTTTTGATCGAGATTATTTTAATTAAAAATTGGATTTATTTTATTATAATATTTTATTTGTACCAAATGCATATATCATAATATGCGTAGACTACGTCCTACATAAGAGTATTTTGGGTACCTAAAGGCGACATATGTGACAAGATATGAGTGGCTACAATTATGCATGTGTCTGGAGGGATCCTATAGTTCGCAATGTTTGATTTAAACTTTAAATCCAATTTGACTGCTTGATCTAGGTAGAATCTTAATTTTTAGAAATATAGGGATTTCATATTAACGTATTGTAGTGACAAGAGGGAGCGGGGGGGGGGGGGGGAGACCTAAGTTAGGACACCGATCATATACAATAGGTCTACGTCTATGGATACAATTCATTCTTCCTACTTTTCCCTGAACCGAAAAGTACATCATGTAAAGGTAGGACTAAGAAATAGGCCTACCACTTTTCGGTATTCACGGTTTTTTCGTATGAGCAGGCGAGTACAGTAGTAATAGTCAGTAAATGTACATATAACATACACACACATCAGGCAAGAATTGCCATAAATTAGAACAACTAAAAAATTTCAATTCCTAGAACCAAAACACCTGCACTCGGGGAGTTAACGTGCATGTTATTTGTTTACATGCGGTTAGATTGTTTTAGAGGTTATACAATCAACTCATACCTACATAGGTACCGTACGACGCACGAGTTTTTACACGGTGGGCCTACTAAAAAGTGGGCGTGACATCCGATATAGAACCACATTTGACGAGAAAGACCCTAGCCTAGCCTTCTGCTGTAAAACGACTGCCAGAATAATTACGATACGTGATATTATTATATAATAACCAAGGACATGATAAAAATGCAAGCACGTGTTGCATATGAGCTGTCACCTTCACCTTTCTGAAGAAGCCAACCCCACCCCCACGCAGTAGCGTAAATCGATCTCTATCTTCCGTTCACTCACAGTCCGCCGCATGGTAGTAAAGCAGCAAGGTTAGTAGGGTTGACTGTCCAACACCACACAATTATGTTACACAGCCGACAGCTAACACCATGCATTTAGTTCGGTCGAAGTGGTGTCTTACCGTTGCTCTAAAACAGCCTAGCCGTGGACTATCGGGCACTGCCTTTTCCTGTAAATGACACAATTCCGTCCATAATATAGCGTACCCCTGCACTAGGACTAATCGTCAGCCAGCTGACCATGCAGCTTCACTTTACATGCAGTGACACACCCACGCAACAGACCAGCATGCGGTCAAATGTCACTGCACTTCTGAGGTTAGGCATAGGCCTACGCTAGGCGGAAGCCTAGAATACCGATTGGCATTGTAGTGACAGAAACAATGATCGTGGTGTAGAATATGGTAATCTTCTTACCTCTTTTATGATGTTCCTGATGAAAAATGAAGACGAATAAGTTGTAGGAGGGAACTGAGTCAATGTTGTTGATGCCATTACGAACAATAACACAATGGCTAACTTTGCGTTTCGCCGAAAGATGTCGGTTCAGTGGTGTGGTGACAGAATCTGGAAATCGCAAACAGTTGAAGCCAAATCAAAGTTGGTTCCTTGGAAACTTCTTTACCGGTTCTACTTTCCTGTACTGCTAGCGCTATCTATCGGCAAAAATTATAAACTAAGCTCCTTCTTTAAATAATGGCGGGCATTGCATTTCTTCAAAACGAATACGTCATGCGTTCAAAATATTAATTATTCTGATACTTGAGACCAACAGTGTTAAAAGTAGTGGTAGATACAGTCGGATTGGACATAGCTAGGAGGGGACGGCTCACGACTTACGATTGAACAAGGAGCCGAGGACATCCACACAGACCAAGCTGGTGAAACTACAACTGGATTTGTTGAGAAATTTCAGCGAGTCAGTCACTCGGGTTGAGACCAAAATACCGTATACTAGAATTGATACCCAGACCGCGACTATTCCTAATTTCCTGTATCGACGGCAACCGGGGGAGGGGGATGACCGGTGGTAGTTCTGTCACACACACGGTATATTAATCGTCTCTCGCATTTTATTCGTTATTTTTCATTCGTTTCCCATTAATATGTCGCATGCTATTCGTTTCCTCAGTATTTCTTATCGTTCCTTCAAAATATCGCTGTTGGTTTTCCTAGTTTTTTTTTTAATGGTTTCGCACTCCGTATTCGTTTCCTCGTACTTTTCGTTCGCTTCCGCAGATTTTTTAGGATCCGACCAAAGAATCGAATGTGAAGTATAATTGAATAGCTCAAGTCAAGAACTGAACCAAGTAACAAATACTAAATTTTGAGAAAAATAAAAAACTGTACTACGCTGCCAATGTATTGTGTATGTTTTTTTGTTTACACTGATACCTTTTTACGTACCCGACATCAGGACATTGCTGGTTTCTTCTTGGTAGGCTTACCTTTTAAAAGTTAAACCGTTTTTAGCTAAATCGATGTGTTTACCAACACCATTAAACCGATTTAACCCTTAAATCGATTTAAAGCTCCTGATAAACGTAGTGTATGGGGCAGGGTCCGTTCTCCGTTCCAATACCGGCGTGACCTAGGCGACGATATCTCGAAGTCGAAAATGGCCGCCGGCCGGATAGCCAACATACCGACTGCTGCAATAAATCCACTAGCAAAATAATGGCATATATTATGCAGCCAATAACAGATACCCCTTTAACAATATGATATCATTTTTTTAACTAACCCTGATATGTTTCGCGCAACCAATGATATATTATCAATCTGCAATATATTACCAACCCAAGTAAGTATTCCAAACTGCCAAACACCCCGCAGTTTTTGAGTAAATTACCCAGGTTCGTACCTCCGTGCGAAAAATAGTACGTAATTACTTACTTTGCATCATTTTTTAACAAACCCTACTATGTTTCGCGCAACCAATACAATATTATCAATCTGCAATATATAACCTACCCAAGTATGTATTCAACCACCGTGACAACCCGCAGTATTTGAGTAAATGTATGTATGTATGTATGTATGTATGTATGTATGTATGTATGTATGTATGTTTATTGCTTCCAATGGACATACATAGTATATAAAGGAGTTGTCAATATTTTACATCATGTTTTAACAAAACTCTGATATGTTTCGCGCAACCAATGATATATTATCAATCTGTAATATATTACCTATCCAAATGTGTATCCCAAACTGCGTGACAACCTGCAGTTTTTGAGTAAATGACCCAGGTACGTACCTCCGTGCGGAAAATAATACGTAATTACTTACTTTGCATCATTTTTTAACAAAACTCTGATATGTTTCGCGCAACCAATGACATATTATCAATCTGCAATATATTACCTATCCAAATGTGTATCTCAAACTGCGTGAAACCCGCAGTTTTTGAGTAAATGACCCAGGTTCGTACCTCCGTGCGGGAAATTACTAATTACTAACTTTGGATCATTTTTAACAAAACTGTGATATGTTTCGCGCAACCAATACAATATTATCAATCTGCAATATATTATCTACCTAAGTATGTATTCCAAACTGCGTGACAACCCGCAGTTTTTGAGCAAATGACCCAGGTTCGTACCTCCGTGTGGAAAATAATAATTACTACCTTTGCATCATTTTAACTGCGGGTTGTCACGCAGTTTGGAATACATACTTGTGTAGTTAATATATTGCAGGTTTATAATATTGTATTGGTTGCGCGAAACATATTAGGAGGGTTTTGTCAAAAATGATGCAAAGTAAGGAATTACGTATTATTTTCCGTACGGAGGTACGAACCTGGGTGATTTACTCAAAAAGTGCGGGGTGTCACGCAGTTTGGAAAATACATTTGGGTAGGTTATATATATTGCAGATTGATAATATGGTATTGGTTGCGCGAAACATATTAGGGTTTTGTTAAAAAATGATGCAAAGTTAGAAATTACGTATTATTTTCCGCACGGAGGTACGAACCTGGGTAATTTACTCAAAAACTGCGGTTTGTCACGCAGTTTGGTAAATACATTTGGATTGGTTATATATATTGCAGATTTATAATAAAGTATTGGTTGGGCGAAACATATCAGGGTTTGGTTAAAAAATGATGCAAACTGCAAAGTTAGTAATTACGTATTATTTTCTACGTCAAAAACCGCAGAAAATGTTTCAAGATTGCAACAAGAAATCGAAAATCTAAATCAGCAGCGCACTTTGCTTTAGTAAGTCCTACAGATTTAATAAAACATTATTACCATAAGCGTAGTATTTTGATTATAATTCAATAATTTGTAATAAAATTAATTATTTATAAAAAAAAACATACTGATTATAATATGTCACGACTTAGCGCATTCAATGTGAAGGGCTTACTAAACCACAGTGCGCTGTTGATTCAGATTTTAAATTTTGAAGCCAAAAATTTGATGCGGTTTTTGACGTAGAGCGTATTTGTTTTTAGCTGTTGGCAACACGGTCGGCGGCCATTTTGGACTTCGAGATATCGTCGCCAAAGTCACGCATGTGTTCCAGTTCGTTCGTTTGTTTACAAAATTAGCGATATGGATGACTATAAATTGATTTCGCTAGTTCAAAATTGTCCTCAATTGTTCGATAAAAACAGACTGGACTTCAGAGACGTTTTGAAGAAAGAAATGACCTGGGCTGAAATATCAAGACAATTAAATATACCAGGTAGGGGCCTTAGGGCCTAGGCCTACGTTCCCTATATTTTGGGGTTAGGTCACACGACTTTATCTGTGGCATTGTGTATAAAATCCCTTCGATGCACAATAGCCCGGGAAGGAGCTCCGGTAACGGGAAAGTTCGCTATAATTTAACATTGCCCGGTAACGTTAACGCTAACGGGAAGCTCCTTCCCGGGCTATTGTGCACCGACCATTAGGCTTACTTGCCTAGACAGCATACAGGCAGCAGGCCAATTAATTTTGTGTTAGATTCTAGTTCTAACTGGTGGTCAGGACTTAAAAGATAGGGTAGACTTCTAGGCTAATGGTCGGTGCACTATAGACCGGGAAGAACCTCCGGTAACGGGAAAGTTCGCTATAATTTAACATTGCCCGTTAACGTTAACGGGAAGCTCCTTCCCGGGCTATTGTGCACCGAACATAAATGTTGAGTAGGCCTAGATCTAACCATTTGTCTTCGTATTCTGTTGTGGGTTCTTTATCTCTGCTACTGATCAGATCTAGGCTAGGCCTGCTTACTTAGTGGTTGGCTCCTCTCCCACTTTTTGTGCAGCAGAACGAATATTTACCACGTTGACATAACGTTAATCTCTTGACTGAGATCTATTGGGCATAAGCCTGTAGCTCAACAACCAAATTTAGATAATAATTTTAGCATAACTGTACTTACACTTAATATGAGTTACAATTATGTACCAATTGTACAAAGGCCTACCTCATTGAAGCTCATTTGTATGCTATGCAAACGTCATGAATCAATTTGTATAGCTTGCAGGTGAGCCCCTCTTTTTTAATTTGCCACTCGAATCGTCGTCAGCCAAGGTGGCAAAGAATGGATATTTGATCGTTTTGTCTTTAGTCTGGTCGTTGCCACTATTTCACTCAAGAACACTAGTCATGGCCAGGCTAGCTGCTGAATGTAGGCCTACCCTAAATGTCATACCACATCAACTTCCAACCCTGATCCACTGTAAGGACAATGCTTAAACCCGGCCTGAACAAGGTTGGAACTTGATGTAGTACACAGTTTAATTGCTGTCACTCTCGTGGGAACATCCATTTAACAACCCTATTTTCTGGATAGATTATTTTCATTCTTTTTAAACACAAGCCAAAGAATGGAACCCAGGAGGTTGGGGTGTTTACATAAATAAATCATCATCATCATCTGTTGCCTGTATTGTTAATGAATAAATGAATTAATAAAACATACTGCCTAGGCCTATGCCTTACAGAAGAACAACAAAAGGACAAATGCACATTGACTTCCTGGGTCCTCACATTTTCAACCAGCTATGCGCTAAAATTATTAATTGTCTTTGTTGCAAATTACCGGTAGCTTTAAAAAGAAAGTAAAAACGTGAATCATGGATAAAGGCAGGAAATATTTGGAAGAGCAAGTTACTATGACTAATGTTCTCTTTTAGGCATACACATAACATTTAAAATATCTTGGCTAGGCCCTATATTTATTATATGTTTACTTTATATTTCAAGTCCTTGTTAGGGAGGGGGGAACCTTAGAGTCATGTCATGTCAGAGTCAAGTCATGAAAAGTTTCTGTAGGCTGTACTCTGTGTGTGTTTGTGTGTGTGTGTCTGAGGGGCTGTAACTCCTAAACCAGATTGAGTAACACATAAATATTTGGCAGTTTTGTTCTTTGCAGATATAGTTAAACAAAACACCACATTTTCAATTTTTTGAAGTTTTCCCTTTTCTATAATTTGACCTTGAAAATGTCCAAATTTGACTTTCCCTACATTTTGGGAATATTTTTGGGTATAAAGGGTTCAGAAAAACAAAAAAAGTATTTTTTTCCTATTACACAAGGCTAAAGAGTAGGCTATATTATGCAAAAATAATTGGATGGTTATCTTCAACCCGTCAAGAGTTATTACACCCAAAAATCTGCAAAAACGACAAATTAATATGATGATTTTGACCTTCAGTTTGGACTACTTGCATGTTAAGTATCACATTTCTAAAAACATATTCTAGTAGAACTATTCAATTTTGGTCCTAGAAAGGAAAAATCAAACCAAAAGCTTCACCCCTTTAGGTGTGGGCATGTGGCACTATTAAACGCAAACCCTTAAATTTGCCATTTTCGCGATGCTGACTGAACTTTCAAGGCCCGTAACTTCTAAACCGTTCATCCGAAAAAAATAAAAACAATTTGTGTTACTATATGCAAGTAAGTAGTTATCAATGAGCTTAATTTAAAAAATATCCCAAACATGTCAGCAACAAATTAATTCCAAGTTCGTTGATTTTTCATGGAATGCCTATGGAATGCCTATGCCTAATATCCTGCTCTTACAATATACACTATTCCACTGCCCGACCTTGGGTTTGGCCCAAGGCCTGTGGTAGTCTGGGGAATGGTGGTAGGCGGTCTGTGAAGCACGCCGCAGGTACTCGTAGCGGAGTCGAGTTTGGTGGCTGCCATCCAATCCGATCATCCGCTGTCACAGGCGATGACGACATCCAATTAACACTGTTCACAAAATTACTTTAAATAGGTACCGATAACTTTCATTTATTTCCTAAATTACTTAATTAATATAAGTAATAAACATATGTTACGGTCAACGTCATCTGACAATATGGCTTCAAGAAGCGGATAAAGGGGTTAACGTCGTATGACTTAACGGTTGAGTACGTTATTAAACATAAATACATCATCAAAATATGTAGTAGTTTCCTCCTCCCTACTCCTTTCCTTCCTTCTCTCCATGTACAGTATTTAAAAAAAAAAATGTTTGCATGGCGGGGGAATTTGAACCCCTTAACACCTCCTTGGGTATGCCACTGAATACAACAATAGACAACGTTTGTGTGGAAGTGTGGAATTGGTTTTCAATAACTTCATTATTTACTAAGCGTAATTGATAACAGTTTCAGATGCTAAAGGACGGTTCAAAACACTTCGAGAAAGACTTGTTCGTGAGCGCAAGAACTTGTCAGATATTAGTGAATCTGGGAATGTACCCACTACCACATGGGAACTCTACATGGAAATGTCATGGCTTCTACCATATGTTGGGCAGAGGCGAAAAAGGTATTTATTATTATGCCCTACAGCAGGATGGTGAACCTTTTTTGGCTTGTATGTCATTATTTACAAACTATATGATGGCATGATGGCATAATAGCCAAATGTGGGCATTTGAGAAGAAGAAGATATGTATATGTCAAAAAGTACAAAGTGACGGTAAATCAAACGAACCTAATTTTAAATCAAAGTTTCACGTCGTCTGCTGCAGCCTGTAGGTTATCAGTCCATATCAGTTACTATTTGAAAATGAATTCCAATGATGAGTGACTATGGCGATATCATTCATATCTTCATCCATTTTCAGCAAATATAATAACAGCTGTCAACTTCGGGACAACATGGAACCGTTTTTGTTTTACACGCCCACGCTATAGTACTAATTTTTACGGGAAGAGTGCGCTACTCACTTGTCAACGCACTCAAAGACTGCCATCTTTCAAAGTCGTCATGTATTTCTTTGAAAGACATGGGGGGCGGAGTTTTGTTTTCCTAAGGCTTAGTCACTGGTTGTTAGACTT
The DNA here is from genome assembly GCA_945910005.1 of Isoperla grammatica. Taxonomy (NCBI): domain Eukaryota; kingdom Metazoa; phylum Arthropoda; class Insecta; order Plecoptera; family Perlodidae; genus Isoperla; species Isoperla grammatica. Next base: position 32,651,986 of record OX246737.1, on the reverse strand, counting down.
AGTCCATAGTCATTCTGTCTGAACGCACCTTTACATGCTATTTTCCATTAGAAAAACAAACTCCATAGCAACCTTACACAAATCATACTAAAATATATTCCTCAAGAATAGTGACTTATTTTCTTTTTCATTTTAGGTACTCTACATTAAAAAAATCCATAGGGCATGAATTTAAACTTGGTTACAATGGAGAAGAAGATGAAGTTACCATCCCTGCAGACAGTATGGGCAGTTATGAGACCCCACTAACACCGTCTTCAATGAACATGGATAGAATACAGAACACTATCACTGTGGATTCCTCCGTTTCAGAATCATTAAGTTCGATTGCTGACTACATGAAAGTGCTCACAGTTCCTAAAGTGAAGAGACATGCCTCTGAAGAGGACAGTGATGACATTTTTGGGAGACTTGTAGCAAGTGAGCTAAGAAACTCTAGAGACGAAAAAACAAAAAAGTTAGCCAAAAAACAAATTTCAGAGATTTTATTTGGTCTTCAATAATTCATAATAAAATCTCTGATAACCTTCCATAATTACATACCAGGGCCCGGATTCACAAGAGGTCCTAAGTCTAGTTTTGGTCTTATCTCTAAGACCGTCCTAACTTTGAACCTCTTGTAAAACCAGACTCAGATCTTATGAAAAGTTATTAATTCCTGGTGAGAACAAGGACATAATGAACATTCCAATATTATGTTTTAAAATCTATTCTAAGATATTTTTCTGGTTTTATAAGCGGTTCAAAGTTAGGCCGGTCTTAAAGATAAGACCAAAAAAAGACTTGGGACCTCTTGTGAGTCCGGGCCCAGTAGGCCCTACTTTAAATAATAAGGATTAGTGAATTTGCAAAATATGTAGTTACACTACACAAGTGAATCATTGATACCTGCCGCGGTACCATTATATGGTTTAATTTGTGAGCCGATCTTACATTATGGTTGTTAAGATAGTTGACATAACAAAGGAGATAGGGGCCTACCTACATACTGGGAATCTAAAACATAAACAAACTAAGGATTCTTACATGTAAAACATGAAATACGGACCTAGACACAAGAGAATCACCAATATCATACGTGGTTTTATTTGCGAGTTGATTTCAATGGGTAGTTCGTCTAAAGTCAATACTAGTGTTCAAGAAACTAGTTGGCAAGATAGAGAAGATATCTACGTAGTTGTGAACGTTTAACTGTAAAATATGAATATGACAATTGACAACTACAGTAGTCATATTGTCATATATATACCCTTGCTGGTACATACTGTATATAAGTAGAAAAAGGGGTGATCGACTAGACTCATATCGAATTGATGGTTGTCAGAACCAATGCAGTATCGATTGTCAAAATGTCTGGTTGCTGGTTAGTGGTTGGGCTACGTAGGTAGGTGAAAGATAATCCAGACTTACCGAAAAAGCTGTACATTTCGTAACATCGATATCGAGTACACATGCTCCGTACCGTTTCCGGTCGTAATTGCACAACTGACAAAGCCTGCCCTCGAGTGTATGTAGAACGCAGCTAGCAATGTTAACACACAAACATCAAAACAACATGACAGTGGTAGGCTACTGAACAGAACTCAATATCGAATGAACAAAGCTTGAGCTTAAAGTTAAACCCTAGGTCTCACATAGACCTACTGTTTGTTGTCCCAATACAACGCCCATGATTCACAAGGTTGAGTCGAGACATGTGACCATCGCGAACACACTTACCGCCATACATACGAATGCACCAGCACAGGTAACAAAATAACAGTTCGTAATTTGTTATCTGTGTTGCCAGTGCATAACGGTTTTCAAAAGCCATTTCATAATATAGTCTCGTCGGCGATTGTTATATCCCACCCGAAGTCAATATTTTTTGGTTGATGGATTTTGCCAGAAATCAATGACTTAGTTGACTCAAGAGCTTCTGTTAATTTCTGGCACAAATCCATTGACCAAATCCCTTGCTTATTGGAATTAATCTGATAATTTGGTTGTGTGAGTGTTGTTTGAACTCTATAGAATTCAGCTCTACTGTAATTACGTTTGATATTTAGAAATTATATTCCAAATGTTTTCTACAGAAGAATCAATATTTTAGGCACTTATAATCAATATTGAGATTCAAGGTATATTTCCCATTAAGAAACAGGATGCAGAATACACTAACCTATTACTGTATCATCTTATTATGATGAGTTACTGAACAGACAGAGAAAAATCTACCATGGTAGAAAATAGTGCCACACATCTTTATTATAGGTCATACTCATGTACATACAGTATTACGACTTACGGGTTATCAATTTTAGTTATTGAAACACAATTGACTTCAATGAAACAATGAAAATGAACAATGTTAATTCATTAACTTAATATAGGACATTGAAAAACAAATATGTAATGTTATGTATTCATCATATTGAAAATGCTTGCAATTGTTGTGGTACAGGTGCCCTACGTTAAACCTTAAACCACTGGTGAACGTGCATGTTGTGGCAGTTACCTCTCTGACTCGCTCTCATCACTGAAAGGCAGAAATCAAAATGTTTTGTTGGATATGATTAGTGCCTTGGCATCTTACAAAAAAGCAAGCACACAACTCAAGACAAACAAAAGCAGGCCAAATAAAACAACACAATCCCCATGTACAATTTTATTTTGACACAATTCCACAATTGGTACAAAAAATAATTAACACCTACTAGTAGCAATAGGCAATACCAACAACACAAGGAGTTTCAAGAAGTTCCTCACTTTTAACATTGCAGTCTTCGTGTGACGAAAACAAATCTACCAGGCATCTTTATTCTTTATGCTTAAAATGATAATCCTAGAAGTGTATGCAAATAGTATGGATGTACAGCAATAAGATGTATATTATGCACATAGTGGTGAATAAGATTATGTAAATTTTTTTAAAGTGTAAAATTAAATTATGTAAGTTAACACCTCCTACCTCTATAAATTTGGAGGAAACAAGATTTTGAGGTACATAAACCATTTACTTAATAACCAAACTACTTATGTAATGCTACTATTCTAGAAACATCCAACAAATTCCTAATCATCGCACATTAGTCCCCCTTTAATTCGAACAGCAAGGGACCCTAAAACCTCATAAAATTACAAAATTGAATTTGATGAAAAAAAAAATGCAGGACTTTACCACTACTGTAGTTACAGCTTACTACTAACAGTGTGAACTATGCAAAAACGTGAATCAGTTTGACTTAAAAAGAGGGATTACTGAGCCAGCATGTCACTGACTTGATGTGAATCCATACATAGTTTATGTGCCATCCGGGAGTTTTGATTACATAATTATGCCTGAGCTATGTGATTAACTGATTGATAGTATAACAAATTTTCTAAACCCAATTAGGCAATTGATTACTGGTAACAAAATAGCCAAAACTAGTTGTTCATTGACACAAAAGTGAACAGAGCTATAGCTTAAATCTGTTTAGTATTTAATTGCAGTAATACCTTGCACCGAGCCAATTACTATAAACAATGCTCCTACTTAAAAATATATAGACCTATATAGGTAACCTAGTATTTTTAAGCAGAATAGTATGCAAGATTTTTTAATTTTAAATGGACTCGTATAAATAAGGTGACTTGACCCTACATCCCAGATAAGCCTGGACAATCCTGTTGTTTATGTTGTTCCTGGTCCCGAAGAATCGCCCGATAAATGCCGATGTTTGTTTTTAAAGGCCAATTTTTTTTTCAACACTGACTGGTAACTTGAAAACTTGTTCTTTGATTGTATTCCGACAATGTAGCCAATAGCCACCAAAAAGAAAATGTTAATTGAAACTGCCTTAAAAATACGTTAAATAAGCTACAGAGTTACTTACAGGCAAAGTATCAGATCTTCATTTCTCGCAACATGAATAAACTTTATTGTGTATGGTGGAAGATTTGATATTGACAATGAACACTTGAAAAATACAAAAAGTCTGATGATGCCCTCATAACAAGTAGCAATTATGACATTAATGTGCAGGTATGATGTTTATTTACCAGTTTTTTGTCCTGGAATTTATGGTCATGCTCATAAGTATGGTCACCTTGGATATAGCACAGCGTTCAGAAACAAAATCGCAGTCTACTAGTTCTCTATCATAGACCGCTGGCACAAAATAAAATATATCAGATAGGCTAACTAATTTAGTTAATTTAATATTTATTGATAATTGAAAAACCCTGTTACATACTTTTTTTTTTACAGTAGGGTGCAAATATGGTAGCCATTAATACAGGACAAGAGCCAAATTACCATCAGATACAAAAACATTCAGGGCACAGCACTGATATATATGTGAAAGTGAAACCAAACTTTACTACATATAATATATTCATATGCATTCTACTAGAATCAAAGACCCACTGAAGTCAGACTGAGGAAAGTTTTATTTTAAAAATTTAAGAAACAAAAGATGAAAACTAAACAATTATCGATTTTACGAGGACACTTATGAGGTCACATTACATTGGATGGCGTTTCTTACAAATACAATTTAAACCAGGACAGTCAATATAGGTGGAAGGCATAGAAGCTTTTAGTTTGTAGGTACTGTACTACAGTAGGTCTTTAAGATGATCAACACTATTAAAACAATGCCGACAACATAAAACAAAAACTGCTTTAAACATATTACAAATATACCCTTTACCTGATGCCATAGAACCTTAAAAAACAAAACATGGTCGGATGCATAGCACATGAAGAAGGTTCTGTAGCCATATTAAACGGTTCACTAATTTTGCACAATATTATATTATGTAATGTAATGTCGTAATTACACTTATTTAATATATTTAGTAAGCAATACATATTAACAAGTATGCACAAATTATAAACTAGGGTAGAGAGAATCCAAAGCTAGGACATTAATAGTAAGCTCTTTAAACAAATAAACAAATAATATTGTGCTGTACACCCTAAATTTAGTTATTGGTACATAACTTGTTTTTTTTAACCATCTTATATTCTCAACATCATCAATATACTATATTGCTTTCCAATTTAATTCCCAGTTTGACAATTAATTGTTGGTAGACTTCTCTCATTAATCCATTTTTGCTTTTTTACTGGTCATATAGGCCTTCGCCTACTAGATTCAAAGCTAAGAAAATGCAAACTTCCAACAAATTATTCTCAACTGAACTAGTAATTGAATGTGGAATATATATTCTAGTACTTTGCACTCAATGTTCATAAACCAAAAGTGGAATTTCTAACAGAGAACAGCCTCTAAATCACAGACAATCTTGACCACCTATGCCGCTAAAACAATCAAGTAAATCGGCTGTTCACCATTAAGCACTTATATCAGACTCTACAATGGCTTATTCCAAACATGCTTCTACAGTTACTGGTGCTGTGGGTTGACTTAAATTACCACAATCTATTACATATTATTATTCTTTAATGGGGTCAGTCAGTTTAATATAAAGGCTATGTCTTGCCCATAAGGGGCAGGATGTTAGCACAAACGTTTGATCTATAATAAAAGTAATGAAAGAAATACCAATTATGGCAACCAAAATTAAATTTATACATATTACTGTATCTTGAAGTTAAGCTTCCAGTTAAACAAGAGATAAAGAATAGTATAGGACAATTTATTTTCAATTCTACTAACACAGGCAAAAGTTTATAAGCAAAATTATTTTGCTAGAAATGCCTTTCCAAGGTGAACAGATCAGATCAAATCAAGTCTTACCCTACGGTTTCATGATCACTCTGCCATTCTCTTTGTCACCGACTTACTCACATGCTAAGATACCCTCGTGCTTGGGAGCGACGCCTGCCCACCAGGTAAGCAATAAGGACAATGGCTACCAGGCCAACCAGTGCGCAGCCCACAGCGATGGGAACAATGTCCGGCGTGTTCGAATGGTCGCAATCTTCAGCTGAAAGATAATTAAATGTTTACAGGAAGGGAATTTAATTTACCAATTATTACAACATGGTGAAGTAGCCTAGACTGAAAAATTCACAGTTTTTAATAGAAACCTATAAACATTGGTTTAAAAAATGTGCCTTCTTCTTAAATGCCCACATTTGGCTATTATGCCATTATGTACAAAGAATAAAGATACCTACCTACCTACAATAACACCTCTTTAATTCAAAATGCAAGGGACCGTTATAAAATGTTAAATTAAAAGAACATTTAAGTCTTATGCTCTAACCTTCAGCAGGGACTTGTTTAAATTAAACATAAATTTGGATTAACGAGGTTTTACTGTAGGCCTACTATGTAATATTATGCAAAAAAATAGGCTAGTCTAACAAACTTTTCACGCAAACTTGGAAAGCTTTCGGCAAAGGGACTTCAACGTGTTATGAACTCTAGCCTAATCAAAACGCCTTACTACAGAGATAAATAAAATAATTAATTATATTATGATTAATTGTATTGTAATTAATTATATTGGATAGCAAGAAAAATGAATGGCTGAAAAGTCATCATCGTATAAGAGGAAAAAAAAAATGATTAAACACAAATTCCAGGAAATGTGGAACCTCAAATGATGTTCATGTGACGTTATCCCAAATATGTACTAGGCCTAAGGAAAAAATGTTTCAATTATCGTAGTTACTGATGCCCGAATCTAGGATTTATGTATTACATAAGCCTAATAATAATAAATAATAATAATAATAACAACCTTTATTCCGTCTCTGCAGCCAAAGCTGTTGCCGTAAGACACAGAATGACATACAATAACTTATATCAAAACAAAAATCGAAACAAATTACTGTAGTAATTACAATTTATATTGAAACCAAACAAAATTACGAATATAAATGGTGTAAAATATAAAGATGGATCACCGTAATATGGCCAGAACAATTTCATTGGTAAGACTTGATGGTAGTTGGAACAACTTGTGAAATTTCTCGAAGAAGCCGGGGATTGTACCCCTAGCACCTATCATAAGACCCATAACTCTGATATTCTTCAGATTGTAATAGGTCTTATAATAGGCACCAGTCGAATTTTCAGGATCAACCTCCTTTGCTTGTCCCAGGTGATCCTCAAAGCGGATTGAGGGAAGGATTATAAGTGACCAAGAATACATTTTGGTTTGATACAGCCAGGGCAACTTCTCCTTTCATAATGTAGGCATACGTCTTGTAAGTTGTGAGATTCTAAATAACACTCAATGTTTTGAGCTTGGCCCTATTTGAATTCATCGCATATGCGGATGCCTACTGATTCCACTCGAATAATTAGGTAAAAAGTAGGGGTTGTGCAGGTGGTGAGTTTTGAACTCGGGTCGGGTAGTGTAAAAAAATAAAAATGAATACCAATTTACCGACTACACAAAATACCTTGCATAGGCCTAAAATGGAGTGGTTTACGAATCCACGAAAATTTGAATTCAAATCTACTTCCAACAGATTAGAATTTTCAAAGTAGGGGCCTATTTGAAAAGTTGAATTTCCCGCCATATTTCTGCCAAAGCAGTTGATTTCTGGCATATGGTTGCCATCTTTTTTAAAATGAGCACTATCAGAAATGGTCAGAATACATCACAAAATACTGTTCACTGCCCCATGGCCCATTGTATGCAAAATAAATTAAAATAAGTATAAACAGGAAATAATAATTAAGTAAGCTAGAAGGTAAGGCATCCTCATATAAATATCAGTTCTTCCAAAGCTTTCTAGTCTTGCAGCCTGGTCTTAAAAATCACAATTTTGACCGACCATAACCTCGAAAGTATGTTTTACTACCCGATCCGATTTCTAGGGCATAATTTACGGCCTGACCTGACCCAAGTCACCCGACCTCTGGTAAATTTTGTTACCCGAAAAATACCCGTTTTTGGTTACACGCACATCCCTAGTAAAAAGCTGGAAACAAGATAAGATTACACATTTTAAGCCATGGTTACTGGTTTTCATCAAGCCCTTGGGATGGAAACGATGGTGAAATAAGATGATAAAAATTAAAAATACTTACCAGTACTAAAGTTGGCATCTGCTTTGGCATGGAATGGTTCCACCTGGACTTTACTAACATGAATAGTGGCAATTGTATTATTTGATCCCTCTTGAGTGAGATTCAATTCCTGTGTCTTTGAGCAATGGTATGACATGCCCATGGACGTTGAAAACTCACTATGGTCATTATGGAGTTCCATCTTGGTGAAGTCTGCAACATGAGTGATTAAATTTTTATTTCTTAACATTTTACAATATCGAATTGACAAGTTGTTTTCATGCTATCAGTAGTGTAGGCAGGTCTACACTGTACAGTGTGCGACATGTCAAGGGTAGGGCTAGGGGAGAACTTTTGTCTACTCTAACAGCTATTCTGCACTCATTTTTTTCCAATAGGTTTACTGATCATTAAATTTCTCTTCAAACCAATGTTTGTCTTTAATTTTATTATTCCAATTCACTCTTTAGAGCCGGTTCACATAAATGACTAGTATTGACTATTGATTAAGCGATTTGAACCATAGGCGATACGTGCTGACGTTCACACAACTTTACTTTTGACTATTGACTAACGAATTGAAAATATCTCAATTCCTTGGTCAAGTCTTAGGGCGTGTCTGAATTGAGCAATAAATGCATACTTCTTGCAAAGTTCAAACTTAACCTTGTCTTAAGTACGGAAGTGACGTCATTGTTGATGTCTGAAATGCAAAGTTTGCTAGACAAGTATGGGAGTTCACGAGTACAAAATCATGCGTTCTCGTGAACTTGACTTACAAACTTAAAATGGCTGTCAGAAGACCAGGCTCTGTATGGAAATTTAATTATCAAATTATTATTTATATTTGTGACTTGAACAGCATTTAAGTTGAAATATAATTGTTCTTTCTATGACCTTTATTGTAAAACATAAGGTATGAGTAAGTTTATTCATTGCGGCCGCCACTACGGACGTTTTATGAAGCGACAAATCTAACCTCACTTCTGTCCAATTATTGTTGACTAAAGTCACTCCCTCCAAGAGTTACCTGAATTCTAGTAAGTCAAGTTCGGAAGTTAACGAGTCAAGTACACAAGTACAAGTACAAGTTGTCAAGTACGTGAACTTTCAACAATCACAGTGGGGTTGTAGTCAATAGTCAATAGTCATTTATATGAATGCGACTTAAAACGACATATCAGTTTAACACTTCACTTTTGATATTATTTTTTATGGGCCTCTCAAATACGAAAGGCATCTCAGTGTATGTTGAAGTGGCTGCTGTTATCGAGATATTTACATTATTTAGATGTTAACAGTGACGCATCATAATGCCCAACCATCTGAGTCGGGGCCACTCGGGAAAGAATTTTACGGGTTACTTATGAAGTTATTTGTTATGCAATGCCATTAATTCCAAATATGCAATTTAGAATCAGGATAAGTCCAAAGGCCAAAAATGCAATTATTGTCACTTGAAAGGTCCACTAGATCGCTTGTAGCGCGCGCCAAGGTCCACTAGATCGCTTGTAGCGCGCGCGCAGTAAGGTCATCTAACATATTTCCATAATGTTAAAAATCCCATGTTATTCAAATGGGAGAATCATTCAGAAAAACAAATGAATTGATCTGTCAAAACAAATTATGGGCCAAAAAGACAAAATAACAATCGGTAATGAGATTTTGTCTTCACATTCTATAGGCCTATATATATATTTTGTAATACTTTACGCGTAAATTCACATTATTGGTGAGGGTTATTTAAATAATAATGCGATTTTTGTAGTTGGGTCCAAAATCTCATTCAATGACCTTACTTTGCGCTTCGCAATTACTCCGCTAGGAGTAAATCCAGTAGACCTTGGGTTTAGAGCTATTTGCTCACTGACTTCTAAAATTATTAGCTTAGTTTCTTTGTCATGCATATTATCGTGGTGTAAGTTGGCGGTGTGAACAGGAACTATGTGGCAATGCAGGCTGTGCAATCTACACTGCATAGATAGATACAAAGAAACACATTTTTGCAAGAGACAGAACACATTCAAATTTAATAACAAAATATGCAGTAGGCATACTGTACATTTTTTTTAAACCAAGCTAAATCACATTTCATGTCTATACGCCTATTAACAAATCAACGGTGAACGCGTATTTCATACTAATTACGTGACTATATTTGACCTTAGCGGCAACTACCTTGCATTTCAACGCTCCAAACGCTTGGGATCTGGTGCTGCATATCGTGCATCAATGCAGCTACACCGGACAAAGAACCTACTAGCGGTGTAGCTTCATTGGTACAAAGAAACGTAGACACTTCTTGCATACATGCAGAGAATGCACGACAAAGAAACAACGCTATTGTTACTCAAGCTTACTTACTTTTAATGTCGGGGAACTCCGTAACATTGGCCATGAGGTTCACAAGAATATGACTAAGCTTAAAATGTTTGCTCGTATCATTCTTATCAAATGTGAACGTCACGGTGTGATCCTCTGTTACACCGAGACCCATCCACGAGAGGGTAATTGTCTGGGTTGAGTTACCACAGTGGCCGGTGGCAGTGGTTTCATTGGTGGCAGGGACATTCAAAATTGCATGTCCAGTCTGTAATAAAACAAAATTAAGACAGGTTTAAAGTAAATATATGCTATGTGGGCTTACACATGTTATGTACAATGCAGTATCCTCCTCTGGCCTTGACAGTCCTTTCGTTGCTGCCCGGAATAGCTGCAACCATTTAGAAAACAAAAATCATATATATGATATAGGCCTATTATACGTGCTGCATTTGATAATAGCAATGAGTAAAAAGGCGTGGAAGTTGTTGTTGTTCACATTCATGCCCAAATCCGAGTGAACACGGATAAGAACACGCGGTTCTTTTATCGACCTTTCGATATGGTTTGCAGTGCAGTGCTTCCACGCACTTAGTTCTGACTCTTGAGTACTGCCGCTAGATGGCAAGTTTTGTAGGTTATTTTTTTAATACTTGTCAAGAATTATGGCAGCAAGAAAAGGTAAACTTAACAGTCCCACATTGCTCCTGGTACTTCTTGAACTACTTCAAACCCCAATCATTAACAGAGTTATCGATGAAGCATTGGCTTTCTATTTCATCGTTATTTACTGTAGAATTTTGCCTACAGTCATGTTTTGGCCATAAAACTATAATTTAAGGCGGTTCCTATGGGTGCTAAAATATTTTTTTGAAGTACCATTTTCCAAATATCTCATTACAGACGTTGTAAATACACATTTTGGTAAGCCTGAAAAAAAAATTGGTTCATTGTGTAAGCGACAATAAAATTGTCAATTGTTGGAAATTGACTACACGAAAACTGAGTGGCAAATAATAACGTTACAACTTATATAAGTATTGTGTGTACAAAATATTGCCTAACTATATTATTAGTGTCACCTCTACTCTAACAATGCAATTCTTTGATAAACAACCGAAATATGAATTTTTTTAATTACCAAGAAAAAAACGATGAATTTAAAAAAATATATATATTTTTTTGTAATGAAAGACTTGAAATGAAAAATATACGTTGACATCAAGTGATTTATTCTGTAGCACAAAAACCCTGTTGGAGTGCAAATGCGCTTATATTATTATAATGTGACTAAAATGGCTAGATCGGTGCGTTATTTCCCATAAGCACAATGCTTTCACCCGCGCTGTACAGTGGCCGCGTCTCCCTAGCGGCAACGAAGACAACTTCTAGCAGCAGCTCCCGAAGATATCAGCACACCCTCCCCCCTCGCCCCCCTCACCGTCCCGCCGGCGCTCCACAACTCTCTTATCTTTTATTTTGTATTGAACTTGGAACTGAGCTTATCTCTTACCTTACCGACATCACTTAGCAGCCCACAGTGGCTCTCTTGATTATGCATTGCTGCCTTTGACTATGAGCCTATGCATTCGCCAGGTTCGAGTCCTGTTTAGTCATGGATTCCATGTGAAGTTTTTTCATGTTCATGATGTTACCACTCACCGTCTCGATTATCATCGTTGCCAATGTACCTAGCTCTAGATACAAGATCAATTTTAGAAATGTACCTATGTAGGGTACGCACAACACCAAAACACAACAATGAAACACATGAATTGAACCGATGGACAAACAAGTTGTCAAAAAAATATGAAGTTCTGAAGTTGAAAAAACAAACGTTCATAACGTTTACAAACTTTCAGATAGTTGCTGTCCATTACTGAACATAAATTTTAACTGGCGAGCAGTTACTATCGTTACAACTAATTGTTTCTCCTCATTATTTGCAAAGATTTTACTTTGACAGCTTCTTGTTTGTCCACCAGCTCAATTCATTTATTCCATTGTTGTAGTTCGGCTGTTACGTCAGTTGTGCGTACCCTATACCGGCTAAATACAAAGATACTTTGAACTGTTTTGTGATGATATTTGGGGTTTTACGTCTCATATTTTTGCAACGAGGCTTATCGAGACGGTGAGTGGGTGATTACGAAGATGAAAAAACGGCACATGACATCCACGCCCAAGCCAGGATTCGAACCTGGGACGCAGAGACCGTGGTTTACAAGACCAACGCCTAATCGACCTCGGCCAACTGCGCTGGCAACTGTTTTGTAGTTGACAACATAGGGTTAGTGTTTTTCATGATATTATGATATGTTTAAGTCTACATCTATCTCAATTGTATAAATTATATCAAATGTGCATTGTTTTTCAATTATCCACAATAAATGTTGCCCATTTGCTTTGTACAGTATGACAAGAACGGGTTACAAAATAGAGGTATTAATTTCATTATAAATATTGGATAATACTTACCGGTACCTAATAGATAATAATTCAAAGCAGTAGTAAACTATATTAAGTCAATATTGTTCAATAGATATGCATATTGTCTTATATACGAGTACGGTACTTACTAAGAATGGCAGATAGGTCATACAACATGATAATATACAGCTGCACCTGCTTGACGATGCAAACATTTATTATTTATATGAAATCAATTTCAAGACAGCTGCCCAAAATACAATATTGTTTTAGGATATTCGTTTTTATTATGCTCCCACAAATCATAAAAGTACCTTGGGATGGTCGAAGCAACACAGATAATATATAATATTGGAATACTTTTATTATTACAAATTAAAAACTTTTTTCATGAAATTGTTTTAAGAAATGAATCCAAGATTGAGTTCGATTTAAATAAAACAAAGAATGGAGGAATCGGTAGTGAATTTTTATTACTTTGTAATAGTATTGTGGATAAGGTATAATGTACATTGACAAAAGGCATGTTATTAATTAACATAGTCCTTGACAGTGAAAGCCACGTTTAAATGACAGTATCCAAAAACACTCGATAGAGTGCATTTTGTGCTCAGTTTTGTGTAGTGGGTCTATTGAATCTTGGGTTAGATTTTGTAAAAGTAATTCTTTTTCAAATTATACCTGCTCGTGTCTTCCTATTTTAACCAAGTACTGTATTAAAATAAGTGTCCTGCATCTAAATTGATTCCAGATACCTACAGGTAAATGTACTTATTTGAAAAGGATACAGGTAAAAGATACACAAAAAGTATCTAGATACAAATACCTTGATACTAGTCAACACTGCCCATTAGTGGAGTAGTTCGGGCTAGCCCCCCGACTTTGTTTTCTCGCCATGTTGGCGGAAATCTGTGAAATTCAGAGCAGCGAACTGAAAAAATTACTACTTTTCTATGAACACATTTTCTTTTGAACCCCACAAATAAAAGAAACTTCAGCATCTTATATACAACAATATTTTTTTAATAAATACTTGTATTATTTGAACCGAAACCAATGGCTTTGGTATTTAAAAATGACTGTGTCCATTGAATGGTAAAAGTTCACTTTCAATTTTTTTTTCTTTTTTAAGACGGGGTTCACCCCCTCTGGATACGCCACTGAATCTATTTCAACAATAGTTATACCATGGACATAATAGTAAAATCATTTCCTAATTTTTAGACGATGAACGATATCGTGAAAAAGTTAACTTACGTGGTTCTTAATAAAATCGTAACGTCATAATGATTTAGCATGAGTAAAGTAGGCCTACTATTCTTATTTCGATTACAATCACGATGCCGACAGTTGTGGTTGGGGCTCTACGCGGTTTTACTATTGTCTATTAGTTGTAGCAAGGCTGGCTTAGACATCAATTACGGAGAGTGTTGTTTGTATGCCAAATTTGACTCTTCTTGTTTATAACAAGTAAGAACACAAAATGAGAAATATTCACAATTCAATAATATCGAAAAAGCCGCCCGAACAGGGTGTAAAAACGACATTTCTGGCTCTAACCGGAGGTATGGTAACACTATTCCTTTGCCAAGAGAGACTATGATAAGCATGATGTGTGAAAGGTAATCAAATATTTAATGCTAGAGTAATATCCCTGGTTGATGATTGTTTGTCCCACAAACAGTTCCAGCACAGTGGTTCCAGCCTCCCAGTTTCAACCCTGGCTTTGGGATTGATGTCAGGTGACGTGTTTCGTAATCGCAGACTAATCGTCTCGGTTAGCATCGTTGCCAACATATGAGACGTCACTCCGAATACTGATACTCCGATAATCATCAACCTGTCAGTTTTAGGCAAGTTCCACCAAAAAGGAACTTAGAAAAGTAAAGTTACTTTTCAACTGATCCAAGTTCCCGTTAATTTTCAAAAGAAGAAAGAAACTGAGACGTTTCAACTACTTCTATCAAAAGGCTTCTATCAAATAGGCGATGTGTATCGAATTAATTTCTTGCTTGCCGTACGCGCCATATAGTTATAAGTAAGTAAAGATGGTAATAAACAGCAGTTTGGGTTGTACAAATACCTAATATTAGTGTATACGCATCTTACACAATGTCAGGCGTAGATGAGAAAATTCTGCAATCCCAAAATAAAAATACTTCTATGCATTTATACCATAACTTCACTTCTAGTTGGAATACGAGGTTCATTCAAGTTTCTCTATTCTAATAAAAAGCAAGCAATTTAACTGCACTTATTTTGAATTGGTTATAATTAAACATTACAAAATTGTGTTGTGTAATGAACTAGATCAACTCGGTATTTCCCCATTTTATTCCCGTTGATCTTCAAATTAAAATTTTAGATGCACTTTTCGCCATAACTTCATTTCTAGTTGGAATACAGGTTTCATTCAAGTTGCGTTATTATAATAAAAAAATAACAATTACACCTACGTGTAAATCAACACGAATATCATGCAAGATTCAGAAATTATATTTTGTATTACATCGGCTGCTTCAACACTCTCATTCATTCTGTCTTATCTCAGATAAGAACCTCACTCTTCTGTCGCTTTGATAAGAGTCCTACGCCGGCTTGCCTCTGCCATCCATTAGTGTAATTCCTTATCTGAGTGGCTGCATTCCATTCCGTTGGTCGGTCTGAATGGCGACGAGTGCTGTTGTTCGAAACAACCGCCCAAATGGCACGCGACGGCCACTACGACCCCGACCAATCAGCGACGCCCCTACTCTAGCGACATCTACCACGATAACGCTGAACTAAACTAGTTCACTAAGTCGTCAACAGATAGCAGCAACACGATTAAAAACCATACAGCAGCGCGCATGGTGTGAAAACTTGTCCCTACTGCCGGTGGAACCGCCTTAACAATAATGCAGTGACCAAAAACACGTAAACCTTCAGCGAAACTGCCTCCGCTAGTTGGTGCCTTGCCCCAGACCCTAGCTATTCCACGCCACCTACTTGTAGGCTTAATTTACACTTAGCTAGTGGGGAACTCATTGATTTGGTCAGAGCTGCTCACTGGCACTACGAACCACTATTAGTACATACAGTACATACAACACTGCCTTCATTTTTTACTTCAGTTGACAGCGTAAATTCGTAAAAAAAACTTATCTGAATATTATTGTGATTAGTCCTTTTGTTTCAAGTTGAAATAAAAATAGAGCATCTGGATGTCTTTAATAACTTTCTTCCAACATTTTCATCAAATTATTAATTGATTTGGCACATCTTGGATTTAACTACTTAAATGGAAAATTATACAGACCTAAATATGTATTGTTTTATGGAAATCAAATACGTATGTCTAGCATCTAGGCATAAGCCTAATCTAATTGCCTGCTACAACATAAACATTTGCGACGCTTTGTTCATTTGCTATCATGCTTACCTTGTTATCGGATATTGGGTAAGAGACATCAAATTGAATTGCCATATTAGCAATGATACATGTGATGTTGGTAGTGGCATCGAAAACCTTCCACTTGCCCTGATCAGGTTGAGGGGACGGCTTGGGTGCTGGGGTTGTAGGAGCTTCTGTTGACGTGGTCGTATTCGGTATGATGGTGGTAGTGGGTGTGGTAGTAGTGGAAGGTGTGGTGCTAGTAGTAGTGGAGGATGTGGTGGTCGTGGTAGTAGTGGTTGTAGGTGGTGTGGTGGTAGACGTTGTTGTATTCGGAGCTATGGTTGTTGTTGTTGTAGTCGTAGTTGTTGTAGTAGTAGTAGTCTTCGGTGGTGGTTGGGGATCTCGTCTATCGGCAGCTCCTGCAAAGAGTAAAGATGCGTGTTTGAGCAGCCGCATATGAACTGCAAACTCATCCAAATCAAATCACTGTCAATGACAAGTGATAACCATTTATGATCTTGCAACCACCAATGCAACAATATTTTAGGAAAATGTTAGCATTTAGATCCAGAATTAAAATTAGAAAGCTTGAAGCTCAGTATTTTCCTCCTGCGAGGACCTCCCGCTAACTTTGTTTTCTCCATGGCCACCGGCCACCAATCAGAAGCATGGTTATCTAAGGAAAACAAGTTAGCAGCACGCTACTTCTGTCAGAAAATGCAGTCACATACCAACATAGAGTTTTAGACCATTGCTAAAGATAGCAATGCTGTGGAAGACGATGACTCTACATTTGTGAAAGTGCTGCACCACCATAGGAATTGTGTCAAACTGTGTGACAACTTCCACTTACAATGTTGTCTGGTGCAGTCTGTTATTTGATGTGATGTTTTACACAAACTTTTAACCAATGGGATGAATTGTTTATTAATTTAATTTAACGTGTCTAAGTCATGAAATACTCAAGTGCAGTTTATGAAACTATGGCAAGAATTTACTTGGCTAAATACTCTTATCTGCTGAGAATACAAGTCTTTACCATTTAGGCCCTACGGTCTCATGGAAATGCTTGGATTTGGATTATTTTAATGACAACTATTGCTTAAAAAACTGTAGTTTCTTGTAATGTGGTGTTGTAGGCCCATAATTGTTCATGCAGGCTAAATTGACAGTAAACCTAGTAATTACAATCCTACATAGGCCTACAAATGACTCTAGATACGTAGGTACCCCGAGCTAAAACTGTATTGGAACCGGTTCTATCGCAATCTGGATGATTTTTAAAAAATAGATTGAAACGTAATGAATGGAATGCATCTCTATTTTATATAGCGTGACAACTTGATAGTGTTCCACTAGTCGATTTTTATAATAACTAATCAAAAATTTGTAAAAAGAAAATTAAAAATCTCTCATACTCCTAGCTACCCTAAGATGAATTTATTTTAGAAAGACCAATACCTGGACATATGTGGACCTATGACAGCTGAAGAACAGACATGTAGGTAGTTGGTTCAAGTGATGACTGGTTGCAGAACAAACGGGCACAAGCCAACATCAATTTGACAATGTTACATAAAATTTAAGAGCTTAAGATAATGTAGGCACATGCCTAAATTATCCAAGTTGTGTGTGTTTATTGCTTTTGAGTTTATATCAATGCCCTTGCTAAAGTCCCCCACTGAAAATCAGTCTTGTTACTGAGTGGGTAGACTCTATAAAAACGTTTTTTATTTTTATTTTTGTATGCTTAATTATTACTTAATAATTAGCTATAGACATGAGTGAAATAAAGTGAACATGCACTCATGCAGTGAGATAATAACAGGTAAAATATGCTCGTAGACCAAGTAAAATTAAGTGAATATCATATTTATGTAGGCCTAGACATAGTTAAATGAAACAAGTTAGATTTTTAAAATTTTTGAACATTACTGCTTTCTCCTAGATGTGTAGGCCTAAGCTAATCTTTATTGGTTATCCATCCTGTCTTGTAGATTTTGGTTGGTTTGGTATGTCACAACAGGTATAATATTTGATTGCTTTTTAAAATACTTAGGCCTACAATTTTAGAGATCTCTCCTCTCCACTTTCATCGGATGAACAAGGCCACGTCAGGCCGTAACAGTTTCAACGTTATTGTCTAGTCTTTCTATGTTTTTTATGTTTCTACCAACTCCGAAGGTCTTCAGCAACAAGGTAAGCTGTTGGTTTCCTTCCTATCCACCCCCATTGCTAAATATCCAAAGCCGTTAGGCACTTTCAACACATCACACAACAATTTGAGACAGTAGATTTTTCGTAATATGTAGCGATTAACGCAACAGGTCTAAGATTTAATCAAAATTATCATTTCGTTACAAATTAGCCTACTATGTCAACACAGTTGAAATATTAATGAATCAATAAATGCGAATTTTTGCGAAAATCGACCATTTGAGTGAAACATTGTTTTTATAGCGAAATCCAGGTTTAAATGTGCATTTGAAGCGAAATTGGGTAATTTCTAATTTTGTCGATTTATACAGGTTACTTGAGTGAGGTCCACGTTGTACAAGTAAAAAGTCAGAATGTATTGTTGTGCTGCCATTCAATTGGTGGCACCTGTACTTGGCTAACCAGAGTACTTCTAATTTAAAACTAATTACCATATTTACCTGAATCTAAGACTATAATTAATTCCAATTTGTTTAGTTAAAATATGAAGGGTCGTCTTAAATTCGCGTGTTAAGATTGTGAATATATGATTTTTTTCCAGTTTAAAATTCTTGAAAATAGGGCGTCGTCTTCTATTCGGGTGTCTTCTATTCTTACTTACTTATAATTTGAGTATTTTATTTGTAAGTCTTGTGAAATATGTTCCTCCTCCTACAATTCCAGATTGTAGTCCATTTCTTTATTTTCATTATTGTGAAATAGCAGCAAAAACCCTTCAAAAATGCAAAATTTTAAATAATGCAAACATTTTGAGATTTGACTGTGAAAAACTACTGACTACTTATAATAATATGATTAATATTCAAATTATCTATGTATAAAGTAATAAACCTACCAAACCAAACTAAAAACTGCTTGTGAATACAATATGTAAATTCCTGCCTATCCTATCCCTTTAGTGCACAATTATTAATTATTATTTATTACAAATCGCCGCATTATCTTTGAACAGTAGGTTCGATGGAAATTGGAAATTAGGGTAGGTAGAAGTATTATTGTTGTTGCCTGCACTGTACATGTTTGTTTTAATGCTACGATGTACACACTTGGTTCAGGCAACAATAACAAGTGCATTCTGCAGTGTAGCAAGTGTTCAAAGTTTGTAGTTTCGAGCTACAGGGCTGTAGTCACATGGGAAACGTTTCTATTCGTCTTCGTATAACGTCGGACAATCTTAACTAAAATTAGTTTTTTTAGTTTGAAACTGAGTTTGAAAAAGAAGCAGGGAAAAAGAAAAGAAAGAGGGGAAGACCAAGACTGAGGTGGGAAGAAGTGATAGCAATGGACGTGGAAAGAAGAAATGCAACTTGGGAAGAGGTCAATCAGGAACAATGGTGGGAAGATAGAAAAGTATGGACAGAATTTGTAGAAAGAGCAGAGGAAGAAGAAAGTGAAGAGGAGGAGCCGGAGGAAGTTAACATGAGGGAAGCGTCAGGCATGGCCAGCCGGCTTCGATGTACCTAGGGGCCAGAATATAATGGGATTAAGTTCCTATCCCCTACCCGACTTCATTGTTGGACACAGGGAGCAGATATAAAAAAATAAAAATAAAAATATCAATCGATCCACTTAAAAGAACGTTTGTTTCTTAATTACTTCTATATTACCAATACAAAATGATCCGTATGCAGTGGTCCACAAATGTTAACACCAAAGTAGCCAGATTAACATCAGCAAAGGACCGAGACTAAGAGTGCAGGGACGAATAACGTGCGACGGTTTAAGCACTAGCTAAAATTGCTTGTAGTGTATTTTGGATTCTGGTTACGTAAGAGATTGGGATATTAACCTATGTATTATTATTTTTACCAGTGATCCCACATAAATAGCATAAAAAGCTTTACCAGCCTAACCAGTAGGGGCCTATATCAATAAAACAAAAAGAAAACATTTATTTTTTTATTTTTGGAGAAAGAAACTTGATTGGCATTGCCAAGAATAAATTAATAGGTGCCAATGACCAGGTGGTCATATTTGTAGACTTCTGTACTTATGAGCAGAACTATGAACATTCAATTGAGAAGCTCAGTTCATTAGTTTGGCTAGCTACGCACTTCAATAGTAATCTTCTTCTTCTTTTCCTATGCCCGCATTTTTGGCTTACTGGGCCATTATGCATTTTCTGGTTTTCCAGTAGTCCTTGATAGTCTAGCTAGAGACATTAGAAACACATTGTGATTTTGTCTCTTGGTTGGTAGGCCTACCCCTTGATATTGACACTAGCAATTCCCCTGGTATGTAAGGCTATGCATGTAATTGTACCGGTACCTACATCTTAATAAATTGCATAGCCTCTAAATGTTCAAATAAAAGTCTGCAAGAATAAGTGCATTGCATTGTGTAGTTGGTAAAAACAGCAAACATTCAAGTGTCAAACAAAGACACAACTTACTTAGGAGGCTCACTCCTCTGCGACTGGCTGGTCGGAATCCTTCGAGAATAGTGTAAGCATAAGACAAGTTTTGTAGTAAGATATTGTCAAAGTACAGATTAACATTTAACCACAGTAGGCTACAGTTCTTTATTTAAAAGCCTGTATCTCCGATGTTGGAAGATATCAGTATTTCTGTGCTTTGGATGAAAACAAATTCTGAGAATCGAAAACCTAGTTTACGATTGGCATCAATGTTATTCATTTAACACCTAACAGTGACTCACCCTGTTTATTACCTAATACGAAGCAAAAATGATTGCGGAATTTCGTCAACTAGCAAACTGGAATTATCGAATTCAATGATCAAGCTATCCCAACTTTGAGGATCAACACTAACTTAACGCAAGCTCACTGCATATTGCATTGGTCAATCTACAGTCAGCAGCTTCTGCATGATCAACAGTCAACACTAACTTTTACGCAAGCTCACTGCATATTGCATTGGTCAATCTACAGTCAACAGCTTTTGCATGATCAACACTACAGGTCTACCACCCATTATTATTTCACAATTGTGTTTTGTTTCATGATTTGTAATGGATGGTAGAATAATTGAAAACACTAAGCAACGTGATACCCCATCATTTAAATACCAAATGGCAAATAGGCCTAAATAGACACAAACTGTCAGCTTCTGAAACCAAATTTGATTTATGATTCGTTTACAGATTGACATTGTTTGCAAAGCAAATAAGCAAAGTTCCCGTGAGACCGTTTATATCATCACAACATTGTTTTCCCTCTAGCAATTCCACAGCTTGCTGGAATGTATGTTAATCAGCTGATGCATAATATAATACAGTAGGCTATACAGTAACACTTCCTTATAACAATCTCTTGGGGGCCAGATTATTGTTTTATTATAAAGAACATTTCTTAATAAAGATGGTTGGTAACTTTACAAGAACCTTTTGGGACCTCAAAAACAGTTTGTTATATCATTTTGTTATAAAGAAGTTTCATTGAAGGTGGAATACGTATGGTACCGGTATTTACTTACCAACAACAAAACGAACAAGTGTGCTTCAACAAAAGTGCTTCAATATCTTTCAAGCTACATGTCATCATTTTATAATTTGTTCCCACCAGAATGCATGCACAGTTACACAGTAGACTGTTTTAGTGTCATATGCATACCCTTCATTTATAGCATGTCAGCAAGTAGTAGTCAGCATTTAGTAGATTGAAGACTTTTAGTTTATGATTTTGGTTTAAGAAATTTCTCAAACTGCTTATAAATATTCACGCCAAAAGAAAGTAGGCACACATCTGTCTAGGTATTGTTTCAAAAAATCTGGTGAAGACAAGCTCCCTGGACCCATCCCTCGTATCAGTAGGGGGAACCCCCTACCCCGCCCATGAGGCAGATGCCCGAAAATGCACAGCTAGTCCAAGCAACGAACAGTTTGACCCGGAACTAATTGGTACAGAATTTGTTTTGATCATAAGTTGTTACTTAGGTGTACCTATATGCACATAAGAAACTTTACCGCTGTCCGACACCCCTAATTAGCGTAATTAATTAAAATGTTAAAACTAATTAATGCTCATAGTATGGTTATTTTTTAATATTTTTCAGAATATATATTTTAACCATATCAAACAACCTATTCGGTAATTTAAAAAAATTACTTACATCAAAATAAATATCCTGGTAGCCATTAATTAATTACTATTAATTATAATAGCAATTTCAATTAAATGCTTCCCGTGTAAAATTGGTGCGATTGAATATTGTTTTGTCAGTTTCAAATATAAGAATAACAACATACAAAACTTGTGTAGAAACTTTACTGCAATGAAAATATTATTTGTATGACAAATTAGCATAATTAATAGTTAATTATTACATTCACAACTTATATAGATACATATTTGAACATAGGCAATATAGGTATCAAAAGAAAGCTGCTGATACGTTGATTTTAGTACCGATACTCTCAGGGTCATGCAAGCAAATTTCCAAAGTCTTTTAGGGGGGGGGGGGGGGGGGGGGGGGGTTAAATAATTAATAACGTCAAACGTATCAAACGAAAGCTATTAATACGACGTTAATAGTAAAAAACTTTTCAAGTGATAAAAGACAATATACCCTAGTGTTTGGCTAAAAAGGGGAGGGGGGGGTGGGGGGGGGGGGGGGGGGGTAAAAAGCGTCCTCATAAGTCAATTTTGTGTCTTGATTTGACACTCATTGAGCCATGGATGTTAATAAGTTTAACACAATTGTTTTGTGATTGATACATAGCATTAACTGCATCGTATATATTCGTCTAGACTACTCTAGAGAAATCTTATAAAAACCTATATGTAATATATAATCATGTGGAGCACATCAGAATCAAATGTCATAAGACCACTGAAGCATTTGATAGATACGACAATGAGCCATCTCCTAGACATCACATTTTTGAAATGGAATGGTGGTAACAGATGAACTACAATCCAGAAGGAGTCAATTACATATCAATATCAGTCAATATAGAACATAGAACAACTCTCAACCCAATTAACAAATGAATATTCACTAAGCCTTTTACAACGAGACTTGAAGCCAATAACATCACAGTACTTAAAGCACAAGACGACGCCGATGTAGAGTCGGCTAACCAGAGAACAGCACCCTCACTGATGATTTTACAGAGTTGCCAGTAATTGTATACATTTCAATCACGAAAATCCTGTTTATGATTTAATCATAGAATCAGAGTTGAAAGCTGGTGCCAGCAAACAGAAAATATGGAATATGCGTTATACCGTACACAACAACCAAGCTAGGATCAAGAATTGGGTTCTTCTTTACCCTTCATTCGCGAAATAAGTGGATGTGACACTACTTCAAGAATGTTTAGAATAGGTTAAGCTTTGCTATTCAAGACATTTGCATAAGATTTTTTTTAATTAATATATTTCCAACAATCCCACATCTCCTTACACAAAGATTGTTGAGTGCAGTGGAAAAGCAATCGGCATGTTTTAAAATGATGAGAGAAGTTTACACATAAATTAATAACTGCTTACACAGTATTCAGCATGAGACTTAACAACCTACATTATCAGCATTTCCTGTACCAACTGACAAGCCACCAGCCTCACTACATGTTTTTCAAATTCTATGATGTAATTGTAAAGTACGATGCAACTGCAAGAAGGTGCATCCGTTCTAAATGCCTGTCTGTACGTTGTTGTTTGAAAATGAATGTGTGATGTGTTTAGTTGATGACCCATTATCGTAGCCATCAAATACTTCAGTAGTTATGATATTTGCTTTTAATTTACTCCACATACTACATAACTCTTCAAATGTTTTGTCTCTAGACCTTTATAAGGTATGTGATGCATCAAAATGCCCTTCATCAATCTCAAAGCAAGACTTGCTTGTAACAGTATTACTTATTTCATATTCTTTCACTTTCATATTATTTCTATATCATTTTCTTCGTGTATTTGCAAACATATTATCCCCAGGAGCAGAATTTTCAGCTTATACCTTGGAATGCCCGAATAGTCAAATACATCTTGTGGTAGTGTGCTTAATTTAAAAGTTAATACAAATGCCTACGTAAAAAAAATTAAAGTTTACATATTATATCATAATGCAACTCTTAAAAAACTAAATTAGCTATTGATAAATCATCCTCTGATGACTCTCCGACGCTCGAGAGTCGTTGGAAAAGCAGCAAAGGATCAACGTCGATTGTATCTTCATCAACGTTCGCGGTTTTAAATTTTTATGTGGTGACAAGAGGTAACAGAATAAATCTTCCAAATCTTGTTTACATAGGAATTCAGTTGAGTTTATAATCCGTTGCAATAATATTTGCGATCACTGTGTTCGACAAGTAGTCATAATTATCAAGAACTAAAACTTTGTTTGGTAACAAGGACAAAATCTTTGCATATTACGGTTTATTAATGATTTGGTACTTAGTAAAAGAAACTATGCGCGGTAATGACACAACCCATTTTGTTAAATTCGGATAGTTGAGCCTGGAGTTTTGTATCAGAGTAATCGGACCTCATATCTAAGAAGTAAAATCAAATAGTGTCAAAAATCAGACTCAAAATTGGGTTATGAGAACACTTTTTACCATCCCCCCCCCTCCCCCCCCCCCCGCTATTAACCAAGCACTTGGGTACATTGTCTTTTATCACTCTAAAAGTATTTTTTACTAATAACAACGTATAAATAGCTTTTGTTTGATACGTTTGATAATATTCTTCATTAATCCCCCCCCTCCTTCTTTCTACCCCCCTAGAAAAACTTCAGAAATTTGTTCGAATGACCCTGAGGGTACCAGAATTAAAATCAACGTATCAGCAGCTTTCTTTTGATACCCATATTGCCTATGTTCAAATATGTACGTATGTAAGTTATAAATGTAATAATTAATTATTAATTAGCTCATTTAGCCTGTAAATAGTTTTTTGATTGCAGTAAAGTTTCTACACAAGTTATATATGTTATTATTCTTATATTTACAACTGTCAAAACAATATTCGATTGTACCAATTTTACACGGGAAGCATTTAATTGAAATTGTTATTATAATTAATAGTAATTAATTAATGACTACCGAAATATTTATATTGATGTAAGTAATTTTTTTTAATTACAAAAAGGGTTGTGCGATGTGGTAAAAATCTAAATTCTGAAAAATCTTCAAAAACAACCATAATAATATAAGCATTAATTAGTTTTAACATTTTAATTAATTACGCTAATTAGGGGTGTCGGACAGCGGTAAAGTTTCTTATGCGCATGTAGGTATACATAAGTAACAACTTCTGATCAAAAAAAATTCTGTACCAATTAGTTCCGGGTCAAGCCTATTTTTACGGTTCGTTTCTTGGTCTAAAAGTCTAGGCCTTATTAGATTCTTACTAGATAACTGAATTGTGGACGAGGTCAAACAATTCGGCCAGATGCATATAATATATCCTCTACATTAGGGAAGCTCGTAATTGTAGGCCTAAAGAAATTCGTTTCTATTCTAGAGAATAGCATGGTTGTACAACAATTCCACATCAACTATTTAGGGTTCATGTAACTAGGGAGACATCAATGCATCTGGGCTAAGTCTGGGCCGTAGTCCTAGCCTAGGTCCTAGTCTCGTCCTAGGCCTAGTTTCGGCTGATTGAAATAATTGACGATGGACGTAGGGATGAATGACATCGGGTAGGCATAGTTAAATTTAGAACCAGCTCGCATATTACCAGGGTACCTAACCAGATCCTTAAAACGTGTTATTTCAACGTGTTGAACGTTTGATTTGATGGTCCTTGCTAGACCTTGGAATATGCACTGAGCACGGACACGAGTGATGAATGCAGGCCCACTGACCGGCTTGCAATCATACTTCCAACGTCAAAAAGTACAAAAACCAATTCACCCCGATGCGGCATGCCGCATGCCTAAGAACAATGAATAACATGCATTAAAATGATGGAGAGTGTGTGTATTGTGTTGTCCAATAATTCTTTTCAGTTTTCACCCGTTTGCTGTTTTCATCTGCCGTGCAGTACTGCATGGTCTAGGCCTACACGACAAAATTCCGAAAGAAGGGTCGTCAATTTAGGATAAATATCAACCCGAAAAATGTGCAGATCTTAAAAATGGTTCCGCATAATATCTGGAAGCAGGGTGCTAAGCTAGGCCTAGGCAGTAAGTAAAAACATGGCCTAGGCCTACCCGGTTTAGGGCTAATGGTCGGTGCACAATAGCCCGGGAAGGAACTCCGGTAATGTTAACGGGAAAGTTTGCTATAATTTAACATTGCCCATTAACGGTAACGTGAAGCTACTTCCCGGGCTATTGTGCACCGACCATTTAGCGGGGTGCATAATCGCCCGGGAAGGAGCTCCGGTAGGTCTAGGCCTAACTGTAACAGTAACGGGAAACTCCTTTCCGAGGTATTGGGCACCTCACTTTAGGGTCTAGGCTAGGCCTAGGCTTACCACCACATTGGGTAAGGCCTAGGCCTAAATGGAGGTAGGCTAGGCTAGGCTAGGTAGGTCTAGGGCCTAGCCTAGGCTAGGCTTAGGTCTATTAAGTCCCTGGCCGAAGGGCCTAGCCCAGGCCTAGGGCCTTGGGTATCATAGGCCTAGGCTAGGCCCTTGGCATAATAGGCTAGGGTCTATTAAGTCCCTGGCCGAAGGGCCTAGCCCAGGCCTAGGCTAGGGCCTTGTGTAGGCCTATCATAGGCCTAGACCCTAGGCCTCAGAGGCTAGGCCCTTGGCATAGGCTAATAGGCCCCTAGGCCTAGGCCTAGGCTAGGCCCTAGCTTTAAAAAAATCTTAGCTTGGGTCTGCCTAGGCCTAGTTTGGATCGCTTTTAAGCCTATTTTCAAATGTTAATGCTAGGCCTATATAGAGACTTACCGAATGCCAACGCAAGGAACGTTGCGAGCACGATAAATACCACAATTCTTTGTGACATTTTATTACTTCAGTAGCTTTCGCCTAGGCTGTCACAGCAATAAATGGTCCAGTACAAGTCAAGGCTGGAAGGAACTGCGTAGCCTGGGCCAATGACTCAACTTTTGTAACCAATGTACCGAGTGCAGCTAAAACAAACGCAAAATATGCAAAACTGTTATCTGTAGGCCAGAAGAAAGAATTCTCTGAACGAACGCGACTAATCGACGTACAGCGACTAACCTCGTGACTTTGACTTTACTGTTGGCACTCCGCTGTTCCAATGCTTAACCATACCCCCTGATCAGCGACTTTCACATTCAATATTCCTATTAATTATTAAACTAATCTGCACGAAGTGTTGTGAGAGAAACAATCATTTTTCGTCACATCATAATGTGACTGGATGTAATGTTTAATTATTAATGGAGAACTCTCTTTTGAGTTTGACATGAATGCCAAGGCGGTATATTTAAATGATGCAACGTTCTGAGCGTGCACCGTACAAAATGCCGAAGCAAAGCGGTGGGTTTTCTCCACGAGAGACATTTTGTACCTCCTTGTTTAATAATTTTGAAGCAGTACACCACAGTAGTAATATACTTTGTGGTTGTAGTACTTCTAGAAATTAATTAGGTAAAACTGGAGCACAGCTGATCCGTTTTTTCACATACCCCTTCTTCAAATTTGAAGAAGGGCTAGAATAACATTATAAGTAAAGCTGGGATTTCGGGGGTCGGGGGCAAGCCCCCGAACCCCTATCTCCCTTAAATACGCCACTGAATGGATGGGTGCTCGTACCCACACAAATCTACCTTTGAAGATTTAGAGGACCGTGATTAACTCTATCCAAGGGGCCTAGATCAATTTTGCAATCTCGGATTGGTTATTGGTAATCATATGGTTTCAACGTAGCTATGGCTGTAAATTATACTATCGTTGGCAATAAAAGTCTGGATCATGTATTCAATGAACCTCTTCTGATTAGTTGATTAACAAAAAATAAACAAACCTTCAAAAGATCACATGACGCTGAGGAAGGAGATGGAGGAAGGAAAGTGACATTAGGAGAAACAATCCCATTGAAATGGGCCAATGGGAGGGAAAGGAAAAGGGGATGACTTCATTTAGTCGCCTCTAAGAAATGACAGAAGTCACTCTAGGCCCCAACTCCACCCCTTGGTAAGACGGGGAACCTATTTATTCATAAACAAACTTGTGTAACATCAAAATCTAATAAACATCTCGCGTTCTGCGAGACAGAGACGCGGCAATCAGTAGGTCTGATAATGAAAGCAGAGACGCGGACGTTGCAGAATGCCACCGGTTCACCACGCACTGATGTGGTTGTGCAAGGCTGTCTTATCACTATCTTGAAGAATGACAACAATGCGTACATTCATCATAAATGAAATGAAATGAAATGAAATGAAATGAAATGAAATGAAATGAAATGAAATGAAATGAAATGAAATGAAATGAAATGAAATGAAATGAAATTTGTATTTATTTGCAATGAAATAGGCCTACATTATTTTGTATTTTTGTATATACATAATAATATGAGAACAGTTGCAATAATAATAGATAATATACCATTATGACGAGGTAGCACTGTTTCGGAGGAAAACTTCCCAGGGATCACTTTCCTTTCTTCGGGTGACTACAACTATTACAGGTATTGGATGTGAGAAAAGTTGTGATAAAATGCCCAAGGACAATTTTGTAGGACACAAAATTAATAATAATATATGAATATGCGCAAACAACGTGCCAAAACCAAGAGTGAACTCTTATAGGGGGAAATAACATAAGAAGGTATTATTTTATTTTATTTTATTTTATTTTATTTTATTTTATTTTATTTTATTTTATTTTATTTTATTTTATTTTATTTTATTTTATTTTATTTTATTTTATTTTATTTTATTTTATTTTATTTTATTTTATTTTATTTTATTTTATTTTATTTTATTTTATTTTATTTTATTTTACTAGGAAAACGCTCTGTTTGACGCGTTGATAAGCGAACGCGTCAATATCTACGAACTTCTGGCGAAAAGTTTTCAATGCTAATACGAACAATAAATTATTAACAACAATTCAAGAATGCGCATTGCAAAAATTTTTCTTATTTCCATGGCTATTATACTTTTCCGACATTGTTGTGTGCAGTGCAACGTGCGTTGCTAAGAGTTTTCGTGGTCATGTTTTCCACACGGTCCGCCACCGTTACTAACACTTATTGACAGCAATAGAAATGTAATTTCTGCCTCTAATACGTATCGGATTGCGTATACAATAGTATATTCGTGACCGGACTAAAATTTACTATAAGATAGCCACCTCACATTTTGCCGTTACTGCGTTTTAGAAAAATATTTTCGAGTAACTTTCGTGTAACTTTGCCAATACTTATCAGATCGCCATTAGTTTAACATAGTCGTGACCGGAAAAAAAGTTAAAAAAATATGGCTATCTCAAATTTTGCCGCCATTTTGTTTCAGAAAAATATTTTGCAGTAACTATGATGTAACTTTGTAACTTTTCAAACGATTTTGCCTTAAAACTATACACCTTCAATCCACATCGAGGCTTGTGGATGGTCCAAATTTCAAGTTGATCGGACTTTCCGTTCGACCGCTATCGACAGACATAAAAAAAAAAACAAAAAAAAAAAAAAAAAACAGAATGAAGTGCCATAAGAGTCAAGTGGAGACGCTCGCTTCGCTCGCTTAATTAGTGTAATATACTAGGAAAACGCTCTGTTTGACGCGTTGATAAGCGAGCGCGTCAATATCTACGAACTTTCTGGCGAAAAGACTTCAATGCTAATACAAACAACAATTAACAACAATTCAAGAATGCGCATTGCAAAATTTTTTCTATTTTCCATAGCTATTATACTTCCCGACATTGTTGTATGCAGTGCAATGTGCGTTGCTAAGAATTTTCGTGGTCATGTTTTCAACACGGTCCGCCACCGTTACTAACACTTATTGACAGCAATAGAAATGTAATTTCTGCCTCTAATACGTATTGGATCGCGTTTACATTAGTATATTCGTGACCGGACAAAATTTTACTATAAGATAGCCACCTCACATTTTGCCGTTACTGCGTTTTAGAAAAATATTTTCGAGTAACTTTCGTGTAACTTTGCCAATATTTATCAGATCGCCATTACATTAACATATTCGTGACCGGAAAAATCTGTAAAAAAATCTGGCTATCTCACATTTTGCCGCCATTTTGTTTCAGAAAAATATTTTGCAGTAACTATGGTGTAACTTTGTAACTTTTCGAACGATTTTGCCTCAAAACTATACACTTTCAATCCACATCGAGGCTTGTGGATGGTCCAAATTTCAAGTTGATCGGACTTTCCGTTCGACCGCTATCGACGGACATAAAAACAAAAAAAAAAAAAAAAAAAAACAAACAAAAAAACAGAACGAAGTGCCATAAGAGTCAAGTGGAAACGCTCGCTTCGCTCGCTTAACCATAAGAGTCAAGTGGAAACGCTCGCTTCGCTCGCTTAATGAAGAGAAACAAATTTGTTTCTAAGTTTTCTTTTAATTTGATGAACACATATTATGGTTTTAAAGTTTTAGTAACAAAAAAAAAAAACAATCCCACCATCCACCTATTGACGTAGGAAAACCTTGTACAAAAATGGTCTGTGGGCGATATCGAACAGGTAACCTCTCGAATTAGCGTCAATACGCTATAAGTGTGTATTCATCATAAACACCTTCTTCCTCTTCATTTCTACATAATGACAACGTAAAACTTGGGTTTTATCTGTTGTATGTAAATGTGACGTTTCCAGTTTCCGTATGCTAACTTTTCATAGTTTCACGTGGTTTCACCAAAGGTTTTTGCCGGCGCAGTTGGCTGAGGTCATTGGGTTTGAAATATAGGGGGGGGGGGGGGGGGTTTGAAATATATTATATTTCAAACCCAATGCTGAGGTCGATTAGGCGTTGGTCTAGCAAACCGCGGTCTCTGCGTTCCAGGTACGAATCCTGGCTTAGGCATTGATGTCGTGTGGCGTTCTTTATCCTCATAATCACCCACCCATCGTCTCGATTAGCCTGGTTGCACTTGCAGAAATATGGGACGTAAAACCCCAAATATCACCATACTTAATTAAAGGTCTTTGGTTTCACGTCGGCAAGTTTCAAAATATGTTTTCAAATCATATTCAACCACAGCCGTATTCCTTCCGCTTTTCATAAAATGAACAACCAAAGTATTATAATATTCATAAAAGTAGTGCAAAAAGAGCACCCAATATAATACAGGTACAATGTATTCCACAACCCATTCCATGTTATGTAGCTGGCCTTGACAGTATGACTTCCTGATACCCACATCGAGCTACATGGAAACAAAGGCAATTGCGCACGACTATTTTCTCTATAGAAGGCAGCCAAAAAATACACATGCAGGAAAGTGACATTTTTGTTTCCAATACAGACCTCGCTTGTAAAAACCGTACAACTGCATCAGTATTTCTAGGGAGTTTTCCTGCTTGGCCAGTTACCTTGCCTATCACCGCTGAATCTATACATTCAGATAAGGAGCACAGATCAAAGGATTACATTCATTGCGTGAATCTGTTATCTGTGCTTGAAGGGTAGCTAGCTCAAATATTACTTATCTCTTGAAGTTTGTTTACTTGCGTGTGCGTGTGCGTGTGCTATATATTGAGGTATTGCTATCCCCCCAGAAATATTGTTCGATCATGTTGCTATCCTGCCTGACTATGTATCATGGCTACATATCACTGCAATTTGCTTCAAGGCCGGATCAACGGTTACATTATAGCATAATGGGTCGCGTATCCCATGAGTGTATATTAAACAATCTGATTGTTACAGTTTTAAAGCATTCACTATTTTTTATACGCTACTTAACAGCTGTCAGGACAGCTGTCACAAGCAATATTGAACAAAATTATTTCGATAACAATACAAAAGAAATGCATATATAATACAGCACATAAGCTATTCATTTTGCAATTAATTTAAAAAAAATCCGATAGCCGGTTCTATGTTGAAAACAATATGTTCAAATACAAAGTTATACCTGCATGGACATAATATTACAAAACATAATTCTAATGTTTCAAATTCCAGTTCATGATCAATAAATATATGGGTCGCGTATCCCATGAGTGTGATATTCAACAATCTGTACAACAATCTGATTCAGCAATCTTCAATAAAAAATAGCGTGATTATTTTTAGCCCACCTAAAGGCTGGTCCACACAGATTTTTAAGACATGCGATTTAAGGTTTAACGCGTAGTCGTAAAGTTGGATCATAGGAAACACGTACTGGCGTTCACACAAAGTTTTAGTTTTAAGACGTTGTTTTCATTGTTGTTTACAAAACAACGTCTTAAAACCTTATGCATTATGTCTTAAAAATCTGTGTGGACCAGCCTTAACCAGGGCCCTTATTCTGTAATTATCCCGCTTTGGATGCGGGCTTATATGGAAACAAATGAGAAATAATAACACTAGTTTTGGAAATTATTCAGACAGTTATATTGTTGTGGAACGGCAATTGTTTCCATATCGGCCACTTTCGACCCAAAGCGGCCCGCTTCCATAGCGGGATAATTATAGAATAAGAGTCCTGAGCTGGTTCTTGATCGATTAGCGTCGCTGCATTGCGATACATCTGCGATAATCGAATGAAAAACTTCTTTGTGTTAACTAGGTAATATTTATAAATATTTGGGATTATGAAGGTCTGGGCAAAGAAAATAGTTATATTTAGTTTGTTAGGCCCTTCGTCCACCGAGAAGGAACAACCAAGCGACTTAACATCCACATCATTGCATTTGAAAATAACGACGGGCTTCGCTCGTCCATTGAAGCGACTAAGACTAAGTAAGTTGCTAGAACCGAACTGGTTGGTTGCCAGGTCATGTTTGCCATGCAA
This sequence comes from Isoperla grammatica, assembly GCA_945910005.1. Taxonomy (NCBI): domain Eukaryota; kingdom Metazoa; phylum Arthropoda; class Insecta; order Plecoptera; family Perlodidae; genus Isoperla; species Isoperla grammatica. Next base: position 32,618,874 of record OX246737.1, on the reverse strand, counting down.
TTAGACCACAACGAGTTCCTCATCAATCATCATACGACCAGTGGCGTATCTAGGAATTAGGAAAGAAGTGGGGGGGGGGGGTTCAACCCATATTATAGAGAGCGGAAACGAAACATAAATGGGGGGTAAGATTTCTCATGAAGGTAATTTTGGTGCAAATCTGTGCGTTTTACAGCGGCCAACTGAAACAAAATTACTGTTTCTGACAATACTTTTTTTCCTTAGCATCGCTAATAAAAGTAACCTCAATAATTTGCATATTTTTCGTAATTCCTTTTGCTTACGGTCATTTTCCATTTTTCCTTTATGAAGGGGGGGGGGGTCCTTGTCCTTGCCTTGACCTTATCCTCCCCCTCCCTCCACCCCCCCCCCCCCCCTTGGATACGTCACCACTGCATACGACAAGTCAAAACGTGTATTGCGTTTGAACACACAACTAATCGCTATAGTGACCAATCGCTGGCGATTTGTCACGTCTCGTCTCGCGTTAGTCCTACTTTAAACACGAAATGAAGCTTGTATATATGACTTGAGACTTGCAAGCTGGTTTTCTGAAAACTCTCTTTATCTCAAGTATTAAGTCGTGTGTGTTTATATAATATTCCAGCTTTAGTTCCGAGATGCATGTTTTGTTGCCAATTAATTTCCATTATTCAGTCATGAACACTGTTTTGCTAGCTAGCGAGGTAGCGTAACCGGTTATCGTGTGATTGTACGAGGTGGAAGCCTCTGTATAACGGCTTTGTCCTTGTTGTCATCGACCGCTAAGGCAGCAATGAGGTGGCCGTTGTCTCTACGCCAATATTTCTACATTTCTACAAATGCCACAATGGAGCACTTCATTCGCGCGACCCATGCCGTCGTTCAAGGCATCCCAATATGCCTCTCGACGTTGTTTCTCAATCATAGATTGTGTATAATTTGTCATCATGTCAACAGGTATATTTGTTTAGTTACACTTCTTGCTGCGGTAATTAATTCCTTGAAGTATGATTGTGCCATGGACAACGTGAACGCCTCATTGGAAGATTGTAAAAGTAACAAATACGAATACTTAGCCTGCAGCTGACAGCAGCTGTCAGCAACACAATGGCCTCTTCAGCAGTGCCGTGTAATCCCCCTCCCCCTTCAAGCTAGAGGTTGATTTCTTTTATCTCATATTTTTGTAACGATGCTTATCGAGACGATGAGTGGGTGATTATGAAGATGAAAAAACGCCGCATGACATCCAGGCCCGAGCCAGAATTCGAACCTGGAATGCAGAGACCGCGGTTTACTAGACCAACGCCTAATCGACCGCGGCCAACTGCGCTGGTGCGAGAGGTTGAAGGAAGGAAGGGAGAAAGACAGGAGGGAAAGCAAACTATAAAGCTAATAGTTTAATAAGTTTACGATATATTTAGCAAATTTTGAACTTCATGACTGAATTTCATTGTCTTGATTCAGGACATAAATTCACTTTTTTTTATCCTTTCTTGCTAGCGATGTTCGACCTCTCCCCCCCCCCCCCCCAAACACACAGTGTGTATATATATATATATAGTACGAAAACATTTTAACGGTAAACCCAATCCAACGTTTATTTTCACAAAATAAATGTCAACGTTTCGACGACGTGTAGAGTCGTCCTTTTCAAGACATACAAAAACAAATAAAAAGCCACAACATCCAAAAACACTTACATACAAAATCAAAATCACTGCCACAGCGAAACATCACTGGGTAGCTCTAGCAAAATGTTTGTATTTACTCCTAGTTATGGGTCCCCCTTGAGATACTGCAGCAAAGCAACTCCCAACACATATATATATATATATATATATGTACCCTACCAGTGAACGTCATTGATTTCTGAATATACTATTAGTCTAGTACTTTTCGGGTAAATACTTATTCCCATATAATTGTGTTGTGGGATGATGAATGTAATATGCATAGGCCTATACGGGGTATTTCAAGTTCTATATCTCGGCTGCATTCGTTGCGAAAACCTTGGATCAACCTTGAATCAGACGGGACAAACGGTTGGAGGCATTGACACTATCCTACACCGCGAGCTCTGACGTACAAATTAGAATGCTACAAATACAAATAGAATGCTGTTGTAGCCATCCTGAGTAAGAACACCACTCTGCATTTTAGTTTTGTAGACCAAAAACAACTGTTTGACCCGGAATTAATTGGTGTACAGAGTTAATTTTCATCTAATTTCTTTGCTGTGATTACTTACATATTACGAAAATCACTGTACAACCACCCTGAATTAGCGCAAGTAATAAAATATTAAAAGAATTAATTAATATTAACGTTAGTTTAAAATATTTTACAAAAATGTATGTATTTATAAGTAGATTTAAACAAATTTAATTTATTGAAGGAATAAAAACATACATATTTTTCAGTCAAACTTTAGAAGTAAATCAAGATTTCAGTTCGAGCAACGATATGCGGATATGCCGCCAATTCAATATGGTCTCCAATGGATCCCGTCAGTTTCATATTATCATTGGTTGAAGGCATCGAACCCACAATCTCCTGAACTAGAGTTTCGCGTGCGCGCAGTTGACTCAATCAAATCTTGTTCGCTTGCTTCTATAAAGCAAGCTTTACCGATTTCACTGCATTAGATAACCCAACATAATCAACATCAATATTTATTATTATTATTTTTGTATATTTAATTTAATTTAATTTAATTTAATTTCATTTCATTTCATTTCATTTCATTTCATTTCATTTCATTTCATTTCATTTCATTTCATTTCATTTCATTTCATTTCATTTCATTTCATTTCATTTCATTTCATTTCAGTTCATTTCATTTCATTTCATTTCATTTCATTTCATTAAAATATAAATCTCTAGCTGTCAACACTCGTGCTTTTATAACATCATTTTGTTACAGTTAAGCCTTTAGAATCTAGATCAGGGTTTCTCCAACTTTTTGCCCGGGACCCCAAATTTCTAGGTAAAATATCTCGCGACCCCGTCTTCTAGTGGACCTTTATACACTGAAATAGATGGTCGCTTGTTAGCCGATACTTGCAGCGAGCGATTCGCTTCGCTCTATGTTGACAATTTTGTAAGCGGGTGCAAGAGTAAGGAAGTTTCCCGCTGAGCGTCTGTTTCAACTTTTCTATATACATCTTTTTATACATTTTCTTTAAAAAGTTCGATTCTATGTACACCTTAATTTCCATTTTTCATAAGCTCGCGACCCCATTTTGATTATCCTCTCGACCCATAGTTTGAAAAGCTCTTATCTAGATTTATGAAGCATAACCCTTTCAAAATTAGTTTTTGTGTCATCTTTAGTTTACATTGCAGGCTGATCGAGGATTGTAACAAATCCAGCAAGATGGATCCACTATCAGGTCCCTACTATGGTACTATTCCAACATCTTTGATCAGGTCAGCCTTTCTTATCGAGTGCGGTACAGTCACACTCACACACCGACTGTTAAATAAACTGTCAACAAAGATAAGCTCAATAGTGCAGCTGTCTAGTTTTCAAAGAAAAGATTTCCTGTATCAAAGTTCGTCCACGGGGTTCGTTCACATCCCACATTGTCAACTGTGCGGTGTAAGTCAAGTCAAGTCATTGCGTGTGGAGTTGTCAATGAAACACCAGACACGGCAGCGTGTATGTCTGAATCTCGGTTTGAACACGATACACGCATTCCTAGCTAATTATAAAAATTAAAGATCTGTGTTACATTTTGATACGATATTGTTACAAACTTACAATTATTTCATAATCATATTATTCCATTATATTCCTTCATATTGCTATTGTTCTGATGGCAGGTTATCGTGCGTTTACGTTGGACGTTGCAATTTGGGATTCACACGAATTTGCTGTTTTATCTACGTTGAGAATATTGTTGACATTTTGATAGACAATTTTCCATTACCATCTCATGTTGATACGGACTGTGCACGGTTTGAATTATTCTATTCGCTGTGAGCATCTAGAGGCGGGGCCAAGTGACGAGGTATATAATATATTGGGCGTCTGATCATGGATTTATAATAGGACCTATCTACGGTCTGAATGGTCTGATAAGTGCATATGTCTCGTTTCCACATCGCCACAAGGTGATCATTCCTTCTTTATTTGCAATTTAGCAACGATTATGTATTAGGAGGTTGCTTAATCTATGTTAGTTTTGAGTCCTCTATTCAGTTCCCACGTGACGTCACAGCGGCCATGATTGTGACACAACTGTGGAGGACCAATCTTAGATCATTGGCGGATACTATTCAAATTCAATAAATAAGCCTAATTTAGAATTTACAAATTAAACATAAGTAATACAAAAATAAAAAATTACCACTCATACCAATTTTATTTAAAAAAAAAAAAAAAAAAAAAGCTGGATTTTAAAGATCTAAGAATGTATGTGTTCTACCACAACAGCCTTCAATTGTTTCTCCATGGCAACGTCAAAGTTTGATCATAAATGTGGCCGCCACGCGCACAGATGTGACATACGTGCAACCCATGAATAGATATTGCCCGTACATGCAGATTGCAGGTGCAGTACGTGCATGTAGAGTTGGTCAGTCACTTTGGTGTAGGTGCCAGGTTTCATATTATTTCAATCGATGTGGCAAGAATAACGACATTTTTAGTGTTCGTGCAAACAATCGATATGATGGAAATATGACTAGGCTGGCCTAGTTTGGTGATTTGTCAAAGTAGCGTCAAGAAACTTCAATCGATATGGAAGAAGATTGGTGTGTGTCTGTGAGTATTGAAGCCATCCATCGTAGTCAGTTTAACATATTATTTCAATCGTTGTGACAATAATAAAGAGTGTGGTGTTTATTTGCTGGAGCGGTTGTGATTTGGTTTATTTTGGTGATGTCACTTGGGTCAAAGCTGAACCAAAATATTTTCATCGCGATCTTTGAGAACTGTGTGTAGGTGCTTGGTTTACGTAATATCAGTAATATGTACAAGTAAATACAACAGAAGACAGGACGACTACGAATAACGTTGGCATGCAGTTGGTTGGGGCACTTAGACCTAATATTAATATTATTGCATTTGAAAACAATAATTTTTAAAGTGTAAAAAAATGAGAACTGATGCGAGTTGAAGCATTAGTGGTGCTCGTTCTTTCTTCTCAGTTGATGATCCGGATAATATAATGATCAGGGGATATTACTTTTGTGTAGATTCCATTTCCAATCCGACCAAGAAAACGTTGCGAGCTAAATAATATATCACTTCCATTTGAGATCCATATCCCAGAGTTATAACTCGATCATGTTTGTTTACGAACGTAAAGCCGAAGTGAGATGGACCCGAACGACTCGGCAACTATTGAATCTGAGTAGAACTCGGATCATGTTGGCAAAATCATCCTAATATTCAAAACAATATGGCGATATTCAACAGCTCAAACATTCAGGAACGATGGAATTTTACAATTTTGTGCGACTCTTAGAATACACATGACACATTTTATTTGGCGAGCATTTACTGTATGTTTTGCTAGTAGAATTTCCGAAAAAGTTGACCAAATTTGACGCTGCCGCAAATTACCACCGAAGGCGTACGCACTCCGCCTTTCAATGGGTATCAACTCGGGTTTCAGCTGCTGTTGTAGGATATTTCTGATTATTCATCGAATTAGATTATGCCGATTATTGTGCGCATACTAAATATATGAATATAAAAATTATAATATTATGAATCTTTCAGCAGCATAAACCACCATCCGTCCACCGCAATACAAAATTGATTTATTTTGATCTTCAAAACAGCAAATTTGATGTAATAATCAAATACATACTACAAACGTAACATCAAAAGTAACCGTGACCAAAATATGTGTGCGAGTTTACGACATTCATTAAAAACACATTTTCTGTATTACTGTAAAACTGACTCAACGGATTTGAACAACATTTCCCGCCTACATCCTACATCATGTACAAAAGCATCCCATGCGTAGTCATTTTCTGTCCTCGCGCTCACACAGTACTTTAATTTTGATTATATTTATCTTCCCGCTCTAATTTTGAAATATATAGGGTTATTTGTTTTGCTACAGTTGGCATCACAGCAAAGGTCAGTTCTTACAACGACTGGGATACAACCCAATAGTGAAAGTAAATAAAAACAAAGCGTATTTTCGTAAATTTCGGTTGTTTTTAGTATTTCAAGATGATGATACCTAAAAAATCGTACGGTGATAGAAAGTACATTAATAATCGATTTACAAAATCACATGCTAGTTGTATTAGTGTACGTAATAACATTAGAACATCGACAACACCGGTTTCTAACCTCAATCTTACAGAAGACACCATCAATTCACCATGGTAGTAAAAGAAATCTGAAAAGGAATAAGGAGGATGAGGAAGAAATTGACAACCCTGAGTATGGAGCTGGAAATGGAATGTATTATGGTATGTAGGCCTAGCTTTAATATGGTTTTGCATGTACTGGTATAGGCCTATGTTTAGAGCATTTACTCAAAACTACAATTTTCTAAGCTTTGGTACCAATATTTTCTAAACTATAGTTACCACAGACCCCAAATTTTTACACAATGTCAACGCTTATAAGTTGCACACTTAGTGCCACAATTAACTTTGACAGTGAACAATAATGCAATTATGATTTTGGTTTCAATAAAATATTTAGAATATTTTGACACATAACTCAAACAGGAGGAAAAAAATCATAGCTCAAGAACTACTCAATACAAAATCACAATTTGAGCACTTATTGTTGATAACCCTATTAGGAGCACATACAAAAAAAATTAGAACTCTAGTTCACCCCTTGTACCGAAACAATGTGTAAATTAATATAGTGGGGATTTAGAGCACTCAAAATACACTAGATGCATTCTGGTGGCAAGAAAATCAACTTCTTAAAAGAGTGGTTTGGTTGTCAGTTTTCATTGTTGTTATGTTGTTATTATTCATCAATGGCGCTGAAAGGAGGTTGCAAGAGGACTCAAAACTAACATAGGGTACGTTCCGTAAATAGCTGAAAATGCTCAAGACACTTGGATGACGTCACTCATTCCAGCATCTTGAGCACCAATATTTTCGGAACGGTAAATCACGAAGGTAGTTGTTGGTGGCGGTTACTGCAAATTAAATAATGGCAGTTGATAGGATTAAGTGGGATTAAGATCCTAGTGGCGTTGGTAAATGAAATCTTTTCGTCAGATTCAGAAAGTTTTACGGCTTAGGCCTGTAAGCGTTAGCCCTCGTAGGTCCCTTGGTAGCCCTAACCTATAAAAGACCGGTACAGACATGCCCTAAACTGAACAATAGGGCTAGTTTCAAGATTATAAAATGTGTTTACAACATCTTATCTACTTCCTACTTCTTCTGTAACACAATTACTGTGTAGGAGAGCGGGGACACAGGATTCCACTAATGTAATTTGTAGTTTGCCGCCTTTTTGATAATATGCTCGAGATGCTTGAACGAAATCCTCGGGCGTCTCAAGCGTGCTCAAAACACTTGGGATGCTATTTACGGAACGCTGGTCGCAGGCGTTTCAAGCATATTAAGCCATTTACGGAATGGACAAAGCACGCTATAGGCATATTCAACAGTTTACGGAACGTACCCATAGATAGCTCTGCTAAGCAACGTCCTTTCAGCGCCATTGATGAATAATAACAATATAACAACAATGAAAACTGACAGCCAAACCACTCTTTTTAGAAGTTTATTTTCTTGCCACCAGAATGCATCTAGTGTATTTTGAGTGCCCGCACCAGTGGCCTTAAATTTACGAGTCAAGTAAATGAGATTTTTATGCCAATAAAATTACACTGGCAATACACATATTTTACAATCAACAGTTTGGTACATAACGCCCATAGAATTAATGAAATCTCTCATCTCGAAAATGTATATTCTGTGCTCAAATGATAAAATCTTGAATATTAAGTTTATAAACAACACCTTCGTATTATAATTGGCTCCAAAATGCACTCAACATGGCGTATTGTCTAGATTACAAAATTACCCGTTTATATAGGCCTACTCCAATACTCGTGTCTATATATTTTTCGAAACTCGTGGTACGCAATTGCACTCTCTAATACAAAAACACACATTGAGGTAGACCTTTTTTTTAACGTACCGGTACCGGTATATTCATAATACTGTACAGTGTACAAACATACCATCGTATTACTATGCTCATCTATTTCCAATTATCAATCTATGGATTCATTTGAAACATTCCATTCTTTTCTTTCTCCTAACAACCTTTTCATTTCTACATCCAATAAACTTTGCATGGTGTGCTCTTCAATATGATGTATCATGCATATCTGCAGCACAAGCATTTTAAGTATTTTTAGCTACGTCATAAGAGTGTGACTGTGATGAGGAGAATTAGAAGTATATTTTCGACAATGCCCTTGAGTGAAGTAACAATACCAGACATCCCAAAGACTGACTCATGATACAAACTATGCAAGTTAAGTCAACTAGTAACGTGTTCTCTTGGATTAGGATCCCCAAACAAATTATGAATCTAAGTGCACTTAGAAAATTGTTTTCTTTTTTTTTTATTAAATAACAATGTTTTCGGAACAATTTCTTCTGAATAATTCTTGGTCACTGATCAGGTTTTGGTAACAGATGGTCTTAGGGCTTTGAGCTGAATCGACAATCTATTCGACTCAAGACTCATTATTATTCAAAACAAGAAATTTACGTTAATGTAAAATATAACAAGAAAACAGAACCATATTATTCCAAATAAATATGAATTGTAGTGACAGTAATGCAAGTATGAATCAAAATTAATATTGAGGTTTGGAATGTTTGGGAAGAAATGAGTGGAGAGTTAGTGGCACAAGTTTTCATAACATATCTTTTATTTACATTTATCAGCTTATTCGTAATGTAACATGTTTATGGGGAGTGATATTAAATAACTTCCAGTGATAAATAACAATGCAAATGCATTTTATCCTAATCTAGCTTGTACAGACGACATACATAACAATTTGTTCGTATTTTATTTTTTTAAAAAGGTAGCCATCAGGTCACCTACTACAAAATACTGACTTTTAAGTAAAAACATTAAGAAATGTAATGATACCACGTGAAATAAATATTTACATAATATCAAATGAAATGCGTAAGTCAGTGAAATGAGCTCTTGCAACAAGAAATGCAGTACAGTACGTTCAAATAACACAGAGCCGTCTATTTTATATGATGTAAGATTGTGATCGATATAATTCTCAATAATTTATCCATTAAGTATCAGTTTTGCTCAATTGCCTAGCGTAACATTGAAAAACAACGTTATAAGTGTTTATGACAGCCCAAAAGCAGAATTATTTCATCTAATCAATAACTATAATACTTATGTACTGTACCCTACGTTAAGTACTAGTGATTCCAGTGTAGATCCTCGAACTCTCAGATCCTATCCTGTCTGCTAACCAATCTCTTTGCACATAGTGCGTTCTGCTCTGTTCTCGTTCTATTTCACCCACGCAACATTAATCGATCATGAGTTCAAAATGAACGGAGCCTCGCCTCTCGTGGCGATCGTGGTTGATGTTGTGTGCCCAAGCCTTGCACTCAATGTTGATCAGAACACCAGCTGTGGAACAAAGAGTGGAAGATATTATTTAATACTATACTGCACTGATATCATTCATTAGGCTATTCATTAGCTATTGAAATAGGCCTAACATAAGAGATTTACTCAAAAACCTTTCAAGGCCAATCTACAGAATGTTTCAACTGTGTCTATCAACACTGTGCCAGAACGGCAATTACGCACGATAAACTTTGTTTAAAAGACATTTTCAGCTCATGGGCATTTAATTTGTTTACATTGTAAAGAAAAACTCAAAATGGTAAGTTGTCATTTGAAAACCAAGTTGTCATTTGAAAACCAACAGCTTTTCATGAGTTTTCAATAAATTTCACCATCCTTTTAAAATGTATACAAGACTAAACAAATCTTGAAATACAATCAAATTTAGCTCATTACATTACACTTGGTATGAAACAACACACAGTTCATTCTACAAAGTGCAATTTACCAAAATGATAATTAAAAATTAAAATAATTGACATCCTTGAAAATAAGATGGATATACGTACTTGCTGGCCTTTCGAAAAACACTGCCACCAAGGGGCTAAGGTATCCATCCACATTCTGGAATGGGAAGTAATAACCCGGGAATCCTCGGCTGGGTATGTATTGAATGGGTCCCATGTTCTCCACATCGGCCGGATTCTCTCCCTCACAGCTCACCCACACTGTGTTCACCTGTTGAACAACCCCACATTAGGATATTGGTCCACATGTTGGGTGATGAACTTCGAAACCATATTCATTAGACCTAGAGTATAGGGCCTACCTGCATTTACTCTTAATCTTCAATTTTCATAGAAATTATCTTTATAGATACATAGTACTTAAAACAAATATTTGAAATAAGAGTTCACTTTTTACAAAGGTTACTGTTGATTGTTTTACAACTCGTTTGTGTACTAATAGTATTTAAACAGAGACAAATTACAAGTGAATAATTCTTTGCAGACATTATATTAATTGCATACAATAGAAAGTATCAATTTTACAGGGACAAATTATTTAAGGAAAACGTTTTTAGTGAAAGTTCTACAATCATTTTAGTTGCTATGGTTTCAAACATTTCTGGGAGGTGTAGGCCTATATTAAAATCATTCTAAATCTACAGATGAGCAAAACTGAGTTGGTGGGGGTGCCGGGTGGAAAATATACATAAACTATGCAGTACAATCAGATGGTAGTTTAGAATATGAAGATTTCATTTTAGTAAAGGGCAATCTCAAAGTTTCAATACAACTCACATGACACACCTTTAATTCATATCAACACATTCCTTGATGCAAGAAGCTATTTTTACAATACTAATAATATACCTAGAAACTAGGGCTGTGCGAGCAGGGATTTTTTAAGTCGAGCGAGATCGAGCGAGAATTTGAAAAAAATCTTGAATCTCGAGCGAGATCCGAGATCGAGCGAGAACCGAGATCGAGCGGGATCCGAATTCGAGCGAGATCCAAAATCCAGTGATTTTTTTATTTATTTTTATTTACTAATTATAAAATCTCTGAAAATGAAAATGCTAGGCCTAGGTCTTGCCTAGGGCTAGGGTCTCACCTAGGACTGTTGTAGGACCCCAAAGAAAGAATTGCCAACAAAAATAATTAGGCCTAGGCAGCTTCAAAAGTTAAAAATAGGCCCCAATTAAAATAAAATTTATAAAGTTAACATTTCTCTATATAGGGGCCTAGGCCTACATGTTGAACAAAATATAGTTTTTATTTTCACATTGATATTCTAAGTTTTAGGTACTATTATATTAATTTTATAAATCCATGGTTTAATCACATTTATATTATAATGAAAATCTTTAAAAAGTAACGACACCTTACAATAGTATTGTACCGAATATAGTACGATGTTTTTATCCGAAAAAATTTCCTCCAAATTCGCACTCTCACAATATTCACGGACTAGGTATTTCAAATGCTATTTCAACACGTTTAAATCTTCCGCACCCTAAATCTTACGAGTTGACCGACAGAGCGCATCATGCGCCATTCTCTGTAATTGGCTGCAAACATCAAGTATTCGCCAATCACGTCACTCGGTTAGTTTGACCTTCAGACTTCAGCGACGAATCAGCGTCAGTCAGTTGAATCCAAACGAAAATGGCAGAAACAGATGTCAAAACATGCTAAGTCGCAAACTACGATTTAAAAAGACGTAAAAAGTTCTTAAATGGAATATTCTGTGCAATTCTTTCCTTTTGATCGTTGATTGGAAGTATTAGTGACATAGACGCAGCGAAACCAATAAAGGATGGTCATTTTCGACGCCGTGCATTCACGTCTCCCGGTCCCCTTTGTTTTTAGGGCCTAGGCCTCCGATCACGGAATAGGCCTAGGCCTAGGCCCTAGCACCGCGACTCTGCTAGACTAGGCGTAGGCCTCGCATGGCATCATGAAATTATTACGCAAAACTCGGGTAATAAGTATTACTTCATAACGCAAGGCCCCGCAAAATTACGTCCACCATGATGAAGATCTTGAGTCGAGACTAGTTTGCTCGAGGTCGAGCGAGACTCGTTTTTTCGAGCAGCTGGAGATCGAGATCAAGCGAGATTCGAGCAGTACTTTTTTCTCGCTCGAATCTCGAAAAGTCGAGACTCGCACAGCCCTACTAGAAACTATTGAATTCATAGCTGTTTACTAGTGAGATGTGTTCTATCATTGTTTACATTTGTATCTGGACTTCGTGTTTGTAATCAATTGTTGTAGTCTTACAAACTTCACGGGATTCAATTATTATGCGTATGTAACACAATAGAAGAATCTGATTTGATTTGATTTGATTTGAATCATTCCCAGCACAAGCAAATAACTTACCTCCGGACTATTTTTCTGTCCCTTGTCCTTAATGTGCATTTTGAGATCATTAGGCATCAAGTCGGGGAGGTTTTCAGAGGAGTTGTAGAACAGTGGTTGCCAGTTGAAGATCTGAAACGGAAGGCAAAATTATATGTACACCACCTATATAAGAAGCAAGGAGAGAAAAACGACTGTCTTGTTGACTCACTTCAGCTTCAATTTGTCTCCATTTATAAGTGAATTTTTAAACTGTAATATGCAAAGTTGTTATGTGTTTCAAGTTAATTGCTATTGTAATTTGAGATACTTATTAGAGTATGTTGAAAACAGAGGGTTGTGTGTGTTGTGTTTTTTGTTGTATCACTGTTTTAATGTAGACAGTATATAATGTTTGGTTATCCATAGACGCAGCTTTCTCAAAACAATACAGCTCACAAGCCACACAAAACTCATCTATGGGTCGTGAAAGCTTATAAACATCTCACTTATAATGTTTTTTGTTCAATATAATAATAGTCCAAATCAAACCTTCCCTCGTCCATTTTTATATCTACATTAACAATAGTGTTCATTCACAATGCCCTAAAACCAACCTTTAGGAGTCTCACAGGTACTAGTGCAGATATTTTTAGTTTGACATGGTTTAAAGCTTTCCCCCCCCCCCCCCCCTCCCTAGTTATGTGACCACCTATGACACATAACAAATATGACTGATTATAAATAATATAATATAAATAAATATGATAAGATAGTCAGGTTGTCACTGGGACTGAGATAAGGGGTGGTCACACTGCAATGGAGGGGAGCAGCAGGTGAGCGTCAAACTAAGAAAACCTCGAATATATTTAAAGAACTGTGGAGTGCAAGGCAAAGTAGAGATGAGAGTTTTAACGAACAGAATGGGGTGTAGAAATTTTGAAGATTGGAAATGATTTGACGAAGTTTATGCTTATACTTCTCACTTATGCAACAAAGTAAGTATGGATGAAGAAAATTGTGTGAAAACTGACCATAATTAAACCAATTTGTAATTTTATTGTCTACTCACTCAGTTACAATTGAACAGATTTTGATTTGTTAACGAGTACATAATCGTATAATTATGTATTCATCAATTAGCTAGGTACCTGATAAAATTGGAATTTGAAATTTCAATTTGCTTGTTTGAAATTTCTTAGATACTGAAGTCTAAACAAACAATATCCTAGTGATTGTAGATTAATATAACAACTAGAGGGATCTGCACCTTCAAAAGACAAATTTACAAAGTTTCTGTAAACACACACAAATTAACGACAATCATCACATTGGATTGTGTATGTGTATTAATTTGTAACACTGCACTGGTTTTGTATGTGTGTCCATACCTTGTTAAGCTTGAGGAATATGCAGGGAGCTCCCTTATGGTAGTTGTATTGGTCTTCCTTGATGCATGGCCTCCATCCCTTAGGATTGACAGCACACACTTTACCAGGAGGCACCGGCACGCCGAAATTGCACTCATGTATGTTCTGGCCAACACTCGCCTCCTGTCCAAGCTTCTGGTAAACTGCACAATACAGAAACAAAACCAATTGTTAGTTTTCGTTTTTGTTATCCACAAAAGTGGCGAATTTGGTGGTGAAAATAATTCAAAATTCAGTTTTAAGTGGTGGATTTTTTCATCACAATATGTTTGGGAATCTAGATACAAGGACCTTGCTGTGCATTTGCAGGGTACAATAGAAATGTGGTATGAGTGTATAGAAGCAGGTACAGTATTTGCAGTAAAAAGTATATTATATTTGTTTGTTTTTTGTAGACCCACATCGGTGACTTCGTTGTAAAAATATATCACATGTTTGCTTATTATTAAGCGTAGGATTTTCGTTTTACCGCAAATTCCTGCCTCTTCTCACGCAGAATACAAATACTACATGCATTTGGAACTAATTGAACTTGCAACTTTTGAATAAGAAGAGTTAGAACTAAAAAGTATTCCCGTTGTTTTGCAGTAACACCTATATTAATATAGATGCGCAAAAATAGTTTTTTAATTTTGATATTTCGTAGAAAATCAATGCGCGAAATTTTTCTATTTATAAAAAAAAACGATATTTTTGTAATTTTGCATGAATTCTTGGCATGAACGACATTGGCTGGCCGATAAAGGTCACGAAACATCCCGACAACGCACGACAGAAATTGGAGCGTCAATTTTGAAAAATACGCATTAAAAAAAAATCGTAAATTGTATACAGTTTTAAAATTTCGCGAGCTAATTCGTGTTTTAAGGCGTCATTGCTCATTTCGCCGGTAGTTCGCGGCTTCAACTACAATTTTGCGAATTGCAATTGGTCCCATGCAATCACAAATCAGATGATTCGTGTGCAAACTGCAATTTGAAGGAATTACGGCAACTTTAAAAAAAATATCGCGAATTTCGTTGTCACCGTTTTTGCGCATCTCTACCTCTACCATTATATACAATAATACACTATATTGAGTCACTCAAGATGTTGTTAAAAGGGGATGTCTACTATCACACACAACGAATAAGTAGTTTGTGAGTGTAGGTACCGTCTAAGAAGTCGTCTAGTTCCTTCGTCCAGTACGCCCAGTTCTTGTCCGACTCAGATCGGCGGTACCAGATGAGTGTGCTCTCCACGTTACTCTCTGGGGGCATGGGACGGAATCCAAGGCCTGAAACAGAAGACAACATTAGTACACTAATGCCCGTCTTGCGGTGCATTTATATGATAGTCGTACATGTATATTATCTGCAGACAGAACGCGAGGACTGAAACGTCCACGGTAAATAAAGAAATCCCATCTTGCGTTTTCTCTTTCGTCCATGAATAACAGAGCGTAAGGAATCAAAATTGCCAAATAAATAGAGTTTCCATTTTGCAACACTTTATGCGTGGAGAAAAAACAAACAAATTGTTAATAACTTATTTCACTGTTGTTAGTACATAATTATTACTTTAGCCCAGTTTTACTTTGTTTGTCTAGGTTACATTCTCGTATAGTATACTTTTAAAGGCCCACGTATTTATTTTAACATTACACTTCAATAAATAGATAAAAGGTTCTAAATTCAATTCTTCCCTGCCAAACAATAACGTAGGCCTACATCACTGAACGAAATTATACTTTTTTTGTTATTGAGGTGAATTAAATGAATTTTGGCTTTCAAGCACATAATGATCGAGTCATTGGCAGGAGTTTGTCTTCAACTTACCAGGGTTATTCCCGATGAGTGAGCCGTCCAGCTGCCACTTAGGTATCTTCATGTCTAACGTTTGGTAGAATACTGTGAGCATCGCCGAGAAGAAGCCTACCAGGCAGGTGTAGAACAGAACGTAGAACAGAAGAATCTTTCCTGGAATCAAACGAAATGCCACGTCAGAATGCTACCAAAGTAATAAATCGAATTTGTTTATTATTATATCTATACAACATTCACCGATGTTTAGATGGTTAGTTCGAACTGCAAGTACATATTATTATGTTATACGTTCTGTGTGTTGTAACAGGACCCTCACAGTCACTAGGCGATGATAAACAAAGCAATTCTAATGTTGGGCAGAAAAGTATAATGTTGATTTATAAGCAACCTTGGAACAACTTGAGTCGACGTGAGAATCAAACCAACAGTCTTCCGAACACATGTCTGTACTGACACTGGATAATGACTTATTTGCTTTGCTATATAGGCTACAACGATCGTTACACTTGCGCGAAACTTTTGTTTGTATTATAGTTGTTATACGTACGACTTATTGTTATTGAGCTTATGTTTTAAAAAGCACTATATGCACTTCAAAAGCGAAAACTATTTATAAATAATAGCGACCCTCCAAATTATGATAAGCAAGTAGTTCTTATCAAACGATTGAAAAAATACGTCATTAGAAATAAAACACAAAAAAAACGTTAAACAGTACACAAAATGTATATACCCTTCACACTTTCCCCTCACTATTTTTCGTAACGAGCCTGTAAAAGGTATACAAAGTCCGAAAAACTTGACTTTATGTTATTTTTAACATCGTATTAAAAAAACTACAAGTCTTATTTTATAGTTAAATTATATAATATGAATATGGATTGGATATTTAAAAAAAAAACGACAAAAGCGTCTGGAATAGTCTTATTACTATATTAGCATACATATACTTCTGATTACATTGCATCAATTTGTGATGAATTTAGCTTGGCAAACCAATGCAGTCTCTACTTTATATAGGAAGACGATGATATACTTGTGTAATTACGACTAGGTTATGTGGTATTATTCCACTTGGATTTGATGCATTCACGCCCTCTAGAATGCATTCTGTTACCACCCGACGACGGATCTAACCCTATGCACTTATACCTAGATAGTCAAACAGTTTTGGAGCAAATAGTTGACGCGCTCTTCTAATTAGAACCAACCTAGAGCGCGTGCTTGAATCCACAAGGAAAACAGTATCAAATGTCTGCGTGAATGAGTGAATAATTCAGTGACGTCACAAAGGAAATGTACGATTACCCTACTAAGAATTAACTGGCACTCTTATAATTGTGGTCTGTCTGTGTGCATGTGTGGTTTCCTTGTAAAGTTGTTAACTTTTTCTGAAGGCTATATTTGTCTAGATGTTGTAGATACCAATGTGCTAATTTTATTAATAAGTTCTTCATGCATAAATTTAGCCAACGTATGTATACAATATAATAATGCACGTCTCATGTCGACTCGCTATTTTAATGTGCTTTGCAATTGAGCTTGCGTCGATAAGAGGTACCTATACTAAATGGAAATAGTATAAAACAATTATCTCAAGCAACTGGATTATATTGTAAGATAATATTACTCATGTCCACGGTTATACCAAGTTATACAATGAACAACTGAACGTTGTATGTAATGATTACGCACGGGCACGCATATTGATGAATATATTTGTATATCAATTGATTGGTTCCAAAAGGAAATGTACTCGGCCATGATGTAAGAGGTTCCCATCAAATGAAATAACACAATGGCGGGAATGGTGAATGGTGCTTGACGAATTGACAGTATTTCTAATTTTCTATAGACTCTAGCTTGTGGTCGACACGGCACATATTATTAGTTGGGAGGTAGAGCGTGCTTTGTGAGTGGCCTATTCTGATATTTTTAATATTCAAATTAAATTTAGGCATTCACTATAGGTTATATATTACAGTATTTGATTCACTGACAATTACAATCAAGCAAGATCCTAAAATCTGTGACGAACAAATTCACACATAGCATAAACACGAGTCGAATTGCCCAATAAAACAACATTTCAAAATAGCGAAATAATTTGAACAATTTTCAGTCTTTCGTCATCGCGTCTCTCGTTTTATTTCTGTTGCTGATTTTCTCGTTTTAATCTTTTTCATAATGTTAATGACGTTTACTAATTAACGTAATGCGAATAAAAGAGAATATACCGGTCACGCATTTATTACATCGCTAACATTTACTGATTGGCTTCACAGATTTTATTCTATATTCACAATCGCCAACATTGTTTTATCCTCTGCTTTTTTGGTAATCGTCTTGAGTAATTTTGGTAGGACTATACTAAGCAAATAGGCAATTTATATTTTACTTGGTACGAGTTAATCAGTGTTGACAGTGTTGACAGTGTTGCCAGTTGGTTATACTGATATGTTTCTGATATGAAATGCATATTTTCGAATAATTTTATATATGAAGTTTATGTAATAAAAACACTGTAGGACTTACATAGTTAAAATTTTCTCGATGCTGTTGATCACTTGCTGATCACGCAATATTTCGACAGCTGCTCTGCTGTCATCATCAGGCACGACTGACAAACTTTACTGTGATTTACTGTGATGACAGCAGAGCAGCTGTCGAAATATTGCGTGACGTGATGTTGAACAGCATCGAGAAAATTTGAACTGTGTAAGTCCTACAATGTTTTTATTACATATGTGCCAGTTAACGAGAGTGTTTTTTTATAATGAAGTGTATGATTCCACACGTGTCACAGCTTTACTGGAATACTACATTCCCGCACGCATTGTGCCTGTTTAGTGTGTGCTATTTCTTTATTTACTGTGCAACCATTCAGTCTAATCAACACACACACGCCCTGAGAGGTAACATAACCTTAAAGATTACGTCGCTATAAACCTAAAAACCGATTGCGCGTGAAGATAGTAACTAATTAACGAACCCTCACACCTCTTTCACAATTAGTCGTAGACTTTATGAGTGAGTTTACATCGATTAATGTGACACTGCCACTGAGTGTTGAGCTGTTGATCCTGTAGAGATCATTTTGCCGCATTATTTTTATGATTATGAGTTATGGCATTTATTATGAAACTCGTCATAAAATGTACTTTATAATAACATATGTTTATAAATCGTACTGGATTAGTACATTATAATAATAAAGAACCAACTGATTGGACTATTCACTGTTCCTTCTCAAGATTAGAAATATCAAATAAATAAATAAATACAAATTGTTATTTCCAAGAACAGTGCATCCAATTAGTACGTTTTTTTACCAACGTTTCACCTGTTCTAAGTTTCCGTTTTTTAACATTACCGCTATTATAAGTTGTGTGCAAGAATACGATTATTTTTACAAAAACGTAAATATTCGTTACTGTACAGAATACTACGGTATTAATAAAGTCAGCAATTTTACCCGCCAACCATAAAAATATATGCGTGCACTCGAATGGAAGTGTTCTTTCGCTAACACGTCCAGTCCAGGGTCGACGCGACCAAAATGCGCGGAGCTCCGTCACTGCACGCAGTGAATTCTTTATCAGTGCCATAACTCGAACAGCAAATTGCGGTATCGATTACCCTACTTTGCAGCGTATCACAAACAAATATTTCCGAATCCCACAAGCAATAAATCGCTGAACTCATCAAATCACCATGGCGTATATAATGACATATTTTCTTATCGCCTAAGGCAAACAAACACACCGACAGGTTTGCGATAAGGGATTTGCATCATTTACAGTTTTGTGTGTCAATCAACAAACACGGTTCCGTGTTGAAATGTTCCCCGTATCAAACAACGAGGGCTCTGATGTGACCTTGTCGCCCGTCGCAGAGCGTAGGGCTCACAAGCACGGGGCTCGTTGCAATCGCAGCCATGATGGTATTTATGTTCTTCGTTGAAATTGAACGTGGGCGTTAGAATCGTGTATATCTATAGTTTGTGTCATACGAATTTGATGACATTATTTTCTTGTATAGGCCTAATACATATTTATAGTTACAGCCCTTTGTTCACCGGTATAATTAAATATGATACTGAATACACATTACAAATAATAATTCGTAACTATTTAACATATTATATTTTTGGCATATTTTTCGTCCTTAGAAAGATCCCTACATAATTCACACTGTAACCCCCATACCGCCGCGAGGTCGATCACGTGACGTGAGCCAGTGCACTTTGTGAGCAGTAGAGGGCGTCCATGCGTCGACGTCACACTTATAGCTTCCCAAACGTGTGTCCCTCAAACTGCAGTTTAAATGCCGTAGACTTCACAAACATTATATTTAAAGCAAGATTGATTAAAGTTCACTCTAAAGCGGGTGTTACACGGCGAAGTTAGAAAAGTAAAAAGCAGAAAGTAAAGAGTAGAAATAGCGTACGTAGCTTACGGGACTTTTCACTTGTTCAACATGTCCTACTTTTGGGGAGAATTTCTCGCTTTTCCCGTAAGCTACACGCTATCTCTACTTCTTACTTTCTGCGTTTTACTATTCTAACTTCTACGTGTAAGCATGTTCTGTGGGTGGTTCATGAACCTATTTGTTATTTATATATCGTCTGGGACTGTATACAGCGCTTTTGGACATCTAGTCTAACCCCATTTAAAATGGTGAACGTGCACTTTAAAGATGCCCCTCCCCTCGACCAGCGTCACCCAATCATATGCAACGCGTCCACGATACCTACACCTTCACCGGTGTCAACGAAAAAGGTCAATCGATCGCACTATTAAACAAGGTCAAAGAGCTCTCAAAACAAGTAAAAATAGCTAAAGTTATGAAATAAAAGCATAATGTTGGATCTATAAATAGACCACGACGAGAACAAAGAACAGAATCACGCGTAGGCAGTTTTCATGTTCAGAACGTATCGAATATGACGTACGTGACTAGACCTAAAAACTTATACGATACGACACAATAATAGGACCTTACAAACTTAAATGGGTATCCGTAAAGAAGGACAATAGTACAAAAATTCTTTAGTTTTAAAAATATTTAGTATTTATACTTAGCATTTAATTTATTTAGACAAAATTATGCCTAATTTACAACTTTTCACGAAACTCGACATGGTGTCTCTTGCACGGCTCACAACAGCTAATTCTTGAAAACAAATGCTGTACAATATTATTGTATTAATTTTATTGTATTAAACATTAAATTATACCGTTAGAAGCTCTGGTGCCTTAAAGCACGCAATACAAACACTAAGCTATATGTTTCGGCTATATAAAGAATGATCTTTCTGCCAGTCTTATAAAAATAAATAAATACAGTTCTCACGTGTCGCTTGAATAGAGTAAGACAAGATTAAATCTTATTCTCGTGAAATGGGAAAATGTAACCACAAATATAACACAACTAAAATACTAAAATATTAACTTATCGATAAAACTGATGTTTTTAACATCAAAAACACATGAATCATGCTCATATATTCACTTTGGGTAAATTAGGTGATACGAAAGAAGATATTATCTAGCGCCTAGTGATATGGTTTTCGCTAAGCTGGAATTTCGTTGAGAAAGAAAGGGTTGCGTTCCGTGCATGAATCGATTCATCCAGACTGCAACCGAAGCGAGGGCCTACCGAGGCGCATCGGGCGACCATTTTGCTAGAAGCCTCCCGTTCTGTAATTGAATCTGGTGATGTATGTTTGCTTCCGATGGTGGCTGCTAAACTCGAGGAAAACGATTTATGTAAAAGTAAACCAGGCTCTTACGAGTTGATAATTAGTTACAACAAGTGAATGGCGTGACTATATAGGAATCCGTTTAATACAACTGACATTATTTTCGTTTATAGCCTACATCCCGAGGGGAATGAACAGATGGGCTGGATTAGATATAGCCTATAGCGCACTAAAGTTGGAAACGTGTGCTTGCTTCAGATTACTAACCCTAACAGCGACACGCGCAACATAACATTTTTTTAATTGCAAATATTTGTAAGAACAGTATTGAGATAGTTACTAAGTTGATCTACTTTTAATATATCATCTTATCTTTGGCCGTGATATTAAATTATAATGAAACACCTTACTTCGATTCGTTTTGCGAACTTGTGTTACGTAATATTACAAGAGTATTGTTATGCATAATGCACGTTTAGTTTTACTAAACACAGAGGTTGTAAAGTATTATTACATTGCGTTACATGTACAATTATTTCTCAGGATGACATATTTTCCAAAATTAGAGCTCATTGGGCTATATTTTGTTTAAACATGGGATTGTTTAAATATTTATAACTCCTGCTTCTCGCAACACTTATTGAACAATCGTTTCTAGATAAGCGCTAATAAAGTTACTTTACATTTTGCATATTGGAATACTTCGCTCATTCTCGTGCCCACTGCCCCTTAATGAACGTGTTTAGGCTGTACACAACGGCCATTGTAGTCTCTTGAGTCGACACACCTCGTAGAATAGAAACGCCCAAGTGCGTATAGGCCTTATGGGTCAAGACGGCCGGCCGGCATAAATAAACAATAACGCCCGAGCCGCGAGTGTAGAAAAGCGCCGGGACGCCGCATTGGCTGGAGCGTCGGGTCGATGCGACATCACGTGACGTATACCAAGCTATTGATCTCCTCTGACGGCGCCTCCAATCCGACGCCAGAGACGCCACGTCTGTGCAATTGCCCCCAAAGAGGAATGCTGTACGTGTGTGTACAGGCGTGGACAAGGAAACGGCCCCATACGAAGGAGCTATGTATAGAACGCGGGGAATTCATTCTAGAAACATACGCAGTGTAGTGTTTTGTAAATATGCTGGGTTAGTTAAATGTGTGTTGAGCCAAGTAGAGTTCATTCTAGAAACATCTAGGCGTTTTGTCAATTGTTTTGTAAAATACTCGTGTCATGGCATGAACGAGGTCAGTGTGCGAGCCTTACCTTGGTTCGTTTGTTACCCACTCAATTTAAATAGTTGAAACAAGGGAAATAAATTATGCCGATTGATCTAACTCAAACCATCGTTGTGTGGATGTTTTCGGGTGGGTGTGGTGAAGTTGGGATGTGGGTGACGCTAGTTTTAGTTTATAGTGTCGTTAGCTTCAAAAGAGGAGCCATTCATACTACGAGGTAGCAATTATTTGAGTCTTATTACTTGACTTGTTTGACTGAAGTGAATTTGGCCTAAATATAATGTGTACTAGTAAATATACACCAATTCACCATCCATGCCATAAACAAAAGTTTAGATTCGTATTAAATTTTAAAAGTCGAAAACTTGGAATAAAAGAAAATATGTGACTATACTATGTTAAAAGTGAACTTATAGGATGGAGTGTACTACTATCGTAATGTAGAAAGTGAACGAACTTTCCTTTTTGCAATTGAATTCGCTGACAATTAAACCTGTGTAAGAGGGAAATTTAAAATGCCAGAAGGACGTATGAGTGGGCGTCGCGACGCTTCGCTTTGAGGCTTAATTATGTTCTATGCGCTCGTTTTATTTACCCCGTCAACAGGCGAGTTGAGCTACTTGGGCGAGAATGGAACTTATACACAAAGAGAGAAGAAACCTTTCCCTAAATAGGTTAACGACGTTTGAGACTCCTGGGTTGGAAAACTCATCGGATAAAATGGCGCTTCCATTGTACATGGCCAACTTGACATTTATAATTAACTATTATTCCGCCTTGTTTCGTGGTAAGAAGCTCGATCCGCATTAAATGCTGCTTCCTTATTTAGTGGATTAAACGTCTAATTCTTATTCACAAACGCCACACGATATTATGTAACGAAGCCACTTGAAGCCACTTGACTGGCAAGTGGTAACGTACTTATTCAGCTCACCACATGAAGTACACGACAAGTGCAAGAACCTAATTGGTATTCAATAATCATATTCGAAAGCTAATTGTTTGTCTACTACAACTTCATACCTCTGTGTATTGGAAAATGCAACAGCATGTGTACGTGAATATCGCCAACAGTAATATGATGTCACGATGAATAAAAAATAATAGAACAAACAGAAATGTGGAACTAACTCGCAATTGTAATATATTATATAGAATAATTGTATTATATATGAACGTATGATACTTACTGCAAATCGAGTTTTGTAACTGAGGAAGTAGACAATCAATACAAATCGCTCTAATATAAGTTACTTTACTCAGACAAGTTTTGACGACTGTCTGAATGTAGAAGGAATGAACTGGAAGGGGAGGACAACTACTACAGTGTATTCAATTTTATGTTCTCCCCAGAGAAACCACAAAGAAAATCATAAAACGCATTTTAAGAATAACATTTCATAAAGAAATAGGTGCTTATAACAGGTTCAGAATAGCAATATTATCTTCAATAGAGGTGCAATTATCTTTGTTTTATTTCCCGATAGCCCCATATGAGTTTCCTACACACTGGAAACTCCCACCCCCCAAACATTGCCCATTCAACTTCACCGAACGAACTGTGCAACATAAAATAAAAAATATTCTTGCAGATACGAATTATAAAACACTAGATGGAATTTCCTCTGTCAGCGTTCTTAGAACGACGGAGTCCGTTAGCAGACCGAGTTTCTCGAATGCTCGCTCAGCCCACATTATATTTCCATTTTACGATAAATGCAGTTTTTGCGGCAAGGCTCAAACGAATAGTGTAAACTATTTATAAGAATTTATATCTCTAGATAATATCTATGTAGCCGAAAACGCACTTTGAACTTACATTTGAAAAAAAGTTGAGCTATGTTGCAAATTTTTCCATTAGGCAAAGGTTAAAATGCTGTTTGAGAATGGATGAATGGATGAGGAAGGGAATTTACAAATAGTCATGCACTGTGCGGGGTTCAAACCCAGGTCCTATTGATTCTAGGGAGATATTGTGTTCGCCACCCTGGAAGGCGCGTTATGCAGTATGCTTGAAAACAGTGGTATTGGTAGATGATCGTAATATCAATTCAAGAAAATGCAATTTCGATGATTAGTTCTTACATAATATTATAATATACCCATGCGAATGTGCACGAATGTTTGATGAATTAGGTATTTTGAACCAATATGCTTGGATAAAATGAGACTCAACTAAACATAGAACAAGCTGAATGCAATTTCAACACCGTAAAACAAAATGCAAAGTAATATTGTTTGAACCGCAGTGTTTCACAAGTGCTAAGTTTACACTTCGCCACAGCTAGAAGTGCAGACATAATAAATTTTGCGTCGGTGTTTTCAGCACATTCAACACAGTTCCGGTCCTCGTGACATATAGACAGTCTACGGGGAGAACGCCAGATAATGACGTCACAGCTTCCCAGTCTCTGCTATATTTACGAGACGAGGCATGACAGCCGGGGACACGGGTTTTTATTTGCACATTCAATAACAACGATGTTGTGTGAACTGTGAATGAGAGCGAGCTCTACGCCAGGATTCAAAGTTTAGCAGGCAGTGTCCCAGTGAATGTGATGCTTTCTGGGAGGAACCATTCAGTCACCCACCGACTTGCCCCCCCCCCCCCCCCCCTTTACAGTGAATAAATCAGGGATCAGTGATTGTTTTATTATTTGAGTCGGATCGAGCATAATAAGCCAATACAAAATAAATAATGTTATTATATAAATAAAGAGAACGTTTTCAGGGTACCGGTAAAGAATACAAAATAACAGTCTAAATTATGAATCGTTGCCAGTTTCTCACAAATTCTCAACGCTACGGGATATAGTACAAGAGTCTTAAAATAAAACTCACTGATTAAAAAAACCTGACTCGTGCATGGTAAGGGGGTCGGATACAACGCGTTGCCGTGAGGAGGCAAGATGCGAGGTCCGTTGTCTAACGCGTCTCAATACGACAATAATATATGCATGTGCTCCTGTTCAACTCAACTCATGTATAGTAAGCAATACTTTATCAATGAATATGAGATGCTAATCACGATAGCTCTGAAGAGCCGAGAGACTTGAAAGTTATAAGTACGTTGTCCTCAAACAGGCACGAAGAGTTTTCTTCATATTTTAAGTGGTTCGTTTTATCGGCTAGAACTATCCAATAGAGAATTATATCAATAGTCAAATTAGTATCAAATTATATCGTATACTAGTAGTAATCTAATACATTTTTATGGGCGATCAAATTTAAACGAGCTAAATGTGACTATAGTTTGTTGATAAAGTGGAATGATGCTATTCTGTTGAACATTAATTTAAAAGAGTAAATTAATTGAACTTGAAAATAAAAACAGAAAAGTGGTGTATGCAAATGGCCCGGTTGTACCATCTCGGGGGACTATTTATACTTCAGATACCTTTTGCACCGAGAACAACCACAATTTAGATACTTTTTAAAAATGAGCTATCTAGAATTCAACTTCTTCAAAATAATATAATTACTGTATTTTCCATATCAACAACCACAGCGGCAAATTTTGGGTTCAATCGTAGCTGGTGTATTGCTCTCTTTGTACGAGGTTGTCAACTTCAATAATGTTGACAGGTTCTCCGAACAGCAAGAAGGGTGGACGTCCGATTATTTTGTTCTCGAAATGAATAACCTAAAATCTAAATTAACATCGAGTACCGAATTTGAGGATCGCTTAAGTTAATAATTAAAACTAATAATTGTGTTTAATTGTTGATATTGATATAGTGGGGATAATAAGGTATTTTTTTTGCGCTGTCGTTGGACGCCAATATGGTTTGGAGCTGCCTGTACTGTACTGGCTGTACTGTACAAAGAATGGGTAGTACTTTGCGGAAGAAAGGCATGATTTACATTTATGGTCTCTAAAAACATCAACAATTTCTTTTGATGTTTGATTTTACAACTGTGTAGGTTGAAATGGAAAATACTGTACATAGTATAACACTATTAACATTACTATTATAGGCGTATATCGCTGGAAGTGGAAGTATGACGATGACTCGAATATGAGACGTCCACAAACCCTAACTCTCTGGCTTAAAACTGGTTTAGTTTTATGGTTTATCATGTTTTTATCAGAATTGTTTAGAATATAACCCAAACACAAGATTCTACAATTTACGACACAAATTAAAAATGAATAGAGCTAATATATTTTAATCACAATAATGGTGCTCAATTTGAGGCATCGTTACCAAGAGCCAGCGTCTCTGTGAAGTGTTCACACCGGTTCGATGCGAGGAGCTGGCTGGTCCAGCTGAAATCCACAATCTTTGAACCCAAGGCCTACGTAACGATAAAGCGAATCGTAAAAGCCACCAAATCCGGCGCTATACGTTAAATATCGAGCAAAGTTCGAAACGTGTCGTCAAACTTGAAATGAGTGTTTAATAAGGAACAATTTACTGTGATTTTTTAATTGTTCTAAACTTCTAATAGACAGTTGGGATCAACTGCCTGAACACAAAAATACTTCATTTCAATCAATTGGAACGAATGTCATATTTATAAAAACGAGCTGAAAGTTTTACAAATGTTTATGGCGGGAAAAACGTGTCATGGCATAATTGTCTTGTACCGGTATCAGTTATCAAACAATCGTATAATGATAAACGAAATAATTTGTATTAACATATTAGCTTACCGATATAAGCGTATTTGAAGCACTGACAGTATAAACATAGATTTTACGACATTTTGACGTCACAGGCAGTTTCACAATAAAATTGCGGGAAACACAAAATCAAAAACTCAACAATCATTATTAAAGAAATATAATTATTCAATTTTAAAACTTTTGGATTGCACATGCCGAGTTTATAGAAAATACCTTAAATGCCCAACAAAACATACTGATTTCCTCTCCCACCAGAGCTGCGCTCATTTTGGAATCTCTGAAGATGTTTTAAATTTAAATACCGAGCAGAGATTGAGTAATGCTTACGAATTCTTCACCGATCAAAAATATTTAAAAAATTGGTATTTATTATAAAAAATAGATGTTTAGAAAATTACAATCACTCAATTAAGTTGTTTTCTATAGTTGTGTTAATTTTAGTTTCAATATTATAGTTTGAAGTGTAACAAATGATCACATTTCAGAGACGTATCAAAGATACGATAAACTTGTTTACATGTGTTATAACTTTTAACACGTAATAATGAAAACAAGTTTCAGTTGAGAGACAGAAAAACCGAACATTGCATTAGATACTTTTCTCTTCGTAAAGCCGAAATTCAGAGCTCGATAAGAAGGCGAACAAAAATGAAAAACAAATTGGATGTACTCAAATGAGGGGACGCAGCCCGACAGGAATTGTCTAAAAAAAAAAAAAATGAAAAATGCTATTTACAAACAGAAACAGACAACGCACGTTTTTTATGTCAAGTATTGCCTCTTTTGCTGCTTATCTAACCGATGACACCATCTGTTTCTTTGCGTTTCTCAACTGTAGAGTCCTTGACAAGTACATATATACGTGCATCTAAATTAAAAGCAGCGCAAGTCTTTCACGAGGGAGGGAGCAATACGCTTTTGGCCCTATCATACACGTCCGTACGCCAATAGAGAAACACTATTTCATATACAATATACCTGCTTTTATTCAAGCATTCTATTTATTGCCCCTCCCTGCATTATTCACCTAATAGCGTATTCGATTGGGAATGGCCGTGTGCACTCAGTGCGACTTCGATTGGGAGGTATTCGATTGGGGGGTATTCGATTGGGAGTGTGCACTAGAAAAGTGTTGCACTTCAGTGCACTGGCTAAGACCACAGTGCGAAGGCGCACCGTTTTGTATTCAGTTGGGAATTGCACTAACCGAGTGCGGTGCGAGTGCAATGAGGTAGTTGTATAGTTGTACGAACTGTGTGTGCACTGACAGCAGGCCAAACGAATACGCAATAAGTGAAACCGAACGTATACGTCTACTACAGCAGTTACTTTCGTCGACCACATGCAGTCGAACGAAGTGGGTCACTGTTGCAGTTTTTATGGCTGTACACCCTAAACAAGAATGTAAGTTAGAAATTAACTTGGGTCACTGTTGCAGTTTTTATGGCTGCAGCCCCAAACGAGAATGTAAGTTATAGTAATGAGCTTGGGTCACTGTTGCAGTTTTTGTGGCTGCAGCCCCAAACGAGAATGTAAGTTATAGTAATGAGCTTGGGTCACTGTTGCAGTTTTTATGGCTGCAGCCCCAAACGAGAATGTAAGTTAGTAATGAACTTGGGTCACTGTTGCAGTTTTTATGGCTGCAGCTCCAAACGAGAATGTAAGTTAGTAATGAACTACTTCAATGTCAAGAGATTAAACGCGTTGATGAACTTGGACAGTGGTAAACGACCTAACGAAATATTACAACAGATAAGATATTATTTCTTCCCACTCCACTATGAGTAACGCGTACTCTTAAAATGACACATTCCACGCCAGAGATCAGGGTCACGGACGGGTCATCGGATCAAGACGTACAAAAACTGTTGAGCCTCTTTTATTGAATCGCCCGTTCACTCGGCTTTACAAGGGGAAACTGACTCAATTGAGTTCAATTAGGAGGACAACAGTTGTTGCACTCTACACGATAGAGTGCAACTGCATGTCTGTATATGTCTGCCACAACGGTGCCCGCTCGTCTTGACCGCCATTGCAACGCTAACGGGTTTAGAAATCGTCTAAATGGAACATTACTTATTCCATTATGCAAACTATCGTTTGGCAGGTATGGCGCTAACTCGTCAATAACGTAGCGACCTAGTTAGGACGCGACAATTCTGTCTACACAACGGGGTAGGGGTCAACTATTGAAACATAAGTGAGATTGACAGTGTCACATCGCAAGGTCTTGATGATCATCTTGTTATTCCCTGTCAGTCGGTTTCCACATAACATAGCGAACAAACACACAAAATGTAATGTGTGACTTTATGAATTGAGTCTATTACCATCAATATAGTATTCGTTAATGAAAACGATGACGTAGTGAGTGAGTGAGTGAGTGACATAACATCTCGCGTATCGAGGACGAATGCACACCATCATGTTATGTAAGCGCAGTCAGTCAAATCATGGATTTATAATAGTACCTACGGTACTGGATGTCTAGCTCTGTAGTAAGCGGTGATCGTATAAAGTGCAGTGAGATTTGCAATGCATTATGGGTGGCAGGCATTTTGTTCCTGGTTGTCAATGTCAAGGACAGCTGTTAATTGTTGTTTCGTTATTGTTTGAGTTAATTGTTACGCCTAGTTACATGTTTACAAATATCAAATCGTTACGTTTTTGTTTTCTTTGTTTTCTTTGGTGTTTGATTAAAGAAATACGATATTAAAATTAAGTTAAACTATAGGCCTAGGCCTAGGAGGCCCTATAGACCTAGGGCCTAGGCTTAGGAGGCCCTATAGGACTAGGCCCTAGGCCTAGGAGGCCCTATAGGCCTAAGCCTAGGAGGCCTAGGGCCTAGCACTTCAGTTGAAGTCTATGAGCCTACATTAAGTTTGTATTTTTTAAAATTCGAGTGCAAAAATCTAAACGTTATTACCCGTAGAATAATAATTGCTTGACGGTCGCGTGAAAAACCACCACCTGCGACCATAGAAAAATAACCGGTCTAGCGACTACGATGCTAATTTCGTCACCAGTTTTGACAGATCACAGCCTTGGATGAGTCAATAATAGTTGATCAATCAGAGTCTACCTCAAACTCATCCAGAAGGCTGTAATTTAAGGAACAAAATGGCGTCAGCCGCTCGTCGGCCGGATGTACCTCAATGAAACAGGAAGTTCCATTGAAGCTAGACCTCCTGAAGATACAACTCCATGGTCAAATCACGTATTGAAAACCGCGAAGCCTTTGAAGAGCTTCTTTCCCTCCCTACCGCTTAGTGGCGATTCACTTCGAAAATCCATACTGTCGAGTTGTTTCATAGCTTTTGGGGTATAGACTTTTGATCAATTTGCAGCAAGATAATCGAGACGATGAATGATATTATTAATTCATATAGATGATCGAATCGAATGCATGGGGTGTGTGCGTATAGTATAGCGACGATAATGCAGACCAGGGCTAATCAACCGAGGCTAATCAACATCATCAAGAGAAGAGAGTAAATAATATTTCATCACGATTCACGACTGAGCAAGGTATAACATGAGCGCGCTTGATGCTGGTAATGTGGGAAGGG
The DNA here is from genome assembly GCA_945910005.1 of Isoperla grammatica. NCBI lineage: Eukaryota > Metazoa > Arthropoda > Insecta > Plecoptera > Perlodidae > Isoperla > Isoperla grammatica. The sequence continues at coordinate 32,588,101 of OX246737.1, read as the reverse complement.
AGGGTGGGATGCCATGTTGCCGCCCTGCTCAGCGCTGGGGAATCCCCCCTGGCGTACAACAGAATACAGCGCCGCCCTAACCGCTCATAACTTGGGCAAGTCAACGTGGCGTTTATGGTGCACGCATAACACAAGTACACTCGTGCCCCACCCTACTCATGTTATTGCTGTTGCGGACGTCCCCGATCTAATTCCAGAGATGGAAAACCCCAGAAAAGGGTTGTGAATCGTTTACCTATTCATAAGTCAACAGAGCAATCCCCTAACCAGTTTCACCACTTATTCTCATGTTGTGTTTGTATTGGGTCGAAAGCTTTTACTGGACGTTTCTGTAAGGACTGTTTCGTGTCAACTGCGGCAGTGCGCGGCTGTAGTGAGTAATAATTAAGAAATATATTTCACAAAATAATTTGAATGCTAAAATATACAGCAGGAGAGTTTCTACTGTTGTATGACACCTTTACATGAAGGCAGTGTGTACTGTTCTTGAAATAAACGTGCAGTATAGTTGGTTATAGTCTTATATACAGATTGAGTAACAATTTTACTTGGCTGTGCCAGGTCACATTAGGACCCTCGCAACACTTGGAATACCGAATACCTATAGGCGAGCGCAGAACTATAATTTTGCATGTTTCGTTTTCCCAGCATCCATAACGAACGAACTACATTATTGCACATGTAGCAAAACCACTGATAATTTCCTCTATTCTCATTATTTTGTATTGTCATTACTCATTACTCATTAGTCACTCGTGACATATTACAATACAGTATACACTCGAGAGGTTATTTTCTGAATGAAGTCAAATTGTTAAAAATACGCATTGAACAGTTGACAAAATATCCGGTGATTTTCATAACTTATAATTCTGTCTAGTTCAGTGAATTAATGTAAGCGAATTTCGTCATTATATTTTGTCTTATCTTATAGACTTAAATAGAGTTATAGATAAACCATAAACTAATCCTGTAGGTTATATAGGGCTACCATACAATACGTATGAAAGAAATGAATTAATAAATTGACAAAACGAAACTACTAATGTGATTGGACGCATGGAGTACAACATTAGCAGCAGCTCCTTCTCGAACAATCAATGACAATCAACGTGGGGTTGCTTTTCACTACCGCCAGAGTGGCCACATCTTTGCTACTGTATTCCAGCAACATAATCATTAATCACACATTGAATGATTATGTTTTGTAGTTAATGCGTAGGTCACACCGAAAGGACAAATATTTGGATAGAAGCTAACAGATGTGGTATATTGGCAGCTGGCCCGTGTAAAACTATTCAGGACATAGACGTGGCTAAGCTACTGGCATACATTCTCCTAATTTGTGATCACTATAAGGAAAACATTTAAAGTAAATAATATTAATAAATTAATTGGGTAACACAATTTATTAAGCAGTGGTGTTCACAGTTCAATGTTTCGAAAATAATCAATTCAAAATCAGCGTTTTACTAAATACCAAACATACTTAAAATTTGAATTTTGTCCTTTGAATGGATGTAACAATAATTTTTGGTTTATAGATGAGCCTTGAGTTAAAAATATAGCTAGTTTTGGCACACGCGGCCTGCGCCGTATTGCGCAAGACGACAGCCGCATTATAAGCTTGTGCTCGCGTTATTTTTAGGCCTGGTTTTATCCAAAGCTTTGGGGCGAAAACTAGAACACAACTGACATTGCTTATTATTGGTATACGACTAACAGTAATAACAGATTATAACAGATATGTGAGCATGCACTGTATGCGACACGTAAAATCTGTCTGAACTTTTCAAATGAAATTACGTTCGAAGTTGAACGAATATCGAGTTTGAAGAGAGCTCTAACAAGCTAAGAATGTGAATATAATAGTAGCAGAATGTTTGCAAGTAAAATATATTCCATAGTAACTGAACACACAGATCAATAACGACGCGCCAGTTCTGTTGAGAATATTGTAGATCTAAAATAGTACAGAAAGAGGTCAGCGTCAGAGGGAACATATATAACGTACCTTATTTAAGTACAGACACATTATGAAATACAATTTCTTTCTGGATGATGGATGATGGATGATAAATGATACCAATACCATGTTAGCGAACGATGGAAACATTATTATATGTAGCTTATCTCAAGAGATTGTGATAATCTTGTGTAAAAATGCAACACAAATAAAACTAATGTCTAGAAAAATTTGCTTCTTCAAAGTTTGTGTGACATAAAGAACGAGCCTGTTATCTGCACAACGTGTACACTACTTTTACAGACTCCCAGTGCGAGTGCGATTTCGAAAGACGAACTGGTAAACATTTAGTAGGTAGTTAGTAGTTGAGAAACTGTAAGAATGACGGCCCCCGCCTTATTCTCACCACTGCTACCCGACCCCCCTTAACTCATGAAACAACAAACTGAACAACTGAAACAAACTGATTTTCAGTTACGCATTTTATTTTGTTAGGTTGTCACGGAGTTGAGGGGGGTCGGGTAGCAGTGGTGGGGATAAGGAGGGGGCCGTCATTCTTACAGTTTCTCAACTATACACGTAAACACAAGCATTGTATTAGTTTTGTGTAGAGTGAAGTTTTTTTGTGAAGTTCTGAAGTGAACATCTGATGAAGTGAATTATTATATTTCACCTGAAAACGAGCGTAGGCCTATTTCTTATATTGCATTATGCATTTGCACACATTACATCTACATAAACTGAATGGCGCGTATAATCAATTCTTCGGGCGTCATTTCATCTACATACATCAGGCGCTGTTCGTGACTGCCCGAGACCTGACGTGCTGCATGTTCGAGAAGTGAAACATGCAACAAAAAATGCACGAAATAATCGATCTCCGTGAATGCATTGCTTTTTTTTTTTAGCAACTCTAGTGGATCCGACTACAACAAAGCCCGCTGTTTAAAAATAGAACCCTAAACTATACAAATATTAACAATGGTGTAGGTTAGTGTAAACTATCAAGTAAGTAAGTAATGCAATAATATGAACATATAAACATGCACGGTGAAAATTTGTTTTAACAAATTAAATTTCGTAAAAAGATGCATTGCCAATAAAAATCAAATATACGAGCTTTTTATCACTGAGGAAAAAATTCCAAACAACAGCTGTATTCATATTGCGTATACACATGCAAATTACTGAATGTGTTTTGTAGGAAACATTTGACCCGGGACTTGTTTCAACACCTTCCTTCAAACATCTAGGGCGTTAATTTTATTTGGACGCACATAGTTCTATCATGGACTTATAATAGTAACTAAGTCCATGGTTCTATGACGTAAAAACTACATACTTTATTTATTAGTGCTCTTGTGTTTGCCATCGAAATAGGAGCATTTTACACTAGTCATTAAACTAACAAAAAACCTTTGTATAGTATTAGTATAGAATTAATTAATCCACGGTAATGGTTTTATATCATTATCAGTGTGCTCATTGTAAGACAAGTATTTTTTAATAATCTATATTGAATGTTATTATTAGTTGGCAGCACACAGTTCGCGCCCCCCCCCCCCTGTTGAGGATGAAATCATTAGGATATGATCAATACAGTTATAAATAACTGTCAGTTATTTCTCCCTACACCGTCAGCAAACAAACCAAGACAATGCTAAATTAAATACAAGAAACCTCTCGTTACTCCGAATATTGAGACTTTTGCAGTGTTCCAGTAAATTATCAAAGCCCATTTAGAAGATATGAGTATGTTTTAATTCCTTAAAATTCACTCTTCCTGTGGCACCACAAAAAAGTCACCCTGGACCTAAACACAATCCAAGAATGTCGGATTTTTTTAATAAACATGTTAAAAAAGACAGAAGCACCTGAATGAGATTTGTCACAGAGAATAGACATTTTAGATTTCAGATTAGTATGTTTTGATTCCTTAAAATCCACTCTTCCTGTGGCACCACAAAAAAGTCACCCTGGACCTAAACACAATCCAAGAATGTCGGATTTTTTTAATAAACATGTTAAAAAAGACAGAAGCACCTGAATGAGATTTGTCACAGAGAATAGACATTTTAAATTTCAGATTTCGTATTTCAATAACTGAATAAGATTAAAAAATTTTACAACAACAAAGAAAACTGAGATATGTGACGGGCAAATTGTTTTGAATCTCTCGTTTGGTGTATCCATTTCATATTGTAAATAATCAGTACTTATTACAAATATTACAAAATAAAGTGATATAACTCTTATACTTGATATCCATTTATGATTTATAGTTCACCGTCAGTATTCGATGTATTCATTTACAGTTCAAGAGTAATAAAGCATCTAAATTAAAACATGATAGCTCACAAACATGTTATCTTTTTAAATTGTACTGTAATCCAGTAGGATTATTGCAACAAACAATGCTGGTTATCAGACAATCTTGTTACATCATGTAATACAAACACTGTCACATGAAGTAAGAAGTCTCATATTTTTTGCCACGCTTTGTTATCTTTAGCTAATCGGTTAAGAACCTGTTTTGATAAGAAAGCCAGGCTACACATTAAAAACCTAGCACGAGTCTTTGCAAACGGTTAGTATGTTCAGTGCAGAACGTTGATCATCTGTTGTAGAGGAAAAAGTGTTATCTAAACCAGCTTCCGTTTTCCCCTCAAATTCAAGTGTACAGTCTCCAACAAATATATGTCAACGTTTCCGAATGGTGAGACTATTATAAAATATTCAGCACTACTACGGTGTGCGAATTCAAAACGCTGTCTGCCTGTCACTAAGGTTATGAATTAAATAATATATTTCGTATAACATGCAACGTTTCCAACGGAATGTTTAGTTTTGTTTTTAAAGCGTTGGTTGTATTTAACCTCTAAAAATACTGCACGAATATAAATAATTATTCATGAACCAAAATACCCGGTACATAAGTATAAGTGGACAAACTTCCCCCCCTGGGCTCTTGTGCTAACGCTGGGGCCTACTTGTCTAGCCCGCGGTAATCGAATAAGTACCAATATTTTGCTCTATATAGATTGAAAGGTTAAAAGCGAAGTGGAAGACTGATGTTGATGTTGTTTTCAGAGATCACATAGAAAAATAAATTGTGTGGTGTCTGCAGAATCCACATATCCAAAGTCCCATATCACAGATTTTAAAAAAAGTTGTGTGAAGTGCTTTATTAAAAACAAAATGAACCAATGAGGTACTATTTTAAAAATAATTGTCTGATAATTGTCTGATAATTAACCATCTAACAATTTTTAAATACATTTGTGTGCATGTAGGCTCTTTTGTGGTAGCACAAGGTAACTGTCTGGTAAATGCAAGAAGTAGTCTTCGAGTCTCTGTTGGGGGGAGGGATTTTTAACGTCTTTACACGTGTTACTTCCACTCACGGGATTCAAATTGTAATCATACCACAGATTACAAATTACACAATAAATCAAGGAAACTAGATAATTATTTCAAATTTCAATAGCCCGCTCTATTGCCTGGTGTGCGTGTGTATGACACAATTCATTTCTTAAATCAAGAAAACTGTGCGTGAAAGAGTATTAGCTTCAATACAATCAATCAATAAGCTAGGTCAGCGGGAGAGTCCAATCCGTACATCACTCGAGTACGTTTTGCGTTTGATACGATTATTTTTTGTGCTGGGGAACTCCCGCCAACAACGTGTCCGGCAAGTTTCCTGCCGAGTATTTTACGAGTTTTCCTTGTTACGACTATGTAAATACCCACCTACGTGAACCCTTTCACTGTTAGATTTTTAAAATAAACCGTTCATTCACGTCGATCCCAATCTTCGCACAAATTGCCTCGAGTGATTGGCGTTGCCAATAACGAATTGTGACAATCACTTCCATTTGACCTGGTTCTAATATTTTACTTCGCTAATTCGAATCAATCATTTTACTTGACAATCCAAATCCAACGGCTGACCCAAAACTTATGTCATATACATACAATACAAATAAGGTATGCACAGTTGCACACGCAATGTATGTAGTGTTGGAATTGTAGAAACGAGCAATGTCAAAATGTTAAACAAACACTATAGGTTATTTATAGTTGACTGCACCACACCGATTTTTGTATGATTCAGTGTTACCACGTGCGCTCGCCGGTAATACTGTGTATGCTAAATTAGTCATGTGTAACGTACATCGGTCTCTTATCATTGGCATTTGTCAACAGCGCAAGATGAACAGTGGCTTCTATTGTTATCGACATATTATTGTATCCAACACATGCGCAATGTTCTTAGAAACATAACTTCGTTGTTCCTTAGACACATTAAAATAACAGTAATTTTGTTGCTTCTTTGAACTGAAGCACAGGTAAAAGTGTATGGTGGTAGCACAGTATTTAAAATGTTACTTTGGCAAAACTATAAGCAATATTTTTTGTGTGTAATGAATTATGAAAGAGACTGATTAAGTTCCACAGAAGCGTGAAGTTAAGTCATCAACTATCTTAATGAAAGATATCATTAGTATCCCCCCGAGCTATAGACTAAACGCTTCTGCATGTTTTTTGTTCAATGTTCTAAACACTACACACTTTGTTTCCAATTTATTTAAAATTATGTCCCCGTCGAAGCACATATCGTCATGCTAAACATTTCGCTCACTTTACTTGCCATTGGTTTTGACTTTTGTGGCTACTTTTTGGAAACTAGTCATAATATTAATCAAAGGTATCAATTAATAATGTAGGTACATAATTAGTGCTTAAAAATAAATACATTGATATCACATAAATTTACTGGGTCGTCTTAGGAAATACCTTTGAAAATTATCCCGATTCACAGACAGAAGAGTATCGACAAATAAACTAGTGTCAGACATGATAATGTATACGCAATGCAATACTAAAATAAATCCTTTACATTACAAGTTCCATGAATAGAGAAAACCATTTTACATATCAATTGTAATAAATGAAATAAATAATCGAACGAACTGACATGAGATGGCGTGTGGTTTAGCCCTACTTTAGTATTGATTGAGCGAAGAATCGATACCGTACATGACTACCAAACCCCTTTTCTTTTTTAAATAACTAGAAAATAAAACGTTCCAATTTGTTTTATCTACTAGATTTATGTATGCGAGTAGCAAGTAGTAAAATGTGAGAAACGAAAGTTCCTCAGAGTTAAAATTAAATACATTTGTGGGCGTCTATTTTTCGACGCCTCGACGCCGACCGACGTCGTCGGCGTCCATTGGTATTCGAAAATGTTTTTCTACTTACCCCAGCTCGCGGCTGTACGCCCCATAAACTGGCTCGTCTCTGAATTCCATAGGAAAATACTGAAGCCTTCCCATTTTCCTAACTTGGGTGGTGGTGTATAGTATTGTCCGTCACACGCCGTTTTCTCCATGGTCGTAGCGCTGCTGTACCTTCCCTCTTGCTGGACCTACTCAGGTGCAAAGAAGGATCGTGGGCTCCGTGGACTCCCGGATATTAGATCTCCAGGGCTGGCCGGCGAGCCTCGCAATGCTTCCAGCCTGGGGAGCGAGTCTGACACTGCGCAGACCCGGGTACTTCGATCGGTTATCGCGAAGCTCGCCGAAGGGAAAGGCAACTGCCATCTCTTGCCAATGTTGTGTAGCAAGATTCATAATCGCTGTGGAAAAATAGTCGTGTATAACAACCAAAGTCGATCCACAAAACTCGATGAATTGTATCGAACACTCGTTCAAAGTAGTCTCCCGCGCAGAATGACAGACGGGAACAGCTGTTGTGGGGCGTTGTCGCTGTGATGTGGCAGAATAGAACGAGACAAGGCGTTCAAGTTCACAGTACGAAGGATCAATAACCCTAGCCATGTGTGTCGTGCATATTATACCATGCCATGTGGGACTGGGGTGACTGTGTGCGATAGCACCAAAACAGTAACATTATCCGACAGGGGGTCTCCAACATTTCTCATCTGAACGTCAATTAGTTAAAACTATTTTTTTAACTAATGCCATCCATTCTAAATTTAGACAGTATACAATTTGTTCATACTAGTTTTGGCACCAGGCAAAATAATAGTAAATATTATTTTTCCAGAGTATCGATGCGAAAAAGAACGCTTTTATATGCTGACGGCAAGTGTGGTTCTGAGCAAAAGACACAACAAATAGGTCATCAAACATAACACTATTGATTTCAATTAAGTTGCGTTCAACTTATTCGAGTCATCTGCTTATGGTACAAACTGTACTTTGACGTTGTCGAATAAATAATTCAAGCCAATTTTTAAAACTTCGACTATGAGTGCTTTACAGAAAATTTTATGAAGGCTGCCTAGACGGGGGGGGGGGGGAGAAGAGGTCCTTGGGTCCTTGAATAATGCAGGAGAACGGGAAGATAAAATGAAATTACTTCCCAACTCCACAACTTTCCTAACGTAAACCTAAATATGTCTTCACATAGCCTCAATACTCAAAATTTCTGTTCTCTGCACTTATGAAAAACAGAGAATGCGTGGTTTCTTGTCTTCGGTGGCGGCGGGGCTTCAATCACAATACTTTCTAACATTGGAGAAGAGTTCGTACGCGAATTTGAAAAGATAGTTTGTATTCCTAATCAAACATCTTGTATCATGAAAAAAGAAAAACATTATGTGGTAAGTCGCCCCCCTCCCCCTCCCCCCTCAGGATAGTCCGAAAACGCAATCCATGCGTGGGACCAATCAACCATCTCAATCTCAATTCTAACATTTATTTTTACATTGATTCAGAGAAAAGTTATTTTATTATAAAATTTACTACGGAGAATCCCCACCCCCCCTTCTAACAGCAAACTTCACTCTCATACTTAAGTATCGCCAATATACATTTTTTTAATCGTAATATATTTATTTCAGGGGAGTGTTGACACCGTTTTCATTTTTCTAAAAAAATATATACGTAACATACAAAAGTTTAACTTTGAAACTGAAACATTGTCTTCTGAAAGTACCAAAATTATTTTGTTCCGGCAAATTTGCCAACATTTATTCACAGATCCACGTTTCGATCCGAGTCACATCGAACTACGTTGTCAAGAAATGCGTGATGTTGATCATAGATTTTTATTGTGGTTCAATAACATTCCTTGGTTTACACTCTAAACTATGAAGTGGTTTTCAGTGCATTATCTTTATTAGTTTTTTGTTTATCATTGTTTTAATCTACCGGTACGGAGACTCGAGAGTGTATTTGTACCGGTCGGTTAAAATAATGATAGACAAAATACCGTTAAAGGTTATGCAAATGAAAATACTTTATACGGTAGTCCAAAGTATGTTCTTGAACCGCAATAAACATTGTTGATTACCATCGTGTATTTTTTCATAAAACTTATTGACGTGAGGTGGATTAAAGAAGTAATATTACCGGTACCAACGGCTGAAAAATCAAGAACAAAATAATGTTGGTACTTTCAGGGGTCAGTGTTTCAATTCCAAAGCCAGCGACAATCGGGAAATATGTTTGAAAAATAAGTTTTTAAAAGAAATTTCTTTGCTGCCACAAGGATAGAATGTTTCCTGTATTGGTGCCATCACGTGATTCGAATCTCAACACTTACTGGTCATATGCTGTGAAATGGTATCGAAACATGTTTTCCTGCGCCGACACACGACATAGCCCTTATAGGGTTGCTATGGAATTGTGTGGATTGTTTTCTATTTTCTGAAAATGTTTTGGAAAATCAACTTGGAAACTTGAATAATATTCCATGATAAAGTACTGTAAGGAAAGAAAATAAGTTTTGAAAATTAATGTTGTTTTCAAAACATGTTTCCCGTGTGTCGCTGGCTGTAGGCCACTCTCAGCTTTTATCTGTTGAAACCTTAGACCAGGTTGAAACCAGTACAACACAGGTTTATAAAATAAAAGGGCACTAAATAGCAACACCGAAAGACAACAATGGAACAAATGAATTGAACTAATGGACAAACCATCAGCTGTCAAAATAATAAAATTTCAACCATAGAAATAAAAACAAGTGTAGCAATAGTAACTGCTCGCCATTTAAAACTTTTAATGTTAAACAACTACTAAGTGAAAGTTTTGTATGTGTATTCGTTTGTTTTTTGTTTTGTTTTTCAAAATCAGACGAAATTATTTTTTGACAGCTTGTTGTTTGTCCATCGATTCAATTCATTTGTTTCATTGTTGTCTTTTGGTGTTGCTAGTGCCCTATTAGTAAAGGTATCTAACTTATTAATTAATCAGGGTAACAAACACTATATATGTTACTGGTGAACAGTATAGAATAGGTTGGTTATACCAGACCAAAGAAGAGCCTGGTAAACAGACCATCTCAAAGAGTAACAATTTATCGCTCTCTTTGTGCAAGGTCAATGTTTTCATTTGATCTCACACTATAAAAGTTACCTAAATGATTTCTACAATAACAACATGAATATGCTAAAATGCCCTCTCTGAGTAAGGGAGGTGTTCTAGAGGGGAAAAAGGTTTAGCCTTGCGATGACAAAATGCTTGTTCCTGCTAAGCATTTTCAAACGCGTACCGCCAGTGAACTGAATGAAGAACCAATCAGAAATCTCCATATTTCCAGTGTTCGCGACGCGGTTGTAGTTCCAGTATCGCACAGTAGGTGGTGCTAGCTAGCAGCTGATTTGATGTAGTGAGCTTTGAATTTCTGCGATAGGTGGCGTTTGTTCCGTTTTACAAGTAGTCTCGACTTAGGCCAAGGAATAGCGGAAGCACAAATAGGTTGTCTGTGGCGGAAGGGTTTGAACTACAGCTAGAAGTAACAACAACAACAACAACAACAATATTCCAAACATACACTAACGAATGATATAATTATATAATTGATGATCCTCATTTTTCGTATGTCGAAGCCTACCTGCCCTGCCCATGTCCGTGCCCTAACTAGGTATTCTGGTATTTAGAATTGTTGGAAAGAAATGTCCGAGGGAAGTTAGTGAGACTCAATCGCAGCATTCGCCTTGTAACTCAGAAATACCTCGAAAAATCCTACAGTCAGGTTTGCCGGATGGCGCCGGTATCGAACCGGCGACCTCCTGCCTGAATTAGAGCATTGCGTCTTACCGCTGAATGCGTTTGTGTCGGCAATGACAACCGATGATTTGTGATATAAATTTTGCGTGTTTGTGCATGCTTTCCATTCGAGTGTACTCGATTTTTGGGCGTATATTTTTAACAAATACGAATAACATTTCACAATTCAGCACGGTATTTTATGAAATAATACACACAACATATCCTTCATTCCACACTGATACCACAGATAACTAAATACCATCGCATCAGATTATTTTTCCCCTCTGATTCTTAGTGCCTAGATTAACTCGACGTCATATTTTATGTTTGTAGACAGACTTCCATGTAAGACTGCAATTATGGAACGTAACACTATTCATAATAATATAATGGTAATCAACATTCAAAATTTCTACTCCCTAGCTCGCAACTTGTGCCTGACTTTTTATAGGTTGCGAATAAACTTTGTTATATCTAAAAGTACCGTTGCATTGTTTGTTGGATTAGCAATGCAATATTAACTTTCGTTCTTTTTTCATGACAAGATAATACTGCCTAAAAACGCGTTTTAAGCCATTAAACATTCCGGTAATGCATATTATTATGCAGGAACGAAATGCGCTTACAGCGAAATTGCCTTTGGTGGCAGGGGCTTTGCCCCTGGGCCCAGCTACGTTTTGTTTGATTTAATTTTTGGTATTTGTATATAATGTGTTGTACTTTCTTGACACCATGTCTGATACATATTCGTAAGTGTATTGTATACACAAATAAAATAACTGGTGGATTTGTGGCAGGTTGCGATACACAATGCGTTATTCAAAGTGCGTTTTGTGAGAAAAGTATGGGTCAAGTCACAAGGTGTAAGTCAATGAATATTAGTAATGTTATATTTTTCTCTTGCATTTTGAGTTTTGACTCTCAATTATATTGTTTTCTATACCTCTCAAAGGGCAAATCACATCTGAAAGTTTTTCCCGAGGTTTTCCTCACTCAGTCACAAGGCGAATACTGGTATTGAGTCATACTACCAGTAACAGCTCTCGGATATTCCTTCCCAAATACCACCATACCTAGTTAGTCACCTGAAGACATGGACATGAATTGTCCCTGGGTAGGTTTCCTACAATCCTATACCAAACATTATTAAAATGAATATTACTGTACCTTCTAGTTAGAGCATGAAGACAGAGGCTGACAACTCAACTCGCTCAACGCGGGCTCACGACGGCAGAGTCGTTACAGTCATGACTTGTGATTGGAGGTGAGTCGATAAAGAAGTTTCCCCTTTGGGGAGGGAGTACTTCTTTATCGACTCTGGTGGTGACAATCAAGTTGAATCCAGTTTTTACTCCTTCAAGATGTTCCCTTCATGTTCGTTAAGCAAACTGGAAGAAATCAAGATAGCTTTTGTATTTTTGAAATAAGTAGCCCATTTCACAGAAAATTGTGCAAGTACGCATAATCCGTAGGGTTTATTCAAAACGAAATAAAATGCGTTGTAATTGAGCGCAAGTGTTCAAAACAAATTATTATCTTTTGACGTGTATCAAGTATCAACTATTAATGTTGCAGATACGTTTACGCGCTGAAAACAGAAGTTCCTACTACCGTGTCCGTGTCACACAAAAATCGTTCATTCATGTGTACCGAATTACGTCTGTGTTCAACAGCGCATCAATTTGTTATTGAATCTTTACCGTTGTTGTGTCAATCTGGTTGTGAGTAAAATCAAGTCCCCTGCATCTGCTCGCCACTGTGATTGTGTTGTGTAGTATAGGATACTATCAGCGTTAGCGGGTATGTTTGTATTGGAATTAGTGACATAGTGAGCAATGAGCATCTCAAATGAGGTAAGTTCACTCCACGTAAAAGCGAACAACATGCTCGTTACCAGAAATCTGTCTCAAGCCGACCTGAGTTCCGTTGAAATAGCGCGCGCCCCCAACCCCTGGCAACTTTGGCCGATAGTTCGTTGCCACATTGGCAATTCAGCTGAGAAATGTGTCAATATATCAACGAAACGACCTATATAGGTTGAATCACACTTTACTTCAACTCGAAGGTTTTCCGTCGCTCCTCGGCAAACCTCAACCAACAATTTTCAGATTTTCCACAACGGTAAGGTAATGATGGAAGGATCAAAAGCACGTAATAAATATAATGCAAGTCAGAAACATTCTATAAACAAATCGGCTTCCGGCGTGGACGTCGGAAATGACGTTATTACATACTCTCTTTACTTGAAATGTTCAATTACTAAAGAAAGTTATAGAAAAAAGGAAATGACTCGTTTAGTTTCGGGCATATAAAGGCACATAAAGGTGTGGACGGGGAAGTAGAAGTATTTTTCATTGAACATAAGTAAACGGAATAATTGGCCGAAACATTCTGTAGAAATTTCTTGAATTCATATTTGTACTTACATATTTTCGTTTCGGACAAGTCCTAGAAATTTTGCTTCAAATTAAAGGAAACTGTCAACTGTGCGAGAATGTCAAGGAGGTGTAATATTGACTGTTTGGTGGATTGGTATAAGCCCGGTTTACACACCGTAATAAGGTTTAAGGTCTAAGGTTTAACAAAGTTGAATCAAGCTAGTAGCATCATGGCGTTCACATAACTTCCTAAGATTTAAGGGCTAGGACGGAAGTTGAAACTATTCCAACTTGTTAGGTCTTATCCCAAAAATTCTTAGCCCAGCCAATGAGAGACGAGCTTTTATAAATCCGGCCAATGGTAGCGATCCTAGTAAATCACTTTGGAAAATACTTTCCTTAGAACAAAATATTAAATGTTAAACCTTAAACCTTATTCCGGTGTGTAAACCCACCAATAACACCAATGCGCCAACTTGAACTTGTTCTCTTAAAATGACCCCCAATAAATTTGGTCTCGGGTCGCGAAGGCTCCATAAAAATTAAGAACTTACGATTATCAAAGGCAACAATGCTTCAACTTCTCATACAACTTTTTGAATTCATTTCGAGTTCAATAGTTTGAAGGGAATATTGAACCGTGTAAAACGTGTTTGCGTACACGTGCACTTGCATGGATGTGTTTTATTATCTTCCCCGATTCCCTTCAAAAAACAATCTTACATCAACTGAATGTGACGAGCGAATTGTTTCTGGACCAATCAGAAGGCTGGGATCCGCAAAAACAGGAGAACGCCCGCGGTGTGAGTGTGATCGAGGACTGCAGTGTATTCCTGCTTCCAATGCAGAAGATCCACTATCCAGGGTTCGATTCTCGGTTCGGGCTACAGTTTATTATGTTTTTTGACGTCAACGGTAAATTTGGAGTCGTCATAGCAACGAAGCACATAATAAATTGTATAAATGTCTCTCTCCCACTGAAAACCACTTCTTGATATACCGAGTGGGTAGCCAGACAACAAATATAAATTTATTTAATTTATTCTACGAAACGGACTTTCGAAATATTTTTGACTTGTTCATAGCTCGTTTTCATTCGCTTTTGGCAGTTGACAAAGTATAAGAAAATAATGTTTACAATCGTTGATGAATAATTGCAAATAAATAAAGATCGAAACATTCGCTCGCGCCGCGCGGTTTCTCGACAGATAGAAGCGAGACTGCCCATTCTACGCGGGTCGCGGAGTAAGTACATATGCAATTGCAAACACATCACAATCACACGCATTTTATTCATAATCATGTGTCAAGCAAGGGGGTTATTTTCATATTCCTATGAAGAAACTAGCTCACGCTCCAAACATCCAAACATCAGAAACACAAGTAGGTACTATAACAGTATTACGTGACTATGAAAGTATGTAGAATCCGCATTCTAGTCATATCAACATAAAACAAGAGTTTATGGCTTCTTTCAAGGTTGAACAGTGATTGTAAATATAAACAAAGCTGTAGGATGTAGTGGGACTGCACTGCGCATAAGAAATTGTATTGTTTCCATCACAAGGTAACGCTCCATGTTGATAATGGCGCCAATGTAGAAAGACAATGGCAATACATACAAATACAACACGATACACGCAAAATGCAACAGATAATTATGCAGGTGTTCGTTGTAAGGGATAATATGTAGAAATTCAAAGACCGGCAACAAATAAGAAATAATTAAAAGCTGTTTCAAACCAATCCACGAATTATAGTATTAAACCCGCATCAAATCTTTTCCACGACTTGTTTTATATTATTTACATGGTTAGTATAGCTGTTTCAGGAATTCGGAAAGAGACGTTTTCACCCCATTACATGATATTATAGAGGAACCGAATCGTAAGTGGTGGTCTGTGGGGGCTTGGCCGCCCCCAGAAAAAATTCTCGTCAAGGTCATTTTGGTGGAAATCTGTGAGCGGCCAACTGAAAACAAATTACTAAATTTCATCAACACATTTTTCTCTTTAGCCCCACCAATAAAAGGAGATTGCTGTGTAAAATGTCACTTTATTTTAACCATTGTAAACAAGTAGGCCTATATTATATAGCTTACCTATCAAAATCAGTTTGTATAAATAAATAAATAAATTCACATTTAGAGTCTACCCACTCAGTAACTAAACTGATTTGCAGTGGGGGACTTTAATTGAAAGTGACTGAACCAACCCTGTAGGCTTCGAACACCATCGACGAGTGAGCGATAACCAATCAAAGATCGATATTTCAAATACGAAACATATGAATCAGTGATTGGACAGTGCGAACACCTGCGGACAAATGCCAGAATCAACAAGGCCGATTCAGAACAACTTTGAATTTATTGAGTGCTTCGTTGCTAGGACGGCTCCAAAGTCACCGTTTACTTATTCCTTAGCCAAGAAGTAATGGAATTAAATCCACATTAGAAGTTAAAAAACTTTCTGCCTGAAGCGGGATTTGAACCCGGGACCTTCTGCATTGGAAGCAGGGATGCTAACCACTGGGCCAAGTAGGACGCATCGAGTGAAGTTATGCCAATAATCTCACAATTCAAAAAGTGTTTTGAGATACAGGTATTGTCTATTGGTCCGTGTTAGCTTACCCTATCGTGAAAGAGATGTAGTCTACAAATATATATTCTGTACCTATATTCTGTAACTAAGTATAGACAGATGTGTAATACGATGGGCTCAAATCCAGTATAATATTAGTACGGTAGTAGTATAGTTCCCACGTGACGTCACAGCGGCCATGATTGCGACACAATTGATGAGGACTAATCCTAGATCATTGGCAAATACTATTCAAATTTAATAATTTAGCCTCATTTATAATGTGAAACGTAAACATGAGTAATATATAATATAAAGAAACCCCACATACCAATTTTATCTGAAAAACAGGCTGAATTTTAAAGAACAGCATTTTCTGTGTTCTACATACTCCATGGCAACATCAAAGTTTGATTAAATGTGGCCGCCATGCGCAAAGATGTGACGTACGTGCAACCTATGAATACATAACAGCACAGAACAGTGTACACGCGCCTTTATACAATATTATGAAAATTGTATGTGTTTTGTTTTTTTGTACGCCATGTAAAATCAAACATTTAAAATAAAGTGGGGCTATAATTTTGTCAACGTCAAAACAAATTCCAATTGGATGAAACCAGAAAATGGCAATAATATCTTTAAGTTGTCTGATTTCATTCGGTTTCAACGCAACACCAAATTCATATTTTTCTCCACCTTAAGTTCACAATTTTTATTTTTATTAGTGTTTTTAAAATCCAAGCGAAAATCCTCGAAAACTCTTGCTCTCCATAAAACAAAATGAAGTACCTTTAATCATGCAACTATCAACACGATATTAGAACTAAATCATGATTGTAATAAATCTCCTCACCTGCACCTAAGCTGCACACTGCTGCTCCTTGCACTAAATGCCGCAGCTGCTCGCTCACTCACAGAGCATCTCTCTGTAAGGCGACCTCCTGACCCCACTCCACCCCCTCCCCAACATGTCGGTCAAGAAATTGTGTAATGGAAGTCGGCCGTAATTGAGAATCGTCCGTGTTGAATAACCAACCTCCTCAATTGAGTTAAATAACTGCAACCCATTCGGACGTGATATGATTTAAGCAGCACGTTTTAAATTTGAAGCCGCCATCACTTGTTGCGTGCGTGTGGTACGTTGAAAGGATGTCCTCGCTCTCTTAATCGGTAATATCCGGTAAATGTCAATCCTGAATCATCAATTGTCCATAATACTGTTGTGGGAAGGTTCATTCAGTGTGGGTCAGTGGTTGGAGTTGGACACGGTTGCTGGTGACGGACAGTGAGGCAGCTAGACCAACATGGTACATCAGACAGCTATCACGCCAGCCGCTATGGCGGAGAAACAACTCTATCCGAACTACAAGGAACCCTACGAGTTCTACTTGAGACCACCTCAACTAGGAAAATGGACGAGTTTCAAGTTGTTCCTTTACAACTCGGAGACGGGACAAGTTTTCGGGAGGACGGGAGACAGTTGGTGTAAGTTGGATCATATTGTACAATACAGTTCATAATGCATGACGACGCATTCGGACACATTTAGAGAAAATGAGGAAGCTCACAATAAATTAAACATAGCTTTGTCATGCAAAGGAATCTGCACTCTATGTTATATATACCTATTTAAAATAATGTTCTGAAACCTATGCATGTGTTGTACTGTATGTTTCAGCTAACGCATGTGTAATGCATTACTATAAATGAATGCACTCTAGTAACGAAAAGAAGAATTTTTTTGAAGTTATGCCTTATTAACTTTTGCAATATCTCTTAATTACCGATGGCTATAGCTGGGTAAAAACTAAAAAGTTCATTCTGAAAAAGCGTTAACTATAAGTCTATTAGTGCATTAATAGTATTAACTGTTCTAGGTTGTTCTACTATGCATACGACCATTTGCTATTTAAAACGACCTGGCTTGATATAGTTTAGGTTAGGGCTTAGAGGAAGGGCGCTCCCCTACTAACCAGCCACCCGTCTATCATTGGCACCCAAGGAAATTAAACAATAATAGCTCTTCCAGTTATCGGTTTCATTATTTATTAAAATGCCATAGTCTACAATAAACAATCTATCAATTCACAGATATTTTAAAAGCGACAGATTACACGGATCAATGTATTGTCAAATAAATTGAATGTAATTCCATAGACCGCGTGAATTTAAATATTAGATTGTAATGATAGAATGTTGCCAGTTTCTCAGAGAGCTGAGGCCCACAACATTAAACAGCGATAGAGATAGCTCAATGGTAGCACACGAGACCCTAATTTGTGAGAACGCTGGTTCGATACCCACTGCCGGCAATCTCGACTGAAGGTTCTGTCGATGTTTTCCTCAGTCACAACAGGAATGCAGGGATTGAGTCATACTAACAGCCCTCGGACATTCTATCCCAACTTTACCAAATAGGGTACCGCAATTCCTATAGTTGGTCACCTGCACGCTCATTCCAGAACAGCTTTAGGCAGTTGTATAGCTGGTTGTACACTTGCGTCCCCTATTCCATAACCCGGGCGCAAGTTGCAGCCAGTTGCAATTTTACGTGCTGGAACGAAGGCCCAGGAGGGGTAGGAATAATGTCCCTGCATGGGCAGGTTTTCTACGAAAAATCCGAGGAAAAATAATAATTCATGAATTATTATTAACACTCTCACTAAGGGGTGCAAATATTATGACGTGGGTTTAAAGGGTTCATAAATATAGCTGATAATTCAACAGCTTTATTTAGTTTTACGGTTTTACAGAAACGAAGTACCGGTAGATTAATCTCCCATTGTTTGCCATGCTAAGTTGCTAATTTATTTATTACCAGATCACCATTTTTATTGTAAACCACATCGAGTTCTATTTGCCACGCGTTCTATGCCAATATCCTTCAGTAACTTTTGCTGGCCATATCGGATTATATCATCGGTTAACTAGATTGCCGTAGAGATTCTTACTGTAAGTATCTTCATCTCTACATTTATATGGATATTTTTTCAAGAACACTCTTGTCGTTGTTGTTATGTGAAAATCCAGAAATTAAAAACCAACCCCGACTGGGAATCGAACCCAGGTCTCCCACTTGCCGGGTGGGCGCCATAACCCCTAGACCACCGGAACCGGTAATTCAATGACTGGATGTAGTGCATTAAGATAGTATGTGGCGGTGGAACAACACTGCAACGCTATGGTTGCACTTGAGTTGACCAGCCACACATATATTTTTAATGCGTAGCGTGACGTAAGCTTGATCGAGATATCTATATGGATATTTTTTCAAGAACACTCTTGTCGTTGTTGTTATGTGAAAATCCAGAAATTAAAAACCAACCCCGACTGGGAATCGAACCCAGGTCTCCCACTTGCCGGGTGGGCGCCATAACCCCTAGACCACCGGGACCGGTAATTCAATGACTGGATGTAGTGCATTAAGATAGTATGTGGCGGTGGAACAACACTGCAACGCTATGGTTGCACTTGAGTTGACCAGCCACACATATATTTTTAATGCGTAGCGTGACGTAAGCTTGATCGAGATATCTATATGGATATTTTTTCAAGAACACTCTTGTCGTTGTTGTTATGTGAAAATCCAGAAATTAAAAACCAACCCCGACTGGGAATCGAACCCAGGTCTCCCACTTGCCGGGTGGGCGCCATAACCCCTAGACCACCGGGACCGGTAATTCAATGACTGGATGTAGTGCATTAAGATAGTATGTGGCGGTGGAACAACACTGCAACGCTATGGTTGCACTTGAGTTGACCAGCCACACATATATTTTTAATGCGTAGCGTGACGTAAGCTTGATCGAGATATCTATATGGATATTTTTTTTTCAAGAACACTCTTGTCGTTGTTGTTATGTGAAAATCCAGAAATTAAAAACCAACCCCGACTGGGAATCGAACCCAGGTCTCCCACTTGCCGGGTGGGCGCCATAACCCCTAGACCACCGGGACCGGTAATTCAATGACTGGATGTAGTGCATTAAGATAGTATGTGGCGGTGGAACAACACTGCAACGCTATGGTTGCACTTGAGTTGACCAGCCACACATATATTTTTAATGCGTAGCGTGACGTAAGCTTGATCGAGATATCTATATGGATATTTTTTCAAGAACACTCTTGTCGTTGTTGTTATGTGAAAATCCAGAAATTAAAAACCAACCCCGACTGGGAATCGAACCCAGGTCTCCCACTTGCCGGGTGGGCGCCATAACCCCTAGACCACCGGGAAATATATGTGTGGCTGGTCAACTCAAGTGCAACCATAGCGTTGCAGTGTTGTTCCACCGCCACATACTATCTTAATGCACTACATCCAGTCATTGAATTACCGGTCCCGGTGGTCTAGGGGTTATGGCGCCCACCCGGCAAGTGGGAGACCTGGGTTCGATTCCCAGTCGGGGTTGGTTTTTAATTTCTGGATTTTCACATCTCTACATTTATTTAAATAAATGTGCATATGACTTAATTTCAATACATTACCTCTTTCTTAAAGTAAAAAAAAACTTTCAGTAAAACAAGAGGTTTCCGAATATGGATTGAAGGCAGTGGTGTAGTGCCAAATTTACCAGTACGTATACGCTTCAGTGGGAAGCTGGAGAGACACATCTTTCCAGACAAAAGAAGATGGGGGGTTTGGGGGGCAGAGCCCCCCAACAATGGCGCCGCAGGCGATTTAGAAAAAACAGGCTTTTTAGAGTGTGTTTTGAGCATTTTAGATACCAATACCGGACTGAATGCAATCCCGAAATACTGCAGTTTTTGTACTGCAAAACCAGAAAATCACCAAAAATAATTGGAACACTGACGAGAATTGTTCAGGAATACGTTTTGGGGCTTGGAAAGTGGTTTTGCGACACACACTCCGCCCGTGGCTCGTATAGGTAAATCTGTTGATACTTGGCTATTGATATAATTGACACCGCAGTATTTTTACCAAGCAAGACAATTGTATCCCACTTGGTGTATTGGCGGGACGCGGGACTTAAAATTGAATATCGGGACTCCCAGATCCAGGGGTGGTCTTAGAGGAATTGAGGCCTTGTGCCAATTAAATGCCAGTGCCAGAGAGCGCAATTTGACCAATGGAGAAAAGCTGACAATCGTGAATAATGTGTCCATCATTCGAGGCATGTTACGACCGTATCATTGCGTATCACTCGTATCATAACCAAAACCAGTGTGTATACGAAAGTTTTTTAGCCGGAGCAGTGTGTATACGGCGTATACGCCCGTATACGCACCACTACACCACTGATTGAAGGTAGTGAGAGTTGAACAAACAAAAGGAGAACCTCGGCTGTGTCATTATAATAATATGTCGGTGTTTATAAAGCACAGTGATGCAAGTCGAGACACCTCTCGTAACTAAGTTATAAACATTATATAATAATAATAATAATAATAATAATAATAATAATAATAATAATAATTGTACAATGATGTACAATGATGTACATTGTACATCAAAAATTAGCCATGAAGTATAAACTTATAAACACAACCACTGCGTATTACAAATACAAGCCTGAAAAGATATTAGATAGTAAAGACTACAAATTATATTACGACCGGGCAGCTATAACAGACCAAACCATACATCACAATAGACCGGATATTATATTTATTGACAAGAAGAAACAAGAAACGATTTTAATTGATGTTGCCGTCCCTTTATGCCACAATGTAGAGACAACTTGGCGGGAAAAGATAAACAGATATAAGGAATTATCTATCGAAATTAAAAGGTTGTGGAAGCAGAATAATGTAACTGTTATAGACCGTTAATTATATCAGCAAATGGCATTGTTCCATGTAAACTCCATGACAGTATTAAACTAATTGGTCTCCAACCGAACATATACATCGAGATGCAAAAAGCAATTATTTTGAACACGTGTAGGATAGTGCGAAAATTTTTGAACTAAGAAGAATGAAGACTTCAAGAAGTTCTCCATCCCGATGGTGGTTTTCGTGGTTTCCACCGTACAAAGAGCGAATGCTGGGATGAGTACAAATCGGCCACGACCGTACAGAGCATCCACAGTTCGGTTTGGAAAAAATAATGTGGACAATGATATATTAAGTAGTTCTAAGTATAGATTTTTATAAGGTAAACACATGGAAATACTTGACATTTGTGTCCGTACAACATGTTTATGCCGGTTTTGACCGAGTTTGTATGTATTGCAACAATAAAATAATAATAATAATAATAATAATAATAATAATAATAGCCACATATAGATATCTTTGTATTATTTGGTGTTTTTTTAAGACGTACTCGATAACTATAGGTTACATGACGTCGGGGAATGATGAGGAAAGGGACAAGAATATAGATTTGGACCACGTATAATTTGACGCAATCTTCCAACCGTTATGAAATCTTATTAAAATATTATGTATGAAATAAAACCAAACAGTTTATTATCAAACAACGTAGTAAAATGTCATTAAAATGATTAAGATCCATCGATCTCCATCTCCAGATGAGTTCCTCGAAATCCTCTGGCAGAGGCTCGTCGAACTATCGACCGACATAGAAGATTATGTTCCACAGCAATCTTGTGTAATGTGGATGTCACGTCATAGACAAGTGAGGCATTCGCCAACCAAATGTCATTATTTGAAAAAGTCAGCCACTGATTGGCTCCGACTCACTCATCCATGACGTCAGCGCTCACAAGGTTGCTGTGAAGTGGAACCACTTATAGACGCTGCCATCCTGTTCTCTGGTCACTGATTTGCTGCCACGGACAATGTATGTAGATACTAGATACAGCACAGATAATATATTAACACACATTTGGCGTGCATATAAAATACAGCGAAACTCGACCATTTATTTGCAAAACTCAAGCGCGCGTAGATCACATTTCCAGTGATGATCGGATTAAGTTACGTTAATTGACAAATGGTGGCACGCGAGTTTGTAATCAACGCAATATGTTAAAAATTCATGCTCGGAGTTAATGAATTAGTGGCACATTTTTAAAATATAGATCGTTTAACAACTTACGGTAGATGATTAACAACTTACGATAGATGATTTTGTGGGAGATATGTTGCCTTTCTTTTGAGTATCAACCCTGTGGTCGCTTCTGTCGGCCGTGCGCCAGTTACTCTATAATGTGCACTCTAACTGCAACTACGGCACTACTGTAACATACTGACTATTTTTTCCCATTAGTAATCGCACACACCAGACGCCTCTCAGGCTCTCGCATATATGCGTCTTCTTCCATCCTGCGTCCAAGTACTCTTCTTTTTTACAGTTTGTTATGTTGGGCGTGATAGGTTCTATCATATCCCTTGCGTTCGCCCAAGTACTAGTGTGCTTCTTATGTTGCCTTTCTCTTCCAATGCTTCTTCCTTCCCATGCTTCTTCCTACGCCTTCTGTTATCATCTTATTTCATAGTCCGCCCTCTTCTCTTCTACGCATCCATCTCGAAGGTCCTTGTCAAAGTTCCTCTGCTCCCGCTCATCTCTCCTAAGATTCTTCTTACTTGCACTTCATGCGTCTTCTCTTTATGCTGCATTCAGACTTCCTATATGTATATTTGACTTCTTTTCTTGTTACTGCCAACTGTGGTCTTCTTCTTGCCCGTTCCCCGCTTCCACACTTCTTCTTGATCTGTTCATTATGTTCCTTTACTTCTTCTCTCGTTTCTTCTTCTTCGTATGTTGTTGATGTTCCTCTTCTTCCGCTCATCTCTGTATTGCTATCTTTTATGATGCTGATGTAAACTAATATCACAATAAAGAAGACATTTCTATCGCGCCAAAACGCATCACAAAATAACACCGCCAACTTGCTAGAGCAGCACTGTGGCTCGATCTTGCCAAGGAGCTAACTGAACCTCCATCGCTCGCCGATAGAACCAATAACCATCCCACTAAAAACGGTGATACTGGTAAGAACGTACGAATGAAAAAAATTACCCCTTCATCGTCCAATCCCTGCCTTGCTGTGAGCGACAATACTGCGATGCCAATAGATCTTCATGAGACGATCTATAAAGAGTGCGTACGTCGTGTGTGTACATGTACAGACTATTCCCTGACTATTATTATTTATTTGGTGTTTTACGACGTACTTTTAGAGACAATGTAGCTAGTTCCGCAGAAGGGTTGAAAAAAATATTGTGAAAACATGTCCCTCCCGCCTCCCACCATTCCGGAGTCGACCATATCAACTTACCAAACCTGACATCATAATACTGTTGCTCGCAGTCGCACCCACCCATTACGTCAATTCAGTGGCTAACATGTTATATTGTGATCACCAACGAGACAGTCCTCACATCGCAATCTACGGGTTATTTCAGAGCACAGTTCAAAAGTCAGACGTCCAACGGAAAAGTATCGTGCATGTAAACGTTGAATCCTATTCTTTCCTCCTGCAATCGAGATTTTTCGTCCGACTCATACAGGAAGGAGTACGACTACATATAACATAATACTATTATGTTCTGATTTCTATAACATGCAAAAAAACTATCGGGGCAAAGACCCATAACATATAGACCCATAACATAGACCATAACATAATTATATGGCTCTTAAATTTAATTCAATTTAAAACAAGCTAAAGCAGATTCGTTGACCACGCCATGCGGGTACCGACTATACCGCAATAAATATGTTAGGTTTAGACTTTAGATTCAACCGTCTGGCTCAGCTGTTCAGGTTCAGTGCCTATGAAGATTTAGTTGCGCATTTAGTTTTTACCAATCCCAACCCTTAAACAAGATATTTTCTTCACCATGCAGCCACCTACGTCCCACAACTCATAAATTTAGAACAACATGTAAAAAAGATAACTGTTTGGCTTCCATTGCCGTCAAATGTAGGTGATCCAAGCTGTATGCAATGTCAGGAGTGGAGTAGGTAGACACCTACTTCCGACGGATTGTGCAACTATGTAACATGGAAGCATCAATCAGGAAACGCCTATTCATTCATTCATTCAGCACACACGAAATTACCATAATAGACTCAGCGTATGCAGTACAGCACTCTTTACGTTTAGGTCCGTTGGATTACGATAGTAATAAACTGCATTTTTGTCTATATTTGCCTGTATGCGATCAAAATCCCACATTATAATGTTTGTTTCTATATAGTAACACCGAAAGGCTTGCTACAAATACGACAATGAAAAAAAAAATAGCAATATCATCCGTGAAAGATTTTACGAACTTGTTAATTTGCCATTTAAAAAATGTATTATCATGTACGGTTACTTGAAGTACTTGTCGATTTTTCATTCAACAATGTCTGTTATGAACAAGGTAACGAAGTAACGATATGTTTCATTGCCCGCAGAAAAGCGTGTGTAAGTTCAATACAAATTTAATCCTCTATGAAAATGTGTGATTACATTGTGTTCAGTATAATATTGTGATAATACATTTTAAAATGTTATAGCTGTTATAGTGTTATTATTTTGAAAATTGCGTGCCGAGTGAGATTTATAATAATTAATGAGTGATGAGTGGCTTTGCCAAGATAACTGTTTTACACAATAAATTATATGTTCTGACAAACACAGACAACACACAACAATGACGACGACAACAACAACAACGACAGCATCAAGCAAACTATTTGATTCTATTTGGTATAGTCCCTATTGAGATGCGCTCCATTTGATTATGAAGCCGTCTTAGCAACGAAGCACACAATAAAGTGTATGCATTTTCTCCACTGAAAATTAGTTCTTGTATCTAAAATAAATGTACAATGAATAAATACAAATTTATGTATTTGTACACTATTCAGCAAAAATCAGTTCTTGTAACTGAGCCGGGTAGAAAATAGAAGAATATTTTTCCTCAAGTGCAAACTGGAGATTGTAAATGTACAAAATACAAATATATACATATTTCTATCTCAATTTGGTTTTTAACATTTTTCGGTAATGCCACTCAGACCCACACAAAAGTAAAATATTAGCCAGATATAAGCATGCAGTTGCCGAGAGAGTTCGATAGTGCCAACGTTAGGATTATACAATAATACGTTATTTGGCAATAGTTACGTCATATTTAATCTTAGCAACTATTTAACGATGGAAAAAGCAACCTTTTAAAATTCAAAACTTACAAGTTCTAGAGTTGATTAATAAAGATGTCTTCGTTATCTAGTTGGTATTGGTATTTTCGAAGTTATCACTTATCAGCTACCAACGTACCGAAACCAAATTTACATTTTGTAATGTCCTAGAATAATTTTAACAAATAAATGCACCTAAACATTCGAACGTGCAGTAGGTAACTACAGAGTCACATACTTGACTGTGCTGATATTGTTGGATCGAAACAAATTAGAATGTATAACATGTAATGAACTATTCTTTTCAAACAAGTGTTTTGCAAAATCTACTAATGGAGCAAAGATCCATATGCAAGGTACCTACTTCAACTAGGCCTACAAGACGTTAACTTTAACGTACGTAATGTTTCAAAACACCTATAGGCAACGAACAGTTTTGAATAATATTTTGCGATAGGGATCTTATCTATATCCGAGTTTCGAAACTATTAAATTTCAAGGGGGGAATAATGTATTACTGTTATAGCGTAAGGAAAGACAGAAAAGAACGCGTTTCACATCTCAGCTCAAACACATGCGGATTGCGAAACATGTTACTCCTTTATGCAAATAGACCTGGGCTGCCCTTTGCCCCCTTTGTAGAGCCTTCCATTCTCCTATAGCTCAGCTCCACACAAAACACACGTGCGACACGACAAGAGCCGGGAAGAAATACGCAACAGTTGGGATACCATGACGTAACATTGTAACATACCTGCGACAATGGATGAAGGGGTTTTGTGGCCACTGGCGGATTCAAGTCAACTGACACAACTCACAAGCTATAACATCACTGGGGTGTGAGGACAAAGGAGATTTTATTACATTATACGTATGCTTACAAAATTGTCGGGTTTTACGCTGCATTTAATGCTGCTTCCGTTTATTTTTTAATTACCTTAAAAAAAAATGTTAATCTGTACTGTATTTGTATTGATTTTTCGTAAAGTTGACTTTCTTAGAGGTTTCAAGTATACGTAGTTCCATACGTTATTTTGCTAATTATTGGAACATGTTCCGTTTATTATTACTATCACTGATGTATACATTTTTAATACAATTCCCACAGTTGAGCCAAGTTTTGGCTTTGTGGACTCTTGGAGTCATTCCATAGTGATGTTTTATTTGTGTTCATCATGTAGGGCCTACTGTTACAATATAGCAATAAATTGATTAATACAAAAAAAAAAATTAAAAATCCATTCTGCAATATTGGTGAGAATTGATTGCTAAACGACCAAAAGTTTCCAATTTAGTGCCGATTTCAACAGGTTAGAATAGAACAATTCCCAATTGAAGAAAACAAATTTCACTTTTGAAAATTCCCCTAAATTCAACCTGAAATCAACACTCGAAATCGTGTGTTTGTCATGACATGGATTGAAAATACGAAAAGCACGTTTCTAAAGTATAGTAGGTTTCGTCAGTCGTCTACTTCTTCTGGATAAATCCTCAACGGAAGATCGTGATATATTCAGTAAAAAGTGAAAGAGGATAGATTATGTTTAATTTGTGATAAGAAGGAAACGAATCAAATGTGTTTTCTTTTAGCACGTTTAGGGCGCTATAAGTTTACCTGAATCGAGCTACTCGATAACAGGTAAACGTATAAGTGCGTATATCGATGCTGTATATGTATGCGGTTATTTTCAAAAATTATCATTCACATTTTTTTTTTTTTTTTTAGAAAAATAGAGAAATGTAATTCCCTAGCTAGGCCTACTCGAAGTTCGGTAAACATGACAATTAAATCAGTATAAAGCCACGATTATTAATGAACACCGGAATGTGCTTTCCGTTTTCAACAAAGGAAACATTCCGGCACAAATTTAGCATTAGGATTGGTCGAAATCGATTTGAACAATTGGGTGTTGCAATATCTATATATAACTATTGGATTATCTCACAAACAGAACCTAATTGTTTTAGATTCTTTTCTTTTATTTCTTACGATGTCTATGCCATTTTTACGTTCCGGAATTTGACTCTTTGTTGTATCTCTCTCACTTCCTTTCTTAAAACATTGCTCGTGTAAAACAGTAAAAAAAAAGCGTACGTAGCCAGTTGACGTTTCCCAGCGGATTTATTACGGGTCAAGCCGTTGGTAGAGCTCTAAATCCGACGAGAGCCATTTGTAAACTTGGCTCAAGTAAACACGAGTACACTACGAAACAAGTATACATATGGCCAGACAAACGTTGTCCTCGCAAAGCACATGCTTTTTATTATCTGTGCGCGGTAATACATTAATTGCTTTTTAGTATTTACTGAGACAGTATCGCGTGACATTTTAAATACTGATACACCACAAGTATTTTGTATAATAATAATAAAAATTGGACGTCGCAAGGGTTAGGAGTTGGGGGGAGGGGGCGGAGGGGCGAACGGGGTTGCCCCCTGGATTTGAGGAAAAATTACAAACCTAGCAGTTAATTTCATTCACAGCTTATTAAAATTCCAAAATCAGTTGAAATTTGCTAAAAATAAGAAAGTGCCTGCGGAGATAACGTCCTCCCCCCCCCCCCCCGCGTTAAATACCCTGGCGACGGCCGTGACGATAACAATAAAATAGTAATAATAATTATTGTTGGTTTTACGTCTCAATAAATGGGGATGAAACTCAGATGAAAATGATGAGGATCATTGAAAAATCCAAACTATATGTCATATTCAAATTCACGTCAGACGTCTGTCTCGTTGAGTCGGACGTAGGCTACTAATGGGGTCCCGTATTGAGCCACGAACCTGAAACTCTTTACGTACGAGTCTATACAAAATATCGTCAATTGCAATTACTATTAATAATTGCTGTTGTTGCGGGTTCATATAATTGCCCTTGTCAGAATTCAAATCTACAACCGGAAGGTTTAGAGCACAATCAACCATGAAACAACGATACGATTTAACGAAGATACTGAAAGCTACGGCACTGCCCTACGGAAATGTGCGATACTATCAAGATTCGGGATAAGTTCGGGATGGATTGGAGGGCGGCCTTGACTTACCCTCGTTAATCGATGCGATTTGATCTCCGCAAGGCACCATTTCGAACACGGGACAGTTTTAGTAATCAACTATATCACGAGCACGACCACTTTACGCTGGCTGTTTGATGTACACACGTGGACATAGTTGCTTTATTGTATGGTATGCATACTAATGCGAACATTGTTTATTAATCAATATTCAAATTTCCTTCCCGCCCACGTAACCCCACTACCCAGCTGATTCTTTATATCGTTCTACTTTCGAGGACAGAAACAAACGAATGCACGAAACTATCCTAACCCTAAAGATTACAAAGCTACAATGGTCCGTGCATTTGAAATAAAACAGCTAATCGCTACTGACGAAAACTATAAACAATGCACTCACGCGGTACGCAGTACTGCAGTGTACACCGAGCATTACATTTTCAACACAGCACTCGACGAATACCGGTAGACAGACTCACCGGTGACGACATACACCTTCAGCCAATAAGAGGCGACACAGACGGAGAGCGAAAGAGCGTGTTGAGCCCGCGTCTCTCGTCTAGTGGTAGAACAGCGCTGGTCTGGTAGGTTTGTTGTTGCAACTCAGGCAAGGGAGTGGTCGTTGTTTGTTGGACACGATGGCCAGGAAGGAAGCTTTGATCGTGGATTATGAGTCGTATTTACCTCCACCGGAAAGACCGGCGATGGAAAGACTCAGCACGTTCCTCTTCAACTCGGATACCGGTGCTGTGATGGGAAGAACGGGCACAAGTTGGGGTAAGTGTGATTGTTATTTCGACGCGCGCACACACCTGCCATTGTCCCGCGGAATGTTTACATTACAGGTGTTGGTGGACAAGGTGCTAGTGTAACGAAACTGTTAACCGGCTAGCGTTCCAACGACCATATTTATTGTATTGTTTATATGTGTAATATTCAATATCTTCATGTGTTGCGCATTGGAAGGTATTTCCGTGGCAGAAAATAATAACTGTACGCCACCGGAGTCCGCTGAGTTGCAGAAGGTATGTGTCGGCTGGCTTGCACGCCACACTACTCTACTGCAGCATTTCCACACTGCGCAATAGTTCACGACACGCGCGTACAACAATTGATGACTAGAATAATATTATACAAAAGTGGCATTTTTAACGGTGCGTCTATCTACAAGTAGTCATTCTCCGCCGGGTGTCTATTATTTTAATGATTAGGTATAACCAACAAGTACTGGTACACCGTACACATTTTGTCTACTGGTACCGCAGTTTAAAATTAACGGTCGTTTGTGGCACGTTTATCCTCTGCATAACCTCACATTTTCAAATTAATTGTTGATACGAAAATTGTCCATTTTCTTATTTTATATAATACGGGCTAGGCCTCACCGGCCTAGTGTACAGTAGATCTATTTATTGTATCATACTGCAATTCATTCGCGTTTTAATTTTATCTTAGATCAAAGATGAAGCATGGTGGCTAGTTCCTGCGACTTAGTAATGTGCAAATAACTGCACCATTATTAATTAAGATAGCTGTGAATTGAAATCATCACATTGAATCAAATACTTCTTATCATGTTAACAATGTTTAGTACTAGGCCTAAACAAAGCACATTACGTCAAAACATCCCCTTATATAAAGCTGGTTTTGGAAAATTCGTTTGACCATTGCCCCACATGTATCATTGTACGTAATTTGAAAATACTTGTAAAACATTCTCGCAAAGACATTGGAAAGATAATTGGACAAGAGTGTTACCTGTCAAGTGATCCATGAAGTTTCGGTTGTAATCGAGCCTCGCGTCGCTTCGTCGGGAGTCCGCATGTGACGTCACTTCACGTCAATCATGAAACCGCACAACTACCACCGCACAATTCTGTGGATCCTGCGCCCACTGCGCGAGGGATGTTCGTATGAAGTGTTGGACTTCAAGCTGGAACAAACTTTGAGGGAATAAGTAGCTTCCCTGAAATCGAACCCAGTACTTCGGAAGTCGTCGTCATATTATGATTAAAGTCGATTAAACCACTTTGCCCTTTCATAATACTGCATTTTAGGCTCGAATCCAGGCGAGGACATGCATTTGGTGTTCTTCATTACGCATCCGTCTCGATTAGCCTCGTTGCATAAACGTCCATCACTCCCTCTCTCGACATCAAGAAGTGACAGTTGACGCTTTATTCAAATCCACTTTCAAATTGTCACTCATAGCTTGACTATGTTTATCGGGCGTACATTTTATTATTAATTGTTTGTTCTTGTTATCACAAAAGCACATAAGTAAAAAGGAAAAAACAAACAAATTTTAAAGTCTCTTGACAAGAAACGGCGTCGACGCTAGCAAACATTATGCTATTTGAGATAGATTGCTCATACTCATTGCTCATCACGACATGATTGTGGCACAAGAAGCCAGTGGCATAACAGTAGCAGCAGCAAGGGTTGGGGGATACAGCTTGATCCTTCGCCCCCCCCCCCCCCCCCCCCCCAACTCTGAAAACTTGGAACCCGTAAATATAGTAAACGTTGAAATAGTTTTAGTACTTGAATCATACAATTCTTCTAAATGGAAATATTACTTCTCTAATACCATCTTCCAGGTACTTGTGAAGAAACGTGACGGTTTTGCGTCTCGGGCGGTTGTGGAACTCCCCTATAGACCCCTTTCATTGACATTTCACCCTGAACCTACACTCGAGCCAGCGTTGAGATAGAAAGGGAAGGAACGGAGCCGTTCTCTATTTTCTCTACCCTTTGTTTGAACAACATGGTCGGGCGGGAACAATACACCTACCTTCTATCGTGGATCCACTTGTTGAGTCAAGCCCAGCCGCAATCCTGGGTGCGCCACCGAAGAAGCCCAGATACAAAGTTATTGCTAGGTCATACTCACATAAATCAAGTCAGTGGCTGGATTACTGAGCAAATAATGAAGTAATTTCTAATTTGCATTTGTATTTCAGGTGAAAAATTCTAGTTTACGGTGTTTGTTCCATTTTGTTTAGCATTGCATTGTCTTCTCATTACCTCATCATTACTCATTTGACACCATTTGAATCCTATACTATAAGATGTATTTCGCTCACAGAACATCTATCTAGTATCTATGCATACTAATATTAATTACTAATTACTACCAACATTTTATTCGTTTGATTACCCTGAGTGCGCGATGCAACCAGGTATCAACCAGTATCACAGAGTTAAAGTGGAACTATGCGTTGTTTGATGTCAGCGTTTCAAGGATATTGGTCGCATCTTCAGGAGCACATTGCAATCGGATGTCTCCCGGAGACATTTCTATTTCCGGTGCGAGGTGCGAAGACTACTCAATTGAAATGTCGACCGTGTTTATTCTTGTCTATCTGTGTGTGATGTGGTGCAGCTTAGATGTAACATTTCCTATCCAATAAAAATAAACAACATGTTGCAATTGTAAGTGTACGGCTCGGCTACGAGTGTTTTTACAGCTGGGGGTGTCTCTATGCACTAGTGTTCAAAACTATCTGTCTAGGACTAGGAGAAACTAAACTTATGTATTTTTAGAATTGTATTGTTTTAGTATTTTGGCTAAAAGCAATTACTCCGCATGAATCAACAACAACTTTGCAAAAGTTGAGGCCAAGTTAATTCTAGGATGTGATGTACTATTTTTTATAGATAGGCTACTATTTCTACATTAAATGCGGCGTTAAGAGGCGGGGGGGTGGGGGGGGCTTATCTGTGTTTTTTTTTTTGTTTTTTTTTGTAAAGTTCCGCGCACACTTCTCCGTCACGAAGCGCGGTGAACAGAAGGAAATTTGTCTGATCGAATAAAATATTTAATTCAATGCGACCCCGCACACTTGTCTTAAACGAAGCGACCATATCCATATTCCAGCATGAAATGCAGCTTCCGACGACGGTGCTTCGCGACGGGTATATTTGCGGGAACCTTTGGAAGTGTTGTATATGTCGCGTGTTTATTGTATTACCATTGAGTTTGTTAGTGTAGGAAAGGAACAAACTCAATGGTATTACCTTTAGATTTGATTGAGGATATTTGTTTAGGTTCGTTGGTCTTGCGTGATTCCTGTTTCCATTGCAAAAAAAAAAAATAGAGTTCGTTTCCCGGTTTGGGCTCTTTTTTGTTTCCTTTGGAAGTTGACTGAAGAATCTAACTCTGTAGTGTGTATGTAATGTATGTAAACGGTAACTTTGGAGCCGTCACAGTGCTCAACTAAGCACCTGATAATATAATGATGAATAGTATAATGTCGCCCGCTGAAAATCACTTCTTGTAACTGGGTGGATAGCCAATATTAGCTACATTCCTTTTATTTGGCAAACACTTTTTATTTTTACACCGACGATTGTGTTCCCACAATTCCACAAAGCGCCCTCCAACGCGGGTTGAGCAGATCCCGTGCTCTCTTGTGCTGCAGTAGCGTACTCAACTCGTCAATCGTCATTATGTCAGTCAATACACTCGAGATAGGGGTAGGCTTACGCACGGCGGATGTGAAGGCATGCCATCAAAATAGAACTAGAAGTATATCTGTCATTTTTTGTAAATAGGGATGCCAATAAGTGCATCCAATTTCAACGTTAGCGATTCCCGGTTGTGAATGAGGGCATATTCCTTGTTTACCACTAACAAAGAAGTAACAATAGGGAATTGACTCACACATTTCTTTGCTTACTGGTTACTGGTTACCTCATGTTAAAATAAACAGCACCAATTGGTTTCGGTTCAAAAAGTGCATTTCAAAGATAGAGCTGTCGAAACACGCTCAAAAACAGACTTGCGCCTTCTTGCTCCTTATCAGAAGGTTCTGACGTAAACACTGTCTCAACGTCTACCCCGACTCTTCGCCACTGGTCGTAAAGTGAATTGCTTAGATGATAAATAGGCATGCCGCAGAAAATTGTAATTTAACACCTTGATTGCACTATCGTTTAGTACTGATTACTGATTACACATGTTTGAATAGAAAACCGTGTACTGTATAACTCGGTCTACAGTAAATTATTTGAAATGTGGTTTCCGACCACATGTATAGACGCAAGTCCTATATACATAAAGCATCGCGTAATAATTTCAGAAATAAACGCGACCGTCAATAATGCAGGTCTCAAGTCCGCTTCATGAAGTTGACAATGATTGTAAAATGTTCACGGTAATGCCTGGAATACGAGCAATTGTTACGTAGGCCTACGTACGTCGGTATTGGCTATATTTGCGTGAAGTGTAGACTACATACAGCAACCTGCTCACACTTTCACACGCACTCGCAACTCAAATCTAAGTTCTCGTCACAGTAAAACAAAATAATGTTATTATTTATAGTTGCGGATGGGCGAGCGAAGCGATATTATCGCGACGCCCTCGGTCGGTACAGCAAAGATTGGGTACAGGCATTGCTACTGTCGAGGACAGTGACACCGTTGTTTGTTTGCATTCTAATGAGCGGAGTAGTGTGTATTGGTCTGTTCATTATATGGAGCCAGAGCTTGAGTTGGAGGGAGCTTCTCCGCGGGCGGGCGCACAGTCAAAGATGCTACTGCTGTCACCAAAAGGGGCAAAAACATTGACCACTACAACTACATATCATGTCTGTCAATGTTGTTGACGGTTACATTAACAGTATTATTTTGAAATACTTAAATACTGTTATAACATACCTGTTACTGGAATGAATGATACACCAATTTGAATTTGAGTGTATAGTTTTTGTCTTTGTGTTGATCTCAGACTAAAATATGGCGTGCCACGTGAGCATATATATATATATATATATATATATATATGTAGATCTACACGTTCTTACTATAAATTGTTTTTTTATAAATGTTTTAAACACAAAACAATTTATAGTAAAAACGTGTAAAAACGTGTAATATATATATATATTGTAAACACATTTATAAAAAAACAATTTATAGTAAAAACGTGTAGATCTACATATAGCCACACTTCGAACAGAAAAACACACACACACAACTAACTCAAACTTAGTCAGAAGTCAGAACTGTCATCAGGATCAGAATCACTTTGTAAATCAATAACAATCTTGTTGCTATCGTTCCATGCGTCCCAATTGGCATATTCGCCCTCGTATTCGCGAGCCTTCCTCACGCATCCATTAGCATCCAACGCCCTCCCCCCCACAAGCCATACAAACACGCAGTAAAACCACATTTTTCCATACGAAGCATCATCTAACCTGACCTACCCTACGGTTGGACCGATGTTTTCAGCCACTTTATTAGGAGAACAAGAAATTCTTGACCGGTGTCAAAGCAATCGTCTGCCTTATTGTAGTTTTGACGAGTACATGACAGCGAGATCTATTCAAGAAGAACTGAAAGGAACCGCTAGCGCTCTACGAAAATGACGGCCACTATACCATACCGAAGAGTTGGTTCATTCAGTGTTGTATCGCACGAGAGGGTTTCCATACGGCTATCCTGAGAGGGTTTTCTCAGTCATTATAGGCGAGCTCAGGCTTGGTATCTGTTCATTATATGGAGCCAGAGCTTGAGTTGGAGGGCGCTATTACCATACCGAAGAGTTGGTACAGCGTGTATCGCACGAGAGGGTTTCCATACGGCTATCCTGAGAGGGTTTTCTCAGTCATTAGGCGAGTTCAGGCTACGGAAATACCTTACACAAATTATCCAAATGTCGTATGTTCACTCAAAGCGAGGGTCACGTCTGGTAAAGCTGATGTGCACTCGACTACAGGGCTCCAAACATTACCCACCGATTGAGGTGGCTTAGCGGTAGCACGTGGTCGCGGCTTCGATTTCTGACCGAAGTTTGTTACGAAGTTTCCTGTACAGGCAGACGTCGGACGTACTTGTTCACTTGTTCAATGCCATGCTACTGGTACCCATGAATTATGAATACCCCTTTGAAGGTATTTGAGAAATGGATGGAACTGTTTTGTTACATTTGATTTTAATCCAATAGCCAGAATAAAAACATTCCAAGAGTCCTCCTCTCCAGATGGATGGATGGATGGATGGATCGATAGATAGTAGTGTAATCTCTGTTTCGAAGCTGTTCCACTTCAGCTAGAAGTCTTCTCTGTGTATTATTTCGGGTAAGGGAAATAACTAACATAAAAATACTGCAATAATGTAAAAAGTGAAGTTTTTTTTGCGCACAGCTGAGCATGTATTCTTGTCGTTATTTAGGTAGGATAAGTCGTTGTTCCATCTTCACAGAATCTCTGCCTGTTGGTAACAGAATCTTAGCACATCGTAGCACCTCTTGGAGTCGGGCGTTGTGTCTCATCCGCTACGTCCGGCAGCTCGGAACGGAACGGAACTTTTTAATGATCCCGTGAGAAGAAACGTCGACAAACTTTGTTGTGTCACCGGAATTTACTTTTTAGAAATTTCATTTTTGTTGGTTCCATTGTCCGCATGGATAAATAATATCCTTATAGTTACGCCCACTGCTTGGAAGTCAAGCTGCTTGCTTCTCCTTATCAGTTACGTGCTCCGTAAATATGCATAGAGCTTTATTAAACCTTGGTGACTAGGCTGTCGTTTGCACTTTGCTGTGATACACGTGTTTGACGAGAATAGCGTGTGTAAAACTCGGTCAACAATAAAATATTAAAAATGTGCTATCATATCATCATCGTGCTTGATGTGATGTAGAAGCTACGTGAAGCAACGCCTACTAAATTGCGTCCGTACCATGGACGGTGCAGGGAGGATATTCGCAATTTAAAAGAAAACTCTATACCCACTTGGCACTTGTTAGGTAATAAAACATAGATTAGGTCAATTTAGCGAAACTAGGGCTATATGATATCATCCCAATGGGTTTGGTTAGAGCCTCGTGCTTTGCAACTTTACATAGGCCGACAGTGAGGTTTGTAGGTCTGATGAGTTTATTTGTTATTTAACGATGTACTCGACAACCATGATCATATGACGTCGGAGGGGGGGGGGGGGGGGGGGGAACAAGTAGGACGTAAAGGGGGGTGGACTGCCCTTCGTCTGATTGATATTACATTTTATAATTTAGAGGAGGTGTAAGACAAACATACTGTGTAAAGGTACACTGAAAAGGCTCATTGCTATTAAAGTAAGGGGAGGGGGGGGGGGGGGGGCTATCTCCTACTCTCAATTTCCTCCATACCGGTATAGACACATTCATAGACTGTAGTTATGTGAGCATAATTTATTAAATCTTTTGTAACCATAAACAGTCAAATTGGAGTATACTTGTGTGGCTCTCTGATATAGACCGAGCTAAAACTAAAAACAGAAAAATACCTCAGATCTACCATGATAATTTTTGTTGTCCGTCATACCTGAAATATCACCCATCTACATGATGCTCATCTCACTCTGGTCTGTTTCAGCTAAGATTGGTATCTTCTATATGGTCTTCTATGGTGGACTAGCTGCACTCTTTGCCGTCTGTCTGTGGGTGTTCTTCCAAACACTGGACCCACGCATCCCCACGTGGCAGCTTGACGCCTCCCTCATCGGAACCTCACCGGGCCTCGGCTTCCGACCCATGCCCTCGGACGCCAACGTCGAGAGCACCCTCATCTGGTACAAAGGCACAGACAAAGAAAACTACAAACACTGGGTGGACTCGCTTGAAGCTTTCCTCGAAGGTAAAGTACAAAGCTCAATGAAAAAAAATGCTAGTACAGTATGTAGTAGATAAAAAAAAAAAAATGCAGTGCACGTACCATACATATTATGTATTGCTGTAAATTTAAATTAAATAACTTTTTTAAATCTGAACTATGTATTAGTTATTAGTAAATACTAATTTACTAATAGTTGCATTCTGATGAAAGTACCTGTTTAATATCTGTTATTTTGTACAGCAGGCAGGTGTGTTGTGTGTTTATAGTCTTCGGTCTAGTCAAACTGTAAAAGCCAACCAAAACCTGCTGTTCTATTTTATTTTGTAATCATAAATTATTATGAATGTATGTCAAACGTCACAACAATAATATTTGAATAATTCATTTCGATTTTGCTCTCTAAAAATAAAATACACCTTTGGTAATTGAGATATTTGTTGTGGCATTTTTATCAAAATATCTCGCTTCAACTTTTATCACACCACGTTTTCTCTTCTAGTTTACAGGAAACCTGGTTTGACTCCTGGCCGTGGACAGAACATCTTCAACTGTGCCTATGATAGACCGCCGGGCAAGGGTCAAGTGTGCGATGTAGACGTCAAGAACTGGTCACCTTGTATCGTAGACAACAAGTTTAACTACCATAAAAATGCACCCTGCATCTTCATCAAACTGAACAAGGTACTGTATTTTTCCCCAGAATAAATCATAATAATAATGAGTTACTGTTATTGTTACAGTGGGTTTACAGCTAAGCATTGGGAGCGAAGCGAGGGCGTGATCCCCAATCAGCGGCCGTGTTTCACGCGAACTCGGCTGCTGATTGGAGCTCACGCCTTTGCTTCGCTCCCAACGCTTAGCTGTAAACCCACCATTATGCTCAAAGTATTATGTCGAGTTAAGTATGTTAGTATTTTCCAATTGTTTACGATAAGAAGTAGGCTATAAATAGAGATTTCCTCAAATCACCATAAATTCGATACCTATGTAATAATTGATATGTTTGTACTTAAGAAGATTTATTACAATATATAATAGTACATACAAGAATAAGAGCGATATTATACCTGCTCAACACGCTGAGTACTGTAGGGTAGAGAACACCAACCGGAACTGGCTGACCATGCTTCCCAAGCCGTCTGGCCCAAAACACACTGCCTTGAAGATGTGTCCTACTGTCCATGGCCAGTTATGGCAGAACATTCAAACTAGGTAGTAGGTATAACTATATTACATTAGTACATTACAATAACAACAGCATTTTAAACTATTTTCATTCAAAGTTCCCTTTTTAACAATTTTTAAGCAATCCTAGATGAAGACTCCTAGCTTTTGTTAGAAGCCAATAAAAGTAAACAAAATATACCAACTGTATTTGCAAGGGGTAAGCGAATAACAATTTTACATAAATGCATTTCATGATATTATCGGATCATCGGATACATGATGACATAAGATGTCAATTGTGGGTAGGTAAGAAAATAAGATATTATTTTATATTAGATACCGGTACCCTACAGTAGGTACAGGTTTACAATTTTTAAGCTCGCTATGCTGGAGTTGGTTCTCTGATTTTATGTTTGTTTATGAACCTGCTTGTGGACTGAAATGATAAAATTGTCTGTTTTGGGAAGTAAACACATTTTCTTTAAACTGTTTTCTAAAAAGTGGAAAGATAAAGTCATGTGTGTGTGTTTGTGTATACTGTTTATTTAATTTTGAACTGTTTTAATAATGATGCCGGAACCTTAGGCCTACTAGATTTGTCTCAAATGTTGAATGTAGAGGTACCTAAGTTCGCATAATCATTTTTGGAATTGGGTACCCGTTTTATTACGCGGGTGTACTAACAACAACAAAAAAAAGGTTGATTGATTTTGTTATTTGTGGATGGATATTCGAAGGACTTTTGCAAGTTTCTCAATCTTGACCTGTAATTTGAAATTACATTTTCTAAAAAAAAAAGGTAATTTCGATAAAGAGGGTATCCGGTTTTAAGAAAAGGTTAGAAAAAAAAATTTTAGGTTTTTATGTTTTTTTTTATGTTTTAAAGAAAAGTAGACATACCGGGTACGATGAATAGCCTCGAATGGGACAATGTCAAATTGATCGTGTGTACTGCACTTTAAAGTATGATCCTAACCAGAAAGGAGACCTTATATCCCGGAACAACCTTGAATCTACGTCGAATACAATGTTGAATCTTTTTCAACGTAAATCCACCAGAACAACGCAGAATATTCATCTACTTTATTTCATCGAAACAATGCCGAATCATTTCCGTTTAATCGATGGGATCAACGGCGCAGTCAGTCAGTAGAATGTATTGACCAACCTAAAAACATATATTTTGAAAATAATTATTAAGTATATCAACCAACACTGTGATTTGGCGTAGTTCCGTTGGATTAACGCAGAAAAATATTCGGGTTCTGGTGAATTTATGTCGAAAAAGATTCAGAGTTGTTCTGGTGGATTTACGTCGAAACAGATTCTACATTGTTCCGGTGGATTTACGTCGAGAAAGATTCGACGTTGTTCCGGCTGGACTTAAGTTGAAAAAGATTCGACGTTGTTCCATTCGATGCTATTCAGGCGACCTGACATATCCGCGTACCCGAACCGACCTCTAGTTGAATGGGAAGTTTTTTCTGCATCCTCAATATTTATTATATTATTCTGATTATATTTGTAGAAAGAGTCATAATGCTAACAGAGTATGTACTAATAAGTGTCCATGGTTACCCAGGGCTTTTCATTACAGGTATTTTCACTGTTTGACTGGTTTCGTTCTGTTTCAGATCTATAATTGGATACCAGAGTTCTATAATGACAGCACACAACTTCCAGATAACATGCCGGTGGACCTAAAGAAACACATTTCTCAACAAGAAAAAACTGCTCCAAAAGAAGTAAGTCATATGCGTTGAGCTCTTATGTGCCGACTGATAAGTGTCGTGTAGCCATTTTCTTATTCCGTTTCTACTTTTACATGACTGAAGATCCATGAAAATGGTTTTATTTTACAGCAAATTTTAATTTTAATTTACAGATTTTTGTTTTATTAATATAAAACCTCTTTTGGCGATATTTTATGTATTTTTATTAGGGTTGCCGTTGATAATCGAAATATCGATCGATAATCGATTCAAGTCATATGATATGATAATCGATTCAAGTATTATGATATGATATGATTTGATTGTCGATTTGAATAATATAATCGATGTTTAAAACTGCCGCGCTGCTGTTAAAATCGTGATTGGGCGGTTCGTAACGGTGCGCGGAGCTGACGATAGAATGCGCACTCGCTAGGTCGGTAAAATAGTGAGTACTACTTTACCGACGGGGATAGCGCGCTCTCTAGGGGTTACGAGCAACTATTCATCCACGCATGCGCAGCGCATTCCACAGCAGTGACAGTGGTCAGTGAAACGTGAGCCAGTTTGTCACGCACGCACACGCCGTGAGTCGTAGTCTCCTCTCGTAAAGCTATGACCCGGTCTGTATTGTTGATGCCATTATTGCGCTGTTGGGGGGGGGGGGGGGGGGGCGTAGAGCGATAGCTGTCCTATATAATGGCAGCTGGGATAGCGCTATCTCTCTCGCCCCCTTACGGAATGTGTTTATACCTGACTCGACCGTCGCAAGGCACGTCCGTGTACAATCAGTACGTGAAAAAAGTGGCACCCCAATGACCAACCAAGCAATTGCATCACCTTATAACAAAAAGTGCGTGGATTAAAAGTCCGTGATTTTAACACATTTCTATCCTTAAATACCGGTACTCCTTTTTATTGGTTTTTGGGATTGTTTTCAGTTTGATTTCTTTATTTTGGCATTTGATTTGATAATCGATTGAGGTCTACAATATCGATATATTTTGATATGATTATCGATTCCGCTCCGCCGATTATCGATGCCGATTTTCACATCGAACGGCAACCCTAATTTTTATGCACGTGACTATTTGTTCACAACTTATATATATGGGGCCTTACGTGTGAAAAGTTATTATTTTATTCGTAGGGGCTTGAGCCTCTGGGATTATTTCAAGATTTTTTCAGAACTTTGATTCCATCATTGATACCGTAAATAAAGGCAAATAAATAAATTTGTTTTAATAATTCTTGGCTGTCGGGCGTCGCCGCGTCCATCGTTTATTCAGTTGGTTTTCAATAAACGATGGACGTGGCGACACCCGACAGCCAAGAATTATTAATATTGGTTCGGGCCACGAAAGCCTACAACAAGTTTTAAATAAATTTGTATTTGTAGTCCTCACACTCAGTTACAAAAACTGATTTTCATGCATACACAGCTGGTAAAAATGGATGCGGATAATAATCGTATATCGATAATTAGTTAGTTAGGCCTATAGATACAATAACAATATGTGTCATATCGCGATAATTGTACGATATTATTTATCGCTGCATATTGTGATTACTGGCAGTGATATCGTCTAAATATCATGAATGGCAATGGGTAGCCTCACTTTAAAAACCATGCACAATTTTAATTTTTAAATTATATGACAAGAATGTTACTGGGTATAGTATACCTATCTGAGTCTATAGCAGACTGGTTTGGTAAGCCCTCCCAGACTGAATGATAATATCAAATACAGTATTATAATCAATAGGGTAATTCTTTTGAGTACCCATATTCAATACAAAGCACAACCGGACTGAAGACTAATTATAGTGTTATATATGTGGATGCCTATTGCCTACATTTAGCATTCAGTCTGCTGGGCTTACCAAACTACAGTCTGCTGTTGACTCACATTTTTCGATTTTAAGTAGCATTCTTGAGATAATTACTAGGGGTGTGCGAGTACTCGAGTTTTCGAGTCGAGTCGAGTTTTTAGTACTCGACTCGAAATTCACATATTACTACTCGACTATCGAGTTTTTTTCGAGTTTCGATTATTGCGCGATATATCGCTGGAGATCGTCAAAACGCTGTTTATACACACTGAAGTGAGCGTTGGAGGCGGAGCTTAGTTGAAGCTGCATACGTAAGCCCCGCCCAAACATCCGGTATGGCTACGAGACATTGTTGGAACATCATTTTCTCTAGATATCTTCTTTAACTTCAATGGCTGGCCTGTCTTTTTGAAGGCTATCTGTTTTTTGTATCGTGTTTTTTTTTTGTGCGATCGATAAATGCACCGAAATAAGTGCGGCAACTATGAAAGTCAATTGTGGAAGCACAACAAGTTGTGCTAGACATCTTCAGATCTATGCAGAGTTTACACCAGCTAGGCCTAGGCCTAGGCCTACAAAACAACAAGGCCTGGCCTAGTGTTATTCCTATGGTAGGCTAGGCTAGGCACAAGAGCCTAGGCCTAGACCTAGATTAGCATATTGCATTTGTAACTAAATCTAAACTCACCTTGTAATTCTTTTGGCCTTTAAAATGTCTTAAGTCTAGCCATACACCAGCTAGGCCTAGGCCTAGGCCAATGCAGGCTAGGACACAGCTTACACTTCATGAGTATAGAATAAACTCTGCTTTGAAGTGGCCTGCTACTGACCCAAAGGCCAAAAGAATTACAAGGTGAGTTCAGATTTAGATTTAGTTACAAATGCAATTTAGGCTAATCTAGGTCTAGGCCTAGGCTCTTGTGCCTAGCCTAGCCTACCATAGGAATAACCCTAGGCCAGGCCTTGTTGTTGCCTAACAACAGGCCTAAGTTAAGATTACTTACTGTTAACTTAAGACTAAGTTATTAAAAGTAACAAGAAATGTATTCACCTTGTTGTACAATTCTTTCTTACAGGCTACCTATTTCCCAATGAACCCCAGCATATTTAAGTAGGCCTACTTCAATTTTTTACTACTCGAACTCGACTCGAAAAATTTCTGGTTTTGAACTACTCGAACTCGAACTCAACTCGAACCAAAAAATTGCTACTCGCACACCTCTAATAATTACAAAATGAAAATTGTGTGCGGTTTTTAATATGCTTGCCCTACCATTTCCAAGACTTTGAAGCTGCATGGCAGCATGGGTCATTGGGCTAACAACATTTAAATAAAGGAGGTAGGCCTACTACATTTGTGCAAATTGCAATTGTGTCATATTTCTTTTGTACAGCTCAACACTGTCTGGGTGAGCTGTGAAGGAGAGAACCCTGCTGATATCGAAAATGTTGGACCTATTTCATACATCCCTCGACATGGATTCCCAGGGTACTTTTACCCATTTGAGAATTCAGAAGGATACCTCAGCCCACTCATTGCCATCCACTTCGAAAGACCGAGAAGTATGAATCAATTTATTTTCTTTAGTTTATGCAATTAAGTACCATAATGTACGTAATTGATTTATTTACGTATCGTGGACTCTTTACATGGCAATGTTCCAAGTACAATACAAATTGGAACTAGAATTAACTTAATACTACGTACATACATAGAAATTATGGCTGAGGCTAATTATTTTTTTAAATAATACACACAATACAATAATACATAATATAGGTCTAGTACAATAAGAGAGTAAATGGTATATGTAGTCATGATGTAGTGGGAGACCATAATGGCCAGTCGGTGGGGATCAGGAATTCATTAAGACTAGAAAGGTTTTTGGAGCAGGATTGATTGATTGATTTTGGAGTAGTTTTTGAGATTCATTTTAAATGTTGCGACTGAGTCAGAATTTTTTATCCCAGCACTCGGCAGGGAGACAGTTCAAAATTTTAGAACACAAGTAGGTAGGGCTATATTTGAAGAAAACATGTTTGAAAGAGGGTATTCAAATATTTGAATTAGAAATACGTAGTCATGTGAGTATGGTTGGTAGTGTTAAGGGGGAGCTGTTCAGGGTAACAGTTCAGGGTTAGTTCTGACAAAGGTGGCCACAGTTGTGATAACCATAAAGGCTCTCCTCTCCAGTGAGGAAGTACCAAGATCGCTGAAGTGGGTCTCTTGATCAGATATTGACATCAATTAGGCGCGTCGGAACGTTTTTGATATAAGGAAGGGCGATTGCAGACTCAATAGATCGTAATGGTAAACAAAACGGATAAAAATAAAGTTGGTTTATATAGACATATGTAGCAATCTTCCACAAATCCAATAGTTATCCATTCGCATTGTTTAATTTACACTCGCAACTAGGTGGGTGATATAGCTGGGGTCAGGGGCACTAAGCCCCTGCCGCTGAAGGCAAGTTTGCCGCAGGCAGAAACAAAATTTGGCCCTGCATGGTCTAAAACACGTTTTGAGGTGATATCTTGTCATAAAAAAACAATACAATGGATAAACATTCCTGCTATTGTTGGGTTGTTTCTTCCTGGAAATGACTTGTTGACAGTTGACAATCATTACCAAAAAAGTA
This sequence comes from Isoperla grammatica, assembly GCA_945910005.1. NCBI lineage: Eukaryota > Metazoa > Arthropoda > Insecta > Plecoptera > Perlodidae > Isoperla > Isoperla grammatica. The sequence goes on along the minus strand of OX246737.1, from coordinate 32,543,115 downwards.
GAAATCTTGACTTTTTGGGCACAGCCAAGGACCACATTATGTTATAATATCTACCGTATTTTCAAACCTAAAATCTGCCCTCCTATATGTCCCCATGGCATGAAAGTTAGAGGGAGGGGAAATGCCCCCTTCCACCCCCCCTACCCCCCTGTTCCAACGCCACTGACAGCAATGAATAGTATCAGCTATGATTGAAAGGGCTGTGACAAACAATTAGTTGCTGGGCATCTTCATTGTTGTAGCTTTCTTTTGCCAAAAAAACAAACAAATGGTTATGTTTTTTTAAGCAGAAGTGCAGTATTCAATACAAAACACTTTTGTGTCACATAAAAGTAGTCTATACTACTGAGTACTAGTACAGCATTACAAATTAAGAACTGTTGCATGAGAGAACCCCAAGTCTAGACTTGAGTATGGACAAGTCCATTTCCATTCATATTATATAGCAAGCTGGTGTGAACGTAGGTACATTTTTAGGATATGCTTGAAAGTAGCTGTATCACGTTGCTTGTTCTTGCTCTAGTTCTTGGTTTTAACTTATCAACAATCATTAATAATGAGTGGCCAAAGGTCACTCATTGTTAAATATGCCCAATCAAGAACAGGAACAAGCAATGTTTTACAGGCTTACAAACGTGTTCCTACATTACATTATAAAATTAATATTTTTTAGCAGATAGTGACAAATTCATTCATAATCAAGATGTTTACATAATGATAATTTTTCTGGGTATTTGGGGAATGAATGTGACTTTGATTTTTTCAACGAAATTTAACAAAAATAACTTTTTTATGTTACCTGTTACTGTATCTTTCCAATTATGTAAGGCGCATGCTTCAAACCGTACGTATTTATGTTTTAAATCAATTTAATTCTGTTGAATTAGCTAGAGCCTATGCCTATGCACGCCATTCACCATTAGCAACATGCATACAGCCTACTGGATGCTGTACAATCAGCTGTTCTACATTGATTCTGTAGCCAACGTATGAAATGAAACCGAATATCACCCGCAAACTTGAAGAAGGGGTAATTTATTTTTTGGGTATAAATTTATTTTAAAAGAATAACCCCTTCTTCAAATTACCCCTTCTTCAAATTTGAAGAAGGGGTAATCTATCGAAAATACTGTGATTACATACAGTAACTTGTGTTTAAGTTGGTGCATCTGCTGATAACAAAGAACCAAAGCACTTATTTTGCTGCAGAGATATTTATCTTCATCCTAGTGTTGAATAATGGCGAATGGCGTGCATAGGCCTAGGCATAGACTCTAGCTAATTCAACAGAATTAAATTGATTTAAAACATAAATATGTACTTTTTGAAGCATGCACCTTACATAATTGGAAAGATACAGTAACAGGTAACATAATAAAGTGATTTTTGTTTAATTTCGTTGAAAAAATCAAAGTCACATTCATTCCCCAAATACCTTTTTCTGCTGGAAGGAAAATTGTCTAATTTAGATGAAACCATTTCAATTTAAAAAAAATTAGAAATTATATTCATTATTTGTAGAAGATCTAGTTTGTGTACTCCCACCAATCCTATTTTGTATTCAAAACTTCTTTTTACCATGGGAAATAAATCTAACTAAGGAGCTCGTGCACAGTATGGTATTGGTACTCAGTGTGTTGCCATAGATTCTTTGACACAGAAATGTATTCTGATAGAACACACTGCGTGATTGTTAATTGGCAATATAAAATTGTTCTGCTTTTTCTCATTTTAACTTTTTAATGATTTACATGAAAAGTAAACCACATTCCCCATTACTCACTAAGTTATCTATGATTCACAGATATACTACTTGGAACAATGTAAAATTTTGGTCTTTCCAGAATCGTTCTAATGTGATTCTCTTTTGCCAAACTTATGATCTTAATTTCTGATTTCAGCTGGTATCTTGATCAACATTGAATGCAAAGCTTGGGCAGGCAACATAAAGCACGATCGTCAATACCGTGTTGGCATGGTGCACTTTGAGTTGATGATCGATTAATCGTACAAAAGAACCTTCGATCACAGAAATAAGATGCCCCTCTGCCTGAAGTGCCTTACTTGGCTGCTCGTATTGTGCCACTAAAGTTGGGGTCTAGAAACCAATTCATTATCACCTCGGTATGAGACTCTGAAGCCTTCCATTTGATATTTCTTGTGTGCTGGAGCAACACACCTCTCCATACGTGCTCCTGCTGACCCCATTCTTTGGGTTGAAATTGTTTATTGTTGACGTGATTTGGAGAATACCGTAAGATATCAAACTAAGGTAATACTCATACTATGGTCATCTTTACTGCTACGTAAAATTAAATCAAAGATTATTTTTAGAATTGATGTACTATATCAGGCTAATTTGGTTTCCACAAATTCTCATTACACAACATTGTATGATACACAAAACATCTATTTTTACCTTAAGCACTTAGATTAGTCATATCCCCTTCAAGTTTCGCCATTTATCGACTATATTCGTTTCGTGATAGGACTAGTCAAATCCGTTCTGTACAAGCTGCTGTCTTATGTTTTAGAACTCACAACTCGTATTATAGGAAGTACATTGCATGCTTATGAGTATGCAACTTCAAATAAATAGGACTGAGATTTGACACCTACTAGTTATACTAATCTTTTGTTGTTTTTTTTTTTTATTAAGAAGGGCGCAGCACTAAAATAATAGCAAAGAAATAAGAGACATTTTATTTTGTGTGAGTAAGACACACAATCGATTTGGTACAAACGGATTCTTGTTGTACCAAATAGTATAATACTAATATAAAAAAATTAGGCATTTCAGAAGAACAATGAATTCAATTCTACCCATGTTGTACTTTGGTATATCTGAGTAGGGTACCAAAAGTTATTACTTATAAGGTAATCAGTTCAACTGAGCAGGCTTCTTGCTACATCAAAATATGTAGACTATGTGTCTTAATATGAAAATGCACACATTTGAACTTGAAGATTCAATGTGTAAGTGTTTCAGTTGCAGTAGTACTAAGTTCTTATGGCTAAAAAATAAAAATAAACATTTGTTGTCAATTTTGAATTTTCACTTACACTCTGAATTGATGTAGGGGCCTACTGTACAGTGAAATGTTTTTACATGTTTTTTAAGGACCCATTTGTAACTGAACAGAAACACCTAATGCGAACTATTAGCTCAATGTACAAAATGTAAAACTAAGAAAAATTTACAAAGTGAAGTGTATTATGGACATTTCACTGTAATACACTTGCAAAGGCACATTAATGTTTTAGACAATTGCTCTACAATAATTGTTGAGAGTCATCTTCAAAAGCTGGTGGCAGTGGAAAAATCAATGCAAACTGTTCCTGATTGCTACTTTGTGGTAACGATATGGTTGTAATTGTATTAATGCAGTGTGTATGTTCAGTGCAGTATTTGCATCAAGTAGCTGAAGGTGGTGTAGACTTGAATGTAGTGAGTGCTTGAATTTGGTAACAGTTTTATTGTTATACAACAAGAGACTCCCAAAGTTTTAAAAAAATACTGTGGTGAATTGCACTTTATTTAAGTGTAAGACATTACAAGTCTTGCAATTTTTATCATACGTATACTACCTACAACAATTACAACATGATGTACTATTTGTATATATTTTGACAAGCCAATGACAATTAATAAATAAACTTGAAACAATTCCAGTGTGTGTATGTACATTATTTCCCCCAAAATCGTAACGTGTAAAATCCACTGTTCAATGACGTAAGTAAAGAAAACACTTTAATCTTGCTTGCATAGCTAGTGCTGATTTTGAGTGGAAAAACAGCACACAAATTACTCTACTATGTATCTATATAATTTAGTGCTATGTTGCTTGGATTGTTTAAAAAAATTACTGTAGGCCTACTGTTTGGCTTCTTTATTACTTTGAAATAATTAGATTGAACTTTCTTTTAATGAATCCACATTTGGCTTACTATGGGTCTGTGTTTTATATGCATGATTATTGTATAAACTGTGGATGAAAAAGTAGAGTTTGCCAGATTAATAGGCCTAACACATATTTTTGGCAAGGTAGGCCTACTTTGTAATGGGGGAGTGTAGTCTCATTGTTAATGAGTAAATAAATAAGTCAACAGCCCATGGAATAGTTTGTGCTTGATTTTTCCAATGACCTGCTACTTTGAAATTAAACCCTACATTGGGCGGGAACAGCATCGAAGTTAAATCCTGTACTAATGCAAAAAAAAAAAAGTGCTTGAATATGGTCAAGTGAATGAGTAAATAAATAAGTAACAACACGATGCATTGCGCTTCTCTCTCCCATATCGTAAACGGCAAGTTCGCCAATGTTTAACGTAAGTCCGTGGTTTAACTAAGCGTTTGCGTTCCCATTCTCGTTATCATTGCCAGATTATTGTGCACCTACTTTAAACCTGTAGGCCTAGGCTGTCTGTATCTGACTTCTGTCTTATTATCTATCATGCCAGCCAGTCAGATCTGGTTAAAGTTGAGAAACATGCTTATTTTCATCCCTGTGGTTCCTGTTGGGCATTGCATTGTTTCCCTAAATTGTTGCATAGGCCTATCCTATCCCAATTGTAGACTAGTTTGCAGAAAATGGAACTGGTTTCAAAAGCAGAATTAACCCTACCCTAGGCCTATTGAAATGAGATAGACATTGTTGAAAGTATGGGGTGGGGGGGAGCTGAATAAGATTTTGTGGAAAGGCCTACCTTAAGTTACACCACTCCATACATAATGTATAATATTTTTTTTTTAATATCTGCTCCCTGTGTCCAACAATGAAGTCGGGTAGGGTATAGGAAATTAATCCCATTATATATCTATAATAAATCAACACTCGGAGTTATTTGTATCTTTGGTTACACTTGTCCACCATTTTGTGGCTTGGCTTGGCACTGGCTACCATCTCCTCGAGCGCGTCATCACTGCCTTCTTTACGCTTAACATTGCAGGCCTAACTAAGGGCGGCAATTTCAAATACATAGTGTACTAAAAGAAGCTTATATGAATATTATTTAAATACGCCTGAGAAAAGCTTATATGAATATTATTTAAATACGCCTGAGAAATATGCATTCAATAGTACATTCCACCAAATACTCTATTTGATTTTGATTCTACCTTTAGCCCCCCCCCCCCCCCTCAACCGCCCTGCTTATTCATTAGTTGACTATGTGAAGTAATAACAAGGAAAATCTAGACTCATCCACCAGTAACTTTGGTCACTCCCACAAGAGTAGGACTATTGATTTCTGATGGGGAATCCGCCTTTCCATACTCTTGATAACTACTGATGAGTATAGTGACTCACAGCTAATATCTACCTGAAATTTGCAAATGGTAATAAGGCGCTACATTGGCGTGAATATTTTGTCCAACTTCAAATTGTGTCTATGGCAAAAGAGAGATTATAACATTAAGTTGCAAACCCATACCAATGCCCATACTATTAGAATTAAACATACGATTTATGTTAGTTATTCTATTGTTATATTATTACTAATTGCGAAATAAATAAAATAAAGGTATTCACGGAGTGAATCTAAAAAACTTTTTTTCAACGAAATGTAACAAAAATCACTTTTATATGTTACCTGTTACTGTATCTTTCCAATTATGTAAGGCGCATGCTTCAAATAGTACGTATTTATGTTTAAAATCAATTTAATTATGTTGAATTGGCTCGAGCCTATGCCTATGCACGCCATTCACCATTAGCAACATGCACACAGCCTACTGGATGCTACAATCAGCTGTTCTACGTTGATTCAGTAGCCAACGTAGGAAATGAAACCGAATATCGCCCGCAAACTTGAAGAACGGGTAATTTATTTTTTGGGTATGAATTTATTTTAAAATAATAACCCTTTCTTCAAATTACCCCTTCTTCAAATTTGAAGAAGGGGTAAATTATCGAAAATACTGCGATTATTATACAGTAACTTATGTTTAAGTTGGTGCATCTGCTGATAACAAAGAACCAAAGCACTTATTTTGCTGCAGAGATATTTCTCTTCATCCTAGTGTTGAACAATGGCGAATGGCGTGCATTGGCCTAGGCATAGGCTCTAGCTAATTCAACAGAATTAAATTGATTTAAAACATAAATATGTACTTTTTGAAGCATGCGCCTTACATAATTGGAAAGATACAGTAACAGGTAACATATAAAAGTGATTTTTGTTACATTTCGTTGAAAAAAAGTTTTTTAGATTCACTCCGTGTTTACCTAAATAAATAAACAGTAATCAATTAGTTACGTATCTCGTGCAAATCTTCTCTCCTTCTTCAAACACCCGGAGTTGAAACTTACGCCATTCTCTGTCGAGCTGCCCAGTAGTGTTTCGACGTATATTTTCTCTTGTCTATTGCTCCATCTTCAGCATGATTGTCTCTTTCTACTGCCAGGGAGAGCATGTTGCTAGATGGTCTGCATCTACCTCTTGCATTTTGCATAATGGGCTCAAACAATACATACACACAAAATATTTGGAACACTTTATTATGACCAATTTGACAATTTCAGATACTATCGATAGGAGAGACAACGTCCCTGCCCCCCCCCCCCCCCCACCCCTCCCTCCACCTCTTGCGTTTACTTTGTTTAATTGTGTCAATGTAGGCAACTTCGTATCATGTCAAGTTGCATAATGCGATACATCAGCGGCATAGTAAATTCATTTTCAATGCTAAACTGGTTTTCATCACAACATCCAATGGAAGTCTGTGTTCGTGCAGTGATCGAGGGAAATGTAATAGACACTTTTAGTAAGATTCAGAGAGCCTCCCCTCCCCCCCCCCCCCCCACTTTTCTTTCATTTACTTTACAATATTTTTCTATACGTCGAGTTATTCCCTTAATAATTAGTGTGGTGTGGTTTCCCAGGGACACAGACAGCCGCGCGCAAAAAATCAAGGGAAAGTTCATAAAGTGGAAAATGTCGGCATCTCAAGGACCTCTACAGAACAATAGTATAATAGCAATGCATCCTTGTCGGTGTGTTATGCACATTTTAGAGCACGTTTTCAGTTTAAGGAGTTTCGTGATGAATTCGCTCGTTGATCGCACACTTTCTTGTTCATTCACTTATTTATTTATTTATTTATTTATTTATTTATTTATTTATTTATTTATTTATTTATTTATTTATTTATTTATTTATTTATTTATTTATTTATTTATTTATTTATTTATTTATTTATTTATTTATTTATTTATTTATTTATTTATTTATTTATTTATTTATTTATTTATTTATTTATTTATTTATTTATTTATTTATTTATTTATTTATTTATTTATTTATTTATTTATTTATTTATTTATTTATTTATTTATTTATTTATTTATTTATTTACTTATTTATTTATTCATTCATTCATTCATTCATTTATTTATTTATTTATTTATTTATTTATTTATTTATTTATTTATTTATTTATTTACTTATTTATTTATTTATTTATTTATTTATTTATTTATTTATTTATTTATTTATTTATTTATTTATTTATTTATTTATTTATTTATTTATTTATTTATTTATTTATTTATTTATTTATTTATTTATTTATTTATTTATTTATTTATTTATTTATTTATTTATTTATTTATTTATTTATTTATTTATTTATTTATTTATTTATTTATTTATTTATTTATTTATTTATTTATTTATTTGGTATTTGGGGAATGAATGTGACTTTGATTTTTTCAACGAAATTTAACAAAAATCACTTTTTTATGTTACCTGTTACTGTATCTTTCCAATTATGTAAGGCGCATGCTTCAAATAGTACGTATTTATGTTTTAAATCAATTTAATTCTGTTGAATTAGCTAGAGCCTATGCCTATGCACGCCATTCACCATTAGTTACATGCATACAGCCTACTGCTATGGCCTACTGGATGCTACAATCAGCTGTTCTACGTTGATTCTGTAGCCAACGTATGAAATGAAACCGAATATCACCCGCAAACTTGAAGAAGGGGTAATTTATTTTTTGGGTATAAATTTATTTTAAAAGAATAACCCCTTCTTCAAATTACCCCTTCTTCAAATTTGAAGAAGGGGTAATCTATCGAAAATACTGTGATTACTATACAGTAACTTGTGTTTAAGTTGGTGCATCTGCTGATAACAAAGAACCAAAGCACTTATTTTGCTGCAGAGATATTTCTCTTCATCCTAGTGTTGAACAATTAGGCATAGGCTCCAGCTAATTCAACAGAATTAAATTGATTTAAAACATAAATATATATTTTTTGAAGCATGCGCCTTACATAATTGGAAAGATACAGTAACAGGTAACATAATAAAGTGATTTTTGTTAAATTTCGTTGAAAAAATCAAAGTCACATTCATTCCCCAAATACCATTTATTTATTTATTTACTTATTTATTTATTTATTTATTTATGATTTATTACTTTATTTGCAACATAGAGTGGACAAAATAATTCTATTAGAACACTTTTTCGATATTATCCCATTGTTTTGTTTGGTAGTTATAATATTGAAATAGGGCAAATTTGACGCTTTCTTAAAAACTGTAGAAAAAATGGTTTCGAAAGTACTTTTATTTAGTACTTCTGTTTTTACTCAAATTCGGGAGGTTCAACTTTTGCTGTTTTAATCGTTTTGCATTATTATTCCGAAGATGGCATATAAACTCTTTGTCGGTAAGATGTACGGCTCGTTAAAAAAGAGAATGTATATAAATGCGTTACGTAAGGAATGAATTCGTATCGGTACGAATCTTAATTGAATGACCTCCAGCAGATAAAGAAATGTACTTGTTGTATAATATGCATGCACACCTAATTGCACCAAATACATGTTTTTGTATGCGTCTATGGGTATACAATGCAACACGAACAACGCAACTAAAGACACAGGTAAGTATTAAGTATGATGCACACGTACATTCTGCATGGAAATTGTAGGATAGGGACTTACTATAAAATTGTAGGGTACAAACAATGGGTGCGATTGTGTTATCCATATCGACTGTCAAAGGACATTAGGAATGCTATCTTCATTCCCCGTCTGGGCCCAGGGTAGAGTTGTACCCAGTGGTGACTCTGCCGTCCGTATGAGGCCGTCAAATGAGTTCATCCCTTTCCCATCATCTACCCATTTACCTCTTTCAACTAATCAATTCATATATTTTATATACCTATTTTATTTTTATTATTTAATAATATAATGCATTTTTATTTTATTTCTAAATTTTTGTTGTTCTTGAGTCTTTTATAGTGCAGTAGTTTACTTTGCTTGTTTTAATTGCTATAGTTATGATTTCATTATTATAGTTCTATTTATTGTCCTCCTTTGTAAGTCTGTTTTTATAATTGCATATGATAACATTAAATAAATAAATAATCTCCCTTACTTGTCGCTCTCCTCCGAGTTATCGCGCCTTTGGCACCAGAAAAGATTAACTAAAGTCCATTCCTACAAAAGAACGATCCCAGGTAGCAAGAAATTTCCCCTCCTCGTTACCACCACCACTCGGCACGGGTGACACTGCTCGCGAGGCGTTGGAATGCGGTAGACAGCATGACCCATTGTCCAGGTGTCATTGTTATGAACGCAATTTTTTGATGTAGTTGAAATGATACAATTTCTAATTTATTTTCAGATGTATGGAATAATGACGTAATATTAATATAAACTGAATTTTGTATTTTTAAAATAGCTTGAAAACTGCCGTATTTAGAGCAAGTAGTAACTATGGTTACGATCATGTTAGAAAATATAATAATACAAGAGACTAAGAATGACTGCAGAATAAACACGTAACATTAATATAAAATAAGGTGTATTTTTAAAATAACTTGATTACTGCCCATTTTAAAGCAGTGTGCTCATCATCATTATGATTTTCAGACTTAAATCGTTTATATTAAAAGTATATTTTCAAATTCAAAATTAAATTTAGATTGTTTTCTCGGGATTGTATAATATAGCTAAAAAAAAATAATAATAATTACTAACTGATAATACTACTGATAATTACTAACTTTTGACTTTATCCGAACTTTGTTATTTTTAGAACCACACTAGTTTTCAGGCGTCTTGCCTCGGCGAGAGTGATTGACAGATGAATGAAATACACCTTTGACTCATGTTTTAAAATTGGCATGATAACTACCGTATTTAGAGCAAGTATAGTAACTTTATGGTCACGATCTTGTAAATAAAGAATATAATAAACATAATACAACGCCATTAATAATAACAATAATCCTAACAATAACAATAACAATAATAGGATATTATCAATAAAATTATCATATATTTTATTTTAATTTAATTTTGTCCCTCAGGCCGGCACTGTCAAAGATATCTGCGATGGTCTATTGTTGTATAATTGGTACAATAAACGATTTGGGAAGCGTGTTGTTTATAAACATCAACCCGACTAACCAAATAATCAATTGTGGCCCTGAAAAGGGCCGATTGTTGCTGCATTTTTTTCCATTATCCACCAATTATCCACCGTCTATTCTCTGTATTCGACATTTGATAAGACAAACAAATCTCAAATCAGGCCGATTAATTAGTAACGATGATGTTTACGAACAACACCTTTCTCAAACCATCCATTGTAATCGTCAAACCCACTCTAACTTATATAAGTGACAAATGCGAGGATCGTTGGGAGTGAATACACACGGTCGTCCAACAAATGATTATACGTGTGGACAACGATTCATCATCAGATGAAGACGTCGATGACCTTGCAACGTTGATGGAGTAAGAAATGCAGCAACAATCGGCCCTTTTCAGGGCCACAATTGATTATTTGGGTTGATGTTTATAAACAACACGCTTCCCAAATCGTTTATTGTACCAATTATACAACAATAGACCATCGCAGATATCTTCGACAGTGCCGGCCTGAGGGACAAAATTAAATTAAAATAAAATATATGATAATTTTATTGATAATATCCTATTATTGTTATTGTTATTGTTAGGATTATTGTTATTATTAATGGCGTTGTATTATGTTTATTATATTCTTTATTTACAAGATCGTGACCATAAAGTTACTATACTTGCTCTAAATACGGTAGTTATCATGCCAATTTTAAAACATGAGTCAAAGGTGTATTTCATTCATCTGTCAATCACTCTCGCCGAGGCAAGACGCCTGAAAACTAGTGTGGTTCTAAAAATAACAAAGTTCGGATAAAGTCAAAAGTAAGTAATTATCAGTAGTATTATCAGTAAGTAATTATTATTATTTTGTTTTAGCTATATTATACAATCCCGAGAAAACAATCTAAATTTAATTTTGAATTTGAAAATATACTTTTAATATAAACGATTTAAGTCTGAAAATCATAATGATGATGAGCACACTGCTTTAAAATGGGCAGTGATCAAGTTATTTTAAAAATACACCTTATTTTATATTAATTTTACGTGTTTATTCTGCAGTCATTCTTGCTCTTGTATTATTATATTTTCTAACATGATCGTAACCATAGTTACTACTTGCTCTAAATACGGCAGTTTTCAAGCTATTTTAAAAATACAAAATTCAGTTTATATTAATATTACGTCATTATTCCATATATCTGAAAATAAATTAGAAATTGTATCATTTCAACTACATCAAAAAATTGCGTTCATAACAATGACACCTGGACAATGGGTCATGCTGTCTACCGCATTCCAACGCCTCGCAAGCAGTGTCACCCGTGCCGAGTGGTGGTGGTAACGAGGAGGGGAAATTTCTTGCTACCTGGGATCGTTCTTTTGTAGGAATGGACTTTAGTAGCTCTGCCCGTCGTAAGAGATGACCAAGGGATCGATGTCATTTCAAATGCTATAAACAAGTTTACGTCAAGGAAGGTATTGCACATTGTTGTTTGACCTTTGATTGCACTAACATTTTTACACAGTCACTTCAAGTGAAACACTCTTTATACTAGTCCCAACGAAAGTATTCGCATACCGATCTCAGGTCATTGTCTACTGCCCCTTTCAACCGCGCCAATTGAAAGATAATCAACAGATACCTGGCGTTCTTTCACATATTCGTAAATGCATGGTTCGGCTTAGTCGAGTGTACAGGCGGTTTGGCCACACCCACCGTTACAGGTAACCAACTGAAGGTTTTAAATTATCCCCAATGGATCCGTTTTATTAGATGATCGGAATTAGCGAAGTAGAAAATTAAGTTGTCACCTATGGACTCGGCTGTGTCGTTAGCATCAGAATTATTTCGTTGGGCAACTATAATTTAATTATTAGCTTTTTTATCTCTATTATTTGAAGAGAGCAACATCATTCTTTTTCGATTGATGATGTAGGACTTCGAACTCGTGCGTTTTGATTGTTGCCGCGCTGGAGACTACGGTAGCTTGCGTGAGGGCGGTTCGATTGTATGTCCAATAGCACTCTACCCTTGCGGAGCGTCTAGTCTCACAACAGTCCGCGGGCTCGCAAGGGACTACATCTCTGTGAGGAAGGATCCATACGCTGTAGTCGTGGTCAGGACCAGGCCGACGACACAGCTGTGATAATTATGTTCACACGAAGAAGAACGCAGTTCAAGGGAATTGAAATTGACTGAAATGGATTCAATTTTAAAATGTAGATATTACTTTCAAAAAGTTTCGCAATGTATAAATAGTTCAACACTAAACGTGAGCGTAAGCCTAGCCCCTAGATAAAATGTATCGCCATAATTAAATACATTAACTCTTAAACGTCATAAAAAACAATATTCTTAATTGTGTTGCTGATAATATGTGCGATTCGCATAGGTATATAGATTAAGAGAACCTATTGAAGTACAAGCAAGCACAGCATTCTGTTAGATTTTAATAGTTTAATAGTTTTTAATAGATTGAGCCAGTCACGCGATGCATTACTTATGAAGGCAACTGAAGGTGGACGTGAACGAGCTAACGTGACATAATTGATGCTTTTGTGGACTTCTCCGAGGTGTGGACCCTAGGTAGAACGGGTAAAAATGACTCCGCCAGTCGTAAGAGGGGAATTGTATTCTTATAACTATCATACAGAGGGGCTTAAAAAATTTGGAATAGTTTTATATCTACTCGTGGGGCCAGTTATGTTCCTGTGTCAAGCATTGCAATATTTTACTGATCTGAGTTGGTAAGCTGGTCAAAGACTGTAGGCCTATAATCACTATCAGTCAACACTGTCGATATGATAAAGCCAATGTTCACTACTTGAACCAGTCGAGATTAAGAAAAGATAAATTCTATTTGAAATCTAGTTATAAATATGTACGGTTTGTAGGTTGTGCTGTGTGATATTACTAGTCGTCTGTCAACAGACCAAAGGGTTGGCTGTTCAAATTCTATGAATAGAATAATAATGTTAATGATTCATCAAGCGATCAGTGTGGTAAATAATCATATTATCTATCAGTTGAAGTGACTAATAAAACATGAGAGGTATCAAAATATTGCATTGCTCACATACTTGCTTAATTTGTCGTTTTCCCACTACGCATCACAGCCTTGTGACACAAACTACTTATAGTACTTATATATGGGCTGCCTTTACCTCCCCATCTTCCCACGCACAAGTTGTTCAATACAATCACTAGCGGACATAAATTTTAATATACACGGTAAAAATCAAGAAACTTTATTAACCGTTTACATCGAAATGGTAAAAATTAATTTGTTACTGATCATCAACAAACCTCCATATGACATCATAATAAAATATCCACCCATGCACTACAGAAAAAGTTTGCACCATGCTATATTTTTATGAAATGAACTGGCATGAAAAATAATTATTGTAGGCGGTCGTGGTAGTCTGGTATAAGCAAAATTAATATTGAAATCGGTTCAAACTTTGGGCACGTCTTCTCTCGGTTTTGAATTTTGATTATTTGGTGTTTATAACGGCCTAGATCGACAACTCGTCGGGTGTGATTGGAGGAAAAGGATAATTAAGACGTAACGGAGAGGAGAAGGGAGGACGTGTAAAGTCGCTCCGTGGCAACTTTGGGGCTGGGGACGTCACAGATGAGTGAGGCTTGGCCAACCAAATGCGCGTATTGGTGGAAGCCGTCCGCTGATTGGCTCCGACCCTCCCATCTGTGACGTCCCCAGCCCCAAAGATGCTGTGGAGCGACTTTACTACATTTCGTCTGACTTCTCTACCTCGACCTGTCCGACTTATGTGGTCCTACCAGAAGCATACGCTTCCGCCGGCAAAGCTCACCAAAGCAGACAAACCTACGGCAGGTTACCTGCCGACCACGATAAGGTAGCAGCAGTCCCTGGGCAGATCCTTCTCTTGGCGCACGTTATATTAATATGACTTATTTCAATCTAGTTCCAATTTAATAATGCACTAATAGCCTCAACGTGCAAGGTAACTTATGTCAGTAACAGTTAGTTAGTACGTACGCTCATCAGATTGATACAAGCGCGCTTTTATCCAACACGGTTGACTCCTATAGTTAGAGTTAAATTAGTGCAGTAAACCAACCTTTGGAAGATGAAGCGCAAAGAGCGCCGGGGGTCAAACAGAATGCAGGCCTATCTCGGGCGGTATCTGGTACAAGGTCAAGATAGAAACAAGCTTACAGCATCTCACATCTCATCGCGTTTGCAACGTTTTCGTGCGCGGTCGCAGTCGAGTCGCGTCCTGCTCAGTGGCGATCTAGGTAGCGGTGAATGGCAGGGGGGCTTGGGGGCTAGCACGCTACTGATATCGCTCTTCAATATAGATACACGAAACGTTACTCTAGACTTAATAATGCTTTCATTTTTTACGTAGCATGTTTAGGGAGGACTCTCCGAAGCTGTTTTTTTTTTTTTTTTTTTTACTCGATCACAGGATTCAATGTTATATCCCTTCTTCCCCAAGTTCCCCCACCCTCCCTTTTTCGTGGGATTGATTCAGCATCAGGTTAATTTCATCTTGATTCTCTCATAGTCTCAGTAAGCGCTGTCGCATAAAATATATAGTGACATTCCAATGGCAATATTATGCAGTGCACATCGTAGCTGTTGATTGTTATCCTGTAATCCTACTTGTATTATTCTAGTACGTTGTATCCGCACGCGGTGGCTCATGCGGTTGGGGCGCAGGTCCTAAGAGAATACAGCAACCGGGTACCGGGGTACGAATCCCGCATATTAGATATTAGCTTATTGTAATCATGTTATTCATCTTCATCTATCATCCCTCATCGTCTTGAATATAACACGATTGCATTAATAGAGACGTAAAGCAACAAAACCATCATCATTGTACGTTGTATTGTTACTTTTTTATTTATTTATCATTGCATGCGTTGTTATATACTTGTATTGATACTCGAGAATTGAGAAAATTGTGCTAATCTCTCAGGATTATTATTATTAGTTCATGACAATATGGTGAGAGGTCCCACATCACTTTCAGTAAAATATGTATCGCAACATAAATAATTATAATTCCAACTTAAAACATGTGCAAGTATCTCTAGGCTGAAGGGGAAATAAAAAGCATTGTTAATGTTTTTGATAAGGGCGTCGCCCCTCTTATGTAGCTGTGGGCGAGGCCTTCCTCGAATCAAGACGCGATGTGTTCTTCGTTGACCCCCTGCGCACAAGGTCTTCTCTGAAGCAAGAGCGATTTACCTTCCACGAAACGTTTGAAGAGAGAGAGAGAGATAGAGTTTTACTTGGAATATTCTATATACATATTTAAAAGATGCGTTATGAATAACAAGTCGGACACTTGTCTTTTTCGTTTCTTTTTTTACACGTTCGCTATAGATTAAAAACTAGTTTCAGATTTTCAATGTTTTCACGAACAATTTGCTTTAGGATTGCGATTGCAGTAAGTTACTTTTTGTATCAGTTTATATGCCAGTTAAAAATAATTCAAAATCGTGATAGTATAATGGAGTACGTGTTATACATTTTATAGAAACTAAAATGCTCATCCAGAAATGTTACACAATAATTCTAGAACAGTGAATTTAGATAAATTTTGGAGCATTTTTTGGAGTAACTGCATATACTTTGTAGAATATATTTAGAAAGCACTCTATTTCAAATATTATTTTACAAATTTTTTCTCCTGTGCTATTTTTATGCTGCCAGAGTAGCTTTGATAAACATAGTGTTCAAGAGTAATTAAATTACTTTTTGGATTCGCCAATACAATGCTAAGATATTATCTTATAAAGTTAGTTGCAAACAAACGACTACAAAATACCAACAATACGGGCTGTGTATTTCTGGCACAAGGCTGTATGAAACGAAGTAGGAATAATATATAAATAAATGAAACAATGCCAATACACATCTGTGTCATCGTCGGGGATCGAACCTAGAGCGCAACACTCACACTACAACATAAAAATCTAAATTGCAATATTACACTATTTCCCGTGTTCCAAATGGCCGGCCAACGTATGCGGCTGCGGCGTATACTAAGCGTATGACACCTATAGGGACGCAGGCTCGAGTCCCGCATGTACGGCACGGCTGTTTTTGTAGTAATTGTCCTTCATCTTCGTCTGTCACCCCTCATCATCTCGCGTAGCATAATTGCAATGGTAGATATGTAAGCGACAAGAATCTTTGTACGGACCACATAATATAAGTAAGTTCTTGTAACACATTTTATTCCATTTATTTGTAGCCAATTTTTGTGCGCCAAGGAGGGGATTACAAGGGGGGGGGGAGAGGTGACCCCGTTACAATCGAGCACGTTGACTGAGAGCAGGTAAACACGTGACATGACAATGACAGCTAGCGCCTGCATCGGCCAGGTCGCCAAGCTTGCCTTACGCAACGCTCTCGGCGTTTTATCGACGCACATGAGACGTGTGGTGTCTTCACTCCAAACGAATCATCTACAACCCATTGCCTGTAACCCTCCCTCCTAATACTTACTTACGCCCATGGAACATTTTTATAAGCTGTCAAGCATTGTTTGCGTATTCTTTAGTTTCCAGAACAATTTTGTATGCACTTTTCATTAGGATTCATTCAGGGAAACATTTCCAAATATAAGTGTGTTACGTGTTATAGAAATTAAATTGAAACTGTTTAAGAAAACAGAAATTGAGATAAGTAATTGTAATTATTTTTCGTACAGGAAATCTGTCCAGGGACAATTAATGTCCCTCTTCAGGTGACTATAACTGTAGGTATGGAGGATTATTATTATTTTATTTCTATTACTATGCTTAGATCAAATAATTTGTCACTCGTGTCTTGTCTCAAAACAAAAATTAATGTGAAGTAGCATGTTTTCAATTATTAATTATTCTGTTAATTTTTTATTTGCGTGTTGGTTATTTTTTGAACACAATGATAAAATAGTTAGACAGGAATTGTATGCCTCCCCCCCCCCCCCCCTCGTCCCATTACCATTAATTTAAGTGGCTCTGTACCTGAGTATGTAGGGTAGAGGGCCAACGCCAGCGGCTGTTCGGGTGGCATATGCTATTGGGCGATACGAGGTGGATGCAGAGCTGGACATTATCAAAAATTCATGTCTTTGAAACACATTTAGTTTGTATCGAACGCTTTTTTTGTTTCGTGTTTTACGAAATACTTCGCTTATCAAAAAACATTTTACAATAATAATTATTTGCAGTATAACGTGTTAACGATGCACGTAGAAATTCATTCTCTGTTGCATTCTTCCAAAAAAACTGATTATGTTGAAAGTCAATTCAATAGTATGAAGTATAAACTCAAGCTTGACCACGACTTAACACTAATGTTCTAGACACACTTGGAAAAGCTTGCTTTTTTGCAGGTATCTGCTAATACAATAGTCAAATTCATTTTTCTTTTTTGATATTTTGAAAATAAAAATGCTTTTGGCATCGCAAATAGGTACATGTTTTCTAATGTAAACTGTATCTTAAATACGAATGTGTGCGGACGACAAATATCCAGTAAGGGTGCACGTTGCACGGGCCTGCCCAAAGTGAGTGGCCTACTCAAAGATTGTACATTTCAGAAAGCCGCGGTGTGAGAGTGAAGATATACTCGAGGTTGGCCAATTTCTCAACAGGGATCTTCGTACGCCCTGTAAATAAGGTCGGAAGATATATTCCCCTCGCTTCATCTCTTCCGGGTGGTTTTCCTCCTCAAATCGTGTGATGTGCTCAAGCATCAGCCGTGTATATTGTCTTGTGGAGTGAGAGGGAGGAAACCTAGTACACTTACAACCTCTTGTTTTCAGGGAAGGCTTCAGCATCGGCTTTCGAGGTTGGGATGACGTTGTTGCCTTTGGATTTGTATACCTCTTGTCCCTCTTGCACAACTCATGACGTGAATAGCAAGTACTCTTGTTACTCCATCATAACTATTTGGCCATGTTTTCACCAACATCAACTTATCAATTTATCAAATCAGATTAAAAGCACTTGCTGAAATTTTAAGGCCGCAATTATCTTTCTGCATGTATGGGAGATGAAATTGGATAAAGTTTCTCTGCAAACGCTTTTTGAAAAAAATATAAAAAAATAATAATTTGATCCACTGACTATAAAAAGTAATAATAATACAAACCCCTACACAGCATACCGCATGCAATGCCTAATTTGCATTGCAATTATTTTCAATTATAACATTCTACTTCGACTAGCTAATTAAAAACCATTGATTAGTTATAGTTACAACTACGATATATTGATGTAAATATACATGCAAGATATCACTTTAAAATACGTTAATATACACCGCACGTTGCATTTGGTTACATCTGTGTGTGGAATATGACATGAGGGGAATTACGTTTTAATGGACATGATTTCACTAGGATCCCAATATTGTTAATAGTGCAAGCCATATGTTTACCAAGGTGCATGGCATTAGCAATGTCTTACCTTGTGTGTGGTTGTGGACGCGTTGACAACATCGATGAGAACGTCACCTCCACATGACGGCTGCATCGACGTTGACCACCAGCGGACATATTGTTTGTTGCGCTATACTGACGTGTGTGACGTAATATGAGATAACAAAACGACTTCAAGATATTGACCTATATTATTGTTTTATTTTACTATGGTAGCTTAGTGGTTTTTCTATGAACAAAATTATGTGTGTCCTTAGAACTGTCTTTGGTAGTTTTGTATTGTTCGCATTTGATTTTAATTATAAATCATGCACTTGATGAAAGGTGTTCTAGTCTTGCGATAAATAATTTAAAAAGTATTTTATAATTGATAAAAAGTCGTTTTAAAAAGGATGCATAAATTGGCCATTAGAACCATACATTTTATGATTTGCATCCTGAACCTACTTAAGTAATAAAATATTACAAAAAAAAATTACGACAAAAATTATGATTGTGAGAGTCTCAATGTTATCAGAATGGCACAGCAATGGATGGGAGCTAGTAGAATAATGATTTTTTTTAGCAAATTTGAATTTAGAACACGGTAGAGTTAGAGTTTTGGCGTCCTGAGGAAGCCCATTTCATAAAGCAACTTCCCGTTGATAAATCGAGTGCTTCAAAAGCAGTAGTGTTGGCACGGGGATGCCGAATGCTGCCGGGATACATAATGTCCATCGGACATATCAACCGACAGTTACTTCAAACAGGAAGTTGTAGATTATGGGTATTTCAATACTAATATTATGCCTTTTGCTCTGGGCAGTTGAAAACCATTCACAAATGTTTATAAATGTTCACTCAATACAACACTCTTTACATATTAGTGCAACTGTCTACACATATCTAAGCAAAACAAAGATACAAACAGACTCCCACCGTTTATTCATACTTTTTTACGGTACAACTAATAAAGTGTGTCTCGCAGAGGCCTAATGGCTCACCCTTAATTACTCCCTCACTCACCACGTTTCTATGGAAAATGTGTATTGAAATGAGGAACATAATTCAACGTAATGAACGTATAGCATAGATCAAGTAATCAAATTCGATATATATTATTTAGTAACACGTGATTGCTAAGTCGACTGTCGAGCTCTCTCGTTAGATCTATATAATATAGAACAGGTCGACAGTGGCAAAGTGAAGATAATATTTGCAAATACGCGATTCAAATTTGAATTGTGACATTACGTCAACGTCAGCCCCCTTCAATGGTTTGATTGACCTTTATTTATTGCCACTAAACATGTTATGCTGATCAGTGATCGCAAGGCAATATCCTTGATGGACTACTTTAGAACATGTACCCTGTGTTCCACACCAAATTCCCTTCAGGAACTTTATCTTGTAAAATGCACTCAACCGTGTCTTAGGCTTTCTATACCCGTTGTTGAGGATGATATGATAAGAAATTACCTTGTTAAACGTACAATTCTAGATAAAACCAGTGGAAACTAACTGGAAGGACGGCCCATTGGCGAGGATACGCCCCCACCCCTGTCCAGGAGAATCCGCCCGGAGCTGTCACTGTCCTTAGTACGGAACCGTCGCGGGCTGAGCCATGTCGCCTCAAAACAGAGCCAGCAGGACGTTTAACAACGAACACGTGTTCTTCGTAAGACCACCGGAGATCGGAAAATGGGAGTCGTTCAAGCTCACGATGTGGAACCCGAAGAACAGTACTTGCCTTGGCAGGACGTTTTTGAGCTGGGGTAAGAACCGATACTATCATAACTATGTTATTGCTTCCTACCCTGTCCAGGGCAGGTGTGTGTGCTTTCGGCTACGCTATGTATAGGGCCATCCTAGCAGGAGGTGGAAAAGCCAGACGAAATGCAGTCCACGTCCTCCCCTTTCCCTTTTCCTCCCCGTAACGTTCAACTTTTCCCATTCCTCCAATCACACTCTGACGTCACAAGACCTAGTCGTCGAGTACGTCGTTAAACACCAACAGTGTGCTGTGCTGTTTTTAAATACCACTTGGAGTTTGGATAGCAATTAGATTTAATCTCCTTCGTATTAATTCATATCACCGTCTGGGCCCCGAGTAGAATGGCCGAAAGTGAATCTGGCAGTCGTAAGAAGCGACGAAATTAGGTCTTCTAGTTTCCGCTTTACACCCATATTACCCATTTAAATCTGTTCATCTGACCTAGATGTCGAGGACGTCGTTAAATACGAAACAACTTTTTAAAAATCGCTCTTATATACCTGATGGCCACGTCCTCCAATTTCCACGGAAGTCATAATGCCCAGTTGTCGAGTACGTAATAATAATAATAACTATTTCACATCATTCACACACGATTTCCTCAAAATTCCATCATCGAAACATGTCCATTTCTTGTGAAATGGAAGACAAACAAATAGCTTAATTGTTCAAGTTTGTTAACTATCTTGTCATATTGATATGTTAGTCGAAATTTGATAAGTTGTTTGGCAACAATCACTACAAAAAGAAAACGAAACGGTCCTGACGCCCGGTTTCACCTACTTTTAAAAATCCGAATCGACAATATTATTGGAGATTCTCTATACGAACAAACATGGCGACTGAAATGGATTTTGAATAGCTTCGCTCGCCCAATGGCTCGCCTGTCTTACACTGGGTCTTACACGAGCTAATTGGCTCGCCTGTCTTACACTGGGTCTCACACGAGCTAATTGGCTCGCCTGTCTTACACTGGGTCTTACACGAGCTAAATAGCCAGAGTAAAAATCTCCTGCACTGGCTTCAATAGCGTGTCTTTATTACATGCGAACGCCATACAAATATTTAAACTGACATGCGTGACACTGACTAACACTAGTGTAGGCTAATGACGTTACCTAAATTAAGAAAGATCATTAAAAGCTCACAAGAAAATGTACTTTCAGAGTGGATATTGTAATTATGAGTTATACATTGTGAGGTTTTAGGAAACTTTTGACCAATAAAATGTTATATTCCGTTTAATGTGAAGAAGATCACTACCAAAAATAAATTTTAGATTAGACGTATCCCATAGTGATTTAATGCAAATAAAAATGAAAGCGTTGTTGAAAAGAAAAGAAAGTACGTATTATACTTTGCATTGCATGCATAGAATTTATTTTGATACCTGCAACATATAATATATCTCTGTGTGTATACATCTAAAATATCTACAATGGCTCAAGTTGGAAATATAGTAGGGGAGGAGAGTATATAAAATATCGCATATAATGGACTAACAATTAACAAACAAACCATGTGAAAAAGACATGTGGCACGTTTTTCGGCACCATCCTTGTTAACATATATATATATATATTATTGGGCGTCCTGTAAAATGGTGAAATTAAAATATCAAACAGACTGTTTGGCACAAAGTTGATTCTGAAAGATAATTGCCTGTATCTTGCTCAATTATCTCGAAACAAACCATTGTATTGTATGAGTATACAATTTGCTTACAATTAGGAATATCTTGGCAACCTACGGCCAGTTTTTCAGTCTTTTGGAAAGAAAATCGTTACTTTTAACAGGACATTAAACATGGTTATAACTTATGAATACCGAATAACATAATACTTCTGTTAGACGGTAAAATTAATAAGTTGAACAAATTTTAATCATGTGTTACCAAAAAATTTCAGATAATATCTAAAATTGAAAATTGAAATTGAAAATACGATTATATTATAATCGTGTATATGTATGTTTATACTGTGGATCTACGGAAGTGTATTCATACAATATGCGCAAAAAAAATAAATTTACATATATGTTGTTTTGGAATTGGCTCAGAGTGTCAGGGTAACTCTGCATGTCGTAAGATACAACTGAAGGCCGACGTCGTACGACCTTATGGTTGAGTTCATCGTTAAACACTCAATAATTAATTAATCGTTGGCAGTAGCCCATTTAATTATTTCACCGATTATTCAAAAACCTGGTCTAATATTCTC
This sequence comes from Isoperla grammatica, assembly GCA_945910005.1. Taxonomy (NCBI): domain Eukaryota; kingdom Metazoa; phylum Arthropoda; class Insecta; order Plecoptera; family Perlodidae; genus Isoperla; species Isoperla grammatica. The sequence continues at coordinate 32,520,315 of OX246737.1, read as the reverse complement.
GGATCTCGTCAGCGTTTTAACTGAAGAGCGAAGACGATAAATAACTGTAAACAAATTTGGAAAACGAAATTGAATTGTCCACAAGACGGGATACATTACCACGTACGATTTCAATTGTGCATTCATATTTAAAATGTGGCTCATCGTGAAAATCAAAATTAAATGTGGAACGCGAACGATACAATACGAAAAACATTACTTACGGGATGCACATTTTCGGAATGGAAAGATATTTGAAGTATTTACAATACAAACAATTTGTTGTTTTATCAGAAAATATATATTTTTTTACAGTAAAACTTTATAGATTTTTGATGTTTATTTGTAAGTTTCAACAAATGCTAGAAATAGAAGTGGAACGTGGTATCTGTTCCAAAAAGGTACCTGACAGGTTTGAGCCCAACACTGACAACGGTTCCATGTCTATCGTATCTTATCAGTAGTTGAAAAACATATCTTTTTCAGCTGAGCAGATTACATTAATAAATACACTTAAAATATTACTTCCAGTGTTAATATTACACATATATTGATGGGGTTTTCTGTAAAGTTCTCTATGCTCTATTCAAATACCAAAATCCTATATATTTACAGTCTGCACTAGGATTGATAATAAGTTTCTACCATTTTATTAGGAATAATAAAGAGGTAAAGCCTATTCTAATAAAGGGTTGAAAAAGGTTTCGTCATCAACTAACATTGCAAAACAAAATATTTTGTAATATGTGTTTTGTATTAAATCCCCTACCTGCCACACTAACCAAAGTTGGGCGTTATTTCGACAATCTAGTCTAGTTCAAACTTTCCATTAAATATATGACTTCCTCAATAATTATCACAGATATTTATTTGTTTATTGTTACCAAAACGTAAATAGTCGTAGGACAAGGTGTCACAAGTAGTGTATTATTCATTACCGATTGTGTGAATTGATTATTAAAAAAAATTTAAACCTTACATTATAGCACTTCAATCCATGGGCGTTATATAAAAATAAACCACAAGTATTTATGTTGTTTAATTTGAAATTTAGTTTAGTTTATTAAGTAGTTACTTATAGGTCACATAAGCCACAAAACTGTATCTCTAAGACGCTGTAACTGTCTCATGGATGGAAGTATGTTTTATCAGCGGTATACCGTGCTTGCGTGCGTGAACAGGTACAACGACAAATCACGCGTCGTTGCGTCACGAGACGTGTACGGAGGGACTTCGGCCTGGCCGGGGACCTTCTCGACAGCCCGCCTTGACTTTCGCTCGATTCCTATTTTTACTATTGTGTGAGAAACACTAATAGAAACTTTGACTCAGGTCACACACTTGAATTTGGTCAAAGTGTGAAATTGTTTTTAAAAACATTTTGACTCGCATAAGTTGTCGTAACTATGATGATCAAAGTGCTAGTCGTTCATGATTGAAGAAAAGTAAATTGTCGTAAGGAATTGCAATAGTGTTTGTGATAATAGGAATATGCAATAACAATAATAATAATTTAAATAATTTAAACACATAATAAAACAGTATTTATATTTTTTACTTGGCGGAAGCTTAAGGCCATAAGGCCTTTTCTTCTGCTTTACCAAGTTGTAGGATACATTCATATGCATGTGTGTATACATACAGTAATCACGATACAATTAAGCTGTTGCTGTGGTTCACAAAGCAAGTATAGGGTTAACCAGTCCTATCATATTATTATACTATTAAATTAATTATTTTACGATGTTTATTATTATGAAGTTTACGTGCTTCAGAGATTCATTTTTTTTATCGATGTAGGTGGCTCAGTGGTAGCACACGAGACTCGAATTCGGAGGTTGACAGTTTGATTCGTCCCACCGACCACATCCAATAACCGAAGGGGTTTTCAAGGTTGTCACAAGTAACGATTAGCATGTATAGCAATTAACTATGTTGGAACGATTGGTCCGTCGAACATTCCAACAGCTGCCACTATTCTATTAGTAGTAACACTGAAGACGATAAGACAATAAACCCCTTGCAGTAGCCTCTTACCTGTTCGTATTACGCAAATAAGGTCCACAATTATAACATTACATACTCAAAGTAATCTGACGATAATTTCAATCATAACCTAAGGTCATAAATACGTTGAGTAATAAACTTTTGTTTAGCTTCTTATACTTTGAACGTTACTCCCTGACTAATGAATGAACAGAAAAACACATTCTAAAAGTTATACAATGATACAATCGTGTTCCTGTATCGTTATAAAATTATTGTAATTATGTACGCTACGAATTTGTTGAAGAAAAGTGGGTTAATATAACTTAAGTTGTTTCAAATACTAAGAAAATAATGAATGCTAGGAGAAGTGTTGTTAAAACAATCATAATGATTGAAGAACATTGTGTGAACAGGGTGCTAACGTATAAGTAATAAAGTAATTCTGCTTAGCTCGGTGTTAGTGCAATGGACCTATCTAGTGTATTCTGTATGTGATTTTCTGATTTTCTGTATGAAATTTTGGTATTGTTAATAATTTAAATATATTATTTTTATTGATCTACTCTACTCAAAGAAAGGGGGGGGGGAGGGGATGCGAGGTAGTGAGGTATGGATGTGAGGGCAGTGTTCCGAGACTAGCTTGTATTAAAAATAAAATAGGAGATGATTATTTTATCGAACCTCTGTTCATACGATCATAATAGTAACCATTTCTTCAGTTGCCATAGTAACCTCTTATACATTATACTGTTCGGTAGGAGTGTTGAATGATCACTGGCCATGCGAACCAACATTAGTTGTTAGCTACCTTGCCTTATGGATATATGGTATTTAAAAGACATAATTAAAATGAAACCAAATTTATTATCATGCATTTATCTCAGCCCCTGGTTACAAACTGAATAGCCAAACATTGATTTTTTTCTCCTTGATTGTTGCGGACCCACCGCCTGGCAATCCGCCACAGTACCTCCCCCCAGTATCGGAGGGTTGTGACGATACGGAGAAGTGTGGACCAGCTGGGCGGGAAAGTGAACGCGCTTGACGGATGTTTTTGCATTTGACGGAGCGGTGGGTGTACCGATGATGGTGGTTGATGAGGGTGTGATGTTGTTGTTGTTGTTGTTGTTGTTGTTGTTGTTGTTGTTGTTGTTGTTGTTGTTGTTGTTGTTGTTGGTGTTGTTGTTGTTGTTGTTGTTGTTGTTGTTGTTGTTGTTGTTGTTGTTGTTGTTGTTGTGGGCTGCAATAGGCAATACGTTGCCAGGAAAAGTGTGGCCTGGCGTCGGTTTGGAAGGTGCGTTGACAGCCAAGATGCTGTCTGCATCCACATATGCAGGTTTGAGCCGGTCGATGGAGACCACTACACTCTTGCCGGCACGGTGGATGGTGAAAAATTTATCGTTACGTGAAATGACTTCGTATGGGCCATCATACGGTTGTTGAAGAGGAGTACGGACCGCATCATGACGCACGAATACATGCGAGCAGGTTGCAAGATCTCGAAAAACAAAGACCGCGTGTTGGCCGTGGTGAGACGGTTGAACCGGACGCAACTGTGAAAGGCGACGTCGAAGGCGGTCAACGTATGCTGAGGTGGATTCTGGCGTCGCTGGAGGGGGCGAGAGATATTCGCCCGGTAGACGGAGTGTTGTGCCGTACACGAGTTCAGCGGGGGTGGCCTTGAGGTCCTCCTTCCATGAGGCACGGATGCCGAGCATTACCCATGGCAAAGCGTCGGTCCAGCGTTCATCTCCGTGGCATCGAAGTGCTGCCTTTAGCTGACGATGAAGTCGTTCCACCATACCGTTGGATTGAGGGTGGTAGGCTGCGGTCCGGAGGTGAGTCATGCCAGTAATGTTACTGAGTGCACGGAAGAGGTGGGACTCGAATTGGCGGCCCAAGTCCGTTGTAACCTTAAGCGGTGTCCCGAACCGTGAGATCCAACCTGTGACGAGTGCGGTAGCCACGGTCTCGGCAGTGATATCGGAAAGCGGTATGGCTTCCGCCCACCTCGTGAAACGGTCCACGCAAGTGAGGAGATATCGGAAACCATCGGAAATTGGTAGAGGCCCGACCAAGTCGAGGTGGATGTGTTCGAACCTGGTGGCAGTTGCAGCAAAACGTGCAAGCGGTGCTGTGGTGTGACGCGTAACTTTGGAACGCTGACACGTGATACAGGCGCGGGCCCAGTCACGGCAATCTTTATTTATAGAGGGCCATACAAAACGTTGAGTGACGAGTTTGGTCGTTGCTTTGACACCTGGATGAGACAAACCGTGCAGGCTATCGAAAACTTGTCGACGTAAAGTCTGTGGTACGAATGGACGCGGAAGTGATTGTGACATGTCACAGTAGAGAGGCAAATCTGCGTCATTAAGCTGCTGTGGGTGCAACTGCAGGGTAGAGTTAGCATGTAAGAGATCGCGTAGTTCGGCGTTGTGCAGTTGAGCACGGGCAATATCAGCGTAGCCGACTGGAAAAGTAATGGCGTCAACACGAGACAGGGCATCGGCTACGACGTTGTCTTTACCAGGAATATGACGTATGTCTGTTGTGAATTGCCCGATTAAATCAAGGTGGCGAAACTGTCTAGGTGAACATTTTTCGGGGCGCTGTGTAAATGCGAAAGTCAACGGTTTGTGGTCGGTGTACACAGTGAAAGTGCGCGCTTCCAACATATGGCGAAAGAAAATTATGGTGTCGTACACTGCAAGAAGTTCACGGTCGTACGCACCGTAGTTACGCTGTGCGGTATTTAATTTTCGTGAGAAAAAAGCGAGAGGTTCCCATCCACGGCTCGTACGCTGCTGGAGTGCGGCTCCAATGCTGGTATCAGAGGCGTCGGTGATGATTGCTAATTCGGCGTTGATATCTGGGTGCGCCAGAAGCGTAGCCTGGGAGAGGCTGTTTTTGCATTCTTGAAACGCAGCCTGGAGTTCCGGTGTCCAAACAATGATTGTTTTGGCGGAAGGTTCGTCACCGGCGAGGAGGTTGTTAAGGGGGGCCTGTATCTTAGCTGCAGACGGAAGAAAACGGCGGTAAAAGTTTATCATTCCAAGAAATTGGCGAAGCTGCTTGACGTTGGCAGGTAAGGGGAAAGAGAGGATGGCCTCAACCTTCTCCGAAAGAGGGCAGGTGCCACTGGCGCTGACTGTGTACCCTAGAAACTTGACTTCTGGAACACCGAATACACATTTGGAGGAGTTGATCAAAACGCCGTATTCTGAAAGTCGCGTGAACAGGAGGCGAAGATGTTCTTCATGTTGTGTTGGGTTGGAGGAAGCGACAAGGATGTCGTCGATATAGACGTAGCAAAAATCGAGGTCCCGTAATACCTCATCGATAAAACGTTGAAATGTTTGAGCCGCGTTTCGTAGGCCAAAACTCATAAACGGAAATTCAAATAATCCGAAGGGAGTAGTGATCGCCGTCTTGGGAATGTCTTCAGCAGCAACAGGAATTTGATTGTACGCTCGCACTAAGTCAATGGTTGAAAAGATACACTTGCCTGAAAGATTCTGCGTGAAATCCTGGATATGTGGAACTGGATACCGGTCCGGAATAGTCCTGGCGTTCAAAGGGCGGTAATCTCCACAAGGCCTCCACTGATCACCTTTCTTTGGAACAAGGTGGAGAGCTGCGGACCAACTGCTAGATGACCGTCGCGCGACGCCTGTTTTCATCATACTGTCAAACTCCCGTTTCGCGATTTTTAGGCGGTCTGGCGCAAGACGTCTGGGCCTGCACGAAACCGGTGGCCCGGGCGTCGTATTGATGTGGTGTTGTGTTTGGTGTTTTGGCATTGTAGGATTGCCACTTGGGCGTGTGACTTCTGGAAACTGTGCGAGTAACGCGTAATAGGGGGACTGAAGATCATTGTTGCGCGAAATTACCTTGACGTGTACTAGCGCGCCAGTAGATAGTTTTCCTGGAGTTGTTAATGTAGTGACGTTGTCAACCAATTGCCGTCGGCGCACGTCAATGAGTAGACTATAATGCGCCAAAAAATCTACACCGATGATAGGCTGATCGACGTCGGCGACAATGAAACGCCATGTGAAATCTCGGCGTAAACCAAGATCCAGAGATAAAGTCAGAGGACCGTATGTGCAAATTGGGGATCCATTTGCTGCGAACAATGTGTAGTCGGTTTTCCCGGGATGACCGAAAACTTTGCTTTTCGGGTAAACACAAAGGTCTGACCCAGTATCAATAAGGAACTCTGTGCGCGTCAACCTGTCGGTTACAAAAAGGCGATTTGCAGTGGGGCCATAGCCAGCCGCCATTACTGACTGCCCCGAATGTTTTCCTGGTACTTACATGGAGGCACACAGTGGCGAGCGCGGTTGCCGAAAGTAGCGTGGTACCAACACAATCCTCTGTCAGTGGTCGTGCCTGCTGGTGCTGGGGCCCTGTTGTGTGACCTTGAACGCTGACGACGGCCTTGGAACTGATCATCACTGAGCGCGGCGACGATGGCAGTCAGCGACTTCAACCGTTGTGTCAACTCTTGTAATTGTGCTTCCATTTTAAATGTGATTACCGATAGACAGAAGGTATGCGTCTTATTCGGATCACGTCGGGGTCACCAATATGGTATTTAAAAGACATAATTAAAATGAAACCAAATTTATTATCATGCATTTATCTCAGCCCCTGGTTACAAACTGAATAGCCAAACATTGATTTTTTTCTCCTTGATTGTTGCGGACCCACCGCCTGGCAATCCGCCACAGATATATTCTATTGTCTTGATTCTTGAAACAAAAAACGGTGTGTGGCTATTTGCTTTATTTTGAAGTGCAGTTGATCATACGTTTTTGGCTTGGCTGAGGCGATTGCAAAATTATCCCCTCACACGTTGCTGCCCCCCCCCTCCCCCCCTCACCCAAACAACCTACTCTAAAGTCTAGATTAGGCGTTCTACTGTTCACTATTTCCAGATTCAACTCTGCAACAGCAAAAGGGTAGCTTCCTCCCTTTCTCAATGAGCCACTCGACGTCAATCGTCACTGGGCATCGTAAATGCTGTTAATCAATATGCGGCGAACAACATACATTATTGAGCTTCACCTGTCACCATGCGGATGTTCCTTCTTTTCTCAAATATTGTGCTTACTCCACCCAGCTAGGTAGCATGATGTCTTATGTAATACATCGTGCCGGTGGGAACAAACAACATTCGACAATCTTCTACAGTTCTACCTCAACTATTGACTTACCTGGCTAGATAAATCCAATCTGAACTACAAATTACGAATCACAATTTAACCATTACTCTATAATCTAATATGTGTAGTTAATTGGGTCATTTCAACGATGATGTGTTCTTGAATAAATTATCGCATTTTCATCGTATCAGTGACGTCACGCGAGGATTAGAGGTCGTAAGCCGAGATTTCTCTCAGAGTCAATACTAAAACGAAGCAACAATGGCGGCTGATGTCGTTTAGCCGTTGACAGCGTTGGACTGTCATCGTCATGTGTGTCTGACAGTGACAGCCAATCCGGCATCGATGGAATATTGACCGGCGGAATCTCAGCTGTACAAGTTACGTGGGCGTATTCTACGTGAGATAAAGACAGCCACGCCACTTGAACATGCATAGGCTACGTTGTTTACAATAAACATACACGTGTTGCTTGCTCGACCGTTGATTATTACGTAATAGCGTCATCGTACAGTAAAAAATGAACATAATTTTAGCATGAATGTGGAAACTATTACAGTCGTGTTGTAGGCCCCGCGTTTCTGTACGATCACAAATTTAGATTAAATTTTACAATTTGTTGGGTTTGGCGCATGAACAAGAATGGTTCGGTTTATTTTATATTGCACTCTTGCCGTAATAACATTTCAACTTGATAGTAAACAATGACGAACTAACCTTGAGTACACGATTAACAACCTATTTTGACTTTTGATCTATCCAAGAACAAACATTATTCTTTATCGTTGTTATGAATTTGTGTTCACGGTTTAGATAAAACCAGATAGAGTTAGTTGCCCACGAGCAGGCAGGACCGCCGCTGGCTGGTATAGGTACTAGACCCCCACCCTCTCTTCGAGGCAGCTAGCGAGCATCAGCTCAGTTGCTGTTTGGAATCGAGAGAGAGAGATTTTAGTCGTGCGACCGCTGTCTCAGTGTAGACATCTACTATACACGCGTCTTCGGAGGAGAAGTTATCATCGATTGAGTCATGTCGCAACAAAAGAAGCCAATCAAACCGCAGGAGATCTCGTTTGTTCCTTACGAAAGACCGGTGGAGTTGGGAAAATGGGAGTCATTTACTACCACTCTTTGGAATCCTGAAAATGGTACCGTACTCGGCAGGACGGGTCAAAGTTGGGGTAAGAATGAATTTACTAGACAGTGATAAAAAATTTAATTATTTAAAAATTAAGTGAAACTATTAAAGACAACGTAGTTGAAGTTTATTACGGTATGAGGTGATTTTATTACTGCATTACTTAGGTAGGTAATTTTTTACGAAATACGGATCGCGTAATTGATGCGAAAACGGTAACCATTGGGAGTGACACGCCACACATCGACATCATGCCGCAACGTAAATAATATAGAGTGAAATAGTGATGGATTGAACGCGAGTAGTAGAGTGAAGGTCATGGCAAAACAAAATGATGAGTGGAGTAGTAAGTTATGTAAGCCATTATATTCATAGCATAATAATTGCCTTGTGCTCTTGAAACGTAAAAAAAAAAAACTGCTCAATGTAAGTCATTGTTCGGTGTGCGTGTCGGTGAGAAGAAGAAGGTGAATCTTCGTTCCGGCGACACGGGGAGTTGCACACCTCCACTACCACCACCAACACAACAACAACTACAACAACTCAACAATCACGCTTAAACACTTGTATTCGATTAGATAATATTGCGTAATCAGTGGCGTAACTAAGGGACCGCCGGGACTGCGGTCGCGGGGGGGGCCCATCGCTCTAGGGGGTCCAAAAATTATTTCTTAATCATGTATATACTATCATCAATTTTCGAATTAAAAGCAAAAATATGCTTTAATACAAAATTTAAAAAATGAAAATTTTAGAACTTCTATCGGGGGGCCCATAAATATTTTTGCGGAGGGCTCTAGAGTTGTAATTACGCCACTGTGCGTAATAAGAATGAAAGTAAAACACGTAAACATGCAACATTATATTATTTGTGTGAAATTGATAGCTTTGAAAGGATGTTGTGCCTTCATGTATTTTTCGTACTCGTTGTTGTTGTTGTCTATAGGGTTGTTTTATCGGTAGTTTCTCTATAAAACTGTGTGCGGATGAGGGTAATTACAATTTTGTATTGTTGTTTTGAGCGGTATTCGATCCCACGGATTATATAGGCGTACACCTCCGTATATGGACCAGACAGTAGATACTTGGTTCCCTTCAATGAAACACTGAAAGACGTGGCTAAGCGGGGATGCGATTGGAAGATTTCGTTTCAGTGCACCGTAGAAATGCGTTCGCAGCGATCAGCGGGAGGGGCGTAACGCACTGCCGGCGGTAGAGCCTCTTCTACATCATGTTTCGTTCGTGAACTACCAATTTGTAGAAGTCATGTCAACTGATAATACAGCCACCTGTATTTGTGCAACTTTTGAATTCGTAAATGTAATGTTATGTTTTGTAACTATGTCACAAAATCAAAACAAATACATGTAAGTTAATAAGTTTCATACGTAGGGCCTGATCTAGTCCTGGACCACCGTGCTTCAATCAGATGTGAGAAATCGTATAACGGAAAAAGTTGATGTGTCGCATGATCGAAATAAACCTCAGTGTAGACAACAGGTCAATGACGATAATCGCCGCTTAATTTTCTGTCCCGCTCATCACGACTGTAGTGTAGAGAGGGCATAAACCTGCTATACCATCCAGGCTTTCGGATACTCATAGTTGTAACGCGTTGCGTGTTGAAGTATTTTAGTTGCCCTTCCCGGTGGGAATCTAAAAGCGTGTAACGAGAGGTTTCCTGTCCTGCATTTCCTTCCCAATTTAAAGCGTGACGAATTTCGTAAATAGAACATTTTAATACAAACATTTTTACATGGTTTGGTGCTGTGTTTAAAAGTATTTTCCAGGTTATTATTTACTTTTGGGTTCACGTGCGAGCATTGTACCGGTGTACACCGCACAGCCATGCACCATGCTATCCAGCACATTTGCAGTTTCATTTAGTTGTTTTGCATTTTTATTTTCGTGTACAAGAAAAGAGAATGGTTACCAAACAAAATAATCTGAAGGTCATTTCAGTTGCATGTCGGTCATCCGTGCCAACTTTGAGCGTTGCTTATTCACGTACAAATGGTCAACATTCAAATTCCATATGTCCCTGGACTTCTATCTCTACATTTCGTATTTGGATATTGATAACCGCACAAACTCTGGTGCCAAAAATAAGTTGCAATAGCAAAGCAACTTTTTCTTTGACAATTCGTTTTACAAAATGTGCCTAATTCTTGTACAGTGACATTTTTGTGAGGCAGTTGGGTTGACCATGAGGAAGGAGGGTACTTGGGTGTAAAGCATTACTCAATAAAGAACAACATTTTAAGTGTTAACACTGTTAATTATAATAATCAAAAACACCAATTTAAAATAGTAATGTTTCCGACAGAGGTATGATGTAAAGAACGCGTCAATGATTTGTCCTATATTACTACTGCAAACTTCTAAATTTCCAACACATTTTCCAGCTTCCGTGGTATCTTTGTTCCGAATGGGGGGGGGGGGGGGAGACTGTTAACGTATGTCAATCAAAACTGGCAATTCCATCATAAATCGGTGTACGCTATTATATATATAATATATAGTGTTACAATAACATAGCTGAACTAATTATGTTTATAACAGTTTGTACCAACCAATACGTCTTGCGTCGATATGACTGATGAAGTTTTTAATTTTTTAACTAACAAGTTGGCTGTCACCACTCGCAATGCTGCAATCCCGTGCTCTCGCGATGTTACGGAGGAATTTAAATCGCTTTATGCAGAGACCGAGTCCCCTCTGGATAGTATTGAAGCCAGGTGGAAGTTTGCATCATTTAGTTCGACGATTAAGATTTGTCCAGTGACCGTGTGTGTGGCAATCTCCCCCTCCCCCCACCCCAGCTTCCATCTTACCGCAAGAAACTGAAAATAGATGTAAGTAACACTTTGATTCATGGCTACTCGTGCGTGAAACGTTTTAAGATCAAGAATAACTTACGAAACATTTAACGATTCAATAACGAACGTATAAGTTAATCAATTTTAGCTATGGCAACAACAACAAAAATCTTGGCACTGAATGTTGAAGCATGAATGACACAGTATATGACACCAAACATGGTTCATAATGTCCCTTCAGCGTATCATGCAATTAGAATGGCGTGCAGTATGTTTTGATTGGAGTACATAATTTGTATTGGAGTATTCACTATTGTAGGAACGCGCATATAGTATGATAAATAAACTCCTTTTATTTCTTTCGCAGTTGTAATGAATTATTAATGAGCATTTCTATAGATCGTGAACAGTTGTAATTTATTAGCCCTTCCTTTGCCAAAGAAGGCGACAACATTTCTGTTATGATTGTATCATTCCCGACAAGTTGTTTTCTTGTATAAAACATAACTAGAACCGCGGTTATGAGAATACAACCTAGATGTCCTGCCTTGTTCAATACGTCTTATAAAACCGTGCAACATAGAGTTAACTATTAAATTGCATTAATATTTTCAATTATTTGTTAAATTACTGAATTTTGGGACACTTTCTCCTTTTGTATTGAGAAGGTCAACCCATTTACAATAAAGAATAGGAACAGAATAAGAATTCATTGAACAAAGTAATTGCGTGACATTCATAATTTTTTGTCCAAAGCCGTGGCTGCGTAGAGGTCATTGCAGCCTATTTGGAAAAGGGAAATCGTTCTGTTATCAAAACTATACTGTGTGCCACTGACATAGCAATATTGTTTGCACTGTCTCGTAAAGGAGACATGCGAATTGGAAACATATTATGAAGCTCTCTGGATTAAAACTATGAAATATAATATTTAAAAATGAAATGATAAATGATATTTTTTCAATATGGGAATATGATACAAACAAACTGAAAATATCATGCGTATTCGTACTTCTTGCGACGAAGATGAGCTGCACTTGTAACCTCCCCCCTGGCAACAGCAGGCATGTAAAAAGTCATGCAGCACATCCCTACCCATAGACTGGTGCGTTAATTAAATTCAATTGTAAGTTTTACAAATCCTCATAGGTCAGGCATATAGCTTACTATAAACCCATGGTATAATGGTCTACCTCACTGATAAAGGTGGCTCAGCGGCACCACGCGAGACTCATTCGGAATGTCGTCGGTTTCGTACCGGCAATCCTCACCCAGAAAGATTACCCCGAGCTTTTCCAGAGCTTTTCCTTAGTCACACGGCAAAGTTGCGAACAATAACAATAATTTGTGTATTCCAGGCCGAGACGGAACATTTTCATTCAATTACGTGTCTATAATAATGTGAATTTAAGTAGCAACATTTGTAATTTATAAATGTCAATTCACATACATAATATCCGAATGTAATGTGGATCAATTATATATATTTTGTCGGTATTGAATTGCGATTTACTTTCTTGGGGCCTGTGCACAATCAATTCACTGATATCGTTGAATTTAAATTTAGTTTTAAATGCAAAACAACTTCTGAAGTATACCTACAGTATAAAACATTTTATGTTCAAAAAGCCGTTTGCGCCACTCATTTTTACAAATTATTTCATCTCAAAATAAATCTGACAGTGTTCTATTTGAGTAAATATGAGAACGTATAGATAGCGCGCTAAAATCAGTGATGTGTGCAAGGAAGATCATAATAATTAATAATACATTCGTATTCAATGTTTTCAAGTTTCATAGACTGGTTATTCTAAGATCCGATCTGCGTCTTCGTATCATTCACAACCTTCAAATGTGAAACTATATTATGCGATATGATATCCGTTTACTGCTTATACGTATAACTCAGTCATTTTATGTCCACTTCTAGCCTGCCACGACCAATAATAGACTACTTCCTGTTAAACAATCTATAATAATGACGAAACAAACTATAAATTTATTCATGACATTTGCGTCAATATGGTCGCTTATTATTGGCAATTAGACAGCAAGGAATCTTGATCAAATCAGTTATATCTTGTTGCATACAAAGCAATTCAATGTTTTACATAATTAGCAACACAAACTTCATCAATTTCTGCAACTTGTTGTAACAACTCCAAGTTTAAGATTGTATCTGAATTATCATTACATTTATTAAATAATAACACGTTTAAATCTTGAAAATGTGAGTTTATTAGATAATATTTATTTTTTCAAATGTTTTCGGTTTTGACGTCCGTAGGTTGGCTGTATGACGGTATCAAATCTGTTTGATCTTTTCTGTAATATGGGCTGTTTCTTGGAATATCTGTGACGTATATTTGCGTTGTAGCTAGATGGATAGACTACTTTCGTTCAAGGTTCAATGACGGACACACATAGGCATATGTGATTTAACCTACTTCAAGGGGACTTACATTGACATCGACGTACTTTAATTTATTTAAATATACTTATCGAAACAAGCTGTTACAAACGCACTGATAATCGTTATTTTATGTGTAAACGATAAATTTCAGGCACAGTGTGATAACAATTATTATCAACTGAGTACTGAAACCTCTTCTAACGCATGTAGGGTACTTAAAAAGATGGTTAAATATAGGGCATGCGCTTACTTTGTTATCTCCATTACTATTGAGTATTGAACTCTTATAACGTACGTTATACACAGCAAGGAAGAATCAATTAATGTTATGTATGTTTAACAAATTTTCAGGTTGCAACCTCAAATCAGATCTTTAGCGACAAAAATAGATTATTGGATAGGTACTAAAAACACCATTTCTGAGGGCGAGGCAAATCATTATAGTGACGCGTGGACACACACAATACACACAAATATAACACTACAACATTTGATTCGATAATTCCTAGCAGTCAAAGTATAAAGTAAAACTAAAATAATAAGTCGCAACTTTAATTATTTTTGTCATTATTATCACTGCTATTACTAACATAATAAATAACGGTCAAATTGCATGACTCGTCTGCTGAGAGAGGTGTCTAAATGAAAGCACTACGCAGGTTTCGGGCAAACAGCAGTCGATGAGTTTCGAATCCTCGCTTGAGCATGGATGTCATTTGTCGTTTTTCATCTTCATAATCGACCACTCACCGCCACGGTTATCAAAAATATGAGACGTAAATAAATCCCAAACGTTCATTTATCATTATCATCATCAACGACAACAACAACAGTAGCATAAGTTTACGGTGAAAACACCAGTTGTAGGCCGAGAAGAGGTCGGAGACATAAATGAATAGTGTTGAGGAGATGAGGAATGCTGTCCAGTATACGACTTATTTGCGATGTGCCTATTCTAACGGGAGAAAGTCTTATAGGACTCTTAACAACGTGATTCAACTTTATTGTCGTGGTGTGATTACTGAAGCCAATATCAATACAAGTTTGTCCCTATACTAAGATGCGAACCATGCACGTGTCTATGAATTACACTTGCAATTCTTCATTTGGAACTACAACCAAGAAATGAAAGTAATAGGAATTGTTATAATATTTTATCGTGTGGGGGGGGGGGGGGGGGGGGGGTCAATTCGGTTACAATGTCTGTGAATTGCGAATAGTGTCACTACAAAAAGCGACTGAAGAAAACATGGTAAATGGACTATGAAAATATCTCGACTAATAAGCCAGAAACTGAACATCTCTCGTGCGAAATTCCCCCTCCTCCTATAAAACGGGATCTATATCGTACGGTGTATACTGAAATTCTATCCTCCTCCCCCCCCCCCCCCCCCCCCCCTCCCCCCCAACCCGTTAGAAAGAAAGCCATATCCTTCAGCTTGTATAGGTCTTTATGTCAGATATTTTTTGCTGATTGGCATCTACATCAACTTCATAGTATGTTTCACAACCTTTCAACATGATTTCATTTTCAATTCCTTCGTCATCCCATTTTCAGTTTCTAGATTACCCTACGAGTGAATTAAAATCAGTTTTGTAACGTTTTCCTCTTTGTTATGGGATGTATTTTTGCCGGAATGTTTAATAAAAAATAAAAAATTGTAATTAGTAATGTCATCGTTCTTGTTCTTGAACCAAGCACGTGCTCTGGTGAAATAAAAAATTCATTTTGACACGGGAAAACTAAGAGATTATATCGCAGAATATAACGATCGCACACATGTCTGTTTCGAACTATGTTTTGGTGCACTTCCTTCATCCGTAACAAAAAGTGTTTAGTAATAGAAATCTGACAGTGTCATCAAAATGGAACACCTTCACATGAAACTATTTTAGTAATATCTTAAATTATAAAATACATAATAAAAAAGTGTTTGAACACCATCGATTAGTTCCATAAGAACTAGACACTGAATCAACAACATAAAAAAAGTGCAATCGTAGCGGTTGTCATTTTGGGTACCAATTATTAATTCAAATAACAACCATAAGGATTGAAATATCTGAAATCTTTTTAATCCTGTGTCTAGTTCTTTCAAAACCACGTTCGTTGTTTTCACTATTAAACATTGTGTAGCGTTCTCCATGAATATTACTAAAACTCGTTAATTTTGCAAGATTTTATTAGTGGGACGGTCCGTTCCCGCGCGTTGGTAAACGTTGTTGGTACTTGCAAAGTCTCCCTCGCGGTTTATTCCGCGGATTGTACCAAAACCGTTGGCGCTTAGCGAATGAAAAGCCATCAATCTGCGTCAGTAATTACTACAACTCATATGCAATTGCCTTAGCTTTGTAGAGTGCTACGATTTGTTGCGTATTTGATGAAATAATTATTTTCTTTTACACTAAAATAAATGCCAACTGTTTGACAGGGCTTGAGTTGTACTATTAGTATTATACGGTTGTCATCAGCATTTCGTTGTGGTGAAACATGAGGGGTTATACTTGTAGGCCTACTTTCATCCTACTCACCTTTGACATACCCTTCCATTCCCATTGACTTCTCTTCACCTCTCTGAACCAGGTGATGGTGATCGCTAAAACAGTTTCATCGTTGAACATACATGTTATAACAGATCATGACGTTATATAAAATATAAACAATATTTTTTTACCGAAGATAGTCTTATCAGTTTCAAATATAACACTTCTTTGTGAATAGATTAGTTCAATTATTGATTTTGCAAATCATTTTGAAAGATTGCACCTGAAATGTTTGGACCAAGATTACGATTAGGCCTATCTATGTCTGTATACGATTACAGCCAGTGAACTGTGAGCCATGCAACTACATTCCTTTCAAATGTTTCCGAGCCAGCGCACTTGTCGCGAAAACCACCCTTCCTGTCTCGTACTGAGTCAAAAAAGCGCTCACACTGTTCGTTTTTGCCGACCATTAGACCAACCAAAGGTGATCTACAGGAGAAATGTTGAGATTCCCGGCGTTTAAAAAGTGTTATTTGAACAAATTCCGTGGCTGGGCTATTTGTGGTCAGGAGTGGACCCACCCGTACAGGCTTCGTGCTAAATTTAGACTGTAATTATTGGTCAATTGTGGGTGGTAGACGTTTGTTCACAATTCAGCTTAGAAACGTGCTCACGGGGATCCC
The DNA here is from genome assembly GCA_945910005.1 of Isoperla grammatica. Taxonomy (NCBI): domain Eukaryota; kingdom Metazoa; phylum Arthropoda; class Insecta; order Plecoptera; family Perlodidae; genus Isoperla; species Isoperla grammatica. The sequence goes on along the minus strand of OX246737.1, from coordinate 32,503,636 downwards.
TACAATTAAATGTTTCCCACATCAATGCCAAGAATTGCGATGGACCTGTTGCCAACAGTAAAAATAGTGCTGGTGCCGCTTTAACACCGACCTATGCTCATTGTTTACATAAAGTGACTCTTCGTAACTTAATATTGTTTATACCATATAAAACTGTTTAAATAAATGTAGTTCTACCATACCTTCTATTAATTGGTCATGCTAGTTTTCAGGTTAGCTAAGTAATGGAATTTACATGTAAAAGTGCTTAATTATTTTTCCGATAAACAGTATTTATAGCAGAGGGAAAGTGTGTTTTATGTCTTACATAATATGTAGGTTTAATTTGATAAAAATATACGCTTAATCATGAGTTACAATCAGCCGTAAGATTTAAGGAGTGAGGAGTGAGGAGGGTGGATGTAGTGAGGTTTAACCCTAAGGTGTACGTTATTGCAAACGATTGATGTTTCATACACCTTTTCCCTTACGGCTGATTATGAATGGTTCTTAAATCGTTACGAAAAGCATTGCTGGGCATATTTTGTCAGATATCGACTTACAGCCTCGAGCCATATACGTCTGGCTCGCATGGGCTTGTACAGTACCCGTGAAGACAAACTATAATATGGACATCATATTATTCTAATTGTTCCATATAAATATTAGCGAGTGTAATTAAAACGCATTTTATCACGTTAAAAATAGTTAAATACATTTCAATGTTTATATTATGATTTGTATTTGTAATTAATTGTAGAGCTAGTTTTATTCATTACGTTACGGCTATTAGGTAACGTTTTGGTCGTATTTATTTTTCAAAATTCAGTTATTGTATTTGAATGTTTATATTAGTAAAATTGGTAGAACTTGTTGCTGATAAACTGCTCCTCGCGGGTTGTAATCCATACAACTTCCGAAGTAAATGGTACTTTCACCAGCTAATTCAAGAAATTAGGTCTACCATGCTACAAACACAAACGGGTAAAACGAGACTATTTTTAAAACAACCTCTGGCCTGTGAATGTTATTGTATAACATATTATTATTCCGTTACGTTTACATCTTCAAGTTTGCCCGGTGCATAATAATTTTTGTAATTGCAAAAAAGCAATGCAATCGTTATAGTTTGACTAACCTTTGACAACGCCTTTTTAGTTTTTAATAGTGGCAAATAAAACAGGGTGAGATAACGTTGTTCTGCTATCGTAAACATAATATTACGTGCCAACGAGCTCAGGGAATGTAAACCAAAATCGGCATTCGTTAGAATGTAACATGTTTTTTTGCGAGAGTGGAAGAACGACCGGTATTTGAAACCGGAACCTCTTGGTTCGGCACCCTCAGTCGGTGCAAATGTTTAGTATTGCTATCGAACGATAAAATCGAAGTATGAATTTGGTATGCTTGCGATCAACGGTCATGCCATAAACAATTTCCTCATTTATTCGGTGGGGGGGGGGGGGGGGGGGGGCGGATGGGTATTTGGTAGGCCTATATTGCAACGAGTTTTGATGGAATTCTTCAGTATTGGAGAGATTTACAAAGTTCTCTGTTTTAATCGAAATCTAAAAAAAAATATATTGCTTTGAACCCAGTTAGAACACTATCACCGTCATACCGGTGCTTATTTCTACATATTGTGATTTTAATAAGTATTTTTGAGACGTTGTAAGTAGGCTACTAAAACCTCCGTTATATAAAAATAAATACATCTAGAAAAATGGCATTGTTTGCTAATTATGTTAAAATGTTGCTGGTTCTGAATACCGGCGTTGCTGAAACTTGGATCACTGACCCAATGAAGATTTTCAACTAGCAGTTACAGTTATATTCTTGCAACCAGATTCATTTAGTAGTAGAGATACGTAAAACATAATTCCAACTAATGTGTGCCTGAAGTTAGTGAGTAAGTGGACTGTGTATCTTGCAGGTATCCTTTCAACGAGTGGATGACCCCTAATAGGTACACATTTTGGTAAAAGTTACTCTTCGAACAATAAATGACATGCAGTGTGTGAAAATTCATTGTTGGCTAAAGTAACGACAAAGTGTTTGATCTCATTTCGTAAGTAGATGTCTGATAGTGGACATCAAGTTTTTAGGCTTGAGAAGAACCATACATTGAATTGCTTCATGGTCAGTTGTTGTAGCCAACAATGTTGGAGTGAGCTTAGACTGATAATGTTTGCATTGCTTTTTTGTTTTTTTTTATTAAAAGGAAACTAATTTTACGTCCACCATCCAGCACCAACTGGAATAACCGGCTCTGCTCATCGCGAGTTGATCGTCCTTCACAAAACGTAGTGTAGGTACTTTCCTCGTATATACGCACTCCTTGAAGTTAATAACTTCACAGCTTTCCTCCTTTCCGTTTACCCACGTGCATTGTTTTCATTTCGGACACCTATTAGCGACAATTTTTATCCGAACTACACTCCATGACAATTCCGATTACGTACGCGTTACATACACACATTGTCGCAATTAGACAATGTGTCAAGGTTGATGTGCTGTTTAGCATGCGCGGCTGTCGAGTACCTGACCTCGCTGTATCTCGTACACGTTTTTATAAGGCCTCAACCAAAAACAACGCCGCGAACCGTTACGGACGGGCTGCCAGGCATTGCTACCAACACCTGTAATCAGAGAAACCGGCTTGCATGGATCAACTGTGCTAGGCGAAACGTCTTCGAATGCTCTCTCAAGTTTGCGAATACCAACTTTTGAATTGAATCGTTCGAGTCGGGGGAAATGAACTATCGTGTATAGAGATATCGAGAGAAAAATACATGTTTCATAATAGTTTATCCGACGTCATAATTACACTCATGATTTTAGTCACTTTTAAGTTTTAACCAGTAAACAACTGTTCAAGTGCGTCTAAGTTCCGGTCTTACTTTGAATCTCATGGTTCATATTAATTAGTTTATCTTTTATTGAAAGTTCGTTTTAAAAAGTTACACTTGAGAGTTTAATTTATATAAAATTGTATTGCCTCTATGATATGCTTGGGCATTCAAATTTCTAAAATAATATATTATGTGATTCTCAAAAAAACAAACATTTGATGAAACATGCAGCCCCAGCATATTTGTTTACAATTACTCGATTAGTATTTGTCTACCCTGCTGTAGAGGAATTATTGCTACCTGTCTGTCTCCCCCATCTGCTGTTTCAATCAAATTTATCTCTGTCGGTATAAAAGGTCAGAAGTATCACTGGTCGCCATAACAATTGGCATGTAAGTTAATGCTAGAATCTAGAATATGTAATAAGCATACACCAGTGGTGTATCCAGGATTTTGGAAAGGGGGGGGGGGGGGGTTCCCCCCGGGAAAATTTTTCATCAGGGTCATTTGGTGCAAATTTGTGCGTTTTACAGCGGCCAACTGAACTAAAATTACGAAATTTCTGGCAACGATTTTCTCCTTCAGAAACGAAAAAAAGCTTCAAAGAACAACAATTGAACTGAAGTGTTAATACACAGAAATAGAATTAAGAGCGATGTGTGTTTTTTTAACAAAAACTTATGTCTTTGGTATCTAATACAAAAGTACCGTATATTTATATCTCCATTTTTTTTTAAATCCAATGCAATTTCCACTTTTCCTTTGCGAAAGGGGGGGTTTTGTCCCGCCCCCCCCCCACCCCCCCCCCCCTTAGATACGCCACTGGCATACACAATGTATTGAGGCTGCGACCAAACTACGAACTAACTTGACATAATTACCTAGTTGTCGTGCCGCCCGCCCATACGAAGAGGTATAGCAGCTCCTTCAATCTGTAATTGGCGAGTTTATTGGAGTATTACTGAGTACATAAATACATTATTTTGTTTGCCTATGAAAACCTGTATTGCGAGTTGTGCAATTGCATTTCAAACATCACTATACAGATCAAGAGATTTCTATTCTACTTCAATACGCCTCCTTCGTACACCGCGCAGGTATATATATGTCATTGTAAATCCATCCATGTCGTGCGCCTAGTTTTGTGGTGTCTTCAGTTTACGAAACAGTCTCATTGTAAACAGACGTTCGTTTGTACTAGACGAGACTTGTCCCGAAACAATAATTATTTATACAATGCGTTCGTCGACATGACTCGTGACCAACCGGTGATCAGTATATGAAAATGGGGCTCGCTGGTTGGCCACATATAACTCGTCTGGCCATAGGTAAGGTTGTCTCGGGACAAGTGTGTCAGCCACATTAATGTTACACTATGTGTTCATTTGTGTACCATTTGCCCATGGTACTATACGGTCGGGCGGTCCAGCCCGGTCGACCTTACGGAATGCACTCAGAAGGCAATGCATAATTCTAAGATACTATTACACAACACAAATATAAAATACATACAAACACGTTGATAATAGTAAACGGAAAGTTCGTTGTACGACGTAAAATCCTTACGGAGGTCTTGTTCTATCGTTATCAGCTCAGCTCCTGTTTGTGAGGTAGCTAAACAGTGTTATGATAGATAAATATATATTTAAATAGGTGGTTAGAACGTTAGCGCATCTAGAAACCGGTAGGCTGTGCGGAGGAATGACGGCAAACAAAGCGTGCGTACATAATGAATCGTTATCTCCTTGAGAAAATTGAACAAATAATCAGGTTCCATAGTTTGCACGGTATAATAATCATGGTGACTTTCAATGGTGTGTCTTGTGCTAATTGGATGCAGGCCTGTGTAGTGTAACCGCGCTTGGATGTTTGCAGGAGAATATATGTCTATCCATTGGATCATGACTACGTGTGATGTGTTGTGTTAGTTCTCAAACACGCAGGGTAAATTGACGGGGGAATGGGGGAATAATTTCATTCCTGGTTCTGTTTTACTGAAAGGTATCCCCGCCGGGGATGGCTAAATGCCCATACTTATCTCATCTTATATCATATCAATTGACTTTATCTTGTAATGCTGATAAATAATGCGTCAATTTACACATTATGTTCCTAGCGAGGAAATGTTTGTACAATACAAAATTAATTGATAAATTACAATTGTTAACTCGGTTTAACAATTTTGTCGGCAATCGCTCAAATAAACCAAACCAATGGACTCTCAGCAGATCGCTTCTAAGGCCATCTCGAGGCAATAATACCCCCAAAAATTGTTGCTTTCGGCGGCTGGGGCGTTGACCCAGACCCCTTATTGCCCACGCAAATACTATACTTGGGCATCCCCCCCCCCCTCTGCCAAGCCGTCAATTCGCACCCTGCCATACACGTTAGAAAGAGATGTGTAGCCTATCCCAATCAACTCTGGGTTGCATCGTGCATTCCATCTTACAATAAACATATAATTTAATAGAATTCACTACTAACAAGAAAATGCGTCATACCCCCTTCTCCATAACATGTTATTCATCTGCTAATAACATCCGTTCACATGAGTGCAAAACGGAAATCAATCATTAATTATTTATGATTGTGTGCGTTCATTGGGATTCACATCTACGTCGTAATAAGTATAGTTATACATTTATTTATACACAATACATCTAAGTAATAGATTTCTGATACTTAAATCGTTACATTAGCCCGAATTTAGCTCAAGCCAAGAAGAAACGCGAAATTGATATTTGTTTCTCATCAAATGTAAAATGTTGAATGTATCCTAGTCCCACCCTCTCGTGTGATGCGATGTCTGACACGCGATCCAGCGTCCTGTCTTATCCTCTCTATAGTGCGTGTGTTTGTTGGTTGCGACTGAATGGCAATAACCTTAGAGCATCACTTCAATGTCTCATTAACTATGGAAATAAATGACAGTTATTAGTTACCGTACAACTAACTACACTTGAATGGTGTTTTATGTACGTCATTGTGAGTCGGAGAATCCTTTGGCTTGTTAAATGACTAACAGGTGTTATCCACGTATGTGGAACTAAAATGTGTACCGGGCAGTAGATTATAATAATCACTCATTATAATTTATTATTAAAGCATAATGTTGGTCTGGTTCACACGTAAATAAATTAAACAATACCAAGGTAATACTGTGTAATGTGATGTCTGATAATGAACATATAGTTCGATTGCGATTCAAGATGTGATATCCTTCCCCAGGCAGATTATGTCGTGCATAATTTCTTATTTCTTATAATAATTTCTTAGCTGTTTACAATATAGAAATATCCTTTCGGAAACCTATTTTTATTTTATGTTTGAGTGATGAATTTTCAGATTCTCTGTCGAAGCTTTTTGCATATTCTCAACTCAAAGAAAACATCGTGTTTATAAATTAAATATTGGTTACCTTGAAGTGGGAAACGTTGCGTGTCATATTATGCGTAGTTAGTATGCATTTTATTTTTAATATTTTAAAACGTTTTGGAATGTTAGGATAAACATGTTATTATAAATGTTATTAATTTATTATAATGAACTGGTTTTAGAATTATTTTTAAGCACAATTTTAGACGATTGAACTATTAGTTGTGCGATTACAAAAGTAGGAATTTGCCACTAAATAAAGACACAGCAAAATTGTACGTAGGCCTATTGTAATTTTTAGTGATTATAGTTTGCGTTTAAGATTTGAGGTATTACATTGAATCGCTGTATAGCTATTTCTTTATCCCTACTTGGGTAGTTTGGTAACGCTTATGAACTTCAAAATTTTCAGCTGTAGGTATATATTAATTGCTGCACCCCTCCCCCCCCCCCCCCACCCTCGCGATTAGCCTCCGTGACATAGTCTCGCTGTCAAATATATCAATACTAGGTTTTTGATCGAGTGTGTTTATGATTTAATTTTCAAACAATAGTGTGTGGTGTGGAATCTCATAAATTGTAATTAGCTTATCCAAATAGAATGGTCAAAAAATACTTGCTTCACATTCGGAACTGTGAGATATGTGTCGGACCTTGCAACCAATTCCAGCCAACGGATTTACTTTGTAAAAATAAATAATTATAAAAACAATTAGTATTTTTGAAGTGTTTGGATTTATCTAACCCAATTCGTGAGTGTGTTCTATTCTTTCGCTTATCTTCTTCTGTGTCTCTCGATCATAACCGAACAAAGAGTTGAAACTAGTTTCGCAATACGACAACATTCACAGACGAGCAGCACTTCACATCATAAACTACCAAACAATACACAGTAAACACACGTAACCCACTTTCATAGCCCTAGTCTCGTCTCGGCGAGGCGAGAAGTATGAGCTAGTGCACACAAGCCAATTGGAATGTCTGGTACTAAATAGTAATAAATAACACTTTCGTATGAAGTTGTTTATCGAAGAAAATTGCCTATTCCGCCAGTTATATAGCGTTTGACGTCGGTTAATACGGCGTTGCTAATTGGCTGGAAGGGTTGGGGGGGGGGGTGGGGGGGGGGGGGGGGGGGGTGCAAGATGAAATACAACGAAGAAGACATAAAAGAGGGTGTTCGTTATTATTAGATTGCGTGGGAAGGAATTGCTCTAGCTGGCAATATAGGCAATAGCTTGAGTATGGTGTAGTGCTTACAATACCCCTAACCAACAGGCAAGGTAATGAGGTATAATTCAGTTGCGAACAAAGACTCATCTTAGGGTGTGTATTCTACTACACTCTTAGATGTAATTAATTTACAAACACACATTATAGGAGAGGCGTGGTCAATGCTCGTTGTAGTGCTAATAGTGCACTCGTAAAGTAGCGCCCTCTACTGCAGACAGATGGGTGTGGTGTCGTATAGATATTATTGGATCATGGTGCGAGTTGATAGGCGCTAAATATACATATATTTTACGCTACTGAACTTTTCTCGCTCCTTTTCATGAATAACGTCATTATGATCATTTATGTGGTATGAAAACAGTGATAACCAATGACTAGCTATAACTTAAAAAAAAAAAGTAAATCAAGTACTTAATGATTCAGTAGGTAATTTAATCAATAAATTCGTAATCGGACCATTTCAAATTCCCTTATTGATATTTGACATGGTGAAAACAAGTCACTGAATGATTCAATATAGGTATATTCAGTTTAAAATTATAAGCACGGAATTAACATTTTAATTAAAACTTTTAAAATTTCTATAAATCGTTAAAGTATAGACATTGTGATGTATGTACAGATGCCGAAATCAAGAGTCGGACTAACATATCTTTACTCTAACCACTCTCCTGCAGTCACCATATTACTTTTTTTGCTCATTCTAATTTATGAATCATTTAGAATATACATACGTTGATAACTAAAAACACCGGTCAGTAACCATAGTGGATAAAAAATGATTGCAGAAGAGTTGTAACATGTTCTCTCAGCTACCTTCCCATTTACTTATGTTGCATACTGTACATTGCACATGAAGTACTTGCATGCAAACCTATAACTAAGGTAAATTGGAAACTAACAGTGGTAAGAAACACGTTGGTTTATGAATCAGAATGGATCTAATCTAATGTTATTCTTTTATTAATGTTACCTTTATTATTAAATATTATATTATTCACTACATTCTTAGGTAATTTAAACCCCACTGCGTTCTATAGGTATCCGGTCTATTAATTAAAGTTATCAGTAGTACGGTTGGATAAATCCGTTATCACATGATCTGATCTAACCCCCCATTATAGACAGACTATTGAAAGATGACCATTCTTAGTGTCACTTCCTTGAAATTTATATGTTTGTTCTGTTATAAAATGATGAATTGTGCTTCGGTGAGCTAAATTGTTCATGTTTCGATCATTACATAAGAAGCGTCGTACGCGTGTCCGTGTATACTGTACACACGGCCTCAGTCTACCTATACGTAATCAGACTCAAGTGGCCACTGACACGAGTGAGTGACTACTGATTACTGATTAGTGATTACCTTATGTCACTGTGATATCACTCTTTGCGAGGACACTTGCACTTGTACCTTTATTCTGACCGTGTACGCGATCTCACCGCGCACTGTCACAGTAAAGCGATGCGACCGTGCTTTGGTGATATTGAGGTATAGATTTTTCTGAATAATCACCGACAATAATTTTGACTGAAGTTTTTCCGAGGTTTTCCTCAGTCTACGGGCGAATGCTGGGATATAGTCCTACAAATAGCCCTCAGAGCTGAGTGAAATTCACACGCTCCTTTACAAATATGCAAATACCCTGTTATACATCAACTGATTGCGGTTACGAGGAGTAATTATTACAAAACTGATAATATGTATAATGCTTATAGGTTTTCTTCCAAAATAGTAAATATGCAACTGCTTTTTGCAAAATTCAAGTCACTCTTGTCAGAAAACGCAATTTGTTGCTGCTGGTGTAACGAACATTACTCGAACCGTCTTCACTTTGCCTTGAGATAGTAGTGCACACTTGACTTGCGTTGCACAATGGCAGCGATCAAAGTGAAGACGATCGTCAGGTACCCGTCACTCGTCAGCTGTGAAAAGTGAAACCCGATTATGCATTTCCGTTCCTAAAGTGGACAGAATGTTGAGCAAGTTGGCCTCCCTCTTGTTATCTGTCTTTTATTTAAATGTTTCCCCGACGACAACGACGACAACGACGACAACAACATGTAGTTACTGGAATCACACGAATAAGACGTGTTAAACGAGCTAGGGCCGATTACGTGTGTTTAACAAAAGGACCGATAGTGAAGGAACAAGGAAGAGCGAAGTACGTATTGCGACATCGAATGGCTGATGACTGCCGTATACCTTGACGACGCTGGCGTCGCTTTAAACACAACGGCAGAGATCTACTATAAGTGCCCACATCTCGTTTTGTCCTGCATGGATAGAAAGTTGGTCGGCTTTCAATAAAATAAAAAATAAAAGCTGCACCTAACAAGTATTATTTAAAATTAAAAAAGTAGTTGTCAGTCGGACGGATTACCTGCGTTTTCATCTCGGTTTCATTTTTTTGAAGTTTGATACCACGTTTCAAAATCTGTAAACATTCTCTCTTCTTAATTTATAATGTCGATACACTTTTGGTCAGAGCGCGTTATGCTTAGCGGACATGCCTTTCTTTATCTACTCGCCGTTAGAATATTTATAGTTTATTATTTAGTTTAAGAGAGGAAAACATTGCACAGCATTTTGTGCAAACAATTATTCAGAGACGAACTTTGAGCTCAAACTTGTCTATCTTCATATCAGAAGTACTGTAAGTTTAAGGCTTGAGCTTCTAGAGATGGATAGGGGTTCCGTTAACATACTTTTCTCGCGTTTCCTTGTTTGTATCATAAAACTATATACTTGGATCTTCCATAGGTTCTATAACCTGCCATATACATAACTAATTCTGTCTTCTGAAATGGTTTCTCTTTGCCTGAAATGTTGCCGCTCAATATATATTATCCGCTAGAAAAGTTGTTGCTTCTTTCTTCTTCGCGCCCAATAGTCGGAACCGCTAACATTATTCAATATTCAGATGACCAAGAGTGTTTCGGCGATCAGGCAGAACAAAGTAGAGCGCTGATGTTACAACGATGTGACCCATGCATTGTACATATACATGTAAAAAAAAAAAAAAAAACATACTCATTAAAATATTGAACACTTTTGACATTATTTATAGCCCCATTTACTTTTATCTACACAACACTGTCACCTTCTCTGCTGTAAAGTCATTGTGAAGTCTATAGTAAAGTTCTTGGTATATCATTAAAAGAATAGTTATTGACATTGTCTATATTATACTATACTGTATAGAAAAATAATTACATCTAACTTAGATAAACAACGTTTCAATCAATTACTTAGGTAACACGTTACGTGTTGTGGAGTATTGCATTAGACATGAAAAATCATCAACATATTCATCGGAAATCATCAGAGTAATAGGTTGTCATTGTATGACTTGCACAAAGCACATATGTTTCTTCAAAAACATGTGTGTTTGTTATACCATAATAGATGCGTGTGCCTTTTCTATTGACACTATGGCGACATAAATATATACCGCCTACATTACAAGCACAAAGCAAATGTGTTAACGATGAATATACACATACTATTCAATAATGCAATGAAGTATCTCAAAGGAATAGTTACATACGGTTTGACAAACTAAAAATCGCATCACGCGAATTCTACAGTGTAAATGTGTTATAGAAGAAGGTCGTAGTGTAATCATCTATTCAAAGGATTATTTTCTGTTTATGCTTTTAAAAATGTGTCTAGTGTACCTTATAGGTGTCCATGAGCTGTACCACCAATGCAAAGTGTGTACGCCCTTGTACGTAACACATGCATTATTGATACCTTGACCACAAATACATGCATATTATATTATGTGATGGTCCCATTTACTATATTTATTTTCTATGCAGTATACCCAATTCAATGAAGTTCGTCACCTTCATCTCGAAGTCCATTTACGCTTTAATTTTAATGAATAGCTGGAAAAAGAACTCTGCGAAAGTTAATATACAGTTAAAAAAGTCCATTAGGACGTGAATATTTTTTCTTTTAACGTTTCAGTGTAAATATATAGCCACCGCGATGATGGGAGTTATGGAAAGAGCTTTATATACTTTTCCTACAAATAAATGCATATAAGTTTTAAAATACTGACATTTTGCAGTCTTGCAAATAGAGTGTAATGTTATAAGATGATTTATGATTTTATTTGACAAAATATATAGATACGTTACTTTGGCAAACGTTTCTGCTTAGTTCAATGGATACATATTGTTGCGTTGAATCGTGTTTGTGGCATCAAGTAAACGTGAGGATTTAAATAAAGTTCATCAATTTAGTCGCGCACAGTGTCAGAAATTTCTTGATCATGTTCACTAAATATAGTAAACCAGAAGATCAGAACACGGGAAATATTGAGGCAGATTAATTTAGAGTTGAATGTTGACACACGTGATCACATTCGCCGCTCACACAATCTCGCTTGCCCTTAATATTTCTTTCACTCTTCTAACAGTAACTTTATTTCTTATAGGAATCTCACTCTTTAGTAAACGAGGGCAAGGCAATAATAATAGCCCAGCAGCAAGGTGCCTGCATCGCACATTTGTTCGTGGCGGTGAATTTTATCTTAATCGAGAAGAAAATAATTTGATAACAGTATTGATAATATAAAATTCGTCAAACAAGAAAAACACGAATTGAATACAGTATTTATTTAACAATTTTCTGTGTATCCATGCGTATTATTACTTAGAATATCAAAGATGTTTTGGCGTTTCCATGTATTATCAAATGTTTGACCACATAATTTCTTTTTCAGCCAAAATATTATCCTTCTACGTAGTCTTCTATGGTTGTTTGGGCGTCCTGTACACAATTTGCATGCAAGGACTCTTCTATTACGTCAACGATGTCGTTCCATACTACCAGCAGGACCAATCATTAATAGGCGCCAACCCAGGTAAAATACTTACTATCGATACATTTCGCCCAGTAGATACGATTTCTGCTATTCTATCGCCAGTTCTCTGATTTAGTGTTTTCTGTTGGATTGACCAGGTCTTGGATTCCGACCGATCTCTGAGAACCCCGACGTGGAAGGTTCGCTTGTCTGGTACAAAGCTTCAAACCAATCACAGAGCGGAAAGTGGTCATCGGCGCTAGACGATTTCTTGAAACGTAAGTTGTATAAATCACAAGAAACCTTTACTTATAACTGTGCAGTATGTTTCGCGTGTGTGCATGGTCCAAAGGGTATGTATTTGTATTTTAGGGTGGCGCGAGCAATACAGAGGCTATAAGCCTAACCACAATAGAGCTGTTGTGCTCTAGCTGTAACTGTTCATTTCCTAAATCGATGTTGATGTACCATGCAAATGTGTCTGGATAGGTGTTCTAGTCTTATGAAAATAATTGAGCCCTTGAGAATAAAAGTGGGCCAAGTCCCTTTTGAATATTTTCCAACTTAGCAACTTCAGTGTTCTCTGTGGCCACTGGCTTGAGAATTTTGAATTTTGGACATGAGTCGATCATTTTAATCCTTACACGTTAGCGATAAAAGTGGGCCATGTCCAAAACAACAAATTTTCAAACTAGTGGTCACAGAGGACGCTGAATTTGCTAGGTTTAAAAATTTTCAAAGTGGCCTAGCCCACTTTTATTCTCAAGGGTTCAGTTATTAGTTATTAGTAGGCCTATTTTGAAAACATATTATTGTGTAGCTAAGCTGATCGTCAGAAAGTGTTCACTTCCAAGTTCTGTCTTCCTGTCTTTGTGCGGATTGGTACTAAACTTATTTAAAAGTCGTTTGGCGCGTCTCCTTCTCTGTCACAGATACTATAGCTGGTAAAGTCACTCCGAAATGTGCCCAACAATTTGGTGTAAGTAATTCAGCTTCTGTTTCCCTACACGACAGCTTACGGGACCATTGGTGGAAAGAATCAACAAGTGTGCAGTTATGACAATCCACCAGCAAAGGGCAAAGTGTGCACCGTCGATGTTCAGGACTGGGCCCCATGCAACTCCGTGAACGGCTACGGCTTCAACAGTTCGTCGCCCTGTATCTTCCTAAAACTCAATCGGGTATGTATTTGTAGACCACGATCGTACGTCATACATTCCTAATGGACGTGTTTCAATGAGATGGTAATACGTAGAGACGTAGAAAATTATGTTGGTACCTTTGGACTCGGCTATATTGTAAGCATGAGATAGTTGGGCAACTTGACGCCATCTTGGCTAAGGGCGAGTATATCCGCGAACACATTGGGTGTGGTAGGGTCTATTTTGGCCATGAGGGCAGTTGCCTCCAAGGTTATCCTGGAGTTGGCTTTACGTAAACTATATAGAGTAATGTTTTAACAACTTTTATTTATTGTAACAATCTGAATGAAAATTAAACAAACAATTTATTATTGGTAAAATACCACGTGTGTGTGAGTCGAGTACTTAGGAAATAATACAGATATCTTGCGATAACTACCCTTCGCAATAATATGTCTAGCCGAGGTCAACCCATTGTATACCAGCACACACTCTTGCTAGGGATAACATTCATAAAACAAATTGGTTGGCAACCTTGGATGTCCAGTGGGATGGGCTGTGGTCGAGTGTTGCGTTCTGTTATATCGGTGATACAGATGCGCTGATTGGTGAGTCATGTTTTCATCCGCGGACTATGTTATAACATGTATTGGTCAAAATGTATACAGATTTTTGTATAAACAATTATGGTTGTGTTACTTACTGACTGTGTATACATTTGGAAATACATTATTGGCAATATGTTTATAAATTACTTTACACAATACACATTTCTATGTGTGACGGTGAACATAGATTTATTTGGAAGGTTTTCTATTTATAACAGAACTTATTGCAAGAGAATTTTACAAGTGATAAAACTAACGATAATGTTTTTACGTCTCCAGATCTACGGTTGGAAGGCTGATTTTTACACTGACATGAATGATCTTCCCGAAGAGATGCCCGAAGACTTGAAGACACACGTTCGCACCACACCAAACAACACTGTAAGTATTTACCCACTCGGATTGATTACGACATTCGAACAGCACAACCCACAATACTTCTTCACATTCTAGACCAACAAATAAAATAGTCTCGTCGCGTTAACTTGCAAGGTGTCACCGTCATGAATTATAATATTGTAATGGTGAAGTGACGCATCACTATACCGACTTAATTTAGTTGCACCTCGTTCTCATGCCTCCGTTATTGTAGTGAAACTATCAGCTCGTCTGTTGCCAGACTTTGTGAGGGCCCATTCCAATCACGGTTGGTGCACTACGCGCAGAGGACAATAACAAGCAGATACCGAGAAATCTTGTGGTGAATTCCGGTGAAAATAACCTCGTGAAGCGACCATCTCTTCTGAGAAATTTAAGCCTCATCTTGTTTCTTACGGCGTGGCAAGCTGACCACACCACTATACTATAATATACTATATATTATATGTTATAACAAGCAATCCATCCATACATAATACATCCATCAACTCGTAGTTATAATCATTTTATTGTAATTATCTTTAGTCCTCGCGTAGGGTATGCAAACACATTTGGGCAGTGAATATTATTATTTTGGTCCCAGTTGTATTCAGGGGCTCAAGCCGTCACTGCAGAGTTGAGAATATCCTCAAGACCTAACTTCTTTATCGACTCATTTCCGTCGCCCCACAATGTGAAGTGTTTTTCGCCTTTTTTCCAGTGCTATAGTAGAACTGGGCCCAGATTCACAAAGGTGCCTAAGTGCCAAGACGTCCTAGTTTAGGCAAATCTTAGTGATATAAATCACCAATATGTCGTTCTGCAATGTTATAAAGATAAAATATAGTAAAATATGAACAATTTAACTAATAATATTTGATTTGTGAATGTGTATTAATTTAATACCTAGACATGATTTATCTTGATTTATCTAGCTAGGATTTGCCTAACTTAGGACAACTTAGAGTTACGCATCTTTGTGAATCCAGGCCCTGGTGTATTAGAGGTTGTCCTTGGCTGTAACTTGTGTTGCTGTTGTTGTTGTTGTAGCTGGACACCGTCTGGCTGTCGTGCAGAGGCGAGAACCCTTCTGACAGAGAGAACATTGGACCAATCGAATACTTCCCGCAGCAGGGATTCCCCGGCTTCTACTTCCCATACACTAACATCGATGGCTACCTGAGTCCGCTCGTGGCAGTTCACTTCAAACGACCGAAAGGTGAGACGATGAAAACATGTCAGGCATGTTCAACGGTAGCCATTCCTAAACTCTTTACCACCCTACTTTCGCATCGCTCCCACATTTTGTGCAAGTGCATGGTGCGATTTCGATCCATTTTGTGAAGTATTTAAAATGGGAGGGAAGAGAGGGCACCCACAGTGAGTTTTAATTTTAACCCTTGGTGGTGGTGGGGATGACCTACATACACACACACACTCACACGTACAAGTTGACATATACTGATGCCCGAATGCATACTACACACTCAAGCCCTCCTCAACTCATCTCCTCAGCTTCACCTAGCGACCAATCACATAGCCGTCCATCTATATGGCAATGCCGTTCCGTGATTGGTGGTTGGGTGAGGCTGAGGAGAGGTGAGTTGAGGAAAGCTTGAGTCTGGACGAACCTAAGTGTCCACATGACTCAGGTCGCGGGGGGGGGGGAGAGATTGCGTTCCATTTAATTCCCCCCCCCCCCCCTCCACCCCCGCTATTGGCGCCCGTGGAGAGAAGTGAATTGAATTGAATGTCAAACTCAGTTTTGCTGATATGAATAAGATACTAGCTAGAGCTACATGAAAACAGCTCTGAGTTTCCCCCTCGATAACTTTTTATAGACTCTTCCAAGTTCCAGGGTCTGATTTGAACCTCGCCGCTAGAGAAAATATCTTGCCAATGAAATAAAACTCGTCTTTCGGGGGTGAATGCAATTTGGTAATGAAATCATATTAATCATCATCATCATCATCATCTGTTGCCACGTCCAACTCTGCGTTGGGTCGGCATTGAAGATAGCCTCTCCATCTTCTTCTATCCTGCCACCACTCTTCCCCCTCAACTACATTCCAGTCCCCTCCTCGCATTTCCACATCCTTCCTCACTTTGTCGTGCCATCTTTGTCGTGGTCTTCCTCTCGTTCTCTTACCTGGAATCTCCAGTTTTAGCATTCTCCTCGGCAATCTTTCTCTTTCCATCCTCTTGACATGTCCGAACCATTTCAGTCTTCTCTCTCCAATATGCTCCAATAAATTCCTTACGCCTAGTTGGTTTCTTATGTCGTCATTCCTTATCCTGTCCCATCTAGTCTTCCCCACAATACTTCTCAAAAACTTCATGTCTGCAGCTTGTACCAGGCTCTCTTCTGGTGTTGTCATCGTCCAAGTTTCTGCTGCGTATGTTAGTATTGGGACAGAGTAGGTTTGATATATGGCTAGCTTACACTTCTTTGGCACTTCTCTGTTTCATACTAGATCTCTAATGGATCGAAACAACCCTATAGCCTGCTGCATCCTTCTTCCTATCTCTAATAATAATAGTAATATTTAATAACTAATGATAAGTCGAAACAAAAATTAAAGCTTGAAGTTTCTGAATCCAACCTGGTCTGGTGTGAAGGCTCGACACAGTTTCGTGGATCTTTCTGGTTGTTTTACTTCTTCTAGCTACAGATTATACGATCTCTCGGAACTGTGAGTGACGATTGGTGAAAGATATTTACAAAAACAAGTTAAGTGTGTCTAAGTGCATGTGCAAGCGACGCATTTTATTGGCATGAGCAGAAAGTAGATCCCTTGGTGGAATGACGTAGAGTGTAATCCTGCAGTATAATATGCGCATTTGGCAACAATCCTGTTGTTAATTTGTTGGTGTTTTTACTATTTATATGAGTTGAAAATCGTTTGGAACGATTTGTACAGACAAATTCGGAATTCTTTAGTGAAGCTCACTATGAAGATGCAATTCACAGTATAGTTACGTACTATGTAGCCCTATACTCAGTATTGGCCCTATAAACTTTCAGATTCGCAAAGTTGTAGTCGATAGTTGAGACGGAAAAACTAGTGTTCGAATCCCAGCTGGACCAAACTGTTATAAATTATCATAACATTTGTTTGTGTGTGTTCATAGACGGTAAGGTTAAACTGAGAGAAGAAGTTTACGGTGCACATTTTACATTCATTGTAGTTTTTCTTTATTAGTGTCTTCATTTATAAAGTAAACATTTTGCATACAATTTAAACCACCCTCTAAAAATATAAAGGAACAAAAAATAAAATCGGTACTGTATGAGTTTAAATTAATAGGCCTGAGACTTGATAGATGTCCTAAAATACATTTATGCGTGCGTGTCAATGTGTGTTGTATATTCTCTGTGTATGCCACTCCCACAGTACTATTCACTAGACATATTATAGTTAACATTACTGGCAATAATAACTGTATCTTCTTATTTCAGTCAACGTTCTGATCAATGTCGAATGCCGAGCGTGGAGCAAAAACATCTTCTACTCAAACCGCAAAGGAATTCGGGAGGGATCCGTACATTTCGAGTTACTGATCGATTAACCAAATGATTGTCTCGATATTTGTTAATAGGTACAAACATTTGAAGTAAACCGTAATCATGATTGTTGATGTATTCTAAAAATAAGTCATAGAACAATTCTGAAATTTGTCAACTCTGGTTCGTCTTAGTTTTTCAATTGAAAACCAAGTTGAAGCTTTAATTGTTTACTTTTTAAATCAATATAGACGCGACTTAATATTTATTTTACTCATCTGACTCAGTTTAATATGTTAGTATTTATCAATTCATTTCTAATTAAAGTTAAACACTTGACGTCAACACAATGTAAAAAAACAAATTGTTTTTATGACTCACGATTTTACTAATTTGTGTAAAATTAATATTAGGTATATTGTTTAGTATTGTTACATGTCAACATGTCCGTGACTTAATTTATAAGTGTTATATATGTGAAGGTCAATGGTCAAGGCCGCTGCAGCAGTTTGAAACTGACTGATTGAAATCAGCGGATGTGATTCTCCCACACTTAACTAAAACAATCCGACCTTCTTAATTCTCATGTCTATTGTTGTGTCTACGTTACCGGACAAGGATCAGCGTCATGTCATTCATGCAACAAGACGCGCGCGTAGCGTAGACACAGCATATGAACCCCACCAAATTGTAGTGAGATCTGATTCTGAAGCACACAAGATGTAACACTGTAGCTAAAAATAGAATTACAATGGATGTAAAACAAAAACAGTCTTATATTAACTTAAATGAAAAGAAAGAAAACTGTGTTTCGAAATGAATTGTATATTTTTCATAAATGTATTGTGGAGATCTCCGAAAACTTACTGCCTAAATAAGTGTTTTATTTTCTTATCCCCTGAATCATATCCCTACAGTAGCTCTTCACTCTCTGTGCTTGTCGGTGGTTTCGGTGGTTTCTATGGTTTCAGTGGTTTCGCTGGTTTCGTTGCTTGTCGGTGGATTATCGACCTCAGGGTTTCTTCCCACCATGATTTGGATTTCAACAGGTTTTTCCTGCACATTTTGAGCCCATGCTGTGCATTGTACAGTTATTAACACATTACCTGGAAGAATTAAATGTGAATTTAGTATTACCAAAGATTACTGATCTTTGGATTTGGTATTACACTCTCGAATTTCGCTCAGACACGCGCAGACGAATTCCCATATGGATGAACTTCCCTAGTTTCTAATCTTTGGTATTACACTCTCGAATTTCAACCCTTTTTGCAATCACTGATTAATTATGTTCTGATTGAAAATGATAGTAGGTAATGTGTTTTATCGAGGTGTATAATACAATATTAAAACGGATACCTATACGAAATGCATTGCGTTATCAAATCAAACAAATTTTCATTACACGCAACATTGTCTGATTTAAAACAATCTAAACCATAGGCGTGCGCACTGCGCAGGAAGGGGCAAGAGGAGGCGGTGTTTTGCGTCGACCTGTTAAAGGTGCACCGATGAATGTATGGTTTAAAAAAAATCAGCACCATTATCATACACTAAACAGACACAAATATGTCTCGCGTGAAACGTTTTACACATTTGTAACATGCAAAAAAGTATTTCCATGTTTTTTTTTAAAAGCTCTCCTTTTTTTCTATCAAAATTTAAAATCAAAACCTTTTGTTTATAATTCGTTACAATCGTGCAAAATGTCGGACATTCCTGAGGCCAGACTTCTGCTGACTCCCTTTGACAAAAGCATCTTGCGAAACCCTATTACAGTTTCTAAATGTAAATATATTATTTTGGTGTTTTGTTCAATGTGTTTAAAAAGTAACAAAGTTAACATGATGATGCCATTTTATATTGGATGGCTGAGGAAGCCATCCCTGCACACGAAAAAAAAAGATGATATCGGTGGAACTTCGGCCAATCCTTCGCAACTTGCCAACAGATCCTAATGCATCCTACACACTTTAACTATAGACACTAGCCCCGTATTTATTGTCGACACTTTTGTTGACTGGCACCCTCCCTACACTGCATTGGTTTGTTGTGGTATGGAAAATAAGATTCACACATAAGAGTCCTACAGAAATGCTTTTATTTTTTTTTCAAATTCCTGTTGACGCACCAGGTTAATCTCGGGGTTGCAACTTTTTGTTTTATGGGTGGGACAGAACCCCAGCCGTTAGAGTTGAAACATTTTACGACCCTTCGAGTATGATAAGTGCTGGGGATGATAGTTTGCAATGTTTATAATTAAATAATATTAAATGAAAAAAATACTTTTTTAAAACAACGCTTATATTAAAATGTACTAAAAAGTAAAAAATAAATTTTCGCCCGACAAGTCTTTGCCTTACTCGGAAAATAAAAGCGTTGGGCGCTTTCCCTCCATGAACAACCAAATTCTGTAATCTGTATCAATACCGTAAGCTCCCAACGCTTTTATTTTCCGAGTAAGGCAAAGACTTGCCGGGCGAAAATTTATTTTTTACTTTTTAGTACATTTTAATATAAGCGTTGTTTTAAAAAAGTATTTTTTTCATTTAATATTATTTTATACTTAATAGTCTTAACGAATGATAAGTAGTTGCACAGTAGTTGCGCTGGCACCAACTCCATCCGAATCCGATCAACTGTGAGGTCGAGCCACGTGATAGGAACGCAACTATGCGTAGGCTACATGGTGAATGACACCGCACGGGGTTGAACTTGCAAGTGGAGCGCGTTGAGCGTTGTCGCCGCATAGCATGGGAAGTGGGTGATATATCGATTAATTAATTATGATGGTTTAATTAATTATTTAGTAAATATGACAATTGATTCATGTATTGTCATTAAGAATACGTCTGTGTGAAAACTTTCAGCTCAATTCGACGTTCGAAAGTGGGTGTTTTATCGATTCCCATATAAAACTTCAATTAATTAATTATGATGGCTTAATTGATTATTTAGTGTGTGAAAACTTTCAACTCGGTTCGACGTTGGGAAGTGGGTTAAACATCGATTCCCATATAAAACATTAATTAATTATGATGAATTAATTGAATATTTAGTAAATATGACAATTGATTCGTGTATTGTTATTAAAAATACGTCTGTGTGTAACTTTCAACTCGATTTGACGTTGGAAAGTGGGTGAAATATCGATTCCCATATAAAACATCAATTAATTAATTATGATTACTCAATTAATTATTTAGTAAATATGACAATTCGTGTATTGTTATTAAGAATACGTCTGTGTGAAAACTTTCAACTCGATTTGACGTTGGAAAGTGGGTTAAACATGGATTTCCATATAAAACATCAATTAATTAATTATGATGAATCAATTAATTATTTAGTAAATATGACAATTGATTCGTGTATTGTTATTAAGAATACGTCTGTGTGAAAACTTTCAACTCGATTTGACGTTGGAAAGTGGGTTAAACATCGATTTCCATATAAAACATTAATTAATTAATTATGATGAATTAATTGACAATTTAGTAACTATTACGTTGATTCATGTATTGTCATTAGGAATACGTCTGTGTAAAAAATTTCAGCTTGATCGGACATTTAGAAGTAGGTGTAATATCGATTCAAAGATTCCGTCCAGACAAACAAGGCAAGCTAATATAAGCGTTGTAATAAAATACATATGAAACACAGATAAAAATCACAAATTCACAAACAAATCAATTTCATTTAAAAAACTAACACACTTCTAATCCTATTGAAATTAGTTTGTGGTTCCTAATACAATTGACTTCAAGTGTTTCTCCATGGCAACATAAATATTATAATATAGCACCAGTATGATCGCCAAGCACATTGTTCAAAGGTTCCAGCAAGTTGTCTGTGGTTCCAGCAAACCATCAATTAGAAAGCAGCTAACACTAATAGTAATAGATATTATGAATTATGGCTCGATATAAGCTTGAAGAGTAATATGTCACATTTCTTGCTTATCTATATCAATACATGTATAACCATTAATTATACTTACAATATCATTCAATCACATTTTCGCTGAGGCTGGTTTCAGATTAGTACTATTTTTAGTCCTGATTTCGTGTGGTAATTGACGTCAAGGTGAAATTCTTCTTATCAAAATATAAAACATACACAAATCTTAAAATCTAGATCTAGTAGGCACTAAACTTTAGCCTAATGTTTATCTACTTATTTCCACGACCATTAAAATCCAAAGATGTAGAAACTCGAAAGTGCGTGTGCACTTCACGAAAATTACAATTCAATCAGATAACAATTCTAAAAACGATGGGCCCGGCTGGGACTCGAACCAAGTTCTGCATAAGGCTCTCCGTAATAGTGTTGCGAATTGTCACTGGAGAAATTTAATCACAATTCGGTTATTAAATTAAGCAATATAGTAAAACTGGGTGACCTCGGTTCGAGTCCCGGTTGAGTGATCAGTAACATTTTTATCATTCATACCGTGTATATATGCAAAGGTTGAATGAGTTTAAAAACTTATATAATGCACATCAAAGCTGACTAGACATAACATCTAGCGACGATAATTGAGATAAATTTTAGCCTACATAATATGAATTATCTACTTGTCTGATTAATTGATTGTTCTCAATCAACAATCATGGATCATGTATATATTATTTTCTATTGGGCAGAAAGCAGAGTAATATAACTACGACACAATTTTTAAATTTGTTTATTTTTACGTTGTTCTGATCTCCCGTCTCATAAAATGTTTAGCAAAGTTTGGTGAATTCGGACCTAATTAAATAACATGCATTGCACAGTATAACTTAAGTCCCCTTACAGTTGTGGAATCTCTTTACATGTTGTGGTTTTCCCGAAGAAAAACTAATGTGGACTGATCAAATCTGAATAATTGTGACTGCATAAAAGTCCGAGTTCTGTACCTTTCTAACAGCCATGCACGGTCAAATGAAATGTGAGCTTTTTAATCCTTATTCCTAAAACCTTAAACATTTTAGCAAACAATCGTACGTGAATGCAATGTAGAACGCGTATCAATAATTTAGAGCCCCAAAACGCGTTTAATTCAAATAGATGTGGGACATGGGAGAGAGTAGGACAGGACACGTACGCGATTATGTTTTTCGTACGATGCCTACTTCCCCTGAAGTAAGTAAACAAGTACCAACAACTTTGTATCTTGATAATTCAATATCTGATGAATATCGGATCATATTACTCGAAGCTATACACCCCTTCACTCTGTTATCTGTGCTATAACTAAACCGTTAGTGTTCACAAACAGACAATTTCACGTGCTTACTTACATAGATAACTCCGTTCTGCTTCTACCACAATAATTTTGAAGTCCATCTTCTATAATAAACCATTTCTGCTATAGGTCTACAACAAACTAAAAATCAAATTTGGTACCTTGATTTTGATAAAAGAAAAAAAAAGACACGAACACTATAACCACAGTCCACACTCCACAGCTATAACATAAAACAAAGGAATGTGGGAAATGCATACGTACGGTCAGGTCGCAAGAACTGCACAGCGACCAGTGGCGCATGGTAATCCCTCTGCATGAGGTAGGGGAAGTAGCCTGGTTGGAACCCTGGCTTGGGGTAGAATATCACATCACCCATGTGCTGTTCGTCCGCTGGGAAGACGCCACTGCAGGACACCCACACGTAGGGGCCCTGAGCCATGTAACACAGGGAATACACTGAATGAAGTCAGGAGTGCCTACAAAACATTCCACCCTCCTTGTTTCTATATCATTTTACCAATTACAATTTATAACACATATCCTGGATTCAGTGTTTCACGCATTCCAGCCATGGTCTACCCTTCCTATCAATTTATCCATTTAACATTAATTCGAGCAACAGATACTTAAAGAATAATGATACATCCACGAGATGTTCTAATTCTACAAAAACACCACACGGGCAAGTTAGAAAAGTAAAAAGCAAGAAGCAAAGAGAAGAAACTGTTCACTCTTTATTTCGTGTCTTCTCCGTGTGACGGCAACGCGAAAAGTCTCAACTGTTCTCTTTGCTTTTTACTTTCTAATTTCCCCGTGTAAGAGTCGCTTTATCTTGTTGGCTTCCCGTTCTAATTCAGTACAGTCGGTATACAAAACCCGTAAATTGCAAAACAACACTCCAGACTTATTATTTTCATAAATATTTCTAATATTTGCGTTTGCTGTTGTCAAAAGTTGAATGTTTTATTTTTTACACTATAGACTATATAGTGTATAGTCTATATTATATATTAGTGGATGGCGCTTATTCAATGTTTCTTGTAGTTGTATTCAATCATAGCTGATTTGTGTTTTAAAAGTGTTTTCCACCTAGAATTTCAATAAAAATGAAAAAAAGTGTTGATACCTAAAATGGAACGACGCTAACTTATCGCGTTTCCGGTGCAGTGCTAAATTACAGCTCTATAGCTATTACACATAACATTCTCTTGACTGGCAGTTCTCCAGTAGTAATCGCTGTTGAGTCTTTTGAGTTTACTTATTTGAAGTGGTTGTGAGGCTGTGAGTGAGGTGACTTGTGACTTGTCTCTCATAGCCAATTAATGCAATTACTTCTTTGTTTATAATAATAATTAAATAGTTTGCCCAACACGACCAACTCAAAATTAGGTGTTGCGTATGCGGATTGTTAGGTCCTCTGGTACGGCTGTTTCCAATGCTTTAATTAAGCCGCCATTGCATTGCATGTGCCTAATGTTCTCAACACATTGATTGTTGTCTCCCAAGGTGTGATAGAGTGATAAGAAGTACCTGTCCAGGTTTGATAGAAGTATGTTTTTCGACCGCCGCCTTCAAAGCTGACGGGACCCGATTAGGAAGGCTGTCCTCGTCGTAGCAGTCTGGAGTCCAGCCATAGAACTGAAATACAGAACATATAGGTTTTACTTTTATTCGTGATATTAGTCCTGCTAATTTGGCACAAAATGAAACAAAATAAGACATCCACAAATGACACCTACACGGAGATCCATTCACACAGTGCAACCAATGCAATTATTAGCTAGTTTAATTTAAGGTATATATACATTATGCAAGGAGCGTTTTTATCGTATCCATACTCGGGAGTACCGCAAGGACCAAGCAATGCAATTATTTTGTTTTATTTTAGGTGTATACAAGGAGCGTTTTATCGTATCCGTACTCGGGGGGAGTACCGCAAGTACCAAGCAATGCAATTAGGCCTACCTTGTTTAGTTTGAGGTATATGCAAGGAGCGTTTTTATCGTATCCATACTCGGGAGTACCGCAAGGACCAAGCAACGAGGTATTAAAAAAGCAGGCATAGTCTCGTTCTCGGGAAGAGTGTAGATTCTCACAAATCTCATTGTCAGAGGTCTTACTATATCCTGATAAAACAAACAGTGACGTAAGAGAATGGTACATTTTGCATATTAAAACGTACAGAATACAGATGATCAGTGTCCTAAAGGAAACATACCTTCCAACAACGTTTTTACTAATTCTGTGTAGTCTTGGTAATGCCTTCTGGAATCTGAATCCCAAGTATACCAGATCAATGGGGCTTTTTGATCCTTCAGTATCAATGGTTTGAATCCTAAGCCTGGACATCGCAATGTTTGTAATTATTAATCAAGGATCATTCCAGCTTTTTAAATTACCTTGACTCAAGACCATCTAATTAATTTGCAGTATATACGAATACTATGCGTATTTATTGACAATTTGAGATTGGCAACCAATGACAGCCTTTAATTAATTAATGATTAGCCTTTTATTATTATTAATAGTTTCAGCGCTCCACAGCGCGTTCATGTTACAGTTTACCAGGTGGTGTTTGGCTTGGCGTCGTCGCCTGCGAACACAATAATATGCAGCCTATCTAAAAGTTTGCATAGTCCCCAACGATGCACAAAATTAATAAAGCACGGTATGGTTTTTCCAAACATTATCACACACCATCTAGAAAAAACAATAGACAACACGCGTCCGATTAGTTTTATAGTATCAGATACAAAAAGTTTATTAATACAAGTCCTAAGTAAGAGAAATTTGTAAATAGGTTTATTGAAGTTTCAACACGGGGATCTGAAACGCGTACAGGTGGCTGTGACGTCATGATTCAGTAGATGTGGCGTAACAGAGCAATCGCTGAGGCGGTGAGCGTACAGACACAAACCATGACGTCAAATCCCATCAACATGACGGCGGCTCGTTTTTCGCGCCCTTTTATTCATCGTTACTAAACCAATTATTTTGAGGCATAGACTGATCCGTTTTTCAAAATTCAAAGACAAAAAATTATTAAATGAGATACGTGGTATTAAAAATTGATTAAAATTTTCATACGCGTGTTCCCTTTTACTATTATAACTTGGTATTAAGAATAATATGTTTTCCTTTATAGAAAACCTGGCAAGGGACAATCCATGTCCCTCGTTTGGTGACTAACCAGGTACGAGATTGCGGTATTTTGAATATTTGGAAATAAATGACCGTGAGCCGATAGTATGACATATAGTTGTCCCAAGACTACCTTACACATGCTTTCGTCACAGGCAACTGCTTCGTAGCCAATCAGCGATCGGTACTGGCCCGGATGTGTCTCGGGCGCGGTTCGCTGGTTTGCTACGACTGCCCCGGATGTGACGAAAGCAGGTGTAAAGTAATCTTGGGTCCACTATACCTAGCATTCGCCTTGTAAGTTATGACTGAGGAAAACCTCGGGGAAAACGTTCAGTCAGAACTGCCGGTGCCGGTATCAAACTGGCGACCTCCTGAATTAGAGTCTCGCGTCTTACAGCTAAAAATCTTAAATTACAAAAACATTTTCAGGTTGTTTTAAAAATGATTTTCTAACTATTTAACAAAATGTACGCGTATCGACACTTTTGTTTATATTTCAACTAGCCTACAACCATGCAAAATTTCAGCTGTATCAAATTCTTTCCGAGAAAGGTCAAACGCGACCTGTCAAGCCTTGACGTCACATCTTTCGTCTAACCGCGCCCGTTTTATGCACGCTATTCAACGAAAATCAACGGATTCCTGGCTTTCTAACAATTCGTGTGTAAAAGTGCTATTTCGCTTAGACGCCACATTAGGCTACATTAGAGTACTCAGTGATGATTTCAGACATTTTTCCTAGGGGGGGCTGATAAAAATCTGGGGTGTTGCTAAATTAGTAACTCATTTTATGGCTTTTTTTTGACGCCGTGACAAAAGGCAGGGGTGGAGGGGGTTACGGTCTCTGTTGATGCCATCCTTTCAGTTTTCGAATATGAGGTGATTCCTATTTACCATTCTTTCCTTTACCTTACATCGTTTAAATAGAAAATAAAATGTTGCAACACATGTAGATGAGTTTTTCATGGAAATCGATTTATTTCCTAGTCCTATATGAGGTGGAAAAATATACCTCATTTTCTTGTACTTTGCATTTTTTTTTTGCAAATTTACATTACTTCATGTGAGTTTTCAATCTGCTAGGGGGGGCATTTACAACTGCCGGGGGGGGGGGGCGGAGCCCCCCCCGGGATATGCCTGAAATCATCACTGAGAGTACTGAACCTGTGTCAAGTCAGAAACATTAGCAATTAAGTTGTTACATTTTATTGGACTCGGCAATGTCGTCAGAACAGTATAAGCTTGGGCCTGATAACTCCGGTGTGTTTGCTTTAAACCAACAAACAACAGTACAAGCCCTAAGCTTGGCCAACAATAATATCCTACTGCAATAGTGCAACCGCGGTTGTGTAGAAGTTTGCCCAGTATATCGGGGTAAATTTATTTGTATTCAAACGCAGTAAACAAATTTAAATCACATTCTAGAATCAATAATAATTATCAAACGGCCTAAATCAAGGAATTATCTGTGCTTTATGCATAACTTTTCTTTTGATTTCTTGATAGTATGGTACAATCTTGGCGAGTGAAAATTTCACTTCAACTCAAAATATAATATTATTGATTCCACGTGATGTGGATTCAAGTTGCACAGAAAATAAATTACGGCAACTTTTTACAGTTTATTTAATAAGGTTCCTTGTGGAGATCACCTAGAACGGTCGTGTTGTAAGGATTGAACCTCAACCGTGCCAAGCTTGCAGCAGTATATCACTCGAGTCGTGTTTATGTCATTTTGCGTCGTCTCTTTCGGTCATCTCGTACGACAAGGACAATGTAACACTCAAAGAATAAGAACACAACAAACAGTATAAATGAGATTTACCTGGACTGCTCATTGCATTATCACTCCCCGTTAACCAAGGGGACGATTTCGACTGGATGTACATCATGTTCAAGTACACTGTCGAGTACAATAGTGCAAGCATTGCTGCTAAGAAGAAGATGTAGAAAATAATTATCAGCACTGAAACAGAAACACACGATAAGACAAACAAGCTTTTGACGGAAGTACAACGACTTAATGCTCTGTCACTTACACCAATTGACACACGATTTGCCGCAGTAAGTTCCACTCTTGGAGTTGTGTAGGAAGTTTAAGCAATTGCCGCAACAGCCTAGTACAGGATGCTTCTCGTCAAACCCTTGAGGCTGCTGGGGTACGTTTGCCATTGTCTTACTTTACGAGCAATCTCAGGGTTGTCGCGAAAAGACAGAAAAAATATCGTTGACCACAAACCCTTGCACAAATCTGGCTCTTCAAGAAACATAAACATTTCTTGTTGTTGTTGTTCGGCACAGCCTTCTTCGCTATTCGCTTTACATAAAAAAAAAAATATCATGAACCTAGAATGACTGGGTTGTACCCAATGATTTAGTTAAAACTATTATTCTAATTCGTTGGTTGTACCAAGTCTCTCAGAATAAGATGACAATGCTTTTCGGTAGGCCCTCTACAACCCGTCAGAGTTCAGGGTAGTGCCTCTGCCGATCGTACGAAGCAACAGCAGAAGGTGCAGAAGCAAAAGGTGGTCTCTGTCCCCCTTCACTTTCTCAAATCACTCTTTGAGTGGCCCCTGGCCTTATACCAGTTCTTTTCTTTCAAGCTTATATCTTATTTTGTCCGGTGTATACAATAGGCCCAGGTTAGCATTGCGTGTCGTACTAACTACTAAGGACTGACGTTATCTGACCTTGCGATTAAGGGACGTGCAAAAAGAAAATATATATCTTTGTGTAGTTGGCTGTGCCAATAGCATGCAGAAATAAAGTGTTTGTATCAGTTCTATATCTGAATGGCATTTACTATCAATAAAATACGGGGTTGGTATTCATTAGCTATGAAACTACTTTTTACAGACGCGAATATTATACAAAAAACTTACGAACTATCAAGCGAATCTTTCACATAGAAGTGTCTTACAAAATGGGTAGTTGGTGCAAAGAAACGTAACATAGAGCGTGACCCTGGGCTGATTCATGGGTAGAATATTGTGCACGCTCGTTTTCAAACTGAATAATATATTACTCGCAATGAAGTACCTATGTAGGGCCCGGATAACATTCCTTCAGAACTACGGAAATAAGCGCATATTATCACTCCCCCCCCCCCCCCCCCCCCCAAATATATTTCATTATTTATAAGTACTCCTTGTATTGTATTGCTGGTGCTGGTATGCTTATAATTTATGCATTTGAAGTAAAGATGCGATTAGAACAAAATAATTATGATTGTTTATGATTGTGATTGTGATTATGATTGTGTCATGAATTAATATATCGTTATTTTTTCATCTTAGTCGAACAAAAATATAAAAGCACAGTCTAATCAAAATGACAATATTTGTGAAGAAAACAGCTTGCATTATCGCTACGGAATACATTTTGTGAAACCCACGTACTTCAAATTCAAAAAGGCAAATAGTATTACGTTGGTTGTAGTGCTCACAAAAAAACACTTTTGTTCTTTATCAACCACTGTACCTCAGACGGAAAATGTTATTATGAATTATATTCAAGTGCTCAATCCGGGTTTAAATTCATTTTTAAATGCATTTAATAAAGTGGATTTAAAATCGGATTGGGCAATTGAATATAATAATAAAATCGATTAGTAATCGAAGGCATGCTTTCGATGACTAATTGATTACAAATAATATCGTTAGAAATGTTTCCCCGTCCGGACTCGCGGTATAATAGGTCCGGTAGCTCTGCCTGTTGTACGAGGGGACTGCAAGAGCCGGCACTGATATAGAGACCAGCGACGTAGTATGCCGAGCTTCAGATAGCTGATAGAAGGACCAAACCCGACAGAGATGGCTCAGTGCTAGCACACGAGACTCTAACTCGCAAGGTCACCGGTTCGATACCGACTGCTACCGGAATACAATTATTCTGATTAAACGTTTTTTTTATCAGTTATAAGGTGAATACTGGGATTGAGTAATACAACCATCAGACATTTCTTGCCAACTATTCTAAATATCCAAATACCAAGTAAGTATATTTTTTTCTGGGCAGGTTAGATAGTAAAAGAGCATGTGGTGTGTAGCAATGTATGATTGTGAAACATGCATGGACGGTAACAAAAATAAAAAATAAAGTTAGTGTTAAAAACACCTTGCATATAAAGAATTGAGGATATGAGAAAGTAGAAGGTATGTCAACGTTTATTGAAACTGAGGAATCGTTTAGTTTAGTGGGCACATTTTGTAGACCCGAAAAAATTCTAAATATAAAATTATAAAATTATTGAAGGGGAAAATAGTAAAAACAAAACAAATTTGGAATATTATTTTGTAAAAGTAAATCAACTGCGTTATAATTGACTTTATTTTATTTGATGGAACACAATTTATTAAATTATAAACAATGAAAAAATTCCCTGAGTTGAAAACTCTCAACATTTTAACATACAAATAATACAAGAGCATAATGATTGGACAGTCGATATAACAGTAGCTAATATTATACAATGAGGAAAACAAGTTGAAAAAAATCTCTTCCGAAAATATAATTGATGTAAAATCTAAACAGAGACTGGCAGAACAATTTGAGGGCTGCATTTCACACTTCACAGGGTCCTGCAAGAACACGGATTCATAACACGGAACAAATACAAAATACATCATGAAGAAATTTCGCGACATTGTTTATTTCTTTCAACAAACTATTGCTACCAAAATATCTATGTTGAGAAAGATTAAAGAATGCCAAATTGTTACCCCAACCAGAGCTCATCACTAGATTGGGGAATGAATCAGGATTATCGGTGAAGGAGTTGAACCCACGTTCTTCCGAATCATATTCTTCCGTCTACCATGAGAAAAGGGGGACACGCGGGTCGAAAGTGTGTGATTGTCATCAAACATCCCCACTGCTCATTGCTGTCTACAAACACCCCCCCTCCCCACTCCCCCCTCCCCCACGGCGATCAATAAACTATTTTTAAAATTATTCTCCGTATCTCATACAGCGGAACTATCCAGATCCATATTATTACTATTGGTTTATTAACAGATTTGTTGAACAGAGTCAAACGGACGTGTCTCACAAAAATATATAATATAGGCCTATATATTAAAAAAACGATAATTCAATCACGCAACAATATAATGCCTATGTTTTCGCGAATCCAACTTCAATAACAAAGACGTATTTTCGGAACTGGAAACAATAAGTTTATTATAATCACGTTTACTAAGTATAAGTACGGGTATACACTCTTCTTTCGGGCTTGTAAAATAATCTGTGTTAGCCTGAGAAAAGTCTTACTAGCCGCGAGCGTTATTTTTGATCACATGCGCGAAAGAAAGATATTTTAATCCGGACGCCGACCGGCCGGCGTGGTGAATCATGTTGTTATCGGGGGGGGGGGGGGGGGGGTGGGGGGGATGATAACGTGAGGGGAGAGAAGGCGGTGACGGGTTAGTTCTTCCAACGTGTACGTGAAAGACGGAGGTGGTTGACAGTCTCATCGTGAGTAACTGTTATTCATATGGAATTATTTCGAACACATCTAAAAAAATAATAAAATTTTATATTAAAATAACAAGCACTAAAAAATAAAAATAAAATAAAGTAGTTAAAATAACAGGTTATAAGAACATTATACAAATACAAATGTTTTCAATAATTTTTTTATGTTAGCATCTTGACGGATTTTTCTTTAGTTTAGCAACAGTGACACCGTTGGTACACTATTCACGCAGTACTCTACAGCTACACCCAATCTTACTCTACACTGCCTGATTGACAGGTAATTTTCAGCGATGCCCTGTCTGTGCTTGGAGTATTTAGAGTACTGTCTGTAATACGAGACGATAGATACCACAGCAGATGCTATACTAATAATAATTACTAAAAGGATTTTTTGTATGTATTTATTTATTTATTTATTGGTAATAGCATATAAAATACATGTTAGATACATATAGTTAGATTATTATTAAAGGTTTGAAGCATAAGTGTTGCCACTTGTGCACTCAAACCCTTAATCATAAATTACTATTACACGTTACATTCTAATAATAGGTACATTAGGAACTAAGACCACATAATGTTATATGATTAAATCAATAAAGTACATGTGTACATAAATTACAATAATTGTACATAAATGTACATAATTAAAGTACATATACTTTAAACAATAAAGTACAATACTGCAATTCAGTTTTAGCAAATGCCAAAGTACCAAGACTTGACCCCAACAGCTCCGGACCCGTTTTTTGCCGCAATTATTTCTGAGAATCTATGTGTGTGTTAAGTGCATAGTTAGAATCAGAAAAATAATCACCATCAGAATAGTAAAATGATGATGGATAATATTGGACCCGAGTTTTAGGAACGCGCGATTTTTTTCCCGCTATTGTATTGTACTTAATTACAGTACAATATATTCTCGTTTACAGAGTTTGATTAAGCCCCCAATGACGCTAGCAGCTCGCTGAACGGGGCCTTTAGTAAAGATTATGAAACGGTGAGATGGACGGATGAATAATACAATAATATATAAACTTTGCTAATATAGATAACGTGGTTTTAAATATTGTGTATTAGATGTAGGCCTAAGTGGAAACTTTTCTTGTTGTATTGTGAAGCTGATATTCCAGAATTCATCGGATTACTAATCCAAGTAAATAGTAATGCTATTGTTCCAGAATGAATTCGATGCAAATCCGACTCTCAGCCAACTCATCTTACCATTGCGTTTATTTTACACTAATAAACTCAATGATCTTACGTGTTACGTGTAGACGTGTTGGAATTCATAGTCGGCCCCTACACCTAGGGGCACCCATTGTTGCTATGGATTTGTTTTGTTTATGGGAAATAACATGCAAACAATTGTTACCTTGGTAACAATGGGCGCCCCTAGGTGTAGGGGCCGACTATGAATTCCAACCTAATGGATTGGTTATAGTTTGGATCAAGTTGACCTTGGTTTGGATGGCTTGTAGTTTACCGATACGGTATTATTTTAAAATTGTCTTAAAGGAAACCAAAATCTTATGTCATACCCTAGAGAGAATGTAATGTTTTTTCTTACAACCAATAAATATTTACGCTTTTCAAATTACCTTATGAAAGGCGTGTTGCAAGTGTTCAACAATACATCAAAAGTTAAATAAGTTTATTATTTGGTGTCATCCAATCCATCCTGAAGTAATAGAAGGTTAGTAGTAGTATTGCTTTATTTCCACAATTAATAAATTGCATGACACATGTTACAATTATTAATATGTACCCTTAGACTTGAGTGAACAGCCTTTTTAACAGGGGTTGAGGAAAAAGTGCAGAAAACATTAAACTAATTTAATTAAGACGAGTAAAAGATGGATCCATCTTCAGTAAAGAACATAAGCACATATCAAAATTTGAAAGTCAAAAATAGAAGTATTACAATAATTGGACAACTAGAAAGTACAGCATTCATTTTGCATATCCGAGATTACTTTTG
Organism: Isoperla grammatica; assembly: GCA_945910005.1. NCBI lineage: Eukaryota > Metazoa > Arthropoda > Insecta > Plecoptera > Perlodidae > Isoperla > Isoperla grammatica. The sequence goes on along the minus strand of OX246737.1, from coordinate 32,469,929 downwards.
ACTTTTGAGATGAGATGAATTTTGGAACTCAGCTAAGATTTCGTAAGCAGAGAATGCGTTCTTTCATCAAGACGATTAAAAACGATTTACAACTATCGTAGGTTTGAATACTTGCGCCAATTCGTAACAGCTGTAAAACTCTCACCGCTATCTAAAAATACCACAGTCTTCGACTTGTAAACAAAAGCGGATTAGATACCGACCCTTGTAGGCGTAGTAGGCCTATGAGAGCTCGTGATTTTTACAATACTTGCGTGTTTACTTTGCATACAGCTCAAGACATTGATTTATAAGATGAGATTGTGTTGCAGTCATTGAGGTAAGTGCTAAGTATTTATTATTGTGAAGAGATTTTCACACAGGTAGGATGTAGGCGTAGTATAGCCTAACTTTAGCAAGATTTTTAAAGGTAAATTAGGTCCATGGCCTAGGCCTAGGCCCTAGACCCATAAAATAGGCCTAGGGTAGGCCTAGGTACGCCTAGAACCTGGGCTAACCTGTGGGATATTTTTGTTTAGGACTCTGCCTAGGCCTAGGCCTAGGTAATGTAGGCCTATGGTACAGACCTACGTAGACGATCCTGGTCGTGCGTGCATACGTGCGCGTCGGACCGTCCTTTGAAACATGACTAACTAGGCCTAGGCCTATAGGCGTAGACCTAAGCCCAAGGCCTAATGTAGGTAGAGCTTTCGCGGGCATAAGCCCTAGCCCAGACTTACTTACCTATGTCATTGGGGTTGAAGTTTAAACTGAGTCGGTGCGCATGGTAGGCCTAGGCCTAGGCTAGGTAGTAGGTACAGCTAGTCTTGTCTAATCCCAGCTTGTCTAGAAGAGGGTTAGGACCTAGGCCAGGCTTACCTAGCCTAGCAATTAAAGTGTGTCCTAGGCTAGGCCTAGGCCTAGCCTAGGGTTTCTCAATTACAAGTTGGTCACGGTAGACCCCAAGCATAATGTTCAGGCCAAGTTTTGACTCATCTACTGGTAGATGCTGGTGCCTGGCCTAGGTAGAGTAGTTGTAACCATAAGTTTTGAAAGTTCTAAAACTAAGCTGCATCATTGAGTGGAAGCTGGGGGTAAGCCTATGATGGCCCAGTGGCAGCACTCATGAGGTGAATTAGTTACTTTTTAACTAGAACTAGAACATGGTGGCCGTAATCGAAAAAGCATTGTCTAACCATGGTTCTTCCTGTGTTCCTTGTCTGAATCCTGGATTGAGCGTGGATGTCATGCGACGTTTTTTCACCTTCGTTATAGACCTTTTAACCAACATCACCTCCTCGATCAGCATTGTCAAAATATGAGACGTTCAGCCCAAATAAACCTAATACCATCGTCATTGTCTCATCAGTCACTGACCAATCGATAATTTACTAAAAGGGCCGTCACACAGCTAAGCTAGAAAAATAAAAATTTGCTAAGGTGAAAAAGCAAGTACACAGTGTATGAGACTTCCAACATTGTTGTCACGCTGGGAATTTGCTCAATACATAGTGTTAAAAGTGACTCTCGTTTTAAGTCAGACTCTGCGGGCTACAAGTGATAAGTAGTAAGTAAAAAATTGATTGTGATTGGTCAGTATTGAGTTGCCATGGATTAGCTACAAAATTGTACATTGCTGACTGGGTGGAAAGAACTCCCATAATATTTCCCTGATATACTGATGATATACATAATTATTGTGGGCATAGGCGTGCGCAGCGTCTAATATTATACCCGGCACGAGGTGGTGTGGTACAGCTGGGGTCTGGGGCGAAGCCCCAGCCGCCGGAGGCAATTTCGCCGTAGGCGAAAAAATTTTCGGTTGATGCAATAACTTTTATGGCCTAAAACGCGATTTTAAGACGCGACGCTTTCCGTTGCTATAGAATCTTGTGTCCCCTATAGAGCTATGTTTCGTTTCATTTAAATAAAAGATAAATTAAAACTTATTTGCACAGCCCCGGGTGAAGTGTGCTTTTGCGTAAAAACGCGCTACTGACAGTGCATTTTAATTTAAAGACTAATTGAAAGTTAAGTTTAAATTTAAACCGTTGAGTGAGTAATATAGGGTAGAGCCGCAACGCAATCGTCAGTTTGTCTACCGCCTTATGCTGCCCAACATACTTTATCGGGTAGAAGAAGTTCGCCAAGCGACGCGATGACGGAGTTTTCGGCTGTCTTCGTATTTCTTCGGTGAAGTAGCTGACCAATCAGGCTCAGTCATCGTGTCGTTTGGCGAACTTCTACTACCCGACTAAAGTATTTTGGGCAGTAAACGGCAGTAGACAAACTGCCAAAGGCGTGGGCCCTCTACCCTATATTACTCACTCAAGGGTTAAATTGCCCTCGGCCCAGGCCGGGTCTAAATGAATAGGATGGAGTCCAGCGCGGCCCGACCGCCAAGTTGACACATTAGGTCCGGCCTGGGCCGAATAGGCCTGGGCCGTGCGCACGCCTATGATTGTGGGTGTGGAAAATGCAAATAATGCTAGACTAGGTACTGATATATTATGCTACTGGATAGTTTGTGTTTGTTGCATACAAAACGTACGGAGACATTGCATGAGTGCATAGAGTGCAAAGTGCATTCTACTTTGCTGGATTTACCATAATACAGTAGTGGACCGTTTCAAAGAAAAGGCATCAGGCAATGCATCATGCTCTCAGTTTCTTTTTGGTCACAACTTTTGTGTGTGATTGCAATGAAAAGTATCCTACCTTTTCTACTCACTCTTTTACTTTTTACTCATTCACTTCTTTCTGTGATAGCCATCTCTACATAGAGAGTGAATAATTACGAAGATACCAAAAGTATAAAATATGCCTATATTAAAATGATTGTGTAGGGTAGTTATATATATATATCTCTGGTTCCTGTTTCCAACTTAAGTTAGGTCAGGGGGTGGCTATAGCCACTAGGATTCTAGGGCACTTCAAGAGCTCCTAACATCGGCTTGCCAGGCCTGTCACGTCCTCTTCAAATTCAGTCTCTTTTCTTCCCACCAGCTCACGCCATCCACTTCTGTCTTCCCACAGTCTTTTTGCTTGCACTTCTTGCCAACTTCCACAGGTCTCTATCTTCTACATCATTTCTTATTTGATCTTGCCACCTCTCTCTCGGTCTACCAACTCTTCTTTTAACTTGTTAATTATAATAACTTATTATAGAGTTAATTTATAATATTCTTACATAGAAACTTTAAACTAAGTTAGAGCCTATCACAGAAAATAAGGTTTTATATAAAATAAGTAGGCTACTTTTCTAACCTAGTTTTAGGATAGCTAGCCTAATGATTGACTGGACCTGATGAAAGAAATCGATGAATAATTGGATTGGGCATTGGGATTGTTGAGAGGGAAGGTTTAATAAAACATTAGGCCTAACCAATTAAAGAAAGGGTTAACATTTCAGCATGCTTTGTCGTTTTACTTACACATTTAACAAAATTCAGCGGCCCTACTTTCTGTCTTGAACACGTTTGTCTTTCCGCCTCGTGAGTTCTTCCGTAGTTTCAGCGTGTTAAATGCAAATCAGAGACAGCAACATTTTCTGATCAACATTTTGCCTACTTTGTAGAAACCAAGACTTTCACACTCAGACATATATAAATAACACACCACATTCCACCCCCTCTATTACCTACATCACTCCTTCATTACACGGTCAAGTTGTTGGCATAACTTGTTGGCTCAACTTGTTGTTGTGTAGACTTACGTAGCGACCCTGTGTAGAGTTTGTTACTGTGATCGTCAGCTGTCAGTAGGCCTATGTTTGTTGTGGCTACGATATGATCACATGACAAAATGTTGGGTCAGCCATTAGTTGTATGCCGCCAACATTGCTTGAATGTAGCTAACTGCTTCCTACTTCCCGTCAATTTATTGCCGTGCTTGTCAATATTGAGCCAACTTATTGTTGTGTGACTGCATCATGCAATTTCCTTGTTTTCTAAATGCTGTCAACAAGTTGAACCAAGAAGTTGCATCAACAACTTGACTATGTAACAAGTGTTTTAGTATTTTTATTACGACTGCTTGTTCATGTGAGTGTTATTTTATTTAAACGTTTACTTTGATTGATATTATTCTAGGGTGCAAAAACCTAAAATATGAAACTATTATTGTCAATAGAAATTAGTTTATTTTTAATTAGTACGGTCGGGTAAATGTTTAAAATTATGTTTCCAGATTTTGAGCAGGTGGTATTATTTATTAAACATTCTCTTTTATACCATCGTGAATGCAGCTTATTATTCTAAAACTTGACTCACATTTCCAGGTTCACAATGCTTCATGATCAGACATAGCTGAATTTTCCAACAGCAAGATGTTAAAGCTACCTTAAGCCAGAAGTGCCCACTATGCTGTCCGTTCTAGAAGAAGAGTCTGACATTTACGAGGTTTTCCCACCTCATGTGGATACCAGCAGCATCCCCATCCTCACAGAAAGTCCAACGAAGAAAGCGGTTCTGAAGACTTACAACGAAGTGTACGGCTTGATCCAGTCGGGCAGAAAACGTGAAGTAAAGCAAATAATCCGGGAAAATGGTTGGCCCGTTAATAGTACAATCCGTTCCCAGTTGTGGCCTGCATTGTGCCACCAACATCAACATGGAAACAATAAGTCAATAGTGGATGGGTTTTACTGGGATATGGTCAATCAGTTGTTTGGAACGACAGGTATGCGTAATCCATTTCGTATTGTAATAAAATTATAGTCTTCTACATAATAAGACTCTTAGCACCATAATCATTCACCTATTCTTGCTTCCGACAGGATTGGCTGAATGAAAATAATAGTTCGACCTGGACACAGTTACACCTCTTTTCTCCTCCATGTCCCTTTCACATTCTCTCATATTTTTACTAAAAAGTAGGTCTAAAACTGCATGCCAGCGTAGTTGGCGATAGTCAATTGGGCGTTGGTCTAGTAAACTGCAGTCCCTGCGTTCCAGGTTTAAATCCTGGCAAGTCGGCATGGATGTCATATAGCGGTTTTTCATCAGCACAATCACCCACTCATCGTTTTGATTAGCATTGTTGCAAAAATATTAGACATAAAGCTCAAGTATCGCCTTCAACAGTCTTCCATCAAACTTAGTAATATGTAATGGCTATACTTCAATTAACAATAAAAGTCACTTTAATCAGGCACTGACATAGGCCTACACTGCTGTGGTGCAGTGCATTTGGTATGCAGTGCAGGTCCTAAGCGAATGCCACTTAGAAGTGTGGATTCGAATCGTGCGTAAGTCATGAGTTTTTCCACTTTGTCTAGTCGTAACAATATGTCCATGCCAGTAACCTTCTTAAAAGAGTAACCTTGCTAGTTGCTAACAGCAGCAGTGTTAAGGAATTAATTTTTTTTTAGTCTATGCACTTTTCAAAAGTTCAAGTTAATATGCCTACTGAATATTTAGGCATAGGCCCTAGGCCTACTATGTGTACTAGTAGCTTGTATAATTTTTAGCATTGTCATTCGATACCATTTTCGATAATCGATAGTCGGAAATAATCAAAGTTTAAAATTCAATAAATAGGCTACCATGTACTTAAAGTAGGTGCCCTGTGGTTCACTTGCTTTCGCGTATTGCCAGTGTCCTTTCCTAAACGCAGCGCGGAACTGCCCCAGTTGTGGCAAAGGCAGTGGTGTTGCACAGGATCAGTGCTGTTCTCACTTGTTTAAGGACAGTATTGGCAGTTGAAAACAAAGAGGTGTCATCACTTACAACTAGTACTGGGCCAGATTTTTTTGCCCAATATTTTGGAATCTCTAGGCAGAAAATATATTCAAATCTGATAGTCAATTAATTAGATTTCAAATTTAATATATCGTAATTGATGAATTATCTGATAATAATTGTATTGTCCTAATTATTAAGCGAGCGAAGCGAGCGTTTCCACTTGACTCTTATGGCACTTCGTTCTGTTTGTTTGTTTGTTTGTTTGTTTTTTTTTTTTTTTTTTTATGTCCGTCGATAGCGGTCGAACGGAAAGTCCGATCAACTTGAAATTTGGACCATCCACAAGCCTCGATGTGGATTGAAGGTGTATAGTTTTGAGGCAAAATCGTTTGAAAAGTTACAAAGTTACACCAAAGTTACTGCAAAATATTTTTCTGAAACAAAATGGCGGCCAAATGTGAGATAGACATATTTTTTTTAACTTTTTTCCGGTCACGAATATGTTAATCTAATGGCGATCTGATAAGTATTGGCAAAGTTACACGAAAGTTACTCGAAAATATTTTTCTAAAACGCAGTAACGGCAAAATGTGAGGTGGCTATCTTATAGTAAATTTTTGTCCGGTCACGAATATACTAATGTAAACGCGATCCAATACGTATTAGAGGCAGAAATTACATTTCTATTGCTGTCAATAAGTGTTAGTAACGGTGGCGGACCGTATTGAAAACATGACCACGAAAATTCTTAGCAACGCACATTGCACTGCATACAACAATGTCGGAAAGTATAATAGCCATGGAAATAAGAACAATTTTTGCAATCCGCATTCTTGAATTGTTGTTAATTGTTGTTCGTATTAGCATTGAAAACTTTTCGCCAGAAAGTTCGTAGATATTGACGCGCTCGCTTATCAACGCGTCAAACAGAGCGTTTTCCTAGTTTAAATATAGTGAAGTGCAGTGCCATAAACTAATGATATTGATATAACTTATCTTTCAGAGCTTCCCGGCAAATCCATTATGTTGCCTCCATTTGTGGAGAGTGGGCATAACCTTGCGTATCATCTCACACGCAACGGACGAAGCATAGCTGATCGGGTTGTCTCTGTGCTCGGTTTTGCCTGCCCGGACATCACGTATAGTCCGACGTTATATCCGATCACCGCCATCCTTCTTCATTTCATGACAGGTGAGATGGTTAACTTTCCCTTTCTTTTCAGAGCTATATGCATTATGAACTAACTGTATTAACTTTTATGATTTTATGAGATCACTAGGCCTATGTAAAAAGTAACCTTACTTTTTTTTAGTTTTTGTTAAATACTGTAGCATAGGTACTTCAGATTGATGTGTGAATCACAATTTCATTCATGTCGAATTGTCACTGGGTAGGCTATCGATCTTAATTCCATGATTTCAAAGTTGGGCTAACTAGAAACTAGACTCATGCTGTCATATTACATTCTTATACTCAACCACCAATAGGGAAGTCTCATCAAAAATAAATATTCCTCAAAGCACCTAAAAATGGAAGATCATTATCTAAAAATACGGGCGGTATAATTTTTTTATCTGAGAAGCGTATATTTCCAATTCTATCAGCATTTTAAGTTTGAAATTTGGAACTTCTTGTTCCATAATTGAAAAACAGCTCTTGACGTCATATGTCATGTAAACAACTGCCTCCTTGAAGTATTCTTAATAATATCTTCTTCTTCTTCTTCTCAAATGCCCACATTTGGCTATTATGCCATCATGCTGGATCTGGTCAACCAGTAGAGACACGCTTCTTTCTCCACCCTCTTCATGCCGCTCGGCATTGCGTCACGTTCACATGCCAGTTTTGGACATACAAACAGGTGGCTCCTATCCTGCTCCCCATTTCCACACAGCTTGCAGGTACTCGTCTCAAACACCCCTATTCGGTGGAGATGCTTCCCTAGAAGATCGTGCTGCGTTTTTAGCCTGAACTGGGCCGTTTCAATTTGCCGTGGAAGATGGTTGGTGGGCCTATTTGAACTCATGGTATATTCCTGCCATGGCTTGTTTCTACCTTTCTCTACCCAGTCCTGCCTGATCTTTTTAGTGGATGCAACATTTACATGTGCTTTCATAGACTCGAGGGTTAAAGGTTTTGGCAGTTGCGGCATTCTGGCTCCTCGTTTGGCCAGATAGTCGGCCTTATCGTTTCCATATATGCTGCAGTGTGATGGTATCCATTGTAGAGCTATCAGTTTGTTTTGATTTTGTAGTCTTAGAATTTGTAGTTTACAATGTTTTACCTCAGAGTCCACTTCTTTCTTGCTGGCTATGGCTTGTATAGCTGCTTTTGAGTCTGTTAGTATGACAATCTTATCGTAGATACAGTCTGTTACTTTGTGGAGGGCTTTACCTATTGCCGTCAGCTTGCCATCATAATTACTACCATTCTCTCCAGCAGGATGGGACTCTTCGAACTCTGCAATATATTCCAGCACCTGCCTGACCTTCCCCTGGTGTTGCCGAACCATCTGTATAGACATGTAGCCACTCGTTCTCTGGGTAGTATTTATGGATATGCATTGTCGCCAATCTTCTCATTTCCTCCCTTGTGTATGCTGCCTTTGTCTTGTCCAATCCTACCACAGTCAGTTCATGGGGGACATCTAGTATGGTGATATTTATGTTGGGTAGTGGGATATTCTCTCTAGTTGTGTGCTGTAAGTGTCCAAGTAGGTCCTTCTTTACCTCTTCCACAGCAGTGATGAATGTTTTTTGAGTCTTTAGATGTTCATAAGGTTCCCTGTCCCATACTGTGCTGTCCATCCGTATTAGCTTCTCGTGTAGGTGTACTGCCGCTCTGTTTCGCCTTGCCTCCAGAGGTGGGATGTTTGTTTTTGCTTCCATTGCTGCAATTGGGGTTGTCTTCACACCACCTGTGATTATCCGTATGGCTTGGTATCAATGATAATTAATAATATCAATGATATTAAGTTGGACATTTTACAATATCTAGGATGCAGTGACTTTACAACAATATCTTTTATACCACGGTTCTCTTCAGAAAATACATTTTGATACCGGTACAGTATTTACCAACACGTGTTTAAAATAATGCAATTATTTAACATATTGTTGTTAATTAGTGTTGAGCAGTGTTCATTTACTAACTAGAAATAAACGTTGGTTCAGTTAAAGTCTTATGAGAGCAATAATCTACTAAAGGGTGGGATTTCAGTACTATTTGTAGGATATACAATTATTGTTTACTGAGATATGACGTCAGAACCTTCTAATCACGAGCAAGATGGCGCAGGTCCGTTTCTGAGCGTGTTTTGACAGTATCTTTGACTTGCTGTTAAAGCGATGTTAATGCACCTTTCGAGCCGAAACCAATAAGTTCCCGTTTATTTTAACTTGAGGTAACCAGTAATCGAATAAAAAAAATGTGTGAGCCTTCCCTATTGCGTGCACTCAGTTTCAACTAAAGTAAATAGATACCTATACTCATGTTGTTATATTACATTCTTAAACTCAACCACCAATTGCGTGAACGCTGTTTCAAATAAAGCAAACAGATACCTATGTACTCACGTTGTTATGTATATTACATTCTTATACTCAACCACCAATTGCGTGAATGCTGTTTCAACTAAAGTAAAAAGATACCTATACTCATGCTGTCATACTACATTCTAATACTCCACCACCAGTTGCGTGCACACTGTTTCAACTAAAGTAAACAGATACCTATACTCATGCTGTCATATTACAATTCTTATACTCTACCACCAGTTGCGTGCACACTGTTTCAACTAAAGTAAACAGATACCTATACTCATGCTGTCATATAACTAACATTCTTATACTCAACCACCAATTGCGTGAACGCTGTTTCAACTAAAGTAAACAGATACCTACACTCATGTTGTTATATTACATTCTTATACTCAACCACCAATTGCGTGAACGCTGTTTCAACTAAAGTAAACAGATACCTATACTCATGTTGTTATATTACATTCTTATACTCAACCATTAATTGCGTGAACGCTGTTTCAACTAAAGTAAACAGATAACTATACTTATGTTGTTATATTACATTCTAATACTCAACCGCCAATTGCCTGAATGCTGTTTCAACTAAAGTAAACATATACCTATACTCATGTTGTTATATTACATTCTTATACTCAACCACCAATTGCGTGCACGCTGTTTCATCTAAAGTAAACAGATACCTATACTTATGTTATATAACATTCTTATACTTAAAGTGTTCGTTCACCTCTTGCTGCAATGTGTACCTAGGCATTCAAGTTCGTATATAGAACACATATTCAACAACAGTTTCACCGAAAATGATACGAGTTCCACGTAATTAGTGGTTAAATGTTTTATGAATTGTACTCAACGTTGTACGTTTGGCAACACCTTACCCCGGAGTGTGGTGTGACCTTGCTTCACGCATCTGGGGGGTTGGGCGAAAAGTATCCGGCCAAGCGCATGTGTATAGTCGTTTCAAATTTTCCGTCCACTACAAATGAAACCGTCAAATAGAAATTAACACAAATACGTCAAAAAGTACGTTTAACGTCGTAGTCTTATGTAACGACATACTTGTAACAAGAAGAATTTTCACCGAGATGTATCAAACAAACGTAAGTTTGTGAAATTTTACTTGAGGTCTTTGTGAAAACCTGTTCGGCACAAGTAACTTTATTTCTTAATTTGACAAAACTATTATAATTATATTCCTTATCTTGACAAATACTATTATCATTTCACAAATTGAAGAGAAATATAAACACATTTCCAGTGAGTTGTTACAATTCTTGTAACTATCCGCTTGACCACGCGCCTTCTGCACCACTTTCATTTGAACAAAGTATCTCGTCAGACAACGTGCTCTCCCTCTATTGATGTCTTCAGCCAACCACGCATCTTCAGTACCACCCCTCTTTCCAATGCCTGCTGGAGAAGCAGCGCAGAGTTGGCAACATGGGTTACATGACGTTGGAAAACCACCTCGAACAGCAAGTTGCGCGAATAAACAAAGGACACCTGATGGTATAGGCCGCGTGATATACACCCAAACATTGGTGTTTAGGGTTAAACTATACATAGAGAACAACTTGCTAAAGAGGTGAACGGGCACTTTAACCACCAATAGGGAAGGCTCACACATTTTTTTTATTTGCTTACTGGTTACCTCAAGTTAAAATAAACGGGAACTAATTGGTTTCGGCACGAAAGGTGCATTAACATCGCATCAACAGCAAGTCAAAGATGTTGCTGTCAAAACACGCTCAGAAACGGACCTGCGCCATCTTGCTCGTGATTAAAAGGTTCTGACGTCATATCTCAGTTAACAATAATTTTATATCATACAAATAGTACTGAAATCCCACTCTTTTGTAGATTATTGCTCTCATAAGACTTGAACTGAACCAACGTTTATTTCTAGTTAGTAAATGAACACTGCTCAACATTAATTAACAACAATATGTTAAATAATTGCATTATTTTAAACACGATTTGGTAAATACTGTATCAAAATGTATTTTCTGAAGAAAACAGTGGTATTAAAGGCATTGTTGTAAAGTCACTGCGTCCTAGATATTGTAAAATGTCCAACATTATGTCGTTGATATTATTAAGAATACTTCGAGGAGGCAGTTGTTTACATGAGATATGACGTCAAGAGCCGTTTTTCAATTACGGAACGGGAAGCTCCAAATTTCAAACTTAAAATGCTAATAGAATTGGAAATATACGCTTCTCAGATATAAAAATTATACCGCCCATATTTTTGGATAATGATCTTCCATTTTTAGGTGCTTTAAGGAATATTTATTTTTTATGAGACTTCCCTATTGCGTAAACGCTGTTTCATCTAAAGTAAACAGATACCTATACTCGTGTTGTTATATTACATTCTTATACTCAACCACCAATTGCATGAACGCTGTTTCAACTTAGAGATACCTATACTCATGTTGTTATATAACATTGTTATACTCAAAACCGCCAATTGCGTGAACGCTGTTTCAACTAAAGTAAACGATACCTTTACTCATGTTGTTATTTTTACATTCTTATACTAAACCACCAATTCCGTGAATGCTGTTTCAACTAAAGTAAACAGATACCTATACTCATGTTGTTATATTACATTCTTATACTCAACTACCAATTGCGTGAACGCTGTTTCAACTAAAGTAAACAGATACCTACCCATACTCATGCTGTCATATAACATTCTTATACTCAACCACCAATTGCGTAAACGCTGTTTTAACTAAAGTAAACAGATACCTATACTCATGTTGTGATATTACATTCTTCTACTCAACCACCAATTGCGTGCACGCTGTTTCATCTAAAGTAAACAGATACCTATACTCGTGTTGTTATATTACATTCTTATACCCAACCACCAATTGCGTGACCGCTGTTTCAACTAAAGTAAACAGATACCTATACTCATGCTGTCATATTACATTCTTACACTCAACCGCCAATTGCGTGAACGCTGTTTGAACTTTAAAGTAAACAGATTCCTTTATGCATGTTGTTATATTACATTCTTATACTCAACCGCCAGTTGCGTGAACGCTGTTTCAACTAAAGTAAACAGATACCTATACTCATGCTGTCATTTTACATTCTTATACTTGACCGCCAATTGCGTGAACGCTGTTTCAACTAAAGTAAACAGATACCTATACTCATGTTGTTATATTACATTCTTATACTCAACCATCAAGTGCGTGAACGCTGTTTCAAGTAAAGTAAACAGATACCTATACTCATGTTGTTATATTACATTCTTATACTCAACCGCTAGTTGCGTGAACGCTGTTTCAACTAAAGTAAACAGATACCTATACTCATGAGTCATGAGTGTCATTTTACATTCTTATACTACTCAACCTCCAAGTGCGTGAATGCTGTTTCAACTAAGGTAAACAGATACCTATACTCATGCTGTCATATTACATACTTATACTCAACCACCAATTGCGTGAATGCTGTTCAACTACAGTAAAAATATACCTATTAAATAGAAAATTGGCTGTTACAATAATAAATTCTTCAAGCTATCCTGATTAGTGATTATATTTCTTTAATAAATGATTTCTTCTAACTACATTCCTGCAATCGTAATTTAGCATAGGACTATACTAGGCCTATTATGAAATCAATATTTGCTTCGACTTCTTTCAGAATTCACATGCAGACCAACCCTCCAATATTCCACTCACAAATTGTATTTTTGGTCAAGATCACCCATGAATTAGGCCTTTAACCCAAATTAAAACGAAACGGCCGATTTTAAAAATGTTTTTGGTATACAAAATCTCTTTTCGTACATATGCCTACATAATGGCTGGCATGGTTGGCATAGACTCTGGCCACTTCCATTGGTGAATTGGTATACACAAATTCCTTGATAGACGATTAGGGTTTCATTTGGGATTAATGATGTTTCGTCTTATAGTGGACTCAAATCACTCTTGCATGTATTTGTGTTGCAGAGGAAGAGTGCTACAACTGTATGGCTAGTCTAATTGCCTCGAAAGAGAAGATGTTCATCACTCAGACTAAGCTACTCTATGAAGTCACATGGCGGACGGTCATGCAGGTCTCGAAGAAACACGTCGTAAGTTTCACCTTGTGTTCGGGTTGGTAGTAGGCCTACTGTAAACTTAGATGCAAATACATACAGATGATACTGAGGTTTCTCACTATGTATTTGGAATTTTGATAGCTATCATAGAATGGCTACAATGACGTGTTATATGTAATGACCTTCACGGCAAACATGCAAATGTTAACAACGAACTTGGTCGACAAATTAAAAAGCTTTTATTATGATTTAAGAGCGGGTAATTGTATGATTAATTAATATAACATTTTAGATATAGTCTGTATCTACATTATGGAACTTTCCATACACTCATAGGTTTAATAATTTATGAATTAGAGCCTATTGAGTAGACCACGGTCGAATGAAATTATGCGGAAATCCATCAACTTGAAGGTTTTAATTTCTTTAAAGAAAACTTCTTAACGGATTTAAATAATATTTCGTGCATTTATTAGCAACATATCAAGAAATAATATACATAAGTTATAAGGATGTAACTTGATCCGCCATCTTGTAAAAAAATCATAGGCCTATGTTTATTATAAAGGTATTTTTTTTTTTTTTTAAGAGTAATATGATATGCAAATGATTTAGCCTATTTGATTTGATACATTGAAAAAAATCGCTCATCTGGCAACGCGGAGCGTTTACCTAGTTAAAATAACAGAGCAGGGGCTGTGAGCTCAGAAACTTATTCAGAATCCCATGTAGTGTATTTGTTTGTTTGCAGAAAGCTGCTGCTGTCTTTTTGGCTCGTCAGTGTCCTAGCACACGCACAGAACGTATCTACATGGACTGGATATGGTGGATTCTTCAAGGGCTGCCATTTAATCACTTAGTAAGTAGAGCAATGTCTGTCCCTATTTCTCAGATCAGATCAGTATGGTTCATAGGAAATGGATATTAGGTCTACTTTGTAATTGTAGGCAAAACATTGAGGGCCTACAAAAGTATTCCCTCGTTAATTCATACTATTAGTTCAAATTTATGTCTCTAAGGCCCAGCATTACAACCCCCAACTAAATGTTTTATACCACCGCTAATTTGTTTTCTCCTTTGAAACCACGCTTCTGATTGGCAGTTGCCATGGAGAAAACAAGTTAGTGGTGGTCTGAATATTTAGCCGGGCGTTGTTATACCGGGCCTAAGAGGCTAATTCAAACTACACCCCTATAGGCCTACTAGTCCCAATATAAAAATAAAATGTGAAAAAATAATACACTGATTTTATCACATCCCACTTTGTAGGGACAACAAGTCAACAATGAAACCCCAACTATTGTATACACTAATGTATTTTTGTATTACTCTTATTTATTGATTATAATATACATTTTTCTGAGACAAAACTAATAAAGATTTGTTTGAAACACACTTATTTAAGATTTAAGGGTTAATAAAATCAAAGCAAGCCAAAAGCATGATGGTGTTTAGTGTTTACACACTTTCCTAAGGTTTAAGATTTAAGAAATCATAGCTCTTATACCTAAAATTCTTAGCCCAGCCAATGAAAGAGGATGTTTTATAAGTCTGGCCAATGGTAGCAATCCTACGTAATACAGTTAAGAAAATAAAATCTTAAATACCAAGTGTGTAAACCGACCTTAACTAAGGGCATTGTACGGTAGGCCTATTGTTAATTTAATGCAGAATGTAGAAAACAGAATTTTTTGTTCTGTTTTTGCATAGACAATAATTAAACATTGAACATTTTATTTTTTTATTTGCAGTTTAATTTTTTCCCGATATTTCGTTATTCAAATAGATCGATATCAAAAAAATAGTGGCAATATCGATATCAATGTTCTTGCCCAGCACTACTTTTCAATGCAATTTGGGGTTTTTGGGGCCCTCGAAATTTGAATTATAGGTGGGGCATAGGGACAAGGGCATCATACAATTTAAACTAAATCAGTTTTAGTTTAGGGGTATTTCTAACTGATAATTTCTGCCATAGGTGCGAGTTATGGACTGTTTCTTCAATGAAGGTGTGAAAGTGTTTTACCGTGTATCCATGGCAATATTACTCCTATTCTACAAGCATTCAAGTGGTGCCAACTCTGAGTGGATGCAGATGATCCAGAAGAGTGGTATAGACTGCGCTCTCACCAAGTTTTGCAAGGAGATGCCAGTGTCACCCAGCAAAGTGAGTACAGTAAACCCTCGTTAATACGAACATCAAGGGACCCAGAAATCGTCAGTTCGTAATATAAAAATTCGTAATATCGCAAAAACGTCGAAATTCAACAGTACCAGCCAAAACAAAGGTACCTACCTACAATCAATGTTTTCCAATGGCTAGTAGCGCGCGGGTATGATGTTTTGTGCGTGCATAGTAGGCGGACTGAGCGGGCACGTTGCAGTGAGCAGGCCACGCCCCTCAACAGCTGTAATCGCGTCGTAGTGAAAAGGAAAATTGAATGGGAAGCAGGACGGACACAAATAAATAACAAGCCTTCTTAAACACCTAGGTATTTTATTTTGTCCAGTATAAAAATTGGATTTGTCAATATGTTAAGTAGTCGCGTTGCCTACTTCTTGAAAAAGTCATGTATCTTCTTTTGTTTAAGAACAGATTTTTGATTTTTCGCGATTTCTTTTGACAAAGTGTCAAACGCAGCCATGAATTCAGGCGATACATTTGATGAAGAAATGTACGTTTCTAGCGTGGCTAGCACGGAACACATTTCTTGTTTCGTGGGAGGGACAGGGGCTGGAACATCGTCCTCTTCGTCGTCGGATACGGTTGCAGGGATGTCGTCAGCAGCTTTCTCTTCAGCTATTTCCTCCGCGTCGGCATCGATGACAGCTGTTGTTGCCAGGTCAAGGTCAATTTCGACGTATTCAGCGAACGTTAGTTCGCCCCACGGTGCCATGTCGACTTCCATCTCTATCTCGGGTTCCATGATATCATTGTCCACATTCATACTATCTTCCTTTGAAAAACCGCCTTTACGGAAGCAGTTTTTGATAGTAAGTGGAGTCACCTGATTCCAGGCTACGCTTATGCTCCGTAATGCATCGAGCACCGTCCATTTTTTGATGTCGTCGACCGGTTTTCCTGAACCTGCAACAATCGGACGCCACCTTAAATAATAGCCTTATTCCCTTTCGGTTCACGTTTTCTCACACAATAATCATCAAAACCTACGTCTCACTTTACATTCTTGGGAGGAGAGCGCTATGACCTTGCAGGCCGCGGACTTTGAGTGACATGCGAGCGCTCTCTCTCTCTCTCTCTCTCTCTGTGTAAGGAAAAACAACTGCGCGGGAGAGACAAACCCCCCCCCCCCCCCCCTCAGAGCATCACCAGCTATACCTACAGTCCCATGCTATTTAAATAGACCCCTATTGCATTCATACCCTACTACGCCCATTGTAATTTTATCACAGCACTACGAAAATATTACCTGCATTATACACTAATACACTCTGAAATTATTGTGTCTAGCCCTAGTTACGAATTGAAAAAATGAAATTTGAAGAATAATAGTAACATTTATTTCAATTAATAATAGTATTTAATTTGTTAAAATAACTTACCCAGTTGGCGAAGGTAACTGTGGTTCAAACGAGCACGATAGATTTTCTTGACGTTTTGAATTATCCCCTGGTCGAGTGGTTGGATTCGACTCGTAGTATTTGCTGGCAGCATCATAATACGCACGTTAGGCGTCTGTAGGCCATCTAGTGCATGTGCACCGCACCTATCCATCATGAGCAGGATATTTCGGTTCCGGCATGCCATTTTCCTTTGGAGTGTTATCAACCACTCACGGAACAAATAACCCGTTACCCAGGCATTCTTGCTATTCCTGTAAACGCATGGCAACAAGTTTTTGTCGATACCTTTCATGCAACGAGGATTTTCAAATTTGCCTATCACCAAGGGCTTCAGTTTCTCGCTGCCGTCAAGGTTGCAGCACAGTAGCACCGTCAACCTTTCCTTACTTTTTGAGCCACCGTGGCACTTCTCGCCCTTTATAGCTAGGGTGCGGTCTGGCAACGTGTTATAGTACATGCCCGTTTCATCCATATTAAAAATGTCTGTGGCACTGTATTGCTCTAAAATGGGCGTCACGCTCTCAAACCACTCCTGGATGTCGTCTTCGTTCACCTTTTCGGACTCGCCGCATATCGCCAGAGACACGATATTAAAACGTTTTTGGAATCGCCATAACCATCCCTGCGAGCATTTAAAGTCGTCGATCCCTGACTTAAGGGCTAGCTCGTCGGCCTTGGCCATCAAAATTGGCCCAGACACGGGTATTTTTGCGGCGCGGGCTTGAGAAAAAAAATCAAACAACATTTGTTCTAACTCTTCGTACTTGGCCGGCCTTAAACGCTTCCTTGCACTGGAACTACCTGCCTGCACAGAGTGTTCTATTTTCCCCCGGTTTTTTATGATCGTCGATAGCGTCGATTTGGCTATTTTATACTTCACTGCAATCGCCGTTTTACTTATCTCCTTCTTGTCAACTTCTTGAAGTATCTTCAATTTCGTTTTTAAATCTATATCATTGCGCCGCTTATCAGCCATCACTCAACACCTCACAGTCACACAACACTTCACACTTCACACACACAACAACACTAACACGTGGTCGGACTGGCTTAACACAACGATGCGCAGCGAACAATACTCGACATCAAAGTGGTTGGCCTTGGTAGCTGAGGGCTGGCGCGCGCATCCGATAGCGCCGGCGGGCGGTGGAGGGGGAAGGGAAAACCAAGCACCAACAAAACAAGTAGCTGCCTGCGACGACGTACGCTCGGCGGACAAAAATCTTGATACCTACGCTTACTCTGCGAGTTGAACTCTTGGACACATTATTTTGTTTGTGCGGGTTCAAAATTATTAGTTCGTATTAAACAACGAACATAATGTATAAGTACCATCCAGGGGATAAATAATTAGTTCGTATTACGTATTATGCGAAATTCGTTATATCCGTTTTATTTAACATTGAGTGTCCTATTTACGCGGTCTGGGTCTTGCTTACTATTCGCATTATCTGAGAATTCGCACTAACCGAGTTCGTTTTACCGAGGGTTTACTGTATTCAAATCATAGATAAGAATTAAAATGTTAAGATCTTCCAACACTAGATAATTTTAGTGTTGTATACCATAAAAAATTAAATATCAATATACGTGTAATTATTAATTAGGTCTACGGGGGATTTGCAAGTACCGTAGGCCCTATGCAAGTACCGTAGGCCCTATGCAGGTTGCACCTCAATTTTCAGTCGCCTAAAATCAAAAAGGTGGTGTGTTTGTAGTTTGTACCCAAGTGTAGGTTGCAATATGTACATACTGTAATATGCTTTACAGTAAACCCTCGGTAAAACGAACTCGGTTAGTGCGAATTCTCAGATAATACGAATAGTAAGCAAGATCCAGCCCGCGTAAATAGGACACTCAATGTTAAATAAAACGGATATAACGAATTTCGCATAATACGTAATACGAACTAATTATTTATCCCCTGGGTGGTACTAATGCATAATGTTCGTTGTTTAATACGAACTAATAATTTTGAAACCGCACAAACAAAATAATGTGTCCAGGAGTTCAACTCGCAGAGTAGGCGCAGGTAGCAAGATTTTTGTCCGCCGAGCGTACGTCGTCGCAGGCAGCTACTTGTTTTGTTGCTGCTTGGTTTTCCCTTCCCCCTCCACCGCCCGCAGGCGCGATCGGATGCGCGCGCAAGCCTTTACAGCTGTTGAGGGGCGTGGCTTGCTCACTGCAACGTGCCTGCTTAGTCCGCGTACTATGCGCGCATAAAACATCATACCCGCGCGCTACTATCCATTGGAAAACATTGATTGTTTGTAGACACGTTTATTTTGGCTAGTACTATTGAATTTCGACGTTTTTTGCGATATTGCGAATTTTTATATTACGAACTGATGATTTTTGGGTCCCTTGATGTTCGTATTAACGAGGGTTTACTGTATTTGTATAAATCACTTTTTGAAATCACATGTTATAAAATAATCATTGATGTAGCAGTGGCTGATTAATAGTAGCTAGGGTTGCCGTTCGCTATAGCCCAACTTTTAATAGCTATTATCGGCACCATTCCTGCTGGTCTCTGATATGCTGTTGCTTTATTGCACTGCCATTGTGTTTGTAACATCTTAGGTCCTACGAGTTGCTTTTGGTGTGCGCGCCCTGAGCTCCACCTCAATTACCAGGATATTTGTGAAGACAGAAATGGTATTGAAGAGCCGTTCTGGCCCAAACAGTTCACGGCAGCTTGTTAGGTCACGCTCCAGTGATAATCTTCCTACCAGCCAATCGCAAGTCAACGTACAAATGATGTCCCATACTCTTACCATCAAGGAGGTGAGATACAATTTATATTATAGGCCTTCTTTGTATTTGTGAAATTGTCGGGTAAAATAGCATAATATGCTATTATTAGGTAATACATTGTGCTAGGGCTGCTGTTTTAACGGATTATTAATACATTTTTGGTGGCAGCCCTGTATTATGCATTCATTGTTATCACATTACTAATATAGGCTATTTAATTTAATACATATTATTTAGTATGTAATATGTATTATGCCGCTCCACAGCTTCGACAAAGGGTGACAGCATTATCTTACAAAATCATTTGAGATGCCCGCTCGTGTGGGCGGCTATAATGTTTTTAAGTGATGTCTTAGTTGTTAGACAGGTCTTCAGTATGGTTTGCTGCAGTTTGAACAGAAGTGTGAAAAGAAAGTAGGATTACTACACACACAAAAGGAAAAAAAAGTGCAAGGGAAACAGAAACAGAAAATGTTAAAGAAACAATTAATGGAGAGAAAAACAAGGAGGAAATTAAAAAGGGAAAAAAGAAAAATATGTACGGTATTAATAAATGTACTTATATTTTAAACTTTGTATGACAGTATCTGTAGTCAGTAGGCATATAGTATAAGGTATCTTCAGAATGCTTAGGGTTGATAAACATTAAACATGAAATAATTGTAAGTACTGAGTAACAGACACGTTCTGAGAGTCCGGGCTTGGGGGCTGTAACGCATTATGGTAATGGTTTGTGTTTATTGGTTTGTGCGGCTGAAGGGGTGTCACTCCCCTGGTACACGGGTGTCGTCAATGGGAACTTATCCCATATATAGCACCCAGACTCAGGTTGTAAGCCAGGAGGAAGTAAGTATCATCGCATGCTGTAGGCTGGATGTGCACACCTTTCAGCACTGTGTTTCTAGGTCCATCTAGAGCACCTGTATACCAAGAATTGCCTCTTTTGGGGGTGAATTAAGGTTTACAGGTGCTGTAATCTGGTTGGGACTGTAGGATTCCACTCCTGTAGGATTCCACAACTTGATCTGAGGGAAAAGGGGGAGGGGGGGGGGGGGGAGGGTTCATACTCGGCTTTGTTTTAGTTAAAGTGGGCAAAGGGATACAGAAACGTGCTGTATATGTAGGCTTTGGGTCCGGTAAACTATAACATAACATTCCTGCTCGCCTACAAACAGTGGTCTTTCTGACTTTGGTACCTAGTGAATCCCCTACTGTTACCTGACCAGTCATCTTGATCTCTTACAGTGCAATAAGAAGAGGCAATCACCCTCCCATGTTGGTATTGTAAATATACTAAATAGGTACCACAGCTGATTTTTAGCTTTGAAGGGATGCTTCATTATCGATTATTCAGTACATTATCTTCTGAAAGATATATTTGACTACTGTATTATTTACAAAAGTCAAGGTCCGACGGCTCAGTTAGCCTTCAAATATTTATTATCTCATTGCTGGGCCCAAAAATCACTTGTTTTGGATCACTACAAAAATCATGTTACGTATTATTATTTATGTTAAATAAATAAACAAAATAAGTTGGATTCATTAGTGTCATAATTGTGAATTCCGAATGTGTGGCTCAAGTGCAAGTAGCATGACTGACAATCCCAATATAACAATATAACCCGTTTCAGATTTTGTGTTCACAACTTTGTTAAATTGTAAAAAAAAAAAAAAGTGCAAATGTCAATGCACAGCCCAAATAAATAGCCTTACTTTTGTTTTGCAGTTCTGGGCCATTATTTGTTTCTATACAGTATACATCAATTCTGATTCCCTTTTGTTCTGATTGCAACAACATCTGCTATTATGTAACATTGTTGGGAAGGCATTGATGACCTTTACATGACATATTTGGGTTTAAAGCAATAATAACTAATCAGTAATCACTAATCTCAAAACATTGTTAAAATATCTGAAACCCATCTTTACCCACTATGTTAGGCTCTTGCACAAAGTGTAGGCCCCTACTACTACAGTATTCAGACTTTGCAAATAGTTAGCCTATACATATGTATAACAGATTGAAATAGTACTTTTATCAGTTGTCTTGCTACCCTACAATAAAATACTGTACTACCATATTTTGGTTGTCCTCATTTGTACATTATAAACACTTGTAGTTAGATTGTGAACGTTCTGTTTTTAATCATGCTTATACACGTACTTATGTCTGCTTATACATGTACTTATGTATGTTTCATGCCGATTTACTTGGCATGTGCTGCTTTTTGCTTTGTTTTGTTTTGCCTTTATTTGCTTTGCTTTTATTTGCTTTGCTTTTGTTTAGTTTAGTTTAGTTTGGTAGGCTGCTTCTATATGTGTAGGCTTAAAACAAATCAGTAATACCTAGTTCTAGTCTTTGAAATAAATGGGTAGGTACTAGGTAGCCCTATTGTTTAAGTATCTCCTGGTTAATAGAATGATTCTATGTGGAAGATGTTCCTTGTCCAGACGTGTGCATACTGCATATGCATGATTACAAGGAGTGTACAGTGAAGTTTCTCATCTAAAAACGAACAAATTATTTCCCCAAGAGGAGTAGACCTGATGTGATTACTTCAGCATTACTGAAATGAAAATTGCATGTCATCTTGTTACAACTCAACTATTAGAGAAATAACTTCTTTCGTACTTTTTTATACCTTGTACAGTTCTATATTCTATCCATTTGTTCTAGCTTCCTATATCCATATCTTTAGTGTTGCAGACCTCTTGTATGCTGAGATGATTGCAGGTCCTTCTTGTCAGTGTTAGCAGTTGTGTTTGTTTTTGTCTTTTGAGCATATTTCATTATATGTAGCTGCTTAATTTGGTCCATGTAATTTGATCTATATATTAGCTCCTACTATGAATGGTTTATTTTTTTGGAAACATTCGCTTAGTATTTTTTTCATGTTATCAATCCCTGGATTGGTTTAATAACATTCTGTTAATATTGTTTATATTACCTCTGATTTAATAACATCAAAATACCTGTATAATATGTGGGTGCCCAAACTAAAAGGAAGTTGAAAAAAGAGCAGTATGGTTGTAGTCCAGGGGGAGTATCTACTGAAACATACTACCTAATTCTTGTAGTTTAGCAGTTGATGGAAAATGGCAGGGTTTGCTGCCGAATATTGATTAATCGGTTATTAGATTACCGATTAATTTTCAAAATTAAATTTGCAATCAATTCGTCAGTTACGATTAGTAATTGATTAATCAATTGCCAGATCTGCATTATTTTTTTCTGTTATGGATTCCAAAAAGATAAAAAATGACTAAAACGCATACCGTGTCGTAAATGACATCCCTCTTTGTTTGCATCATGTTTGCCTTTGCTGACACTGGAACCAAACAGGCATCCTACCGACCCTTTGCGGCAACACAACCTTTGCCACAACTGTCAGTGCTGTGCTACATGGAGCAACTGACAAAGAACACGGGCGATGTGAACGAGCTAGTGATTCAAAGGTCACTGGTTTTAAACTTTGGTTAATCAATGATTATTGATTATCTATCATATGTTCAAATATCAGTGATCGATCGGTACTGTAATATAATTGTGTGTTCAATGATCAATTATTGAAAATGGCGTCAAATGGCAACGCTAGAAAATGGGTAGCAGAGAAATGAAGTGATAATGTTATTTTTGGATATTAAAAAGTCATAGGACAAGCTTAAATATTCTATACAGTATACATTATCATTATTTAACTAATTCAAAACTATTTTTTACTAGCTCTTCACCCTGTGGAGTTGGCTTCCAGTGAGAATTACTATGTACCAACCTACACTTCTCTACACGACTGAAGAACATGGCTGTAGCTTAACTACTTTCTATGTCCGTTGCGAGCAGCATGAACCAACAGTGATGTTAATCAAGACATGTAAAAATGAGGTAAGGATACTGTTTTAGGTTTACTCTAATCACTTTTAAGGCCAGATATATATTTTATTGTAGGACCCCTGTTCCTGAAAGATTATGCATAACAGCTCACTGTGGGTAGTAAATGGTAATTAATATTACTTGGGAAATGCTCTGTGTGACGCATTGATAAGTGAGCAAGCACACACAAAATGGTACCCAATAGCGTAGAAATTATCATTATTGTGAGTGAAAGTAACTTTACAAATACCATACCTAATGTTTGCATATATTGTGGCAGTTTTTTATTTGTGGGGGGCAATTATTTCGTGTACTTTTCAAACCACATGACCTTGTATGACTGAGTGCAAGACACTGTTATTCTACTTGGAGGTGTGGGATGCGATGCCATATTGCCCGCACTTGCCACAATCAGTGATTCAGTCTACGAACATCAGGTCATGTTTAAATAAACATGTTCTTGTTGGGATGGTAATACATTTAGTACTATGATTTAGCTATCTCACATTGTGCCACTATTTTGTGCAACTAAGTAACTTCATAAACGATATTGCTACACAATTAATGGCATTGAATCCACATAGAAGTTTGTGGATGTTCCAAATTTCAACTTGATCAAAATCTCCGTTCGACCACTATCACGAGAAAAAAAACGAGTGCCATAAAAGTAGAAAGGAAACGCTTGCTTAAAAACAATGCTCAACAGGTTTGTCCAATGTAGTTACTGTATCACTTTATTTAGTACCCTAATTAAAATTTGATGACAGTCTCTGTCATACAGTTACCTCTGCGACTGGTAGTGATGGCTCTTCCATGACCAGTAGACTCCATATCAATCTAAGTAATGTGGGTGTGGCTTCTTAGCACTGTCACCATTAACATCCAACTCGGAATAAATTAGTTCTCCCAAACCAACTTACGTATTTTATTTTGTTGAAAAGAAGCGTAGTAGAGAGGTGTCACGGTCACGAGTGTTGGTATAGACAATTCCCTTAGAATTATACACACCTTGTTCCAACACTGTTAGGTAACATGCCTGATCTTCCATTCAATTCAAGCATTGGTACCTAGGGTTGGGATTTGATTATAAATTCGTAATCGATGTCAAACCGAAAATTTCGACATCAAATCGAAATTATTTCGACATCGAAACTATTTTCGACATCAACCCCCCCCCCCCCCCTAAAAAAAAAGTTATTTTTTTCCCACGGATGTATAACACTGACGACGAACTACGTGTTTATCGTTCGTTATTTGGCCGTCTATATTTGCCACAAATCCAAATGACTTCCACACATCACTTCGTTTTCCCATCGGCATCACTAAAACAGGCCTTACTGGCAAAGATGACATCTCAAACCGCGGAGAGACGAATATATTATACGATTGATTTGTTTCTTGAGTAATGAGTCAACACGGAACATAACGTTCAAGGCCGCGTTGCAGGCTGGAACTGGATGGACAGGCCCACAGGGTGAAACATGTTCACCGCCTGGCGTCTACGCATGCGCGCACTCGCTGGAATCAACCTGTGCTTTGTGTACAAGGTTGCCAGTTTTACCAACTTCCGCGCTCTCAACGCGGGATATTTGAAAATTAAATACTGCGCGGAAGTTTCAATGTCGAACGATTATTACGATTTGAGATTGCAAATCGATGTCGAATCAATGTCAATTTTGGTTTCGACATCGATGTGGAATCAAATAATCGATGTCAGCTCCCAACCCTATTGGTACCAAATTAAATTCAAGCCTTGTTACCAATGGTGCTGTTGGTGAGTACAATGTGTCGTGTTGCTCCCCGGTATCAATTCTGATTCTTCGTTACTACAGCCATTCGCTTTACACTTTCGTTGCATAATCTTTGGTTTCCTTTTAGATTTTTGGGGCATACTGTTCTACTCGATGGTATGAACGTAATGTCAAGGACGACCGTGGAAATAGACAAGCGTACTTTGGCACAGGTGAAACGTTTCTGTTCAGCCTGTCTCCTGAGCGAGCCAAGTACCCTTGGGTTGGGATGGATTGCTCTAGGGGCGATCCCGCCGTAGACCACTCGGCTGAACTCTTTATGGCAGCAGGCCCAACGATGATCACTATTGGAGGAGGGTGAGTTTGGAAGCTTTCTATATATTTATCTATATTAACATTGAAGGACATTTCTCATGTAGAGCAACTGCAGGGCTGTAATCCTGTATGTATTTTGTTTCTGGATTTGTGACTAGTTTTTTATTTTTTTTATTTTCTAAGCCTAAGGTATAGTATTCCTTATGTGCAGTCTAGTAGTGCAATGCCAATTTAGCAATCAAACTAGGGACTACACCGAATAATATGTTTACGAATCGGTTAATCGTTAAGGAAATCGGTTAAAAACTACTTTTGTTCTACAAAATTGTATTTATAAACACTTTATAGTCAATTTCCTGCTCAAAGCAGATACTGTATTAGGTTTTATCCTCCAAATGCCAACACTCCATATAAGCATTAGGCCTAGGCCTACATGTATTATTATTTGTATTTATTTGTATTTTTAATTTATTATGTTTTACATATTTACAAATACACCCAAACAATATACTACAAAAAATGTGCACTGAGATTTGTTGTCTTGAAAAAAAAATGCAGATTATTTTACTTTTAATCTCTTTCCACTTTCTATCAACTCAAATGGCCAAATGAAAAACACTACCTACTGCATGTTTCAAGAAATGTGCGACAAACATTTTAATAGTAATAATTATGGGTGTGCGGGTATCCGAAAAACGGGTATTTTTCGGGTACCGGTAACAAAATTTACCCGAGGTCAAATCGGGCTGTAAATTATGCCCGAAAAAATCGGGTTTAGTACAACACACTTTCGAGGTTATGTTTGGTCAAAATTGTGACTTTCAAGAGCAAGCTGCAAGACTGAGAAGCTTGGGAGGAACTGACATTTATAAGAGGATGCCTTACCTTCTATCTCACTTCATTATTATTTCCTGGTTATACTTATTTTAATTTATTTTGCATACAAAATGGCAATGTTAGGTGAATGACAGTATTTCATGATGTATTCTGACCATTTCAGACAGTGCTCATATAAAAAAGATGGTGACCATGACCATATAAATGTCAGAAATCCACCGCCTTCTTGGCGTAAATAGTGTGAAATATGTCGAGAAATTCAAATTTTCAAACACTGAAAATTCGAATCTTTTGAAGTAGATTCCGATCCAAATTTTGTGGATTCGTAAACCATAACATCTCCAAATTTTGTGGATTCGTAAACCATAACATTTTATGTAATGTATTTTGTCTAATCGATAAATTGGTATTACTTTTTAGTTTTACTCGTAGTCACGTAGTAGTTAGTCATGGAATCAGCACCTAAGCCAGCTCAGTTCAGCCAAGCTCGGCAGCTTATCTTCGTACTCCACTTCTCCTTTCCTCCCACCACCTTTCTCTCTTGCCTCACAACTGCTACTGTAGGGCTAATCTTATAAAAATGTACAAATTAAAACTTTCATTAACTTGATTGTGAAGTTAAATGTTGGTATGTGACATTTTAATTTATAGTGAGGGTCAAGCTATATGGATGGACGAAAACATACGATTTGGCAAGACTGATCGCTGTTTGACATTCAACAACCCTCCGCTGTGTGAGGGTGGTGACTTTGAGATACGGGTCCTCGAAGTATACGGCTTTGCTGGCGCCTAAGCCACACTTGGAAAACAAAACAACCAACTTCGTCTTGATCTCATTTGAAAGCAAATGCAGGAGGTATAAAGTACGTTCTTCACAACTTGCACACAACTTTCAGAATGCTGTAAATGATGATCATTGCATTTTGAGACACTCCTGTGAATTATACAGTGCCACCACAATACATCGATTATGATACAATTGAAACCCTTTGGTTGTGTTACTAAATATTAAGGTAATACTTTATAATGTTACCTTTAACATTTAACAATTAACATTGAATATATTGACTGGGTATAGGAACCAAAACAAATGTATTTGTTAGGTGATCATGTGCCCTACAAAATCTGGTTAGATCTCATTATGTTAAATGATCTTTAGTTTACAGAATTAGTAATGCATACCTATGTAGCATGAATGTTTGTTTAAACTGGAAATAACTCTTTGGCATTTGTAATTTTCACATTGAATGCTTTTCCTAGTTAAAGCTAAATTTGCTAAATTTGCATTCGTGTTTGAGTGTAAGGTCTATCTGCTCTACATATCCTATGATTTTTGCTTTAGATGTTTTAAGCTGTACTAACAGTTATGAAAATTGATTGATTGATAAAAAAAATATAATAATGTCTGGCTGGTTTCAACTCAAATATTCAAGAGGATCAACTTTGTGTTATGCATACTGTAGTGGTACTTCATAATTTGATCATTTTGTATGTGCAGTACTTTATGGGTAAGCATTATTTTAAATTTTAATTTGATTTTTCAAGTTGAAACATGTAATGCATGCTATAGTATAATAGAAGAAGCATTCACTGAGATAGATCTTGGGGGAATTTTATCAATTTTAATGAGTACTGCCGTTCGTTGTGATATAACAGGAATCCACCATCCCGGTGTTAAGTACATGATACGTACATGCAGATCGCGAGTAGGATCCCTTGTATAAATTCAAAATTGGCATTGATAAGTTTGCAATAACTAGATAGAACGTAAGTTGTCATAACAACGTAATGCAGGTAGTATTTGCTTGTTAGAACTTGCAAGAAAAAAATGTATCCCCGTGTGAAGGAAGTCAATGGATGCAAATAATGTCATGCACTTCTTATTTGAAGTAGATTACTTGACTGACTTAGTACCTATGTACCATATCCATATTATATCATAGTATTAATTTTAGGCCAGATTTTTAATTTAACTACGTACTAATATTGTATACTGTACTGTATACAAAACACTTTCAAATACATAGTTTAATCTTGTTTGCACATTGAGTTTGTTCAGTACTGTATCTTCTACTCAATAAGTGCTAGTATATAATATACATACTATTTACAAGGCTATTGTGACAGCTAGTGGGCCTAACGAAACATACAAGTGTACCCATATTGCAGAGGATGGTCACTTATCTGTTATGTACTATGTGTCTATCCAAATACTATACCGGTATATCACTAAGCAATGTATTATACTAATATGTTTCTTACTTGATAGCCCCACCCATCGACTGATTTTATTAGCTTTAACTATTTAGTTCTTCTTGTTCAGATTGTTATACTGTTTTTGTAATTAAAGAAAGTGCATTGTCATAAATGAATTAGGCTAGATCATTGTTATCTAAGTAAATATTCACAGTGAAATATAATTGTACAACGGTATTATCTGCTTTATTTCTGCGAATATTCTAATTTCTAATATATTGTATGAGCTTGAATGTGAACTTAAACATTTTATAAACTTGAAGCTTTTCTTATAAATTATATTTGTTGGATACTAGTTAAGGCTGTTGTAGGCCTATCACAGTTTTCAGTTTTCTAAAATATATATAGGCCCTAACATACAAAAGTTTTTAAATTGAAGCATTGACCTCTGAAAGTAGCCTACCAAAATTATTTTTTTCTTAATTTTTTAGCCACCGGTACCGGCAATATTGCTACTTTAATCCACTTCACGTCGTACTAAGTTGTGTACAAAATACATGATTGTGATCAACAATGTTTATTGCGATCCAAGAACGTACATTGGTCTACAACGAGAAGCTATATTTAGTTGCACTATCTTTATTGTTTTTTTGTTTATCATTGTTTTAATGGACTGGTACAAATATGCTCGCCTTATCAGTAGATTAAAACAATGATAAACAAAAAAGCAATACAGATAATGCAACCAAATGTAGCTTAGGTTGTAGACCAAATCACGTTCTTATACCGCAATAAACATTGTTGATCACCAGCAACCAAATAGTGTACAAAACTTAGTTCGACATGAGGTGGAATAAAGTAGCTATATTGCCGGTACCGGTGGCTGAAAAATTAAGAAAAAATAATGTTTGTACTTTCAAAGGTCAAAGTTTCAATTTCAAATTTAAACGTTTGTATGTTATGCGAAATACTAATAAGTAATAAAAATTGTAACTTACAATTTGTGTGTGATAGTACAATTCTACATGTTAAGTATGGAATAAATGTGTCCTCGTTTAATTTCCCCAACAGAAATCTTTAGTAAATTAACTTAAAGTAAATTAATAATCATTTTTTTTACACTTGGAACAGATTCGGTAAATAATAAATACATGAGAAAACATACTTTGGTTTTCCTAGCGTAATTAGTGATAACATAGTTGATTATATTCTTTAGGTTGTAAGACTACCATTGACTCATCCAATGTGAAAACCTGCAATACTGAACGAGGAAGTAAAACAACTGGAACAGCCTCAAAACGTGTTCAGTCGATGTCGAGCATAAGATTTCAAATATGTTTTTATGAAACAGAAAATAAATGATCAAATATTTTGACAGCATTTGGAAATTAATCCTTAAATGGATGTCATCTCTAAAAAATACACTACCTACTTTACAATATGTGCAAAATGTTTTTTTCTTAATTAAGTGATCTAGCTAACAAGTGCTACAGTAGCAAGAAAATGCCAAGAATATTTTTTTTTAATTCATAATGCATCTTAAAATAGACCAAGTAAAGAAAAATGTAACTGCTTAGTGTACTACTTACTAGTAACAATTTGTTTCGCACATCGTATGTACTACGACCTCTATTTTCAGGAAGCGTCAACTGTAGAAATTATATTTTCTACCTAGTTTTTAATGATTATTTGTGGGTTAATACTCAGGTTAGTAGGGCCTACAATCATCAAAACGTTTATTCATTCAGATGTGTAAGCAAAAAAATAACTCGATAATTGTTAATTGACTATTGGTAGGTCTAGGCATAATGAAGCACAGGTGCAAAATCGAAGGCCTATGGTAGTTACATCTAGGCGCTTATAAACATCATTAAAACTTAAAATAACTTTAACTTAAAGTAAGATTTATTTTGATTCACCACTTTCTTCTCAGCATTCTCTTCCTTTGATTGATCATTGTTAGACCTTTAGCCTAGCCACATAAAATAACTAAATGAACCTCACAAAAACATCACTTGCCTGCCGTTGTTCATTATAATTTTTTGAACATTCAAATTTAAGAAAAACATCTTTTTCTTTACTTTGAAAAAAACATAAATAATTCTTACATTTAGGTAACTATGGAACATAAGTATGTAGTATGATCAAGTATGTATTCTCTTTTAATGGCTGTTGTAACTGATTCGACGAGCATAGTGAATCTCTCCATTCAACTCGATTGGCGCTTTGTATGTGCATGCGTGTGTGTGTGTGTGTGCGTGTGCGTGCTAACTTTTGTTTGTCGCGCATAGGTCAAACGGCTTGCCGTATTTGGCTGAAATTTCCGGTGAACAGTCGTGACCACTAAACTCGATACTGTTAACGTATATATATATATATATATCAAATACCCTTATCCAACGTTCGTCGGGTCAGGGGGTGACAAGTCACTAGTTTCTCAGGCTATCTTCTAGTGCTTGTTAACATAATCAGTAAAATTCGTAAAGATGCCAACCTACAAAAAATTAATTACTGGAAAAAAAATATTTGTTTATTTATTCATTTAAACTTTTACTTACGAACAGATTTAAATGCCCATCGACGGTACCAACCTGGACAATAGTTTCAACATTGTCACTTAAACCGCCATGTTATAAAAAATATTGTTTATTTACGCAATTAATTTCTTCATTTTTACAGTATGATTCGCATTTGTGGATCATTGAAGTTAGATGCACATAGTATGCACCAAAAGTAGCATACGCAATCAAATCTTTCTCACTATTATTGGAATTTCGATAGCAGTCATCGAATGGCAACAATGGCGTGGTATGTTTGATAACTTCTACGGAAAACTTGCAAAAGCTAACTACGAACTTTGTCGACAATTTAAAAAGCTATTATTATGGTTTAAATGAGGTTAGTGTATGATTTTGCAACATCACATTTTAGAACTAGCCTGTATCTACTTTAGGTATGCAACTTTCTATACACAGCTAAGTTTAATAGTTTATGAATTAGAGCATATTGAGAAGAGCATGGTTGAATGAAATTATGTGGAAATCCATTGAAAAATCAACTTGAAGGTTTTAATTAAAGATGACGACAGTTAACCATTACCCAGTTAGTAACCGGTTAATTTTTGTAACCGATTAAATTAAAATAATCGATTAAAAAAATAACCTTAATTTCTTATTCTATTACATGAAACACACGTGAGAAATGGTAACTTTCAACTATGCCGCCCTTAAATATTTGTCCACGGTCGCTTTTAGTCCAAACTGACGCTATCAAAGGATACCGCACGCCCTCAGCACCGCGCTTCATTCATTTCAATAAGCGCCCCCCCCCCCCCCCCCCCCCCCCCCACACACACACACACACAAATATTCGCCGAACACCCCTGTATTGAACAGATGCGGCCGGCCGGAAGGCCGAGAGAGAGAGAGAGAGAGAGAGAGAGAGAGAGAGAACAATGGACAATGGAGTGCTATCGTGTCTGAGCGAGACGCGACGAAGTAGTTGAACTACTGCAGCGACCGATGTCGGCTGCCGTAAGAGAGAGAGAAAGCGCTAGTCGCAGGACGCATATAAGTGGAAGCGAGACCACGACAGTCGCGGGCAAGTGCAACATGCAATCGGCAACAGGCGGCTGTTCACTACGCAGCAAAACGACGCGAATAAGCCTATATATTCGGACTAATAAATACTTACTTACTTTATTGCATTAAAATAAATTGAAATCAATATCTACAATTATTACAGTGGTGTAAAAATAAGCTGATGGCCCGCTTTAGTCACGTAGGCCTAGCCTAGGCCTAGATCAGTTACCCCCTGTTGCAGACGAAAATTGAGTTTTGTTGCTGTTATTAACCGATTAAAAACCGGTTATCACATTCGGTTAACCGGTTAGTAAAATCCTTAACCGTCATCCCTAGTTTTAATTTATTTAAAGAAAACTTCTTAACGGATTTAAATAATATTAATATTGCGTGGAATTATTAACAACGTATCGAGAAATAATGTCGGCCTACACAAGTTCTAAGGTTGTAACTGAAACCGCCATCTTGTAAAAAAATTATGTTTATTATAAAGGTATGTTTTTTCTAAGAATATTATATTGCAAATCATTAGTTTGATTTATTGAAAAAAAAACGCTTATCTGGCAACGCATAGCGTTTTCCAAGTATTTTGACAAATTAAATTAATGGTCATACATATATATGTGTGTGTGTGTGTGTGTGCCTAGTGTGTGTAATTTATTTGACACATTTACAATAATAATACTTTTGCCACACTATAATTAGGAAATTAAAGTCAACACGGATATTTTATTCATATAATGCCTACTTGTAGAATTGTAGATGGAATATTTTTTAATATTGGCCATACTAAATCACATGAAATTCTGTCATCATCTTGCCTCAAGATGTTTCATACTTTTTTTAATTTAGCAAGCTTTATGCGAGTTACATGTATGGATGTTCGTGGAAATATTTACTTTTTAATAAGTTGTACAATTTCTTTATTTTCCTTAATGTAACATGCTACATATTATTAGTTATTCTTATTTATTATACTAACCATAACCAATCGTAATTGGTATACTGTAGATTTATTTGAATTAAACAACAAATCTTTATGATGCCACTTGTAGAAAGTCTTGAAATTAGGATGACACAAGAAAGTCTCTTTGATAGAAGCCTACCGAGCAATCTGCAGTCCAGTTAAATTCTACACAAATTTTCACCCTCTTGAATAACAAATAGTTTTACTTATATTCCCTATGATTATTAAGTAAAAAGTAACTTGTGTACTTTTTTTTTATCTTGCAAGCAATGGAAAGGTATAAATTCGTTACATTGAACATTTGGAAATTATGTATGGAATATAGTTATACTTTAGTTTAGATTGAATGTTTAAATGTTTTTGTTAAAGTTTGAGGTTATGCAACATACTGTTAGGTATGAATTTATTAAACTTTGGTGAAATGTATTTACCATAGGTAATATATTATATGCCCTGTATAGATTACCAAATTAGTTGGTATTATGACTCAACACATGAAAATGTATTATCATTGTGCCAATATTGTTGCAGCAGTAATGGGAATCGAAATCGTAGATATGTTATGGTGTTGACTAATGTGGTGATGGTGGTTAGATAGTACTCCCTCTGGGATTAGTCATTGCTTCAAACTTGAATATCCAGACAGGGTTAGTGAGTGTATTTACAATATTTATTATTTATTATTTATTATTCATTTCCATTTACTACAAAAGTGAATGGGGGTTGGCAGAAAAGAGCACAGCTCCAAACACCAGAGTGACTGCCAACCCATACTAAAATTACTTAAAATCTAAATATAATAATGAACATAATACAAAATACAAAATATAAAATACAAAACAAAAAACATGAAAACATAATATGAATGAAAATATAATTATAAGATACAACTGTTAAATATGAAGTAAAAAAGAATAAAAAAAATGAAAATTTACAAAACAATGTTTAAAAAATGCTCCGTTAAAGAGGCTTTGAAGACATCTAAAGAGCGTGCCATCCTGATCTTGAGTGGAAGAGAATTCCACGATTGACAAGCCCTATAATAGAACCCTTTCTGGTATTGTATGAAAGGGTAATAACAACCTGTTTGTTTAATAGTATATGTATTATACAGAACATAAATAGTCATAACTCATAAGGTACCATTGTACTGAACAAAAACAAGAACCAATGAATTGTTTATACGTAGTACTTTCATTACTTAATAAATTTATTGAATTGTAAAGAAATTCAGTATTTTGTCGTGTTGAATAGATATTTTAAGTGTAACTCGAAGTAGCACCCAATAGTGAGTTACAATATTTTGGCACAATAAGCTAAGTTTTAAGAAATGCTACATGCAGGAGCATTAAGTATTTGTGCTAATTACAATTAAATGAATTATGTTCATCATGGTTCTACTTCTAAACCAGTAGGGCTGACCATTTCTTAAAAGTAACTCCTTTATATACATCACTATATTGTATATTTTATAAGAATTTTTGTTATGGTCCATATATATGCTTCTGTTCTTTCAATTGGTATTCGGTATACATTTTTTTACAACAAAATTTGGTGTGTGAAACAGTTTGTTGTGTGATTCGTTTCATACCGTGACATTAGCTTGCTGTTGAGAACACAACGGTAAACACTAGACAGTAATATTGCAGTCGTACGTACATAATATTGAATATTGATGGCCTTTTGTGTATTGTGTAGTTTGTACTCATGTGATGCAATGTAGAGCCCGTCATATTCACAGTCCACTAGGGGAACTTTCTTTTTGTCATATTTCGTAATTTGACAGCCAATCATTTGCAATGTGGTTGGACAATAATTTTGTATTGCAGCCTATGTAATGTGGCCTATACAAATGACTGTTTCATCTGGCAAATTATGGAGATATGCAGTGTTTCTTTGACCTTGGCATACTACAGGTATGTAATGGTAAATTAAGAGTACATCCAGCCTATCGATTTCACTTACATGAGATAATGTCTGTAAAAACCAACCCTATAAATCAATCAGAAAATTCAGTTCTCGTGCCATTCTCACTTGGGCTAGTAATGTGCACACCGTTATATTGGTTCAATTGGTTTGAGAGATTGGGCCAATTGGTGGGGCATCAGAAGAGAAAAAACAAGCAATAAGGTAGGCTATAAGTTGTGTAGATAG
The DNA here is from genome assembly GCA_945910005.1 of Isoperla grammatica. NCBI lineage: Eukaryota > Metazoa > Arthropoda > Insecta > Plecoptera > Perlodidae > Isoperla > Isoperla grammatica. The sequence continues at coordinate 32,434,634 of OX246737.1, read as the reverse complement.
ATTATAAATGTGCATACTTTTATCTGTTTTTAACTTTTGACATAGAATTCTTAAAGTTTGGATTATATTATTCAAATTGTGTAATCGATTAAATCCCATTTAAAATTTTTAAAAGTTATATATTTTATTTAGAACACTTTTTGTACCTTAGATAAAAGTGAGAGTCCAATCGGTAATTATAGTAATGTTTTATTTGTTCAATTAAAAGAATGAATTGAGTGACCAACCAGGGCGGATCTATGATAACCACAGTTGATAACCTCGGACTATTAGTTCCAGTAGCTATATTTATTAATACCAATCATGGCATACATCCCATACACTCTTCAGAGCGAAGGGTACTTCTACGTCAAAAACTGCAGAAATTTTTTCGTTTTAAAATTATATCTCATTAATGTTACTCGAAATCGAAAATCTGAGTCAACAGTGAACTGTATTTTGGTAAACCTTACAGACTGAATGAATAGGCCTATTATAACCATTAGCATACTTATTTTGATTACTAAATTGATAATTCGTAATAAAATAATAATTATAAATAAAAACGCTACTGATTAAGTAATGTAAGACACATTTAGAGCATACCATATGTATGGCTTACCAAACCAGTGTGCTGTTGATTCAGATTTTCGATTTCAAATTCCATTCTTGAGATATAATTTAGAAATGAAAATGTTGTGCAGTTTTTAACGTAAATGTACCCTTCGCTCTTAAGCATTGGATTCATCACATAGCACTCAATTTACTGTTATGGTGTCTCAGGGGGGACATGGGATGAGAGTGTATGAGTTCATAGTACATGAAAAAGCAGGAGAATAAATATGAAGGGAGGGGTCTAAATTTATGGATGATTGAGAAGAAAGGTTTTGGTGTTGCATGTGTAGATGCACACAACAAAAATAATTTTGTTTTTCCTCCACTAGTCAAACTAGAGCTAACAATAAAAAAGTCAAACTAAACTAGAAGTTATTAGTTTCAGGCATTTGGTTAGCTCATTTACCTGAAGAGTTAAGAAAAAACAATAACAATTTGTATTTTGGTCATGATATAAATACATGTTTTGTTCCTGTCTGTGCCAGAGGTACCTATCTCTCTCTCTCTGTCATATGAGGCAACTAGCAGAACGGATACCGTACAGCCTTGCTGTTGAGTATGTTAAAGAGCTCTTCTTCCTCCAAGTCAAGAGGAAGCGCAGCTAGGGAATTGTGAGGCATACAAGGAAAATCTGCTGACAGCTAGATTTTCATTCAATTGCTTTTTGTACTTTTCGTATTTAATTTTTCATCACTTGAACTGGAATTAATTATTTGACAATTTGTTGACAGTGATTTATTTCAAGAATTGACTTCTTAACGTGACAGATAACTGTTTCGTGCTGTGCGAGATTTTAATGTTTTCATTTAATTTATTTCACATAGTTATGCTCAGTTGTACAGTAGTATGATTTCCAACTACAGAATTGTCCGTATCAACTTACACAGCGTCAAATTTTGGGTTCAATCGCGGCTAGTTTATTGCTCTCTTTGTATGAGGTTGTAAACAAACTTCAATCACGTTGACGGTTTCTCCGACCAACAAAAAGGGTAGATGCGTAGCTTCCAAAATCAAGTGACCTCCGATTATTTTGTCCTCGAAATGAATAACCTAAAATTTAAATTAACATTATGTACCGAATTTTAGGATCGCTAAAGTTAATAATTAAAACTAATAATTGTGTTTAATTGTTATACAGTGGGGGTAGTAAGGTATTTTTTGCTCTGTCGTTTGATGCCAATGTGGTTTGGAGCTGCCTGTACTACAAGGGATGGTGAGTACTTTGCGGAAGAAAGGCATGATTGACATTTTGTAGTCTCACCAACAACTTCTTTTGAGGTTGGATTTTAAACTGTGTAGGTTGAAATGGAAAATACAGTAGATATTTTGATTGTCAGCTGACTTGATTTCACAGCTTCAGGACCCTTATTCTATAACTCCACCGAAACGGATTCGGTCGGAAATTACAACAATTTTGGCCGAAATGGAAACAATTGCAGTTCCACAACAATATAACTGACACAATAATTTCCAATTAGTATTGTTATTATTTCTCAATTGTTTCCATTTCGGCCCGAATCCATTTCGGGAGTTTTATAGAATAGGGGTCCTGATAAGTGGTTGCTATGGTGAAAACAAGTTAGCCAAGACTTAAATATTTAGTTGGAAGTCATAAGACCGGGCATTAGTCTTAATTTTCCTCCTAGTTATGCACAAATCACAATTTGCATTTCGAGTTCACTACCTATTACCTGTGACATGTTTTTGTTTGATTCTGCACCTAATCATTTAATATGACTATTGGCTTCCCACTCCAAACATGTAACATTCACACTAGGACATACCACATAACTGTAGAGCTGGTTCAAATCATCATGCTAAAGTGTCAGTCCCCAGTGATTTTCTGGTTTTCTTCTAACAGTCATCACACCCTATATGGCCTATAGGGTGTAAACATAGTACATCATTATTATTATTATTATTATTATTATTATTATCTTCCAAGTAAGTTTTGTTGATGTATTGAATAGTTCAGAAAGTGATAGCTTGTCCACACTAATCCAGATGATCTTGCTTTGCTACCTGATAGTATTCCTCACTCAATGCTGATAGCTCCATACTAACCTTACACTCAATTATCCGTCACCTAAATATGGCTTCTGGTTCTTGTTCAAATACATATATAATATATAATGTATACTTGGAGAGGCCAAAATGGCTGAGTTAATTGGAACTCAGAACAAGATAAACATGTTCTAGTGAGGGAAAAGGTACAGAAGGACGACAGCTTACCTGAGAAAGTAGATAGCTCGCTTTGAGAAACCTATAGATGAGAAGACAAATAAATAAATATACTTAGACGTTTTGGCCAACTCATCGTCTTGATCACTCAGCATGTGTAGAAAAACTAAACTAAACTTAGAACTAGGGTGAAGGCATCTAGGCATCATGTAAATTCACCCTAGTTTTAAGTTTAGCTTGTTTTCCTACTCACGCTGAGTGATCAAGACCACGAGTTGGCTGAAATATCTCAGTATATTTATTTGTCTTCTCATATGTTTCTCAAAGCGACCTATCTACTTTAACAGGTAAGCTGTTGTCCTTCTGTACCTTGTCCTTTTCCCTCACTAGAACATGTTTATCTTGTTCCAATTTCAAATTATATTTTTTTTTTTTTTTTCCTTCTTGTGCCAAGATGGCTTTTTCAGCCATTCTTTTGTCTTACTATCCAATATAAAACTGCTTCCTTTTCTGGCCTGCTCATATCATTGGGCAGGGAGTCGATAAAAACCTTGAGGGCAGCACATCTAAAAAGATGTGCCCTGTCTTGTACATCGGAGCTGCACAATTTACACGTTGCCAGTTCTTTGCTGATGTTAAAGCGGCTCAGGTGATGCTGCAGGACGTCATGGCCTGTTGCCAGCCGGAACTGGGCGGTGGCCGTCTTTCTGGACCAATTTTTATCAGGTCCTCTGTTGATCTCTGCCCACCAGCTTTTGGCTCGTAAGGCCTCTTCATATGTGCTTTTGTACGCCTTTTTGATGGCTGTCTTGATCTTGATTTTAGCACCTCTGAAGGACGTAGCCGCAGCTTGTGGAGGAGCAGCTTTCGTAGCTTTTTTGGCCAAGAAATCAGCTTTTTCGTTGCCCAGGATCTGGCAGTGGCTAGGGATCCATTGAATTTCTAGTTCTTTATTCTGCTGACGGAGACTGGCAAGGGAGTTTTTGAAGAGCAGCGATTGGGGGTGGAGGTTCACTGCTTGAGAGACAAATTGGATTGCTGAAGCGCTGTCGCTAAGGATAACAAATTTTGTCTTGTTGAGTGGGAAGGCTGGCACCTCTGCAATTTTTTGAGCCGCTCTGGCGATGGCTGCAACCTCCGCATCGAAGTATGTTGTGCCGACGCCCATCGGAGTGGCTTCCTCGAAGAAAGTGCAGTAGATGCTATAGCCGGTTCTATGTGTGGCTGAGTCGTAGGAGCCATCCGTGAAAATGTGCACCCACTCTTTCAGAGGAAAATACTTTTTCAAGTGTACCTCAGTTAGCGCTTTCAGCTCTTTCTTGTCGAGACCTTCCTTTTTCTCAATGCCATCTATTTTTATTCCTGGTATAAGCTGATTGGATCTATCTGGAAGGGAGGCCGGCAGTGGGACGTCAAAAGGTTGGCGTACCGCGACCAGGAGCTCGGGGCAGACTTTTTCTTTCAGCTTAGTGACCGCTTCAGCGAAGTTGGTGTGAGCCATTACTCTTGAGGTTGGGTAGTTGAGCCATTTGTCAGGGTCGAGGCGTGCCAATTTTTCATGCAGCTGGATAGCCCGCTGTTCTCTACGCAGCTGCATTGGCTCGATTTGGCTGTACCATTCCATGGCGTCTATAGGGGTGGTTTTCACTGCACCGGTGATGAGTCGGAGGGCTTGATTTTGGACTCTGTCGATGAGACGGGCCTGGGAGGCGGCGGCTGCAGGGAAAATTTCGGTGCCATATTCGATAGCTGGTCTTACGTAAGTAGTGTATGTCAGCGTTAGGGTATCTAATTTGGCACCCCAGGAAACACCACAGGCCCTCTGCATTAGACGTAATCGTTTTTCACCCTTTTCTGCTGCCTTTTCAAAGTGGAGCTTACCGGTCACTTTTTTGTCAAGGGTAACGCCTAGGTATTTCATCTCATCAGTCTGTTTAATGTTTATACCGTCAAGAGGAATGTTAAAATTAAAAGGTTTATTGCTCATCGTGAAGTAGGTGCAGAAGGTTTTGCTGCAGTTGATCTTAAAACCATGTACCTGGAGCCAGCCTGCAGCAATTTTCATGGCACGAATCATTTTTTGTTCCATGCTGACTGGGCATTTTTCTGTGAAAAATATGACAAAGTCATCAGCGTAAGCTTTGACAGTCAGGCCAGGGATGGAGCGTTTCAAAAGTTTGATAAGCCCATTGATAGCAATTTTGAAAACGGTTGGTGCCGTTATTGTTCCTTGAGCCACCCCTGCTTTTATGGTGCGTGTTTTACTGTGTGCACCTTTGTGGACAACCTTTATTCGCCTATCATTGATAAAGTCGTGGAGCCATTTTATGATGTTATTCGGCACCAAATCATCGATCATCTGCTTGATGGCATATGATCGGTCGGTTGAGTCGAAGGCTCCGGATAGGTCAATAGAGACAGCCAGCGTACTTTTCTGTTTAGAGAAACCCTCTTTCACTGTCTGTACAAGGTAGGCAATTTGGTCGACAGTTCCTCGGTTTTTTCTGTAGCCAGCCTGGTCCTCGTCTATGATGTCGTTACTTTCAAGGAAATTTTCCAGACGGAGGTTGACCATTTTTTCTGCTACTTTAGCAAGGGCGCTGGTAAGGGCAATAGGACGATAGCTGGCTGGGTCCAAGGCATCTTTTTCTGGCTTCAAAATGGGCGTGATGTTCGCAATTTTCCAACTTGATGGGACTTGGCATGTCCAGGAACTGTTGATAAGGTTAAGGATGAGTTTCCGCGCCCAGGGACCTAGGTGTTTCAGAAACTCTACATGAATCTTGTCTGGTCCAGGCGATTTCTTGTTGTCTAGATTATTAATGGCAAAGTCAAGCTCCGCGGCATTAAATGGTCGGTTATAGGGATCGTTTGGCAGATGTTGATATTCAATTTTTGGCAGTTTCTTTGGTTTACGCCTTTGAGGAGTGCTGATGGCTTTAAAGTGTCTGCACAAAACATCGGCTTTTTCTGAATTCGTGACTGCCATTTTGCCTTTGTAGAGGATGGGAGAATTTTCTTCTTCGAGTTTTGCTTTTTTACCGCACAAATTAGAGAAAAAAGTGTGGGCTTTCACAGTGTCGGTTCTGTAGTCAAGATTTTTAAGAAGATTCTTGAATTTCTCCTCTTTTGCTTCTTCAATGGCTTTGGTGAGGGCATTTTGTGCTTCAGCCAATTTTTCTTTGCTGGTATGAGTTTTTTGTTGTTCAGTTACTAATCTGCACTGGTTTCTTTTTTTCCTTAGATTTTCCAGCTTTTTGCTCCAGAAAGGTACGTATGCTCTCTGAGCACCTCTGGGGATGTGTTTGCTTGCAGCTTCTAGTGTTTTTTCTTCCAGCACTTTTGTGTCTTTGTGGGGATTTCCAGTGAGTTGAAAGTTCGAGGCAAAATTTTCCATGGTTTCGGTGAAGCTATCCCATCTGGCCTTTTGGAAATTCCATCTCAAATAAGGAGGTTGCTCACTTTTAGAAGGACCTTCAGTAGCGCAGATTTTAATAACTTTGTGACCTAGACCCGTGGGGCAGTCCAGATTTTCTTGGGTCAGGTCATCTGCAATTGACATGTGAGCAATGGCAAGGTCTGGTCTGGAGGTGTGGCCTGAATTAGAGAGAAAGGTGGTACGGTTTTTCCCATCAGGGGGCTCGAGCAGAAGCAGTGCATTCAAGTAGACAAATTCTGCCACTGATCGTCCTACTGGAGTTGTCGACTCGTAGTCCCAGTCTTGATGTGGAGCATTAAGGTCTCCAACGATGATTGTGTGGTTCGTCATGTGCATGGTTTCAAGGGTCTCTGGAATGTTGCTGGGAGGGTTGTACACAAGGTGGATGGTATATTTGGTGCGTCCCATCCAGACATCCAGAGTGGCAATTTCAATCTTGTCGCCGCTTGGCTCCATCGCGTGCGTGACTTTGAAAGCCGAGACCAGAGTCGACCTGACTCCCACTATCAGGCCTGAGGAGATTTGCCTACTCCTCTCCAGTATATGGATGGTGTAGTTTGGAGTTTTGAGGTCCGTCATGTTCTTCACATTTTTTTCCGCAATCTTGCCAGCCTCAGAAATGCAAAAAACATCAGCATTGTGTCTATGGACAATATTATAGAACTCGGCACGTTTAGTTGTGGTAACGCCTCCTGCGTTCCAGTATATCACAGTAGGTGGGCCCTGAAAAGGGCTGTTTTGCGCTGAACAAGCAGCAGGTGGAGCCATATTGGATAGCGTGGCGTGGTGCGGCGACTTTTGGTACCAGACTTCTGTTCTGGACCAGGGGGCACTTGATCTTGGACTTGTCGGTCACTTGTAGCAGATCGGAAGCGTCGTCGCATAGCCCCCCATTTATATATATACAAATTATATATATATATGTATATATGTATACAAAAGGCTCTATAATATATGTAATTAACACCTTGTCTTGAAGCTGAGTAAACCCCTAATCCAATTATGGCACATGGAATTTGTAATCACTAATCATAGAAATTAGCAACTGCCTTGCTGTGACAACACTAATTTCCTGGTAGTAAACATTTTTTTTCATCTCCACTCCATACAATGACATGTTGCACAGTTATTTTGGAAAGCTGATGTCAAAGATTATGAAGGCCTCCTTCATAATCTTTGCTTATACGATACAAATTAGAGTACAAATAGAAAATTACCTGCCTGATAACGACCTTTATATAGTAGATATGTGCTGAAATTTGTAACAGTTATTTTATGGAAAATTAGTTTAATTTCTCAATACAGATTGTTTTATTCACATGCAAAAATTAATTATTGTACTCGACCCAACTGTACCATTGACATAATGTAACAAAACAACTGACATTAGGTTAGGGATGTCAAGCGATTATCAATTATTAATCTGTGTACTGGAACGATTCAAAATCAATCGTTAAATTAACAAATGACTAATAGTAATTATCAAACAGTTATCCTGTTGTAGCTCGTTTCTGTCAACACATGATACTGGTCTATGCTTAAGTGTTAGTTGAAGGCAACAACTTGCCATTTTTTGCTGGCAACAGCCTGTGAAGGAAAGAGCCTAGTCAGAAACAGCACAATGAAACTTGCAAAAGTTAAATGAACCTAATAAAAATGCAAGTAAGAATATCGGACCATCCAAAAATTGTGAATCCATTAATTAGTTTCTATTCGATGTTGTTTGATCAGTGCTAGGTATTGTTCTTATTATTCAGTGACATTTCTAAATAAACTGTGCAAAAGAAACAAAGGGAAAGTACAACAGCTCTAGTGGACTTAGTAGACTCTAGTAAACTTTGTACTGTAATCATCATAACACTTGTTGCCTTGTTAAATCACCGAAAAGAGAATTGAAAACTAATGATTTTCTTGTTAGGCCTATTTAAGGATAGTTCTAGTTAGTAGAATAAATTTAGTAATCAAATCATCTATAAATATGAATGATTAATTAATGACACCAAGAGCAAAAACTGCTGCACAGATATTGATGCACTCATCACAACAGAGGTTTGCACATTTTGCATACCAAGTGCAAAGCTACATAGGTAGAACTCTTGTTGTTATATTGTTCTGTCATAACTACCACGGCATATTGTCATAACTACCACATGCTACCACACTAAATAGTATTCTCATAAACCAGTGTGTGGAAACGGGGTCGAGATATGTATATATATATATATATATATATATATATATATATATATATATATATATTTGATGTTTTAGATTTTGTTGGTTGCAAAATGTCTAGTACAAAAACATTTTTTTCAAGGGGAACTCATAACTAGGAGTAAATCTAAACAGCTTGCTAGAGCTACCCAGTGATGTTTCGCTGTGGCATGTTGGAATTCATAGTCCATCTACACCTAGGGGCACCCATTGTTGCTATGGATTTGTTTCATTGATGGGAAATAACATGCAAACAACTGTTACCTTGGTAACAATGGGCGCCCCTAGGTATAGGGGCCGACTATGAATTTCATCAAAATCACTGGGTAGCTCCAAGGTCCGTACATCCCCTGGCGGGGGCTCGTCGAACTCCCAAGTCAGGTCGTCCCATCCATTTCCACAATGTTAAAAATCACGTTATTTAAATGGGAGAATCATTCAGAAAAACAAATGAATTGATCTGTCAAAACCAATTCTGGCTCAAAACCGCATTACATCTAATTGAAATAATTTAATTATACTTGTAATCGATCTACATTTTTAAGTGAAGTATTCTGAAATCAAATTTTGCATAGTAAATTAGTAGATTTAAGTAATAAACCAGTTTTTGTAGTGGGCACGAGAATGGCGATTTTCGTGCCCATGAGAAGACCTTACTTGGAGGTTTACCGAACCTCCGCCAGGGAATCGACGGACCTTGGGTAGCTCTAGCAAGCTGTTTAGATTTACTCCTTTGGTTGTTGTGGTTTTTTATTTGTTTTTGTATGACATGAAAAGGATGACTACACGTCGTCGAAACGTTGACATTTATTTTGTGAAAACAAACGTTGGATTGGGTTGGTTCTGTAATGTTTTCGTACTATATATTATAGGTAGAAGGATAGACCCCGACATCTTACCTGAATTGTAGACTGTTGTGGTATAGAGATTAAATAACAACATATATAATGGACAACACAAGTTTTCCAAGACGTTTCGGTACAAGACCTTGATCACTCGGGAGTAAGAAGACTACCGAAATGTCTTGGAAAACTTGTGTTGTCCATTATATATGTTGTTATTTAATCTCAGTGCCACAATGGTCTACAAATCAAGTAAGCTGTTGGGGTCTATCCTTCTACCTATCATTTTACTAGCTTTTTGGCCTCTCTTTATTCCAGTATATAGGTATATAGTCATCGATGGAATGTCTACCCCATTACGGGGGCTTAACGTCTCATATTTTCGCAACTATGGCCAATCGAGTCTACCCCATTACAATTTAATACGTATTCATATATTGGCCTATTAAACATTACACGTACTAGAATATTCAAAAACAGGATTAAACAAACTTGAGTATTACATTAAAAATGACAACTCAAGACAAATCCAAACCTAGGGTTTGCATGTTTTAATAGTCTTTAACTCTTCATTCAAGGTAATGTATACTTTGATTCCCGTACTCACCGGATCGTGAACAAATAACTTCAATCTGTGGCCTGCTAGGTACAACTTGTGCCTAACACTAGTGTTCTTTACTTTGAATAGGTTACTTTTTTGCACCTACTGGTAGTTTACTACCCAGTGTAATTTTCTATGATTCAGTAAATTTGAAAAAGAATGAATTATAATTACAACTATAGCAGTAATAAAATAAACATCTTGCAAGTATGCTCGAATATACTGATAGGTACTAGTACCGTATGACATAGTGCAGTTGTTGTGACAGAACAAGTCAAATAGTATGTTTGCAAACATCATTTGCAGAAATATTGAAACCCTTTCAGGCTAATGGCCTAAGTAACGGCATGTAATAATATACAGAATGTATTAGTGCTGACCAAACTAAGAAACTTCTTGAGACATCCTCAACCATTTTAGTGTTAGCATCATGCCAACCTAAAGCGGGGTCTACAATCGCCTGGGAAGGAGCTCAGGGACAGTTGGCTATAATTTAATATTGCCCGGAATGGGGAACGAGAAGTTCCTTCCCGGGCTATTGTGGATCTTACTTTACGGGTGTATTACTCACTGATAAATCAAGAGTGAGGCAAGAAATGCAATATGTCATAAGTTTTAATTTTGACTATACTGATTACCTGTAAAACTAACTTGTTAATGTAAGCCGCACCAGCATACTGAGTGCCTACGATGAACTTACGCACTACTAGTAATCTTCACTGTGTACAATCTCTTGACTTGTCTGCTTGTCTTGTCTCTAATACTTCTCTACTTGTATGCAGTAACGTGCTACCGACTTGTACAATACTGTCTTAAGTTATAATAGCTAAACCTGAATTCTGTTGACCCTACAGTGATCACAAAAGAGGTAGTTAAGACCCTAGTTTCATATGTACCAACTTACGGGATTCATAGTTATATTAGTTATTTATTAGCTGTCTTATTACCTATTTTAAAACCAATATCAAGATAACTATTGTTCTACAGTGACAGTTCAAAAAAGGAAATGTACATAATTCATTGATTGGATACCATACTCGACTATTAAGTATTACCATTAACTGTATTAGCAGCCAAGAGGATGCAAAAATAATCATGCCCATTTTGCTTACGTGCAAACCACTATAACCAAGAAACTACGTGTATAGCTTGCAAGGTGTGTATGTATACGTACACCTTATCCTCATATCAAATGTTTAGATACAATACATTATATCATATAATTATGTTAAGTTTTTAAATCACCTGTCATTGTCAATGTTAGGTGTGTGTTTCTGTAGAATCCAGGGTACAGTAATGTATATAGTTAGCTGGATAAATGTGATGACCAATTTAGATTTATTTGTTATATATTGACATATTATAGCCTCAAGTGTTCAGTTCATATGCTATAGTTACCACTTTTGACATTTGTACTGTACTATGTGTAGTAAAAACTAAGATGTCTATATATGTACACACTTTATTTTATTTATATTCCTTTCCCCAACATCCTTTATCTTAAAAAAATAAAATAAAAACTGGTAACGTTGGGATAACTGCTAAGTAATTCAGTTACAATAGTTTAAAATAAACAATAACCAGTAAAAAATCTCGAGTTGTCAATTATTTTTAATAGGTTAAATTAAAAATAATATTACCTCAATGATACACTCCAAGTTAAATGTACACAACATAATAAATTGACTATTCTTCTTGCTATGCCCAACAAAGGTATATAAATAATATATAAAAACAGCCCAAATCGTCAGAACATAACAAACAATGTGAATACTCATCCTGACTGCACACCTATAAACAACTCTCTGTGAGCACCGACAAATGGCAGTAAATGTTGACACGAAGAAACGTTTTGACTAGACGAATTGGGGTATACATGCATGTTTGGTCTGTTCAAAGGAAAAATACTGTCTGTCCAATTGACAACAGGGTTACATTGCTTGTGTTCTACAAACGTAGCCTGTTCTTTCTGTTCTGTCCAATATGCAATGTGCAAGTTCACTGTCTTAGTCACTTCAGTGACCGTAGAAGTGTGAACATATAGTGAGTAACCCGATTCGCAGACTAACTTGAATTGTATGTTGTGTAACTTGTGTTTTGGTCAAATAGTGTTTTGTTGTGTGTTATGCTAGCTCAAGCCACTATTGATTGATGCTTTGATAGGTTTACAAGTAACAACCTACATTTTTGGGTTATTGGATGTGTTACTTTACAATAATCAAAATAGACATGAAAATACAAATAGAGTAACCTAAAACTGCTTAGATAACTAAAAGAACTCGTATCGCTAGTGATAAAACCGTTAAAAATACCTCAGTCGGGGATGACATTAAAGAAGCAACATCAACAATTTAAGATGGAAATAATAATACATTCACCACACCAACAGGTTTATTCATAATTTCTAATTCTCTACTCCTAATTTCAATCCTATAGATTAAATCAGGGGACTTGAATGACAAGTGTAAAAAAACTGATCCACAGAACTAAGTTTGTGCCGTCTCCTAAATCTGGCAAAATTTCCCCATTCATCACACAATCTGTATTCCCACTAAAATGGTTAAAACCACAAAAACCCACATGTTTTTTTTTTAAATCAGCTGCAGCAATGTTGTGGGGGCTACCGCTTTGAAGTCATATTTACAGTACTCGAGGCATTTTTCAACCCTAGAAAATAAACGTTTCAATTGCTTTTCAAAATGTTCTGTTCTGCATTTATTTGCTCCATGTAGCTAAACGAGGCAACAAATTTATTCCACAATGTATTCAGTATTCACAGAGGGTTTCTTGTTTCATGCACGTACCCATTGCATTACAAGTTATGGTCGTACATTTGTAAGTAAGATTTTGTAAGAGTTTCCCCAATTTTAAAACTGTTTTTTACATTAGAAAAGGTATTGAAAAGTAACTTATTGTAATTGGAAATGTGATTAGTCAAAGTACTAATTAATATAATACATTTTCGAAAAAGGTATTAATTAATAATTATGTTTACTCAGTTACATCGCATCACTGGAGTGGTTAACTACATAACTGCAGGTAAAATGTATTCCGTTAACGTTGTTAACCTGTCCGGGTGGCCCTTCTAGAAGCATACGCCTCCGCGGGCATAGCTCTCGCGATACCTTTCGATCATGTTACAAATTTAGGTGTACACTGTACAGTACTATAGTAAGGTATAAGGCAATCCTGATTGAGCTTTTGAAAAGAATCCGAAAATTCAATCTGCTTATGCAGCAATAATCTTTGAAGTGTGTAATCCTTTAAAAAGTTCCTAATTATAATTTAGTGATTATAATGTATAATTAGTGATTACTATAACCCACAAACCACAAGAGATATTGATCTGCCCTCACAGTGTATCTCCCAACGAGCTTTTCATCCAACTGTTGTGTTACCTGGGTAGTGATGTGATAATTTTTGGTTCAACTGGACTGTCCATTTGAATGGTATGTAAGTACTTAGTATAAGATAAAGTCTTCAATGTTTACTTCAAATTGTGCATCAGTAGTTGAATGGAAAGTAATTTTATTATTTATTAGGCCTATTTGGGGTTTAATGAAGTACTTGAAGTCATATGACGTCGAGGGGGGTGGTTGAAGGCATGGGATAAGTAGGACGTAACAGGTAGAAAAAGGGAAAGGAGTTGACATAGACTGCCTGTCATCTGGATTCTCCACTTCAACATGTCCGGGTGGCCCTACCAGAAGCATATGCCTCCGCCGGCATAGCACTCGTGATACCAAAGCATGCAAACCTGCTGACAACGAAAGATAGCAATCCATGGGCAGGAACGGAAAGTTGGACCAACTTTTATACTGAGAACCTGATTTCGTTTGTAGTTGTAGTAATATTCTTTATTTTTAGCTTGCTTGCAAGTATGTTTTTTTCTTAGTTTCATTTCTTAGTTGTATAGTCATCCAGGTTACAACATTACAGTTGCCGACAGCCTAGAAATAATAATCACAACACAGTACTTTCATTTCAATCTAAAATCCTATTTTTTACGGAGTGTATATTCTTACGGCAGAACGTAACAATTACTACACACTATTCTTACTTTGAGCTATCAACGGAGCTGAAGAGGTTAGGGGGAATGTTGATCTTGAACTACAATAAAGGGAAATGAGGTAGGCCTAGGCCTACATGGAGACGCTACTTTATAACGCAACTTTGGGGGTTTTGAACGAAAAAAAGTGAAAGAAGTTAGTAGAACACCGGATCAGCTGTGCGCAAGTTTTACCGAAAATAATGTAGTAGGTCTAAAGGGTATTTCTTGCACATTAAAGCCTACCTAATTCTTACGTTTGGCGGGTGCTGAAGGTCTATTTTTACGTCCTGAAATGAAAATAATGTAGGCCTAAAGGGTATTTATTATTCTTACAATATTCTTACGTTCGCGGGTGGCTTCTTACGTTCTAACGTAAGAATTACTACACACTATTCTTACGTTGGTGGTGCGCACGCCTGTCAAGTCGAGTAGTCTCGTGATAAGACAACCAATAGAAATACAGAACGTAAGAATAATTTATAATAAATCTTATGTTCTGCGGTAAGAATATCCACTGCCTATTTTTTATTTTCATACATTCCCATTTAAACTCATTTACAATATGGATTATTGACTTCTTTTCATCGTATCTTCAGTTGCATCAGGCACTCAGACAGACTTCTGTGATTCATAACCACTCAACTACATCCATTGATTAAATAACCACAGTTATGCTACACATGCTACACTGCTAGGCCTACACATCCACTGTACAAATAATAACCCATGATTAGAGCAAATCATCATTCCCGCGCTCATCAAGGCGGAAGCGTTTTTCTGGTGTGGAAATCTGGTGGACTGCCCGTTTAGAAGGCTGTGACACAATGTAAAAATTTAAAAATGGCGTCCTCATCTCTGCACAAATTCTTGTTTACAGTAGGGTTTTTGTCGTTATTTCATGCTGCTTATTCAGCAGCTCAACGTGAGTATTTAAAATATAGAGTACCTAGCGTTTATCTTACCTTTATTTGAGCATGTATGAACTTTTTGTCTAATTTAATGATAACCGTAAATAACAACATCTCGGGATGGTAGGCCTAGGCCTAGGCCCTAGTCTCTGGGCCTTGGCCAGAACATTTAAAGCTAGGTTTATTGCTAGGCTTAGCGAACCAATGTAGGTCTAGGTTTAGTCCTAGATTTTCTGAAGTTATAATATATCCCCCCCCCCCATCTATCTAGGCACGCTCATTGTCTCATTGATGTTACCATATTTTAGATCTAGGTAGGCCTAGGCTCAGGCCAAAGTAAAGTGTCTAGACTTTTAGACCTAGGAGGCTCTGGGAGGTGCCCCAATGTTAGGTAGGCCCTAGGCCTAGGCTAGGCCTAGGCTACGCTATTGTTGATGATAGGCCCTAGACCTAGTTCTGGGTCTTATGGTCGGTGCACAATAGCCCGGGAAGGAGCTCCGGTAACGGTAACGGGAAAGTTCGCTATAATTTAACATTGCCCGTTAACGGTAAGGGGACGCTCCTTCCCGGGCTATTGTGCACCGACCAATATTCTAGCTCCAGTTTTGCCAGCAATAATTGAGTTTCAAGATGTTATAGGCCTAGCCCCTAAATAGGCCTTTCTGGGTCTTATTCTAGGCCTAGCTCTAGTTTTGCCAGCAATAATAGAGTTTCAAGATGTTATAAATAGGCCTAGGCTATAAAGACGAGACGTAAATGCAGGATTGCTCTAGGGCAGGGGTCGGCGGGTAATGTACGGCACGCGGGGCTAATTTGTGTGGCCCTCCACTAATTTATTTTTTTAGGCTATAAGGAAATTGCAATTATTATTCCTAGTTTCCACCACTGCTAGAAAAATTCAAGTTGATATTTTAAACTTCAACCATTACCGTGTTTAGACATATAAGTAGACATATGTGTGGATATGTTGATCAAATTAGGTAATCAATTTTATAAATGCGCTCTTGTCTACAATACCGATTGATTACGGTACTGAGAGTTCAGAGAATTCTTGGATAACATTAACGCAAAAATTATGATTTGCTTCTCGCCACTGAAGTCTGCCGTTGGACACGCGCACGCGTGTTTTAGGCAAAATATGTATCAAAAGATTCAAAACAGAACTATCGAGAATTAAGTAAAGTTGAGATCCACATGTGCGTTATGACGGGATTTAACAATATGAACAATATCAGGTAAAAACTTAGACTAAATAATCACCGATAACCACTTGCAGGACGTTCTAAGCATATCTTGTACAAGACGCGAGCCCAACTTTAAGAAATTGGCGTAAGAACAGGGGTGTAATTTCTCTCACTAGAAGTGGCCCGGACCTATGGCCCCTTTTACAAATTACGCAGAACTGGTGATGGCCCTATACACTATTTAGTTGCCGACCCCTGCTCTAGGGCCTAACCGCCATCATCAAGAGGTAGTCATAGGAGGCGTACGTGTTCCAGGTATTCACGTACCCTAGTGAACATAAAATATTTTTTTTCAACCAAATTTGACAAAAATCACTTTTTTATGTTACCTGTTACTGTATCTTTCCAATTATGTAAGGCGCATGCGTAAAATAGTAGGCGGGCGTAGGCCTACATATTTATGTTTTAAATCATTTTAATTATGTTGAATTGGCTAGAGCCTATGTCTAGGCTATGTACGCCAATCACCATTAGCAACATGCACACAGCCTACTGGATGCTACAATCAGCTGTTCGACGTTGATTCTGTAGCCAACGTATGAAATGAAACCGAATATCGCCCGCAAACTTGAAGAAGGGGTAATTTATTTTTTGGGTTTAAATTAATTTTAAAATAATAACCCCTTCTTCAAATTACCCCTGCTGCCATGTTGTTTCATGGAAGAAGTGGTACCAACCTTAAATCGCGTCACTGCCCCTTAATCAGTGCCGTTAAACCCCTCCCCTAACCTATTCGACGTTGGTGGACCTGTCACTGCGCAGCCATATTATAATGGGCTGGCCGTACGAATATCCACTACGTTTAAAATAATAACCCTTCTTCAAATTACCCCTTCTTCAAATTTGAAGAAGGGGTAATTTATCGAAAATACTGTGATTATTTTATTATACAGTAACTTGTGGTTAAGTTGGTGCACCTGCTGATAACAAAGAACCAACGCACTTATTTTGCTCAGAGATATTTCTCTTCATCCCAGTTTTGAACAATGGCGAATGGCGTGCATAGGCCTAGGCATAGGCTCTAGCCAATTCAACAGAATTAAATTGATTAAAAACATAGGTAAATACGTACTATTTGAAGCATGCGCCTTACATAATTGGAAAGATACAGTAACAGGTAACATAAAAAAGTGATTTCAGTTAAATTTCGTTGAAAAAAATATTTCATGTTCACCCGTGAATACCGTGTTCTACAACATATATAGGTAATTGTACACATTGTATGTCCGCTCTGTTTTCATATTTCAATACCCGAAAAGTACTTGAAACACTTAGGCCCCTACCACTACACAGAAGACTGTGTAGGCCTAATATGTAGTGATCGAAAATTTCATAGGGCACTAGCAACACCAAAAGACAACAATGAAACAAAAGAATTGAATCGATGGGCAAACAACAAGCTGTCAAAAATAATCTCTTCTGATTTTGGAAAACAAAACAAAAAACAAATAAATGTACATACAAAACTTTCACGTAGGCTAGTCGTTGTCCATCATTAAAAGTTTTAAATGCGAGCAGTTACTATTGCTACACTTGTTTTTATTTCTATGGTTGCAATTTTATTATTTTGACAGCTGATTGTTTGTCCATCAGTTCAATTCATTTGTTCCATTGTTGTAGTCCTGATGTGACGTCAGTTGCAGGTTCCCTATATATTTTTTGAAAGTTTCGTGAAATATTTCACGAAATATTGAAATATTGTGAAATATTCATATTTTGAGCACGATTGATACTTTATGATGCTAAAATATGTATCGAGTCATATTTGTAGTCCAATGTTTTATTTTTTTTTTACAAACAATAACATGTAAAAATGACCATTGATAACGAGGGAAGATAATAGGGATTATGAATGATAGTGCAGTAGGCCTATAGTACAGTACAGTGCCCTCTGTCAGTGCATAAATAAAGCAGGCAAATTATTCATTTTCCCAAGACAAGAATGATATATTTCAAGTTTTAATGGAACTGGACATGAAGCTCTTCCCCGCGGGTTAAGCGGAGGCAACTCTATTTCAGATTCATAAAGACTTGCCTCTCTACTGAACGAGGCCGAACATCGCCGAAGTAGAATTATTCGAAAGCCTCAACTCGAGTTTTCAACACACACAACACACACATGTTAATGACATAGGAGACATAGACATGAATCGGGGCCCTAGAAGACTGAAAGTGCAACTGGTACATATAATACATGTGCCCCTCCCCCCCACCCCCTAATGCAATAGAATTATGCTGGTTGGTTAGGTAGTTGGTTGTTTGGACAAGTTGTGAAAAACTGCAAGGATTGCATAATCGGGTAGGGGGGATTAGCTCTGTAGGTTATTGGTATTGCTGGTTGCGGCATCTTGCTCCCACGTTTGGCCAGGTAGTCGGCCTTCTCATTGCCATGTATATTGCAGTGTGCAGGTATCCACTGTAGCTTTACCATTTTGCCTGTGTTGTTAATTGCTGTTTTTATTAGCTTTGAAAACTTTTCGCCATAAAGTTCGTAGATATGGGACATTGAGAACATGGACAAAGCCACGTAAGACCAACGAACCCCCCCCCCCCCCCCCCCCCCCCCCCGTAAGATGAATGCACACAATGTATAATGAGTGCATGGACCTCTCTATAAGAAGGAGACACTCAACACAATGCAGTATGGACCTACTGAACAATGCGAGTAGTGTTAAAAGGAGTGTGTATCAACGCGTCAAACAGCGTTTTTCTAGTTATATTCATTGTTTATTATATTTTCCACCTTTGTGTCCAACTGTCGACAGTCATTTTGACTCCACACACTAAGCTATGCCTTGTCGGCTCATCGAAGAGCTGTGACATCGGAAAAATCTGTGAATTGAGTTTTTGATAGGGGTGGCGGGGGAGGGGGATTGGTCGGGCGGGGTATAAGACATAGTTAAAGGTGTATGAATGTTATATACGTATTATATATGTGAGCCAGGGAAAGAAGGATAGGAGCCAACAGCTTACCTGAAACCATTTGGCAGGCCACGTAGCATAGATAACACAAAACAAAAAACAACAAAAACTTCTGAGCGTTTCGACGCTTCGGTCTTGGTCACCACCACCAGAACCAAGACCGAAGTGTCGAAACGTTCAGAAGGTTTTTGAAGGTGTTTTTTGTTTTGTGTTATCTACGCTACGCGGCCTGCCAAATGGTTTCAGGTAAACTGTTGGCTCCTATCCTTCTTTCCCTCTCACATATGTACTAGCCTTTAGGCCAGATCTATATTTCCTATATGTTATATATATGGTATACATATGTATATTTCTCGCGCGAGGGTTTACACGTTTAAACGTTCACACAACTCAGCCCTAGTTTGTACTCACTTTTTTTGTAGGACAACACCAAATTGATGTTACTAATCATACTTTTATTGTAAATGTTTATTTCTTAACAGGGAAGGATACCTCTACGTCAAAAACCGCATACAATTTTCATTTTTAAATTATATCACAAGAAAGGGCTTCAAAATCGAAAATCTGAATCAACAGCGCACTGTAGTTTAGTAAGCCCTACACATTGTATGCATTAGGTTGTGACTTATATTATCTTCTTCTTCTTCTCAAATGCCCACATTTGGCTATCATGCCATCATGCTGGATCTGGTCAACCAGTAGAGACACGCTTCTTTCTCCACCCTCTTCATGCCGCTCGGCATTGCGTCACGTTCACCTGCCAGTTTTGGACATACAAACAGGTGGCTCCTATCCTGCTCCCCATTTCCACATAGCTTGCAGGTACTCGTCTCAAACACCCCTATTCGGTGGAGATGCTTCCCTAGAAGATCTTGCTGCGGTTTTAGCCTGAACTGGGCCGTTTCAATTTGCCGTGGAAGATGGTTATAATTTATATTATAATTTATAATTAGTACGATATTTTATAAATAATTAATTTTTTTACTAATTATCGAATTATAATCAAAATACTACGCTTATGGTTATAATATTTTATTCAGTCTCTAGGCTTACCAAAGCACAGTGCGCTGCTGATTTATATTTTCGATTTCTTGTTGCAATCTTGAGATATAATTTAATAATTAACATTTTCTGCGGTTTTTGATGTAGAGACTATAATTAAGCCTGGGTGGTCACTGACATTTAGGAGGTCACCCTAATCGTAATCTGTTTTATTTTCCAGATCGATCATTTCTAAGAATCACTGAACAAGAGTTCATTGCTCTACCAATTGATGTAAGTCAAACTGTCAAATAGTAATTTGTTAAATTGCCTACACTTGCTACAAGATAGGCTTACACACATCAACCCTTCAAAAACCTCTTCCAAGCCAACTCCTACATATCCTCAGTTTTTAACTTTGATAAAGTAAAGGAAATACACAAAAACTGGTGTCGAGAAAGGAAAAGCATATTTTGTTTCTAAGTCCAAGCCCTTCAGTGTTCTTTTATAGCCAAAGCTATTCTTAATACCAACTTTATGTTTTTTTATTTATTCAATTTGAAGGTGTAGGCCTAATTTATTTTTGAAGTGTAATAAATAAAATTTGAAAAAATGACACCTTCAAATTGAATAAATAAAAAACATCCAAACACATAAAGTTTGTCATCTTTACTTTAACCTACAAATCTGTGCATAGCAGTAGACAAAACAACATTTTTAAACAATTTCAATTCAATTCAAAAGCATTTTATTCTCAGTTCTTCAGTACAGTAGGCCTACAATATTGAAAAACAGTATACCGGTATGTTTGTTTATAATAAATGAGAAGCCCGTAGAATGCGCCTTGAGTGTGGGCAGAACATAGGTTAGAGACATAAAAAAAAAATACAGTGCAAACTGGGTTAAAACATTAAGGTACATAATATTTTAAGTATGCTCCTTACATAGTTGGAAAGATACAATAACAGATACTGTAACATAAACAGTGATTTTTATAGAAATTTACAACAAAAAATTGGTAGACTTTAAGGATGGGAAGGTTAAACCTCTAAAGGTGTAGTGGTGGGTTAAAGGTCATTAAATTTGTCACAGGGTTAGCATCTGTTAATCAAGTTTAAATAAACAAAGAGGAATATAATAAAAATTTGGGATTTTGACATCTGCTTGATCCACAATGAAACTAGTACTGTTTATATTCAAAATGTTTTGGTTGGTTGGAGTCTGAAGGGTGGGGGTGGGAGCAGAGGGGAGGGGAGTGATTGTAAATTACCCTCATTCATCACATCTCTGAAGTATAGTGGACCCAAGATTACTTTACACCTGCTTTCGTCACATCTGGGGCAGTCGTAGCCAACCAGCGAACCGCCCGAGACACATCAAGGCCAATACCGATCGCTGATTGGCTACGAACCAGTCGCCTGTGACGAAAGCATGTGTAAGGTAGTCTTGGGACAACTATATCAACAAGACTTCAAGTGTTTTCAAGTGTCTTCTTTGCAACTGTGAGTGAGTACAGGGGACCATTTAAGAAATGTTAGGACTCATCGGAAAAACAGATTTTTTCGAGGAGGGGAGGAGCAGTTAACCTTTAATCGGGATTAATTTATGGGTTTAAACTTTAAACGTTTAGGAAAATAGCTGGTTTTTCCCATCTCTAGTAGATTTAAGAAATACCTAGCCCAAGTTGTATTTATTTAGGCCTAGGCCTATACTTTTACGTGTATTGGCCATTGTTCTCTTTTAAAAATTAGTTTTATAACTGAATAGGATAGGACTTCAAATAAATAATAATAATAATAATAGAATAGGTACTTACTCATAGTCTTATGCTATGCTCTAACGGGGCTCCCGAAGTATTTTCATTATATGTAATTAAATACAAATTTAGTAAAGCAAACGGCTTTTATTTTGTATAACAAACACACACTAAAACTGAGCACTCCTTGAAGTAGTAAAGGAATGAGATATCTTGAAATTATAAATATTGCATCTGAAGTTATTATCTGAGCAAACAAAACTACCGGTACCCGAACAAAAAAGTTGTTACAGCCCTGTGTGCAACATTCCAATTATAAGAATATTTGTAATAGTATTTGTGATAGTAGCTGGAAATGCCATTGGCTGAAGAGAACACTTTTCCTTTTTACATGTAAATACGTATGTATAAAGCATGTTATGTATACATGTTGTATGACTCTGACCGAGAAAGCCTACGTGAATGTATACATGTTGGTTTGATTGAATGGCTAATCCACTAATTCAAGGGATTGAAAAAATGCTGTGATATAAAAAACAAGCACACATTTTGCCGACATTGCTTTGTGCTACTCAGTTTAATTATTTTTATTTTATTGGTACAGATGTTACTTGTTAGTCCAAAATAAAAGTTCTGAATTGAATGCCTCTTTTATAATCATATATTAGGCCTACGTACCTTTTATGCTATTGTTTATAACGGTTATTCCATTCTTTCAGATTCTTTCTCAAGGTATAATTAGTCTGTTCGTCACTATGTATGGCATTATGCACATTGCTGGAGATTTCAAGGAAATCAGAGCAACTGTAGACTTGGAGAACAAATCATGGGAGACATTAAGGAACATTCCCTCTTTTTATGTATTCAACCACCGAGGGAAAGCACTGTCTCCTAATTACATACCACCAGCACACAGAGCAGCGTTAGAAGATTCCGATTTATAACCCATCATAATAATACAAGGAATATTTGTTCACTACTTATTTATTATAATCACAAGAATGACCTATTTCTGTAAATTATTCCTAAAATGCAATAAAGTTACTTTATAATTAAATATAATGTAACTATTCGACTTATGCTTGTACAATGTACATATCTAGTGAGAAGTTTCCCTTGTTGACTCCAATTGTAAGAGGTACCCAAAACTCAAATACAGTATAGGCAGGCTAGTTAAGAGTGGTGTGTAGCCTACTTGAATTCCATAAGAAAAGTTCTTGTTGATAAAGTAAGGAAGAGGTCATGTTCACTTATGGAATGTAGCAAATTCTCATTATTTTTCATTTCAGTGTTGGAAGTGCGCAGTGTTGTAAACGCTACTTTAAAAAAGTAGCATGCTTCCGCTAACGCTAATTGTTTGATAAAAGTAGCTCGCTACTCATTCCGCTACTTTTTTTTAGTAGCACGCTACTTTCACGCTACTTTCTTCAATTGTGTTACGTAAATACATGCGTCATGTTAGGGCCAGATTGTCAGTTCATCTTATCTTTGCGGTATTTTTATTTTACATACGCGCAGCGAAATAGCTGTCTATAGTTTACGATCATCCGCGTCAACGCCGAGTTTACATTTAAGAGCCAATGTCAAAGCCAACTTGCTAACCGTGAATGCGAACATAAGATCATATGTGTAAACCTTAGGCACCCGCTGCCGCACACATATTTCACGTACGTGAGGTAATATTGTCAGATTCTGTGACAGGTCAACTAGAATGCCGTTCGTAAACTAGGCTTTATTCTGCCGTTGTTACCGACATAGATGCGATTCTTACCTGAATATATTTCCGCATTTTGAAGGAAGAGGTCTTCAATACCGACAATGTTTTTATTGACGGTAAACAAACCTTACATTGCGCCAAAATTGTACTGGTGCCACTTTTTCCTTCACTTTTAAAAGCAAAAATTCTTTCGTAGGCCGGCCACGGAAGAGTAGGCTTAGAAGTGGGCTCATCTTCTTCACTACTACTTATTATTAAATTATTTACTTGCGCACTGGTTGAAGGTTTATAACTATTAAAAAATGCCATGTAGATTAAATAAAAGGTAAAACATTGACACGATCACTCACTCACTACAGCACAACCACAATAACTGTCACGTCAACATGCACCACGATCACTGGCTGTGGCTACCTACAGACTGACCGTACAGACACAGAAAGACACGAGTCCTCCACAAGCACTTGTTGAAAGGGATGAAGGGTTTTTGTGAGGTTTGACTGGTTTCATTCAAAGGAGTCATTGACCATGGGTGGTGACAACTTACCGGTCGGATGCGGGTAGAGAGCAGAATGGTCTCAGAACTGCAGCCAACATTCAGTGGTTGAAAACATAAATAATTTTTTTGCTTGACAATACAGATTTTTAGGTTTTACTCGTTTCGTAACTTATTTAAAACACTGCCAAACAGCAAGAAAAAAGCGCGATATTCCGCTACTTTTGCGCTACTGCTACTACTAAATTGTAGCATGCTACTCGCTAATCTTATCATTTTTAAAAGTAGCGCGCTACTTTCAGCGCGCTACTTTACAACACTGGAAGTGCGTGGAAAATTTATTTTGGCGTGATAGGTTTGGATGCAACAATCTGTTGGCCTAATATAGTAAACCATGTAAAAGAAAATGTTCACGAGTAGTTTTTTCAAAGAACTTTTCAATGAACTTGAATGAACGGATATATAGATGGGTTGATCAAAATACAGGACACTGTGACAAATATGGGGATGTATATGGATGGGTTGGTCAAAATACGGGACACTGGACTAATACAGCAATGTGTGGAAGGGTAGATACAAATTATTTTGGATCATCAATGTCAGGTTTGTTGTAAACTTTAATGTATTTTGAAACATTTTAACAAGTACATACTGTAATTAGGCCCTCATATATAAATAATGCAGTGATTTTCACCTTTGCAAACAATAGCCATGCAATACTGATATGTTCACCTATTAGTACAGATCCGTCAAACATATTCCATTACTGCTTTCGGATATAACATTGTCCAGGACTCTCTTGTCATGACTAGATTCATTATCACTAAGATTCTTTCTCCAGTTTTCAAACTGCTGCCATGAATAACTTGGTAAAAGCTTAAAATACATAAATATTATATACATATAAATTAATATTGTTAAGGAGAAATGTTACTTTGAAATAATGAATAATGCCACGAATTATTTAACTCAATTAGAATAAGCAGGATTAATACAATACGCAGTGAGTTTGTATGTAAGAATTTGTGTGTAGCCTAATACAAATATTAGACAATAATAAGTTAACATTTTCAGCCAATGGGTTGCCTTCATTAATCTCTACAAATTAGAGTAAAGTTGCCAAATGGTCATCAAAGCTAGTCTGCATAATGGGACAATGCAGTGCCAATTGCTATGCAGGTGATGATTATATACTGTTTTTGTTCTACAATTTTGCAATAAAAAACTTTTGGTTAATGGGAGGACAGTAATCCATCATCCACAGTGATAGTTAATATTATTGGTATCATACCATGGCAAAGTACCATATGCCTAATGTTTTCAATTTCATATTTGATCTATAACATACAATATTTTTAGTAGTTACGTCCACGTAATAATGATGACGGCTATCAAATGCATTTATTAAATGTATACTGGTTGAGTGGTTGCTTGCATTCTTAAAACTCCACAACTATTACTACCAGTTATCGCAATGGCCTTGCAAATGGCACTGTACCACGACACTGTTGATTTAGTTAACAGTCAAAAAAATGTGATCCCACATTTACAGCAGAGCAATACACTTGAACTGGACACTGAAAATGAACTTA
This sequence comes from Isoperla grammatica, assembly GCA_945910005.1. NCBI lineage: Eukaryota > Metazoa > Arthropoda > Insecta > Plecoptera > Perlodidae > Isoperla > Isoperla grammatica. The sequence goes on along the minus strand of OX246737.1, from coordinate 32,409,096 downwards.
AGTTAATGCTGTACCCACTATATTTTTAAGCCTTCAGTAAGATACTCATGTACATGCCACAAGAACATAAACTGGTAATAATAATAATAATAATAATAATAATAATAATAATAATAATAATAATAATAATAATAATAATAATAATAATAGTAATAATAATAATAATAATAATTAGTAAAGTTGTGTAATGTAACTAGTCTCATGTTGACGAAACAGCAGAGTTCAATAGCACCAACTTAATTTCTACTTATCTAGTACCTTACATCTATTTGAAAGTTGAAACAGATCCATTAGCGATAATTTATGACCATATATTGTAATTCTGCAAACCCCAAACACGACGGCACAACTAATAGGCCTACCAAATGAGGCTTGTGCACTTAGTGTTGGCAAATTGAAAATTTTCAATTGAAAATTTTCAGTGAAATGAAAATTTTTCAGAAAATTTTCAAGAGACTTTTTCAGAAAATTTTCAAATAATTTTTATTGCTAATATGATTTAGGTTGTTCATCTTACATCATCTGATAGTATTAGATACCAAAGAAAAGCATGTGGAATTGTGATACTGAATACCCATTTAAATGTCCATTCCATGCAAAAATGCATCTTGTTGCCTGCCAGAAAATTAAAATTATATTCAAACAAAATGTCTTTGAATACCTTCTATATTAAGGGCCAGTATTACAATCAACAAATAACAATAAAATCTGTTGAAGATAACAAAGCAATTTGTTGTAAGCAATAATTGGTTGATTTCAAAGAAGGTACTGAAGGGAGGTTGCCAATGGTGAAAACAAGCTACTCGACAAATAAATAGTAAGGCTGTGTCTCAAATCAATGTTTTTCGCTAGTCGACTAGCGTAGCGGACTAACCTTACAATTGGTAACAATTAATTATAACAATCGGTAATTGTTGTTTTAGTTGGCGAGGCTGGCAAAGCAGGCCAAAATAGAGATTTGAGATACGCCCTTAATACAGCATTGAAATAGCAGGCCTAATTACAATAAGTAGGCTATTTTAGAAACGATAATTAACAAGTGTCTGAGTTGCTTTTCAATACAGACACATTACCAGTAAGTTTAAGTTAAATATAAAACCCATTTTTGAAAGTACAAACATCAAGTTATATGATAACACTAAATATTTTTTTTTTTGAAAATTTTCACGAAAATTTTCATGAAAATTTTCATGAAATTTTCAACAAATCAAAATTTTCTGAAAATTGCCAACACTATGTGCACTAGACTAAATGAAGCATTGCTCAATGTATGAAAAAACAACAGGAATCTATTGATGTTTGTTGAAAGGGGCACTAGATGAGTATCTGAGGCCACCATGAGACTAGTTATGTTGTGGTAGCTTTATTTATGTCTAGGCCACTGCTGAATTGAGACTTTACACCATAGGCGTGCGCACGGCCCAGGCTAGACCTAATGTGTCAACTTGGCGGTCGGGCTGTGCTGGACTCCAATATCCTTTAGACCCGGCCTGGACCGAGAGCAGTTTAACCGTTGCTTTTAACTTTAAACTTAACTTTCAATTAGTCTTTAAATTAAAATGCACTGTCAGTATCGCGTTTTTACGTAAAGGCACACTTCACCCGGGGCTGGGCAAATAATGTTTAATTTATCTTTTATTTAAATGAAACGAAATATAGCTCTATAGGGGCCACAAAATTCTATGGCACCGGAAAGCGTCGCGTCTTAAAATCGCGTAAGAGGCCACGACAAGTTTTGCATCAACCAAAAAATGTTGCGCCTACGGCAAAATTGCCTCCGGCGGCTGGGCTTCGACCCCAGACCCCAGCTGTGCCACACCACCTCGTGCCGGGTCTAATGTTAGACGCTGCGCACGCCTATGCTTTACACAACACATTGTACAATTTTCTTGGGTGTCGCGTGTGCGGCGTGAGACACGCTTGGGTCAGAATATTCTTGTAAAGCATTTAAGAATTGAAGTTGGAGTTTCGGGTAGTCTGTGATTTATGGCGTTTTCCACTGGCCGCACTGGTGCGCACTTAGTGCGAGTCGCACGTTCCACTGGTAACGATAAATTGCACTCGTGCGGGTTTCGCGTATTCCACTGGCGAACTTGCACTGACGCAGTGCACTCGAGTGCGCACTGAGCCGCACTGGCTTCGGGGGTCAGTGCGGTATTTTCAGTGCAAATATGGCGGCCATAAACGCAGGAAAATTGTACGCGGAAATGGAACTTCCAAGTATTTTCGTCAGATAGTGAAGCTAAAATCGAACCAACATCTAAACCAAACATAAAAACACAACTGGAAGATGTTATTTACCACTATTCTGATATAGACGCAGTACGGCGTTATTAAGTTTGAGGTTATGTTTACCCTTTACCTAGACTATTTAATGGAACTTATTTTCTAGTACTTCTTATGTAGCCTAGTTAACGACTGTACCTTCTAGCTGCAGTAACTTGAGTTAAGTTGCTTTGTTATCCTCTAAAATGCCTTTCATATCGTTTAAACATCTTGATTTTTATCACTTTTACCGCCAATTTGTTGCACTGAAAAAATAAATATGTTCCACTGGGATTTGCACTGAGGGCAACACTGGTGCCGTGCATCACGTGACTGTGACGTTTCAGGGCGCACTCAGTGCGGCCCAGTGGAAAACGCCATTAATGAGATAGCAAACCAGCATAGGGCTAGGTACCAACATGAAAAGGTTGCTTTCAGATATAAACAGAAGTGAATTGTGGGATGGACCGGATGGCAGATCAGATCATCTACAAAACAATTATCAATCAATTCTTTGCAGGACAATCATTTTAAATCTACTGATTACATGCTCCAATTATACAAACATTAATTATTGTGGCTAGACCTTTAAGGTTGGAATTCATAGTCGGCCCCTACACCTAGGGGCGCCCATTGTTACCAAGGTAACAGTTGTTTCCATGTTATTTCCCATAAACAAAACAAATCCATAGCAACAATGGGTGCCCCTAGGTGTAGGGGCCGACTATGAATTCCAACTGCAGTGACAAGTACAGTCCTAGTCCAGTTAGCAATTTAGCATACCTCGAGGTATTGGTATTAAAGATTCAGGACCAGTATTCAAGAGTGCAAATCTCAAATACATTTAATAATTATTAATAATAATAATAATAATAATAATAATAATAATAATAATAATAATAATAATAATAATAATAATAACAACAATCTATATAAACCCTATAATAATAACAATAACAGTATGATAACAATCAACAGTAGTAACTTGCGTTGTGTTGGCTGGCTAGGAGAGGGATTACCGGTATATTTAAAGAAAAATGGTATGTCAATTAAGGGGAATTATTTGCCTCCCAGGTAATGCCTAGAACCTTAGAGGATCAAGGCACCAGTGGCTGTAAACGATCAGGTAGCATTCTTAACCAATGCTCCAGTATCTACAAATTTACATGTTTATCATACTATCTTACACTACGTTCCTTCTAGAGCATCAATAATATTATCTACTATATATTTTTTGAATTGGTACAATAGAGGACTTTTGTCATAGGCTATCTATACTAAAAAGTAAAATCACGATTAATGTCAGTACTCAGTATATATATGACACATTTCTTGAAACATGTTTGCAGGCTGCTAATAAATAGATATCAAAATATCACAACCTCTTCTAGAAGGGACTTGCATTGTACGCTATTCTTGCACAGAACTGCCATTCAGTGGTTTTGCTTGGGTCAACTATATTCCATTTAGGCCTAATGAATATACACATAAATAATATCCTATCCGCATATATTAATGCATCTTTTGTTTTCAAGAAGTCCCTAACATTTCTAAGGTCTCACAGTGTCACTCTGAATTCACCAAACTTTCTTAATCTCAGATTGGCTACCATAGTTTCAAGTTTCAAGGAACATTGCATACAAAATGCATGGTGTCCTCCAGCAGGCACCAGGTTCGTAAGGACCAAATCTTGGATTAATGGCTAATCTCAAGGTTAAATTTTCATATAATCAGGCCAAACTTCATATCTTTTTAAAATATACAACCATCTAGAACAAGCATGGGGAAATGATCTGAAATCGCCCAACTTTGCTAATAGCAGATTTGATCATCTCCCATTGTTTACCATATACTACAGTTTCAACAGGGCTGCCGTTTTCCATCGATGTAAACATTACGGACAAATTTATACATTGATTCAATGCATTTAAATCATGATAATCTAACTTTGAATCGAGGGCTACTTTTGAGGGGCGGTAAGCTATGAATTGATGATACAAGTGTATCATACTCTGTCTGGTAGGGCCTAAAGGTAGGGGCTCTATGTGGGTAGAGTCACTACTAGCTGACCGACACGCGTTACGGTTGTGTTTTACTTAGCTCGCATCTTTCAAAGTGAAAAGTACAGTATTGTAAAGTGAAACAAGACTGAGAAAAAAAAATAACCTATCGTCCGATTCCTTTACGTGCATTAGCTGCTGTCTTGTCCTTCAAGACATGAAATCAACTGACAGTAGCCTTAACCAGTGAAGGTAGGTAGCCTTATTGGCACAGGGATAATCGATAACTCATCTACAGACTTGAGCCGTAAAGGAGGGAGGGTGGGGGGGTTAGTTCTTACGCTCAATTGAGGCCACGGTTGCTGTGCATGTGCACATTGTTATTGCATTGTATGCGATCAAATGATGATGCTTTGCAGTGATGTGATGAACATTTGCTCCAACATCAGTTTGGAAAAGTTATGAAACGACAGCCCAAGTTTCAACAAACATTTCATAAAAAATGCATAGATGTCTCCCTGCAGATGCCGTGTTTGTTAGGAGTTAAGACCAAATCTCGGATTAATGGCTCATTTCATCAGGCTAGACGTTTGGTGAAACTGGCATTTAGTTCTTATTTTTTTAAATATGCAATGGATCTAGAACAAGCATGTGCAACCCTCATGGTTATTTAGTGCCATCCCAGAGCTATGAAGCAATTCCCATATTTAAGGCTAACGAACGAATACCCAGTTCTACTAAATGTCTTTCATATTGTTACATATTAAAAAGTAATACTAAATACAATTGCTTTGGTGCTGTGAAATAGCTATACAGTACATACTTTCCATGGATGCATTGGTCCTTAAAGTTGCTAACTAATTTTTTATTTGATAAACTTAAATACTTATCATAATTCATAAATCATAAGGTTTTAAAATGTTTGCTAAGCAGAAAAATGAAACACATTTCTGCTGCGCTCGGAAACGATCGTCTCCGCTCATGCATGCACTACATTACATGCAGTAATAATTCCAAACTTAATTTTCCCAAGCATCAGATGTCCAAAAGAGCTAAATAAAGAAAATGTTGGCAAAATAGAAAATTCTTAATATAAAGTGTGGTGCAACCAACATGAGATAGCCCCTCTAATGTATCTTGTTGCACTATTCATAGTCATACTTAGTCATCATAGTGTACTAAAAAGATATGGCAAATAAATGAAGTACAATATGCACTCGTACTATGTGAAGCATTCTTGCAAAACAAACATAGCAATGGAACTTGGAAGTGAGGGTGAACTTGCTTTTCACTTTTCAGAGACTTGTTAAATATGTGCATGTTCATCAGTCATCAATCTCATAATTCAAATGAGCCTAATGACTTGTGATTTTGGCTGTCTTAGTGATTAGCCTACAATTACAAGCATACCTAGGCTATTATGTATTTGTATAGGGGGTATTTTGGGGGTACATGGGATGTATTTTTATAATTATAAACAACCAGGGAGAACAAGTTTTAACAACAATATAAAAACAAAGCTACCAGTTGGCAGTATCCAAATTAAAAGCAAGTAGATAAAAGGAAAAAAATTGTAAGTACATACATATAAACATTAAAAACCAATGTAGTAGTCTGTCTTAGCCTACAAGAATTTTGTGATAATTGCCATGCCTTCCCTATTCCTGAATGCACTCCTAATAACAATATTAAATATCTAGTAAAGAGCACGTTATTTACATTTGGTAGTTCATCATTCACATATCACTAGCAGGATATCACCTAACCTTCATCACTCATCGTCTTGATCGGCCTCGCTGTATAAAGTGAGACATTTGAGCCTCAATATCAAACATTCAATAAATTACAATTTTAGATAAAAATAGAACTCTCAGTTCAGTACAATTTCTTCAGTTGTTCATACGTGATGAAGAAAATTATGTTCCATGGACCCATTCGCACCCAAGTTGGTATAAAGCCTTTATACAATGCAACGAATCCTTCATTTTTCACTGTCTGCAAGAAATCAGTCCAACATTTTTGTTTTAAAATTGACTAATTGAATGACTGTTTATGAATTTTAGGGAAGCCCATGAAAGTGTTTTAATTTTTAAATAGTGGAAGATGTACGTAATAATATTTCCAGACAGTAGGGTTGCCGTTTTATGTGAAAATCATTATAAATCGCAAGCATGCATAATCTAACCGAAAAATATGATAAGAGGCTGTAATCGGTAATCACATCATATCAAATTCTTATAATTTCAATCATAATACAATTTCAAAGAAATTGTAGAATTCTATCTTAGTACAAGCCTAAGAGAATTTATTAGGCTGCTTGTATCACTGAGGAAACTTCTTTCATGTATTCTGATTCCGTTCAAAGTACGAAACGGATTCTGTCTCATGGTCACAACACGTCTTCTATTTCACTGTCAGCTGGTAAAAAAGAGCAGCTTATGAAGAGATTTACATTCTGGGACAGGCTGATGTTAACACTGCAAAAACCTGCTTTGAACCATAGTCAGCAGGACCCAATTACAGTATTATTAGTTTGAACTTGCAAACTGGACCGGACAACCAATGATGATTGATGATTCATAAATGAAGCAAAAACAAAAACATCAATGTCGTTTTTTCTACGTATAATCCTATAAGCCTATCAATAAACTTGAATCGATTATCAGCGACTTGACTCATATATCCCTTTGTCGATCGATATTTCAATTATCAACAGCAACCCTAGTTAATAGCACTTGTGGTAAATTTAAACAAAGTGTGTTAGAATGTGCAAGGTCTTATCCTGGAAACTACAAGGCCTACTTTCTGGCTCTTGTTACAGAGAGACAACAGTTAAGGCAACATTGTCAAAGACAATGATGTGCTGTGAACACATTTAATATTCTCATCAATTATAAATTGGCCTCTACCATCTTGTATTTTAAATTGTCATTGATTTCACTTACCTGAGTCAGACAGTCTATACTGCCTGTGTAAATGCGTAACGATGAAGAACTCACAACCCCGGATTTTAACTTTTTTTGGTTCATTAGTCGTGTCTGAAACAGCCAACAGAATACTAAATGTGAAAATCTTCTTCTCGTATGCCCACACTTGGCTTGTGGCCTATAATATTCCTCCACTTAAACCACTTTAGAAGTAAGTTGTTTGATCCCTGGCCTGTTTCATCATGTAGGCCTAACTGAGTTCCTACTGCTCAATGAAACAGCCCAAAGATAAACCAGTAATCGCCTATGGTACGGGTCAAACCTCCAACATCACATCAAGTTAAAACTAGTTATTCTTTCTACCTTATGTCTTTCCTCAGTTACAATCCCATTTACATCGTAGACAAATAAATATTAATTGAATTTTGTAGATATTCACCAAGATACTGTACTAGTATTTGCATGTACCATTTGTTGGAAAACTTAATGAAACGAGACCCCACAAACTGGACACAAATATATTTACTGTGTAATTACAAAATACGACGTATTATTAACTCTTTGAACCTATTGTTTCATATGACACGGCTACCTCACATTTTACCACCATTTTGATTTTGAAAAATGATTTCGCTTTAACTATGGTGTGATTACCTGAATAACTTCTTGAACCAAAACTTGTAGGCTTTCGCGGCCCGAGTCAATATTAATAATTCTTGGCTGTCGGGTGTCGCCATCTTCAATACTCCGAAGATGGACTATGCAATTAGTCTGAAACGTCAGTTTTTAATAAATGATGGACGCGGCGACACCCGACAGCCAAGAATTATTAATTCTTGAACCAAATTGCCACAAACTACGTAAACCCTAAATGCAGTAATTAAATAAATTCTTGAACTATGTTGCCACAAAAATAAGAATAACGATCAGACTGCATCAGAAGTTTGTAAATATTCAACGCTTCAACTTGATCTAGATCTCCGTTTGACCGCTATCGCAAGAAATGCAAATAAAACCAACGGGTGCCATAAAAGTTGACTGAAAACACTCGCTTAAAAATATTTATAGAATAGGATACTACAATTTTGTACTCACTCTTATCACATCTATAGGTGTAGATGCAACTGCACTTCCTAAACTTGCAATGAAACTTGAGCTGTAAAAAGAATGTGGACATGATTATGGGTGTTCAGACTTGAGAGATGAAGACATTTTAAGTCTCAATACAAGCCCAAACCTGCCGATTAGTAGGTATTCACTCTTATAGGGTTGCCATTTGTCCGGTTAAACCCGAACATGTCTTTTTCGTTTGCTCCTTATGCGTCCGGGCAGCTTTTTAATAAAAGCATGAAATTACCGGGTTTTTGGTTTCACTTCGGCCGGATCGCGTCTTTTTCACGAAAAATGCAGGTGTCACGTTCACGATTCGATTAGTCGCATTTTAGCCTCAGGTCCCTTACAACACTGCTTTATGTATAAATGGTATCATTATTTTCAGTGGCATACCAAAGGGAATTTTGGGGCATAACCCTCCCTCCCCCCCCCACTCACCACTAGGCCTACCTACAAAAACGATTCTTATAATTTTAAAATGTAAATAGAAGCACAGATAACAGATTGTAGGATCAAGCTAATCTACACTAGGCTTTACACCTAGTATGGGTTTCACTGCGAGCTGGGATCACCTCAGGCTACGAAAACCCATTCCTCTCACTAGCCCACTACAAGCTTATCTACACCAGGCTTTACACCTATTATGGGTTTCACTGCGAGCTGCGATCACCTCAGGCTACGAAAACTCATTTCTCTCACTAGCCCACAACAAGCTTATCTACATCAGCCTGTACACCTATTATGGGTTTAACTGCGAGCTGGGGGACGCATCTCCGATGCCCCACTCTCCGATGCCTTCTTACCTTTTTAGTCTCCGATACCCCACTCTCCGATGCCCCACCTACCTGCTCAAGAAGCCCATGCTACACCACGTAAAAAAAGCACACGCGGTACATTTAAATATTATAAATACATTCTCTATTGAAGAGTCGTGTTTCGTTTTCAAACTAGCCTGTATTATTAAAGGAGATATTACCCCCAAAGAAATTACTACCCTAAAATATATAAAACTGCCCTAATCTAATAATACTAGCATAACCTAACCTAACCTCTATCCCTACCGCTTACCGCGCAGTGGACGTGCGATTAAATTGCGTGGTGTAACATGGGCTTTATAAAACAGGTAGAGCAGGTAGGTGGGGCATCGGAGAGCGCCCCGAGCTAGGATCACCTCAGGCTACGAAAACACATTTCTCTCACTAGCCCACTACAAGCTTATCTACATCAGCCTGTACACCTATTATGGGTTTCACTGCGAGCTGCGATCACCTCAGGCTACGAAAACACATTTCTCTCACTAGCCTACTTCAAGCTTATCTACATCAGCCTGTACACGTATTATGGGTTTCACTGCGAGCTGGGATCACTTTAGGCTACGAAATCACATTTCTCTCACTAGCCTACTACAAGCTTAAATCTACATCAGCCTGTACACCTATTATGGGTTTCACTGCGAGCTGGGATCACCTCAGGCTACGAAAACACGTTTCTCTCACTAGCCCACTACAAGCTTATCTACACCAGACTTTACACCTATTATGGGTTTCACTGCGAGCTGGGATCGCCTCAGGCTACGAAAACACATTTCTCTCACTAGCCCAGTACAAGCTTACTACATCAGCCTGTACACCTATTATGGGTTTCACTGCAAGCTGCAATCACCTCAGGCTACGAAAACACATTTCTCTCACTAGCCCACTAGAAGCTTATCTACGCCAGGCTTTACACCTATTATGGGTTTCACTGCGAGCTGGGATCGCCTCAGGCTACGAAAACACATTTCTCTCACTAGCCTACTACAAGCTTATCTACATCAGCCTGTATACCTATTATGGGTTTCACTGCGAGCTGCGATCACCTCAGGCTACGAAAACACATTTCTCTCACTAGCCCACTGCAAGCTTACAGCCATCGGCCTGTACACCTATTATGGGTTTTACCCCTCCCTGACCCACTATATGCATCAATCCCAAGTTAACCACTCTTTATTAAAATGTCATCTTTTTACCACCACAACTTATGGCAACCCTACACTCTTATCTCACTCTTATTTATTTTATTTATATTAGGCCCCCACTTACAAGATTTTTTATACATTGGAAGTTAAAGAAAGCTACAGTAGAAGTAGCTAGTTCCACATTGCATCTCTTTATTTACAAAGTAGGCCTACTGTAGTAGAGACAAGAGTTCAGGTTCATTTGTTTCTACTATCACTACCTGTAGTAGGCCTACTACTTCCAAGCAATGATCAAAATACCTTATTGTCTAAAATTTTTACAAATTGAAATAAATACACTAGTCTCCATACATAGGGCTATTACAATTTAAAAAAAAAGTTATATGCAGAGTCAGCATATTGGCACTTTTAACTTTCATTCAACTTTGAACTTGAAAAGTACAAATATAGTGGAAACATGCATTTTAGTATGTGATTGTTGCTTAGTAAAGGCCCGGGAAAGTGGGTTTATTTTTTTCCCCAAATTTCGTTTTAAAAATGTACAATTTCGGTGTTTAGCAGAGTTATTATTTTTAGCTGTGTAGAGTGATACAATGTACAATACAACCTACGATCTATATGCGCTAGGCATAATACACAAGTTCACGCAAAGTAAAACGTGTTGGCAAAATAAATATTTAATATTCTTATCCCCACTATGGTAAAATTGTCTTAAGTGTATTTCATTTCAAACTAAATTTATTAATTTTAAGAGAACGCGATTTGTTGTGCAAGTTTCGGAGAAATGTTCACTGTTTAATGGGGATTCAGACGGCAGTTTTGCGAGATTTTGTGGTTATTACGCGTACAACAGGAGATTTCGCTATTTCGGTGAAATAATGCTAATTTCGTGAATAAGACTTTTTAATTTTGACATTTTTGAACTCCTGTCGCTATTAAACGCCAACATTTTATCAAATAAAGCAATATTCAGAACAATCATATGATTTCGCGATAGCGAATTTTACGGCTCTATTGATTAGTGATTACTGATTAGGCATTTTGACATGTACCATACCATACCTCATATTGACGTTTCACCAAGCCCTGTCGGCATTTTTAAGTGTGTCCCATCCCGAGAATTTGTGCGATGGACACACATCTCAAAGAGTGGTTAGCATTTGAAAATGCCGACAGGGGGCTCGGCAAATTGTCGTGGTAAAATTCAGGTATCTCAAAATTGCTCATTAGGCCTACCTACCACGCACTAATAGGTAGGCTACCCAAAAGCTCGGTTTCACATCCTATTTTTTCAGTGAAAATTATACCTACTATGAAATATGAATACTTGAATACAAATGTTTTAATTTTTAAATATGACGATACCAACTTTTCCTTTACTTACATGAAGTGGTTGGAAACGTGATTACCAAAAGTGTGCATCAACTGTTGCTTGCAAAAGTCATAAACTGGCAACTCCACTGCCGCAATGACTGCTGCACGCTGGGCAGTTGGACCCACTCCCTTCAACACAAGGCACACAAGACACAATATAAATAAACAAATACAGCAACAGGTACTCGAATTACCTTATAGCCATTCAAATATGATGATGTCCACCAACTTGACAACCAAAACGTGTTAACACGTGTTTTACATTAATTTTTACCTACAGTGGGTCAGGTTCAACTTTATCACTTTAACCTCATGACCTTAACAGGCTGTCAAAATCAAGGCCTTAACAACTAGCAAGCAATGGTGATCATTGGGCTGTAGCCTACTTCTCACATTTTGCTAACAATGCTAATTGAGATTATTAGTAGGTGATAGCCTACAGTACGAAGGTGAAAATACACCAAATGACATCTGTGCCTAAACCGGGATTCGAACCTGGAACCCCAATTTACTAAACCCATGTCTAATCGCCCACAGCCACTCACTACATTCAGCCATATGGAAAGAGAGATTTCAGATACAGTATCAAAGATGTGCCTAATAAGTGGTACCGGTACCATACATAATTTTAAACTTGATTAAGTTTTTAAGCTGTAGGCCTGTACTTGCAAAACAAGAGGTTTTGGAATGTGTGCTATCTACTGGAGTAGTAATGAGGTTGATTATTGTTAATCGATTTGATATCAATTTCTAGTGAATTGATTAGAATTGATTTATTTATTTAATGTCTATTATTCTATTCAGTTATAAAAACTGATTTCATAACTGATTTCATCTAGGCTAGTTCAAATTGTGATAATTGTACAATTTGACTTAATTCATGAAGGCGTGGATTGATTGATGATTTTTCAATGGCAGATGAGCGACCTACTACAATGTAATATATTCCAGGCCAGCTCACATTATTCCCAAGCATGTAAGCTACTTTTAATTGGACGTAGTTATGCAGAAAGGAACCAACCCACACATATCTGAAAAATAGTTACAGCGTTTCTAGTATTACTTCTTATCATAAAATCTGCATTAACCCCACGATATCTACAAAATCATGTTAAATACACTAGTTATAAATATGTAAATTTAAGGAGAAGAAAATATTTCCAAAAATATTTGTATTTTGGTTGCTAATACGAAAAATGTTGGTTGGTTCCTTTCTGCTTACTAGGATAAGTCAACTACAAAAAATAAAATGTGGGTTGGTTCCTTTGCTTTTACTATATTTGATAAAATAAAGTTTGACAAAAAGTGATACATTAGGATTTTAAATGAATAGGTAGTAGTTTTTATGTATATGTGGGTTAATTTAACTTTCAATCCCGCCATGCTTCCATTTTTGTAACATTAACGTCAATAATTGCAACGGCTTATTACTCTGCTTTCAACATAAACATCCGGCCAAACTTTGGGTTTATAAATAGATATGGGATTCTTCTTTTTATCCTTAAAATCACATTTAAAAAATATAAATGTTCTGAAAACAACAACAAAATATAATGATCAGAATGGAAAGAAACATAAAATGTTGCATTCTCAATCTCACATTAAGCAGAAAAGAACCAAGTGGGTTGGTTCCTTTCTGAAAAATACGAAATGTAGGATTTCTTATGTAGCCTACCAGTAGCAGAAAAGAACCAAGTGGGTTGGTTCCTTTCTGCAAAATACTAAATGTTGAATTTTCTTGTGTGGGTTGGTTCTGGTGCGTATAGAAGGCAGCACATATATAATACTAAGTTGGGAATTAACACATACTTGGAGGCCTCTATTGTTGATGCTTGGAACTATTTTTCTAAAAAAAAAAATATTTGTGGGTTGGTTCCTTTCTGCATAACTAAGTCCAATTACAACTAGGAAAACGCTCTGTGTGACGCGTTGATAAGCGAGCGCGTCCATATCTACGAACTATCTAGCGAAAAGTTTTCAAAGCTAATAAAAACAACAATTAACAACAATTCAAGAATGAGCATTGCAAACATGTTTCTAATATTCATAGCCATTATACTTTCCGACATTGTTGAATGCTGTGCAACGTACGTTGCTAAGAATTAAGGTTGGAATTCATAGTCGGCCCCTACACCTAGGGGCACCCATTGTTGCTATGGATTTGTTTTGTTGATGGGAAATAACACATGCAAACAACTGTTACCTTGGTAACAATGGGTGCCCCTAGGAGTAGGGGTCATTACTAACATTTATTGACAGCAATAGAATTGTAATTTCTGCCTCTAATATGTATCAGATCGCGTTTAAGTTAGTATATTCGTGACCGAACAAAAATTTACTATATAGTATAGCCACCTCACATTTTGCCGCTACCGGTACTGTGTTTCAGAAAAATATTTTCAAGTAACTTTTGTGTAACTTTGCCAATAATTATCAGATCGCCATAAAATGAACATATTCATGACTGTAAAAATCGTTATAAAAATATGGCCATCTCACATTTTGCTGCCATTTTGTTTCAGAAAAATATTTTCCAGTAACTATGGTGTAACTTAGTAACTTTTCGAACGATTTTGCCACAAAACTATACACCTTCAATTCACATCGAGGCTTGTGGATGTTCCAAATTTCAACTTAATCGAAATTTCCGTTCGACCGCTATCGGCAGACATCAAACAAAAACAAAAAAAACAGAACAAAGTGATATAAAGGTCTAATTGAGGCGCTCACTTCGCTCGCTTGAAGAAAAACACGAACTATTACAATCTATAATGTATCTAAATTGTAAACCAAGATTTTTCAATAATTCTTACCCTCCAGAGCCCTGCAATTCCTTCATTGTGATAAACATCTTTAAAGCAGCCAAAGAGACCCAATTTTCCTTTATTGCCCAAGATCTGCATTCGAACTTTGAGAACATCTGTTGGATTTGCAATGGCACTTGACACCATCCCTGCCACAACGGCACAACATACATTCACAGTTACATCTTCTTTGGCACCACTTTCTTTTGTCACTAATCGTTTTAAAGAGTAATATGTTCCAAATTTTATAGTTCCATACACAGCTTGACGTAAAACTGCTGGATAAATGCTGTAAAAAGAGAAGAACATAAGATTGGGCTCCTATTAGGGGATACCCAATGTTACAAGAGTATTCAATTTATCATTGTAGATTCAATAGAAACTATATTTACATACCCTGCGTATAAAGCTCGAACACCCTCATTTTTTGAAATCTGAATAATGGCATCCGTCATTCCTCGATATTTTAACTCGGCATGTTTACTGTCATGAATCTGACCTTGAACTTGCAAACGAGTCTTGGTTGTGTCTATTGGAAAGGTTCCTTTAAAGAAAAATTAAGAATATTTACTGTAGGCCTATACTTCCTGGCTGCATCAGAGATAAGGTAATGTGGGCCTACACTAAACAACAAAAATATTTAAAGGGCATGATAAAAACCTCTACTCTCTTCCTGCACATACATATATACTATAGGCCCTATCTTAGGCCTATCTAATCTAACTAATCTATCTATCTAATGTGAAGCGTGGCCTTAAAATGAGGGTAGACACAATAATTTTGTAAGTATAATATTTCGCAATTTAGAAAAAACCAGTTGGTTGATGAGAGGAGGGGGGGGGGGGGGGGGGGTGACGCAAAACGTACATTCGTTAATCGCTCAGGTCGAGAAAAATAATATCACTCTCGGCGGAGCACATCATTAGTCCCTAACAGTTTACACAGTAGGGTTGCCAACTCTCCCGTATTCCCCGGGGAATCCCGTTTTCCACTGTAATTTCCCGCTTCCCGTATCAACTCTACATGGGAATCAGTTTTCCCGTATTTTCACAATTTGTTTTAAAATACACATTTCGTAAACTTCCGCCTACTAACAGTACACAGTTTCCAGCATTTGAGCATTTTGAACTTAAAGTCTTATGTTGAGACAATTATTTCACTATATTTAATACATGATGGATTGATGGTACATAAATGGCTAGACAATAGAAACAGATCAACCAGCTGAGTTACAAGTTGTTGGTATTTATTCTCTTTTGTGTCAAAATTTTTATAATTATTTAAATCGGGATATAAAGATTCTACGTGATGCAAAAAAGCTTGACCTTGAAAAAATGTAGAAGGTAACCAGCTTAAACTATACATATTAATTCAATTTACCCTCCCAAATTAAACATTACTTGAATGAGAAAATTACACCTGCAAAGTTAATATCAAATCCGTAAACTCATTTTCTGGGACCTAACGTCTATTATAAGAAACAAATTTTTTACGCCTGCGGCGATTTGGCCTTCGGAAACTGGGACATCGCCGTCCTCTTTCCCTCTACATTTCACATCAATTTTAAAATTCCCGTATTTTCATATTCAATAGTTGGCAACCCTATTACACAGTAATATTAAAAAAATAAGGGTAGAAATCACACGCTATTTGGACATTGTCTGCACTACTGTACTGTGTTGTACACAATCCACGACGCACGCACCTTGCATTGTCAAGGGATTGCCTTGAACTGGTTACTGAAGTAGGCCTATCCATCGTTTTGCCCTCAAACAAAAAACGTGAAGACAAGACACATGGGGTTGGGTTGGGTCATCACATTTTACAAAAGCAGACAGTAAAGGTTTATTACTGAATGCTGTTACGGCCGTTCCCTCAAATTACCAAATCCCATTGTGTTATGAAACGAGTGTCTGGCATGTGCCCGCGTTCACAGCTCAGCTTTGGTGTGTGAGACAAGTCTCAAATATTCTTGAAAAACTGACGAAAAAAGCGTTCAGATCATGCGCAAAAGAGACCAAAGCCTTTTTGTCTCCACATCATTCAACTTCAAGGGACAATGGTAGATGGTGCGAGAGTGATGCCGAATGACGAGTCCTTCGCCGTCAACTAAATTCAAACGTTCGCGGGAGCCACGGAAGACAAGAACATGTAGGAAAGAAAGCATAGACTTGTGCACAAGTGTATTAATGGTATTAATTAAACTTGTGTACCGAGTAGACAACGTCTCTTTGTCTCATAGGACGCTTCACCACTGGACATGATGTCATTATGTCAAATTAGTGCTTGACATATGATTAATAGGTATGACACTAGTGCTACTAAATGCGAACCTGATCCAAGCTACTCGATCAGTAGCTCTTTCTAGCTCTCTCTCGGAGATAAGAGCGAAAGAAGACTACTGATCGAGTTAATCGGATCAGGTATAGGTAAGCGCCCTAAATATCTAACTTCTTGAAATTTACTAATGTTGTGGATTACTCTACGCCTACAGTGTAAGTGGGTGTACATAATATGTGTATTCTCTATAGGCAAATCATGTGTAGGCCTGGGCAAACAAATAATGGGAAAACCACAACTGTCGTCTCATGACGTCAACCGCCCTATTGAATTATTGACTGAAACCTCCCTAACCTACCAAATTCAGCAGTGCATGATGCTAGCCCTCCATACACAAAGGGTTGCCAGTCCCCTTTTCCCATTCCACGCCGATTCCAAGAGGCTGTGCAGTTGACTTGAAGACAGCACTGAAAAGATGAATTTGACTAGTTTAACACATTACCTATAATATTATGTTATTTATGTAATAATATTTATTAACATATAAACAATCAGTGATTGGAGTAAACTGGGTGTGGAGACTGGTAACTACAATCTGTCACAATAACAAGATCCCAGATAAGTGGAAAAATTTAACGTAGTATAACACCCCAACATGTGTTCTTTTATAACTATATTTTAAGACAATTTTTAAGGATATTCCACCCCTCCCCCCCCCCCCACCTAACTCCCTGTTTCTCTATATCGTCCCTCTCCTAAGCTCCCTTCTGGCCAACCTTTTTTAAACCCTTTCCAACAATTCCTTCTCCTGCGTACTTCCTTCCGTTTATTCAAGTTTACCAGAACGTCCAGGCAACTACTAGGCCTTTACCTGACCTTTCGACCTTGGCCAATGCTAGGCTACTGGCTAAAGCTAGAATTAAGTATTGATTGATCTGTTGATTCCTACAGGTTACAACTACTAAGAATGTACATAGGCCTAGGCCTAGTACAGGCTAGCTTCGATCTAGACCCCAGAAGGGCTTACACAGCTGGTAGGCCTAGCTTAGGCATAACCCCATGTCTAGATCATTGTTTTGTTTTACTGTAGCCCCTATGCCTAGGACTAGGCCCCTACCTAGGCTAGACATAATCTACGGTTAGGCCTAAACTTAAGGTGCATTCACAATCTTTACTAGTACTATGGTTTAATGATTAAGACCAAGACAAACCTTAGTCACAGCCAATCAGAGCGCAGTATTCTCACTCCTAGCCAATGAAAGAAGCCTGTGGCTTAGTGTTAATCATTAAACCATAGTACTAGTAAAGATTGTGAATGCACCTTTACGTGATAAAACCTTGATCTACAGTAGGCTGTAGGAAATTACTATAGGGGCCTAGGCTAGGCCTTATCTACCCTACGATCGACTACGGCTCTATTAGGGCTAGGTCACGCTAAGTATCAGTAGGCAAAGTAAGTTGTAGGCCTACGCCTGATTAACAACATAGCTAGAAATGCCGCACGGCCTTGATTTAGGGGCCTAGGGCACCTATAGGCCTAGACACTTTGAAGCATACCTAGGCCTAGACCCTAGGCTTACAGCTTTCATTTACAACAACAATATCATCACTAGCCTATTTACCTTAAGACGCAAGTTGTATTTTAAGTTGTAGTGTATTGTGAGCCAGCCACTATTACGGAATACATTATTGTGAAAATACCTAAATGCATCACATGCAAGCCTAACCAGGCCAGCTGATCAGGGCATTCAAGGTTCTTCTTCTTTACAGAGGTCGAACTGCCAATACTAAACAGATGTACATTTTCGGCCAAAGATTTTGTACTGTATTTTGCGATTTTATGTTGAATTTATTGCATTCGTGCTTGCGTAGGCGGAGGCCTAGTCTGTGGGTACACAAATTGGACAAATTAGTTTATATTTTTGGTAAACACTTTCAAGCCAAAAGCCTGTTTTACAGACATTAATTTTCCGTTCAACTTGTTGCTTTCCACCCAAAAATAATTTAAGGCAACCCCAAATTTAATTGAAAAAAAATAGCAGACCACAAACCTATGACAGATCCATAGATTTATATAAGTATCAATTGGTACTTTATGGAACGTCTATGAAGTTATATCGTATATCTTCGCAATTTAATGCAAACTTCAATTTGTTGTTGCATTTGAATTGTGCATAGTATAAATAGGATAGCAACAGGTAAAATGGCTGCTGAACACATCCCTGGTTTAATGAAGTTGATTTCCTCTCTTTTTATAGTAATTAGTGTATTGTATTCTATCAACATTTAACACACTGTATAATATACACTACAGTGTACCTATTTATAGAGTGTGCCCTGCCAGTGATGGGCTAAATTCCTGTCTCATTGATACCTCTTCTATCTATTTCTATTTATTTTTCTTGGTACACAATAGTCATTCGTTTGCCTATACAACGTCTCAGTGTACAGGATGATGGCCGTCAACAATATCCGTGACATCACGTGAGTATAACCAATATATTGCCTAAATTTACACATTAATTCAAATGTCTCAAATCTATCCTCCAAACCATTACCAATTTTATTACCAAAACGGAACGTAAAATCTAATAATACAATGCCCATGAAGACATAGCCAGCAGAAGGGTTTTTATACTACCGCTTCAAAGCACAACAACAACAACAAAATATATGTATATATTGGTATAAAAGACCTAGGGTATGAGGAATAAATTGAAGTCATGATGATAGACACAACACTATATTTTATTCACAAAAAAAAATCAATTTCTCACATAACTCTTAAAATAAAAAAATAAAAAAACAGTCAACAGTTAACTCACAGTACATTGTTTTCAGTTTACATTTATAAATATTAATATATGCTATATCAGTCTATAACAATAATGTATGTATAAGTTATTACTAGATTACTGTAATAGATTACTTAACCCAGCTTACAATGGTTAGTAGCTACAGCGACCGGTGCTATGTCCAATACAGAATTGCCATTCTCTCTCCCACAAGTCTATGTATTTATTATACCGGTACTAAGAGTATACTGCCTTTGTTTACCATAAATAACTTTTGCTTTCATTACCTTGGTTGTGTTGGAGGAAAGGAAAAAGAAGACCAACAGCTCAACTGAAACGTGGTAGGTGGCCGTGTGAGAAACATCACATGAAATGTACAGACAAACTGTCTCCATTGGAGAGCTTTCATTTGTGTAATCATACTCAAATCATACACTTTAACTTTAATATTAAGAGAATAAAAAGTAGGATTGCCATCAATTGATATTGATTTTTCTACAAATTTTGAGTTTTTCTAATGTTGATTGTTCAGCTTAGATAAGTCTTCAAATAAGTATTTCCCACTCTTGTAAAGTCGTGGTACCCAAAAAAAGTCAGATACTTACTTTTTCGTTCTCAACTTAACAAGCACGAATCACTAACGTTTTCCCCGATTATCTAGTACAATTTGGTTGTGGTAAGTTTCTTGACGGCAACGTACAAGAAAACGTGCAAGCAGGTTCCCATCAAAAAACTTAACGCAACCAAATTGTACTCGATAATCGGGAAAACGTTAGTGATTCCGTGATTCGCCCTTGTTAAGTTGGAAACTAATTCTGGGCAGTCCTGACTCCCCTGACACTATCTTACTTCTTGGTGTGAGATACCTTTATTAAAGGAGTAGGTACTGCAATAACATGGTAAAACAAAGTCAATGTAGACGACAAATAGTGACGACAACTGAAATTTGGAAAATCTTTGTCAACCTGTTTGTTAGTTATCATGGCTTTCCTTTACCCTGACAACACACTACCACAGTATCTCAATGTAAAGAGTTGCTCCGCCAATGTGATGTCGGACACTAGTGGGAAGGAAGTTTAGGAAGTACACACATATTATTACCTAGCTAACATATTAGGGTACTTGGAGAGCCCAAAATAATTAACATATTAGATTAGCTATAGCACATACATATTAAAATTTGTCATTGAATGCATTTGCAACTTTAAGTATTGATTTATATTTTGTAGGTGGTCGTTAGGCCTCCTTTAAGTTCAATCATTTGTAGATAGATTGTAAATGTGAATAGCATCAACAGATCATAACTAATGTCTTATTTTCAATAGGTATGTGTGCCATTACTTGGATTTCTATATTTTTTCTTTCATTGGGTGCACAAGAATGCAGATGTGATGTATAAATAATACTAACAAATCATAAAGTATTAATACATATAAAATCAGATAAAAGACGGATGCCTTTTGACCTCATGTTATCTAAATTGGATATTATATTACTAGTAATATCAATCTTCATTTTGTATTGAATGGCAACCATAATGAAAAGGAACATTGTGTGGATAATATTGATTGTATGTCAGTGTCAGGTAATCAGGTAACTGTGTTACAGTACTGATGACACTGAGATCAGAACACTTCCCACTATATGTTTGTCAAGTAAACATTATGGTTCAAAATATTTTTGGAAGTTTGATTAGGCTAATGCAAATGAAGCAATGCTGAATATCCTATGCTATATAGGAATACCGTACACAGAAATTGTGCAGTGGCTACGTATCACAATGTATATCACAGCCATTACAACCGATTCAAGCTAAAATGTTTCCTGCAACTTTAACACGAATATGTGAGTAAAAGAAAAGGGCGTTCTTTAAACAGCTCAGCATAATTAAATATAAATACTAATTTTGCTTTGAATTGCATAAAAATCACAAAGCTGCAACTGTGCAGAGGTTATTTCAGCACTACAATACCTCTAAAATCACTCATAAATGGCATCTTGAACACGATGACAGCAGATAACATGACGACAATATACATAAAATAATACAGGGTTGCCACCAAGTCAATTTTTTTATCCTTGAAAGAAACTAAAAAAATCCTGAGAAATCCTTGAAAACAGTTATATTCAGCATTAGCATATAATAACTGCGAAGGAATGTTACAAATTTTCAGGTTTCATGCCAAAATATGTTATGCCAGCCTGATTTTCGAGAATCTAGTCAACATTACGTGCAGAAACGCATAAGAATCGGAATTTTCTTCGAATATATTTTAACGTTTTACTCTTACTCACCATAACTACCACTTGCGGGAAATGTTATGCAGTCACTTATGTTTATTTTTACTAGTACCTGATGTTCTTTTTCTGTCTACTTTGCTTTTTTAGCTGAATTTTTAAAAATGTATTAATTTAATGTATTTTTTAAAGACAGTAGAAAATCCTAAGATTTTGCCCAAAATCCTGTTATCCTTGAGACACTCTAAAAATCCTGAGAAAAGGATAAAATCCTTGAAAGTGGCAACCCTGAAATAATATGATATTGAGACAGTTTAGCATTTTCTCAAGTGGATTTTGAAAGTGACTTACAGTAGTGATGACATAGGGTACTTGATTCCTAGCCAACTCCTTTTGGAGTGTACTCCATTGTCAAGGAGTCCGTTCCTTAGAAGGTGTGTTGAGTGCAATTTTCCCCACGTAGGAAGAATAGTACGCAAGCAGCGCATGAAGTTGGCGCTGTACACAACAGAGAAACTTTTGTTCAAAAACTATTACCTAAATTATGCTGTTTAATACCAAGCCAACTTTGCAAACAAACAATAACAATCAAGTAATGTTAATTACTGCCCTGCCAGCAAATTTTTTTCTCCCGCCTGGAACAAATGCGGACCACTTTTACCTTATCTTTATTGCCAATTGAGGAGTCGACTTCTACTCAATTCTCAAGGCTGTGGAGTTGACTCCAATATTTACTACCCAATATCATCACTACTTACAGATGAAACAATCAAGTTAGTTGTACTTGTATCATCATATGGCAACTTCAATGAATTACATTTACTTTTAGATCATAGTGCATAATGGTACTGCAAGTTAGCAATTGTAAGTATGATTAACAAACAAACATACGTATACATACCATGTTACAAGAAAATTGTGTTTAAGTATGGCATTAAGCAACATAAAGTGCTAAAACTACTTATTTGTGTAGAATATGATATGTACATATTTAGTTTCATGATTGTACTGGCCATTAGGAAACCTATTATATAATATAGTAATATAATAATATAATTGTATAATTATAATTGTTAATAGGATAACGCTCTACCCAGAACTGTCGGTATCAGCATTGCAATCACAATTTGGCAATCGTGAAAGAGTTAACTTACTTGGTTCTTATGACTCTGTACACAACTAGGACTTAATGTCGTAATGTTGCACTGCGAATTGTATTGAGGAAATGTGTCATATTTCCACAATTGAGATCCCAATCACGATGCCGACAATTGTGGCTAGGGCTTAAGAATAATGCTAGTTTTAGGCACATCATAGGCACTTTTTTAATTCTCCTACTTAAAATTACTGGTTTGGCTTTGAGGCAAATTGGTGTGGTACAGTTGTATTTAATTAAAATCTTTGGTACACTGTATAAAGCTGGGATAGGTTTCCGACACCAGGGGCTGTTTTTGTACTGCCGTGCCACCCAGCATATTCTAATCAGCCAGTATATGTTGGTTGCATGCAATGGCAGCACATCTAACACACACTGGCAATGATGTGCTGCCATCATGCGTTCGCAGAGCTTTCTAATATCCGGCTACAGTAAACTCATGGTATGATGAGGTAGTGGTACACAACCTCTAACTAACATAAGGTGTGTTATGGAATGCTCTCAACTCTCAAGGTCAAACAGTATCATTGAATAGGGAATCATTTTTTTTTTTTTTTTAAATGGGCCCTACATTATTTCAGTTTTAATTTTGAATAATATATTTCAGTAACTTACACATTAGGCACATAGCATTAGCATTTAAATATAAATATTTTTGGATGCTTTCCTCATATAGCCCTACTTTTAGTTAGTTCTATTGTAAAGGTGAATCACTAACTGATTTGTTTGCCAGATGCTTAACAGTAAAGGCCTACCTACCTATAAATTTCAAATTGAGTTCCACTGACCTACTTGGTAAAACAACATTTTGTGCAACTCATAGTAGCTTGGGTATATTTTATAATATTAACACTCTAAAATTAAATTGAAAAAGTAAATGTAAATCTTCAAACATCAGAACACACAGAACAAAATGGAAGCTTAGGCCTGTTTAGCCCTTGAGGTTGTCTTGTTGTTTTTGTAAATCCAAATCCATATACACATTCTTGGATGCTAACACACATAAACAAACTAACAAAAACAAACCTTTTCTCTACTCAACTAATATACAGTAGTCCCTCGATAATTTGAAAGTGAAGATGTATGAAAAAGACGTTTTCAAAAAAAAAACATTCGAAATAGCAAAAACCCGCCACAAATTGCTTTTTTGCACTAAAATATCCACAAACCGAAAATATGACTGATACATTATATCAATATGTAACTTGCAACATTATTTAGATCGTCATCACACCCAAGTCTATAATTCGTACGTTCACGATTCCTCCCCCCCACACAAATTAGCTGCTTGAAGTTTGAAGAATTTGGATGAGTTGAATGTTTACGTGCAATGATCGTGCGAGAGACAGAGGGAGAGGGAGAGAGAGAGAGGGAGATGCAGCATGCGCATTTACCACGAATGAGATGAAACGGCGAAGGTGGCTATTAGAAAGAGACCGAAAGGAGAGGGGGGAGGGGGCATGTGTTTGACTGCGAGAATAAGTGGCCTACGGGTGAAATGGAATTGATGAAGCATGGGTCCAAAAAACATACTATACGTGGGTCGTTCCGCGATAGCGCCATGTCCGCCTCCGCTCCAGCCAAAAATGCGTATTGGAAGGGGAACCGTATAGTGCCAGACCCAAACAAGGTGGTAAGTAACACGATTATAATCAAATAAACATATAAAACAAATTTTTTACTAAAATAATTCAAATTAAATACCAGCTTTCATTGTAAAATTGTAAGTAATTGCTAGTAAACTTGCTGAGTTCAAAGTTTGGAGGGACTCTCTAGCACATTAGAATATCATATTCATATTCAACTAAGACAAAGGTGCTATTGCCATAAATTGATGTGGCACTATGTCCTGTGAATGAATCCTTGAAAATTCCACTCGCAAGCTCCCATTTTGCAAGTAAAAATCCTGTACTTGCAACTACATCAACATCTAAAGATCAAAATATTCTTTTAAATTAAGCATGGTAAACCAAAGTCATACATAAGCGCATGCCACTTGGAGATAGTTTTGATGACAATGTTGAATTATATTCTACAATACGTATGGTTGCCAAGCTGGTGCGAGTGCTAATAACTTGATACGAGTACATTTTTAGGAGAATTGTCAACGGTTGCTGTAAATGGCATTATTATTTAATTACTGGTACACATTACTATAGAATTGTAGTGTACAATCTAAAATTAACAAAACATGTGGAAACACTGGTGAAAGACTCGTGTAATATATCATCCTAAAACTGACATATATAGGCAGAACCTAAACAATTGACTATGTTAATTGTGAAGGATAGTAAACTCTTATTGAAAAATACACAATGTTCAAGCTGTTTTTCCATAAGATACAAAACTGACTTAGGCCTACTCCTGTACTAAGTAGGCCCTAATATATATGTTACTAATGCTTGATGGGCAACCAATTTTAGCAATTAGCCACTGGACAAGACAGTTAAACACAACAAGCTATCTGTACTATGTGGGTGTGTATTTGTGAGTTTATGTGCTCTACCTTTTTCAAGGATAAACATATCAATCACAGTGAAAATGGTACGTATTCAAGGCACACTGAACATTGAACAATATTTCAGAAATGTCCACATTGTTCAAATACCAATAGGCTACACTATATGTATCCACTCAATAGCTGGCATTCAACAGTTTGTGTTCACAAATATTATTTTATAAAAAAAATTTAAAATTTCATATAATACGTATGTATAAGTGAGTGTCAATATCTGTGCAAAACAACAGTGACACTACAATGCAATGTAGGTATGAAAGATATTTTAATAAAATGCACCGGTATGTAAAATGCAAAGAAAAGTTAAAACAAAAACCAACAAAAAACTAACTAAAAAATACATAAAAAAATATTGATGATGCATTTTGATTCAAAGCACTACTTTGCACTAGCTTCATCAACATACGTGTTGCTTTTATAAATAAAACAATACAAGACCCAAAAAAAACTTGGTTTGAAGAACACAATAACATTTTTAGTTAAAAACTTCATTTAGTAGACATTGCATTTTGAAACTATGATCGTTGTATATTATTTTTTATCAAAAACTATCTTTCCAGGGTTTCCTTAGTACAAATACAAACTAGCAAAGTCACACACAATTGCACTTCACTTAATTTTAAATATTTGGTGGAAGATGCAACATGTACTTACATCAGTAAAACCGTGTACTAGTTTGGTAGCACAGAGCATGTTTAGGAAATTCCCATTAGAGAAATAAAACAAAAGTTTTATCCAGCCTAGTTAGTTGTGTACCATACAGAACACTGTTCGAAGTCCTAGAGTGCCAGCATATTATCGTCCGTGAGAATATCCAGATTGAGATGACCACTAGTTGGAGTCTCCTCTCCCGTCATGGAAAGGTCAGCACGTAACAGAGAAGGGTGCTGGTTAACAGGTGCAGGCAACTGTACTTGACCTAGAAACCTGTCTGCCAATAGCATATTGTGACTATACACCTGAAACAAAGCATCACACATCAGTATCAGCCAGTCATCACTTATCACTAACTGAGTCATCACTACCGGTAGGCCTACTCTAAAATATGTAAACTTTAAGTTTATTTATATGTCATAGTGACCTATCCTTTGTAATAGACCTCTCAAATGAAAAGACCTATTTTTAGGAGTGAAACAAGGTTGCAGCAAATACAACAATATAACACTGTTTAAAACTAATTTATTATGAAATACACAAATGAAAAATATTAAATGATAGTTAAGTTTATTGGCAGTTTGACTTGTTATTGAGTTGGCCTTGGCCCTTGAGTTCTTTAGTTCTTAAATTCTTTGTATAGTTCTTTTATCTTTTTATATTTGTTATATGGTTTTAAGTTTTAATCATAGTTCGTTTCACTTTCACACGCTTTATAGTTCGTAATTCTTAGTTCGTAAAATCTTAGTTCTTTATTCGTAAATTCTTTGTTTATAAGTTTTAAGTTTTTGAGTTTAAGATCATGATCGGTACGTTACGGTTTGTTGTAGTTCGAGTTGTAGTTGTAGATGTAGATGTAGCTGTATATGTAGTTGTAGATAGTAGATGTAGATGAATATGAATGCCTAGGGAGGCATGTTGAACCGGCCCGTGGACTAGGCTCCTGCCTTTGTCCTGGAGACGGCTTGTCGCTGGTCCGGACACACACGTCTGTCCTCGGATGGTACTATTGGCCGACTGGGTGGCGTTTCTTGGTCCGTTCTGGAATGTTTTGGTTGAAGGGGTGTGGGGGGTAACTGTTTTGATTGGTTTGTCGCGTTGTTGCTGGGCAAAGTTGCGTAATACGTTCGAACACGCGCGAGCTTGCTACGCACTTGATGCACTGGATATTTACTATTTCACAACCGTGAAGCTTCGATTTGAGGGTTTCTTTGTTTGAAACACATACGCATCAAACGTGCACTGTCCTCCGGCCGTATAGTCCATTCGAAAAACATGTCTGGTTATATCGTTTCTAAAAACATTAGTCAAAACTGCCGGAATATGAAATGTCAAAACTGCCGAAAAACAAACAATAAACCTTAAATACTAATTATATGGATAACTAATGTCATGGAATGTCAGGTTGGCACACTGTACTGCCACACCTTCTTGTGCAAGTATCTTTAAGTTACTCCTGGAATAATAACAGCTTACATGTAAACAGTCCACAGTACCGGTAAGTAAAATAGAACCTGTACAATATTTTGTATTTAGCCTAGTGGCATGTCATAAGTAAGCAGTCAAAGATAGAATTCGTCCACCTTTCCTTCGATGTTTGCTAGGCCTAGACTACTAGCTAATTAATGACGAATGTTAATGTAGGATGTTGACAATATAAGCTACAGTAAAAAGTAAAAACATTTAAATTTGGATATACCAACTCATATTATATTTCCATATTTTATTATTTTGTTAACTTTTTAAGCTAATCTAACCTCATTGTTAGGAGCAATGTTTTGAATCAGCTAACAAATCAATGTACCAATTAAATAGCCACGGAAGAAGGCGGTGGGCAGCCATTTTAGCCCTAAGGTTTCGGATTTTGACATTGTTCACATTGTTGGTGTGACTGTTGATGTGTAATTGCTTAGCGATAGGGGCTAAAATGTCTGCGAATGTAAAAACCGGAAATGAGAATCGCAGATGCGTATTCCAACCATGTTGCACATCCAGAGAGTTGTAAGTCCATGGTTTCATAACACACATGTACAAAAAATCATTTTTAACAAAATTTTAGCATAATATGTCAGTACTATAGTTCATAAAATAAAATACCTTAAGCCCTAGGCCCCTACATATTTCAAGGGAAAAGTAAAAGTGACACCGATATCTTGCAAAAAACATAAATTGACATGCCTAAGTGCTAGTAGGCCTAATCATCCTGGGTTTAAAAAATGCAATTGCTTGAATTTATAAAATTTCATGAAAATGCACCATGAAAATTTCTTGTACCTAAACATCTAGGCTTAATTCTAAGAACTTTTAACTTTCTTTTTAAAACTTAAGTAACACAACATGTCAAATGTGAACAAACAGTTCAATGAACCTTATAAAATGGCAAAGGGAAAAAAGGTACTGACAGAACACTTGATATTAGACGGGCATTGGTGTACAAACCTGTATATCGATTGGTGTCTCGATGTTTTTACGGTAAAAGATAAAGGCACAGTTCCACACAGGATCCATAGAATTCTTTATAACAGGTGTTCTGTATTTGTGTCCTTCACACTTAATGATGCAGTACGGGTCACAAGCTAGAAACACAGCACAACAGATCATAAGGTACATAAACATGAAACAGTGTTTCATCTACATGACAAACAAGATCCAATGTATACACAATCATTGCTAAACAGAAATTTATAGTATAGCATTAAAAACGGAGTTTTGAGGAGAGTAATGCCAAGTTCCCATGTCTCTTGTCGGGCGGTAAGATTATGCGTGGTAGCTGGTAACCAAGCAGAACTTGGCATCGACTCTTGCCACAGGGCATAACTGCAACGGAAAATGCTGTAATTCAATTGGTCATCGCGCATCATCTTGCCGTCCGGCAAGAGACATGGAAATTGGGAACCAAACATAGGGGTTTCAAGTAATGATTTGTAAATTAAAATAATAAATACTAGTAATTGAATTTTTTGCCATGGCCACAGAAAAGGAAATGCAATATTTCAGAACAAAGTAAATATCCACTTGGAATTAGATCAGAGGAAAGTTTTCATTTCAAATCACGAACAAACAACTTGGTACTATATTTCCACCACGACAGCTGTCACCTAACATACACTAAACAAGCTCTACCCTATTCGTAGCAGTGAGAGGCTGGTATATCTGCTCTGATGCACAATCATCGCCTTTGTGGTTCAAGGATACGATAAAACCATAACACGCCAACAAATCGATCACCCCTCTACTAAATGATGCTATACGGATACCTCTGGTTATTTGGTGGCACACAGGACTGCATGCACTCAATAGGATCAGAGTGGTCTACATATAGGCCTACTTCTTCCACTAAGACTTTGAACATTGCCAAAACTGACCTTCAGATGCCCCTAGAACATCACACGTCAAGAGAAACTGCAAATTTAATGAGGTTCCTAAAAATGATCCAGTCGGTTTCTACCAATGACAGAGAGGCAACAGTTGATACCACTGGCAGGACTTACCTCATTCAGAACAAAACACTTGCAGAACTACTACGTAATGCAGTATACCAGCTAAAATGCAATCATTGTCCTGCAGAATATCTAGGCCTTACCAAGAACTTGCTACACACTTCTGAGTGATTCAAACGTTTGTACTAATGTATGTCTTTTCAATATCAAGTTCGTATCAAGTAAGTATCAAGTTCCTAATCTCTCTTAAAGGTAAGCCGTTGGATCCCATCCCGAAACTCAACAACACAACTTTGTTGCAAATATCGTAATGCTTTTAAGTCATTCTCCATACTCATAGGCCATGGCCTAGCCCTCAACGATTGTTACACAGTGATAACCCGGTCTTTACAAGACTCTTTAAATAGGTAGCAGTAATTTACAAAAAAGACGGAGCTAGTTCATCAATGGATTAATACATGCTGTGCGAAACACAACCTTATGTATTCACAAACATTAAACTCCTCGTTCCCCGCCAATGCTACCATCACTCCATCCCCCAACAGCCGCCACTCAGTATCTAGTGAGACAGAACTTCTAGATATTTATTTTTATGTGTTTCCATGGCAACTCACCTAATTTTCTAAGGTTATGCTGCAGAATCTAAAGGCCCGTCTACATCCACTTAGCGTACGTAACTTCCAGAAATTAGCGAGTTGGCCATATTGAATTTCCATGTAACCATGCACATTGAAATTAGAAAAATTAACGTACGTTTCACGACGCGAAAAGTTGATTCAACTCCGACTTTTCCCAATTTCTAGAATTTGGTTAATTGGCGCATGCAAACAAACGAACAGCTTACATTGTTTCTTTATCGAAGTGTCAAACCAAACCACATCACAACATTTCTATCATAGAGAAATAAAACAGCAATGGACGACTCACTTTTAATAAGCCCATAACTTCTACATTAGGTTTGTTCGTTTGTCCTGTCTCAACAGGAGTATTTTACGCCAGGAGTAATCCGGAAATTGGTCATTGTAACGGAAATGGGAGTAGAAATCACAGTTACTCCCACTTGGACAAAAAAACAGAGTTGTCACAGTTGAGATCGTTTCAGTTGTTCCTCCTACTCCTACTCGGGAAGCAGGTGTAAAAACCTTACTCCCATTACAGTTGTAGTAAGTTACCACTGGACAAAAGAACTTGTCGCAGCTACTCCCATCACACTTCTGAATGGCCGTGATAAGTTTAACGCATGCTTTTTGTCGTTACAGTAGGCGAATGCAAGGCGGTGATTGGCTCATCGCCTTCTTTTAACGACAAAAACTCGGGTTAAACGTATCGACGCCCATTCAGAATCGCGACCCAGGACAGAAAAACGGGGTTTTCGTAATACAGTACTCCTGGAGTAATGATCACAGGACAAACGAACAAAGCTATTGTCATCCATTATTGAATTGATTTTAATACAAATAATGGTAAAGGTACTTCAAAAAATAATAAATATAGGCTTCTTGCAAGTTTGCGTTTTCTTCATAATGTTGCAATTTTATTATTTTGACAGCTCGTTGTTTGTCAATCAGTTCGATTCATTTGTTACATTGTTGTAGTTCGGCTGTGAAGTCAGTTTCAAGTTCCCTATTGGTGGGAAATTCGTGAGCTCTGATTGCGTTACGTTTACTTAAGAAAATTATCAACATTCGATGGGAATGGCTAACGTAATTTCTATAATTTTCTATAATTTTCACGCGTACGCAAAGTGGATGTACACGAGCCTTAACTCTTGCTTTAAATTTTAATTATC
The DNA here is from genome assembly GCA_945910005.1 of Isoperla grammatica. Classification (NCBI taxonomy): domain Eukaryota; kingdom Metazoa; phylum Arthropoda; class Insecta; order Plecoptera; family Perlodidae; genus Isoperla; species Isoperla grammatica. Next base: position 32,377,786 of record OX246737.1, on the reverse strand, counting down.
TGGTCTATTGGTCTATATTCATCAAATATTATAACTATGTGCCCAAATGCTGGTATAGTTAACGTATTGTTATATGTACTGTAGGCCTATGTGTGGTGAAAGATTGACAAAACTAACAGATTATCATAGCCTCTCCAGCAATCATACTTACAACCAAATCTGTTGACTTTGGACAACTGCTCAGCGCCTTTGATATGGATTACTGTGAACCACTGTGGATGGGTGTAGCAACATGACCACCAGGGCACCTTTGGAAGATCTAGTTTGATACACCTACCACAAAAAATGAATTATTAACTAAAACCTTTGATCATTTTTTACTGATAGTACTTATCCCAGCCCTAATTACTACTTACTTACAGAAAACTACTATCAGATTCAAAACGATCTTAATAGTTTTAAAATTACCAATAAAACAAGGGTCATGTTTAATTCGATACTTAAAATTCAAACTTTAGTTCCTTGGTGGAAATATTCCCAAACAAATAATCCCTAAAAATTATATTATGGTACATGCTAGGGCTGAGTCGTGTAAACGTTTAAACCTGTAAACGCCCGCGAGGAAATATACGTGTACAAACATTCATATACGTTTAACCGTGTCAAAACCAAATTCACAGATTTTTCCGATGTAATAGCTCTTCGACGAGCCGACGAGGCATAGCGTAGTGTGTGGAGTCAAAATGACTGTGGACAGTTGGACACAATGGTGGGGAATATAATCAACAATGAATATTATAGTAAATCAACCTTGTTATTTTGTTGAACATGTTTTTTTGCAACATTATAACTCACTTTTTTGTTATCATTTTGTGAACTGGAGGGGTGTTACGTTTAAACGTGAAAAATTCGGAAAAATAAACGTTTACAAAATTAACAGTTTTCTACCAGCCCTAGTACAGGCTAACTAATAAATTATATTATTGTTACAACTATTCAAGTAAAAAGACAACATGAAAAGCAGCATATTTAGGTAGGTACCACATAAAACAAAGCTATGACAAGAGAACTTTGAAGTAATTGAAATACATAATAGTGTTGTTTTTGTACCATGACTTTTCATTGTTCCACTCTGAACTTTTGAAGACAAGAGATGCAACAATTTGAATCTGATGGTGTAGTCATTATTCTACTAACCTCAAGTTTATGTTTTTTGATGTAAACAATCTCAATAGAAAGCTTCCTATTTCTCCTGGTTTGTTTGCAGTGGGAACTATTATGTAACGCCCCTTGGTGAGGAATCCTCGATAGAAGATCTCTCGCTTGCGCACGTGATCCAGGCAAACAACAGTTGGGCAGTAATCCCACTGACGGTGTAAGCGATACTTGCGATTTTCTTCTACCTTACCAAACAAATACCAAAAACAATACTTACAAGGATCATTAAATAAGAGGAACTGCCACTGTGTTACACAAACCACCAATCATTAAATGCTGACATGAGTATTATTATATTGCGTACATACTTTTATAATCATGAAGCTGATGAGTAACTTCTGTAGACCAATGGGCTGTATCTGTGCTTCAGTGTCCCACTGAAGCATTTGCACAATAAACTCCTCTTCATGCAAAGAGATGTCGAACAAGAACTGTGGGTTCCTCAGGTATGTATCTGTGGAGTAGGATGAGTAGTAGTCCATATAGTACGGCTATTATTGTTTTACACACCTTGTGGGGAAAAAATACATGTCATGAAATCAAAACATTAACTTTACAACATGCACTACTTTCCACCTTTGGGAAACTGCAAGGAAACTGGACATGAGACTTGTTGCATGCCTTGTTTGATGCGGTGGCATGTGTGTCAATGCTTCCACGTTGAGAAGAAATGTGACTGAAATCACTCAAATGACAGTTGCATATTCTGATGAACGTAATCTACCAAAATAGATGTATGAATGGATATCTGCTGAGCCTCTAGATGCCACCTGCCAAACAGGCTTTGTTTTTGGTGTCATCGCACGCATGCAAGCGCTGTAATCCTTCAGACAACACAATATTATATTAGGTACGACCGGATCCAATTGTTTTTTTTTTTTTTTTTTTTTTTTACAATTATTAAAAGGGTTGCATGTACAACAGGGTTGAGATCGTGATGTGATGTCAAAGCATTTAGTCTGGCATTGATTTACAAATGTTAGCCTAAGTCAAACGTAAGCCACGACCACTCCTCAAAGCAGTATAAAAACTTGATTGTAATCAAAGAATATGGTTATGTCATGCACATGTACCATGTACATGTCCTTAGGACGTCAATAAATAAACAAACCTACTCAATAAGCCCATCTATGAATATCAACCCAAACAAATGGTGCCGTTGCATTAATTTCATCCTCTTACCTAGAGGACATGCCTATAGTAGAGGATCTAGTTTTAGCAAATGACAAAGCCATAAAAGTGGCGGATTTTTGGAAACTGTTGTCTAGAATGGTGCTCCGGACACGGAAACGAACAACGACTCTACAACAAGCTATCAGCATGTGCAAGTCGACCGAAACAAGTAGGTGACAAGCTAAAGCCCTACAAGACAAGCTCACCGTCAATTCAATCAAGACTCCCAATGAATCGAAAGCATGGCATCAATCGAAACCGTCAACATCTACAGACCGATCTGGAACACAATACAAACAGCAGAAAGAACAATCCCAGCAAACCAAGCCCAAGGAGTTCGACTGCAGAAACTGCGGGTATCGTCATGGTCCTCGTGCGTGTCCAGCCTACGGGAAGACGTGTGCCTCGTGTAAGTTTCAAAACCATTACGCAAAGTACTGTCGCAGATCAAAGACACTTCAATTTCCTCATGTACGCGAGCTACAAGAACGGAGTGGCGAAGATCAAGATACCGACAGTACCGAAGACGCCAACAATACCGAGTTCTACGCAATCACAACTATTGAAGCAAATGGACAAACAACCAACACGAAAGCGTGGTACGTGGATCTAAATATAGGCCAAGGCCAGCAGATTCGATTCAAGATAGACAGCGGTGCAGAAGTTAGTGTGCTACCAGGTCGATTATACGACAGTTTGAAACATAAACCAGAACTAACAAAAGGTAATACAATTCTTGTTGCTTATGGCAACCATCACATTCAGTGCAGAGGTAAGACCAAACTCTTTTGTAACAAAGAAGGTAGGCCCAATGATCAGTTAGAAATAGAATTCGTTGTCACGGACACTAGCGATCATCCACTCTTAGGTCTAGCCGATTGCGAGACACTAGATTTAATCAAGTGTGTCGATAACATAGCACTACCAGTTTGTAAGACCCCTCTGTCAAAATCAAATATTGAAACAAAGCAAGCAATAGTGGACACTTATGCTGATGTGTTCACAGGGATAGGTAAATTAGACATGGAACACAGTATAGTTCTGGAACCCAATTCTGAACCAGTTATACATGCTCACCGAAAAGTTCCATTCAGCATTCAACCAAAATTAAAAGCTACACTAGATCAGCTAGAGAAACAAGGCATAATATCAAAAGTAGATTATCCAACCAACTGGGTTAACAGTCTTGTAATTGTAGAAAAAAGAGATGGTAGTCTGCGTCTGTGCCTTGATCCCAAAGATCTCAATAAATCAATAAAAAGAGAGCACTTTGCAATTCCAACGCATGATGACATAGCAAGTCAGATGAATGGAATGAAAGTATTCTCTACTTTAGACATGAAAGACGGCTATTGGCAAATACCCCTTGATAATGAGAGTGCCAATCTCTGTGTTTTCAACTCACCTTTTGGTAGATACCGATTCGAGAGAATGCCTTTTGGTATCCGATCCGCAAGTGAAGTGTTCCAGAAACGCATAAAAAATAGTTTCGGAGACATACCCAATGTAAGAGTGTTCTTTGATGATATACTCATAGTAGGTAGAACTGTCGAAGAACACGATCGTACACTAATCAAAGTACTGGAAAGAGCTAGACAGCTAAACATCCGATTCAATGAGGACAAATTCAATCTAAGAACTAAGTCTCTTAAATATGTAGGTCACATAGTAAGTGCCGAAGGTTTCAAACCAGACCCTGACAAGGTAAAGGCTATCTCTGAAATTGAGACTCCCAACTGCAAAGAGGCTGTACACAGGTTTCTAGGAATGATCTCATACGTAGGTTCCTACATATCTAAACTTTCACAAATCAAAGCACCCCTCAGGGCTTTGTTAAAGAAAGAAGCTGTCTAGGACTGGAATAGCAAGTGTGTCACAGCTTTTGAAACACTCAAGGATAAGCTAATAAACGCTCCTGTCCTTCAATACTTTGATCCTTCTCTTCCAGTGGTCATTCAAACCGACGCGTCAAAAGACGGTTTAGGTGCGTGTCTCTTACAGAACTCGAAGCCTGTCGCGTACGCATCCCGAACTTTGACCGAATCACAAAAGTCGTGGGCGCAAATTGAAAAAGAATGTTTATCCATAGTATTTGGCTTAGAACGATTCCATCAGTATGTTTACGGACAAGAGATTGAAATACAAACAGACCATAAACCCTTGGAAACCATTCTACACAAAAACATAAGCGGAGCCACCCATCGTTTACAACGTCTCATGCTAAAACTGTTACGCTATGACTTTAAGATTAAGTACACTCCGGGTAAACTTATGTTCCTAGCAGATGCTTTATCCCGAGCGTATCTCAAAGATCATGTACAGGACGACCCTGAATTTAGTCACACCGTACACTCAATCAGTAAACACCTCTCAGTCAGTCCACAGAAACAACTCGAGACGAAGGAAGCTACGTCAAACGATAAAGTATTACAACAGGTTTTACAACACCATTTCCGTGGATGGCCCGACACGATCAAATCTGTGCCTCCTGAGGTAAGACCCTACTGGTCAGTCAGTCATGACCTAAGCGCAGCTAACGGATTGTTATTTCTAGGCGACCGTTTGATAGTGCCAACCTCGATGAGAACCAAAATGCTAACTTCATTGCATGAAGGTCACCAGGGTATTGTAAAGTGCAAGGCACTAGCCAGAACAGTTTTATACTGGCCCGGCATAACCAAAGACATAGAATCCTATGTAGCGAAATGCGAAACTTGCCAAACTTTTCTCAAATCAAACGCTAAAGAATCTCTTATTCCACACGAAGTCCCGTCGCGACCGTGGCAAAAGATTTCAATCGATTTCTTCGAGCACACTGGACATAAGTACCTAATCATTACAGACCCTTATTCCAAATGGCTTGAGGTAATCCCAACCACATGTTTGACTGCCACCGAGGCAATCCTAAAGCTTAAAGGAATAGTCAGATGGAGAACTAGAAAATTACCAATGAGTCAAAAGTGCATGAAACTCAGTTATGTGTAAAGTACAATTGATATAGGTTGCTTCAACGCAAGAAAAAAAATAGTGAACATTCAGCTATTCTAATTGATTGACTCCGTCCGATCTGCTGCATTTTTCTTCTAAAGCGTAGTACAGCTGTATCGGTTCCAAGGTCGCTAACGCCTGCCTGATAGACAGAGCACTCATTGTGTAATACGAGTCCCGCCAGCGCTCCGCGAAACACTCGGCGACTGCGGACAGTGCCGCTCAAAACAGATTGCAACTTTTCTACACATGAAATCACAAACAAATTAATTGCAGGGCATTTTGTAGAAGTACACGTTCGTACTAAGAAGCATGTTATCGGTAGAGAAACGATGCACATTAAACCTCCTGATCGATTTTTGATAAGTGCCCTATTTTAGCGGTGGTTTTACTATCTCGAGACAACAATTTTTGTAAATGGGAATTACCATGAAGAAAGTTGCTCGGTGCTACTTGGTAGCACCAAGCCAAAAAATCGCGTTTTCTTTAATTTTTTAACCGCCTGCTTTTAATGTATGATATCGTTTAGTCATGTTTTCCATATTTGAGGGTGGACATCTACAAATGGTAGTTCTTTAGTTTTTCATCTGACTATTCCTTTAAGGAAGTATTTTCCCGCAATGGAATTCCCGAAACCATCATGAGCGACAATATGCCGTTTGGTAGTCGAGAGTTCAGTCAGTTTGCTAAACAGTGGGACATAGTATTAATCTCGTCCAGCCCCACATACGCGCAGTCGAATGGAGCAGCCGAACGAGCCGTGCAAATTGGAAAAAATATGGTTAAGAAAGCGTTCGTTGATCAGACCGACATTTACACATCACTGCTTCATTATCGCAACACCCCAATAGAATCGATAGGCAAGTCACCTGCCCAGTTACTAATGAATAGAAGACTTCGTACCAAACTCCCCTCGGTGTCGGAAATGTTAAAGTCTAAGATAAGTACAAACATCAGAGACAAGTTAAAAGTAGTTCAAAATAGACAAAAACGATACTACGATCGTAACGCACGTGACTTACCTCCTCTTCAAATAGGCGACAGCTGTTTGATTAAACGTGATGGATTATGGCAGAAGGCTTTAGTTAAGGATGTTCACCAGTCTCCCCGATCATACGTTGTTACCACTCCCAACAATACTGATTATCGCAGAAATCGCAGAGATTTGAGACCGTCTTTGAATTCCCCTCCTACCATCAGGACACCAGATCCACCAGATGATCTAAGAAGTGATGATCTGTCTGGAACCATCCCATCTATTCCACACCCAACACCCCAAAGTGTAACTGAGCCTCAAAGAATGAGACCAGAGAGGGCAAAAAAACCCCCATCTCGATTCAATGACTATGTGTGTCAATTTTAACATGTATTTCTCTGTGTAAACCTTGTAAGTGCAGTCTAAACACAATGACAACATTTGCTTTGTATAATTAACTATATATTGTGTTTAAACTACTTTGTATCTCATCTTTGTAAAGGGAATGTCATGTATTTAGAGGTTATGTTTGGTAGTTGTTGTTGTTGTAACACAGCGCCTTCTAAAAATGTAATTTTGTATCTTTGTGTGCGTCCAAAGGTTGGTACTAACCGGATGTGGAAGTACGCAACACACTTTGTGTCTAGCCAGCAATGGAAGCAGTCCATGGTTATTTCAATAAACCTAATCTTTATCAATCCTACACAAGTAGTTTTATTTTTAATGTTTAAGTACCACACAAACATTACAAGTATTTTCTTCGCGCATGGCCTCACCTCCAGTTGTTGACATCGCCGTGTTCTTATCTCATATTTACCGATAGAGGTAGCTATGCGGTAAGACGGGATACTAATTCAGGAGCTCGCCGGTTAGCCTAAGTTGTAAAGGCGAATGCTAGAATTGAGTCCTACTAACAGCCCTTGGACATTCCTTCCACACTATCTAAATACCTTTTCATACCCAGTTAGTCATCAGGGCCCTCATTCCAGAACAGTTTTAGGCGGTTATAAAGTTTTGCCCCCTATTACAAGACCCGGGCGCAAGTCGCAACCGGTTGGACCTTACGTACTGGAATGAGGGCCCTGAAGAGGAGCACCTAAAGTAAAGCTGGTATGTACCCTAGTAAAAATTATTTCTATTTTCTCATATCAATGGCTAGTTTCCATGACCTACTCAGTACAGCCCATCTTCACAATAGCAATTTGTCCGATGTTTTTTAATTTCCACAACGTCACGTATCGGTATAAGACAGGGGGCGATACCCGACCGCCAAGTTTTAGTCAAGATTCTAGCCCCAAAAACCTGCGACAAGTTTTCACTACATTGGTCTTCTGCTGTAATGATAAGGTTCTTAGATTCCAATATTTGTCATTGTAACATTACTTATCTAAACTTACCTGGGTACTCCTTGCCTCCGCCAGAACGGTCAGACGATGTTCCTCGCGCCCCTACACTCCACTCTCCCGTAACGCTGGCTTCCGACCAAGGTCGTGTTACAGTGAATACATTGGTTGTCAAGAGACGAACAATCACGAGCTCCGTAAAGTTGCTCACAAAGTCTTCTAAGGGCATCCTAGAAAATGAAGATGAGTTGAAACATGTCTTTATGGCTACCAACACTTTACTACTAAATGATGTAATCTCATTAGTAATTTTAATTTATCAATTTATAGTAACTATATTAATAGTTTGAACTTTTTTGGAAACCTTTACTTCTAGGACAAACTGCAACTTAGCTACAAGATCGATCAAGATGTAGATGTTCTACCTTCAACAATACAGTATTGCTTTTTCTTAATTATTTTTTTTCGTGATGCCGAATGACAACTAAAAAGCTAAAACGTTATTTTACGTTTTGTTTTATATGACGTCTTAATGTTATGTCTTTAGCCTATGCCTAGTTTGATCATGGACTATATAATAAATTTGTTATAAAATGCATTGCAGCCACATATACAAATGATTCCTAAATTTGGTAGAAAAAAACATAACACAACACAAAAACTGGTTCTGACAAGACTGTCTTGTTTTGATTTTTGATAACAAGTTATGTAGTAGGGATGTCATAGGGTAGGAAAATTCGGATCCGGTTCCAGACCTTCTAAGAACCGGGTTACCCGAATCCTGAAAGCCTAAATTATGCCATCTTATCTTGGTTACCCCCCCCCCCCCCCCCCCCCCAGAAACCACGCGGTTGAAGGTCGTTCTCTGCCCGTGCCAGCTGCCGGCCGCTGTGTGGGTTGGGCTCTGTGCGGCCGCTGCGCGCGCGAAGGGCTATAGGGGGGTGGGGGAGGGGAGTGTATATATAGCATCACAGAACTCGTTCGCAGTAATGACAACGCGTACTAACCAGCGACCAGCTGGCCACGCCCGCAAGCAGGAATTCACTGTAGCTTCAAGGAAAGTAGTTGGAGAAATATCGTCGCGTTTTTTTTTTTTTTTTTTTTTTTACAAATAATAATACCCGATAAGGATCCGAATCCTAAAAATGGATTCATACATACATACAAGTTCAAACCTAAATCTAACTGGGACCCTCCCCCTTTACCACCCGATCACCCAATAGAACAATACATCGCGTTCGTCACTAGTGCTGTATCTTCACCGAAACTAGCTCGTGATCTACCTAAGACACCAAACACCACATCTCTAGAGCGCACAGCTATATCATCACTTCGAAAAAACGAACAGATAGTCATTCTGCCTGCAGACAAAGGGCAACCATAGTTGTCCAAAATGTAGAGGACTACATAAGGGAAGCGGAGCGACAACTTACAGTACCAGACACCTACAAGATACTTAAGGAAGACCCCACCACTAAGCATCTGAACACCATCAAGGACTTTCTCAACCACAGAGGCCCAGCCCAAGATCTTAGTTCATCTACAATATCCACACTCACACCGACAGAAGCTCGCACCCCCACTTTTTACATGCTACCAAAAATACACAAAGCCGGAAACCCAGGCCGACCCATCGTCGCCAGTTTTGACTCTCCCACTGAGAGAATCTCAGCGTTCGTAGACCATCACCTTCAACCGTTGGTTACTCAGCTAGACTCACACATTCGGGACACCTACCACTTCCTAGAAAAGCTTAGAACTCTGGATTCCCCGTTGCTTGCTGACACCATCATGGTGACCATTGATGTCAGCTCTTTGTACACTAACATCCCCACGGGCCAGGGTCTCTCAGCCATGGAACACTTCCTTAACACCCGGACTAGGAATTCCAAACCAGACACACAGTTCCTAGTAGAACTAGGCCGGATGGTCCTCACCATGAATAACTTCCGCTTCATGGACAAACACTACCTGCAAACCAAGGGCACTGCAATGGGTACACGCATGGCTCCATCCTATGCCAACCTGTACATGGGCAAACTGGAAGCCGACTTTCAGTCCCGACAATCTCAAAAGCCGTTATGTTGGCTGAGGTTTATCGATGACATTTTTGCCTTGTGGACTCATGGGGAGGAAAGCCTACTTGAGTGCCTGGAGCAACTCAACTCATTGTATGCTGTTAAATTCACGTGGGAGCTTTCACGCACCCAGATCAACTTCCTGGATGTTGACATCTCTATCGAGGAAGGACAGCTCCGCACCAGTGTACACTTCAAGCCGACAAACAGTATGCAGTACCTACACTACAATAGCTGTCACCCGCAGTACACCAAACGGTCTCTGCCCCACTCGCTGGCCACCCGAGGCAGACGTATCTGCTCTAACGATGAAGACCTTGCGTACTACTGCCACCGCATTGTAAATGCCTTTGTTGCCCGAGGGTACCCGCAAGAACAAGTTGAACGGCAAGTGTACCGCACCACCACAGACACGCCTATCAAAGCCAAACCCACACAAGGAGACATCATACCCTTGGTGACACAGTGGCACCCTGGCCTACACGTTCTCAACGGCATTCTTAAACGTGGTAGCCATCTTCTTGCTTCCTCCGCTGCTACACAACACCTGGCTACCAACCTTCCCAGGGTGTTCTTCAGACGTCCTCCGAACCTGAGCAACATGCTGGTAAGGCACGACCTGCAGAGGAAGCCAAACGATAACGCCCTACCTCGAGGCTCGTACCCCTGCGAAAGCAACCGCTGCCACACATGCCCTATAAACCTCCCGACCAAGACGTTCTCAGCCAGAGCTACCAAGATGACGTACAACATCCAACAACACAACACCTGTACGACACAAAACCTCATCTACCAGCTCCGGTGTCTGCACTGCCCCGCAGAGTACATAGGCCTAACCACCAGCCCACCCCACCCACCCCCAGCCCACCAGCCGGCCTCTTAGGCAAAGAATGAATGGGCACCGGCACGACACTGTGATTGCCAATGAGAAACCAGTGGCCCTGCATGCGACCAGTCACAACCTAGCCTTTAATGACTGCTTCAATACCAGCATCATCAGGGCTTTGCCACACAACTGCAGTGAGGGAGAGCTCAGAAAGTGGGAACTGGCTCACCAGATGGTTACCAGCTCCCGTATGCCTCCCAATCTCAACCTGCGCTAACCTTGGGGCTCTGGAGGGTATACAGAGAACTACCTTACCTTACCTGGCTAACTCTCCCCTGCACCACCAACAGCGCCTTGTATATATTTATATAGTCATGTACTTTTTAAATTTAGTCAGTTAGTCTCTCTACACCGACGGGTGATCAAGGCTGTGTAAGCCGAAACGTTCCGTCTAATTGTAAATTATTGTAAATATATGTAATCTCCATCTCAACACGGCTGCCGATCTTCTTTAAGGTGAGCTGTTGGTTCCTATAATTCTTTCCCTCTCAATACTAAAAATGGATTTGGGTAATTTCTGGATCCGGGTAACCCGGGTACCTGGGTACCCTATGACATCCCTATTATGTAGTGTTTGAAGGTCATTTCCTTGACGTCTCTACTAACCAGAATTCTCCCTCGTCATCAAAGAGCAGTCCCATCCTTTGACGCTCTGAATCTTTAACTTGGGCCCACTCGGACGACTTGGACAAGAGTCTAGTGAGCTGCGAGGTAGAGTACGCGTAGTTGGAGGTCGAATCCCCCTCTGTGTCGAGTGGTTCCTTGGTAGATCCGCCACCGGAGGGCTTCACGCTGGCGCTGGGCGGAGCACTCTTAGTACCCTCTCCACGGGGGTCTCTAAGACGCACCATGCAGCACTTGTCTCGACCTCTGGGACATGACAAACACATTCATTACCATCCTTTCTTCATTGGTTTAGTAAGAACATGTTCACTTTCACTGTTCATATCAACTCTTAGTAGGTACACAAAATGTAGCATGCTACAATTAATAACATGTTTCACCCAAAGACTGATAGTTGAAATTACTTAAAATACATTTCGGAAGCACTTATTACATTGTAGATTGCCCTGGCACCTTATAAAAAGTGAAAGTATGTAGCTGTAAAGTAGATACTACTTTTTTAAGTAGCTTGGTCGAAACGTCTCAGTATATTTATTTTATTTATTTTCTCATCTATATGTTTCTCAAAGTGACCTTTCTACTTTCTCAGGTAAGTTGTCGTTTTTCTGTTCCTTTTCCCTCACTAGAACATGTTTATCTTGTTCCGAGTTCCAATCAATTACTGTATATAAGTAGCAAGCTACTTACAAATGACAGGAATTTAGTTGGGAAAATATTTATTTAATGTCCATTTTATTCACTATTCACTATTCAGTTATAAAACTGATTTACAAAGCAGGACAATACAAATCGAATATATTATTTTTTAATGTGGCACCTAAAGGTCGGTGCACAATTGCCCGGTAACGATAACTGTAACTATAACGATAACGATAAAACGGTAACGGGAAGGCATTCGATGCACAATTGCCCGCTAAGCAGACGCTCGGCTATTTGCTAATACTTTTAACAGGCCGTGGACGCTTGATTCTGATTGGTCCCGGTAACGTACAGACAGGAACGGTAACGTTAAGTTGAAACTTGGCGAACTTTCCGTTACCGTTACCGGGCCCGGTAACGGGAAGCTCTTATTGTGCATCGTATCGTAATTTAACATGAAATCGAAGTTCATTCCCGTTATCGTTATCGTTACAGTTATCGTTACCGGGCTATTGTGCACCGACCTTTAAAATGATGTTAAAAATGTGTTTATAAGTTGTTTTTGTGTAGGCTACCAGTAAATTAATGTTCTCAAACTATAATATAATCAGTAGAAAAATGCTAACATTCAAGCTAAACATGAAAACATGAAAAAACATGAATTTTTTTTTTGTGGTAAACGTGAATTGATATAAGACACTGAAGTACCGTATTTACCCAAATAGAAGACGACCCCCTATTTTCAAGGATTTAAAACTGGAAAAATCATATTGATATTTATAATCTTAATACGCAAATTTAAGACCACCCCCCACCTTTTAACTATACAAAATGGAAATAGGCCTAATTATAGTCTTAGATTCAGGTAAATATGGTATTGCTCATTATTGTGCTGTAATTAGTCTCATCTACTTTTTGCACAGGTAGACCTGCATAAGTTATTATATTGTAGTGTGAAAATGGAAGTTTATTCATTTTCACACTGGATTCCTTCACTGTCGTGTTTTGTTCTACTTGATTGTGACATGGGTAAACAACACTCTGTTTTGATCACAATCAGGTAGGTGCTGAGCTGGCTATTGTGTAATCATCAATCTAGGGCAACAATACTAACATTAGAATACTGACACAGCATAATGGTCATACAAGTAATTTGGTAACTTTGCTGTGTCAGGGGTTTTGGGAGGCCCAAGTTGGATTGTTGTTAGGAGTTTGGTCTGAGCCCCACTCTTGCATTTTGGCTTGAGTGGGGGGTCGAACCATGTAGGTTGATGAGTGATTATAGTCATGAGCAGCTAGCACAAGCCAAAGAAGGGGTAAAGGGGGGGGAAGGTGACGTGATACGGTCGAGGTGGATTAAAAGTGGTGAGGCTCGGGAGTCTCGGGGGGGACCGGTCGGAGGAGCCGTTGAAGATGGTCGTAATGTAGGCGCATGAAGATGGAACGGACCGAGAGGGACCGGCGGTGCCATGGGGCACAAGGACTATCCCCGAGGAACGAACCAAGGAGTTACGAGGGACGAACGGACGGGGCGAAAGCCAACCAAGGTAGTGTGACTCCTTAGTAGTAGATTAGAGGGAGATAGATAAAGATCGGTACGCCACGTCTTTGCCACGGTAGGATGAATGTCTATTGTCAATTGTGTAACATAATAAATGTACGGTTCCTCAATGTTTGAACCCAGGACTGTTGATTTAAGTTCCTTGTCTCCCGGCCTTCCTCAGACATAGCAACGATCCCAAATGTACGAGTTCACGTATGTCAAGAGAGGGTTACGTCCCCAGTGAAACCTTGTGACAGCCGACCTGAACATGGGTTCGAGTCCCGTACCAGGGTGGTAGGGACAAGGGCGGGTCGGCGCGTGAATTCGGTACACAACAATATTTACTATTTAGTATCTAGGCCTACCTCTTTCAAACAGGTGAACAACAAATGGCATAATAGTCTCAGTATACATACAATTATAACATTATTATCAACTACAAGACCGCTCCGCTGCCTTGAGCCGCTGCTGGCTGTCACGTTTGGGCAGGTCACTTCTTGGAAAACTCGACTTTTTTGGAAATTGTCACTTTTTTTTTTTTTTTTTTTGGTGTCACTTTTTGGAAAACTTTTCAGTTGGAAAAAAGAAAAAAAAAATTTGAAAAAAAAAGTCGAAAAAAAATGTCGAAAATTTTTAAAGTGATGGAAAAATTTTCGAGCTTTTCTATGTACATTTCACGTCAAAGTGTCGTAGATACTTATGTAAGGGCTGGTCCACACAGATTTTTAAGACATAATGCATAAGGTTTCAACAATGAAAACAACGTCTTAAAACTAAAAACAACGTCTTAAAACTAAAACTTGTGTGAACGCCAGTACGTGTTTCCTATGATCCAACTTTACGACTACGCGTTAAACCTTAAATCTTATGCTTAAAAAATCTGTGTGGACCATCCTTTAAGAAAGAAACTTGAAAGTTGTGTGATTCTGAAAAATGAAAAAAAAAATTCATGTTGAAAAATTTCTAAGTGTTTGAAAAATTTTCAAGTACCCCACTTTTTGGAAAACTTGAAAAAAGTTGAAAAAATGAAGAAATTATAATTTTGGTAAAAAATTATTTTCATGTTGAAATTTTAAAGTGATGGAAAAATTTTCGAGCTTTTCTATGTACATTTCACGTCAAAGTGTCGTAGATACTTATGTAAAGAAGAAACTTGAAAATTGTGTGATTCTAAAAAAAGAAAAAAAAATTTCATGTTTCAAAATTTCGTGTTTGAAAAATTTTCAAGTACCCCATTTTTTGGAAAACTTGAAAAACCTGAAAAAGTGAAAAAATTAAAATTTTGGTAAAAAATTATTTTCATGTTGAAATATTTTAGTGTTAGAAAAATTTTCGAGTTCTACAATGTGCATTTCCGAAAGTTCAAAAGCTTGCCGGTACGTCCCGGTAAGTGTGTCGTCAATGATACGCACATGTTTAAAAAGGTATTGAAACGCACTTTAAATTGATACCAAAATGGGCTGTTCGATTTCATAACGGGACATTCCAGGGACGTTCAAAGCTGAAATTTAAGTAATCAAAATTACACATCTAGTCCTTGTAGCCGAAAAATGTCAGAAATGGTACGTGCCTGGTACGTCCGGGTACGTCCAAACAATAGTCAATACCCACGAAACGTGCACAAAAGAGTGAAAAAAAATGTAAAAAAATTCCAACTTGCTTTTTTAAGACATTGAAAATTCCCATAGACAAATTCTGGCAAAAACACGGCACGGATGAAATCCGTTAAAGCACCGTAACTCGGACGCCCGTAAAGTCTAATTTTTGAAAGTAGCGTTTATAAATAGACAAATGTCCATTTCTTAATACTAATTACAACAATGTATAAGATGGCATGTTAAACACACTTTTAATATACAAAAACAAACATTTTGTATGCGTGTTTTTAGATCGCCGTGAAAAGTGCTTTGCGCGAACGTCTGTCATTCGGTAAGAGGGTGACTTTTTGAATATGTTTTTTCATTCCCCTGTACGGGCAAGCTTTGAGCATCGGCTTAAAGAAAGAAAACCCATTTTGAAAGTACCAACTTGACGCAAAAAAATCACGACCGAAGCCGTGTCGTAAAAATAGAAAAGTGCCCATAACTAAGCATCCGGGACGAAATTAAAAAATCGGCTCGGTGTTCTCGTAGATTTATGTACCTGATTTAAGATGAAAAAGTCGGGAAAGTTTTCAAATCAAAAATGTGGAAAAAAAGTGTCCCCGTCACTTTTTAAAAACGGACGGTACCAAATGTACACGATCCGTGTGCCGAAAGTTCCGGGACGATTCGAAAATATTTCAAAACCCAATTACCCAAAGGGTAAGCGCCGGTAAAAAAACAAACCAGAATGTTATATCTCGTTTGGTTCGACGAGCAGAGCCGTTTGAATGTGACACATTAAAATGGTACCAAATCCGTCAAATCCAGACTCGAAAATGTTTCGAGTTTGGGTGCTAATAACTTTTGAACGGGTCACTTTTTACGAAAATCTTTCATTACAAAAAGATGCTCCATTAAATTCTGAACACATTTAAAAAGTAAAATTAATCCCCAAAAAATCATTACTATTTTTTACAATTTTTCCCGCACTTCGACAGCGCCAAATACGCACACTTGGCGACATTAAACTCGTCGGGGTTGGAAAAGGGGTGGACTTAAAAATTTTAAAAAAATACCCACTTGTAGAGAAAGAGATGATGGTGAAGACTGTAGCGACAGATGTGGGAAAATGTTCCCGTGCGTGGGCGTGCCGAGGGTGCGGGGCGTCACGGAGAGGCGGCGCGAGCTCGAGAGCGGGGACTACCACCTTATGGAATATAGATTACTTTGCTAATTGGTATGTTACATATATATTTGGTACGTAGGCCTATCTTAAAACTTAAAAGTAGAGATTCTAAGTAGATTTTTGTGCACGCATGCACTTAATGAACAAAAATCATCTTTTTTGCCCCCACATATTCACACGAAGCTAAGAAATCTTGCGTCGTGTAAAAATTGTTACTCGCTTGCACCACATCTGACTCGTGACTGAGTGAAAACGCTCCGAGATTTGGGTCACTTGAATTTGGAGTTAGGGGAGGGGGAGGAACATATTTTGAAAACATCATCTCATTCTCATTCCTCTCCGAGTAAATCTAACTTCAATTCTAAGTGGCACGTGTGTGCCGAAGTATGTAGCAAAGTTAGTTTAAAATACCTAGTACCTGTTGCCATTACCGTGCAAAATTTAAAAAGTACCTGCAACAACACTGAGTTTGACTATTTTTATTCTTTATTATATTACCCAATCTTAATCTTAATATTATTTTTATTTAATATTTATCCTACCGTATCTATCCCTCAAGAATTGGATTGAAATGTATTGGAATCAAAGTACAAGTAAATATTTACTGAAAGAGTGTTCGAAGACTTGTCTCCCCTAAGTTGACCTTCTTGACTGCAGTGATAGCGTACGCGTGACCTCGGTACAGGCCCATCTCGTTCCGTGACTGCAGGTATGACGATGATGCAGGGGATCCTCCGCCTTCCTAAGACATTAACAAAACATTTTAATTGACATAAAGTGAGGTAAAGACTAATGGTACGTTTACAGCTACGCGTTGCGAGCAAAGCGAGGGCGCGAGCTCCAATCAGCGGCCGAGTTTCACGCAAAGAAGTTAATAGTTTCACGCAAACTCGGCCACTGATTGGAGCTCGTGCCTTTGCTTCGCTCGCAACGCCTAGCTGTAAACGTACCATAATTCTGAATGTAGATTACACTCAAAATAAAGAATAAACTATGCCCTAAAGAGGAATGGTATGGTTAAACATTTAGTAATTGGTTCACGGTCATAAAAAATGCAGTATGATGATTAATTAAGTCATTGAAGTGGGAGTGAACATAGGCACTTCTCACCATTAAAGTTTAGTAAGTAGTTAAGTAGGTAGTTTTGGGGATGGAGGAGGAGGGGGGGGGGGTCATACTTCATTGACCAGCATAGATCTGTTCAAATCCCTTGTGGTTTGTTTTGGGTCTACCCACCATAACAGGGACTAGGAATACTGAGTTTGACATATTAAATTTTTTGGGGGGTTCACATTTGAATTATTTATAACACCTTTGACAAATAAATAATTATTAGGATTTAGGACATTGCAATACTGGCTTTAGTACTCTGTTAGCCAGTTCCGTGGTCATGACGAGATATTCCGTCACGCCGGTTATATCCCCGTAGCGCCTTGGACGTAATATCTCGTCATAAGTATTTTGAAATCGCTCCCACAGTGGCCGTGACGAGTCTCGCTTTAAAATTTTCCCGCACTCTCTGCAAAGAAGTTAGTTCAATCTTTTTCCGCTAGATAGAACTACATGTATTGAAATGCTGTCAGCAACACGTGTTTGTAGAGAAGGAGGTCTTACGACCGACCGCGCGCAAGTAGCGTGGGGAAATAAGTCGCCACTACCCGCAAGGCAAGCGCGAGGGAAAGTCGCCACTGAACTGGTTAAAAATGTGGTAGATGTATCCCAGAATGGTGCTGGATTGTCGAATTTCCAGCCAATTGTTGATAATTGACCTCATTTACAAGTTATATTTAAAAAATTTAAAAATAATAAATACATGACTAAAAAAACAAAAACAGTGTCAGACTATAATATTTGTTATGATTATTAATATTATCATCCCCTAAATATAACAAACAAGCAAGACATATACAGTATTGTTTAAATATTACACATGGTAGGCAGATAAGATATGATACATTGCATGGCTGCATTTATATTGATTGACAAACCTGGGTAGAGGAAATCTGTTATCAGTTATCACCCATTTGAATAAGTAAGATAAGATAAACATGACTGAGGCAACTGTCAAGAGATTTGGTAAACTGTTAGTATTACCTCACCCATGGAAATGCTACTCATATGAGAGTGGTATAGTGAACTTATTAGCTAGCACTCTAGTATTATTATGAAGGGTAGCTATGATTATTAATATAATAATAATCTAATATATAGGGTTGGAAACGTCACCAATTCCAAATCCAAGTTGAAAAGATTTTGTATTAATTTTAAGAAGTAGAAAACTAGCGCTTGAAATGAGCTCTAGTATACATAGTGAGTTAAAAGAACTTTCTTTAGTGTTTTATCAAGATAGTAAGCTACGTATTTGAAAACAGGCTTTAGGAAGAACAAGCAATGGTAGAACGAATTCGCGTGGTGGGTGTATCGTTGACGACAGTGCGGGAGATATGGTTGTGGTTTCTGTTGCCAGCAGTAATTCGCTCTGCTGCATACATTGTGGATCTGGGCCTAGCGGCAGGTGTTCTACATATACATTTCCATCGGGGTGACATCAGGTGATTTTATCATTTTAGTGTTAAATACAGCAATATTATCTGTGTAATAGTTTCTTGGAAGTAGTAATAAATATGCATTAATAAATGTGTGTGTAATTTGCTTAAATTAAAACATCAGCCTTGAAATTAAATTGAATATTAAATAAAATATGAAAAAAGCATACATTAAGCATAAAATTATGATAACGTAGCTTTCCTATATATGCACTGTTACAACTATATAATATAGGCCTACCAGTAAATAACAAAATATTAGCCTACATACAAATATATGTTTACATTACAATTAGGCAATACTTCATAGCTTACATACCGTACTTTACATGTCATATTTGTTACTATAGTTAGCAATGTAACAAATCAGTTTCCATATACCTCTACACATACAATTAACATTCATATTTTATTAATAATCCATTCCATACCCACTAGGCATACAAAAGACCCATTATTATAGGCCAATTAAAATGCCTTTCTAATAAATGGCAGTGTAGAAAGTGTTGAATAGATTAATATCCTAGATCGTTTTAAGCTGTTCCGGTAAACATATAGATTGGCACTCTTTTTCCCTGCATATGTCTTAGAGCCATTGGATGCACAGTCAAGTTAAGTAGCATAGAATCTGTATTTGGTTGCTAGAAACTGTTTTATTATGCCGACATTACACGACTCAATACTTTCGTCAAACTTATTGAATTCAAGAACAAAAGCGAATCAAACACAGTTTGGTATAAAACTGCAACAATATAGCTTCTATTAATTGATGCTTTTTTGTCCTTGAATTCAATAAGTTTGACGAAAGTATTGAACCGTGTGTTGTGGGTATAACATGCTATGTTCATTAAAGCCCGATTCACAATTGAAATAAGAGTTGCAATAGTGAAATAGCAATAAGGTTTAAGCAAATTGGAAGATGCAATAACAATGCTGTGGTTCACAACTGTCACAGTGGATTGAAATAGTCATAAGAATTGAATCAATTCCATTTCTTATTTCAACTTCCCATGATGACCTTTATGACGAACCAATCAGAAGGCAGAATAGTCATACTATACGGTCAACTACGGAAATCAAAACAAAAACAGTGGCGCCGGATATTTTGCTGTTATAGTCAATGATAGTAAGTACACAATTAAGGCGCTGCTTTGACTACTGAAATAAGCAACTAGTTGTCGGTTGTGAACCAGTTGCTTGTTATTTCACTATTTCACTGTTTTTTATTGCAACTCTTATTTCAATTGTGAATCGGCCTTAAGAAAAAAAATTCGTTGACAATTAAGTACCGTACGGATTCTATCTTGACTGTGCATCTGAGCTTGGCAATTTCAAGGACATGACACCGAATCAAAGAAAGTAGATCATTGTTGGATGCAGGTTTTGATCTGTTTGTCCTGTTAAGTGTGTATTAGTCAAACTTGCATTATCAACATTATTCTCCAAGATTGTAAGTAACCTGACTCTTGTTTGTGAGTCTTCTGTCTGACATAAAATAACTAGAGAAGAAAGTATGATTATTTGCTTTCAGTGTGTTAGCTAAAGAAGCGTTTTAGGTTTAAAGTCATAGCAGAATGATAGTAGTAATTTTTTAACCGATCATCTCCTTAGGTGGGGCATTTCCACGCTTCTGATCATCTACAGCCCCTCTGTTGTTTTCTTCATCGTAACAATGTCTAAGCCCAAAGGTTGGATTGGGCACGACAAAGCAACCAGTTCCACCTACTGGTTTATTAAACGCATAGGGCAACTGATCCTGTTTCCCGCGTGGGCACTTTACAGGTAATAACAAAATTAATCAAGTGTATCCAACATTTGCATTATGAGGTTCTAGTTTTCCTATGTTGGTGTGTATAGCAAGTGATCAGCCTGTTGTGACATTTTAGCCAATCACAGCAAAAAGGTAACGTTACTGAGAAAGTTGAACTAATATTTAATTTATTATTTAACATTTAATTATTCCATTCATATGTTCTAACAAAAACAAAAAAAAATGTTCTAACTTGTAAAATATTAATTATGGTGCAATAGTTACACCACACAATATGTTGTACTAGGTATTATTAATATTGCCATTGACATTGGGTAATCAAATATACACTTTTGTTAAGCAGATTCGGCAAGCGGTTATTTTGGTCAATCGAAGCTCTCTACCAACAAGGCTCTGCACGAGAAGAGGCTCTAGATAGAGCAAACAGGCCAAGTCGAATAGAACTCTACCTGTTCCTTCATTCATTTCTCCATGCTGCACCACAGGCTACATTGCAACTGTATATAATACTCAGTCAGCATGGACAGAAGATTCTAATTGGTGAGCTTTTGATCTTGCAGATGGTTTCATAGTTGCATTCAATTAGTAGAAGCAATGAAGCAATGAAAGGAAGAAGCAATGATATATTATTCAAACATTAGCATTAAAAACTGCCAAATCATTTCTTCCGTTCACTGTTATAAGTTGATTCTGAACACGTTTGAAATTACCGCCAAACACGCACAGCCTACTATGCTTGTATGCACCCATCTACAGAAGGCACTAAAAGTAGTGCGCATGCGCACAAGCTAACTTTATTGTAAATATTACAACACTGCTGTCAAAGTCGCAGTCGAACGACAAGAGTTAGTAAATAGACCCCCTAGTCAACCAGTAGAGACAAGCTTCCTTCTGTTCTCTCTTCATGCCATAAATTAAATACTTTAAAAAACTTGTAAATACGTGTTAATGTGTGGGATCATTTTGCATTTGCATGATCAGTAGTGCACCAGCAGAATGTGTTTTGCTAAATGTTATTTTAGTTAAAAACAGTACTTTTTCTGCTTCAGAAGGTACTCAAGTGTTCTGCGTGGCTTCATCACTGATTTTGCTATCACTTACACTCGCATCATTTCAACGATTTGAAAGTCAGAGACTTGCCGGAAGGAAGGAGCCTTGGGTCATACCACCGTGTGAACTTGAAGAAAACCCCAAGGGCATTGCATCACGTCCTATATCCCCTGAACCACACGACAATGAAGCAAGGGTAGGCCTACACTATTTGTCCTTCAGTCCACCAGAGATATCTGTTAGTCCACCATCACCCACATCATCTTCATATTCCCAAGACGATGCTTGCGAAGAAGAAACACATAGCCACAATGAGTCCTGCTCAACTTCTACAGAGTCACCTAACAACGACGAAGTGAATACCGAATCACAATGTGCGTTACGTACAGCATATTTACCTCCTCTGACATTGGTTATGCCAAACCATAGGATTTCAGTTAAGGGGCTTGAGAAGGATGATCCTCTTGGACTGAGTGTATCCTTCTTCTGGTGGCTGTTCTTCCTTCTCTCTCGTGCGCTTGCACTGATAACATTCTCTCAGTTCTTTCCCGCGACTACGGCACTAGTCTGTGTGGGGCACTGCATGGCAGCCACTGCCTACTTACTATCAGTCAGTCGTTTTCCAAGTGTAAGCATAATTCTGCAGCAACTGTGTCTCGGAGTTGTATATCTTTTTTGTTTTATCGAATACAAAACCAAGTTCAACCATATAAAAGTTATCTATGCATCATATTTTCTCATTGTGTTTGTTGAAAATACTGCTGTGAGTCTTGTTTGGTGGTTTGCAGATGATTTATGGGAAGGTTGGTGGTATAAATACACTTTCCTAATAGTATTTGGCAGCTACACCACAAGTATGTTAGCAATGGGATTGTACATGACATTATTGAAACCAAAAGTTACTTCGTTTTATATAGATTAGATTTTCTCTCACAATCACTTAATAAATAAATATATAAACTCAGTGGCATAGCGTGGCATGCAATAATGTGCTTGGTATAGCAATACTTACAGTGATCGTGCAGCACATGACGGAATGGTGACCAGTTTCCAACGTTAGCATCTCAAAGAGGGAAGCAAGTTTTTCAAGGTTTCCAGAGTAATTGTTGGCCACTAGATCCACCACCTCCGAAACACCACCAGTGAAATCAACAAGTGCGTCAGTGATGTGACCCTCCTCCAAGGCTTCATAGGACCCATGTAACCTGGAAAATAGTCCATGTTTTATGAGACTATTGACGATACAAAAACATGAATGTGATGTGCTGTAGTATAAACCCAACTCATCTTTGGTTAATACCATGCACCTTACTTAGCTAGAGAAAAGAGCTATCTTTTGCAACCCATTTTGTTTTAGGGTTGCTTTACAGCTAACATTTTACTTGTTATATGATTGTTACAGATTAATGAACAGAAAGAAAAAACAATGTACACTTGTGTGTCCTACAGCTCTGGTAAATATGTGTTAGGCTACTATTAAATTGCATATTTAATTGTATGTACCTATTAGGGTTGCACATGGTAGATAATATTCAATATTAGAGAAATAAAATCATGACTGCCCAACATCCAATGTGGTATCAGCTCAAGTGCACTAGATGTGAATGTGACCAGTAGAATTGTACACTTGCAGCCTCATGCACAAAGCCACTTGCAGACGCAACTCTTGACTTGTGTCCGCAAATTGATTACATGGATGCACAGAAGGATTTGCCAGCGCAAAAATGTGCGGGCGCTCCGTTAATTTGTGGTTCAATCGACTCTCCCGCAAATAGTTAAAAATGTATACGGATTTCTGCAAGTTTATCTGCACCAGCAAGTCCGGCATTTTTTATAAACGGTAAGCTTGCGTCGGCAAATCTTTGTGCATGAGCCTGCTAGTCTACAATGACCAAAGAACATGCATGACAAGAGTGTCAACCAGAAGGAAATGGAGAAATCAGTAGCTTAACATGATGTTGATCATTTAACCATTAATTTAAGGACAGCTTCATTACCTTCTCATCAAGACACTGCTCGAGAACTGTAGCCAGTTTGTGCTAAGGAATTGGGAGTTTTCATAACATGTCAGCATATCACACTGGCTAGTAACTGCATAAACATCAATCACAGATAATGCAACCCAGTATCTATGACCTTAGCTCCTCCAACCCCCCTCTACACTGGACAGTATCTGCAATCCCTGTACAGTAGTCTCTCGTTAATTCAAACTCGGTTAATTCAAAATTATGTTTAATTCAAATTACATTGATGGAGTCCCAGCAGACGATTTAGATATGGTGCTTAGGGTTAAAGTTCTTTTAATTCAAAATTTTGTAATTCAAATTTGAGTTTTTAGAGTCCCTTGAAATATGAATTAAAGGGGGATTTACTGTATTATACTATACAAAAACTTCTAAGATCATTTTAATATCAAATCATTGCACATACTTGGCATATGCTTTCTCTACCAGCGCTGTCCAGAATTCATCTTTGCGACTAGACCGCGTGAAAACTAGTTCATTGTCCACTGTAGGAAGTAGATCGTCGACCACTACATCTACCCACTCGCCGAACCGCCAGAATCGGAAGTGAAAGATGCCAACATAGTTGCTTTTCTCTGCATCCCATTCTTGATTCCAATAATCTGGAATCACCTGTCAAAATTGTGGTTTGGTAAATAAATAGACAGGACATTCTTAATTTGTACATCTGAGTCTTAGATAACATTAACAAATTATTACAATTAACAAGTCACATCACATCTCACTCTTTAACAATAAAAGATGGTAGGCCTATGCAGGCAACCCAATGATGCAGGCCTATAGCTTACATGAGATCCGTTGACCTCGTAATGTTCATACCTTTTTTTGACACCCAAGAATCATAGAATGTTTGTACAGTCTGTTAAAACTTACGTATCAAGTTCATATTTTGAAGAACTACTGGATGCAATGGTTGAAGTGGGGGAATGTGTGCCACATACGAGATACGTAGATTACTTGGTGGGCAGAATACTTGTAACACTACTCTGGATTAGTCTATACTACAGACGCTTTGGTAGATAGTGCCTAAAGGCTGTGATAGTATTGAGAGGGAAAGAATTATAGGAACCAACAGCTCACCTTAAAGAAGATCGGCAGCCATGTTGAGATGGAGATAACATATATTTACAATAATTTACAATTACAATTAGACGGAACGTTTCGGCTTGGGCTCAGAGTCTCTCTACACCGACGGGTGATCAAGGCTGTGTAAGCCGAAACGTTCCGTCTAATTGTAATAGTAAATTATTGTAAATATATGTAATTTGACTAATTTCCATCTCAACACGGCTGCCGATCTTCTTTAAGGTGAGCTGTTGGTTCCTATAATTCTTTCCCTCTCAATACCTTCTATACGTACTACAGACGGTCACTCATTTTCATTGACTAACGAACAATTGCCTCTACATATAAAATTCACGTCACACGCATGAGTGCTATCCAATTGCCGCAATCAGCGATTAGTAAATAGTAAATACGCTTAATATGATACAGAACACAGCTGATTATAGATTCCAATTCTACTAAATTAGAGAGTTTATTATTATGTATTTATAAAGGTTCCTATGCATGTTAAGGTACCATCTTTATAAAGAAATGTTCTTTATAACAAAATAATAATCTGGCCCCCTAAGAGTTTGTTATGAAGTTTTAGTATAAATAAAATTCATAAAAATAAATTTTAAAAATATTTAAAATATTTATTTTTCAAATTTTAGAGAAGATAGGCCCCTACTCTGTTTTAAAAGACAGCTGACATTACACAGCATCATTATAACAGGACTGGTCAGACAGGTAGCCAAGTTTAGGCTCTCATAATTAGAGCAGGCCACGAGCAGTCACGACTGACTCCGAGTCTTGGGGCGGATGATCTAGTTGACCGGTCGCTCTTACGGTACCGGTAGCCCTAAGCTGTTGTAGCAATAGCAACGTTATAAATTTTTGGTGATAAATTGTGCAAGAAACTGATAAATGCAAATAATTTGTTTTCATGTAATATACCCCAAACACATTGTGTAAAGGGTCAACATTACGAAATAAATACAATACAATACAATACAATACAAAGTTGCTGAGGAAAAACCCATTCTTTTTATTATTATTTTAGGTAGGCCTAGGTTTATTATCCTAATGTTTCAATTATTTTTACTGAACACTACCTTACTCAACTAAGTAATACTGGCATAATCATCATCTTGTTACCTCTAAAGAATTAAATTGATACAATACTTATGGCTAGACTTACTTGATGAACAAGCTCACCAATTCCAGAAAGTATGGAGCAGGCAGATACAAAATAATTGGTACTCAACCTTCCCTGTGCTACAGTTGTGGTTCCCCATTCATTGCCAAATAAGCGTGGTTTGTCACACATACTCTGTTAAAAAAAAGAAAGAAACAAGTCACAGCCATTGTTCACTGCTAAAGCGGAGACCGTGAGTTACACCTGGGATAAGCTCTGAGCAGGGGCACACATCTTGCAGTTTTCATTCAGTTGGGCAGAATGCACAGTCGAGTTAAGTACCGGTATGTGATTTGTTTATGGTTGCTAAAGAATTTGTTCTTCTTATGGAAAATAGCATGTAATAAAACAATTCCATAGCAACAAATCATGTACATAGCTTGACACTTGCATATGGCCATAGTCTGATAAACATGCAAGCTAGGCCAATATCTGAAAAGATTATTTACAAACTGAATGAAAACCGCAAGATTTCAGGAACAACAGCGATTGGTAATTGAGGAGCGTTGCTGATTCGCGTTTCGTACTAACTTCTTTGTATATTCCTTTGCGATACTGATCATGTGCGTAGTACATAATTGTTATTTCATGATTTATCTGTAAGCTCCAGTGATTTTCAATACAAATAGTATCTTCTTTCATATTAAATTATCATTTTGAAGTTGCATCGATTTGACAACACAATCACGTTAAATATGGCAATATGGCGTACATGCGAGGGCGCAGCTGTTCGGAGCACACAGGACGTTTGATCTACCAACGTAAATACATGAAAAAACCCTAGATTTGTGCCCGAAAGTGACTTTGCCCGAGGTTAGGGGGGGTTATTGTATCTGGTCGATCTTGGCCTAGCTGCCTGACATCCCACGAAAGTTGGGAAGGTTATTGGGTCTGGTTGATATGTGGTTCATCATTGCACACTTTTTTCGATCTTTACCTTCTAGATTGGCAGCACTGCACCATACACGAAGCGGAGAACAAGAAAGAAGGCGTAAACTTTTAATATTAAAACTTCAACAATCATTTAATACTCTTTAAAAGTACCTAAAACTAACTATAATATTATAATGTACATCAAAATAAAGACAATTCAACATAGAACAATAAAAATAACACTTTAAACAAAACTTTGGCGTTTTTCAATGAAAGAAGTGAGTACGAATCGCGAATCAGCAACTCTCCTCATTTACCCACCGTTCATTAAAAATACAAAAATAGTCACTCCACAGTGTTTTGTTTCACACAAACATTGAATGTACACGAATCAGAGAAAGACAAAACAATGAAACTATCTTGCAACCGATTGTTCGTCCGGCCTGTGTCGTCGCAGCCCTCATTTTCATTATTAACACTATTAGTTCTTGATATTTGTGTGACGTCACGGGACATCGTTGGGGGCCATTCTTCCCCAGGTACATTAGGTATTTCAGTTCTTACACATTGTAGACAAACAAATGAGCATATTGCATACCAAGAATATGGGTTGTAGGGCCTAACAGTAGCCTACCCAATGATGAAGCGGTAAAAACGAAGGCTTTGGGAGATGGGGTTAAACCTTACTGCCGGGATCATGGAATCATGAGTGGTCCGCGTGCCACTCACAGTAACGCCTCGCTGACTGGCATGAAACACGGATTGATTGATAATTGTTGCAAAAAAAGAAAAAAAGAATGATAATAATAATAATAATAATAATAAAAATAATAATAATAATAATAATAATAATAATAATAAAAGTAATACGGTACCTAACAAAAATAATAAATAATAGTAATAAAAATGCAACATGAATCTGATTCTACGTTGAAATCCATTGAAATTGAGTTGATAATTGGGTGGTCACGTTACCCAGCTGTTGGACTCTCTTGCTCCTTGCTTGCTCTTTGCAGGGCCTGTCCACATGGTTCACAGAATGTTGTCAAGTGCTTGCTCTTTTCAAATTAACCAGGACGCATACGATGAAACTTTCTGGTTTGCTAATTGATTGATTACGGTTTCTCCTAGGAGAACATGAAGTAGGCCTACCCCAGCAAACACAAGGAGGTACTAAGGATGTACTCAGTTCATACTACGCCGTCCTAGTAGGAAGATCTTAGGATATCCTTTAAGTATCCTAGGAGGTCCCAGTACTTCTTTAGTCCATCCTCACAACGCGCATAATGTCACAGGAAATAGGAGGTTTATCCTGTTAGTATGCACTGAGGGTGTTGTTAGGAGATCCTACTTATAGGAAGTCTGTACTGAAGATAGCTTCAGTCTGTTCTTAAGAGCTCCTTAGTCTCTCCTACTTAGGACTTAGGAGGCACCTCTTAATTTTAGGATGTCCTAGGAAGGACTTAGGAGGTCCCTCTTAGGACATCTTACAATTAAGAGGTGCCTCCTATTTGATTGCGATCTTAATTACTTTACCTACCCCTGTTTCTTCTTTTTGCACTGGGCCCCATGCTAAAGCATAGAAAACAGTGCAAAACATACCAAAGGTGTAGGTAAATCAATCGAACCTATCAATGGTATAATGACAAAGTATTTACCAGATACGCATTTCAATGCCGGTTAACGTTAACATAATATGTGCTCTGTGATTGGTTGTTGGGCGGTCTGAGGAAAAGCTGAGTTGAGGAGCACATGAGGAACGACTACGCATTTGACCCGTTGTGTGTGTTGTATTTTTTTACAGTATTTGCACATCACTAAAAAACAGGACAGTAATGATTAAATCTCAACAACCTTAATGAAACAAATTCCACCAACTTAAAAATATCCCGGTCGCCAGATGCACGGGTCATACAAAAAAGAAAAACATAAAAAAACCTAGCAAATACTTCCAAACTTAAAATGTATGAGGCCAATAAATACCAACATTTATGATTTAACATATTTTGGTCAACTTTGCTAATTTTAAACACATAATGAATGTTACTAAACAAAAATTGCTAATAATTAATTTCAAGAAAAGAAAAACACGGCAGTCAATTTACACAAGAAACTTTCTAGCAGTTATATCCTAGAATTTAGGCCCCCCAACATAAATGTTTTTGATTTCACTCGCTGACTGCAGTGGCGTAGCCATTCGGCCATTTCATGTTTGATGGCCAAGTGCTCTGCCCCACTGCAGGCCAAGACCTTCGGCACAGCATCTGATGAACAAAAATTCCAGGGTTATATCTATCTAATAGTGTCCATACTTCTGTACACAGATGTGGTGTGCATGAAGCCATGTGGTACGCTTAGGTCTACCTAGGCCTACCCTAGGGCAACCATAACCATAAACATGAGGACATATGAACTAAATATAACAAGATGGTATTACTCACCAAAGCTTTCTTGACGAAGGATTTTCCTTTACGAACTACACAATGTTAAGTAAACTTATTATTAATAACCCCTATAATAGACTTTATAAAGGCTAAAGCCACTGCGTACAACCTGCGAAATCAAAGTGAGCGTGCCTGAGCCCTCAAGCCTCTCAAGCGTCATTGCATCAGCATTTGTGGATTCTTCCTTTACAGGAGGTTGTTAGGAGGAATCTAGAACATCCTAATAGGATATCCTAATTCTAGCTCTTGCTTCCTAGTTTCAGTACATGAAACTATTTCTATGAGGTTGTTAGGAGGGATCTAGAACATCCTAATAGGATATCCTAGTTTTAGCACTGGCTTCCTAATTTTAGTATCTCCTCAGGAGCTCCTGTGTTTGCTGGGACGGTAGGCCTACTTGAACTTCTTACTCTTCTGCAGATGGCCCTCCTTGCCCAATGGGAGAGCAATGACTCAGTACACACAGACTTAACTAATCCAGAAGCCTTTAGTAAAATCAAACAATGCAACCAATTGGCTTGCACTGGATGCACCATTATATTGTTGTGTATTGTTGTTTTAATAATTAAAGGTGCACTCAGTGTGGTGCAGCTATTAAAAAATACCATTAGATGTTGTGTAAAAACTAAGTCAATGCAGTCAATTACAGTCGTATTCCATTAAGACGACTGTGCTCGACTGGCTGGGCTACATGGGTGTAAATGTGTACATTTCTCACGTTGCGGTCAGTGGCGGACTCTATGCAAGGAACGATGCTGTTGTGACAGAAGATACGTTCCTAGCTCAACGTGATGATGTTAATGATATTTGGGCTTTACATCTCATATTTTTGCTATGATGCTAATCAAGATGATGAATGGGCAAAAATGAAGATGAGAAAACGCCACATGCCACCCACGGCCAAGTTAGGATTCGAACCCGGAACACAAAGACTGCAGTTTATTAGACCAAAGCCTAATCGACCGAGCCAACTACGCTGACAATTCAATTCAGTTCAATTCAATTCAATTTTATTTATACCGTTTGACAGCTAAAAGCCTTGATCCACCAGTGTGGCAGTTAAGGCCACTTTCTTAAAGATTAAATTGAAAATAATAATAACATAACAATTGTTAACAATAATGCTCAGATGGTCGCTAACTCCATCTCCCGGGTGCCGGGATAAGAGGCCCTAGCCTGGATAGGCTAGGCCCTATTCTAAGTCCTAGCCTAGGCCTAGGCCTTGGCCTACGCCTAGGGCCCTAGGCTTAGACGCTGTCAAAAGATACATGTACGACGTTAAATACATACTTACCCCTGGTCTTTTCCACTGCACATTTTCTGGTAGGTTTCTTACATGGCCAAGACTTGCATTAGTAGCAGGAAAAACACTGTCATTAAAAAGTGCATCCAACTTTGTGTAGTGTTTATGCAGTTCTTCGTAATTTTGACCCCTGAATAAAGCAGGTGTCTTTCCCATTATTAGGCAAATCTTTTCACGGTTTTCGCTATATGTCTAGTCTCCAGTTTATGCTTATATGTATCGCGTACGTTATGCACATACATCGACATTTAGGGATGAAGTGAGAGGGCGTAGCATTAAGGCTAGTGTAGGCCTTGGCCTACTTTTGACATTTCTGAAAGCAAAGGTCATTGTTTATAAATAGAGATGAGGTTATTGACTGCAAAGGCGCCGAAGCCCGTATTATTTGTGCACGTATTGGCTCTTTCGTCAATAATATCGATTTATGTTTATAATTTATTATGCATTTCAAGAATAATAAGCAATCTAAAACGAAACACAGAAAAAGGAAACATTTATAAGATACCACAAAACAGGTGTTCGAACTTTGAAACTTTGACCTTGACCACTGTTGACCACCGTCCGCTTTGCCAGAACGACAAAAGAGCAGGCGGTGAACTTCGGCGGGAAATCAATCAAATTCAATTTATTAATAATCTCAGGGCGTATTCGAATATTTGACCTGCTTCGCCTATTTCACCGACTAACAGTAACAATTATTAACAATATTGTAATCAATGGTCACTTGTAATGTTGGTTAGTGCAGGGCGTGGGTTTGTAGTGGGTGTAAGATAGTCAAAGATGGTCTGTAGAGGAGTAGAACTGGAACTGAGTATTTCTGGATGTCATCGATTACATTCAGAAACTAGTACAAGAGGAGCTTCGGAAATTAACTTGTCCAAAAATATGTATGGAGTGGTACTGTCAACACCGACTTTCAAATACGTTTTAAATGTCTGAAAATGCAACTTATCACATAGAAAGAGCATTGAGAATATAATATATATAGGTGCTTTATTATTTGAACTTGTGCACATATTGTCCAAGACATGGAGTAGTGCTCCACCTAATTTATTTCTCTGTACCATAAATAAATAAATAAATAAATTAATTAATTAATTAATTAATAAATAAATAAATAAATAAATAAAATAAAATTCACATTTAGAGTCTACCCACCCAGTAACTGATTTTTCTTTTTTTGTATGTTGCACCATATCTACACCGTTACATGTTATGTTCCATATATTTGTGGGGCATGTTGCATGGTAGGACGAACCTAGATAAGTCAGCAAGCCTGTAATCGTGGTGCCCAATTTGGTGGCAAATTCTCAAAATTGCAATAAAAATAAAAAAATGAAAACAAAAAATGCAAAGGGAAAAATTATTTTGGGAAGTTCTGCGATTTGTTCCACTGCGATTTGGGAGGTCTTCCTTTCAAAGGTTGATGATGTCAGTACTCGATGGACGGCTGAGTTCCTTTTATATTTGAAATAATAGGAATGTACTATGAATAATGGTAACACCTGGTCATAAGTACAACTCACAAGTCCCAACCTTTGGCACCATGATCGTTGGTTGACATTTTGTTAACAATAGGTATGTTCGGCGAAGATCACAAAACGCACCGAAAGAATATTTTAGTTTCCACTTTCCTGGAAGTTAAAAATCAAGAACCTTGGAGACGAATAAGCCTACATAAAAATTATGTTGAGTCTTGAGCGTTGACACTAATCTGATAATTACAGGGTTAAGACGAGACTCCGCAGTCGGAACACGTGCAAACCCTACCCTTGAACGTAAAGCAAACTTTTGTGGCAAATGACCATGCACTGTTACTTTTAGGTCAGTCGCGTTTCAGCTTCTGTTTCGTAGATATGGGTAGGAAAAAAGAAAATGTGTTCCTAAACTTTTTTAAATTTAACGCAACCACAAATGAGTCGTCGTATCAGATACAGGACTGCACGATCATGAAGGTAAGAGATCCGATAACAGTTATAGTATTACAAAAGTAAATTAATGATATTTTTCTGCTATTTCCTCACTTTTAAAATGTCAAATACTAACATTGTTGAACCGGTTCGAACCGAACCGTTATTTATTTGGTCGAACCGAACCGAAAACCGAACCGAAATGATTCTCCCAAACTGAACCGAAATTAAAATATTTTCGGTTCGATCCCGTCTTGCAAAAAATTAGGTTCCTACGAATCCAGATTGTATTTATTTTCATTACTGCGAAATAACAGCGAAAACATAAAGCTAATGCTTTATGATGGTATGATAACATGAAATTTCATAACATTAGTGCAGAAATTTTGAGAATTCACTGTAAAAAAATATTAACTAGGTAATGATGTACACACGATGATATAAGTAAATCAAAGGTCAGAAAGAACGTTTCTTAACTCTAACCACTCTCCTGCACACACCCCATTACTTTTTGGCTCCATCTAATTTGCGAATCAATAGCCAACATCATTGATGAGGAATAACAATTAGTCACTTGTCGTATAAAAAATGAGTGCAGAAGAGCACGTGTTCTCACCTACCTTTGATTTACTTATGTTGCATATTGTCATGTCTTTCCTTATGTATGCAATTCAATTACCAATTACTGTGTTGTGGTCAGTGCTCGAAGTGGAAATAAAAAAGGTGACGAGATGGTGAATTA
Organism: Isoperla grammatica; assembly: GCA_945910005.1. Classification (NCBI taxonomy): domain Eukaryota; kingdom Metazoa; phylum Arthropoda; class Insecta; order Plecoptera; family Perlodidae; genus Isoperla; species Isoperla grammatica. The sequence continues at coordinate 32,344,704 of OX246737.1, read as the reverse complement.
GCGCCGGAAGTTCATTATATCACGGGAGGGCAAATGAAAAGTTGTCGAATCGTGGGGGTTTAGGGGGCAAGGCCCCCCAACAGAAAGCGACGCAGAATTTTTTTTTTTGTGGGGGGCTTTTGCATTTTGCTTGCTTTGAAAGTTGGAACAAACAACAATCAACAAAATCGAATCAATTTCGAATGGTACAGTCGGTCGTTAAGTTAAAAAGCTATCTAGTGTTGTTTGTTTCAGCTCAAGACATGCTTATAATTATTTATATACACACTAAATTTAAAACATGCACGCAACTACAGGCCTCTCTCCGAGCCCCCTCGAAAAAGAATGAGTGGACAAAACAAAAGGGTAATGATTTTTTTTACATATGACCATGGCCATCCGTTGGTGTCCTCAAGGAATGAAGGTGAGTGATGCCATTAGCGACATAAGATTTCGACAATTATTCGTTCCGCAATCTCCCCCACATGACACTGATTTTGGGGTGTACTATTACCAATTTTAACCATTCCAGTTGTTATTATCGTAAATAATATGTGATGGGATGGTAATAGGCCTTGTTGGGAAGTGGCGGGATGCCATCCCACCCCACTTCGAGCACTGGTTGTGGTATAAATAATTGAAAAATAACATTAGTGGTTTTTAACACCGACATTGTCGTTTGATAGCCGTTATCAAGTTGACAATTTCTATCAAACAATAATACGTAATAATAAAAATAATGATAATAATAATAATAAATAATAATAATAATAATAATAATAAGAGGAGAGGAGTAACATGTGTTGAGGACTATTGGAACAAGAAACTCGTCAAATTAGCAACAAATTTAGTTTATTAGTAATCTGTGAATTGTTTCAAACTGAATTTCAAACATTCATTTTTATTACAGTAATTATTACATATTGTGTGCAAATTACGTACCATCAAATATATGTAAGGCATGTTCACCGTGAGCATAAGTAACATCCTAGAACAACTCAACACGACTATCTGGCACCAAACATTGAAAACCACACCATAACAAGAAAATACTCTAAAAAACAGGATACGCTCACTTATTTTTGTAGAAATTTTAAGCCTTAATCATCGTGATTGATTGTTACTCAAGATGAATGGAAACATTTTGACACTTGAATCATAGAAAAATCACAAAGTAACATATAAAAGCAAGTAACACTGACCACTGATAACACAATTTGGGACCTGAACCAAAACACACTGAAGATTTATCTATTCGAGTTCCAACTTACTATTAGAATTAATTATGTCTGACTACGTAAGGGAAAAGGGGAGTCTACGGTTAAGCTATGAAAACCGCACCAAATGAAAGATGTTTTAGTTGTATTTGGAGAACCCTACACAATATTGAAAAAGTGACAAGGGAATTGTGGTTTCTTACATACTAAAACTAGATTTAAAAAATTTCAAATATTACTATCATTAGTGGTTGCCTTTAGGGAAGCCAATTAAAGAAATAATTAATTTGTTTTCTTTATAACAAACTGTAATGATTTAAATATTAAAATTTTGTTAATTTAGTTTAGGTTCTTACAAAACGACAATTCCATTATTTGTCACTTATACAATATTGTGTAACGTTCTACAAATATTACTAAGAATGTTTATTTCGCATGGTTTTTAGTGAGACTACCCTTTACCATTAAAAGGGAAGTTGTCAAAAAGAAGTTATTAACAGTGTAATAGATTGATTTACATTAACATGGCATAATGCTACTAAAAATGTAGGCATGGACAATCAAGGTGAGTAAGTCGAGTGGAACCCGTAAACGACATTTGATCAAATGGACATTGAATGTGTGCCTGCAAATTTTTAACAATAAAACCACATGTTTACCAAGCACATGTGGACACAATTTGTGATTTAACCTGTGGAAAACAATACTCATTAAAAGGAAGTCAAATATTAATTTGCATCTTCAGTTTACACAATAGTTCAGGTACTTATTACTTTTAAAAGAGTTTTACACCAAGTTAATTTCAAATATGCAATAATTTTTTCCACTTCATACTGATTCTATGGGTCCCTATAGACAATCACTTGTTTACAGCAGAATTAATACATTATGTAGCAGGTGCCCTTTTAGTACACGTTATAATATATAGTACTTGGGTTGTAAGGCATAAATTTAAATAGTCTCTTTAATTAAGATAGGCAGCCTTTAACTAGTGTCATTATTAGAAGAATTGTTTGCAAATTGTACCATTACATTCAGATACATCATTTTAAACTACATGTAGTCCATTCACTAGGTTTGTGAGAAAAATCCTAAACCCAGAATTGCTTTTTACGACGTCAGCGTAAGCTATGGAAAACCCATACACATAACTATGTACTTAGAAATCCTTACTATTGATACTATGTGATATGGAAAAATGGGAAATGAATGTAAATATGTCATCTATTGACATGGAGTTGACTGCATTCAATATAGGTACAGTACTGCACTATAATATTCAAATGTACTGTGGATACACTTAGTAGTACTACAGTAAACACAATGGAAGGTGACTTGGATTTTGCAGATGTCAAGGGGCTAGCAGAATTTAACGGATATAAAACAATGAAATAGTATTGTGGTTACGAAAGTTGGCACCTTCAACTGTATAATGTGGCATATTACCTAGAGAATGTAAATTTGTGCCTGGTGGTCTCGAATGAAAACACTCGATTGATGAAAAGGGAGTTCGTTCGTTCGTTCGTTTCCGTGTCCGGAACACCGTTCTAGACAACTAATTTCCAAAAATCCGCCACTTTTATGGCACGAATCTGCAACTTTCATTAGCAAATAAATAATAGAAATACAAAAAGATGAAAGGTAGCTATAAACCATAAAACAATGCTTCAGACCATATGATGAAACAAGCATTAAGAAGATCTATAAGGCTATGTCAGCAAAAGAATTCTCTCGAGATAATGAAAACTACAAAGTAGGCTCAGATTTGGAATCATCAATGCAGGAGATGCAGTACTATGAACATTACTTTGCGTGACTACTAAGGTATGCACTGCTACTTCAATAAATGTTCTATTCAGTCATTTTAATTAAAACTCTCCTTTGGTAAACACGTGGCTTATCTTAAAGTCAAAACTCTAAAGGAGCCCCTAGAATCAGATCAAGAGTGTTGCATACATTTTATGTTAAAATATAATTTATTTAGAAGTGAATATTTGCCTCCAATACTGGTACACACATCAAACAATATACTAAGTGGATGTCCTCAAGGTATTGCACATACAGCAACAAGTCTCAGTTCTTGACGTACACATCAATCACTGAACATGCATTTTATAATGTAATACGTATCAAAACTTTTCTGTGCATTATTCAAATCAATGACACAATCGTCTCCCCATATTTCACTTATATTACATTTCTTCCATTACTGTGCATTGCAAACCACATGTAACTCAATACACTGACTATCTTAGTTATCACCAACATTTACATTCCACTACATTAAATGTAGTAGTAAGTATCTTACCGAATAATAAACACATTCTTTTAACATATCACAATCACTGATAACTTGACTATGCTAGCTCCAACCAGGTGTTGCAAAACACTATTCTTTTACGTATATTTTGTTGCTGTAATCGCTTGATTAATATTATCCTGTACTTAAGTCACTTGGTACTTGTTACAGGCTTTCACTGTTTTAAGAACAAATACCATAACTTCTAAAGTTTGAAGCAATGTATTCAGTGGAACAATGCTAGTACTCATAATTATTCAACCCAAGATTGAAAGAGCACACATTTGTTTTTCATGGCATTTTCCTGCAATGTGAGGCACCAAGATAGACACACACATACAATACATACACACCAGCAAGTCGCTTTATCAAAGAAAACCAAATGCATGGCATTTGCACATGATTTTAAAGAAATGGACATCTTCCTATTGTTAACTACGCTATTCGAGACCGATACCATGCTTCGATTGCAGGTGGTGCTTGTTTCACCGTATCACATCTGTGATTTGATCGTGCAATAACAAGATCTAAGAGACCCATTGTCCTAATTGAATATGCACATTTGATTTACTTCCATAAGTGAATACATATTTATGTTACCATAGCTCATAACTCCATGAAAGATTTTTGTATAACACATTCAAATACAGTATGTATTGTGAATAATTAAGATATTTGATAGCTTTGTGACAAGAAAATTGTGAATAATGTCAGGAAGTGTACACTAGGATATAACATCAATTTTTAATTGGTCTTGTAGAATTGAGAACCCTGCATGTAATATTTATACACACAAAAATAATCAACCAATGAAATGCATTATGAGATTGTTGCATGTATAATGTAATGTTAATGTATAGTGAATGAAAGAAAACAGATAGTATGCTCAAAACAAGCGTACATACAATACAATACTCTTTTGGTGGCAAGTAACATAAAACAGCATCCATCAAGTCTATGTTGAATACTTTGTCGTAATCTGAAATAAAAATCAACACTGGCAATACAAAAACATGAGCTTGCAACATAAAACATTGACCTAGTATAACATCAATTTTGTAGCCATGTTATTTAGAGTATATTGCAGTACGATGGCTACTGTACTTGCCAACAATTTGCAAGGCATCCTGATTGTACTGCAATTAGTATAACACTAATTAAGCATCGACGTCTCAAAATCCAGGCGTTATACTTTGACACTGTGTAACTTGTTCTGCTCCCATGCTTGCCTGCCAAGGAAAATAACCAATGATGTTGCGTTGCGTGTAGTACCTGGGCCCAAGCTTAGCTTTGCATCTGACACAAGTGACTGAATGAGGCTACATATCTCTCTCTATACAAGTACTTGTTAGTTTACAATAGGTAGGTCAACCAAGATTACATACATTAGGATTGCATTGTATTGATGGCTTGTATATATATTCAGTGTTTCATGTACATGTAGGCTACATTGGCATTATATTAGTTAAGTATGGCATGGATAAAATGACCAGAATCTTGCATGTTGGAGTAGGAGACTTCAGGTCAATGTAGCACTTTCAAAAGTCACAACAGATGTCCATATTAAGATGTACATACAAAGTTAAGCATGGGTCCAGCCAATGTTGGTACATGAGGCTAAGCCCCGTCTCAGTGTACCACTTCATTTGTATACTACAGTGTCATTATAAGGATAGAAGTCTATGGCAAGGGTATGCTATTAGCTTGCTTCAAACCGACACACAATTACAATATGTCCAGCAAATCTCTACAACATCCCAAGTAGAAAACAACAAGAAAACTGACAGAGGTGTATTAACATTTTATAACAGACAATTAAATTTGTATACAATGGCTAATGCCATAAATCCATGAAATTGATACATGTGATCTAAGACAAAAGATTCCAATGGATTGTGTATCACATAGCCAAATACTTTATACATACTACTAATGTAATTGCATTGTTTTCTACAGTTGTGTCTAGAAGAGAATTTTGGAATAGAATCTTTATAAGCTTTGCATGTGCATTTGACATTATCTTGAAATTCACATGTAATTATGTAATGCACATTCCATTGTTTGACATAACAATTAAACTTGATAAACATACAATTTTGTCTACAGTATTATTAGAATAACCATTTTTGCACAGCAACAAAAAATTACTCTTGTTACATAAAATTCAAAAGAAACACAACGAATGTACAGTAGGCCCTATATAATAATATACACAGCACCTACTTGACCCGGAATACGAAACTAAAAAAAAAAAAAAACACGTCAGAGGAATTCAATTGGCTTGATCTTTCGACACTGAACCATACATACCCTTGGCTAAACTGTTATGTCGAGAACTGAAACATATCATCATTCTATCGAGTGAAATTCAACTGACGTTTTTTTAAATATATAATATACTAGCATGAACATCAATAACATACTTCTGAAAGTAAATATATGTACCGGTATAAAAATCACTGAATATACATAGACAATTATGACTGGGTGTATTACCCCTGGGCACATGTAGCATGTATTTATTTTATTTTTTTATAAAAACAATAGTACGAGGATAAAAGAAGAGGCTGATTTGTAAAACCATTGAAAGTTGAAAACACATTCATACCTTGAACACAAGCAAGCAAGCACACACATTCATAACAACGTTACATGATAGCATACAACATCGGTGGACGGGACAATGGCATGCAAGTCCCCCACAATCACAGGACCGACGCCACATATCGAGGTGAAACACCTTTTGAACAAGTTTGAGCGACTTAAAAATTCTCCTTTTGGAAAGAGACAAATATTATGTACATGGCATATAACTGCTCATAATCCAGAGCATACTATCTATACGTGGGCCCACCTGGCCACTGCAGTAATATCTGTAATGGGACACTCTAGCTACACGTCCGAGTGTTTTGCCATACCTGAATGATGGATATAATATATCAAAATATGAGGACCGAGTTTAATACGGAAAACTGCCCTATTCCATTGTAACCCAAGTGGGCTGACTGGGGATTATGTTAAGACTGAATATATTTGAGTCAAACGTCAATAAATCCTCAGTCTTCCACATAAAACAAATAACTCTCCTAAGTATGGTTACAATGAAATGTGCAGTCCCTGGGGCTAACAGCTTTAACTAAACAACACACACATTCACACTTAACCTTACACACATCCAAACAATCACAAGTATTTTGTAATAACTATAGTACTATATTATTTTTGTTTAATTTGTACAGCAATATCTTGTACTGGTTCAGACACATGTGGATATCTGCATATATTTTTATATTTTTAAGTTTTCTTTTCTATTTGCAGTAACTACATTGACAACTGTCCTGCACACGGTTACACTGTTTTGGGTGGGGGGTTAAGTAAAAGCAAGCAAAACTATTAACCAGAGTGACTTGGTTGTATAAGTAATACCCGACAAGCATGAGACATGACAGTTATTGAATTGTGGTGAACACAAATGCTAACAGGTTGAGTACTGTTTAGCTATAAAAAGTTAGGGCATCACCACATTTCTGGTAAATACTATGACACAAGTTCACTTGACTAAAAAATTAATTGAATAGGATTTGTACTTTTGACCGCGATTTCAAACTTATCTTCATAGAGAATTATGTAAGATAAGAAGGGAATTGATTGATTTTGAAAATGATTCCACAAACGTGTATCTTTTGGACCCAGTTCCAAACAGGCATGGATAAATTGCAACGAGGCTGCACGACTAAATAAACTAGCCCATAACGGGCTCTCATGAGGTATGACGTACGACTAATACTACGTTTATCCGATGATGAGGTAGCACGGTTTGCGCAATATGAATGCACAACTTATTTCTATCGTAAAATATCTCCTACAGAAGATTCCTGAGTTGGTTGCATTCGTTTCAAGGTAATAAACCAAACAAAGCAATAGTGCCAGTAGAAGACAATAATGAATTATTACTATTGTGATGGGACAATAATGTCGCATAGCAAAACTACTTCCATAGCACTTTATAAAAGATTATTTTCAACAGTAGTATAACAGTAAATAATCAGAAATTTGTACTGAAGATGATATTGATAGATGTAGGCTCTATGAAAGGTTAAAACCTGATCTTTCCAAAATAGAGTGTGTTATGAAGAGATTATAATTGCACTTGACTCAGTCGAAGCACAGACACAACAGGCCAGTGTATGTTTGTGTGTGTGAGGTAGGTAACTGTGCACTATTGCATCTGGCTTTAGTGAGCTGAAAACAAACAAAAAAATACTTGTGGAATCCTTGATAAATGCCTTGATGAAACTTACTAGCTAACTAACTGATGCAGTTCCAAAGGCGTGATAGAACATTTTAACACGGTGTATTGTTTATTTTTTATGAGGAATGATCCAACTAACATAGTAGCCAATTAATGTATCAATAATGTGAGTTGTCAACAGTATTGAAATCTACCCGTGTTATTTGATTTGTACTTTATGAAATACAGCTACCAAAATATAGCACTTGGCATTTGGAGCATGATAGCAACAAAATGTGAACATATGCTATAAGTTCCAATATGTTTGGTACCGTATGATTGATAAATGATCTCCCTGAAAGAAATTCCTGAGTTGTTGCAAAATGACGAGTAATTAAATAACCCAATTGAGACATCTAACATCTAAATAACAACTAGTAATAGGGTATCACTTCGATTTGATGTTTGTAAAATGAAAATTAATAATTAATTACAAAGAAATGCATAATGCAATACAGCTCCCCTACCAATAACATTAACACAACTTGTATTGTGTTGTGGTCACTACATTTTGATTCTGGCATACATACCTATCTACCAGCCAAGTTCAGTAGGTTAAGTAAGTGCTAGGGAGCTACAATACTACAGCAAATATATTCAACATGCACTTGGCAATATAGCATAAAGATAGCTTTTTTTATGATCACAACAAAATAGCACGAATATAGTAAGAAGTGATTGATTCGGATTCTGCCACAGCTAAAACACGTTTATACAGATTTACATGTAGGCTACCAGAATTGTTTGCATTAGGAAGTTATTTCAAGTAGGCATAGTTTGTGCATGTAATATTATTGGCAAGTAGCTCACAAAAGGATATGGTACTTTATACTACTGATAGATAAGACTGTCTAAAATGGAAACAGAAAACCAAATTCCATTCTAACTGAAGTTGCAATCTTAGTTTTTATGATTCACATTGTCATAGCAGGGACAGTTATTGTTTAGTTAATAGGCCTAGCGGGGTACCCGTCGCCTGTTCTTGTGTTAATACGAGAGCATCGCATTCAGACATGAGTCGAGCAATAAAATAAATTGGCTTTTTTGAACAATACAAATTTCAAGATGTGGGTGTGTATTCATAGGTTGCACCAAAGATTAGACTAGTCTAATCTTTGGTTGCACGTACGTCACATCTTTGCGCGTGGCGGCCACATTTGTGATCAAACGTTGACGTTGCCATGGAGAAACAATTGAAGGCTGTTGTGGTAGAACACAGAAATTCTTAGTTCTTTAAAATTCAACGTTTTTTTAAAAAATAAAATTGGTAGGCCTATGTGTCGTAATTTTTAATTGTTTTATTACTTATGTTTACTTTTTAAATTCTAAATTAGGCTTATTTATCGAATTTGAATAGTATTTGCCAATGATCAAGGATTGATCCTCATCAATTGTGTCGCAATCATGGCCGCTGTGACGTCACGTGGGAACTATGAATACACAGGACTCAAAATAAGCATACAGAAATATATTGAAATATAAGGTTTTGCTTAGCTCAATACCATTAACAAGGTAGGTTATTTGTTGATAAACACGACACTTCAGATCCTACCCGATTGTTAACATTTGTCTGAAATAGCAAAAGTTACGGTAAATAACCGACTTGTTTGCAGATTTAATTGTGGTACCATGGCTGACGATTTAGATATTACCTATACAAACAACTAATGTACCAGTACTGAATTTTCTCATCTAATGGCCCTAATATTAATGGTCAATACTGTACAACAAACAACAATGACTATGGATGCTTGTTGCTTTTGAGTTTGACAAAATTGCAAGATATGTTGTTTTACAATACAGTCATATGTGTTTGTTATATTCTAATCCAAAAGATGTCTCACTTCTTGATAAAGATGCTCCATCATAAGTAAAACCTTATTTTCCCCAAATTAATGTTGCATATTTTATTACACAATTTGAAAATGTTTTTCAAGTTTAAAATTTTGAGCAAAATAAATCTGGGTGCCTCAGTCTGTTTTACTACTCCCGAGCCATGGATACACTTCCCACTTCCCACTTCCAACATTATGGATAGCAAGAAAGAAGAATGGTTGAAGAGGCCAACTCTGCACAGGACAAAAAAAAAACTTCCAACATTATGTCATAGGCCTATATGGACTCTTTTAAGAAGGGGACTACATTGTACGTTTTCACAAGAAAATGTAGACCTAACCAAACTATTAACTAAATCCTGATCAAACATGAATTTACTTTTATACTCAAATCTTACAAGCAGAAAAGCAAAGCGAGTTATATAGCCATGACTAAAAAATAATAAAGAAATGTTTTTAAGTATTAGCCTATATTTGTGTTTTACTTCAAATAGGTTCATCTGTTATTGCTTTCGTTAGCACGTTTAACTTGTATTGTTCATACAGCAGTATAAGAATTTTGAAAAGAGTAATTGCTGTCCTGTACGGAGTTCATAAAATATAATAATTAGCAGTTGTTATCAGAAACGAATGATTTACATCAACAGAAATACTGATACGAGAAAGGACAAAAATTTAATTCATCTTCATCGAAGAGATACCCTTGCAAGAAAAAAGTGAATATATACTTGGTTATAATTAGGTATTAAAATTATGTTAACATTGATCTACGAGATAGGCCTACCCAGAAATTAGCTACGCCAGCAATATGCAACCAGCAAACTGAGTGGGGGGAGGGGGGCAAAGAGTGCCAAAACAAAATACAACAACAAAAAGAGGTTCAAGTCGGTATTCAATGAATGCTAGTAAATTTCGACAGTGATCAATGAAACAACGAAGAAGTCTGAAAGTACTTGTACCCGCATTGATTTTGAGTAGGCCTATATGCCAACATAAATTAAACAAAAACATGAAGCTTAACATTTATGGAATCACAAACAACTAATGGATGTTTGAACTCCCCTTCTCATCCAATGGAACTTGTAACCAATATTTCACCACAATTCAAGACAATAATTAATTGTCACTTAGGCTATGTCCATGTACTTGATTGAATAAGCTGTTTAGGCTATGTTTAAAAACAATGGAGTCCTTGAGTACTTTGAAGAATCCTTTGTATCTTGTTTTACCCGTTTAGTAGTATTCAAACACATCAAGTGCATTAAATATATAAAATACTAAATAAATTTCCGATACATAGAAGAAGCATTTTAAAATAATTTTTAGATAAAAAAAGTTAGTAATTGAAATTTAAAAACCAATGAGTTGTAAAATCCAGCATTGGCTCTTAAAGCTACATTTGTTAATAATGAGTATGAACTAATAAGAATAACCTATAGCCCAAAGTAGATTTAAAAAAGCACAAAAATACAACATGAAATAAAAGTATGTCGTGAAAAAATATGTCAACAAAGAAACATAATTAAATATACTAAACAAGTGAAAGAACCCATAAACCAATTTCCATCCCCCACTTGCAATAAAAACAATTCTCTTGAGTGCACTAAGCCTCATCGTGCTACTCTGATCAACAGAGCAGCCTGACTACCCACAGCAACCCAAACGCATGCGAGCCACAACCAACTGGGCTGCTGTCACCTTGGACTGTCAAATTACATCTGAACAAGTTGACACTATAAACAAATTTCATTAAACAACAACAAAAAAAACCTTGATAAACCCATTTTAGTTCACTCATTCATAGCTTTCAATGAATCACTCACACATTACACCTATTGCATTGGTGCATAATGCAGTACCCTTTAAACCGCTCAGCCCTCCCTCATAGGCGGGGCCTACGCACATTGAACATGTAGTTATGCGAACAAAGTGACACAAGGGTCATAACTTGTGCCACTTTTATCTTACAATATTTCAAACTACATTTAACAAAACTGCAACCAACAAAATTCACCACACAACATATTAAATGTAAACAAGTTACACTTTAGTGTGAACGTCACCTCATATACATACTGAAACTAGTGTTTAATAACTGTTAAAACTAAAAATTTTGCGTCATTGAACATCGTCCGACTACCTGAGATTGCATAGGGAAACCTATCATAAACGCGAACGTGCGTGACTGTAAACTAGGCAATGGCTTTTCCTGTGGGAGGAAAAGTTGAATGGATATATTATTATCTGTATATAAAGTATCTCCTAGAAAATGCAGCATTAAAAATGGCTGTATAAAACAAGAGTTTTGCATGCTTGTGATGCTGGGTCCTGAGTTTGGTTTAAATGTGTCATGTAATGATTTGCATCAGATCTTCATAAAACTAACAATGTACAGTTTAAAAATAAAGACAATTATTGATAAATACTGGATTCCAACAAATCTGTAAGAATAATGGAACTACGACTGAATTACTAACAAACATCTATAAACTAGAGGGGATACATTGACTAGGCAGATAGCAATTATTATGTAATATGAATATAATTATTTTCTTACGTATTTGAAAAATACTATAGCAGAAGAGAGAATGTGAGGAGGAAATGAAGACATTTCTGTAGCAGCAGTTTTGATGGGGTTGTCAGTCGCAATGAGTTGACCAACAACGTTGGGGTAAAGCTCCACAATTGTCTCGAATGGTCAGCTCTTGAGGTACACAATACTACAATATTCAACCGGTTGTGTATGTGATTTGGCACTAGGATGATTGAAACAACATAATGATCATTTGCTACTGATTCCTGAGATGTAAACATTTGTGATCTGTTGCACTTTTACTGACTAGCTTTCAAATCATAGTAATGGTTTGATACCTAAAGTACAAGTCACTTTTAAGACACATTAAATAGCCATCAAGATACATAGTTGAACATGAAACAAATTTACAAACAGTCATTATTACATATTTTATCTGCTGCACATTTAAAAAATGTAGAACAATACATCCAAATAATTATTATGCAGTAGGGGCCTATAGCGTAACTTTTCTTTCTCCTTAACATTTAGGCCTAACATCAATACATGCTGTGCAGTAAGACATAGGTACATAATAATGTTGAACAGAAGTCAAAACTAATTTTCATGATCAACAGTGTTGTGTGAGGCTTTATATTAAACAACTTGACATTTTGCTGGTAAGAAACGTGCTTTAAAGTATGCTATTACATACCAGGAATACATTGCCCTAAAAGCCAATAAGACATTTAAAGTACTTGTTTGTAGGATTGTAATCAAACCATTACCAAAGTGAAATACTCGTCATACCTTTTTTTTAGCAAGAAGAGAGCTATAATAAGTGTTAGTTTTAAACTGGAATCCAGAAACAAAAGTGCATGAAGAATGAAATAAAAAGATACACGTAATCAAATAACTTGTTAAAAGGACACAGCCTTGCGTGCCCTTTAACATTATCATATATATCTATATGTATATTCATATATCTCATATATTGTTTGTATAATATATATATATAGATATATATTATATATCAGGTATAATTATTTATATTTATGTATAAGATCCTTTGAGGTATTTCTGTTACTATCCTGATTGATTTAGTTCTCTGAGGGGCATGTAAAGGGGGAGGTTTACTGGTTATGATTTAGGACTTGACCCTGCTGAAACGACTTGACGCTGAATTCTGACTTGTGTTCACGCGCGATGTGACGCCGCACCGTATTGTTGCGCGTGAACGTTCGCGAGCAGAACGGACAGTGCACGCGAATCCCCTGATGGCGTTGACGGATGTGTGCGCGGAGATTTGTCTCGTACCCGTACAATCGTTCACAGAACGGACATTGCAGCTTCTTTCCTGTAAGGGATGCAAACATGTCTAAAAAACAATTCTTCGCTGGATCATTGCACATCTTCATTACAGACCAATACCTTGAAGCTAACTGTACTGCAACAAAGATGATTTATTCAGTATTTGTTGTCTTAGGTAACACCACATTCCAAGCAAACAAAGGGTATGTAGTCACTGTCAGGTGGGTAGGTATCTTCCAACAGTGGCCAAGTAGCAGTGTAGTAGTAGTAGTAGTAGTAGTAGTAGTGTGGCAATGGCCAGGTTTTTGCCAAAAGAAGTATCATGTGTTGTGTTTTAAAACAGCAAACATTTGAAACATGTTATACATAGGGTGTAGGGTGTATTGTATAGGCCAGTGATGGCGAACCTATGACATGTGACAAGCGTGAAAAGTTAGGTGACACACGACACGGTCCATACAATCAAGAACTATTTTTTTATTTTTGCTTAAATAAAAGTGATAAACATTCATGCATAAACATATTAAAACTTTAAAGTGTTCCTCAATTCCGAGTAGCAGATTATTCATATGCATTTGAGGGCTGCCATACGTCTCGCTATTTCTTAGGTCCTGGCAATACACAGAGCGGCACACAATTGTCCCACTTGGTAAAAAATATTGCGATGTTTAATTTACAATATATCGGATATCTGCAGTCCAGCAGTGCGATTCTGAATGGCCGTGATCACTTTAACGCAGCTTTCTTGTCGTTACGGTAGGCGGAAACGTAACGACGCGATTCCCGATCCATTCGTAACGACAGGCGTCGATACAGCTGTCGAGAAACTTATCATGGACCTAACCCCTGCCGTTAGCAATGCGTTAAACAAACATGGCTGACTTTCGAAGGTCCACTTCAGTTATATTACTTGATTTATTAAAAGATTTCGGTAAGTAAACGATACAACTGTTACATATTTGGATTTCTAAATTAATTTCAATATGAAGAAACATCATCAATTGCATGGCGGGATGGAAACCATATGTAAAGGGGTAACATAACCTTACTTGTGAAACTTTAACTTCAAACTGGCTGCGCGCATTCATTCGTCTAGGCTAGCCCTAGGCCTAGGCCTAGAGATCGCACTTCTACGAATTTAACGATGATGGCAAATGTTGCACAATCCTTCGGGGTGCTTGAATAGTTAAATAATGAAGACGACTAGGGCAGGCAGTATTTGTGAATGCATAGAAGGAATTTAATAAGTACTTCTAATCCCTTTGAAATAGCTGAGAGTAGATTTGTTTAGAATTGTGTTGGTTTTTGACAGCTTGATTTGAAATTGATTGCATTTGTTTACGCGTTTTCATTGGTTAACTTTCTGTAATATGCACAGCCGTCTTGAAAACATAAACAAACTAATATATAACAGGCGCTGCTCTGCTGCAACGGCTACCTCTTTTCGATACGTTTACCGCACGTTACGTAATTGTTGTTCGGAATCGCGCGTTAACTTACCGCGTGATAAGTCTACCGACGAGTGTCGTTCGCGTTAACTTAACGTCGCCCATTCAGAATCGCAGTGCTGAACGTGCTCAAGTTATTAACATCTATGAACACAGAATATTAACTTCACAAGCTTCAAAACTTATTACTAAATAATTCTGTCAGTGGTAAAAATTA
The DNA here is from genome assembly GCA_945910005.1 of Isoperla grammatica. Classification (NCBI taxonomy): domain Eukaryota; kingdom Metazoa; phylum Arthropoda; class Insecta; order Plecoptera; family Perlodidae; genus Isoperla; species Isoperla grammatica. The sequence goes on along the minus strand of OX246737.1, from coordinate 32,329,595 downwards.
GTCTGGTGGTTTTCAGGTTTCAAAAACGACAGTATTTCGGTATTGCATTTGGTCCGGTATTTGTTTCTCTGAAAAGCTCAGAATGCACTCTAAAAACCTGATTTAAAACAAATTCGTCTGCGGCGCTGTTGTTCTGCCCGTTAAACCTCCCATGCATTTGTTGCCTGGAAAGATGTGTCCCTCTAGCTTGAGTTTAAAATATGGCAACCCTAACTACAACGGCAGAGTAAAGTGACACTTGCAGTTGAAATAGGCGAGTTCCATCATATTTAGCATACCACACCAAAAAGGTTTGCCATCACTGGTATAGACCTACATATATTTATAAATTATTAAAACAAGGGGGAGTGAACATTTATTCATGAAGGTTTCTGTTCTAAATGGTTTTTAGTTCCATTGTGGTTCCTTAAGATATTCTGAAAAAAATCATGTGAACTTGAAAACATTAGAATATTTGGCCATGCATTCTGAATGCTTTAAATGTGTCTTACTGTACATAATAATCAGTATGTTTTTTATTTCTAATTAATTTTATTACTAATATCGATTTAATAATCAAAATAGCGACGCTAATGATTATAATATTTCATCCAGTCTGCAGTGCTTACCAAAGCACAGTACGCTCACATGTTGACTAAAATTTTCGATTTCGAGTAGCATTCTTGATAAAATTAAAAATTGTCTGCATAATTTTATGTAGAGGTACCCTTCACTCTTAATATGTTTTATTGTTTTATGTAAGTGCACAAAATTGCAATTGTATTTTTAAAGTTAGGTAGGCCTACCGTATGCATAGGCCTATTGAATTAAGTAAATTGGTTGCTAAATAATACCGTATACCTAGATACAGATACATAAATGCCAGGCCAATAGTCCTACTATTTCTCCAAGCAGAACAATTCTCAAGCCTGTGACACATGATCAAGAAACTTGTTCTGGTTGGCCGGTGGGTATTTGCGAGCTCCAATAGGAGCTGAGCTGGTCATCATCACATGATGGTGAATAATAGCATCGATTGGTTAAGAACTCATGAATTTCTTGATTGTATCACCACTCGGCCATCGCAGCAGTACAAATCCAAGATGCTTCCAAGTTTCACTCTGCATTTTTGACCTTTGATTGTAAATATTACCTAAACCTACCATCGATGTTAATTTCTATTATAACAATGGATTCAGAAAGTGAAGTTATGGATGAGCCAACCGTTCAACGATCTCAATCATCCTTGTGAATCTAGGCTAACTGCTAGTGCCAAGGCTCAGTATTGAGGTGCATGCTACTTTTTTTGTGTAGCGAGGCATGTAACGCACTATTTTAAAAAAGTAGTGAAATTTAGCTGTAGCATGCTATAATATTTGTAGCTGTAGCGCAGAAAGTAGCGCAATAACGTCGCTACTTTAAAATGGTGATCCAAAACAGAATTAACTTCCTCTACAAGCAGAAGCAAAGTCTTTTACGGAAACGAAATAGTGTGAAAAGATTCAATTTTTTCGACCGTTTCTCCAAAGGCCGCTGCCCTCCCGTTCCACACGTTTCCATCATAACAGGGTGAATGGGCAACAACTCCTTTTTCAACTCTCCATTTAATTTACCGTTATCCAGTCCAGTATTTCAAGCAATAACATACGACTAGTTGACATTGACACTCATCTTGTAGTAACGGAAGTGGTCGTGTTTGATTTTGTATGTCTTGTCTTCAGTTTCCTGTGTTGTAATAATATTTCAAGAGTGCTATATAGGCTAATAAATTTCATATAAAGTTAATATGCCCGAGGTTGATCGTGATGGTGGAGTGTGACTAGCTGCCAAGCTGGAGTTGTTTACTCCTATTTCGTAATTGCTAGTATAATAAGAATGGGTTGATAATATAAAAGCGAAAATAGCGCGCTACTATTGCTGTGTAGCGCAAATGTATAGCGAAGCTACATTTAAAAGAAAGTAGCAAAAAAGTAGCAGAGCTACCTTTTTCAGACAAGTAGCGGTAGTTGTAGCATGCTACTTTTTAAAAGTAGCGACCCCAAGACTACATACATAGCCAACAATCAAATTCCTAGGCTAGCGCCTAGGCCTAGTTGTATATGCAGCTAGGTAGGTAGATAGATCTAGGCCCATAGTCCACACTTTTAATGTAATACAGCTATTGAAGTTTAGGCCCTTACCTAGACCTTTTGGTTTGAAATAAGGCCTACTTAAAAGCCTATTTACTCGTTCCATACTTGGTTGGTTGATTGGTTGATAATTCTAAGCCTAGGGCTACTTAAAAATAATTATCCACATTTTACAGTCTTACCAGCTAAGCCTAGTAAGTTCTACTTCAAAGACAAGCTTTTACATTGAAGGTCTAGATAGACCCTAAACTTAGCCTAGGCTTGGAATTAGTGTTGGAAAATTTCATGAAATTTATGTTTTTGAAAGTTTCGTTGAAAGTTTCGTTGAAAGTTTCATGAAATATTGAAATTTTGTGATTGATTTTCATGAAAATTTGACACATTACTATGAATTTAATGCATTTTATTAAGTTGGTAATAGGCTATGTATAAAAATATTTAAAGAAAGGACATTTTGACTTAACCTGTCACTCTCAGGGCAGGTATACATACAGATACAAATATACTTCTCTTAGTTTTATTGGAGAAATCTGAATATACGTTAACCACAAGTCCGTACTTAGTTGTACCTACTATACGTACTCGACAATCAGCTCCAGTTTCTGTTTACTTTACCACGGATTCTGAGATTGTACATCTAAATGTATGTCTAAATTTAGTAAAGATTACTGATCGGCAGAGCGTGCTGGCTCGGATACCTTCTCGGTACATACAAACGTGTTTACCAGGAAAATCTCGTAGGAATGCAGTTTGTATGTACCGAATCGTACAGACTCGGCTCGCGTAGTAAACGTAGTATATTTCTCTTTTACTCGGACTCTGGAGTCTCAAACTCTGTAAAGTTAGGCTCAACTTCTCTGTCACTGCCTATGTGACCAATCAATAGAGGGCCTACTGTATTCTGAATAACTTTAAAAGTAATAAGTACTTAACTAGTAACAATGTAGCTATAAAATATCAATCTTTCACGTTTTTTTGAAAGTTTCACTTGATGCCTTGAAAGTTTCAATTTGAAAGTTTCAAATTGAAACTTTCAAGTTGAAACTTTCAAGACTTCCAACACTACTTGGAATAATAAACATTTGTGCATGCCTTGTCCAAGTGTTCTCCTGCTAGTGTAGTCTTAGCTTTTGTATATCCAGCCTTTATAAGGAAACCCAATTAAAGTTGCATCCAGCAAAGGCTATAAATTTGTAATAGGCTTAGGAAAATAGAAATACCAAACATTAGGGATGAACGAACATTCGAAATCCGAACCAAACTTTTTTTGAAGTTCGGTTCGAGTTTGAATGTAAAGGTTCGAGTTCGTGATTTATAAAAATTTGGCACTCAAACCGAACTTTTCTGAGTCAGTTTTAACTATTTTTTAGCGTATTCCTCGTAAAAAAAACGCCAACACAACAGTAAACAACGCTTGCCGAAAGTAAGAAAATGTTTTGAAAATTCATTATGCACAGGCCTAGGCCTAGGGCCTTCCACTGCACGACTGAGGCCTAGGCTCTATGTCTTCCACGGCATGACGAGGCCTATATTATGTTCCCTCCAACCTTCCTTGTCAACAACTGGTGCACAATCATCTTATGTTATGATTGCTTCTTCGTCTTCGTCGACCTACAAGCGATGCGATGCCAGTGAATGTTATTGTTATAGTTCGCAATAACGCTGGTAGGTAGCATGGCTGTCACTACAGGAAACAACGCGTTGCTGACTAGGGCACTGTATACATAATACAGTAACGACAATTTATCAAGTTTTTCATTACATATTTTAATAATTTTTATTTCAGTTGAGACAAAAAGAAAATTGAATACTATGGAATTTGGTAGGTATAATATACAGATTGCAACACAATTGAACCTCAAATAAATAAAAATTCTATTACAAAATCGTGATAAAATACGTTCTTTATAGAGTTGGGGTTACTTTACAAATATAATTCACGATTGCAGCGCTTCTTACGGAGTAGGATTTGTTTTGATCTTTCGTGCTCGCACATGTCGAGTTTTCAAGCCGCTTTGTAAAAGTTTGGTTCAAGTTCGAAGTTCAGAACTTTTTTTGTTCAGAAGTTCGAGTTCGGTTCGAAATTAAAAAACCAAGGTTCGTCCATCCCTATAAAGTATGTATGAAAAAAAGTGATTCGGATCAAGTTATTTTCTCGCCTCACTTAGGACTACAGTTTTAATGATTTTTTCGTAACTCTAGGACTGGTATCATGCATTTTTTGTAGGGGTGTGCGAGTAGCACTTTTCCAAATCGAGTCGAGTTCGAGTTCGAGTAGTAAATAACTCGCGAGTTTTGAGTAGTGCCTGAATATATAATAAAAAGATACAGGAAAGGAATAACTACCGGTAGAGGACTAGGCAGACTAGACCTAGGACCCCATCTAAGTTACTGCCAAGTTCACTTAGGCTAGGCCTAAAAGCTGTCCCTGAGGCCTAAGCCTATCTGGGGCCAGGCCTAAAACCATATACTGTAATTTGTTCAATATTATTGTCTCCCTAGGCCTAAGGCTCAATAGATGCTAGATTCTGCCAACTGGGTCTAGGCCTATGTGATCTAGACAAGGAAAGTACTAAGGCTTGCCCTAGGTCTTGGGCCTTGGGATAGGCCCTAGGCTATGCTTGAAGCATGGCCAAATGCTAGGCCTAGGCCTAGGACTAGGCCTACACTGTACACAGGGACCTGGCACAGGAGAAGGACTTTAAGAGAAACAATAGAACAACAGTGTAATCTGTTTTGCAGATGGGTTGTCCGATGGCCACTTTTGTTTTTGTGCGACCATGTTGGCGAGTGTTTCCCCATTTGAGGTTAATAATGCAAAGATTACATTTTGAACTTAAGTTGTATGGAACATTTTAAAAATGGTTTCAAATACATGATGATCAGTAGGGAATATAATAATATAATATCTTTGATGATTAGGTACCCTTAGGTCTAGGCCTAGGCCCTAGCCTAGGACCAGGGTCTAGGCCTAGGCCTAGGCTAGGGTATGCTAGGCCTAGGCTCTTTGAACATAGTAGGCCCAGGTCTAGGCCTAGGTTCTCGAAGATTCCCTTCCATTTGTTTGGCTGCCACTTCTACATCATCCACACTTTCATCAATTAGTTCACAAAAACCGCAGACACTTTTTACGAATTTGCAGAAGTATAGGGTATAGGCAGCTGGATGCCTAATAAGCGTCGTCTGCGCGGTCTGCGTGTATCGACTATCGATCTGCTCAATAATGATCGATAAGTCACTTTTTCTTCAAAGTCGATTGTAAAATCGATATTTAAGCTATTTTAGGATACTAGCGCTACCTATTGGCGGCATTTTTAACCAGTTGAATACGGCGGCTCAGTCGATCAAAACTACTCGAACTCGACTCGTTTTTCATGAAAAACTCGATCACCTCGAGTCGAGTAGTAACTACTCGACCGAACTCGACTTTTCGAGTACTCGCACAGCCCTAATTTTTTGGTTTTCCAGCAGACAGGACTCTTTCTTCTCATCGATTCATAGTTCATCTTTAAGACTTGGACATCTCATCAGGTGTTCCTTCACTCCCACAGAGACTGCAAGTTAACTAGAATTTATATTACAAAGCAAGTGAACAAGCTCGACGGACGGGTGGCCGTCTGGCACGCCAGGATCGAGCCCTCACCCGAGAGTGACAGGAGTGAGTGGCACAGCGTTGGCCTACGTGCGAAATGGATACAGTACAGTACATAGCTAGAAGAGAGGAAGGGGGCGGGGCATGTACCAAGACCGAGAGACAGAAACACGAAAACAGGGAGAAAAGCAAAGAGCATGTGCAATTTGTTTGTTGACAGAAAATGAGTTCTGTTTTCACACCCAATCCAACAGATCACTTGCTCTACATACTATGGCTGTTCACTCAATCCTCGAGTGACACTGCTCCACCAATGACGGTACTAAATTTGAATACAAAATATTTGTAACGGCAACAAGAGTCATGTTCAAATGTTGAATTAAAGTCGAGATTGTGCTGGCTTACCATCAGTAGTTGTCACTGAACCTCCTTTCAGTTTCGTGCCAGAGTTCCAAATGTTTGCAGGAGTTATCTCAGGCGTTTTGTCTACACTAGCTTCAGTGTACGCAGCAGCAGCTTGGTTCATGTGCTGCTCATCAGGGCGGGAAGAAAGCTCCAGCTTTACCCGTAAATCTGAGGATAGAAAAGACGAATTAATTGAGAGTACAATGGCCATATAACATAAAGTGTTCCATCCTATTAAATCTAAATCAGTGCTAGAATGGGAAAAAGACCCATTATCACTTTTTCATCTGCATCTTGATTTTGAAGTTACAATTTACAATACCGACCAAACTATTTAGCACCGGTATTCATTACTAGTAGCATTCCATTTTCCAAAATAACCATTTAAGTGAGAAAAGGTAACTAAATAATATTGTCATTGGCATCTATACAAAATATGTTTATTTTGATTGCATGCCATTAGTACTACCCTAACAAATATATGTTCCAAGTCATTTATTTTTGTTGCAACCCAAGCCCAAATTTATATTGCATGCCATTAGTATTACCATAACAAATATCTGTTCCATCTACTGTATCAACTATTTCTGTTCCGACCCAAGCCAAAAATTATGTTATTATTTGGTGTTTATGGGGGAATGGACAAGCAGGCGTAATGGGGAGAAGTAGGTATAGTACACATGGATTTTGAATTTTGATACTCGGAGAGTGTTGGGTGCCCTGTTCCCACTTGTTCCACTTCCTAGTAGTGAGTTAGCGAGCTCCAATCAAAACTCGTTATTTTAACAGGTTACCAGTGACAATGCAAATCTATTATCTTAGCGTATTTCCGTATTATTTTCTAATTACCTATTAATTATTTATTAATTATACATATAATGAAAAAAGGTGGGCCAAGCGTCAGGCATATCTAGGCATATCTTGGTAGACCCGAGGCCCAAGTAAATGGTGGGAACCTGCCACCCCCTACCCAAACCTTCATAGTTAGAAACAGGGACAGATGTTGATTTGATGTTGATTTATACTATATTATTATTACTTTCTATTATTCTTCTGTCATGTATCAGAGATAATAATATGCTTGCGCTAGCCAACTCGCACGAGTTTCTAGATCGTCGGACACAGCTTTTAGGGTCCTTTTCCAATAGCCCTTAATTGTACCACATGACTTCCTGATTCCTATAACCAAATTCGACTTTTTGAGTGAGGGGCAAGTCGTAACTTAAAAACTACAAATGTCAGGAATATGAAAATGTCCATGATTGATCTAATGATCTGTGTTAAACTAGGCTAGATATATTTGCCAAGTTTCATCAAAATTGAAGGGGGTGGCTTTTCGTTTGCCCCTCAGCTGGGGTTGGGTAAGGTTGATTCGATATGGAATGAAATGACCCTAATAGACCTTTTTCAGAATTGATCGAGGACCCTTAAATGGAGCTAATCACGGCCCTCTAGATCTGCAATGACAACAATGCACAACAGTGAAAAATGGACCTTAACATAACTATCAAGGACCCTTAAGTCTAGTGAACGATTGGCGTCAACGCTAACTTCAACTTCAACACTTTGATAAACCTGTATATTCATATGGAAGCATTCACGATTGCAGAAATGCGTCAACCGTCAACTTGAACCGTCAACGTCAAAGTTCAACTCATTCCAACTTTGACGATTGTCGTTAACGTTTGACGCTCGCGCATGCGCATTCACATGTCACCAAAGAGGTTCCAAAGGAATATCTGTTTGTTTTCCAAAGAAAGCATTTTCTTCTTTCGATTTTGTTGATAATACTCCTCTTCTGTCAAGATGTTGATTAAAGACCAAACGCCCACAAACAATAACATCTATATGACAACCACAAACCAGCTGTTGTTTACATAAAACCACAGAATGCTCTACATCACAACCACGGGAACAACGTGTACAGATGGCCGTGCAATAACGAAGATCAACGAAGTTCACCGCTGAGTACCGACGCAGCTTCAGTTGCCGTCGAATCGTGAATCAAAAACTTTAACGTGAATCTATTACCGGTTGACAATTCAAGTTGACGCCAATCGTAAACTAGGCTTTAGAGCTAATCATGGCCCTCTAGATCAATTCTGAAAATCTATTCTGGCATTATCAGGACACAAGCCTGAATCATCAGGGGTCTACACTCTACAGTACATTAAAAAATCGCCGGAATGTTCTCAATTTCGTCTACTCTAAACCAAAATCTAAAGTGTATTTTTGCTGCTCTAAGGGTTGCTGCAGGCATACAAACGTACTGCAGATTTCCACACTGGCACTGCATACCAAACAATTCATATTTTTGTTGTCTAAGAAATGAGAATAAATTACTAGGTACCCTAGGCATACTAAGCAAAACACTCATTCACTACCTCTCCCAACATCCATATTGATATCACTGCTGCACATCACTAGGCTATTGTTACCACATGATCAATGAAACAAGAAACAGCATTTTGTGTTTTAATTATCATTTAAATAGTACGCCAACAATGGTGGCACAAATGCAGTCTACTGTTTGACCAATCATGTTGAGAAAAAAAAAACAAGTAGACCTAGCAAACTAATGGGAGACCGTATGACATGTAGAGTGCGCTGTGGGCGATGACGTTCAGTTTGCATATTATATCTAGCCCAGAATCAGTTAAGTGCTCCAAATCTTATACGCCTAGTATATAATTTATAGTAATTTTTATTATTGACATATTTAAGCACTTAAAACATAATTATTAGGGCCCCTTGATTTTCGCAAATGGTTTATTCACGATTTTTTGCAATTTGTAAGATAAACGAAATTTGATAACATATGTTGACCTCTGGTGACCTTGGCAATCAATTGACGTCCGCGAGTTTTTGCGATTTTTGGCATTTTCTAGGGTTTAGCGCGATTTTACTAACTAGTTTCTATGTTAAAATGCGATTTTTCACGCGAATTTGACGATATATCCGAGTTTATAGGTATTTTTCGCGACTTTTAAACCCAAAATTTACGTTTTGACGTTTTCAATTTTTTTTAAAAATCGCCATTTTCATCTTTCGATCTTACAAAAAAAAAACATGTTCAGGCGCGGCAACCGTTTTGTTGGAGGATACAACAAATACAACCCGCAAACTTTTACGACGCTGTGATTGGTTTGCTGGATGCTCGACCTCGACTTTGAACGACTATCGATAGATCGATAGTCCGCTTGTGTGGCCTAAACTAAAAGTGCACTCGTTTGTTTTGACATATTTGCGCACAATTCTGTTATTAAATTCATGCTAACGGTTTCTTTCAATATTTTCTCTCCCGTTTATGAGTTTTATGATTTGTTTACGCAATATCTTCGTTGGCCTGTTTATTGCGCAGCGTAGACAGACGATCCCACTCGAGGCGAGGGAAATAAAATGAAGCCAGAACCACAGCATGATAACATAACGAAATTCGTTCAAACTAGGCCTAGGCCTATTCTGTTGCTCTCAAAGAAAATATTTCTGGACAAACCAAAGAGTGGTCATGGACCCCAGCTGTATTTGAAATGAGTGTGATGTGAGTTTGGACATCACGAAAGGGGCTGGACCCAGCTAGGCCTAGGTCTAGACCACAAAGTGAGGTTAGGAGACGACCTTTTTTAAAAATTTTACATGTCTAGACCTAGGCTACTCAAACTTTCGACGAACTTATTTCTCGTATTGCGCTGTTATTAACGATAAAAATAATGAATAAAAATAAATAACTGGGTTGGCATCAAATTTTTACAAAAGAACAATAATGCCGTCCTCACTCAACGATAATACTTCTACTTCAACTTAACATGCTTTTATAGGGTGAGAAATTACTTTTTCATTGTGGCTCTATACAATACCCTCAATCGAGACTCTAATTCGGTAGGTCGCCAGTTCTATTCCGGCCACTGGCAGTCCTGACTGAAGGTTTTTCCGAGGTTTTCCTCAGTCGTAAAGGCGAATGCTGGGACTGGGTCATATTATCAGCCCTTGGACATTCCTTCCCAACTATCCAAACACCCAAATTACCTAGTTAGTCACCTGAAGAGGGGCACATCAGGCAAAGCTGGTGTGCAACCTATAATGTGTATTCCTACGAAAAACTTAATGCTACAAATGCAACCACTTCTATAACCCGTTAAAAGATTAATTTTTTATTTTATTTACTGACTTTATTTACCGCTTTTGACTTATTTTCAGTTTTAAACTCGACATTTAACACCGCTTTGAAATATTTTTAACACCGCTTTATGTCAATTTTATTCACCGTTCTCTAGGGGCCCTAATTAATTATTAATGAGTGTTATGTAATTAAAATAAAAATCAGCTGAAGAACCCAAAAAACAAGTGAAACCTAGTATAATGGCTGATGGAATAACAGTCTCACCACACTCTTCGCACACGGGTAAGGTTAAGCCGTCCCACAGCCATCTGTATTCACACAACATCATAATTGTATGCGTCAAGTGAGTGAGGGGCATACTGACATTTGTGTGAACAGGAACGCTCACAGTGCTGATGTCATACGGTCTCCCATAGTTAGCTAGATTTGATCCATATCCCCCATGCACATGCGTGTGAAGAGCCTCGGTATGTAGAGCCCGTGGATTTGGGTTCGATTGCCAGGTGGGGAAATTTTGTATTAGAATTTAGAATTGCTATCTCCCCATAAAAGTCTATAAAGCAAAATTAAGAACCTTCTGGACAGCTGCTCCCGGGGTCAACAGACGACCTCCGACTATCTGGCGCGGACTTGTTCCCATCTCCATCCACAGCAGCAGTTCTGTCAAAAGTTACAGCAGTGGCAGCACTGGCAGCAGCATTTGCAGCTGCATTATCTCTGGCATCGGGCCCTCCATCAAACCGCACGGGTCCGTCTCCCTGTTTTCCGCTAGGTCGGTAGGCTAACGCCATGGGGGAATGCTTCTCGGCGGCCTTGCTTCCGTCACGCAGCACGGAAGGGCGAGCGTCGGGCGCGTCACTAGAACTACGGTGCTGGCGCTTGCGAGGCAGACCGGCATCATACAACGAGGCGGGAGAGGGCCCAGAGGGGGGTACACGCTGCTCGTATGCGGGACGGTAAAGGGGCGGGTGCATGCCGTAGCCAGACATGACTGGGGAATATGATGAGGTAGAGGGAGCGTGATGTTGGTTCAAGGGCTCCGACCCAGAGGTAGCCCCATCAATCAAAGAGTCCTTTGAACTGGATCCATTACTATTGAGCTTAGGCTGCTTGCGGCTCGTCGGTGAATCAAGTTGTGTGTCATGGCTCACCATGTGTTGGCCCTGTACAACTGCCAACTTTTCGTGCTCTATTGACAAGCCTTTCACCTATAAATAAAATATACACATGAAGACCAATTCTTGAAAAACAAAACTGAAAAATTATTGCACTACAAAACACTTTGACACACAGTTGGGCCATCGGTAGGCCTACGTCTAAACGAACTTTCTTTAAGTTCCTACAAAATATTGAGACAAATTTTAATTGCAAATTACAAAAAGTAGGCCTAAATACTTATTAATTCTTTTCACATGCCCATAATAAATATTTATAGCAACATAATTTGTTTTATAGTTGACTAACTTGGACGTATTACAGTTAAGTGTAAAACCAGGGCAAAGCTCAAAGCCAGCAGCAGTTTGTATACCACTTTGTACTACCAATGCTAGTTGGCTAGAAGTTCACCAAACATGCACTACAACAGCACACCATTCATAAATGCCCCGCTGTTATTGTGCATGCTTGGCTTACTTACATAAACCTACTAGCCAACTATGTCCTATTGAGTGGTACAATGTGGTAGACAAGCACCTGTAGCCTACCTAGTTCGTAAGTGGCTAAATACTAAACGTACTCAAAACAATACTCATGTTCATTGACTTACTTTCTAACTAGGCCTATGCACCAAAAAAATTGTTTTAATTTTAAAAATATTTAGGTACCGGTAAGCCTAGCATTTTATAGTCATCTATTTTTCTCTACCCACCAAAAACCGGCACGTGGCTGTTTCTTGCACTTCTAATGGTAAAAGGTAAGTACAAGTTGATTTAAAATCAATAATCAACCAAAAATGATTTTGTTACACGTGTACACAAAAAGTAAATTTATACAACTGATATCATATGACCTAGTTGTCAAGTACGCCTACCTTTAAACAAAAAAACAGAAAAGCAAAAACCTAGAACTTTGTCATTGAGTACCTGTCGGTTGATAATAACCCAGGTAGGCCTAATGATCCGAGCCGTCGAGTCCTCATTTTACCAGTATTTGTCTCAATTTACATTGCTGTCATTCCACCGCTGCTAGTCAATCTTTCACTGGCATGGCAGTTCAGTTCACTATGCTTTTTTGCAATGCTAGCAATGCTTAATGCAACTACAATGTTAAAACTAATTCCCTATGGCAATAGACATGAAGCAACCATGATGTCACACATTACAGATTACGATTTCAGAGAGTTCAGATCTCACGATTGCAATATTCATCCATTATATCCAGATTGTCCGTGCTTCTGACAACAACTTGCCATCAGGATGCATCCAGTCTATTTAGGCTGCCTCTATTTGCACCCAAGTTGGGTGAGCACAACATTTAAAATGCTATTTTCCTCCAAGTTCAGCGCATGCGCGGGTGTGTCCAGCATTTAAAATGCTATTTGCACCCAAGTTGTTTTCACCCAAGTTGGGTGTGTCCAACACTTAAAATGCTATTTGCACCCAAGTTGTTTTCACCCAAGTTGGGTGTGTCCAACACTTAAAAATGCTATTGGCACCCAAGTTATTTTCACCCAAGTTGGGTGTGTCCAACACTTAAAAATATGCTATTTGCACCCAAGTTGTAAAATGCTATTTGCACCCAAGTTATTTTCACCCAAGTTGGGTGTGTCGAACATTTAAATGCTATTTGCACCCAAGTGAACCCCAACTTGGGTGAAAACAAATTGGGTGCAAATGGCATTTTGGACACACCTAACTTGGGTGAAAATAACTTGGGTGCAAATAGCATTTTAAGTGTTGGACACACCCAACTTGGGTGCAAATAGCATATAAATTGTTGGGCACACCCATCTTGGGTGTAAACAACTTGGGTGCAAATAGCATATAAATTGTTGGGCACACCCATCTTGGGTGTAAACAACTTGGGTGCAAATAGCATTTTAACTGCTGGACACACCCGCGCATGCGCAGAACTTGGGTAAAAATAGCATTTTAAATGTTGCGCTCACCCAACTTGGGTGCAAATAGCCACTCCGGTCTATTTAGGGTGACCAATACCGTAATTTGATTGGATGATGGTCACCATAAAAATGCCGGAAGCTTGAGCGGGGTGTGGCCAAAGGCTGAAGCTGTTGGTTGGTCACTTTATAATATGTGCATTAAATAATTTTCAAGTTATAGTAAAAAAGAAGGAAAAAAACTGTTACTTCATTGGATGGTTGTAATAGCCTAGATGATTACACAAAGAGCTGCAAAAGCATCTTACCTGTAAACATTCTGCAGCCTTGAGAAAACTGGACAAACTCTCTTGTGATACATGTACTTCTCCTTTGTACATAAACTCGAGTAGAGCGGACATGTTTGAGGATGATGTGCCATCCAGTATAACCAATATACCACTTGGACATAAAGGTGCCGTTTCAAATAAATCCTGAAAGTGTTTGCTACATGCCGCTAGAATCAATTTGTGGGCCTTGAATGTAACTCCTGCAAAAGAAAGAGAAGAATTGATGGTTAATACATTTGAACAAACATAAACAATGATGACCCGTTCAATTTGATTTGGTCAATCCACACATTTATTCATTGTTACAGGTAAATTTACTGAATAGTAAATACGTAACTATGAAGTATGAACCGGTGTTTAGCCTCTTTATATAAGTGATGTTTATTCATTGTTAAAGGTAAATTTACTAAATAGTAAATAACTATGTATAGCCTATTTATATTAGCGATGTTGAAGTACCTACAGTATCGGGTTGGATAACTGAAACCTGATCCAACGGGCAGAAAATCAATTTTAATAGTTTCCATTGCATTATGACCCTACGGGGATACACTGTAAATCATACGCCTATGCTTCCAAATTAATTCATTTGTGTTCTAGTCAATGGTCAATTGTGATGATGTAGATGTAGCAGCACTATCCTAGATATAAAAAGGTCAACTACACACAATATGACTGCAATGCTAACAAGACTATGACACTACATTAATTATGATTATAATCACAAATTAATTGTCTTTGTAGCATGATTTTGAAGTAACCTTCTGATGATGTAATTCATATTCCCCTTGCTCAAGAACACAAGGTTTGATATTTTGAAGCCATTCAATACTGTGGCAGTAGGTAGTAATTTAAGTATTTTGTTCCATATGATGGCAATAGTAAGTCGATGGCAATACAGTAGTAAGACAATATCCTGGGTTCAATCTAGGTGACACGGTAAGAGGAAGTCTCCCATTATACCAGAGATCAACAGAGTTTGAAGTTTATTGCTAAAAATCAAAACTAGCCCATTTGTGTTTATATGGAACCTTAAATATATCTTCTTCTTATCATATGCCCACATTTGGCCTGCCAGGCCATCATGTTAGATCTGGTAAACTAGTCTAGACAGGCTTCCCTCTCTTCATATTCAATAAATAGTCGACCAACTCATACCAGAACTGATTTTCAGAGCGGGGCATGTAATGCTATTTATTATGTGCCTTGTTACTACGACGGCTCCAGTCACAATTTACGTAGCCTATTTGCCTGTAAAAAGAAACAACACGCTCCAAGCGGACAAAACAAGAAGCGCTAGGGTGAGGTCGTTGCCAAGATTCGCGGTGCGCTAGGAATGTTACACATCTTCACTTACCACGTTCTAGCCGTTATTGTATTGATTTTTATGGTTTAACTTATATGACAATATTTAGTTCGCATATCAATTATTGTTGTAAAGATGGTTTCAAAATAATATACGTAAATAACGTAATAGTTAACTTGTTATGACAATTCACGCATCGGAGATACAACTCTAGAAAATTGTTTTGTTTTCTCAGACTCAATTAGCAAAAAACTAATGATCGGATGTGTTCGAGAGTTCTCCAAACATGCATAGCAGCCTTTGTAGACAATAACAAAATAAACTTTCTAGATAGAAAGTGCACTGAACGCAAATTCGTAGCATGCACTAAAATAAAATGCAAGGTGCGAATTTTCACAGCCCAACCGCATGCCAAGACTACATATCCAAGGTTATATTTGTAAAACAAATCGTTATTTATGGATGTTTATCGTATATGAATGGCTCACGGGTCTTCTACATTGGTACAGGCTTTCATATACATAGGCCTATATTGACAGTACTGGCTGCTTAGATTTTAATATAATAAATAAAAACTGTTGTTACGCATATAGTAGCTCTATGTTAAGTTGCCTCCACCGACCTCATCGTAGCTGCCATCACTCACTTCTCGCGGCGACAGTAACGCTATCTCTTGACAATTTTATAGGCGTATATATGGGCACCGTGTGTTAGTACATACAGCGCTATGTGGCCAAATGTAGCAACTTATTGGTGAGGGTGCATTCCGCAGTTAAAAATAGTGCCGGATATTACAGTATTGTGAAATATCCCGTTTTTTGTTTGACATTGTCATTTGTTTTTTCTTGGTGTATTTTATTTTGTTTTGTTGTTATGAGTTTGTTTTGTATTGTCTTGTATTGTTTGTGTTTGTTGTTTGTAAGCCTAAAACGTGTCCTGATTTAAATGGCGCCTTGCCTTTTAAGATGGACTGACAGGATTCATAATCTGCCCAAAATTTTTAAAAGCTGTATTTAATTAAACAATTTTCACAATTTGCCATTATCAACGTAGGAAGAAGTTGCTTCATCGGAAAGTTGCGTGACATTGCCACTTGCACTTCATTCGTTTTCACTAGCCAAACTCGGGTGGCCAAACTCGGTGCCTATACCAGCAGGCTTATCATAACCAGGCCCTAGATAAGGTCAATTTCTAATAAAAAAAAAAAAAAAAAAAAACACAGCCTGAACCACTGAACCAGGTATCGAACGAATCTAGGACCTTCTCCATTGGCATAGGCCTAGCATAGTATTAGTACCTACATAAATAAGTAGCTCCTGCTCATCAGATGATAACAAACGTATGTCTCTACAATTGTGTCTTTGATTCATAGCCTACATGATGATTTAGGTACCTAGGCCTAAAGGTAGGCATTTTCTAAATAATCAGGTCAGAATTTGGTTGTAATCAAAATCAATCACAATCCAGTAATTTGTTATATGAATAAACACTAGCAAAGTCTAAAATTGTTTAATATAATTATAATTGCCCTTCAACAGTCAAGAAGAACGAACGACGCCCTAACAATGTACTGGTTAGGCCTATAATTTCTACAGACTGAACAATTATTATACGAGATCATATAAATAATAGACTACTTACCTTCACAGAATAATGTGACATCTGTTAAGCTCTCCGACTTGAATAGATTGCCAAACGCCGATGCCAAATTACTGCCAAAACTGTTCCATTTAAGACAAAACTGCTGCTGTGGATCCATTCCAGATGTCGACTGGAATGTATTACCTGTGAAAGTAAGACCAAAATTTAGTGCACATCAATCAAATACAAACACAACAAGGTAGAAAACATGCACCACATTAGGCATGTAGCCTAAAACATAGGCCTATATTGTGATTTCCAAACAAATAAAAATGAGATTGTAGCCTATTTCATTTTACATTCATTAGGCACTAGACCTACTTATTAGTTATTACTCATTATGTTTCATACCATAATAATGATGGTTGATGTTAAGATTCATTAGTAGTAAACCTACTGCCAAAAACTTGTTTTCACTGTAAACTTTAAAGCACTTGGTAGCCTACGACTATGTGAAATTCATTTATAAATTTAATTTAAGCTGAATACAAGTCAAACGAATGGATCAGCACCTGGGTTAACTAATTATTAAGGATAGTCTAGTTAGCATTATGCACTATGAATGCACTATTAAGTTTCGATAAAATAGGACTAGATGCCACTTGGAGTCGCAATACACGAATTTCAGTTGCATTATGAATTCGGACAAAAGATTAGCTCTAAACTGATGGTTTCAGGTTAAGGCGGTTTCACCCACGTTTTACGTTTTCTAAAATATGGTTAGAAAGAACACTGTTCATTTAAGGCCATTCCAGCCCGCTATCAAATATGCACACTGTTTAATCATTATCAGCTGTTGATATATGACGCAATGTGACCTCACTAACATCCCCCCGCCCCGCCGAGCCGAGGTATCAGCAGGCAGCCGAGCCCGAGTAACTGGGCAGTCGAGTTACAGACACTGTGGGAGCAAGGTCGTATCGCTCGCTCCTCTAGCGTCAACTAATTACTTCACACGCAGTAGCTATTATCTGGAAGTAACAGTGCTGGAGGCTTCAAGTCAATTCTTGATTAGAAGGAAATCTCACCTTGGGACACTTATTAACACAATCCTTACAAAGCAATCCCCACCCTATTTATATAAAAAACTCATTAAAAGAAGCAGCAAGTTCCCAGCCAATACACGAAATGCATACAAACTAACGTTATATACTCATTCTACAACTATGTTCCAACGCTCTTTCACATATACCGCAATAAAGCTGTATAACTCTCTACCTAAGTTAATAATTACAGAACCAAAAAATGTATTCAAATTTAAAATAAAAAGGTTCTTACTGTCCTCACAGCCATAGTAGAAAGTAAATACATTGTTTGACTTGTTAAAGTTCTTCTAATTTAAGGCCTAGTTATTCTAAATTATTTTTACTTATATTTATTTTTATCTATTCTTAATTTCAGCTTAAAGGTGTTAATTTCTAATTCATAACTGTACGTGTTGTACTACATATTGTGCATAAATATTGTCTGTAACTGTACTCATTATAAATGTAGTGTTTAAGTTGTGCATAAATTGTCTGTACTCATTGTAAATGTAGTGTATGGTTAAGTTGTGCATAAATATTTGTCTGTACTCATTGTAAATGTAGTGTATGGTTAAGTTGTAAAGAAGCTTTTAGCTTAACTTCGCCTAATAAAGACCATTTATTATTATTATTATTATTATTATTATACGTATAGAGGGCCTTATAATGACTAAGAAGTTTGAGACATGGGTTTCAGTTTTTCCCGCATACATTGTTAATCGAAAAATGACCAATTTTTACTCGTTCATTTATCGGTACACAAAAATTGTTGTAGTTTGGTCCCTGTTTATGCTACAGCCATGTAATTTCATAGTCATTATTTCATAAGTATTTAAAATTGAGAGAAATATTTAAAACGTCACATTTAGTATTTTGTAACCGTGGAGCCAGCACCGTAAAGTCGGAAGTGTATACGGCCGGTACGCGTAGAAATAACATGTTTTTTTTTTCTTTTGGTCATACTCGGGTAGACTTGGGTAAAGATATTTTGTTGTTCTAGCTTGTAAAAAAAAATGTTTTAAGACTGTGTGCAAAGGGGAGGAATAGCCTTAATGATACTGAAAACTGGTGTTAAAATATAATCAAACGTATTTTTATAATTTTTTTCTGGTCGGGCACACCGTCACACGGCAAATGATGTGTCTCAAAGATGCATTTTTATATTTTCAGTAGGCCTACACTGAAGTACTATTCAACCAACAAAGGATACTGATTTTGTAAAACGGTTTACTTAAAAAATCAAAATCTACTATTAGCCTATTTCATTCTAGATGCATTTTTTGGTTTGTAGGCCTAACAAAACAGGTATTATTATTATTAAATATATATATTATATAAATATATATATGTATATAATATATATATATATATATAAAATAAATATTATGGTTGCCCATCGATGTTAAAATACAACATCGACATCGAAATCAAAACATCGATGTCACATCGCGATGTCGGAAATTTTTCGACATCGACATCAAATCTAAAATAATCGACATCGGAAAAAAAAGTTCCTTGACAATGTAAAAACTAAAAAGAAAAACTAACAACATCGTTTCTTGTTCATCGCAAAACCTTCTGGAAAGTTGATATTGTGTTATAACCTTGTCGACGAGCGGAGTACAGTTTTTTTTTATTATTATTATTTTGTGTAAAAAACGATTTGATTTATGAAAAATAAAATCGACGTCGGAAATTTTCATCGACATCGATTTTTAATCGATTAATCGATGTCGATGGGCAACCTTAATAAATATATAATAATAATTATTAAATATTAAAAGAGGTATTATCACTAGCTTTGTACCGGCAACCGAAAAAAATCATAGAACAAAGGATTTAGTATAGTGGACCCAAGATTACTTTACACCTGCTTTCGTCACATCCGGGGCAGTCGTAGCCAACCAGCGAACCGTCCGAGAAACATCCGGACCAATACCGATCGCTGATTGGCTACGAACCAGTCGCCTGTGATGAAAGCATGTGTAAGGTAGTCTTGGGACAACTATAATGTAATGTAATGTCTTGATTCGTTCTTTTGGTAGGCCTACTACCTCTTGATTTGTTTTTTGTCATCACTAGCTTTGTACCCGCAACCGAAAAAAATTATAGAACAAAAGATGTTGTAATGTAATGTAATGTCTTGATTTGTTGGGCTCAGGTAGCCGGTTTGACGATACAGAGTACGTATTTGTATAAAACTCCAAACATTTAAACAAAAATATCAAATTAGTATGTACATCATAATTATATAGGTGATTAATTGCCTTAATAGCATAACTTAAAGGCAGTATCCCGGTTTGAAGCGATGGATGATTATGTGATAAAGACCCAATAGAAAATAGGAATAAAGAAAAAATCTCGTAAATGGGTTCAGTGGTTCATTGATTATGAGGGAAAACTTATTTTCGAGCGAGGTCGATTGTGGCGCGAAAACTACGTCACAGCGGGGCAGGTTTGAATGGTCTACGCGGCCTTCAATGCAACCCTCGCAGCTGCCAGCCCCGCCTTCAGAGGGCAACGTACGGTTTATTCGTTTATTACGTTATTTTTAGAAAGTGTCAGTCAGTCCAAGCTTGTACACTAAGTGTGGAATGTCTGTTTCGAACCAAAATACACAGTCGAAGAAATTGACCAAAAACTACGGAATAACGTGATCGAGAGTGCGAAGTTCAAAACATTCGAAGGCAGAGTTTGGAACACGGAACCGGACGGAACGGTGCACACGTCGGCAATGCGGTGACTGTTATGGACACGGATTTAGTATCAAGAATCTGAATCAATTAAAGTAGTAGGCTAAGCATTAACTTGGGAGTGTACAACAATTCATTCATTTTCGAAAAAATAATTTTAGACGTGGACAGTTTGAAGTTTGAACACAGTTCGGCAGACGATTCCGTGTTACGCATGCGTGCAGACGGTGAAATACCTCAAACTTGTTTCGAACAAAATGTGGAGACACTCTTTGCGTAACAATTATTTGTGTATTGGATGAAGTCTTGAGAGTCATTTGGTAAAGACAAGAGGGTAGTTATTCCTCGTGTGTCGCAAGCGCCGTCAAGAAAGAGTACCCGGAAGCAAACAGCGTGTATACGGAGTACGGACCAAAACCGCCCAAGGGAAGAAGCATTATACTTCGGTTTTGAATAGGTAGGCCTATTTGCGTAGTTAACAGATATATTTTCTTTCTCTTGCATAGACCAACTACACATACAGTTTTAGTAGGTTGGAAATGTTTTCTTTTTACTACTCGCAACCACCTTTCATATATATTATGCGGTATGCCTAAATATTTTTCAATGCTTGGAAATAAATAAAATACAAGCCCGATCTTTGCACTTTGCTGTTGTACACTGAAAACCAACACACGAACCAACCATGTTTGTAATTTATTTTACACGTATTAAAATACATTTCCGTACATTATTATCAGTGAAGATGCGATGAGTGAGAGTAAGGGTTTGCTTTGACATGACACGAACTGTCGGACGGCGCTGGCTGCGGGGTTGTCGGGGCGAGCCGGCCTTGCCCCGCTGTGACGTCACGGCTAGTGACGTCACAAAAACTTAAAACAGCCTTCCTGCCCAAACGGTTCAACCATTCTCAATAAAATTTGCGCTCGATTTTTTTTAATTTTTTGTCTGATTTATTGAAGGGCACATTTACCAAACCAAAAGTAGGGCTTTAAGACTAGGCCTACTTATTATTCTAACCATACCATACCATACTTCATTCTCTTACATTAGATTATGATTTTTTAAATCAATCGCAATATAGAATAACACTTGCAACACAACCGTCTACAAAACAGTAGGCCTGCCTATCCATTGTTGAATGGTATTTACAGTGTACTAAAAATAAAAAAGCATCTTTGAGACGCATTATTTGCCATCTGCCCGATCGGAAAAACATTATGAAAATACATTTAATTATGTTTTTCTTTTAGCACCAGGTTTCAATATCAGTTTGAGCAGTGTTCTTTCAGACCATATTTTAGAAAACATAAACATATAAAACGCGGTTGGAACCGCCTTAAATAAACACAACATTTAATTGGACTGTTTTGAAGAGTATTCATGTGTTAAGTTTCGATGTCCTAAGTGACCATGCACCCACACGCAGCTACACGAAGGGGGGGGGGGGGGGGGGGGGGACCTCTGAGGATGGGAAAAAGGTACTTTTCCGAGACATTGGACAGTGTTGGGCACGTCCAACTACACTTGACTTGCACGAAACTAACAGTATTTAACTCAAGCAGGCTATGTGAAATGTGCCGAGTCAGTAGCACTACCTGTAGATATATGGAACTACAAAAAGCTGTTTGAAAACATTTTGAGGCGCACTGAATATTGACCACGGATTTGGTTTAACTAAGTAAAAACTATTTCAAAACTGCATAAAAGCCTCTACGTCTAAATAGGTAAAAAAAAAATGCCATGTATTAGGGATGGGCAAACACGTTCAGTACCAGTACCCTAAACGTTAAATCTTTTTTTAAATTCACGTTTATCAGTCACGGTAATATAAGGGCGTCAATTAGGTTAGGTGTAGATGACTGAGTCAGGCCATATAAATGTTATTGAGTGAAACACGCTAGCCGTTAGTGGCATGACCTCTTGTTTGGAGTAAGTGACATTGCTAAAAAAGTGATTTGCACCTTTAAAGTGACTTGTGTCAGCTGCAGCGTCGTAGGGGTTAGGGTGACACGAAGCGCAGTTGGTTAGGTTAGTATGGTACATGATTTCCTGATCTAGTGACGTTTTCCTTTTTCTTTGCAGTTGGCTACTGGTTTGTGTAGAACCATAGAGCACCTGTCATGGCGGGGCAACTGTTGGTGATTTTTTTGTTACAAAGACTTTATGATGTTATGTGTTATGTTATTCACATATTTCATTATTAAAACCTCGATGATTTTGTTAACAACTTAATAGTTTATACGCATTGTACAATATATGATATATAAGGAGTTTTTTATTTTGAAGAAAATTGTCTTTTTATACCATTCCATACTTTTACTCAACCTTGCAATAGTGCCTCTTCTGCATAACATCTTTTAACTTTGTTATTGCTGGCAAAATTGGAGCAAGAATAAGACTAGACCTAGACCAAGCACAGAAACAAGAACCAGAACTACTATCTAGGCCTAGAATAATCTTCGGACACATCCTAACACATAGGCTAGGCCTAGGCCCTAGCACACTTTAGAGTAGGCCTAGGCCTAGGCCTACCTCCGATTACTGCATGCCGTGGCCAACCCGGCTAATAAACCCTAGTGTTGGCCCCGGTGTCTTGGTAATAGCCTATGCGAGGTATTATGTTTGACATGCCTTGCTCTACCAGTGAATAGGCTAGGCCTTGTGTAAGATGGCCAATGTGAGTCAGCTGAGAAATTGGCAAGAACTTGACCTCTTGAAAAACTTTTCAACTCTATGGAACCTATACGGACATGGCCCTAAACCCTCAAATCCAAATTTCATGTCTGCATCTGCCTATGTCCATGAAAAATATTACGGAGGGTGAAAGCCTAGGCAGGCCTAGGCCTACTTCTAGAAGTAAGGAGTTATAGGTCTAGGCCCTATTCCATGTGTAAGCCTAAGTTTAGGCCTAACCTTACCATAAAATCAGCTGGCCCTGGGCCTTAAGGTTAGACCTAGGCCCTAGCTAACAGCATAATGCATTATAGACTAGGCCTAGGCCTAGCCTTCTAAGCTAACCCAGGGAAGAAATCCTTGCCTTTAAAATAGGCCTAGGCCTGTGGCTTAGATTTACTTAGATAGGCCTAGGGCCTAGGTACATGCCTACCTACGATAACCTGTGCTAGGCCCTAGCCTAGGCTTAGCCCTAGCGCTATACGTTATAAGCCTAGGCCTAGGCTACAATGAAAGGACTAGGCTAGGCCTAGGCCTAGGCCTAGGGTACACATAAATGAAAGTTGCAAACTCTGATATTCATGTTGACCAAGGTAATTGGCAACACAATATTGCGTGAAATCACAGCATATTACCTCAAAACACACAAACTGTCTACTTATTCAAAACAAAATGCTTATAGAAAATTCCACATAATGGCTTCTATGTTTCTCAAGGTAAGACCTGCGCCAAAGCATTCCATGCAACCAACCATCTTGACACGAATCACGCAACAACCAATGAAGGCCTGAAAAGCTTCACACTTGTCCAATGCACGGGCGACTCTTGCAAAATTAAGTGACTATTGTCATGCAGTCCATTGTCGAGTCAGTTTAGACCAAAAAAATTATTTGAATTATGTCATAATGCTTAAAAACAATAAACAATGATAAATTTGTACCTGAGCTAGGTCCGTTCGCTATTTATAAATAACTTAATTTCCCTAACCCGTGCATAAAAAGAAATGTTGGTGTAGACTACTGCCGGAAACAGTTGGGTATGCGCTAGCCAACTCAAGATTCAGTATCCCGGACAATTTAAAAGCATATTTATGATTTAATATTCATTATTTCCGCTTCAAACGTTTATATACGACTGAATCATAATTTCTAATAACTTTGACGCAAGTTTGAACATACAATATCAATAAATACAATTATATTATTGTTGTACAGTTTTTGATTTGACTACGTAGTTTTCATAGGCCGCATGAGCAAAATAAAATTGCAGTTTTTAGCTTGCCTAGCACTAGCGCTGCATTCACCTACTGTGCTTCGCTTGATGGCCTTGGAATTTAGAGGCAGCGCTTACAAAAGCTGCGTAGTCCGCTGCAACTGTATCATTGGCTGCTCGCTGCAGGTGTATTACCACTAGCGCCACCTGGCAAAAAGTGTTCACAAGATGTTATGCTCTCCGTCAAACAGTGCAGGAACAAATGTGCATATAAATTTAATATTCAAAAGTGAGATTAGACATAATAAATAATGCAATGGGTGAAGACAATGGCAAAGAGAATAAATATAAAATTACTATAGAAATTCGTTGTTACTTATTAATCAACTGCTTAAATGTAATTGTTGTTCTTACTTTAAAATTTAATGATGTTATTATTCTAATATTTTCCTGTACACCCGGAAAGGTAACATTATTTATTTATTATTTATTTATTTACTTATTTATTTACTTACTTACTTATTTACTTACTTATTTATTTATTTGTTTGTTTGTTTATTTGTTTGTTTGTTTATTTATGTATTTATTTATTTAATTATTTATTTGTTTATTTATTGATTTATTTATTAATTTATTTATTCATTCGTTCATTCATTTGTTTATGTATTTTTTGATTCATTCATTCATCCATTCACTCACTCATTCATTCATTCATTCATTTATTTATTTTTTGCATATATATAATATTTTTTTTAAATTGAATTTAATAATTTATTTCCCCATTGATAGATGTAGTTCCTTTTAAATTTAATTTAGGGGTGTTCATAAATTATATCACGCTTTTGTGGCGGGGTTGGGTGATTCCGATGTGTGTGGGCCCATTCTACATAGACCATTCATTTTTTAAGTATTTATGTGTCAATAATAGAAGACCAGTTTAATTGTAATTTGTAATTAATCTTTAAATAAAAACAATATTGAAATGGGCAATGTAATTTATAAAGAAAGTTTTGAGACTATCGTTACGTTAGGCCAAGATTATAAATACACTTTCGTAGAAATCTTCCATCACTATGAATGTTTCATAATATTTTGTTCAATGGTTGATCCCCTCACCCCCCGGGGCCTCCGTATCCGAAACTGCTACTAAACCTTCATAATAATTAACCATTTTAATTTTATTTGTTTATAAATAAATTGTGTTAATCACTGCAGTGACATTATGTATTAACATTGAAAATTAAAACAAATGTTCAAACTTTTTGGAAATGTAGATATTTCCAAAACTTTGCTAGATATATGCCTAGTGGTTTTTCCAGATTATTTGGAGGGGTGCTCCAAATAATCCAAAGGGTTCTTCAGCCCCCGAGCACCCATACTCGGCGCCCCTGAGTGGAGGCCGGTCAGAGTAGAGTGTGGGGGGGGGGGGCAATTGCCCCAGTGGCGTATCCAGGAATTGGGAAAGGGGGGGGGTTTAAACCCATATTATAGAAAGTGGAATCGAAACATAATTGGGGTTTCTCGTCAAGGTCATTTTAGTGCAAATCTATGCGTTTTATAGCGGCCAACTGAAACAAGATTACTCAGTTTATGGCAACACATTTTTTCCTTAGCACCGCTAGTAAAAGGAACCTCAATCAAGAATTTGCATATTATTCATATTGTTTTTGCTTTTAATTACAACAATATACAATAATTATAAAATATGGTGTGTGTGCATGTGTGTGTACACCAACAATATAATTCTAAACACAAATTTTGAGAGGGATTATAACTACGTAATGCTAGGTTAACCAGCTTCAAACAATATAGCTAGAATAATTTACAAATTGCTCTTATTAAAATTAATACTTTCATGGTTTTAGTTTATTTAATACACAATGATAGATAATAAAGTATGGTGTGTTTGTACAACATTGTTTAGTGCATAGTGCATAGGCCTACGTAATGTCATCCGAGGCATCCTACATATTATTATTGATTTTGATGGGAAGGCAAGGAGGAGAGAAATGAAAAGAAAGTTGCGAGTTACAGAGCCAAATCTCATAGGCGCACTAAGAAAGTGCGCCAACCATATGAGCAACCATAAAACCACACCACCATCCACCATATGAGCAAGAAGCTCATATGGTTGATAACGTCATCAACGCAAGGCGTAATATTCCTATGAAAATACTGTCTATTGAAATGTAAACGGTCATTTTCCATGTTTCCTTTGCTAAAGGGGGGGTTTTGTCCCCCCCCCCCCCCCGTGTATACGCCACTGAATTGCCCCCTCCCCCCCCCCCCCCCTCCCTTCCCGCCGTTGTTACGCGCCGGAATCCAATGATGCGTACCGGTACTAGAAACTATTCCAGACACATTTTGAAAATGGAAGTGGAGGATGATTTGCAAGTTGCAAGGTGAAACTGGTGAAACCCATGGTGAAACTATATACAACATCGCGCCGTTTAAAGGGCGCTGACATCTTGGGCGTCCGCCATTTGATACTTTCTCAACGCACAGCCTTCTCGACGGGTCAATCCGCGAATTGAACCGACGTTCAAGAAAGCTGTGCCTCAATGAAAAAAATTACGAATTATATTCGAAAAGGCAGTGTATTTAAGTATGGTTGGCCGAAGTTCAAAGATGGTGAAAATAAAACACATAACGATAAAGACATAACGATACCGGGGGATTGGAATGTGCGAAGTGCAGAAGCAGAAGCAAAGGTAAAAAATAGGCGGAAGTATGTTGAGCTGGCAGGATATTGGCAAACGGTATCATGTCACAGAAAATATCTACAGAACCATTCGACTACGGAATACTATACGAGTATTTTGCACCTACCTGGCAGATTCTAGCGCGCTGCAGAGGACGCCAGGAGCGTAGTGACGTCATACACGTTTTAATTAATAACTTTTAACGGGTTCACGTCACAGAAAATATCAAGAAGACATTATTGCAGAGAATTGCAAGACAAATCGCTGATATGTATCAATAATGTACTCATATATAATATATAATGGAGATATTGCTAAAAATGATAAATATAGACCATATTGCATGATGCATATATAAAATGCAGGGCAACACTCATCGCAGTATTTATTTTCGTTATTCTTCAATATGCTCTTTTATTTGTCTAGAACAATGACTTAGGGCCAGATGTATAGTCAAGTTTAGTAAAGAATTTGTTTATGGTGGTTTTGGAATTGTTTTCTTAAGTATAAGCAATTAGCTTATATTGAAAGTGTCAGGCCCACAATGCAAGCTGTATATGGGACCCACACACCAAGCTCATCCATAAGGACGAGGCTATCGAAAAAGTGCAGAGAAGGGCGGCCCGCAAAGTACTAGATAAATATGGGAGAAGGCATAGTCCCACAGAAATGATTGAAGATCATGCAACCATTAGAATCTAGGAGAGTATTTGCCAAACTATGTGTACTATCAAGTATACTATACAAGGCAAAATCAGGTCTTCCAGCCTGGGTCGAGATAAATAACAGACTGAAAGCAGCCACTTTCATTGGCAAAAATGACCACAACAACAAACTTTCCGTGCCACGTTATAGGACTGATGTTGGAAAAAACTCGTGAGTTGGCTCTGCCACAAGATTGTGGAATGGTTTGGACAAAAAAGTAGTAAACCCTCTACCCGGCCACATATCAAAATTTAAAAGTAAGCTCAAGAAATACCCTTACCAATAACTCTAGGCCCAATTCCCCTGATACTGTTTAACAGTAGGTACCAAATTACTAGATTCTATATCTTAGTGTACTATTTTACCATATTATTTACACTTTATTATCTTTATTAAATTATTTCATGTGAGCAACATATGGTATAAGTTCTTACCTAAATATTGTGATTTATTATTAATAAGCTGTAATATCGTGCAATATTATACCGGTACCTGGTAAATGCTATTATGCTATGCTTTAATGCTATGTAACAGAGTGGAAGAGCTCAAATCATGGTCATCTCTAATACCAAACAAAAAATTTGCAAAAGAGGCCAAGAAAAAGAAATTCTATGACAGCCATAAACAAATCCTATAATTAACTCGACTGTTTATAAAGTGTACACCTAAAGTGTATATCCCATACACTTTAGGCCAGAACACGAATCATCTCGTTTGCGCAGCTATGAGTAGGAACTACAATGGGGAGGCGTAGCAAGTGCATAGTGTTGCGAGCGGTCTGGCCAACAGTCACTATTGGATACAGACAACTTTACACAATAAGAATTTCTCCTTAACTATTAACTGAATTGATGCATATTCAGTGTCTGAGCTTTGATGGCGCATGTTTCACAAAAGTCTTGCAAAGCAAATAAACTTCCACCCACTAAAGCCATACTTGGTGCTCACCATCAATGCTGGGTGTAGCATAATGACCAGGATGCAAACCCTATCGACTTATTACCCGAAGATTACGGATGGCTACTTGAGAACGAGTGGGTCATGACAACCCTCGAACCTGCATCGGCTGCCGTCATTCAACTAGTTAAGTGCAACTGCTTAAAATCAAGGTGTGCTTCAAGTTGCAGTTGCAAATCAAACAACATGAGGTGCACCGAGCTTTGTGGCTGCTCTACTGAAGACGAAAATCAAGATTGCTTGAATACCGATAACACAGAGACGAGGATGAAGACAATGATGATGAAGATAACGTCTAGCAAGCGTGAGTTTTACTAATCAATCTATGAATAGTAACTAGTATAATATTATATATATATATATCTGGCTCCTGTTTCCAACTTAAGTTAGGTCAGGGGGTGGCTATAGCCACCAGGATTCTAGGGCACTTCAAGAGCTCCTAACACCGGCTTGCCAGGCCTGTCATGTCCTCTTCAAATTCACTAGTATAATAATAATAATAATAATAATAATAATAATAATAATAATAATAAAAAAGATCCTATCAGTATGCAGTGTATACTATGAACAAGTACTAATAAGACAGTAACGACTGAAGTTGAACAAGGTACCTCATGGAAATACTTGACATTAGATCCGTATTGTCCGTATAAAAAGTAAACACCGGCTTTGACCGAGATTGATGACTGTTTAAACTAGTAACATGTGATTAGTGAAGTTAAATAAGGTAGACACATGGAAATACTTGACATGACGTCCGTATAACATGTTAACGCCGGTTTTGACCGAGATTGTATGATTGTGATACATTCAATAAAATAATAATATTAATGTGGTATTCTCAATTCTCAAGCTTACAAGATAGCTGAGTCCAATGGTACAGCACCTATTTAATTTTCTACTTCTCTAGTTCCTACCAACTAATTTAAACAGATCCATTAGGCATAATTTATGACCTCTGGATGGTTACTTGGAACAGTGGGCGGGGCCAAACAGGCATGCACTCTATCAAGCATTTAAGACGACATTTTAAGAATGCATGAAATAATGCCATGAATCTGTTGATTTTCATGAAATCAGCATGTATGAAAATGTAATTATATAGTAATTACATAATTATTTCCATTATCATTAACTCTGCTTAGGGTTAGTATACATACTTCTTAGACTCTATTTAGCTAAAGATAGATTCTTACACTACGTTTCCCAACCCAGGAAAATTATTTGACAATGATTGGAGAGAACTCGCTCTCTTTTCATTATTGATTTCAGGTGTAATATGTATCTGTTTGAATGTCACTACTGTAATATTCACCATCTTTTAATATTCATTGTGAGCACTGGATAGGAGTTAACTTGGGTGTAACAAGGATCAGGCTAACATTATTGTTTTGTTTTTTTCATATTTGATAGACATGGACCACTAGACAAAATTGTTAGATAAGATAACGAAATTAGTTCCATTTCATACGAGATGCAGAAAAGTAGGTAAAATAAATAATAATGTCAGGGACTGAAAGGAAATCTGCAAGTAACTCTGCATGGAGACATATTGTATTGAGCTATAACTTAGTGTGTTTTAATAATTACAAGATGTACATACATATTTTATTATATCAATAATTTATTATATTATGGCATAAAACCATAAGAACCAACATCATTCAATCAACATATTGTAAAAGTTTACAAGTCGTTAAATTTATGTGTTGGTAAAAGTGCTAAGTGATTTTGTCTAGCCCTTTCCAAGAAAATTGTGGTTAACCTACAACCAGGGTTCCTTCGGTGGGAAACTCGTACGGCGGAATCTCCAGGTTGAGGGGCGCGGGCCCCTTGCGGATGCGACCGGAAGCGTCGTAGTGAGACCCGTGGCACGGGCAGTAGTAGCCGCCAAAGTCGCCCGCGTTGGCAATGGGCACGCATCCCAAGTGTGTGCACACGCCAATCAGGACCAGCCACTCGGCTCGCTGCACACGCTCGTTGTCGTGTTGCGGGTCGCGCAACGAGCCCACGTTCACGCCTTGCTCGGTGGAGATCTCATCCCCAGTCCTGAAAAGCCAGCCATGTAATTGTGGAGTTTGACACAGACAAAATTGCTAAGTACCGGTAGACCTTCTAGGTGATAAAAATGAGCTTAAAATAGTTAAATTTCTGTTTTTTATAAATGCAATACCAGTACATAAACAGTTGGCAATATAAGCTAATATCTTCAGTTCACCAAAATAGAAGTTTACCAGGAGAATATACATTATTATATTCATGTACATAAACATCACAACATTAATACAGTAGAACAATAAATTCAAATAATATATGCCGTTATAACTTATAACGTAAGTTTACCCCAATCTTCCCAGTTAGGCCTATTATTATGCATAGGCCTATACAGGTACGTACGTAATATGTATCTGTAGGCATAGGTAGGTAGTATGCATAATGTGCATGCGGGTAAATAAGTTAAAAATAAATCAGTCACCAAAGTTCAGTAAATTGCCTTTGCACTAATACCACTCATTTTTTCTTGCAAATCTTAAAAAGTATCGTAATAATTCATAATTACAATAATTGATTCTTCTGTATCAATATGGCTGAGAATATATACTGATTTGAAAACCAACAACGATGAAGGCTCTTGATTCCCACAGCTGACAACGTGGTAGCTTTGGTTGACATGGGTGGGGAAAGAAGCACACTGCACCAGTGACTAATATCTTAAATGAACTGTGGCAAGTGTGTTGGCACACAGACAGCTTTAAACAGCAGCACAAAATTACAACTTGACACAGGGGCGTAGGAACTATTTTTGTAATGGGGGGGGGGGGTCAGGATATTTCAAAGTGACTTTAGGCAAAAATAGCTGGGGGGTTTGGGGGGCAAGCCCCCCAACTACAGCGCCGCAGGCAATTTTTAAAAAAATCAGGGTTTTTTGAGTGATTTCTGAGCGTTTCAGAAAAAATACCGGACTGAATGCAATACTGAAATGCTGTCGTTTGTGTAGTGAAAAAAACAGAAAACCTTAACAAAAATGGAACACTGAAGCTAATTATTAGGTATCGAGTTTTGGGGTTTGGATAGTTGGGAGTAGGCAACAACATCTAGCGGAGGTATCCCGATGGGTGCGCAGGTTCAAACTGCTAGCGGCTGGGACTCTGCCCATATATTAAATACCCAATGCCCCCAGTAATCTGCAGGGGCGCAAGTTGAAACTTGAGTGTTGGCGGCTGGAATGATAATAGTCTAGCCCACTCGTTGGCTTGACCCCCCCGCTGGGGGGGTCAAGCCAACAAGTGGGGGGGGGGGGAGTTTCCCCCCATCCCCCCCGTTCCTACGCCCCTGACTTGACATGAATTATCAAGCAATAAATTCAAACTTGTTCTGAATCGACCTTGTTGATTCTGACATTTTTTCACAGATGTTCGCAAGTTGTCCAAATCACTGATTCATATATTATGTTTCATTTTTGAAATATAGATCTTTGATCGGTTTTATCACTCACTTGTCGGTCGCTTTAAATTAAAATCCCCCACTGAAAATCAGTCTTGTTACTGAGTGGGTAGGCCTAGACTCCGTAAATACAAAAATTTATTTCTTTTATGTATTTAAATTGTGGGTAGTAGTTCTCATTTATTGTGACTGTCTCATTAGGGTTAGGGTAAGCGGGGGGAATTGGGTGGTGGGGGGAAATGGGTTGTATAGTTTTGTTTTCCATTTTGCAAAGTTATTAGACAAAATTTTGTTCTATAAACTATCATAAAATTCATATAAGATATCAGTCTTTAATAAAAAACAATATATAGTTAGACTAGAAACAAATAGCAATTGTTATGGACAATTGAAAATTTGTTGCCAATGATAGTGGGTTGAAAGTGTTTTAGAACTTTACACTTCGCTTAAGTTAATTTGAGTTCTACTGATTTACATGTAGAGTATTTACAATAAATGGTTGTTTTGATAAAGTAAAGATATTGAACAATAGTGTGGTGTATTTTATAACAATAATTATCAATTACATTAACTATGAAAACACAATGAAATATGTGCAACCCAATTACCCCCATTGTGGGAAAATGGGTGGAAAAGAAGTTGAACTTCATAATTATGTTTTTCCTGCTAATATGAACTTCTTCCACAAGATAGCTGTGCTAAACAGTTGATTTGAGTGTAGTTTCAAGATGGCAGTATTTTTGGATTCCCTCCTTTTTCCTAAGCCTTTTTCATGCCTGAGGCCTAGGGCTACATAACCTATAAATCTAGCCCGATATTATTCCTGTGCCGTTAAACGACATTTTGCTTGTTTGTCAGGCTCCGGTTCCTGTTGATAACAGACACTTAGGAATATCAAAGAAAGAGTATGCACAGGTCTGCAACTTTTTGTTAGTTACTCTCAAAATAACTTGTATAAGTCACAATCAAGGCCTTATTACGCTACTTTTGTCCGTTCTTTAGGTTTGAAAATCAGTGATAAGAGAAAGTTTTCAAAGTTTAATAATTTTTTTAGTTTGTATTTAAAAGATAAAAATCTTTTTGAGGTGTTTTCACACATTCATTATCTTTAACTTAAAATCAAAACAAAACTTGGTTTATGTATGGTGTCTTCTAATTTGCATACTTTGTTTATCGCTGCAAACAATACAATACAATTATTAATAGATTCATATCTTCCTCAGTTTGCAACCTACAATAAAGTGTGAGGTATCAATCTCTTCAGTTTCACTTCCTCTCTCACCACCCATTTACCCCCACCCTATAGCATGTGGATAAATAAAGTTTTCAAGCCGCCACCCAATTGCCCCCTTGGGGGCAATTGGGTGTTTTTGTCGTATATTTTCAAAATGCTACTCTTAAGAAGATTAATGAACAAAACTGATCAAATACACATGCTTTATTAAACCTTAATAGACAACATACCATTCAAGAGTGTTTTTATGAACAACATATGTAAAATATTTCTAAAATTAATTACTTTCTAAACATACAACCCAATTCCCCCCGCTTACCCTATCCATTAAACTAATAAATTTCAAAATCAAAACTGCAACTCTAGAACGACTCGAATGGGATTTTGGTAATCGCAGACTATGAAATTAAAATGTTCACATGTCTAGGTAGGCCTATCGATAGTTATCAATATCGTACACCAATTTTAATACGGGCGTCAATATTGATGTCTCAAAAAATTGATTATAAGTGCAAATTAAAAAAATTAATATATAATAACAAAATCAATTCTCAATCAATTTTGCGAGGAACTTGCAGGCAAAATGACATTGAAGGTCGTAAAATTTCAAATTTTTACTTTCGTTTTCACACTCGCATTAAACTTTGTATTATTGTAATCAAAATTTCAACAACAAAAATACCCATTTAACATAGAAGATTATTGAGTCCATATCATCTCGAAAATCTTGCCAAATATAAGGGCTGCCCAACGCAAAAAAAAAAAGTCATATCAATAACGAGGGAAGAACTAGCGATATTGTACCGCAATATCGAAGTTTTCTTGAGTGACATCGATATCGAAGGAATACATACTAATATTTTTGCCCAAAGCCATCCTTAGCTTCAATGGAGAAACACTACTTACCTATGCCTGATGAACAATGGCTTGCCACGCCATTTGAAAGTGACACTCTTGCCTTCGGGAATATCTCCCAGCTTGATTTCTATCTTCGCAAGAGCCAGGACGTCAGCTGTGGCACTCATACTGCTGACAAAGTGTGTTACCACTGATTTTGCAGCATATGCACTTGCCACCGCGCCACCTGAAGACATAAGGCATTACAATTTTTAACACATGAAATTATATATAATTATATCGAGGCAAAAGTTTGCTACATGCATTACATGCTATGACTAGAGAGTAGAAAGTATGTAGCCATCTTCTATGAGAGAACCAGAGCTTGCATTGCAGCATTGGAATGTCTTGTTTATTTATCATCTGTGTTTAGGCCTATGTATTTTCATTTTTCAATAATATTTTTAACTCTCAAATGTGTCAACTTCTCAGTGAATTGTTAAGTGGCGCGCTACTTGTAGCATGTTACTTTTTTTGGCAGCGAGACTGGTAGCGCGCTACATTTGAAAAGTGCGTTAAGTAGCGAGTAGCAAGCTACTACATATATATATACGAGTATTTGTAGCGAAAAATCGCTGCTACTCTATTTTTGCAATAAACGGACACGTGTTTGCTTCCCCGTTTGCACAATTCCCACTGTCACAGGTTCGGAATGACGACTGACATTGGCCTTCTTGCTCTATAGTCCCAAAACCGCCTTCCCAGCGCGGAGTTTGCTGTTTCACCCCGTGAGCTGTAATATGAGTATGACTCACTTCCGGACCGTACCATCATTTCAGTAAATAGTACACGCTTGTTCCTTTATAAAAATGAAAGTACCTAGCTGTAAAGTAGCGTCACTACTTTTTTTAAGTAGCTGTACAAGTAACGAGCTACTTACAAAATACAGTAGCTGAGAAGTAGCTAAGTTACTTTCAAAGATCAAGTAGCTGTAGCTGTAACAGTGCTACTATTAAAAAGTAGCTTGAACACACTGCAACTTCTACACTTGAAAAGTAGGCCTATACATAGGCATAGCTGGTTGATCCTCTCCCAACACATGACGATTATAAAGTATAAACATGTATAAGGATTGTTTCTAAAAAAAGGGATCACTGATTAGGCCTATGTAGGCTATGTAGCCTTTTATTTTGTATGTCTAGCAGTCTAGGCCTATACGATAGTCCTATTTGTACCAATATGTATTTATTTCCTATATACGGTTGTTTTAGTTGTCGACATAAAAGTGCTGCTCTAGGAGATCTAGAAGACCGTGGTAAGATTTTTCGTGTCATATAGTTGGCCGTGTTATTTTTACCAACAATATTGAACAATACTGGTAACAATGGTAGACGCCTTCTATATAAAGTTGAATTAATTTGCAGCACTTCAATGGCGTCAAATTTAAAGATGTCAGCGCCCATAAAAATCCTCTAAAACAACCGTATAGGCTTAAAGTCACAAGGATAAATAAATAAACGAAGTAATAAATATAAGTAAATAAAAAGGTAAATAAATAAATAAATAAATAAATAAATAAATAAATAAATAAATAAATAAATAAATAAATAAATAAATAAATAAATAAATTATAGGCTAAGTTAAAATATTCTGGCCAAGGCTAGCTTGGTCACTGAACTGTTTGTTTCTTTAATTCCACATTGCTACCTACCTGTCTGCCTGACAAAACAAATAGGTTCCTAGAATATTGTCGATAGAGCCTATGCGGTATACGACACTGAAAAGACACCGCATCCATGCTGGTGGCAACAAAATGAACCAATTCACAGCTAATGTTAAAATGCCAATTATTGAATATTTGAATTATTGAGCATTTGTTCAACATAAAATAGTGCCTACAGTCACAGGCCCTACAGCTTAGTAGAGCTATCTCTTGACAGTTTTAGTGGTGTAAAAATTTAGATTCTTTCTACAGCTGGACGATAAATGCACAAGTGCTACTAAGCTATGCCTATCCAATCTAGTTTAGAATAAGTCTTTCTAGTTTCTAGATGTCTGATCATAAAATTACCTCCAACGACAAAGTATGTGAATGACTTCCGCGACTCAGCACTGGCCTTGTTATCTGCAGACGAGTCTTGCACATCCTTTCTTCTGTATGGAGAGAAGTCTGGAATCTGGATATCTGTATGTGCAAATCTTACTTGTGTTGAACCTGTAACACATTCAATTTAAATTATTCATGGGTTTGTAAAATTGAGGGCAAAAGTTGATTGCAACATGGAGGGCGTTGATAATCATAAGTTGAAGAACGAATCTTGAGAAGGCTATGTGTTTCATTGTTAGTTTAGAAGGCTATGTGTTTCATTGTTGGTTCCAAGTTGTTGATTTTGGTAACTAAGGAGAGGGATATGCTGTGACCTAGCAACGGCAGATGTGGTTGAAAGTCTGTGTGGTTCTTGGGTGATGTTTTAAAATCTAATTCAAGATAAAAAGTTGGTTTCGTGTGTGTGGCGTATCGTAAAATCCATCATCGAGATATGTGGAAGTTCAAGAAAGAAATCATCAATTCAGTGCACTGACGTCGCTACAAGGATACCTTGAAGGAACAGCTGTATAATCAAAGATTCTACTCATCATCTTGACAGTAGTTGACCTCTTTTGAAATTAGCAACAAATTAAAACCACAATACCGACTGAGCTAGATTATTATATTATTATTATTATTTTTTTTTTTTACGTAAACTCATCCGGGTTTGAGTGTTACAAGTTTATGAGTAGGCCTAACAAGTACAAAAAGAAAATCAGTCTAGGTTTGACAGAAGAAACTTTCAATCATAGTAGGCTATATTGCGTGAAAAGGCAATCCAGAACCACTTTGCACACATTTCACTAGGAAAAATTATGAAAACTTGTGTTCCAACTTCTAGGAGTGGTTGGCCTACCTAGTTGTATCCTTAGACCAGTAATATAGGTAGACGGAGCAAGCAGATGCTAGCGACCGGCGGCGAGTGAGACCAACATTGAGACCACGTGATGTGGGGACAGGATGCGCGGCAATTTAAAGCGTTTGCGTATGAACAGTACAAACAGTACATCGTTGTGTAAAGAAAGATGATCATTTTCAATAAGTGCAAATTAAAAATATGTTAAGATTAACAGTACCTTCACTAATCATTTCTGAGGAAATACAAATAATAATACATCCTTTGTCAAATGTCAAACGTATTTGCCGCGCACGTAACACCATCTAGCGGCAAACCTGCGAACTTCTCGCTAAGAATGCAGTCTATCTCGGATTGGTCGAGAAGGCTTTGTCCCCACATCACGTGGTTTCAATGATGGTCTCACTCGCGATGACGTCATACTCCGTCTACCTATATTACTGGTCTAAGGTTGTATCCACTTTTTAATCCCAGCCTTGTTAAGCCCTCTTCCTACTTTGTCAAGGTCCACTTGATCTCCGCCTAGCGGAGGCTCGTCGAACTCCCAAGCTAGGTCGTCGCAAGGGAACCAAAATCGCCATGTTGTATCCCACTAAAAAAACTGTTATAATAATTAAATATCCGTTGTAGATCATGTAACACTATACTTAAAACACGTAAAAGAGACATTTTGATAGATAACAATGATTCAAGATTATAAAATATGATGATTGTTTCCTTTTTAGGAGGTAATTCTATTTGACAGATCACTTCATTTGTTTTCTTTCACGTTTCTCCCATTTGATTAACATGTGATTTTTAACATTGTGGAACGGACTGCGATGACCTAACTTGGGAGTTCGACGAGCCTCCGCTAGGCGGAGATCAAGTGGACCTTGTACTTTGTGGTAGGGTCCTCTTTAAGGACGTGTCCGAAAGTCAGTCTATCAGTGCTCAGTACAGGTCTAGGTCCAGATTTGACGTCATGTTGTTAAGCCACATTTAAGCAAGTCCGCGGTCATTAACAATGCATTCTACACAATTAACTACTCACTTTGGCCCAAACCCTACAGCAAACATCTGTAATGTCGCACCGACAGCGAATATTTTTAGGAGGTGGACTGACAGTAGTGATCAAAGAATACGTTATTTGTTTAGTATCACTGATCGCGCTTCTTACTCACTTTTTCCAATGAAAAACGCCAAAGTCATGTTTAAAGTGTTATTTTTATTGAACAATGTTTAATTGTCTTTCTTTTGATGCTTATTATAATATTGTAGTTAGTTTTTAAGAGTAATAAATGATTGATTGAAGTTTTTATATGAAAAGTTGACGTCTTCTTCCTTGTTTCCTGCTTGTGTCCGGTGCAGTGCTGCCAATGGCAAACATCCAAAACCACCCCCTAACCTCGGGCAAAGTCACTTTCGGGCGCAAATCTGCATAATTGCATAATTTGAAGAAGGGGTATTTAATCGTAGGGGCCTAGTTTGCACGTACATCCAAACCCCCTTCCTAACCTCTGGCAAACTATCCAAAACCACCCCCTAACCTCGGGCAAAGTCACTTTCGGGCGCAAGAGGTAGGGTTTTTTCATGTACATACGTTGGTAGACCACACTTTATGTGTGCTCCGAACAGCTGCGCCCTCGCACGTCCGCCATATTGCCATATTTAACGTGATTGTGTTGTCAAATCGATGCAACTTCAAAACGATAATTTAATATGAAAGAAGAGACTATTTGTATTAAAAATCACTGGAGCTTACAGATAAATCATGAAATAACAATAATGTACTGCGCATTTGATCAATATCGCAAAGGAATACAGAAAAAAAGTGAGTACGAAACGCGATCAGTGATACTAAACAATTACCAAGAATACAAGTGCACATTTGGCAAAAAGTGGGTCAAAGGAGACAGGGACGCGTCAGGACAAGGGACATCGGCAGTGACCCGTCAAAAGAGGGACGTCTGGGCAACCTAAACAGTGAGCCAAATAATTAAATAGCAACTCAACATGGGGCAAGGTAGGCTAGGCCTAGGACATCGAAGTTTAAAGGATGGGGCTAAGCAGCCCAAGGTCTAGGGCTAGGCCTAGGCCTAGGCCAAGTACATTTTATGCTAAATGGGTTGTAGATTTGCAGAGCAAGGCACTCAAGTGCCCAGCCTACATCATCTATCTATCATGTCAAAGCCTAACCAACACGAAGCCTAGGCCTACACTTAAGTGGTCACTAATTAACCTAGGCTAGCCTAGGCCTAGCCTAGGGGTGGCCTACCCCTAGGCCTTGGCTTGGGGACTGTGTGCAGCTGCTGGGGCAAGGCAGTTATGCAAGACTCCTGACGTGGCCTAGGCTTAAACCTAGAGGGTGACAAGGAATTACGAGTCATAGACCAATGCATATTTGTAAAAAAGATGGTTTGATTCGACTGAACTTACCAGTGGGTCCAGACGATATTCGTACTTGGCCAGAAGGCAAGGATTGACTCAATCCGTAACTCGTTTTCGTAATAGGGGCAGGTTGGGATACAACCTTATTGCTAGTTACCGCGATCGGAGCAGCTAAAGGTTTTAGCTGTGACGCCACAGTTTGACTTGTAGCCTTTAAGTAAGGTGCTAAATTAGCAGTTCTCGATACAACGTTAATCATTTTGATATTTTGCTTTTCACTGTAAGAAGAATCTACCTGCCAACCTAGCCCTAACCACCATTGGCAAGGAAAGGGCAAAGTGGGGAAACTGGGATTGTGATTGGTTCGTGCATAGGGTCATGATCACAAACGTTCCAACAAACAACTTCCCCATACACACAAATGTTTTCCAAAAAAGGATTGTTAAAAGTTCCAATATATGTTGACAAAAAAGGAAAACTTACTTTCCTAATTTCAATGATAGAAAAATGTGATGGAAAATATTGAAATAATTACTCTCCGGTTAGTAGCTTTTATCTAAAATTAATTCTATTATGATTAATTATTCGGAGTGGCTATTCCCACGATTATCGTGGCACGAAAACACGATAATCGTGTCCCATAATCGTGGGAATAGTCTCCCCACTCTGCGGCAGCTATTCCCACGATTGACCCGTGGACCTAAAACTCGTGCCCGCTAAACGTGGCGATAGCTAGAGCGCCAAGTAAAAGCTATCGCCACGATCAGGGCCACGAGTATCGTGCGGTACGAAACCCGGCAACCATGTAAACCTCCAACTCGTGGCGATAGCTAGAGCGCCATGTAAAAGCTATCACCACGATCGGGCCAGGAATATCGTGCGGCAGGGGCGGACTGGGATAACAAGCCCGGGATGCTGGGTTTTGGGGGGCCCGCACGAGGTGGCGCGGCACAGCTGGTGTCTGGGGCTAAGCCCCAGCCACCGGAGGCAATTCCGCCGAAGGCGTGAACCTTTTTTTTGGGGTTGCATTGAATTTTATGGCCTAAAACGCGATTTTAAGAAGCGATTAACAGAGGCCAGCCTACCAGTAACACTACCGGGTGAGTAATTAAAATATAAAGAAAACGATATTCGAGGTAGGCCAACGGCCATTAGTGTTACTGATAAAAACTAAAAATTGTCACTCGCAAGTCGCAAAATGCTAGCGTGCGAGCGAAATTTGACAAGGTTTCCCGGGCGATGGGGGTTATTGGCGAGTCTCAAGATTCTGTGAGTTAAGAATGGGCGAGATTTTTTTTAAGAATATACAGAGAAGTATTAACATCATGGGATAGGATACCTTTCGGGCCCGGACTGCCAAAGGGCCCGGATTTGCCTAGGGGCCCGGGATGCGATCGCATCGCATGCGATCGCAGAAAGTCTCTCAGGTGGCTCTTATCTACTGTGGTACGTCAGAATCGTGCCCCTAAAACAAGCCACTTTTTGGTGAGAATATGGTACGACCAATATGACTCTCAGGAGGCTCTTATCTACTGTGGAACGTCAGAATCGTGCCCCTAAGAACAAGCCACTTCATATAGACATGTTACGGCCAATACGACTCCCAGGAGGCTCTTATCTACTGTGGTATGTCAGAATCGTGCCCCTAAGAACGAGCCACTTCATATAGACATGTTACACCCAATACGACTCCCAGGAGGCTCTTATCTACTGTGGCATGTCAGAATCGTGCCCCTAAGAACGAGCCACTTCATATAGACATGTTACACCCAATACGACTCCCAGGAGGCTCTTATCTACTGTGGTATGTCAGAATCGTGCCCCTAAGAACGAGCCACTTCATATAGACATGTTACACCCAATACAACTCTCAGGAGGCTCTTATCTACTGTGGTATGTCAGAATCGTGCCCCTAAAAACGAGCCACTTCATATAGACATGTTACGCCCAATACGACTCCCAGGAGGCTCTTATCTACTGTGGTATGTCAGAATCGTGCCCCTAAGAACGAGCCACTTCATATAGACATGTTACGGCCAATACAACTCCCAGGAGGCTCTTATCTACTGTGGTATGTCAGAATCGTGCCCCTAAGAACGAGCCACTTCATATAGACATGTTACGCCCAAAACAACTCTCAGGAGGCTCTTATCTACTGTGGTATGTCAGAATCGTGCCCCTAAGAACGAGACAATTCATATAGACATGTTACGCCCAAAACAACTCTCAGGAGGCTCTTATCTACTGTGGTATGTCAGAATCGTGCCCCTAAGAACGAGCCACTTCATATAGACATGTTACGCCCAATACAACTCCCAGGAGGCTCTTATCTACTGTGGTATGTCAGAATCGTGCCCCTAAGAACAAGACACTTCATATAGACATGTTACGCCCAATACGACTCATAGGAGGCTCTTATCTACTGTGGTATGTCAGAATCGTGCCCCTAAGAACGAGCCACTTCATATAGACATGTAACACCCAATACGACTCCCAGGAGGCTCTTATCTACTGTGGTATGTCAGAATCGTGCCCCTAAGAACGAGCCACTTCATATAGACATGTCACACCCAATACGACTCCCAGGAGGCTCTTATCTACTGTGGTATGTCAGAATCGTGCCCCTAAGAACGAGCCACTTCATATAGACATGTTACGCCCAATACGACTCCCAGGAGGCTCTTATCTACTGTGGTATGTCAGAATCGTGCCCCTAAGAACGAGCCACTTCATATAGACATGTTACGCCCAATACAACTCTCAGGAGGCTCTTATCTACTGTGGTATGTCAGAATCGTGCCCCTAAGAAAGAGCCACTTCATATAGACATGTTACACCCAATACGACTCCCAGGAGGCTCTTATCTACTGTAGTATGTCAGAATCGTGCCCCTAAGAACGAGCCACTTCATATAGACATGTTACGCCCAATACAGCTCTCAGGAGGCTCTTATCTACTGTGGTATGTCAGAATCGTGCCCCTAAGGACGAGCCACTTCATATAGACATGTTACACCCAATACGACTCCCAGGAGGCTCTTAACTACTGTGGAACGTCAGAATCGTGCCCCTTAGAACGAGCCACTTCATATAGACATGTTACACCCAATACGACTCCCAGGAGGCTCTTATCTACTGTGGTATGTCAGAATCGTGCCCCTAAGAACGAGCCACTTCATATAGACATATTACACCCAATACGACTCCCAGGAGGCTCTTAACTACTGTGGAACGTCAGAATCGTGCCCCTAAGAACAAGCCACTTCTTCGATGTGGCTAATCCCAAGACTATTGTGGCACGAACACACGATTAATAGGGGCACGATTCTGACGTACCACAGTAGTTAAGAGCCAACTAAAAGTCGTTTTGGGTGTAACATGTCTATGTAAAGTGGCTCTCTCTTAGGGGCACGATTCTGACGTACCCAGTAGATAAGACGTACCTGAGAGTCATATTGGCCGTAACATGTCTATATGAAGTGGTTTGTTCTAAGGGGCACGATTCTGACATACCACAGAAGATAAGAGCCGCCTGAGAGTTGTATTGGGCGTAACATGTCTATATGAAGTGGCTAGTTCTTAGGGGCGCGATTCTGACATACCACAGTAGATAAGAGCCTGATAAGAGTCGTATTGGGCGTAACATGTCTATATGAAGTGGCTCGTTCTTAGAGGCACGATTCTGACGTACCACAGTAGATAAGAGCCTCTTGAGAGTAATATTGGCCGTAACATGTCTTTATGAAGTGGCTTCTTCTTAGGGGCACGATTCTGACATACCACAGTAGATAAGAGCCTCCTGAGAGTCGTATTGGGCGTAACATATCTATATGAAGTGTCTCGTTCTAAGGGGCACGATTCTGACGTACCACAGTAGATAAGAGCCTCTTGAGAGTAATATTGGCTGTAACATGTCTTTATGAAGTGGCTTCTTCTTAGGGGCACGATTCTGACATACCACAGTACATAAGAGCCTCCTGAGAGTTGTATTGGGCGTAACATGTCTATATGAAGTGTCTCGTTTTTTAGGGGCACGATTCTGTAATACCACAGTAGATAAGAGCCTGCTTAGAGTCGTATTGGGTGTAACATGTTTATATGAAGTGGCTCGTTCTTAGGGGCACGATTCTGACATACCACAGTAGATAAGAGCCTCCTGAGAGTCGTATTGGGCGTAACATGTCAATATGAAGTGGCTTGTTCTTAGAGGCACGATTCTGACATATCACAGTAGATAAGAGCCTCCTGAGAGTCGTATTGGGCGTAACATATCTATATGAAGTGTCTCGTTCTAAGGGGCACGATTCTGACATATTACAGTAGATAAGAGCCTCTTGAGAGTAATATTGGCCGTAACATGTCTATATGAAGTGGCTTGTTCTTAGGGGCACGATTCTGACATACCACAGTAGATAAGAGCCTCCTGAGAGTTGTTTTGGGCGTAACATGTCTATATGAAG
The DNA here is from genome assembly GCA_945910005.1 of Isoperla grammatica. Classification (NCBI taxonomy): domain Eukaryota; kingdom Metazoa; phylum Arthropoda; class Insecta; order Plecoptera; family Perlodidae; genus Isoperla; species Isoperla grammatica. The sequence continues at coordinate 32,285,780 of OX246737.1, read as the reverse complement.
TGGCTCGTTCTTAGGGGCACGATTCTGACATACCACCGTAGATAAGAGCCTGCTTAGGGTCGTATTGGGCGTTACATGTCTATATGAAGTTGCTCGTTCTTAGGGGCACGTTTCTGACATACCACAGTAGATAAGAGCCTCCTGAGAGTTGTATTGGGTGTAACATGTCTATATGAAGTGGCTCGTTCTTAGGGGCACGTTTCTGACATACCACAGTAGATAAGAGCCTCCTGAGAGTTGTATTGGGTGTAACGTGTCTATATGAAGTGGCTCGTTCTTAGGGGCACGATTCTGACATACCACAGTAGATAAGAGCCTCCTGAGAGTTGTATTGGGTGTAACATGTCTATATGAAGTGGCTCGTTCTTAGGGGCACGATTCTGACATACCACAGTAGATAAGAGCCTCCTGAGAGTCGTATTGGGCGTAACATATCTATATGAAGTGTCTCGTTCTAAGGGGCACGATTCTGACATACCACAGTAGATAAGAGCCTCCTGAGAGTTGTATTGGGTGTAACATGTCTATATGAAGTGGCTCGTTCTTAGGGGCACGATTCTGACATACCACAGTAGATAAGAGCCTACTGAGAGTTGTATTGGGTGTAACATGTCTATATGAAGTGGCTCGTTCTTAGGGGCACGATTCTGACATACCACAGTAGATAAGAGCCTCCTGAGAGTTGTATTGGGCGAAACATGTCTATATGAAGTGTCTCGTTCTTAGGGGCACGATTCTGACATACCACAGTAGATAAGAGCCTCCTGAGAGTCGTATTGGGCGTAACATGTCAATATGAAGTGGCTTGTTCTTAGGGGCACGATTCTGACATACCACAGTAGATAAGAGCCTGCTTAGAGTCGTATTGGGCGAAACATGTCTATATATAGTGGCTAGTTCTAAGGGGCACGATTCTGACATACCACAGTAGATAAGAGCCTGCTAAGAGTCATATTGGGCGTAACATGTCTTTATGAAGTGGCTAGTTCTAAGGGGCACGATTCTGACATACCACAGTAGATAAGAGCCTGCTGAGAGTAGTTTTGGGCGTAACATGTCTTTGTGAAGTGTCTCGTTCTTAGGGGCACGATTCTGACATACCACAGTAGATAAGAGCCTGCTAAGAGTAGTATTGGGCGTAACATGTCTATGTGAAGTGTCTCGTTCTTAGGGGCTCGATTCTGACGTACCACAGTAGATAAGAGCCTCCTGAGAGTCGTATTGGGCGTAACATGTCAATATGAAGTGGCTTGTTCTTAGGGGCACGATTCTGACATACCACAGTAGATAAGAGCCTGCTAAGAGTCGTATTGGGCGTAACATGTCTATATGAAGTGGCTAGTTCTTAGGGGCACGATTCTGACATACCACAGTAGGTAAGAGCCTGCTAAGAGTCATATTGGGCGTAACATGTCTATATGAAGTGGCTAGTTCTTAGGGGCACGATTCTGACATATGACAGTAGATAAGAGCCTGCTAAGAGTCGTATTGGGCGTAACATGTCTATATGAAGTGTCTCGTTCCTAGGGGCACGATTCTGACGTACCACAGTAGATAAGAGCCACGTGAGAGTTGTATTGGTCTTAACATGTCTATATGAGGTAACTTGTGTTCTTAGGGGCACTATCCTGACGTAGCACAGTATATAAGAGCCACATGATAGTCATATTGGGCCAATGGCGTTACTAGGGTCATTAAATTACCCGGACAAGGCTTAGGGGCTTGAGTATGGTCCCAGTCGCTGGAGGCGAAAATTTTGTGGTCTCTTCTTTTTTTTAAGCAAGAAAAATCACTACAACTTTATTTGTTATAGCGATTTGCCCACCCCACTATGAATTGACAGAAGGGTATATATATATTGCTCAAGCCCGTTTATTTAATCGGTTAACGGATCGTTAACGGGTCACTAGCTGATGGACCGTAATTGTAACCCAATAAACCCTTTGCAGGTAAAGAACCGTCAGCAAACGGCCCCGTTAATGAACGATTGTAAAACCGGGCCTTAAGACATGTACACACCTGTTTGTCTACATATCGTTTACTTGGAGAATTTTTACCCGGGTATGTACCCGGGTTATCGATGCCTAGTTACGCCGGTGTATTTGGCGTAACAAGTTTATAAGATTGGGTTTGTTTCCCGGGGCACGATTCTGACGTTATTGGCGGCGCGAGCTGACAGGGTTGCCGCAATTCCCATCGTGGCGCTCGGTCGTGCGGCCTTGACGAAGACGCAGGAAACACTCGTGGCCTGATCGTGGGAATAGCTTTTGCTTCGCGCGTTAGCTATTGGCACGATTTCGTGGCACGATTTGTTAGTCCACGAGCCACTCGTGTTAATAGCTTCCGCGTAGTGGGTAAACTATTCCCACGATTATCGTGCCACGATAATCGTGGGAATAGGGCTTCCCTTAATTATTATGCTTAGGTGTTTGATTTTCGTTAGTTTGGCGACATTGGAAATATTTCATAACCACAGCCTTAGCAACTACTCACATTTCAAACGACAAAAGTCTACTCGATCCCTACCTAGCGGGCACTCACTGTACTACTTGCGAGAACTTTGTTCATGGTGATTTGAAGATTTATTTACTCGGCGGGAAAATTACAATTTACAGTATTTTCTATTTTTATTTTCTTGTGAATCTATTTCCAAATGAATAACCCTATTACTTAACTAGATTAATCTATATCTCAATAGTCACATGGTGACTTATACCTTGTAAAATATTGTAATTTATCCTACTAGATGATTTTTTTGGATCTGTTTGTACTGTAAAGTTTCAATGTTTTGCATATTTATCCTGGGTTAGTAAGTTTATGCTGTACATACATGTAAAAACAAATCTAGGTCCTACTTTCTATTTAATATGAATTGTATTTTCTATTTTATCTTTATGTCAATTTATCTTTAAATGAATGAATCACTCACTCTATGAACAATGAAAATAATTAAATGAATAAAATGCCCTTCCATGTATTGCAAACTGTAGGTTCCCTACAAGGAGGAAAGTCGCTGCATGGGTACCAAATAAATAAAGAAAAAATAAATACAAAGTTTGTTCCATTATTTTATTCATTGGTTGCACGTACGTCACATCTTTGCGCGTTGCGGCCACATTTGTGATCAAACTTTGACGTTGCCATGGAGAAAAAATTGATGGCTGTTTGCGCTAGAACACATATATTCTTAGTTCTTTAAAATCCAGACTGTTTTATAAAATTGGTATGTGTGGCAGTTTTTTATTTTTGTATTACTTTGTGTTTACTTTTTAAATTTTAAATAAGCCTTATATATTAAATTTGAATAGTATTTGCCAATTATCTAGGATTGGTTCTCCTCAATTGTGTCGCAATCATGGCCGCTGTGACGTCACGTGGGAACTATGAATAGTACAACTCATATATGACCATTCGCCAGTAGTGGGTATATATTAGAAAATACAAGCATGAAGCACATCTTATTGGAAAGATGGGTAGTAACGACGTAACGGTAAGTAACGCCGAACGTGTTATCGTTATCTCATTACAACATTCTGAATGCTCACGTAGTAAATCTTGGGGGGAGGGCGGAGTCTCTGCCACCGGGCGAGTAGGGCTCAGCTGCAGAAGAGGAATAACAAAAAGAAATGCAATGGAAAAGTAACACTAATGTTTTCAACAACAAAACAACAACATTTGTTTCGTGTTATAATGTTCCTTACTATTTAAAATCATAATTAACACCGCATTGCTTTTTAATTTGCTGCAATTATAACGATACAGAGAGCTGTCAATGATCTAGGGAAGATTGAGTTTGACCCCAAAAAAATTATTACAACAGTAGATTTTGTGGTATATTTTCTTCTGAAAAAATAGCTTTATAACATCCAAAAACCGCTAAAATCCGCATGGGGCAAGTATATGAGAATTACCGTTTACTAATAAAAAATAAAAAATTCATCAAATATGACATGAATCTGAAATTTTGCACACTTATTGCATTAACATCTTAGTTTTACATGGTATTTTTCCAAAATGTTGTGACCATTTTTTGCCATTGCTTGAGTACAATTTTACCGGGCTGGAAAGGGGCTGGTACAATTCAGAAAGTAAACGCTTAAAAAACATCTTTGGTAAGATTGATTACACTATTACACCATTGATTATAATAGGTTTTGTGAAAAATGAGTAAAAACTCGATCGTAAAAAGCAAAAATTCAAATCTATTTTTTTTTTTATTGTATGTAACGTAAATTTTAGTTTATCCTTGTCAGTTTTGAAACTTTCTAATAATGAACATATTCTGAAAATTTGAAGAGGTTTGGTTAAAAAATAAATGAAAAATAATTGGTTCTCTTTGAATGAATCCTTCTGCTAAATCTGAAAAATAATGTGTTAATTTACTAGGAAAACGCTCTGTTTGACGCGTTGATAAGCGAGCGCGTCAATATCTACGAACTTTCTGGCGAAAAGATTTCAATGCTAATACAAACAACAATAATTAACAACAATTCAAGAATGCGCATTGCAAAAATGTTTCTAATTTCCATAGCTATTATACTTCCCGACATTGTTATATGCAGTGCCATGTGCGTTGCTAAGAATTTTCGCTGTCATGTTTTCGCCGCGGTCCGCCACCGTTACTAACAGTTATTGACAGCAATAGAAATGTAATTTCTGCCTCTTATACGTATCGGATCGCGTTTACATTAGTATATTCCGATATTCGTAACCGGACAAAAATTTACTATAACATAGTCACCTCACATTTTGCCGTAACTGTGTTTCAAAAATATATTTTCGAGTAACTTTTGTGTAACTTTGCCAATATTTATCAGATCGCCATTACATTAACATATTCGTGACCGGAAAAATCTGTAGAAAAATCTGGCTATCTCACATTTTGCCGCCATTTTGTTTCAGAAAAATATTTTGCAGTAACTATGGTGTAACTTTGTAATTTTTCGAACGATTTTGCCTCAAAACTATACACCTTCAATCCACATCGAGGCTTATGGATGGTCCAAATTTCAAGTTGATCGGACTTTCCGTTCGACCGCTATCGACGGACATAAAAACAAAAAAACAAAAAACAAAAAAACAAACAAAAAAACAGAACGAAGTGCCATAAGAGTCAAGTGGAAACGCTCGCTTCGCTCGCTTAATAATTCACTGAAAAATTAACATTGAAGTTGTTGAAGTTACTTCCTAGTTCCTACACAACAAGAATTCATTATTTTGTATCTCTTTCTTTCTAATATAAGCTCGTCAGCTATATATTTAGAACCAACGTTCTTTCACCTCATTCTTCTTTTCATGTTCTTTTCATAAAAAAAAATGGTCGGCCAATGGTCGTAAAATTTTGAAACTAGGAAAACGCTCTGTTTGACGCGTTGATAAGCGAGCGCGTCTATATCTACGAACTTTCTGGCGAAAAGATTTCAATGCTAATACAAACAACAATTAACAACAATTCAAGAATGCGCATTTCAAAAATGTTTCTAATTTCCATAGCTATTATACTTCCCGACATTGTTGGATGCAGTGCAATGTGCGTTGCTAAGAATTTTCGCTGTCATGTTTTCGCTGCGGTCCGCCACCGTTACTAACAGTTATTGACAGCAATAGAAATGTAATTTCTGCCTCTTATACGTATCGGATCGCGTTAACGTTAGTATATTCGTAACCGGACAAAAATTTACTATAACATAGCCACCTCACATTTTGCCGTAACTTTGTTTCAAAAATATATTTTCGAGTAACTTTTGTGTAACTTTGCCAATATTTTTCAGATTGCCATTACATTAACATATTCGCAACCGGAAAAATCTGTAAAAAAATCTGGCTATCTCACATTTTGCCGCCATTTTGTTTCAGAAAAATATTTTGCAGTAACTATGGTGTAACTTTGTAACTTTTCGAACGATTTTGCCTCAAAACTATACACCTTCAATCCACATCGAGGCTTGTGGATGGTCTAAATTTCAAGTTGATCGGACTTTCCGTTCGACCGCTATCGACGGACATAAAAAAAAAAACAAAAAAAAACAAAAAAAAACAAACAAACAAACAAAAAAAAACAAAAAAACAGAACGAAGTGCCATAAGAGTCAAGTGGAAACGCTCGCTTCGCTCGCTTAAAAATTACAATGTAAAACTAAGATGTTAATTAATGTATCTGTGTACAAAATTACATGTTGATTGGTCGCATTCGATCAATTTTCCATTTTTTATAACTAGGAAAACGCTCTGTTTGACGCGTTGATAAGCGAGCGCGTCAATATCTACGAACTTTCTGGCGAAAAGTTTTCAATGCTAATACGAACAACAATTAACAACAATTCAAGAATGCGCATTGCAAAAATTGTTCTTATTTCCATGGCTATTATACTTTCCGACATTGTTGTATGCAGTGCAATGTGCGTTGCTAAGAATTTTCGTGGTCATGTTTTCAACACGGTCCGCCACCGTTACTAACACTTATTGACAGCAATAGAAATGTAATTTCTGCCTCTAATACGTATCGGATCGCGTTTACATTAGTATATTCGTGACCGGACAAAAATTTACTATAAGATAGCCACCTCACATTTTGCCGTTACTGCGTTTTAGAAAAATATTTTCGAGTAACTTTCGTGTAACTTTGCCAATACTTATCAGATCGCCATTACATTAACATATTCGTGACCGGAAAAATCTGTAGAAAAATCTGGCTATCTCACATTTTGCCGCCATTTTGTTTCAGAAAAATATTTTGCAGTAACTATGGTGTAACTTTGTAACTTTTCGAACGATTTTGCCTCAAAACTATACACCTTCAATCCACATCGAGGCTTGTGGATGGTCCAAATTTCAAGTTGATCGGACTTTCCGTTCGACCGCTATCGACGGACATAAAAACAAAAAAAACAAAAAAAAAACAAACAAACAAAAAAAAAACAGAATGAAGTGCCATAAGAGTCAAGTGGAAACGCTCGCTTCGCTCGCTTAATAATATATAGTGTCCCTTTAAAAGCTAATTTGCATAAACTTACCCCTTGCGAATTTTAGAGAATTTTGAAGAAAATTATACCATGAAACCTACTGTTACAATAATTGATTTGGGTTTTGTAGATTTTTGGCGAATCTTCCTTAGATCGCAATAATTCACAAGGTATATTGGAAGGTCGCTGCGATTGTTCTCATATGAAGGCCTATGTCAAACTATTTCATTGGAATTAAAAATGTCATTTCATCACAAATAAAAATTTAAAAAATATCATTTGAATACTGTTTCAACCCGGCACCACCACCATAATAAATAATGTGCACACTATTGTGTTAGAATTCCGGAAGTTTTCTGGTGAATGCAACGTAATAGTGTTAATACTCACTCTCAGCAGTTCACACACAATGGTGCTATCCAGATAACTAGTATGGCCAAACTGGAATGCAAACCTTACTAACTGCAACAACACAACTAGGGTCCAAATTCACCAACTTCCATAAGCTCCGAATTAATAAGCTCGGTTTGGTAACAACAGTTTCAACAAACATTGCATTCAAAGTGCATAGCAGCCGCAATGTTTGTTCGTAGAGAATCTCCGTTTACCGGCCCTAAGAAATAAGAGAATAGCTGCATACCGGTAAATTTATATAAGAACTCAACAAATTGAAATCTTTCTTTACTGTCCTTGAGAAATAATCTTAAAACGTGCTATTTTAGTTAATCGTTTTACTGATTGGCCAATGATAGCTAGCAAAGTTTGACGTTGATGGTGGTTTCTCATGCTTTTATGTCGGACGCTAATGGCGGACGTTGGCCAATTGTCGCCATTTACAACAAGTGCTGGCACTGCCCAATCAAACGTTTGTTAAGAATTCTACGGGCTACGGTTGGCCAACGACCGACGTCCAACATCCGTCGTAAGGGCATAGGAATATGTGGCACAAAACAGACGGCATTTGGGGTGAAGCCTCAGCTGTCTCGAGGCTATTTTGCCGCAGACAATTTTTCTTGGATGATCACGTTAGATTTACTGGCCTTAAAAATGCGTATCCATGGCGAATTTTTATAATAAATTACTTTGAAATACAAACTCAATGGTGTGTTGATAAGCACGAATTAAGAACAGAATAAATCTGAAAGTAAATAAATAATTTATTAATGTAATTACTTATTAAAAAAAGGTGATGGTGATGGTTCTGCATTCCACCACCAAAATATCCCTGATTACTGTAAGGTATTTGACCATGTTGGGATTGATGATCCATGGTTATTTTGAAGGATGTTTAGGAAAACACAGTCAAATTATGCTAAAAGTTTTTATTTGGAACTCTGAATTCAATCTAACCTAACAATTTGGGGTTTTCAGAGATATATTTAACAGAATCACAAATTAAAACTTACATTAATAGCAGTAAATCATCATAGTAGTACAGAACACTTAAAAAACTAATATACATGCTCAACAACATATTTACATAACTAAATAATTTTTTACTGAAATCACCTTTCAAATTAAACAAATACATTATTTTACAAAATACATTTTTAACTTTGAATTAAATTAATATTATGTTAGATATTTCATGTAAAAAAAGTTGTGTTTAATAAATTTCCTTCCTTGATATATTTTTGTTTGCATGGGCCCAATGATAAATGGTATTATGAAAACTATACAATATTGTAGTATATGACTAGGTATCTTTGTAAAAACTCTTCAAGCCAATTTTAATTAAAAATAAGAAAGCATTACTTCATATTTTAAGCTTCAAGAAAATAAAGAAATACAATATTGGTTTTACAACATGAACATAATCAAAATAACTATTTTACACCAGCTGATATTACCAAAGCATAAGTACATAGATTATTAAGAAGGTAGAATAGTCTAGAATTTGTGATAAGGAAGTTGAAAGGTCCAGACCAGAAGACCAGAACACATTATTTTGTTAAAGATTACATAATATTTATGTGTCAATTGTTACGTTCATAATCAATTGAGCTGAACAAAAAAAGGTGATGGTGTTGCACCAGAAAAATATCCCTGGTTAGTGATTATACGTATTCGATCGTATTGGAATTGTACTCAAGTAACACATCCTTACAACACTAGCAAAAAACTCTAATAAATGACCATCTTTTTTATGTAAACTCATAAGTCAACCAACTAGATGCAAGTTTGCTCTAAGATTGGTAGAAGACCTTGCATTTACCAAAAAGCTCCATAAAATGAAATCTTTGTCGAAACTAGTTTATTCTTAGGTGTTATGTGAACCACCCAGCTAAATCACAAATTCAAAATTCTTATTAATCTATGTAGCATAATTTTAAACAAATTTATGACCATGGATAAGCCAGCACAGTTATTTAGATCCAGTGGTACATCCGGGAAATGACAATACTAAGGAGTTGAAAATGTCATGCAATGAGGCAGGATCCAGTCTTGCCACTACAGCTTCACTTCTGCTTCTAATAAAGGCACATGAGACACATGTACCTTTATCAAAAGCAAAAGAAGGGTAGCTGCATAATATTTAAAAAAATATGAACACATTTTAAAGTGAGAGAAAAAGTTTTGAAAACGATTCCAGGAAAATTTACGTTTGAAAATATTTTGTTGGGACACTCGCCTAGTGTTAGTAAACGTTAAGTCATTAATTAGTAATTACGGATTTTAACAGATTATTACCCACAATGTATCTTAAAAAATAAATAATGTCATTGTTTTCCACTACAGTATTTGGATATGCCACTGTCAATACAATTGTGTGCTTATGAAGCCAAGCAAAACACAAATTTTAAAACGTTTCAAAATAAGCATTCAATGTCTTATGTTTGTATGTATTAAAAAAATAGCCAAGAAAGTTCCAAAAATTTCAACATAACTGTTTTACAACTACCACATACAATATAAAATTGAAGCCAAGCTTATTAATGTAAGATATTCAAATTTCAACAAATGAGACATTTTTATCACTGAAAATTTTTAACAACAGTTAAATTAGTGTAGAATACACACAGAGTATTTAACAATGCCATAATTTATAAATATTTGTCATTGCATAATCTCGCTAAAATGCCTTTTAGGAATGATATTCAATTATATTATTATACATATATATATATATATTTTATGTTAACTACCGTATTTCCCTACAGATGAAAAATAGCACACAGCCCCATGTTACCTTCTCATTCAACAGTATGTATTTATTTATATTTTATATTTGCTAAATCTATACACAAATAGCTGGAAGTGTTCAGAAAATTTCAATAAAATGTATTTTGTAGCTCTAGACACAGATAATTTATTATACACAATTTATTTTTGCTGTGGTCTACTTATACATTTAGACATCTGTAGGGTCTATGGATTGTTATGGCTTACACTGGTCTGGTCAAGGTATTTAATTGTATATTTAAGTGATTGGTGATTTCATTTTATTGGTTTCTAATTTTTCAATAATTTAGTGTGTGACGAACGACTAAATAATATTGAAACCTCGGTTTCTATCGCAATGTAGCTAGGCAGAGTATTTACATGGTAGAATACAGTTAACATAAATAAGGGGGAGTCATGATTTTAATACACGGGAGAAAGATTAAGGGTGAGGTTTCGAATAGCATTCGTGCGATTTGTGCGCGAAGATTTGATGATTTGTATCACCATTGTCTTGCAGTCATGACACACATTCATTTGTAGTCCCTTCAGGTTTTCCTTGGTCTTCACTTCCGACTGCACCACTGTCTTCGATCGACCCAACCGACCCCTGAAATCAAAAGCAATGTGTGAACTATGCAATGAGAGATACTTTATTCTATAATTAAATTGTATACAGTTCAGAAGTTGCTGTCACTAAAATTCGATTCGGCATTATTTTACTGATAACTAATAAGGATAATGTTCAAATGATTTCCACTTTTCACTTTTGTTTGCTGTACAAACACAAGTTCTTAAATTATGTGCTTGTGTTGTTTTGATAACTGCATGGACATCGTATGTATTTGTAATTCATATAAATACAGCAATTCATATAAATTCATATAAGTACAAGAATGATTTTTTAAATTTTTAATTGAAATTTACATCAGTTATGTCAGATGTATGTATGTATGTATGTATGTATGTATGTATGTATGTACGTATGACTAGATGTAATAAGGATAATATATTTTATTTCAATGACATCCTTTCTACAATATTTAGTACTAGAACTATAATTATGTTTATGTAATGCTTTACAGAAACCTCTAAATAAATTTCAAAAATAACGGTTTATGATAATGAAATACAAAGGAAGGTTCTGTTGGATGCGATCGCAACACTATTAAGAACTACACTTTGAATTAGGTACTGTACAAAGCTTCAGAAATTGTTTTTTTGCTTACTTCATAATCATAATTCATAACACTGATGAAACTTAAAATAACATGAGGCAAATTATTCTTATTTAGCTCAATTTCTCCTCTATTTCCAATTGGGAATTTTTTTATTTTTTTATTTGTAGGTATTTATTTATTTTATTGGTGATTTGTTACAATGCATTTTTTTTAACATTCATCATGTAGAACAAATTGCTTGATTAGCCAAAACAAATTCAGAACCACAACAAAATAAATGAAAATATTACAATAATTCTTTAATTCTAGCTGCATTTAATATATAATTGTTTTTGTTTTAAATAAAAATGTCATGTATGCCACGTTTTGCACTGCACACAAAAATAGTGAATTTGGTGCCTGTGAACAAACTTACTGAGGTTAACCAAACCTCCCCCAGGAGATTCCCATGTGCCATGTTTTGATATTAATCTACAAAAATTATTTGTCTCAGTTTCCCAAACTGCAAAAAAAATTATATACTGTATGTATGAATATAATGCTTGTGTCTAACCACAAATCATAGTAATTGATTTCATCAATTGGAAAATCTAAACAAAAATTGCACTTATTTTGCATGTGAATGAATCTGAATAACTAATAAACCTGCAAGAGTGGTACCTTCTGTCACTGGTGGTTGAAGACGACTCTGGGCTGAGTGCCGGAAGTGATTGGGGCCCCTCCATACTGTCGGCCATGCCGGGGCCCATCATGCCGAGCCGCGAGCCGGGGGCAGATATGGATTCTCCGCGCAACAACTGCGGGCTAGAGGGAGCGCTGCCAACGCTGTTGCGAGCACCCGATGGCACCATCAGACGTGTCATCAATGACCGGGGGAATGATTCCTTCGCATCGTCCTCGGGGGAAGACAAACCGGGACTCAATGCAAACACAGGTACTCGGGAGAAGTGCTCGGTGGGGATGCGCATCTGCAATAGAAGCACATGATCATTATCTTATCATTACAATATTATTACTAAATATCATTTAATACACTTTTCAAATTAAGAATGAAGAAATACTTCTGCAAAAGTGGAAGCACTTTCTATTATATTCTCCTACCACTGCTTTCATTGTTTATTGCTGAACAACAGTAACCCCATGTTGAAATTAAGTCTATACTGATAAACTATGACTGTGTGATGTTCTGTTTTACAAAATTAATAAATAAATATTGTTGGTGTTTTGCTACTTGCTCTGCCTGTCGTACAAGGCGACATATAAGCCGACTTGATATTAATGTTGATCCAACAAAAACAATATAACATTTTATTTCAAAAGTGAAAGGCTCCAAAGGCATCACTTACCTTTGAATAACATTTAACACAAACAGTTCTTTTGCACAGTTTACAAAGTTGCCCCCAAGGGCCGAAGATACCGAATCTTGTTTTGAGACAGAGAAAGCAAACCTGTAACAATAATTAGTCAACGATTAGATTCTGTTGCATTGTTAATGACGTCCGGCGAGCTCCAGCGATCGATTATTTTCCCTCACCTTTCTCTTTTCTACGTCCTCCTTGACATGACCTTCTACGGGAAGACCCTCCAACTCGGCTTTGGTCAATACACTCCGAATATGGACGATCTCTTCCAGGGTCAAGGATAGACATTCCATAGCTTGTTGCCAATTTTTCTAGAAAACAGAATTGAAATCGAAATAATGTTTCGCTTTACATTTCACAAACACAACACAAACACACTGCTGCAACGAAGTCTGCACAATTGCAGGGAATTATGCAGTGCTCAAGGTCCGAGAAGCTTTTCGATATTTTAAAATTGGTTTCAAGAGAACGTCATGCAAGATCTAGATTCTACACCACGGTCGCTATTTAGTATTTTCTAGCTATACATCGCCGTGATTATTTTCCGCTGTAACACATGAAACTCAGAAAAAAGTTTAGCAGAAAAATTCCGAAAGTCTTGCACACTACACAACAATCATGTTTCAAAATAGACAATCTCTGGATACTCTTCCTTACATCTATACGAACTTTAGAACAAAACGTTCTTTGCAAGAAAAGCACCGTCTTGATAGCCAACAACGATCAATTCAAATTACTCTAAAACCACCAAAATATGTTTGAAACTAGAATACCTTTCGCAGTAAGGAATTCATTTCACAAAGCCGAAGATCGTGTTCGTTGTCCACGACAAAGTCGTACAGCATGTTGCAAAGTGCACTCCTGTCTGCTATAAGTGTTTAACGCTAGCCTCTGTGACACACACTGCACTATCCTAGCGCGGGTACTGCCCCACGGCAACCCTTCATCGTCATGGGGAAACCCTAGATCGATATCATTATTTACGTCTGCTTTGAATAGCCAGCTGTGTTGACCACGGACGATTTGCAACAGTGATCACGACCACGTGGGGTTAATTTTAGCACAAAACAAGTCAATAAATAATTTTACCAAAATCTTGCCGCAATAGTTCGTAGACAAGCATGACGGTTGGGTACAAGCTGGAAGTAAAGTAAAGACTTCGACAGTTTCCCCGATTGTAGTCTCCACTGTAGCCATATCAATATGCACATTTTTGGCAAGCCTAAACCACATGACGTGGCCAAATATCCGCAAAGAAATTATTTTATCCGGAAACACTTTTTAGAGACCCATTCTCTTACATGCAATAATTCCATCAATTTAGCCCAATTGTGATGTCGTCAAAGCAAAACCAGGCAAATGTGTTTGTATTTATTTTTCCCGCGATACCCCTCACAGCGCATGAATATCGGAAATCTCGGCAAGGAAATCAAATAATGTATTGCCATGGTGATCATAAATTGGCAACCGATGATATATGAATCTGCCCCCCCCCCCCAATCCTCGCAAAAACTCTAGTGACGCCCCTAGTAAAACGCTACTATAAAGTTCCTTCTTATTCGCTGTAAATCTCTTGTGGCAAAAGTAATGACTTCGCGGTGAGTTCACGAGATTAGGCTACTCACAGTTACGCCCTATTGATTATGTAGTGGGCATGTATAGGCACCAGAATAGTTAATGGTCCCACGTATACTTTTATAGTGCCATTCGATTACATCACGAGCTTTTGGGAGTGGGGTGAGCTAATGCCATCCATTAGTCCCTGAGATGACACTTCACTCTAACTTCATGGCTTTCCCTTCATCCTCAAGAACGCGTCCCCCCACCCTAACTACCCCGACCCGCACTAACAGTCATCTATTTACTTCGATCTCGACTACGTAGACAAATTGCATCTTTAGATAGAAATGTTTCGCCTCTGGCGTCCGAAGCTGCAAGATCAGCCTTTTCCTGGAGTGGAAAGTCCTTGCTTGTATAAAAAAAAAAATACCATGTCAACCGCTACTTGAAAGCGAGTTCCCAAGAGCCAACTCAAAGTGTTATTACTTATTGCCTTACGGAGGGATTTCGGGCAAATCTCGTTTTGTCACTTAGACTGCGTGTCATCATTTTCACTGTGACGGTTTTTGACATGGCAATAAGCGGAAGGGAAGGGTAGTCTTACTATAAACAACGCGCAAAGTTAGTGTTGTTTTTAATAATATTTTGACTTTTGAGAACGCTTCGCATTATTGAAAAAGTGATAAATGAGCTTGACATGGTTTCGTAAGAATTTAAAACAGTATTCAAAAAGTATAAAACATATTTTGTATCTTCAATATTGTAATGTTTTCAAGAATAACTTAAAAAAAAAAAAAACGTTAATTTGGCCGGTTTTGCTAGGACATTCTGGATGTCCAAACTCACCGACTGAAAGAGCTCGTCCTGCAGGGAGCTGCGCGACCACGACATCTCGGGCAAGGTACACCCGAGGTTACCCGAGTCCGTCTCGGAGCTTGCCGAAGAGAGGGGGGTGGGACCGCGGGAGTGCGGCCTTGAGTGGGGGACTGACTTGCTACCAGCGTCGCTGACTCCGTTGCTGACGACGATCGTGTGCCGGCGCATGGAGGCCCGTCGGCTGGGGCATTGCGTCGCCAGGTCGTAGGCTGCACAGAACAACGTCACATGACTTACCGTCCGTCACCCCTCATGACGTCATTGCAGCGCATTCAACAAGATCATGAGCACCAACAGGCAATATGAGCTACGCTTGTCCCGAAACAACCTTACCGACGCGTTCGTACTAGATAGAAGTCAAGGTCCGTAAATCCCCTGGCGAGGGCTCGTCGAACTACCGAACCTCCGCTAGGGGATCGACGGACCTTGGATAGAAGTGACCAATCCGCGATCGGTATGTGAAATCAACGCTTGCTGGTTGGCAACGAATCACTCAACTATGACGAAAGCATCTGTAAGGTTGTTTCAAGACAATACTAGGGGTATATCCTTTCAACACAGCTCAGAATAATCAGAATAAAATTTACGAATATGCACACACGCAAGACACTACTACACCGTGGAAATTTGTACATGCTTTCAGGACTGACGTATTTTGTAGCAGAAGCAGAACTTTCAGTTTTGTAGCGATGTTTTACAAACTGAACAATTTATATAAATAACATGTAAGCCTAAATAAGCCTAATTAATTGAGGTAACCGAACTGAAATGTTAGTAGTTTCACTGAATTCTATTTGGGTGGCAATGACAAAAAACGCGACTGGGCTAAGTCCGTCCAAAATACTTTCTAGCCTTCGGCGATTGTACCCCCCCCCCCCCCCCCCCCCCATTCGGGCATTAATTCCACATTCGTTTTTGTGTGACAACATTAAGAGACTTTACAACAATTTTATCAAAGGTGATTACTTGATTAAGCAGTGAATTCAACAGATGATGTCGTTATTAAAAGCTCATTACAAAAGAAATTAAATTGAAATATTGTGTAAGGACATTAACAGAGTATTTTTACTGACAAAATGACTGACATTAACAATAGTCCGTACGATGTACAAGCGCTTATTTGTATATGAAAAAAACCGTTTTATACAGTCGGATACATATTATAATATTATGTCAGTACCGATACTGTAAATATTTATTAAATACCTTTTCAAAATACGCTAATTTCCCTAATGGGCAAATGCTATAAGTCAAACTGCACACCCACACAAACATTCACTAATTCCACTTGCAATCATAACACTAAATAAATACAGTAACACAATGAAGGGGCAGAACAAGCCACGACACACTATAGAACTATACTTATAATTAAATAACAACAATAGCGGCAGCAAAAAGCAATTGCGTCAAGCAAGAGTAATATTAGTCAAACTATAGACATTAATATTGATATAAGGCGTTACTGCAGATAAGACAAGTCATGGTTAAGCCATGCCCCTGGCCCTGGACAGGTTTTTACTTGAACATAAATTAATATATTAAAATTAATATTATGTATAGAAATGCAGCCTAACGGTATAAACGTCTCAGTTTCATCATTATAATATTGGTTGCAGGGCGTCGCAACTAAATAAATTTCTGAAAATGAGAGGACCGAGATTGAATAATAACCTAGGAATCCGTGTTTCGAGGTCAAAATTTGCATCCGAGAATAAACTCAAAACGTCGTTTGGGTGCCTAGTTTCAGTTCTCGCAGCTCCATGATCGATATAGGCAACAGTGGCCAGGTCGGCAGGTCGGAGATACGAACAAGGTTTGATTCACAGCTCACAGTAATTGACCGATTCATAATCGTTTTATTAAAGCTCGAATAAAAGTTCTACAATCAAAATAAAGATTCGGTAAAATACAATATCTATGGGATTATTTTATTATTTTTTTTACTAAACGCCTCCTGTTTACACGATGGTGCTAATCGAGACATTGGACTGCACCACTGTACTCAACCACAAGGTTCGGCAGCCGAAAGATGATGTACATTCAGATAACCCAAAAGATTATGCTGTCTTGACAGAGTCACCGGCGACTCAAGATATCCGACACCGTTATTATCCACGTTGCGTGTCAAGGAATATCTGGAGTACAGGGAGAGTTTTTAAGCATTCAGTCACGAAATGTAGGCTCATGAACGAGAAATATAATCATTACTAAAAAACGTTTAAAATTGTAAGAAGAACTGGTAAAAAGGATATACAATTATGACTGCGGAGTAAAGTAAACTGTCAAAGCCTTTGGTTATGAATGAATGAATGAATGAAATGTAGGCTCATGAACGAGAAATATAATCATTACTAAAAAAAGTTTAAAATTGTAAGAATAATTGGTAAAAAGGACATCAATAATGGACTGCAGAGTAAAGGTATGGTTATATGATTATGAATGATGCAGTAAGACAGGCAACGACATCAGCTGCTGCATGCAAGCGGTTGCGTCACAACAGACAGACAGATGTAACCTGGCCTGGCGTACTCTCGAGTGCGAGATCCATGTAGCTGTGATACTCGTGTTTGGTGAGGCCTAGCGGTCTACCTGTACGCTGCCAAGGGTTACCGCCAACAGGGGTGTGACGTGAGGTGCCGTTCTCCGTCACGACGGTAGACGACGGACCAATGCCGGGTAGGTCGTCGTCGTCATCGTCGTCATCGTCGTCGTCGTCATCGATCTGAAACAGAGACACGCATATTATGAATACAGCGCGTGCACGCACGTTGCTCATATTCGTTACCATTGCTCCGTTAGCTCGGAAGTGCGTGAGTGGAAGCTGGAAATGTAAATCGTTTACAACAGCTAAAATAGTTACAATACACCTCACAAGCCTGTGCCATCTTTCCCGCCTATTGTATGTATTACAGCTAAGCAATTCATCAGTATTTTTTCTTTCTTTCATTGATACAGGGTATATCTACGTCTCAAAGAGTAAGATGGGAAACTACCCTAATTGAAATCCCAATAGTTCGTCGGTTCTCAGATATTTGAATCTCAGCTATTTGAATTGAAACAACAACAAAATGTATATTTGCCGTTGCCTGTATTAAGCTCCCATTATAGAATTCCAATTTCAGTTGCCGCCAGTGATAACTGTGATTTAATGCTTTGTATTGGCATTGGGAAATAAAATACTGATAGAAATGTAAAATTACCTAGGAAAGAAACTATCCATTACATATAGGTACTTATTTCACAAACTTATAAACTAAAAAGAAGAAACTGTGTGTAGGTTTGATACAAGTTTCTTTAAAAAACACATCGTTACAAGACCATCATGACGCAGACAGTATTTTCAAATTTGTATTTGCTATACAAAAATCATCTGGATCTTGTTGTTTATTGAGATGGAAAACAGTATATATACACATTAAAAATTCTTAAACTCGTTCCGAAAACTGAAATTCGTGATAGATGCTACATACAGTTTTTCATAAAAATACAATGGAAGATAATTGTTAAAAAAACATCCCGAATTGACCATCGAACCTACAAATTAAAGATGTTGCATATTGAATTTTAGGTGTACACTTTTATTCAACCCAGCAGTTTGCCCTACGCCTGTCATATAACTAACTATACTCAAGGAAGTGCACTAGCTGTCACACTAACAGGAAGAACATACAAATTAAAATCACACACACTCATGTCGTGTTTTGAAAGTAAGAATTAACTTTGGAACTACTGTAAAGGTGTTTTACTTTTAACCAAGCTGGAGACACCGAAATCTCACAGAAAAACTATACAAACAAAAATAATCGGTGATTCGTGCGAGTTGCCCAAATTGCACGAGAACCGCTTTATAAGAGAATGCAAGGCTTAGTAGCTAAAGCAAGTTGAAATTATGAAGCAAGAGCTATGGCGTGATGCTGTCCCAGCCAATGTGCGAATCGTCTCCCCAGCTGCGACAGAGCTGTTGTACTTGTACATGAAACAACTATGGCGCTGTTCCTCATGCAACTCTTATCAACTGAAGGTAGAGGCACTAAAACATCATACTTCAATACACAAAACGCGATCTGAATGCGAGCTCGTGCAAAATATAGGTCAATGTATAATACATGTGCATTTAAAAAGCTATCGATAGAATATATTCAACCGCCCTCGATATACGTCGTAAAGTTGTTAACATTCTCCTTACGCAATTAGGCAAGTCTGAAAATATCGTCGTGCGGATGTGTTCTGTTAACTAAACGATAACATCACGATCACAACGAACTGCGTGCAACATGGGTATAAATACACGGTATACGCTGCCATTAGAGAAACTTGTAAAGGAAATGATTGCAGAGCTAGAACATGTCGTAATATTTACCATGCTAAACAGTCGGGGCTCGAAGAAATTTGTACTGAAATTAAAAATAATTGCAGCTTAACGATTAAAGAAATTTCAAAAGCATTCCCACAGCGATCAAGTATAGAACGAAATGGACCATTTCAAGAAACTATTTATTGCGTTACGTAATGTTTCATACTACCGGTACATCTCTTTATTTTGTTCGAAATCGCATACAAAATGGAAGGTGATTCAAGATTTTATTAGCAGTTAATAATTAACGAGGAAGTGTTGCGTTACGTCACACGCATTTGCGTTTTATAAAACAAAAGGTGCAACTCGCAGACGACATGCAGTGCATTCAAGCAACCAAATACCGGCAACTGTCGCATACCAATTAAGTTGGTGGTTATAGTTCTCAAATCAGCATCTTTTCTTATTCAAAGATAAAATATGTATGTTAATTTAGTTGTAAAACTACTTGTTGACGTACTATATAAGCTCAATTCCGGCAGCATACGGAGTTTGTACGAGCCGTACAAAATGTTCGCTATAATGTATAGGGTTTCCCTCGCTCAAAAATTCGCGATACGTTGGAAAAGTAAGTTGCAGCATCCTTGTGTTTAAAAGGCTAGAACGTCCTTGAAAATAGCAAACATCACATCCCACCCTTTTCTAGGAGTCTGCTTTAAAAAACAATGACCTTACCGCCTCTTATCTAGTGGCATCTAGTTCGAACCCCGCCCCACAACATTGTGTGTCGCCACTGCTTTAGCTCCCAAGCAGCCGAGGACCACAGACTTGTGAATTGAAAGAAAGATGGACCAATAAAATCTTATGCTCAAATCATAAATAATATTGTGTTCGCAATTAATTAAGAAGGATATTGACATAAATAAAAGAAAAATCACCATAGCACAATGCATTTGAACTAGGTACTATAGCAGCAGCCATAAGTGTAAATTGTCATGAACCTTCTACAAAAAAAAAATAAAAAAATATAAGGGCGTAACCAACAAATACCTAACCAAAGGATCAGTTGTGGAATGTTTTACAATGCTTTACAGAACATAACGATGATATTATATATAAACCACAACCACAAGATTAGCCTATCATGAAAACCACCACTAATGGGGCGTTAACAAAATAAAATTTCTAATGCATTCTTATTCCGTCTTGTGTATTTTGTATCTATATTTTCGTATATTTCCATGCATTTTGTTGTAGGTAGTTGTAATTTAAGCCAATCTAGTTAGAGCATTTCGCCTATTTAAATTGGATTGCAATATAAACAAACCCAGATAGAATTATGCAACCGCAACATGTGGGAATTACAAATTCATCATTTAAGAAGTAGGTCATATCAGCGCTTTTGGCGTAGGTGGATATTGAAACCATAACCTGGTCATAAATTAAAGTAAATGTGATCGTGGATAGACACACGTATAATAAATAATAATTAATTTCAGTCTTTTATTTTAATGGCGACAGATCAGGAAAATACTTTATCAACGTGTCCAACAACAAGCAAAGCAACACTGTTCTATAATACTGCAGTTCAAGTAATTGCAACTTCTACTTTCATTTCGATAAAACCGGTGAGCTTTCACTGCACGAGTCGGGTTTACCGTTGCTGCTAGCCTGAGATTAGAGCGACAGGCCACGTCAAGGGCATCTGTGTGCATTTCGGTCCAGCAACATGGACAACACTCCGTTATAATTACAAGACTGTGAAAAAAACAGCACACGAATCACTTATTAACCTTGTCATGGCCATAAATCGACCAGACAACGTGGTATATAGTTGCAGCACATTTTTGTAGAAAAGCAGTTTCAAAGCGTCTTTTAAAAACTAAAAAAAATGTTCGTGTTACAATATTCGATTCCCCTGTTCCCTGATGTGCTTGCCTAACTAACAACCAAATGCTTCATGCCTGCATAGGATTAAACGAATAGTTTTATAGAGGAGGGATTAGGTATAATAATATTTTGGCAACGATGCTAAATTGAGATTGTGCCCGCCTGCCCGAATGTTCACTGAACGTAAATAATAGACAAATGGTATTAGAAGTACCGAATTTGATGTTGACAAGTTTACGTCATGAACAACGACGCATTTTACTTTAACTAAATAAATAAATACAAATTACTTTGTATTTAGGGGTGTAGTTATACAAGTGCCGTTACAAAAAACGATTTTCAGTGGGTGAGGCGACATTATACCATTCATTAGGTGCTTCGTTGCTAGAAACGGTTCCGCTTCGTTTACAATGTTAACAATAGTATTTTAGATGAATCTAACTTAAACATTCCTGCATTGGATGAAGGAATATCTTCACATGATCAACAAGCAATACAAGCATATTATGTAATTTTCATGATTTAGGTATTTAAGATGAAAATATAATATATAAATAAAATAAAAATAAAATACAAAATTTAGTTAGCTTGAAAACATTACTGTAGAAATATTTGCGAGTCGGTCGTAGCTGGGGCAAAATATTTGAAAAACATCTTTAGTCGAATGCACAAATAATCTTAGTGCCGAGTTCTTGTTCAAACTTTCTAATTTCACTGTGTCCTTTCAATTTGTCAACTTATTACTAAAATTTGAAAGTTGTTATATCTGCTGTAACCTAAAATCGTAAGCTTAATGTGTTATAAAATGGAAAATGTATCTAAAACTGCAATGTCTAAACTAACTTATCTCCATGATCCCAACTTTGCATTCGATTTCATTTACAATTATTATGATGTCCTTATGCAGACAGAACACTAGTTTGCGCGACATCTAAAAGCTGAAAGTGCCCACTCGCGCTCCCACTCCAAGGTACACCTTGCGCGGGATTACAGCCGACATTTTGTCATTGTCTGTCGCCCATGTTCTCACTTTAGAAACCCACCCACCATCCCACGCACCCTTATCCGCACCCGCACGTGGACCGATGTTTTTGACGCTCCCGCAGGTTTATGCATTATCGATAAACGCCGGGGAGGGATGGACACATCGGCTGTTGCGCTCTTGTTCCGCGCATGCGCCCACCCCGCCGTAGAATGTCCTTGACCCCATAAGGGCCAGTCTACACTAACAAAGCAACCCCTGACCTATAACCTTTCATGACGTTCTCTACACGAAGCCGATCAAGCATAGATCCTTCAATTAGGTTGCAACAAGCCGTATGTTACCTTCTAATTAAAACCCAGCCAAAGCTAATGAGGTAAAATGCACGGCTGACGTCATAGCCCCCCCGCTTCTGTTCGTAAGACTCCATTTTCTTGTTGGTTCGTGAGAGCGGGCTGGAGACATCGTCGACATCTCACTGGATCGTGTTCACTCCAAACCCGCGAGTACAAAAGACACGAGCACACGGATTACGGAATACAACTTTTATTATTCGTGTTTCTAAAACAAAATAATAGGACGAAATCCGCATTCCCTTTTATTCCAGAATATAAAAATAAACAGTGTGCTTCACTGCAGTACCTACCTTGCGGTATACTCCTTGCATTGCGGTGTTTATCTGTATACGGAAGGCATAAAGTTTACAACATAAAAGGTTTAACTGTTAAAAGTTAAGCGATATGTTTTTATGAATGAACATTTATTTTAATTACAGTTACAAAAATGTAATGCGTATTCCAATCCCGGCTAAGAAATGCATGCGATATTGTACGCGTCTTGCACCAGCCATTCAAACAAATCCAACTTAATAATGCAATCCAACTTCGTGTCTGTGCGTCCATCGGCAACAACAAAAATGTCACCAATCATTAACTCACGAGCGGGTGATTTATCAAACCAGTGTCCCACGTTCTAGTTCTGGGCGGGTAATTTTCAACTGTCAGAAAAAAGATAAATCATCTTAGGACGAAGTTGATGGATGCGGACAACGTGTGTGGGGGGGGGGAGGATATTTTGGTCCGTATAATTTTACATTCAATCGTGGATCCGGATTGTTCTACATTCTACACTTTACAGCCTGCAATGTGTTGGTTTCATTGAACCATACAGAGAAAATTGTTATTGAACGCTTCGGATTATTTAAGCTGTCCTGAAATATGTAGGAGTGACCTTGAAAATCACCTCGACGCGCCGGCGTCCTTGGGAGGGATTCCCCTGATTGAGAACTGTCAGAAATAACTTTGGCGGGAAACTGGTTGATGGCGTTTAGCTTAGTACACCTACATACACGTGCATAGTAGTGTGTGAGAGTCGTACCTTATACCGAATCCTTAAATTAAGTAATTATCTCAAATCTCAATACCGATGCTTCATTTTATAATATTGATTGTATCATTAGTATGTCTTTATCTGCTCGTGAAATGGCTAACGTGACGAAAGGTTGTTAACCCAGTTACTCAACATGTCAATATCGCCATCACAACATAATGGCGTGGCCAATGACACACACACACACATTCAGCATGATAACAGGTGTGTGAATAAGGAACAATACCGTGCATGCCGATAGTAGGTATCGATGCCTGATGGTGATCGTTCAGAAGTCATAACCCCAGGCAGGCACGCCTTGTACACTATGTTTTGAGTTTTGAGAACAAAACAACTCGTCTTATAGAGAAAATGCGCGGGGCATTGTGACTAATTGTAATACAACACGTGCTGAGTAATACACAACACTGATGAGCTTGAATGGCGATAGCAAATATATTGTCAGTGTAGCCATCCATACCAGGACCTACCCGTACAGTCGAGTATTGATTATCCCAGGCACAAGACAGTAGGTCAACTAGATGCAGATTCCACCACTCACAGACTCCAGACACAGTTTTCTCTCAGCATCACGTTACGAAGTTCCCTTTCAGTACTTCTGAGGCCTTCTTAATTTCTTCATTGGTAAAAGTCATTTTGCATACTCTCCTGTGAGATATATTTAGTTTATTACAACACTTCTTAGATTAAAATTTAGAATTTTGATTATGTATGAGGATTATACGAAATGTATTCAACATAAACACAAGAAGGGGTGGGTTTCAAATGCAAAACATGAGATTCTCTTATACAAGTCGAGTACGTCTAGTAAAGCAACAAATTATAATAGTAACTCTTCCAGGCAAAAGCCTTAATTTTGTCAGTTCAAAAGTGACGAACAATCATCCATAGAATGTAATTTTAGTGAATTCACTACGAAATAGCACATAGCACACACAATGAAGAGAAACTTTAGACACCCCTTCACTAAAGTTGTACCCGAGTTTATCTTGCAACCACCGGCAACCCTGAATGGGTTGTGATGGTTTACCCCTTAGAGTAGGTATAGTGGGTTTAGGTTTACCCTTGTTTGTAAATAGAGACTATATTGTATCACGATCATACGCAGTTTGTCTGTGCGCTCCTCACGAATGTCCTCAAAGGCGCCATTTTTAATCATCTTGTTATTTTGTTAACTTGCTTGATGACTGGTATATCGAAGTGTATGATAACTCATTATTGTTTGATGGCGAAACGTGAGAATGATCTGATATGCGAAACTATTTGTCTTTGCTTGTGTTTCTCAAATGAACTGAGACAGTACTCAGAATTGTATTTAATAGGATTGAGAACAAAGAAGTCACAAACGAAAACTCCCCCCTCCCCCCCCCCCCCCACCCCACCCCACCCCACCCCACCCCACCCACAAAAAATAGAAAATTTCTAGCTGCTAATGTTTGGGGTTGTATTATCAATACAGTATAAACGGGTATCCTAACATTTAGAGGTAAACGTGGTGTGTCATTCGAACATATTATTTAAATAGTGCCGACGAGTACCAGTTTATTTTATGAATGCTTACATCGTAGCCTTAGGTTGGAATTCATAGTCGGCCCCTACACCTAGGGGCACCCATTGTTGCTATGGATTTGTTTTGTTTATGGGAAATAACATGCAAACAATTGTTACCTTGGTAACAATGGGCGCCCCTAGGTGTAGGGGCCGACTATGAATTCCAACCTAAATCACAGTCTGTTTAGAGCAGACGCCAAGTAGTGTAACACGTATTGTGAGGTTATGTTAATCTGACCTCACAACAGTGAATAGAACATGCACAACAATGAACTGTTTGTAATGCGTCTTGACTCTTGACTATTACCTTAAACGCTTTTTTGTTCTAAATGCATTACATTTGAAACAAGGAAATGCAGAGTTGTTATTGTTATGTAAGACGCATGTGTTGTGTTGTCTCGGTAGCAGGAAGTTATCGCTGTCATTGTGGGTGTCATGTATTCCCGAGAACCATTGAACAAGATGGAGGTAGGCTGACATAATCTCGGCAGCCATCTCGCCCAAATGCAAAGTGAATCGCGATTGCGAGGTGTTGGATAATGGAGCGAATCGTGAGAAGGGATTATTACAGAATGGAGTGAGCGTGGAAACTGGAAACTGAAAAAGTAAGTGGGATTCGGTCGTGCGTGGCCGGATACCAAGTCACGTGTGTCTCTGACTTGTACACAAACACACGGCGGAAACAATGGTCACTGATTGACCTTGCAGTTTGGGTGTGGCGGTCGGTGTCTGCACCAATACCTACACTCCACCCTGTACCTTCAAGAACAGATCCGTACGTGGTTCCGTTACTAGTTTGTAGTTTCCTCCGGCTCCGCTTGGAGGCGGAGGTGACAGAATTGAGTTTGAATTATTTACATTGGGCCCAAGGTGAACCATAGACGCGCGTCAAAATGGTGGATATGTTGTACTACGCAGTACGTACGGTTACCTTGTGTGCATGTGGATACACAGTCATCGGTGCATGACCATTTTCATTTAGAAGATACAAACAAATGAATTCCATTTTTAACGAATCGTTAATAGGCAATTGATAATTCTTTCGAAAATTTAGAATAACGCCCAAAGTGTGTATGTATCCTCAGTGTTTATAATTGCGAAACAAGACCGTCTGTCAATTATGTTATTTGCTGGGCGCTGCTCTAGAGCTGTACGGAACTGAGGGGCGTGGATACGAATCACGCATAAGGCGTCAACATATAAACGTCCAAAGAGAGAGTTGCATTCATCGAGACGTAAAGTAACCACATTAATTCAATTTCTGATAGATTCAACATTGTGGTTTTCAAACTCCCAATATACTTTGTTTTCATATCAGTAATCCATGGATTTATAATAGTACTCTCGTAAATATAACTCCATGAGTAATCAATCGTGGACGAGGGTGAAATCAAACTGATTGGATGCGATGCAATAACACGTGAAGCCTACCCTCGCACGATGCAGGATGACGCAGGAACTGTCCTCGCTCGGAGAGACCTTGAGAGACCCCGAGGCAGGGAGTCCCAATAACATCGTCACTCGAACTCGAACGCGGTGGCGGTGGGAATCACTTCTGGCTCAATCACACAGGCGGTGAACCACCGGTGTAATACTCAACCTTTTCGGTTTGTAAAAATATACACGTAGCCGGATTGAAATCTATTGGCAAAAAAGCTTTTAAGGAAAATCAGTTTGTGATTCACTAAGTTCCACCTCAAAAGAAGTTTTAAGACGAGCAAGAAGAAACGGGATTTTATTAGATTCGTGCTCTGGCACGTAACAGGGCGTAAAAAGTTACTGAACGCTTTATAGCGCAAACCTGAGACATCGAATTCTTTACACAACAGCAAACAGAACGCTTTAAAGTTTAAAAAATCTGAAATTCGACATTTTAGTGAAGGATTACTCTTTTCCGAGGACACATTCTGCAAACAATAAAATTTGCAATTCAAACAAAATATTTACGTCTTTTGCAATGCATTCGTTGTTCGGTACATTTACCCCGCGGTTTTCTGCAATTTTGTGTATTTGAATCGGGCGGATATTATGCCAAACTTCGTCGACGATTCTAGATTCCTAATCTTTCCACATCTCTTGGTATCGTTACTCTTATTTTATATCACGAGCTCCAAACTAAATATGCTTAATATTATTGTGTAATAATTCAAAAGAGAAAAAAGTACGTGCGTTTGATATAAATTATTACATCATTTTTCATTTTTCATTTTATGTACGCCAGTATATGACCCTATTGGTGTTGACTAGTAATTAGCAATGCTACTGCATTAAAATACGTAATAGCATGTATCTATAAGTACTTCATTTCAAATCAGGACTTTAAATAATTAATTAAGATAAGTAATTACGATACACGAATACGATGAATGTCGTTGCATGGGAACGTGCACAACATTTCACTTCACAAAACAAGACCGCAGTGAATGTGAGTGCAAATGAATGTAGAATGGCATTCTTCCGCCTTTCTATACAGCTGCAAGTACAGACTCAATCTTAATCGCTGCCTACCTGCAGTTTCGAGAAGTCCACTTTGATGAGGCGTCGCGACGGTTTTGTCGATGCGTCGTTAACGTCTCGAGATTCTTCTGTTGTGGGATTAGACAGCTCGTTGTGCGGGACAACTGCAACAAACAGAACAGTTGTGAGGTTACTTCGGTGCTTCTGTGCACGGCGGATCTTGCTAGTATGGGAGCAGTGGCCAAGGATTATTTCGAAGCACTATATACAAACATAACTACAAACACTATTTACAAACATAACTCCCGTCAGGATTTCCCTTGGCGGGAACCGAATCGAATAGTCTAGTGCGTAGCATTGAGACAACTTATCCGTTTCATTAAAATACAGTGTAAATACCCCTCCCGCATCAATAAAAGGTTGTGTTGTCAGACACTAGTTAGCAATACCCCTGTGACCAATCTAAGCAAACCAAAGATATTCCGTAAAATGAAATAAAATCATTTAAAACTATAAACCGAAAATTAAAAATGTTCCCCAGCTGGTAATCTATGTAGAGATAACAGTATTTTTCACCTTCGCATTTCCAAATGGTCTTAAATTGCCAGTTGATGGTCATTGGGGCTTAGAAGTCATCAAGAGGATAGGAAAGTGAGGACCTGAATTCGAGAACAAGGTGGTATTTCGGCCTCTCCATGATAGCGTGAATAGATTACAGTTTAGTTTCCGTCTTTGAAATATTCGTCACATAAATAAAGGCAAGACGTCTATAGTCACGTGAAATGTACCCCAGCACATTCAAGAGAATTATAATACCATTATGGTAATAGAGTGCTGCTCAGCCAGCCCCCAAAAGTCTTATATTCATTCATTCCACATGGTTCCATTCAGATCCGGCCCATCTCACCTTTTCGAAGACTGACGGCAAACTAATGTCGAAAGACATTATGTGCCATGTCGTTATCGTACAGAAAAATACCCCATTTTGCATAACGTGATTAAGTAGCTCATAATACGTCAACGATCACAGATTATTTAGATCTTTATTTTAGTTCTATAACTATTATAAATATAAAGTCCGTTCATCTGTTGTCACACTAGCCAGACACAACGACAAAATGTTCATATTCAAATTTGTTGCCGAACACAACAATTCCATCAGACAAAACCACGTTCCGTTCGACAGAGCCAATCAGAAGTCGACGCTGGTATACTCGTGAGATGTTGTCAGAGAAGTGCACACATTCGTTACCGTTTTCATCTCAAGCTAAGTTTGGTTTTCTCACGTAGGTCTAAATACCATTCATAAGGTCCTTATGAATTCTCGATTCAGTTATGTTTAGTGTATCATATAAGAACAGCGTAAGGCCCGACCTCCTATGGAAATAATGTTCTGTACAGAGGAAGAAACATTATTTAATACTGCGTCGGTTCATGTGTTCAAGGGCATTTGTAATTTATCTCATGTTATAAGTTCTTTGCTTCCAATAGAATCTTGTACAAACTTCCGTTTAGTGTTAAGCGGTTGTTGCAGTCACGATCGAAATGTAAACAAGTTTTGCTGTAATTGTATGATACCGCATTGCAAGTGCATCTTGTTAACTAGACTTGTTGTGTTAGTTATACTAATTACTAAGTACGTGAGGATTGTGGGTGCACCACATGAATTCATTAATGAATCATTTAATAAAGACCAGATAAATTACATGAAATCCGTTTGTTGAGCGACTTTCATAATTTGTCAATGTAAGTTCAATCCCAGCAAGATTTCTGGGCGTTTCCGCCATAGTACTAAAGAAGTTATATATTCATAATGACATTCAAAAGCGTAAATTTAAGTAAACCGTAAAATGTAAAAATAGTTATACTATGCTGCGTTATGTTTAGCTAATCTAATTTTATGAACAGCCATAGGCCTAAAATAATTGTCCAGGTTTAAAACATACGACATTCTCGACATATTTGCACGTAAGATAAACGTAGAAAGTATATTTACAACTTTCTTGAACTTTACACAGTTCCTTGGATATTACTTGGCATTTTCTGCACGACTTGTTTATGTACCCTGAACTGGCGCAAGTGCGGCAAGAAATTTCTTCGAAGCTATAAATAAATAATAGATACAAGTATGTATTTGTCTTCTACTCACATAAACCTGCACCAGGCGAATTTCAGCAGGTAGTTTACACGACAAAATGTAAACACAGTTCTTATTTATTATTATATGATTCGCAAAAACATAGTTCGCTAACGAAACAAATTTTATTAGTTTAAATAAAGAAGCAAGAAAATCACATTTGTGTGCAACTAATATTTTAAAGAGGTCACGGTACATTGAATACGCGTGAACGTCGGTTTCACTACGTCATAACGTAACTTAATGAATCCTCACGCGTACTTCACTGCTAGGTTTCACTAAAGGGGAGTTTTTCACATTTAAAAGTCGTCAACTGGAATTAAAAAGCTATAACGGGGACTTCTGGCGGACGTGAAGATTTCACGCTTATAACTTTAATTAGAAAGGGTAAAACAAGTGGAAACTTGCGGGGGCCAGAAAACGCATTAACACTGAAACTTGACGTGCAACTATGAAGTAATATTTCTCGTTAAGTGATTCAAATGTAACCGAATCCGTAAGCAACAATGAGCAATGAAATTAGTAGAATTAATTAAACAACATGAGAGCGCGGGATCATCTCCCACGCACTGATGGTAATGTTTTATTTATTGCGGTTCTGAGTGATATAACACACATATACAATGTTCAATGGCTGTGAGGCACCAAACTTGCGCCATTAGAAAGCAAAAGCATTCATTACGTATGGTTTACTTGTGTGATCCAATGAAATGGAACGCTTATCGGTAATGCGGTCTCTGACGTCACAGAAAAACATGACTTGGTTTGTTTGAAACAAGTTTTACTTGACCTACGATGGTGTTATGCACACAGTTGAACTATTGGGAGTTTTTTTGGTACATGACTGCTTTGATGTCTCAACCCTTCTTGAGTTTTCTTGACATGCAGAATTATTCTCGTGTAAAAGAAAAGCCTACGTGACAAATAGTGAAACATAATTCGTCTACTTTAAATAAAGTTTAAAATTATATACATTTTTTCAGATACTAAGAATATTTCCGATAAAACTTGACACAATAGATATGAAATCCTTCAATACGGATAGATACAAAGAAAAGAAAAAAATAGCATAAATAACAGTTGTAAGAAAATTATTTTATATTACGTGGAGCAAATCAGTAAAACGTTAAAAAGTATTTTATATCCGCCAACATTTTTTAAAAATTATCTTATTATCAAACTGTGTTTCTTTTAGAATACTTTAACAATTTAAAACAAACTCACTTCTAAAGTCTCTGCATTATAGAAGTATAAACACAATTGTAGTTATGAAATTCATCATACTAGCGTGTAAAAAATCGCCAATTTATATCGTGCATATGCTGCATAATTTTACAGTAGCCTACGTCGTGCTGTTTCATGACTTACATTCTACAAACATAATTCACGACTTGGCGTGCTACAGACATTTCAAGCTCTATCGTTTTATAGTTCTCCTGTATTAAACAGTTTATACTATTGCAGAATGCAGAGCCTTATACATTACACACATAATGTTAATGTCCTTTCATTAATGTAAACAATAAAATTACAATATTTTAATGGAAATGGCTTTGAAATTAAAATGTTATTGCATCAACCACGGTGTCCAAAAGAAACAAGAATAAATTTGAATGCATAATATATTTTATGAAACTTAATTAAATTTTAATCAGTATGACATAACGAAATCATTTGCATTTATCCTCCTTTGTTTCATAACTTTGTTTGCCCTTAAATTAAAGTTAAATCGGTATTTTGAACGCTGCGTTTTCATGCTACGAACTTAACGCAGTTCAAGGTTTCTTTTATTAGAAACTGCAGATAATTGTATCCAGTTTGCGAGGTCTTACTGAAGTTCAAAGGCGACTTTACTTTCACATTCAGTTTCACTGCGTTCCTTGCGGCTTGCGAGGGGCAGTGGTTGTTGTCACTGGTTGTTGTCACATGAGACATGTATACACAACCACTCACTAAGGCTACTCCAGCAGTTGTTTCGTTTTTGAAGATATCTGTATAAAACGAGACTTGTGAAGAGTGAATCTTAAATGGAGTTGTATACAACGTTAAAAAATAAATCAAAATACAAATAGGGTATACATTTTATGGAAAACGAGCAGCTTGAATATTACGTTTTACATTCACGATACGGAAAACTACTTACTCCCTACAAGATGAAAGTGTGAAGGCTCATATTATTTTTGTTGGCGTAGGCCTACGTTTATGTGCAAACATTTGTTTTTTGTATACCTGTCCGCCGGTATAAAATAACTGTACGAAAAAATGCACAATTAAAAACAACTGTCAAAGATATCTTTTTTGTTTACAAATTTCATCACATAAAGAATTATGAAAATTTGTTGTTGATCACACATTCTTCTTGCAGCAAGCAAGAGTAGTAGTTGGTAGTAGCAATGAAGGTATGCATTGTCCAAACTTTGTATTTGTTTTCTTTTGAACAATGCATTATAGAATAGAGAGAGATTATACTTTATTCAGCAATCTACATGTACGTGATATGTGTTTCGTCAATTTTGATTGATATATGCATAATTTGCATTGAACTGAATTTTAAAATTATGCAAACACAGTTACAAAGAATATGTACAAGTAAAACTAAAATCTGAAATATACCGGAGGATACATAAAAGAGATCAGATAGAAGTGTGAATGGCGTAAAGGTTATACTTGACAGTAGTCTGAAGGTTCACTTATCACAAGTTCCTGTTTAAAAATGATGAAAACAGCAACTGGAAGTGGAACAGCCTTAACCTTAGAAACAAGAACACTTGTTGTGCCATAGTTGCGCGGCATCTTAGGACTTTCGATTTATATCAGCAGCTGTGGGCGAACTGGTTGTGTAAGTCACACTGCATAATATGTGAACCAACTAGTGAAGATCATTTCAATATTCCCGTTTTGATACCTTAATTAATTGAATTATTTAATGGGCTCTTAATTCGTTATAGTCAGTCGCCTAGCTATACTACTTGTGACGGAATCGGCTAGCCTAGGGGTCAATGATATTGATAGTGTAAACAAATGCCTTGCGGGATGTTTAGTCCACATTGCGCACTGTTTGGTTGGATTATTTGGTGTAATTACGTAATAATCCTAAACACTGCGTAATATGGTTTACGGGGGGTGGGGGGTCGATGTGTTTGTTTTTGTTGTAATCGTTTTGTGTTCACGAGGTGATTTGCGGGATGTTTAGTCCACATTGCGCACTGTTTGGTTGGATTATTTGGTGTTAATTACGTAATAATCCTAAACACTGCGTAATGTGGTTTACGGGGGGTGGGGGGTCGATGTGTTTGTTTTTGTGGGTAAACTCGTTGTAATCGTTTTGTGTTCACGAGGTGATGCTAATTGTAACACCGCTATTTCCAAAAGTTCGCTATAGTTGACGCTCTGACAGGTGAATGAATAATTATGTTGGACAATAAACACAAACAAAATATATTTGCAAGTCGAGTCGGTCAATTTAAAATGTTAAGTTATTTTACTGTTGTTTTTTTATATTTATAATGGTTTTTCGAAACCATTTCATTTTAAAACTGAACATCGTAGCTTTCAGCCAACCGTACATTGGACCGTTGAACAAAACGCCTTTCCACCCATTAATTCATTAAAAACTATATTTGCCGTTTTACAATTCTTTCTTCTCGTTTTTTTTTTAATGATGCAACAATTATTCATACGACTCCAAGAGTGCTAAGGGTTGTTTGAAGAACTTGATCCTAACATTTACCTACCGAGGTAAACCTTGGAGAAACCTGCAGTCAGTAGCCGGTGTCGGGAAGCCAACAGACAACTTTTGCATCCTAGTAATGAACAAACAATTAAGAAGAGACACTGGTGTTCGTAGGGCCAAGGACCGTTCCATTGAAACTAACCAATGAACTGTTACGAAAACAAAAACTTAAAACTTCTTTAAAAACATGAATTTTATTCACTCGATTAAACAGAAACAGCTATTATAAAATATTACACAACACTGTGAAGTTTTTTTGGCAGCAGTTTGTTGACAGTCGTTTCCGTAATATATAATAATAATAATAATAATAATATGTAACATGCGGGAATTACGTCGGAGAATCTATGTCGCCATGATTGTGTATTTAGCCAGACATATCTGCTCTCTCAGTATGCAGGCACAAAAGAGTGATAATGTCGTCACCGACACCTCCACCTGCGTCATAGGTCTAGGAGTTGCGTGTTGTGACGACACCTACCACAAAGTCCGCTTCCTCCCAATCACATGTGGGTCACACAACAAGTGACTTATAACTTTTAGTTAGCGTCAATTTTGTTTTCGAGCTCTAGTCGGCGTGTCCTGCGTGGTAACAAGGGGTCTGAACGAACAACACACCCGTGGTCAGCGGTCAAGCTCGATATCTCGTCGTTACGTGTTTCTCTGCGTTCTGTTACAGTTCACAAATAGTTTGGGATGGATCGATGAGTTCAAATACATCGGTTTGACACAACGCAAGCGCATCACGACGACATACTTAGCAAACAATTTGGGGAATTAAACTGGTAGTCAATGAGACCGAAGGAAAGTTGGCTCGCGGAACGAGGAAGGCAATCGCGTTGAAAGACAAGTAGCCGGCACATTGGCAGAGACACTGTGGGAATACGTTGACGCACTGCTCAACTACTCGACACGGAATTAACTGAATTATATTATAGACGAAGACGCCGTAATGCGGTAATGAGGATTGAGCAGGGTTCAACGCTCGTGGCTTGAAAATTGGCTTCTTTTGATTAACTTGCACCATAAACAGCATTAATCTCTACCCTGGACATTAATCTGTACCTTGGGCTTTGCGAGAGGTTATATTAAAAGAGTACCATTAGTATATGTTTCCTAGAAAGAAGGTGCTTGATTTGGAAATTCCCGTGTTTTGATTTAACTTGCACTAAAAACAGCAGGCATCTTTACTCTGGACTTAGCGATGGCGACGGCTGTGAAGTAGGGGTTAAATAATAGTCCACTGCTTCCTAGGGAGAATGTTCGTAGTTTCGAAATTGCCTTGTTTTGGTACAAAACAAGAGTCAACATCTATCCACTTTGTGGCTTAGCGGGGGCTGTAAGATTGGATGGTTACATATTAATGGGGTAGTGGGACTCGAGGCAACATTTCCGAGAGAGAATGTTCGTAGTTTGTATATTGCCGTGTATACGTTTTTAGCTTTGAGCACGAGCATCAACACAATTGACACCACAGTCTCCACTCATGCAGTGGGGTAGAGAGGGCTGTACTAGCTGCAGGTGACATAGGTAACCAACTATACTGGGTTATAAGTTTTTGACACCGTTCTAAGCGTATATTACAGCAAATACCAAAAATGTTCAATGATTTTATTTTCTGTGAATGAATAAATATGTATTTTTTTTTAAAAAAAAATTTGTATAGTAAATTATCACGAAACAAGTGTTCATTTTCAATATTCTTAATAATCATTTCTGTTTTATAGAAACTACAAGGTTATTAAAATTTAAAATTTTACAATTCTGCTTCTATATTGAGTGCCTCCACCTTATGTTGTTCATGTCCCGGAGATGTCTCCCCCCCCCCCCCCCCCCCCGAATCGCTCACCCCCTAAAACTGCTCCACCCAGTCTTAAAACAGGAGTTTTCCCTTTGGATAGTAAAATTGCCGCGGATGATCGTGTCGGCTGTATCATTGGGTTTGAAATGGCTCTATACCAGAGTTTCACCGAGGACTCAGTCCCCACGCACTGATTCATCTGGCAGTGATCTGTGGTACTTCCTCCAGCCGAAGACGCGCCCGGAAGTAAAGACAAATACCCTCGGTTGGATGAGCTAAGCAATCGTATGGATCAAGACGCGGCAGGTTATTGAACTAGACAAGTGGCATTGCTCGTTTACACAAATACGAACGAAATGTTTGGGCAACAATGTCTGAACAATGAACACTGTGTAGCACACCTACACCACTGTCAGACAGGACTTGGAAGTTGGAATGTTCGATACAGATGTAACAGAAATATCGTCGGCCCGCTGCCCAGCTACCTTCCACATTCAAAACTATAATACAAAGTAAATAATACAGAACTTGCCGATAAGCACTAAGTAATGCATATGTATTGACATCCGGTACAGAAACAGGATAAAGAAACTTGTAAACTGAATTGCCGCACCTGCATAACCATGTGTGAACACAGACAATTGGACACCTGACGAGACCAACGCGAGAACATTTCCCCAACCCCATTAATTGAATTAAAAACACATTTTTTAATGTATTTTATTAATCAAAAATAGTTTATTTTACCATGTTTATGTTTATGTTTGTTTCTGTTTTTTCAATCGAACTGTGTCGCCAATGGTCTTTAGGTCCGCCAGCACATAAAACATACGTGTTCCGATTGTTGAACAATGCTCTATAAACCTGCAGAAACACAACTCGTAATTACCCTCAGACTCTGATAACATCTCGGCCAGTTCGTTGAGCTACGAACAATGTTGTTCAAAGTAACATCGTAATGACGACCGGAAACGATCGACTATTTGCAGCTCTGTGTTTCAGAGCGCAGCTAGTTTCCTACTGAGGCGCTCGTATTCAAATGACGTCCGACCGTAACAAATCCCTTTAGCTTCCAGTATTGATTCGACGTCAAGGCCGCCGTCGAAGGACACACAAATGCCGCAACTTGCAACTTACTAAAAATACTTTTCAAATTGATTAACGCATTCGTGACGCGATGTTATTGTTGAACACGCAATTAACCAGAAATGGCGCCATTGTTTTTGAGCGTATTATTCAAAGACGTCATTTTCATTTTGAATTGAACATTTTACTTTCCGAACAGTAGGTATCATGTATGGTGAGTAGTGACTGGTCATAATGGAGATGTTATGCTTTACGTGGGATTCGAACCCGTGGCCCAACGTTCTAGAGTTAAGTCCATACCATCTGAACGACCTTAGACCGCAAGGAAGCACAATCCTATAAGTTAAGTTTTTTGAGAATACATTTTTTTTTTACATCGACAATACTGCAATGCTGAATCGCCGGCAATGGTTAATTACTTTGGAATTTACAAATCCGTCTGGTTCCAGGGTACAACACAGGTCTAGGGTTACCCTGCCTGTTGTACGAGACAACTAGAGCCGACGTGATATATCCTCATCATTAAACAACAATAATCACCATACAATCACTATAAATTGCAATTAGTAATTATTAATTCATTGTAAATTTCGTGTGCTTATCTTCATCGGTCCAATGATACATATTATTACCTACATTTTAGTCGTACACTTTTGGTTTAGAATAAAATAATAAATCAAAACTTAATAATGACAATGTGAGTTTTTTAATAAAGTAGAGCAAAAAACTTATATTGAATTATAAGACTCAAACTTAAAAATCATTAATTTATCTAAACCAAAATTTCAAACGATAGTCACGTATTCAATTTGAAAACAGAGTATACATAAGACATGACATTGGACCGCGAGGGTTTGTGGGTTGCCCTAGATTCTAGACATAACTTACTGGCCGCGTCCCAGTATTCCCGCTCCTGCATAACATCGTGCACGTCGTCGTCTTCCTCGGGAGACTTGGACATCCCGAACGGTCCCGAGCACCGAGCCTCCGACGGCAACATCCCCACAATCGTCCGGGGGTTACCCCCGACCGCGAGCATCATCGTCGCACTAGGTTCACTCTCCTCCCGTCACCAGTACCGAACTGAGGCGCCGCGCCGCCAGCAGTTCGACCGACGCCGGAGTACGAACCCAACACTGTAGCGCATGCGCAGACGCCCGCTCAACTCTGCCATTACCACCCACGTCACGACGCACAACAAATCACGAGAGGGACACCGACAAGTGCACACTATGCATCGGAATGAACATTTTGCGTCTCGCCCTATCTACTTTGAAACTCACAATAAAAAACGAAAAAATGTATATTTAAAATAAAAAATATCTTAAAATTCTACACAAGGGAGTGCATAACCTGCATTCGGAACAATAGCCCAAAAATATGTATTATTTTGGTAGTATTAAGAGCGGTATGCCCATTGTCCATTAATATTACAACAATCGAAATGAAGAGAAATCCTGAAAAAGAATACTTTTTATAGTATTCACATCACAATAGGTGGCACGACTACTGAGTGATTTGCAATTTGCATGTGCATCCCAGACAAAATAGTCCCAATTGAAGGTGTTTGTTACTTTGTACCGCAACGTTTTACAATATTTCATTGCGTTTGAATCCATTGAACTTGAATCCAAAAGAATAGTTCAATTCACTGCAGAATAACTATAACAGAAAACATAAACAAGACTTGTCGGGGCTACTTTCTACGCCTAACTGGATCAGGCGATTAGTTTGTCCCGCCCATCAACCCAACAGATCCTTGAGTAGATGATTGATGTTCTTGGAACGCGATTAGTACTTCCGATACAGAAACTGTATTACAGACTGGACTTACACCGAAGTAAGTTGAGTATCGGAGAAAGTAAAGCCACCCGAATACCTACGGTTTGCTTGACGTCATCAGTGCCGACATTGGGGTGGTCCCGGGTGAAGCTGCGGGCGTTGAGGGAGGGAGACAGACGTGGAAAGGTCATAGGTATCTACCACCCCCACTTGCGGCATCTCTTTAGTCTTTTCTTTTTTACTCAAATCCACTCTATGTACGAGCATTTGAACTTAGCTCACTTCTAGTTTTGAGAATTACTCTACGCTACGGACGGTCTACGTAATTCAGAATAGCCCCTAGAGACCATTTATTTCCAATAAACTTGGTTGATTATCTGTGCGATTTCATAACAACAGGTTGCCTACCCCTAGCGTCTTACGTTTTCTCAAATAAACATAACTAATTCTAGCTGATGTTATTAACAAAATCTTTCTTTCTGCCACACTACTGCACATATAGCAGTTACCTACTACAGAGTATACATGATTGTTTCTACAATACCTACATAAATCATTTACGTGGAATAATTGCAATGCGCAAAATATGGTCTGACAGAGCGTTTTCTTTCATTATACAGTTATTATACTGGGAATCGTATCATACAAAATATAGGTAAAGAATACAAAAGTCCATCGAAGGGGTGGGCAAAGACTCAACCACAATCGGTTTTACATCAATAAAGTGTACTTCATTTTTTTAAATGTGCAGATGTCCAACAATGATATTTTGAATTAAGAACAATGGGGCAGCGCGGATCAGAATAAGAGAAATCTTTTACTAAGTATTGGTAAAACAATATTCCCTTATTCACACTACTAGAGGAGTAGAGTTACTATGAAGCACCCTCCCCCCCCCCCCCCTCCCCCCCTTCCACTCCACGTGTTCACTCGATCGTTTCGCCTCTGATTCAGTTATCCTGATCAGGAGGGAGGAGTGATCGTGTGTCCTGCAGGAGCTGCCACACACTATAATGTGCACTACATTCAACACTTGTGGCATAGTCACATAGGGGTCT
The DNA here is from genome assembly GCA_945910005.1 of Isoperla grammatica. Classification (NCBI taxonomy): domain Eukaryota; kingdom Metazoa; phylum Arthropoda; class Insecta; order Plecoptera; family Perlodidae; genus Isoperla; species Isoperla grammatica. The sequence continues at coordinate 32,246,516 of OX246737.1, read as the reverse complement.
ATCCAGCTTTTCGCGACCAAACAACACGATTATCCTCGCTGTCACCAACAAACGGCAACTGCATCATTGGGTTTAAAATATGGTACCCTATATTTTAAACCCAATGACTGCATGAAAACACAGCACATCCGTGAATCTTGAACCTATAATACTGCAGCAATGCCTAAAGCTGTTAAAATACACTGCATACATTCCTAAGCTATGAATAAAAAAACAAAACACTTCAATCATAAAATTATGTCGAAAGCAGGATGGAAATGTATTACAACCGAAATCTTAGTCATTACAAAAACACACCTGTGATATCTGATTTGAGCTTCATAATTCCGTTGTTGTATATCGTCACGGAATTGATGCTTCCCGAGATAATGATAGTGATACAGACAGCATCTCCGAGTCGCACGCACACGCACACGCACACACTGACACGTTATCCACACACCGTTAGTCAAGCTACTTTTTGTGTTGGCGTAAATTCGACGAATCGCTGCGCGCTCGCTTGCGTCGTATCGTGTCGCTACAACGATGTCCAACACAAGACTGGCTCGGCTTGTCTTGTCTGAAGACCATTCAACTTTCACGTGGCGGCGTAAAGCGGACTACTTCCAAGGGACAAGAATGCTGGCACACCATGTAATACCTGTAATACTGATTATTGTGGCCAAGTGTTTTCAGAGTCGGAAACAATATAAGGATCCCGATGATCCGGTTGTAAGTACGAAGGAAGTTTCTTGGAAATGCAACAACACGTTTTCATGAGAGGGGATTGACTTGAGATCAATCCTGTTTCACGAGTTGGATTCACAAAGATGACATTGATCCCGAACAAGGCATTCAGTTTAGTTTTCAAAATTGAAAGTTCAGGTTGTGCTAGCCAAGTTTTTTTTTTTGGGTTTATCTATGTCTTGAAAACTCAAAATCTGCAGGATACAAAGAAATGTAATTAGTTGAGTAAGAAATTAAAATTATTTTCAATAGACCATTTTCGAAATTGATGAGGGGTTAGGTTGAGTTCATAATGGTCCTCTTAATTTTTAATGACAACAATGCACAACAATGAGAAATGAACCAATTAATATAACATTGTTTTGAAAACTAGTTTTTATTGGTGTGCATGGTTGTAATTGAAGATTTAGAGAACCGCAATTAACTCAGTCATTCTAGATCAATTTTGAAAATGGTATGAAATGTTGGGGAATCAAATTTCGTTTATGACAAGTGTGTAAACGCTCACTTTTCGTATACTTATTTATATTAGGTAATAACTATATTAATTTAATACAATATTTTGTAAGCACTAATTCTATCGGATTTTCATCAGTTCGTGCAGAAAAAAGTCCTCACTAGGAAACTGGAAGACATGAAGACTAGCTGTTTACGAAATGTCCAGACCATCTTGTCTTGTTTGTTTGTGAACTTCGTCCCACATAACCGCGGAGAGTAACGAACAAGTGCAATCCAATCCTCAACATGACGACACAACGCCCACACTCGGGTTCAATCCCGAATCGAATCCTCCAACGGAATTATTGATCTCCCAGCTGTGACCTTATAAATGATGCAGGTCGGAAATTTTAAATAGGGGCACGAAGATCTCATCGGCGCTTTCCAGTTCAACTAGAACTAGTAGAAACGTAACGTTGCTTTTTAATTTGGTTCTTTTGACGTTTGAGTCAATTTATGGGTTCCTTTAAAGTTTAATTTCAATATGAAAAACTTTTAAGAACGGCTTGAAGACGAAGTATAGTGCGCAAACTGCAAGACATGTCGTACCGCAGTGGCGTGTTGTCAAGCAGTGCATTGCATGACCTTTTCATGTGTTTTAATAATAATAAAACCTTATTTTATTAACATCTAGCACTAACCTTGTTGTTCGTATTTTCATTGTCAAACATTACCAGCCAGTCCGAGCCCCCCCCCCCCCCCCCCCACGTGGTTAGCACGCGATATGACACGCGTGATGCGGCGTATGGAACAAGTACGTACAGCAATTTTACGCTATACGGCAGAAAATAAGTATAAAATGGTTCACTCTTAGATCAAACGTGGCCCGACATAGCAACGTACATTTTTCAGTATACGGTTGCATCAATTCGATTGTGACAATAATTTTGTGATTATAATTTCGAAAGGGCGACCTGTAAAGAGTAACATAAACCAAATAGCATTTAAACCTCTTACAAACGCACAATAGAAACATAATATATTTGACATAAATCTAATAACAATACAATTAGATTATTTTGTTTGTTATAGGGCGATAATGGAGTATGTGATTGAAACGAAATCAATCTTTCATATTTGGTTAGTGTATATTATGTAAATCTTGGTAATTGGTAATAGTATCTAGCCCTCCATATTATAACAATTAATTTTGATTTGAAATGTCCATTAAAAGTAAAACCAAAAACGATAGATTCTCTTTTTATAAATTAACTATGATAAAATATAATCTCTTTTACTGTCACTCGCTGAAAGCTGTTTTTATTTAATACTTAAATTTAACCTGACTGATGATGTAACCGAGGTATGTACTAGATTAGGTAGCATTATTATTAATTTGTACTTCTGAAAGGAAAGTATAATCTCGTCTATATAGACCTCAAAGGTAATAAATAATAATAAATAATGTGTGTAAATGTTTTGGTCTCCTTGGATTGGTCAAGGAACCATCAGGAAACCACATAACTGGCCGTTGACGAGTTTCATCATCTCTTAGCACTCTTGGACAGGAGCAGGCTACGTGCAGGTTCCGCCTTTCTCCTACCCTCATAATTCGTCGTTAATAAATAAATACCCAAGCATCGTCCAGATAGCTTTATTAGCATAATGAGACGTTACGCCACTTTAAAACGAGCTACTTTTGTAAACTGAGTTAGGTAATGGGTGTTATTTAACCTTCCCCTTATTTGGCCTACTAGATCTAGGGACGCCACTAATTTAAGTTTTCATAACAATGATTACAAGTTATAAAAATCAATGGATGATCACGAAGAACAATGAATGCACCGTGGGAAACACGGAAACATGCCGGCTATGGAACCTGACACCGAGCCCGACTGAGCCACCGTAGTGCAATGACTGCAGTATAAATCTCTCCTCGTTACGACCGGTGTGCACTCTAGCGTTCAAGTGTGGCACTGCACGGAACATGATACGCCTCCCAACCAGCTTCATTGACAGCAATTCAATTACATTTCAATTTGCGTACAAATTTCCGGCCATGAAGTAATAACTTCGAGTCGGCCAATTTTCTGCTTGGAGGGGCAAGTAATTAGATACTTTGCGTGCTTGCAGCAATAACCGGCGCAGCGTCACTTGACAAATTAGCATCACTTGACAAATATTTTTAATACGATTTAGCTATACCTGGAAAATGTTTTAAATACAATTTTGTTTCATTAAGTTTTTTCGTTATCAAATATCAACATGTCACAATTTATTTTCTAAAATGTCAAATTTGTATACTTCACGATGTGGATTAATAGAAGTGCTATACTAATTTGGTTTAAGTTTGCGGATGGGTGGATATGATAATGAGAAAGTAAATTAATAATAACTATACGTCTAGTGATGGAATATGAGATATAATGAACTTTAAGTACAACTACGAATTACAGCCATTGCAATTGCAGTCTACTGTTGCTCTACTGTTGCCTTCAATCATTTGAAGAACGTCAGTACCAAATCATGGTTTTGATTCCCAGTCTTGGAACAATAATGTCACGTGTAAAAATATATGAATAATAATACAATGTAAAATAAAGAAAACGTATTTGTAGCATAAGTACAACCTGTGCATTTTATTACATAGAGTGACCCAGACCATGTCGTTATTTTTATATTTTGTACATCTATACCTGTAGCTTTGAAGTTTATTCAAACTGCATTGACTACTTAATGGCAATAGGGATGATAATGTACATTAATCAATACTGATGTGCTAATCCCAACAACAACAATCCAGTTTCCAATAATTCAAGACAGTGCCATCACTTTTCATCGTCTACGTATGACGATAACATTGTGGAATAACAACTTCCGCGAAGCATTGCCCCCTGGGATAAATGCTATTTTTATTTATGACGCCATCCATCCCTTTACGACGTCATTGGCCGACTTGTAGCGTGACGTAGGCGACGCCGTCACAGCAACGCACTGGTTGAAATGCGGGCTTACAAATATTTATCTTCAGACAAGGAGAAGGAACGGATTGAAAGGGGAAGCACTTTCCTCAGGGGGGGGGGGGGGGGGGTGACTTCTCAGTCTCACCCTTCGACGTAACTAAGTTTCGATACAATTGTGATAGTTAACGATTCAGGTGAATTTTTCTTAAGTTTTCGAACAGAATTCTGACTTGCATGCGATAAATTTCTATGGCGTTGAGGTCGATTGCAGTTGCGGCCCACGATGCCCCCCCCCCCCCCCCCCTCCCCCTCCCTAGGTCACTACGGTGTGCGCCAATGGGGCGGGTCAATAACTATAACTCTTACGCAGTAGGCGCATGATAAAGGGAAACTGCAGCCAACTCAAGGGGGGTACTGAGGGCTAGACCCCCCCCCCCCATGTACGACTGTAAATAGACGGTGAATGTACTAACGGATTAAATCACTAGCTAGATAGACTATACCGCATGGTAAGTTTTAGATAAGTGGGACGATTTTCTATAGAACTTGTTTTGAAAGTAAATGCCATATCATTTAAGGTATATTTAAATTATAAAAAAAGAAGTTAGAAAACCTGCAGATTCCACCCAAACATTTACCATACTGATACAGTCTCAAATAAACGAGCCGTCCACCTGATCATATAGGTTTGCATTTTGTGTATGCTAACGAATGTAGCCGATTTCATTGAATATTTCTTTTATTTATTTCATATCTCTCCTGTTCAGTTATAAAACTAATTTACGAATGATTAATGCACATATGACGAGTTCGCTCCCTTGAGATCGACCCCCTATCACATAGAAGGCTCGTGAACCTTTTCCTTTTGAACCAATCAGAAGAGGGCCACAGATGCGTCATTGTTTTGAAAGTTGGATCAAGTTCCACTCGGGAACTTGAGCGATACGTCAACTATTGGCTACGTGATTGGAAGGATTATGTTGATTACTTTGAGACCATTTTAAGTTATGTGTAGCCCCTTCTTATCACAGAGCTACGTTGGATAAGAAAATAGTTATTGCCAAAAAAGCGACAATTAGCGATGCCACCCAACGAACGATCCAAAAGCGTCGGGATATTGGACTGAAGAACCCAGGCACCGCTGGTTAGAATGGATTGTACAATGGGGATTGTTTCAGTTACAATTACATGCTCAATCTATAATCACCAACTACTACGATATTTTCAGATAATGGAAGAACTCTAGCAAATTGGGGAAGTGCTTCGTACCTATATTCCAGGTCCAGATTACCTCTAGACAGTGCTCGAAATGGATTTTCTTTTCGGAGTGGTCTTATTGTTGGGATTTTACAACACGGGCAGAAGTGTCATTTTTAAGAATTTATAATTTTGGCGAAGCTTTGTAACAAATACCAACATAAGTGACTACTTTGTGGACGACTCAGATAATGGTCATCTAGACTAGAGTAAATTGATACATGATTTTTACAGTTAAACACAAATTCAATATTGCAATTGAAGAAAACGAAACAAGGATAATTTGCACGCTATATACGGACCTATTTTCGTGTTAATGCGAATTTTTGTGGTGTTTTATCTCCGGCATTTACTTTTTTCAAATGAGAGTCTAGTTTGGTCTAGTGTTCATCATCTTTAGAATGGCGTGCGAAAAACATGCCTCTTTAGGATTGCTTTCTGCAGCGTCGTTGAAGTGCTAGAAAACTGTGAGGACGTCGCTATGCTCGACGACGCGCGCGACGCTCCACTGCGGCGGGCAAGAGATGAACTAGCACCTCGTTAGATGGCGGATAAGAGCTCTCGTCGCACCAGCTAAACGTATTACCGCTTCTCCCGGAAAAATAAGGGAAAAGTTTGCTCCAAGGCATTATCTTATACTCTGCGATGCTATAAGCGTAAGAGCGTGGGGAGTAGACGGTAATGCATGCCCATGGGTGATGCTCCACCGCAGAGAACATGAAGGTGGAGTTCTGAAAAACTAGACGTTATACCGAGAACCGAGATTACCATTCTAAAATAGAACGTTTTCCTAGAAAACTGTTATAAAATATATACTAAAAAATTGCTTTAAATCTTGGATTCGAGCCAAAATACCCAAATTGTAAAACCGTTTTGAGAGGCGATGCTCTAAAACGTCTAGTCTGGCACTAAAACTACTTCGGAGAGTATATTTCCTCGAAGGCAATCTCACATCTCCCCTGAGAGCCCCGATGAGTACACAACAACAACCACTCTCAGCTGATAAATACTTGTAACGACCAGTTGTCAATCCATCATAAAGAACTGGGCACATATATTAAGATAATTTTTCCAAATTACGGTACTTATTAATAAAATGACTGAATTGTTTATGAGCTCCAGGTTTTCGTTCTTTGATATTGAATCCGCGTATCATGTGGTTATATACAGAAAAATATCTCGTTCGTGAATTTGACTTGCTGGAATGGCAAATAATGTAAAGAATTTTCAAATTTTTGAACTAATACGTTTTTGAACTGAAGAACTGAAGATCGATCATTTATGCACCAACCAACAGGGCGAACTAATTTTATAAAACAAAGGAAAGTTAAATCACTTGTTGGACTGGCTGGCTGTGAGTGAGAAGTCTCTAATCACTTTGTGTTTTCATATTTTGTCTGCCTCAGAAGTTTCAGCCCGTATAAACTGACAAGCTTAAACAATAAGTGAGTCATTTAGAAAGGTCATACGGGTTTCAAAATATCTGCATCCACTATTGAGAAAATGTAAGAGTATACGCTTTCAAGATAAGCCTGGAAGAGTACATAAAACATTGCAAAAAAGGAAGTCTGCGTTTTCATTATAACTGCCATCGGCCTTACGTGCGTCAATAATTAATATTGACTAATATTTGTTGTGAAGATCTAAACAAACTAACATCAAAGATTACCGAGGGTTACAGAGTGGTAGAGTCAGTAATCTTTGCTAACATCAACCAAAAACAATGGCAATGATTACTAATAAGTTGATAGTAACGTGTTGACAACGACATCGAACTAACAAATGGTGTTCATACGTAAGGTGACCATATTTACAAATCGAAATTCCGGGACAAACACAACTTTCGGCGACAACAATGGGGGGTGTGAGGGGGGTGCCCCCCACAACAGCGCCGCAGGAAATCTTATGAAAAAGTGTGTTTTTTTATGTGGTTTTAAGCGTTTTAGAATGAGTTTAGATTGAGTTGATTTTTGATGTTTCTTACTTTTAAGATGCTCTTTAATGTCTGATCGTCCCCCGTGCGCGATAGAAAATGTGGATTGACACTGACTGCAATGAACGTCGGAATCGTCATTTGCCTGCAATTGCTTTAAACATGGGACGTCTTTTTGTAACTCGCTGTTAAATTTACACTTGCTTTTTGGTGGCGGCATTGTCGCAGCACAAACAAACACACACACACAGTATCAAAGTTCAATGGCGATTAATGACACGCCAAATACGGGTACCCGTAAAGTCGACCTGCAGAAACTCAACAGTAGATAACCCCCTAACCGGTGTACTGATAGCGCGTTATCTTATCGCCTTTACCGCCAAAGGTATCGCGCCTACTGTTCGAGTTTCTGCGCCAGATATATATAGCGGCTTCCTTTTACTTCCGTGTGGATAAGTTTCTGCAGGTTGACATTCTGCGTTGCCGCCAAATACAAGTCAGAACCTGTGGGAGGCGGCGAGTCAAAGCCTAGGCGGCAGGGAGACGGTAGGGGGTAGGGGTAGGCCGGTCAGCTGATATGGTACCGGTAAGCTACGTGTACAGCTGCCATCACAAGTAACTCAATATATCACGCATTTTGTTCTAATACTTGCCGCATCGATAATTTTGCGGGACATTAGAAACGTGTATCACAATTCCGGGACATTTAAGTGCTTTTCAAAAAATCTTCGGGACGCCAGGACAGAGTGTAAAGAAACGGGACTGTCCCGGGAAATCCGGGACGTATGGTCACCTTATTCATACGACGAATTCTTTGGTTTTATATCAACGTAAAGTGCATGACGAGCGTCGACCACTGCTCATTAAACAATATTACGAACACACTTTCCTTATTTTACTTGTAAACATTGCGACTTCACAAAAGTTTTATTTACGAGCTATGCTAACGTTAGCAGATTATCGACATACAAAAGTCTACTTGTAAATAATGTTAATAGTAAAGGTCTCTCACACCAAGAAGTACGATAGTGTCAGGGAAGTCAGGACCGCCCACAATTAGTTTCCAACTTAATAAAAGCGAATCACTAACGTTTTCCCCGATTATCTAGTACAATTTGGCTGCGTTACGTTTTTTGACGGAAACCTGATTGCACGTTTTCTTGTACGTTACCGTCAAAAAACTTACCGCAACCAAATTGTACTAGATAATCGGGAAAAACGTTAGTGATTCGCGCTTGTTAAGTTGAAAACTAAATGTGGACGGTCCTGATACTATCTTACTTCTTGCTGTGAGATACCTAAAGTAGATATTTGCCATTAGCAATTTGTCAGCGGATATTCTTCATATAAAACGACTCTGCTGTTTTGCATTGCGACGCTGGGAGTGATCTGCGTTAGCGTTGGGTTCCCCTCGATATATCGGCGGGAACTATAAATAGGGGGATTCCCCAGAGAGGGGTGGTCCCCAGGAAACAGTCTAATAACAAGTTCGTGTTATGTTTATACGCAACTTAGGTAGGCTTAATAGAATAATGGAAGATAGATACACAATACAGAATTCCCGGAGGAACAGTGCAGAAAACGGTGGCTTATTAGGCTAACGCCCATCCATGTACTATTGAGAGCCACACACAAAGACAAGCTAGAATCAAGACACACATTCACAACATCGTAAGTAATTTACGTTCTAACTAAATATTATATGTGGATGTATAGAACTAACTATCTGTATTTTCACTGCAAACGAAACATGTTATAAAATCATGTTTACTGAATTAAGCTGTTGTTGTTATCCTCTAAGTCTAAGGCTAAAACACGTGAATTTAACTGAATATTTGTAAGTTTATTTCAACGAAATGTAAACACATTGTTTAGTACAGTATTAATAAAATTTGAGCGAGCGAAACAATTGCGTCTCCTCTATAACACTTTCAGTTTATGTTTTGTATGCGGCAAACGGAACCAACAAGGAATCAATTATTATTAAATTTGGCACGGATATCCATTATCCATACAATTTTATTACTCCATTAGCTCGCAACATAGCATCAATTATTTATCCGTCTACTATAAATTTAAATATAATATCTCGTTATGAAACAAGTCATGTTTTTATTTGTCAAATGTTGTGTCATAAGCAATGACTTCGCATTTTATGATCGTCATTGGATCATAGAGAAATATGTCGGTTCATGTCGGTTCAATGTATGTTGCTGATCGCCGCCCGCGAGATGGATTATTGAGTAGATTAGTGTTTAATTTTTGAAGTTTGAAGCGTACATCATTGATAATATTTGTACATTCACCCTTGCACACGTAGCATATCACAATCAGACAGACGAGACCAATTAAGAAACTATAAATAAAACGGTTAAAACCCAAGCGTGTAAAATACAGTAAGTAGATGATAACAATCATTCGTTTAGCCAATTCCCAACCTTCCTGTCGCTCTATCTTCCATTCATTGCATAATATAAACCCTTACTCGGAATGTTCCAACAGCCACTGCAGCAGGCAATTTATTCATTTTAACTGTGTTATGTATAAACAAAAAATGATTTCCCAAAATCTTTTCTTATGTGACAAGTATCACTATAACCATGAGTTATAGCTCAGTTAATCTATTACATAATCCCTTCTCAATCCTATTTCCATCCCATGCATTAAGATTGCTATAAACAAGTTACGATGTCTAATTTTCTACTCCTCCGTTTTCTCTCTAAAGCTTTTAACAATTAATTGAAACTTTCGTAAATAATACGCTTTTCTACTCGTTACATCATTTATCCATTTCTACTTCTTCGCCCTCCACGTCAACCCTTCTTGCTGCTAATCTCTGTACGTTATCTACAACTTTGACCTGCGTACGCCTACACACAAAACAGAGACGGGCAATACATGGTAGCGACACGGTACGTAGCACACTCTTATCAAACATTATCTCCACATGAACAGATTTACATCATACCGAAAGGACATGTTGTACCAGAGAAGACTGCCGTTCGAACAGTTGACGAGGTGAAGAACGGCCTGCTGTCTCCTCAATTTGTATTTATTTTTTATTTTTATTTTCAAAAAGATAAATTGAGTTCATTATTATGTTCTCCTCCAGTTTTTCATATCTTCAAATGTAATCAATAGTAGCCACATCAACGTCTACAACGTGATGTACGCGTATATATTTTGCCTTTCCAATCACATTCAGCTCATGTAGTCCACCTAAACGTTTGCACAGCATGGAGAATGAATGCGGATAGAGATTCCGACCGACTTCGTTTCGACTCACTAAAATCTAGTAAGTGTGTGTTATTCTTTATGAAGAAATGTCCTGTGTGTTTACCTTCTAAGAAATTGAGATTTTAAATAATATCTAGTATAATAACCCTCCCAACAGTTATCACATTCAGAGAAGAAACTTTTTAGTTTTTGCAATCTGGTGTAAATATGAATTATTTCATGTCACATCACATTTCAATATCGCATTAGTATGGCGGCAGCGCAATACGGATCAATGTTTTCGATATGAACGTAGTATATATATATTTTGTGCAAGTGAAGTGTGAAATTGTTACAACATCAATATCATCAGTGACTTATACATTGTGTAGAAAGTTACTCTGAACTATTGTCATTTATTAAAATAATACAAACATCACACCCTATAATTAACACCCAGTGCAAAAAGAATCACAAGTGCCCCCTCCCCCCCCCCCTCCTCCTCATCCCACCGTCCTCTCCCTGAAATCCCCCTTTAAAGACGATGCTACTACAGCTTTTCTGCGAATGTCCTCGATTCCCATCTTTGAATACCGTCACCTTACGTGAAGATTACTTCCTTCAATGGGACTGGCTAGTTTATTGGGTCTCGTCCGGTGTACTTTAAATGTGGTCGCCATATTGGCTGAGACGCGCAATATTATATCATCGCAAGATAATACCAATACGCCCATCTAATCCCTATCGCTGATAAGTTAGAATCCTAGTGTGGACTGGGGTCTAGTTACATAATCCCGGCTATATGAATACGGTATTGCAGTAAAGGACACTCGCACACTGCACAGAGGATTCAATCGCAAAGATATGCATAATGTGCGATGTGCTATATATATACTCAGGCTATATCACGTAATGCTCTCGCAATGCATAGAGATTGTTGCGAACAGCAGCTGCTGAAGACAATATTCAAAATTATTCCTTTTGTCTGGACCAGCAAACCGTAAGAAATTGTGACGCACAAGTCTGGAATCTCTTCTCCACTAAGTGATGACATCTCTCACTCTGCATTAGTTTCGAGGGATGGCCGAAGGGTTTGTAAAATAATTCGCCTGCATGCATGTAATATTATGCAATCACATTACGGTTTACAATACCAAAATAAACAAAAATGGTTGGCCACACCGCCATATTGCAAAACAATTTGTTCGAACTATCGTATTTTTATTTTTACACAGTCAGAACGGCTATGAAAATATGTATTAACAGTGACATCTACTCACCCCACGAAAGCTACGCCATGCCTATTAGTTTCTGACAGTGGATGTCAGTGTTACTATCATCGTCAAGTTGATGTCAGAATGCCGCCGAATGCGGAATCTTCCCAGCCAGCCCACGAAAGCTATGACTCGGAACTCCTACTTTATCATATAGCCACAAAACATGTATGTTTTGTGAACTATCGACGTACATTCTTTCATTTATGGCTGTGACGATTGTATATGAATTTTAAAAACAAATCAATCGTAATGCCAGTTGAATTACAAGCACACACCCATTAATCGGTTAAACCACAGATAACAAATTAACTACGTAGTTAATTTTTTATCTGTGGTTAAACTCTTCGTACATTCTACTCCCGCCCCTTCAAATGTATGGGAAAAGTTTCGAGGCTATTCTACTCTATCCATTTGGCACTAGTCAAAAGTCACTCTTTATCAACCAAGTGAACAGAATTAATTCCCCCAAATGATGTGACAGGCACCAGCCAAGAATCAGCCTCGCAAAGTGGGTGCGGACAGCGGGGGAGGGCTCGCTCCCTAGTTTGGCGGCTAATGACACTAATTGGATAAAAGTGAAGTGAAGAGGAACGGACGTTGGATTGGATTGGTCCAAAATCCTGATCCAGGCTCTCCGCACTTCCCTTCAATGTAATGTCACACGCCCACGCCAAGTGAAAGCGCCACTGGAATACGAATGCGGCTCGATCGATACAAGCAGTTGAGAAGATTGCCGCTAGAACGCGCCACGCATACCGACGGGCGACGTCGATGTTTCGCGTTCGAGTAGCTCAGTGACCCACATCAACATTGCATTCCCACATGTCAAGTGAGATAATCTGAGGTGGTGTTAAATCATAAATACTCACCTGTAAACATTGGAGTGTGGCGTCATCGGAAGACAACGAAAATTCCTTTCTTCCTACCTTAAGATTTCTAAACGTGGAATCAATATTTGGGACACGTTCTTCTAAAATAAATTGTCGCTTTTATAAGGGTGGATTAAAACGAAACATTAATTAGCAAGCAAGAAACAGGGAGTTCTAATTAATGTTTCATTATTTTCTTAATTTAATTCACCTCCACCTGTTTCAAAGCGATTTTATTAAATAATTTCGCTTAAGGGGCAGCACCATGACGATATATTTTTCAATTATTTAACAGTGGAAACAAAAAACTTTATCCGGAAGCTAAACCCATTTACGAGTGCCTGAGTGTACTTACGTCTTTTCTTGAGGGGAGTTTGTTGAGGGCTGAGCGAGGGTCGTAACCGCCGCCCCTTCTTGATCGAGTCCATGAGCAGCTCGCGGGGGCTGAACGTGTGAAACCGGAGCGGCGCCAGCTTGCGTTCCGACGCCTGAAACAGAGAACAGCGCTTTCGTTACAGGAGGTCACGGGTTCGATGACATTCATTTCATTCTTCTTTATATATTTTGCAACATAAATAAATATACCTACACATACAACTAATTAACATGTCTTCTATTAATAAACCATATGACATAAACATAGGTGAAATGCTACATTATGACAAAATACAATTCGGAAAAAACGAAGGCCGAATAAGAAGTTGCTCTTGTGTTTGTGCGTGGACTTCAATTATTATCTCATACACACAGAGGGGATAATAAGTAACAAGTATGTCCATAATACTCGTTATATCATACAGTTAGTTTAGTTAGATGTAAGTTAGTTAGTTAGTTAGTTATAGTTTAGTTAGTTATTAGTTAGTTAGTTAGATAGTTAGTTGTTTTGGACGTACTCGACAAGTTGGTCATTTGATGTCGGCCAAATCAGATATGACGTACTGAAGGGGAGACCAGTTAGGAAGTTGGGAGGATGGGGGGTGAGAGTTGGTGGGCATTCAGGTCGCAAAGAGGTAGATACAGACGGATAGATTTTAAAAGTGAGCAAGACCATATGAATGAGCATAGCCGGATGTTAACAGATTTGCTCGACGGCCCTCTTTACGGGTACCGGTCACCACGAGGAGAAAGAGGGACTCACCAGTCACCATAGTTAGAGATACGCGCTACTACAATATATGAGGGTATACACTCATACAACGTCTCCCCACAGAAATATGCGAGTGACAGGGATCATATACGGTCCGTAATACAAGTTGTTATCAGATACGGCATTCCCTTATAGTATTGTTGAAATGGATTGTAAAAAACTTGATAATATATACTTGTTTATTTTTAGTTTGGGGTAAACATACTTTTAATACAGCATTCCCAGCATTGATGTATATATAAAAAACAAAATAGGATTGACTTGCAGTGAAAACGAATCTTTACCTTTGAGCGAAGTGCAAAAATATTTAATATTTATGGACCACGATGCGAAGAAGAACATCATAAATCCGATCATATTTATGGTTGTTGCGTCCTTGTCCATATTTACCTAAATGGAATACCTCTTACACGCAGACACGTTTTATGGTCTGCAACGGCGTATACCACGGCCATAAAAATGCAACTGAATTGATATATTTGCCCCTAAAGCGGGAGTGATAGGTCACCTCTACCCGTTGATCTTCCCCCAGTCAGTAACGTAGGTTTAGATATTGACAAGGCGTAAATGAATCAAACCAATTAAAATGCCACATTCTATCGATGGCATCACGAACAAAACAGAGGTAACTGGAAGTGGATTGCGTCCCGAGATTGTTATAGATTAATTTTCAATTCGGGGCAACTCATCGTACGTTGGTCCCGTCGAGCAGTAATTGGTTTCTTGATTGTGACGGACATTCGGTCGAGGTGTGAAAAGGTTTGCCAGGCCGCTGGTACTAAGGCTCGATTCATAATTAAGTTGACTCTTCATAACTGCCCAGTCATTACTGCTGCAGCGTATAACATATTATGCTATGCTACTAGAGAAAGCAGCCACAATGTATTTTAAACGGTTTTTCAATACTTCGTGAAAGCTCATCTCAGGAATATGGTGGGGTGGGGAAATAACCGAGAAGCCAATTATTGCATACCTAGGAGTTTGGATTATACCCAAAGCACAAGAATATAAACTGGAACAAGAACAACAAATACCCAATGTTTATTGACTATATATCATACATAAATAAACTCGATTGACCTACAATCTAGACAAAACTCCTTAACCTGTCATAACTGAAGGATTCATCGGGGCATTGACATAACAGACATTCATTACCTGCTACTTATAATTATTAGAGCATCCGTAAAATTGCCAATAATTTTAACATTTTGGTTAATCAGCATTGGTTAATAATTTATAGCATTTATATTAGATACGCCCATTTTAATCAAAAATTTTGACCCAGAACACTTAAAATATTTGTCTGCGGGGCTATTGTCGAATTCAGCCCCCCCCCCCCCCCCCCCCCTCTCAACGCCACAACACCTTGCTTCCGATAATATGGAGTTATGGACGGTCAGCTATGCACTTTTGTGGTCTCACTCGGCCGGACCAGCCGAGAGTAGGCTCAAAAAATTCGTAATTTTTACCTGATTACAGCAAAGGCAATCCGGAAAACGAAATCGGTAGCTTTCACTTTTTATAGCCAAAAAACGGTAAAAAAAAGGGAATTTTATCGATTACAAGACCAATTGAGTGATAGCGCTGGGCAAGGTGTCAAAAAACTCGATATTTTGTGAGAAATGAATAAAACATAATGCGAACATGGAATTCAGTACCATTTGGCGTTGAGATCCTAAGAACGGCAAAAAATGGCACAATTTATTTTATCGACCAACTGACCGGTAACAATGGGAGAGGTAAACTAATTTGATATTTTATAGGCATAATGTAGAATAAATAAAGTGAAACTCAATATGTGTACCTTTAGGCTATAGATAAAAAAGGCACCAAAAGGGCATTGCCGTCTTTTAGATTAATTGGCTGACAAAACTTACTGGGAGGGATGGCAACAAATGCGATTGTAAGCAGCGTGCAAACTTCTAAACATTTCCTTTTACCTTTCAGATACTTCAGATACTAAAGGGCCAAAACGGTACCAAAAACAAGGTGGAGTGGGGGGGGGGGGGGTCGGTTATAATATTAGTGTTATTATTTCCGCCAAAATAGAATAAACACAAATGCAGTTAGAAACGGTCATAAAAGGTAAGTCGCATTTAAATTGTTGGTATTATTTTAAGAGCTTGAAGAACGGCAACAAAGACATACGATTTGCAGGAAAAGATAATTGCGTAGGAAGAAAAATGTATAATTGGAAAAGATAAATGAACCCCGTTGTTCAATATTTATTCGTTATTTATTTACACGAAAACGAAAAACATCACAATATTGTCTCCAGTTATTTATAAAAGATCAAATACAAGGAAAAAATACATATTGAAGGCATGTGTTCCAACTCCGTAAATTCTAGACGGTTTGTTGTGTGATTAAAATATTATCTATAATAATACATCTCTACAATAATAATGCATGTTCGGCATATACATTTTTTTGCCATGTATATGTAAACTTGTTTAAAAAAAGTCATTGTAGACCTGCGAAGCATCAAGCAGGCCGTCACATGTAGTTATGTAGATGATAGCTCATGATTTTATACATTATTATACAATTAAATGGAGCACTAATGTAAATACAACTAAAACACACATGTGAGATGATGTTTAAATTTAAAGCACTTACAAACTATATACTTTAATGTGGAGTACATGACAAACTAGTGCATCCTCGTCACCGTGTTGTACATATCTGCTATGCTTCGAGACTCACTAAAACAGAAACACGTTCACATATATAGTCGCATCGGTAACGCGAAAATTATATTTTGATTTTAAAATATTAAGACGTATATAATGATGGCTTAGTAATAGCCTACATACCTCAGAAATCCAGGTCAGTCACTGTCCTCACTGCAATAGCTTTCCTCTATTAGTGGTAGCAAGGTATCTTCTTCCACCTCTTTGCATTGCTCTTGACAGGAACACAAGTCTGTACATCTAAGCTTTAGCTCCTTGCACTGACACTTAGCTGTAGAACAGTGCTTGCATTTGCATGATATTAGTTCTAATACTTCTTCTGGGGCTGGTTTCGTTGCAAGCCATTGGATAGCAATAGAACCATCTTCCAGGCACCAGCCATGGTCGAATGGGAGTGGGATACTTTGGAATTGGAGGAGAGATGTTTTCCAGATAGCTGCTTGGTAGTTCGATCTGTCAATGTGCAACCGGAGTGTTGAGCGACATGGAGGTAAGGTTTCTGGGTCGACGGCACCTCCCCGAGTGCAGTACATATGATATCGAAGCGCATTCACGTCTGATAATTTTGGCTATAAAAAGTGAAAGCTACCGATTTCGTTTTCCGGATTGCCTTTGCTGTAATCAGGTAAAATTACGAATTGTTTGAGCCTACTCTCGGCTGGTCCGGCCGAGTGAGACCACAAAAGTGCATAGCTGACCGTCTAAATCGCCTGCTTAGTCAGAAAACAGTGGCTTATCATCGACAAATATTTTATCTAAGCAGAGTTGACCTATAGGCAATGCAACAATCAAAGGTACAGTTATGTCAAATGGTACCAAAATAAAACCTATCTAAATAAAATGTGCAGTTACTTTAACAAGTCTGAGAACACAATGTACTGTTTTGAACGTATTTTGAGCATTTGAACTTTGATTTGATAAACACACCCTTCTTGGTGAATTTTGTGTTTAAGAAAGAAATGAAATATATATAAGATTTATAATTTATCTTAAAACACTATCAAATAGCATTGTTTTGATTCGTTACCCACCCGCATTTGTCATTTTTATTGGTCGCACATCTGACAAGTTGCCCTCTGCCGTTTTCTGCTCTCAAATCTAAAGAGCTACTGATTTCAATTATTGTTATATTACTTATGATGAGTGTTGTGTAACACACACAATATTTTGTTAGGTATTTTGCTTTAAGTATGAAAGGTGTTGTCATATATCTCTCCCATAAAATGTGAGGGGTTACTTGAAGTTTATTGGTCACTTATACTACATACTAAATGGCCCTTTTATGCCCCCCTCCCCCCCTTTTATTTTTGGTTAATGCCCAACTCTATGATTATAAATTTTCGAATTACATTTTCTTCGCTTTCCTTAAAAGATATAAATTTGTTGACATCTCTCCAAGCATTATCAGAAATTGGTAATGAAGTTCACAAATTGTAATTTTGTTTGCCGTCTTTTTGTCTATACAAAGTAATAGTTACCGGTTTATTTGCCAATTTCTGATTCCTCTAAAGGCCAAGTGCTATCGATTACGACAGTCGCTTTATTTGTTATGAATTAGTTTTAAATATCGAGTTCGTGCCACCAGTCTCAGTGTAATCGGTCGATAGGTCTTCTATATTATGATACATTGGTGCCCTTTTTTTTTTTGCCGTTTCTTGATTTTAAAGGCCGTGTTTATGTTTTCAAACTTCACATTATTTGTTATTAGATACATTTAGTTTGAAATACCGAGTTTTTTGACTCTTCTCCCAGTGTTATCGGTTAACTGGTCTTCTAAATGAAATGTGTGCCATTTTTGCCGTTTTTATTCTCCCAGGGCAAAATGGTAGCGATTTCCATTTTCGCATTACTTTTTCTTAATTTTACATGAAATAACAAATTGTTCGACACCTGTCCCAGCGTTATCAGTCAACTAGTCTTGTAGTATTTAAATAATTACTTTTTGCCATTTTTTGCCGTTTTTTGGCTATAAAAAGTAAAAGCTACCGATTTCGTTTTCCGGATTGCCTTTGTTGTAATCAGCTAAAAATAACGAATTTTTTGAGCCTACTCTCGACTGGTCCGGCCGAGTGAGACCATTCTGTTGAATTTGGGGGGATAGCTGACCGTCTATTATTATTTTGACTCCATCTGTAGGTTCACGCGTTATCTCTAATTATTTCATTAAGTACAATGTCATTGACTTCTCACGTGACAGGGTCATAATTCATGCCAGCCATGTAGAATACGAAGTAAATCATGAAACCGTAGTTTAAGGTCAGGCCCACATAAAAAATACTATTGTGAATCTACATTGAAAACTATTCGTAAACTTACATTGTCAAAGCTTGTGATGCCACACACATATGATAACAGGGATGGAAACTTTGTTGTGAGAACGTATTGTGTTTTGTGTACTTGAACATGTCAACTACACGAGTAACGCGACCTTGATTGTGCGTAGCTACTATCTTGAGTAAATTATGTTCCTTGATGTGGGTCAGCTGGGGGCGTCCTAGCACGCGAAGCTTGTCATTGCACCCAACACACAAACAACAAACAAAGTGTCGTGTTTTGTCCCTGTTCCAATACGAGACACGGTTTCCCTCTCAGTACGATCCACAAGGCCGTGTGCACTGACGTGACGTCACGGCTACGATGAATCGTTCGATTCATTTCAAAACATCGAAATTAGCTGTCAAATCGTTCGAATAGGGAACACGCGTATGAAAATTGTTATCGATTTTTAAATACCTTGTCTCTCATTTAATAATTTTGTGTCTTTGAATTTTGAAAAACGGATCAGTCTTTGCCTCAAAATAATTGGTTTAGTAACGATAAATAAAAGGGCGCGAAAAACGAGCCGCCGCCATGTAGAGTGGATTTGACGTCATGGTTTTGTACTTTATACGCTCACCGCCTCAGCGATTGGTCTGTTCTGCCAAGTCTACAAAACCATTGCGTCACAGCCTGGAGCCACCTATACGCGTTTCAGATCCCCAGTTTAAACTTCAATAAATGCGACCACATTAAACCTATTTAAAAATTTCTTTTTTACGTGCGACTTGCATTAATATACTTTTTGTATCTAATACTATTAAACTAAGTGTTTGGTTTAACAAAAAAAATCGTACGCGTGTTGCCTATTCATGCACAATAATATCGCGAACGGTTTGAAAGTAAGTTAATTGTTTGTGTTTGGATTCTGTAATGAATTTGTTGGGTGGAGTCGTCAAGTCTAGAATTGATCAATCTGGGGCACGATTCCGTAACTTTTGGCGAGTTTCTTCTCACCGGCACAATTTGTAGACCAATTCAATTTAAGTTTCAGAACACATTATTGTTGTTTGTTCCTACTAGACAAGTAACACATTATATAATAATAATACAGCCGTGGCCGAACCTTCATTGTTACGCTCACTTTCACACGCCAACACCTTCACTACATTAATCAAGACACAAAATAAGTTGCAAATAGAAGAGTAGAGGAAGTGAACTAAAGACTGCTGTCAGTGATACAAATATTAAGTTACGTGTCTTGAAATGAAATACACCTCGGGATTCGGGAAACAAACGTAATGTGAAATACAGAATTTGAAAAAAATATCAAACCTAATAATTAATACAAATAACTTCTCGCTATCGCATCTTATTGCACGCTACATAGTTTTGAAATATTAATTGTATTATTCATTCGGCATTTTGTATTCATTTAATAATTCTAAATTTCAATAAGCATTTTTTTATGATCACAGTTATTGATCAGCTTCATCCTTTACTTTATAGGGAACAATTACCTTCTTATAGACTTCAATTATTTTTAGTTTTTGTATTGATACTATTATAATAATCTTTCTACAATATTACTAGTACGTACATTACTTTTTATTATTTATTACTACTACAATCTCTACTACTACTGTGTGTGGACCATCCACTTGTTGCCGTGAGCCACGCTCAATTAGGTGTAAACACTGGTATACGCAGTGCCTATACTGTCAGTCTTGATATCGGTGATGTTTCACTCTCACAATCACCCAAACATCGTCCCGATTAGCCTCGTGCATAAACAAAGCTATCATTATAGTCTTTCCCACGATTTAGTTGCACAATACAGCCCAACACACCCCTCTTATCGTGTATCAGGTTTACGACCAATATTTCAGTCCAGGTTCCATGAAACGTTTTTCGTCGTCGCAATATCAACACCCCTAATAACACTTGTCCCCCTCTAAGCGTCAATAAATGTCTCCTTGCGCAATGGCTCTGCCCTGCATACGTAGAGATGTGTACAGGTCTATAAGGTTACCTGAAGGTCTACGTGTGGTCGGGTGGAGCGCCACTGCTTCTCAGAATCACAACACCACACACACGACAGTAGTTTTAGAAACACGTGAGACTTATAAGAGGCGTGTCAGTGTCAATTGAGACATACGTTTGTTTTAACAGGCATTGTCTTCAGCATTCTTTAAATAAGTAGCATCATTCAGGACGAGGTGATTATAATATAACTCGTTCCGTTTATGTCGAGAAAACTGAAATTGTCAAACGACCGAAACGCCCATTTTAGGTATAGTGGACAAAAATTCGGGACAATGCGTGGAAAATTAAATTTCTTCACGATTTTCGGGCTTTGATTTCCGAGAAATCACGACCGACCCACGGTAGAAATTAGAGCAGTCCGTCAATCCGTTCTCTGCGACTGCGACTTGTAACAGGTCGAAGTAGCTCAATAACTCCTCAGCTCCAACCACTGGCAGTCGTCGCTGATGAGGTAAAACTCAATGTTTGAGGTGACGAGCGATATGCAAAGTCTCCACGTTATACTATTGAGTTTGTTATGGTAAATGAACTGAACGCAAAGGTATTATTAATGTTAATAATATACCACGTTTGCTAAAAAAAAAAAAACCTTGATGAAAAACCTGCATGTCGTATTTAATTTAGGTATAATCGATGTATTCACGCAACAGATATCCCCTAAGCCCTAAGTGACACTTTACCACAGTGGCGACTCTGCATCCAGACTTACATTACAACATAAAACAACAGATCTTCGTTACCCATGTTGCGCAGTTGTACTTTTGTTTTCTAATTATTATTCAAAGACGTAATCACCAGCATTAGCACGATAGGGAGGTTCTAAGTTACGAGCACGCATGCAACCACGGCCATGATGATGAAAGCACGGCTTATGTGGTAGAGTATTTACTCCACGTATAGTGTGTCGATTATAATGTCAAGACCACTCAGGAAGTTATACGAGGGAATAAGAAACAATCGGAAGAACCTTGTTTTTATCTCTTTTGAGATCCCGGTAGCCATCCGATTTCTAATAATTCAACAACTAGCATTAATTAAACCATCTTGCCATTTTTAGAGGGGGATATGGAAGGGCTGCATGTACAGTTTGATATTATGTTGCCGACTGTGAATTTTTTTTATTAAAAATTTGCCATTGTATAGCCAACCATACAAACCATACCGCAAACCATACAAATTTCGAAGTCTGAAATTGAAACCTTGTAACCGTACAGCACCATGCACGGTACATATATTTAGTTTAGATAATAGTTAGTCGATATTTCTTAGTCCAATAGTATAAAAATCAATAGAATAGGGTAGTTTAGAAAGTAGGTCAAGGGCTGCGGAGAGCGAACGCACGGGGCGGAAGATTTGGAGAAGAGGGAGTAGACGAGGACTCGAGCAAGAAGCAACACGTCGTCCTGTAGAGGAAGCCAACAACCAGTCTGCGCTGCGTGTGCGAATAAAAATAAATAAGTTAAAATAGTGTTACTCAATTTCCAAGTGGAAATGTGTTTCTTTTTACATAATATATATATATATTCCGGTATCTAACATAATATTCGAAGTGAATATAATAATTCAAGTGTGCGACGTCAGCCACGTGAATATCGCTACCTACACCACATCTTCCATCAACAAGTCAACTATAAACCACATATACAGGTCAGAACAATATAAAAGAAAAACAATAGAACAATAGATAATAGTAAATACCGGAACAATTTTATCAAATCAAGACGACAGCAGGCAAATCAAGCAAACAAACCATTGTGTGTACTTTCATAACAAACCATAAAACCAACCAACAATAATATAAAATCGACAAACAGAACAATCACTAGCATTAAGATAATTATAAGTATAAGAAGGAACTTTGACTAAAGTAAAACACCAGGTAGTAAGAAAAAGAACCTATATTATAGTTAGTTATAAGCTTTGAATTATCACCATACAAAATATATATATATTAGTGTCAGTCTTCACCAGGATAGTAAATCGCAACCATTAGTTAAATACCAGTAAAAATAGTTCAAACTCCTAATCACCCAATATAGCCTAATCTATGTTCAACCCGGAAACCCATACCACACCATCCATATAGAACACTCCTTCAACCGGAAGACTACGACCGTCACCGCCAGTCCACAATACGTCAGACTTACGGTAAGACTACATTGGCGCCCAACAATACAGGTCCGGGTGTGGAACAATGCCGCCTAAAATTGATATAGAACAATTAATTAAGGACTTAGGAGCACAACTAGCGGGACAGATTGCAGAGCAAGGGACTCAAATCGAGCAGTTAAAATCTACTATGGATAATAGACTCACGGCACTAGAGACACCCATTAACACCGCGGACACACGCGACGACGGGGTGACCGAGGTGAGACGGGAGGGCCCGGTGCCACCAAATAGCGGAACAACTCACGGACAGGAGGTTGCCGGGTTTGCGGCACCAATCATAGTGAGGGCAGAAACATTTGTGAAAGTGATGCAGTTCACGGGTACCAATCTCACACACCCAGTAACATTCATACAACAACTCGAGCAATACTTTAGGGCACATGCTGCTCCGAAAGATGCTCAGTCCGCCATTGCCATGAGTAATATGTCTGGCAGCGCGCTGACGTGGGCAGAGGCGTTTTTAGATCGCTCGGTGAGCTTTCAAGATTTCAAGAAGGCATTCCTCGACACCTATTGGGGTACATCACAGCAAAGGGCGGTACGATTCGACATATACCAAGGTAGTTTTAAAAGAGGTCCCGGAAAAAAAATGGCGGATCACTTCGCGGAAATGGTCGTCAAAGCGAAATATTTAGAACCTCGCCTCACAGACCTAGAGCTAATAGAAGCAGTGACCGAACACTATGCACCGTCTATTGCCAATATCATTTTGGCTGCGCACCCGCAAACGAATGCAGATATGGTGAAGTTCTTGCGGAAATTAGATGCCAATGAAGAGCGAAAGGCACTTACCTATCAAACGCAATATCAATCCACCAGGAGTGGCAGCTGGCGCGACACTCAGGAGCCTAATACCTCAGCGGGGAATTGGAGAAGTCCTGATCAAAGGCTCAACCCAAGCCTGGGGAACAGGCAAACACCGGCAGGGGGACGTCAAGATGGACGTCAGGCTGATAGACGCCAAATCAATACAATGCAAATCGGGGAAGAGGAGGATTCAGTGCTAGAGGGAAATGACACAATCTCGGAAAACTGAGGACGGTCGCTAGCTTCGAACCCTCACAAGCGACCGTGATAAAGGACAACATCGACATACGGGTTCAAACGATATTTAGTGACATGCAGAGTGACCTGATGGATGAACATCGCGAGGAGGAAGAGGGCCGGCCTGACAAGGCAGTTACGCCGAAAATTTGGGTAGAGATGGCAGGATCGCGGGTGCTTACACTAATTGATTCCGGGAGTGAGGTGTCGGGCATTTCGGAGCAAGTTTTCAAGGAAATGAATTCCACCACTACAATGATACCTACGCTACCGGTTACAGGAGTCACCATTCTGGGAGCAGTGGGGGGCCACAGCAGCCATGTTACTCAACAGGCGATGCTACCAATTACGATTGCGGGACATAAACAAGATGTTGTATGCCTAGTAATAAAGAACCTTATATGCCCGTTGATTTTGGGAGCAGACTGGCTTCGAGACAACAACGTGAAACTACATTTTGACACGGCTATATTAGAGATACCTGTTGACCAGAGCCACACACTGGTTCCCTTCGTAGGAGAAGGACAGACCACGGACACGAACGATAGGACGGTACAGGAGACGATTTCCCTAAATGACATGGAATGTTGCGGAGAACAGGACAACTTGCCTCCATGTTTGATACAATTTCCAGAACCTGAATGCGCGGAGACGATATCTACAGGGTCTCAACTAACAATTGATCTTGGACAGCTGGTGGACATGGACACGCTATCACAACGCCAGGGAGAACAAGTTCAGGCGTTGCTGACGGAATACTCTGAAGTGTTTTCAGATAAACCTGGCCGAACGACGCTTTATGAGCATGAAATTAAATTGACCACGGACAAACCTTTCATGCAGCAAACGTACCCGGTACCGTTCTCCAAACGAAAGGCTGTAGAGAGCCAGCTTATGAAAATGATGGAATGGGGAGTTATCGAGAGAGCCCCATCACCCTATGTCAACCCGTTAGTTGTTGTATCCAAAACTGATGGCACGGTTCGGCTATGTCTGGACGCGAGACGTTTAAACCAACACATGGAGAGGGACTGTGAGAGACCATCCAACCAAGACGAGCTGCTGCACAAGTTTGGAAATGCCAAATATATTTCCACCGTCGATCTTACCAGCTCCTACTGGCAAATACCTCTAAGATACAACGATCGGAAGTACACGTCTTTCCTATACGACTCTCGGAGCTACCAATTCACGGTATTACCGTTCGGTCTGGCAACCTCGGTTGCCAGCTTCACACGATGCCTTGACAAAGTTCTTGGACCGGAGGTCCTTCAATTTACGGCATGTTACGTGGACGATTTGGTTATAGCATCGCCCGATTTTGATACACACATTAAACATTTGCGAGCGGTTTTACAACGCCTGAAAGACGCGGGCATGACCGTGAATATAAAAAAATCAAAGTTTATACGAAAAGAAGTCCCATTTCTGGGGCATATCCTAACCACAAAAGGAATTTTGCCTGACACGCGGAAGATAGAAGCAATACAACATTTTCCCATACCGACTAATGTCAAGAAGCTACGTGGTTTCCTTGGACTGTGCAACTTCTATCGACGTTTTTGTATTCGCTATGCCTGTAAAACTGTTGTTCTCCTACGACTTCTCCAAAAAGGGGTGAAATGGAAATGGGGCGTTGAGGAAACAATAGCTTTTGAGGACGTGAAGAAGGCGTTTTTGAAAGCTGTATTACTACACCACCCACAGCCGCACAAACCATTCTTCCTACAAACGGATAGTTCAGACGTTGGACTCGGTTCTTTCTTATATCAAATAAATGAAGAAGGTGATAAGGAGGTCATAGCTTTTGCCAGCCGAACGCTGCGGGGAGCTGAAAAGAATTACTCCACAACTGAAAAGGAGGCCCTTGCTGTGGTTTGGTCACTCCAAAAATTCCGGATTTATGTACTCGGTAATGATTTGACGGTCATAACAGATCACAAGTCCTTATCGTTCCTCCTGAAGTGCCGGCTTCGAAACAATAGATTGACTCGTTGGATACTAGCAATACAAGAATACAATTTTAAAGTACAATATTGTCGCGGTTCAGACAATATTGCTGCAGATGTCTTGTCACGAAACCCTGTACCATCTGCAGGTTATGAGCAAACAGAGTCAGAGTGCAACCAACACCAATTTCACATAGCAAAAGTGATTCTGGAAAATGACAAAGCTATGAATAAAGATCTTAACAATATTGAAGAACTACAGAAGAATGACAAAGAATTACAAAACATCAGGGATTACATCACATCGGGAGACTCGAGTACGCCAAGACTACAGCGCATTGTAGGGAAGTATAGACTGCACAAAGGGGTTTTGTTTAAACAAGCAGAACGGGGGTTAAAGTGGAAACTGTGCATACCGCAAGAGCTCACTGTTCCCATGGTAACGCTCTTCCATGTGAAGTTAGGTCATTTTGGTACCGACAAAATTTTGGCGGCCATCCAAGAGCACTTCATTTGGAAAGGGATCAGCCGTACCGTTCGAAAAGTAGTGTCTGCCTGCGACCTTTGCCAAAAGACCAAATGGCCGAATCAACCTTGCAGGGGGAAGATGGTTCCTATCATAGCTAGTACCCCTGGGGAATTGGTAGCTATTGATCTGTACGGGCCACTGCCCAAATCAAGAGGAGGGGTGACATATTTGTTGGTCATGCTTGATGTTTTTACTAAATATGTGAAACTCTACCCGATAAAGAGAGCAACTACTCAAAGCATCTTACACCGAATTTTGCAAGAATACGTTCCTCAGGTTAACAAGCCAACAACTATACTGTGTGATCATGGCACGCAATTCACGGCGAAGAAATGGTACACGACTTTACAAGCTAACGGCATTCAAGTAAGGCACTCGTCCATCCGCCATCCCCAGAGTAATCCCAGTGAACGTGTAATGAGGGAGTTGGGCCGGATGTTCAGGGCATACTGCAATGAGAAGCACACCGCTTGGGTTACACATGTGCAACAACTGGAAACATGGATGAACACTACGATACACAGCAGTACAGGCTACAAGCCGGAAGAACTACAAACGGGGAAAACACCTCCAGCAGTGGTAACAACTAGGTGCGAATACCCACAAAGTCAAGCAGTTGACATCAACAGGGCAACTAAGTTCATTCTGGCAAATGATACCATGTTGACAAAAGCCCAGAAGAGAAAAAGCAGACATGACAGCTACGGAAAGACCCAGAACTTCGCACCAGGTACCATGGTGTTGTTACGAACTAACAAGCCATCGGATGCGGCGGAGAAAGTAATTCATAAATTCTTCCTCATATATGAAGGACCATACGTGGTGGAGAAGGAAACGCATCCAAATGCGTATGCCATCAAGGATCCAGCCACTGGAGAGCGTCGAGGGGTGTACAATATCACCAATCTAAAACCGTACACTTCCCTTCCCAAAACTAAATAATTCCGAAACTCCTTCAAAAATCTTCCGAATTCCGGGTTTTCGAAATGGGGGGCGGTTGTAACCGTACAGCACCATGCACGGTACATATATTTAGTTTAGATAATAGTTAGTCGATATTTCTTAGTCCAATAGTATAAAAATCAATAGAATAGGGTAGTTTAGAAAGTAGGTCAAGGGCTGCGGAGAGCGAACGCACGGGGCGGAAGATTTGGAGAAGAGGGAGTAGACGAGGACTCGAGCAAGAAGCAACACGTCGTCCTGTAGAGGAAGCCAACAACCAGTCTGCGCTGCGTGTGCGAATAAAAATAAATAAGTTAAAATAGTGTTACTCAATTTCCAAGTGGAAATGTGTTTCTTTTTACATAATATATATATATATTCCGGTATCTAACATAATATTCGAAGTGAATATAATAATTCAAGTGTGCGACGTCAGCCACGTGAATATCGCTACCTACACCACATCTTCCATCAACAAGTCAACTATAAACCACATATACAGGTCAGAACAATATAAAAGAAAAACAATAGAACAATAGATAATAGTAAATACCGGAACAATTTTATCAAATCAAGACGACAGCAGGCAAATCAAGCAAACAAACCATTGTGTGTACTTTCATAACAAACCATAAAACCAACCAACAATAATATAAAATCGACAAACAGAACAATCACTAGCATTAAGATAATTATAAGTATAAGAAGGAACTTTGACTAAAGTAAAACACCAGGTAGTAAGAAAAAGAACCTATATTATAGTTAGTTATAAGCTTTGAATTATCACCATACAAAATATATATATATTAGTGTCAGTCTTCACCAGGATAGTAAATCGCAACCATTAGTTAAATACCAGTAAAAATAGTTCAAACTCCTAATCACCCAATATAGCCTAATCTATGTTCAACCCGGAAACCCATACCACACCATCCATATAGAACACTCCTTCAACCGGAAGACTACGACCGTCACCGCCAGTCCACAATACGTCAGACTTACGGTAAGACTACAACCTTTATCTGCGCATTGTGCAAGTACAAACATCATTTGTGTTCTTAATTTTTCAGCGACCGATCCTTTCAATATTGCACACATTTTACTCCTAAAATACGCGTGCTGCTGCTAAACAGTATTTATTGCGGTAAAATTACATACTTCGGTCTAGGATATGAAGTTTTTATCGACTGGTTCGGCGATCAAATTTGTAGCGGTAAATGAAAAAATCATAAACTGCAACAAACATATAGAAAAGGAGTCATTTCATTTCACGTAGAATATGCTTCATAAAATGTATTTATTATGCTAAGTTGCTGATGATGATACGTGGCGACGGCGTTAACTTTATACTTGTGTACAACTCGCAGAACAACCTTCTACACTGCCCGATTAGAAAATATGTATCATCCTAAAGGTTCAAAGGTATAGGAAACGTCAAATAAATTTCGAACTAAGAAGTTTATTTCAATCCATGATGCTCATACTTGATCGGATTACGTGCGTTCGTTCAGTTATTTTAAGACATTGCAACAACACCGTATGACCTCTTCTCTTACGTAACTCATAGTCATAAGTTATTATCTTGTTAGAGGTTTTCCCCGAGTTAAGCCGAACGTTGTAAAAGCCCAGTTTCCAGTATGCAAAGTAAGACATCTTAGAACTGCGAGATTCTCATCGCTCTTTATAAAGTTTTGAGGGATTTTGTCTTATCATGCCATACAAACTATATTTGTCGTAATAATTTCCTCTCAAATAATGCTGCTAGATAAGAATTCGGTTACGTATTAGGCATCATAAAGACGATTAGAAACAGACCCCGGAAATTGTACGGCCCGGCTTTGTGCAGAGTCGTGCTTTTCTGATTCGTGAACAGTTCTTGTTAATTATCCATCAAAAAGCTAATATTTCCCTAGAAAATATTGTAAAGGTATCTATTATTGGTTATTCATTATTCCCTACGTGTTTTCATGTCCAAAACGTAAATATAAAACATATTAATACCCGCTGGCGATGATGCTTAGAATCTGCGATGCGCAGGTACTGCATATTTGCTGTATATTTTATGTGTGTCTGACAGTTCAATATGCTACTCTTAATCAATGTTACAGTACATAAATTAATACAACAATGCCAGTGAAATGTGCTATAAATAAAAACCTTGTTTTGAGTTTGTGATGAAATGAAAGTACTAACTGAAGCTTCTACTCTCTCAGTTGTACTGTATATGTTCGTATTGTCGTGTTGTGTGCGATGTTATTACTGTAGTTGGGAGAATCACTGATCAATAGTACTCGCAACATGATCGCAATGTAGGTCAGCAGCTATAGATACGAACAGCAGTTTTATACTTTATGATAACCGGAAAAACACGGACAATGTCAATACTGACTTTTATCTATTATAGTAACAACGACTAGCATTTTGGAAGGTCAAGACTAGTAACAAACACAAAAATGAAGACATTTTGATGTATGCTCTCAATGCTTTTTAGTTTTTTAACAAATACTGCAGTAGGATTAAACGTACGAAGTGTGCAAATTGTCTAACGAACAATATATAACGTCATATAGGTGTACATTAATATTCATAGTCATACCGATACCGGTGCGGCATATTAATTCCCCCTGACGAGAGTGACAGACAACATTATAACTTGATTCTGTTCAACGAAGACCTTGTTATTGTTGGACTGGTTATAAAGCAGTAGTAATTGTGTTGTGTGTACTAACGTGATGGACTTGTCGTGCAAGTAGGCGATCTAAGTACTCGCCTCAGTGGTTTGCTCCAATGACTCAATGAGTGACAGTAATTGGGTTCATGATTGCGAGTAACACGATACCTTTACTTGGTTGCGTTGCGGAATAGACGCATTATTATTTATTACGCTCAAGTAGTTCAGAGTGATACATTACGCACGTTGATCCGAGTAATGATACGACGCTTGGGGACCTCATTCTCTCTCGCTCTCTTCTCGTGAAAAATAGTGTCTGATCTATTGATGATATCATTCTTTGGAGACTCCATCCATACACCCGATGCATCGATTACTTGCAAGGAGACAGTACTGGAGCGGTTGACGCTACGGGATTACAGATGAAAGGCGTGTTCGATTGCCTGCACTTGCTTCGTTCGATTGCCTGCACTTGCTGTAGTTTAATCAAGATCCTGTCGAGGACATAAAGGATTTTCTTTTACGCGAGCACAATGAAACTCGTCTAGAAAGAACGCTCTGCTAATTTTAGAAGCAAAAGACAAAATTTTAAAAGCAAAAGATATAACGAATTTGTTGGTCTACAAATAATAATTACATGTCTGTTCGATTGGTTACACCTTCTGCTCCAAGGCGGATGAAAAGAAAACATTTTTATTTAGAAATAATTTAAATTTACGTAAAACTGCGCCTTTGCTCAAGTTTGTTCAGAAATAGAACAGCGTTGGAATACAATTGTTGTATACGATATTAATTTGCGAATCATTTTAACATTTACATACGGAAAAATTACTTTTTTTGACACGTTATTTACCATTATGAAGAGTTTAAAAAATGTTTTTTTCATTATTGACATCGTTCCTGCTTTAAATGTGTGCCACTCAATTCGTACGTTTAAAATGTGACTATTTAAATTCAATTGTTTTAGTTTTTTAAAATGTGCATAATTTCAGATCGTACTATCGTAAAGCACAGTACATTCTCTTACTTTATTCACAGCTTCCCATTGCGGCTAAGTCAACACGGATGTCCAAGATTCCCACGCTACCAACACTTTAACGGCTTTAGCAAGGTGTATTGGCAATGCGATTGTCTAAGTCAACGGTGCACTGTTATCACTTTCGGGGCGTATTTTCGGCGCGGTATCAGTAAACAAAAATATGTGGGGCATGTTCACCTTGCCCGTGGACGAAATGGAGATAATCTTATCCCGTGAACAAAATGATCACCTACGGGAAAACATTGCACAAAGTGCAATACGACGTAAACTCCAGCAGTATCATGCCGTGACTTATACACTGGATCGATATTATGTTCTCATACTACGCATAATGCCGTAGCCGCAGGGCCAGACTATTCTCTTCATTAAAACTTTATTTCTTTTTGAATTGTGTAGAGTATATTTCATTATATTCTACTATAACCTTAACCCTACTATAACTAACACACTATTCTTATAGCCAAACGCTAATTATTCGGCTTTTAGATTGTTCTATTATACTGTATAGTTTATTGTATCACTCATGCACATTGCACAATACATTATGCATTATAACTTCGGTTTCTCTATTGTATGTAGACATACAAAGCTGTCTGTGATTTAATGCGAACACGCGTCGCCAGGGAACGAACGAGAAAGCTTTTCGTGTTGTGCTTCCTACGCCCCGCCCACTTTATTGACACAACCAATAGATTATCCGGCGAAAATGTGCGTGACAAAGTAACACAATTTCAAGATTTCATTTAGGAAAGATTTCGTATTGAGAATGCAGTACCGACTTTTCTTAGTCTACTCAATTAAATTCATATGAGTAAATTGGTACACATGTTCAGTAGCGAACGTCAATGCCCAAGTGGAACTCACTTCTAGAAGTACAGCCTTAATTATATCAGGACTGCAAAAAAGCCATACCCGATGATTTAATCATAGGAGTGAATGTACACCAAACACCAAGGACATTCAACCCCCCCCCCCCCCCCGCGCAAATGTGTTGTGTATTTTATATTTACGCAATACACCTCGTGAAAATATTAATAAACCATAAATCGCTGCCTAGTGCCTACCACGCTCGACCAACCCTGGAGGTGGATTCCCGACCTTGCGCGAAAACCGTCCAACACGCAAGCAGAGCACGCGACCTTGTCTGTAAATCAATCAGCAGGAAGCCGACAGTGACAGGTGCAAAGAACGTCCGTGAGTTAGCGCTGATGTCTACACGCGGGCGAGGTCGGGGATTCACAGCTCACTCTCCCAAACAACCCCGACACCGACACGTGACGAGCGAGACAGGAAGTCAATAGAGCGGAGGTGGGCGACGGGGTAAAGACCCAGCTGCCGGGGCCGGACTAATTTTGAAGTTGTACAAAATCAAATGCTCAGAACACACCGTGCTTTGAGTTGTGGGTAAAATGGAATATGATACGACTAATGTAATGTTTTTTTTTTTTTTTACACAGCCCGAAACCACCTTAAAGCCATCATATAGACGAGTGGTTCGTGACCAATCGGTGATCGCCGATCGGTATTTGAAATTGGGACTCTCCGTTTGGTCACTAATTAGTCATCTATGACGAGAACATCTGTACTGCAGGGTAGTTTCGGTTATGCATGTAGCACTGATTGTGAGACAAAATTAATATTTATATGTGATGTAATGTGATCACATACGAAACAGATATCCCTTTCGAAACAACGAATTTGACATTACATTTTTTTAAATATTGGGTACTTGCAAGCTCAAGGGAATTGAGGGAATGGTGGGATGAGGAGAGTGACGTACCTTCCTGAGGGGCGGCCTCGACCGGATGAACTCGAGGATGACTGCGTGCGCATCCTTCTTCACCCGGGTGGGGATGGTTCCGTCCACCATGACCTTGTTGAGTTTGTAGCGCCGCGACCGGATGTCGTCCATGAGAATCTCGTAGGGGGTGAGCGTGAACTCGATAGGGGTGCGAGAGAAGTCCACCTTCTTCAGATTGACGCCATGACGCAGCTCTTGGATCACCTGGAGCCATAGCCTCGACTGTGGGGGAAGACAAGCGAGTTAGATACACACCCTCTAAGTGCATTGACATCGAAGCGACTCAAATCATGAGTGTTATTGCATTAGTATAGGTTTACAATTGGGAAGGGGCGGGGGTACGAAGGACAGGTCAAATAAACATGGCTAGCTGACTCAAGGGAGTTGAGAGCAAAATTGCCTCTCGTGAGAACATACTATTTTTATAGAAAACTGCAAGTTGTAGGGCCAACTCCTCGAGCAATTGATTTCCTACACGTTTTACAGCAAGTGGCTGATGGCGTTTTGTTTTTGAAGCCAAGGGGGGTGTTATCATACCAGTGATGCGAAGACTTGTCGAATGTAGATTGACGCCACACACTTCATTGGCACAGCACATACTGGAATGAGGGTTATTGGATGCTGCATCCACCATTTTGGCCATATCGCACACCGGTTGTCGTGCCACGTTTATATTACGTGTAAATACCATTGAGACATTCTAGGGACTTTTTAATAGAACCGTAAGAACGTACTTAGTTTACATAAATTCTTTTTAGCGTACCGATGTCGTATCGAAGAGAATCTCCCTCCCCGCAGTTTTTTAAAGCAACGAATAATAGATTGTTTACGTTATAGTTGGAGCAACGACGAGGAATGTTCGTGCTTGGGGCGTAAGTTATTACTCATTTCTATATGATTGTATACCACATTCTGATAGTGCCATTACTGCTGATAAATATGCATACGTCATGAAACTGATGCAGACACGCTAATGGGAGAAATATAGTTCCACACGCGACCAATGGGCGTGCTTGATGCTACCATTGCACTCTACGCGGAGCTTGAACACCTTACAAAACTAAGGAACTTGATGAAATAGAGTTCTTCTTGGAACGGACGATCTATTATAGTAGTAAAGTGGCCCGTCCTTGAACAATTCACACAATACCACCCATACTATGATAACTCATCACCCCACAAAAATGAGCTCACAATAGTATAATATAGCGAACTGATTTGTACTGTACAAAATGATAAAATTATAATTTTTATAAAATGAAATCCACGTTTGAAAACTAACGCCGCGTTTCGGGGGGGGGGGGGGGGGTCTATTCAGCTCCCATCCTCCGCTCTGCAACCACTACAGAGCAATTGTTGTATTTTCCCTGACCAACTTGCCCTTATTAATATGCTATTACGACAAATGATGTATATCGAGATACATTAATTAATTTTTAAAATACATTTATTCGTGATTTTGCATTGAATTAATTTCAGTATACGTCGCGTTATGTGACGCAACCGACGTCTAAGTTTCCTCGTCGCTATTTCAATAACTATTGTAGAATAAGTTGATTCACTTCAAGAATGAACGCTATAGGCCTACTTATTATTCCATTGTGAATTTTCAAAGTTGTGTGCCAATATTTTTATCTGACGCTAAGAGCTTGCACTCGTTGCATGTCTCAGTAGATGTATGGATATATCATTGATCGACTGTCGGCGATAGAATCCAAGTCAGTATACTAGCGGTGTGCCTGTGTACGACGAGTGTGATTCTATTGCGTGACGGAACTAAAACCTACACGTCCAGATGGGAGACACATTACCTTTCCTTTCAGATTCAACTGATGGTAATGAACGCATGCATTTTAATGAAATAATTATTCAGTCACTGAACCGTTAGTCATGAATCGTGAAATGCGTCACACGAGTTGGCAGTCTATAAATATCTGTTTTGTGTGGGGTTACCAAGTAAGGAGAGGACTCAATAGTCAATACTGAACGCCATCTGTATAACATGAATGTGAAAATAAACACGTGTATGTTAATTGTAATTTGTACTATACGACGCCAATATTGTTTGCACCATCCGTGACTCAAACCCAGAACATCTGGCTCTATACTCGTTATTCTACCTTAGCTCTAATCACGATATTTTATTGAAAAAGCCACCGATTGTGTATAATGTATACATGCATTGCAACCAAAGATACCAATAAAGTTATCGTATCTTATCAACGGAGTAGTCCATATTGTAGCTGATTCTGATTTTTTAAACGTTATATATATATATATATATAACTGGTCCTTTTCGCACTTCGTGATTATTGCGCGCGTGCGTGGGTGACATTATCAACTTCACGTTTTACGAGTTGCTTATAGACATTCATATTATCTTATTAATATTTTGTGCTAAAAAATGAACTAATTCTGGTTGTTATATTGTCTCGTCGTGCTGAAGTTGAAAATTTAACTTAAATTGTGTATTTATATTTAAATTTATGTTATTTATTATTACTATATCATTATTACGGTAAACATTCATAACACATCGACATTTAAACAATTCAAAACCAGACAGTTGTAAGTTTCAATAGTGACTTTTCAAAGCAGTCAAGTATATGTCTTACAGATTGTTTAATTTCAAAAAATTAGCAGACG
The DNA here is from genome assembly GCA_945910005.1 of Isoperla grammatica. Classification (NCBI taxonomy): domain Eukaryota; kingdom Metazoa; phylum Arthropoda; class Insecta; order Plecoptera; family Perlodidae; genus Isoperla; species Isoperla grammatica. Next base: position 32,210,899 of record OX246737.1, on the reverse strand, counting down.
AAAGTTACCAAGTCAAATTCATTTAAAGTTTTCTTTTAGAACGCGAAAGTAATACTTAATTTATAATAAAATGGAACGAGTGCTCGTTGGTCTTGTGGGATAAATCCTCAAGCAAGACAGAAGTACAAATTTATTTCATTTATTCTTGGTCGCATTTCTTGAGCTCTGCAACTCTTGTTCAAAAGTACCGTTCCAATGTTTTCCCGGGCCTGTCACATTACGTTTACGAATATATTTAAATCTCACACAAAGACAATACGATTGTTAACAAATCCGAATTTCTAATGACATTGCAAGTAGTTATTTAACACGTTTCCAGCAGGTGTTACAGTACACTACCATTAGATCGTTGTTATTACGAGAAAGAATGCTTCATTGTTTTGGGAACAGGAACAGATTTCGCCACAGTTGGCGGGAGGCGGTTGCTGAAGTAACCCACTTGACTGACTGAACAAGTGGACCTTGAGAGCTCAACCCTAATTTGGCGCCGGCCAGATTGGTTCTCCTTCGAAGCCCCATAAGTCGTGTGACGACTTCTGTGTGGGTCTGTCTGTGTCCAGTGCCCACGCTCGCGACAAGAGAGAGATAGAAACAGCTTCGCACACACACGATCAGCTGTTCGAGCGGTCCAGGGAGTCGAAACAAGTGCCCCAGCGGTCTAGAGCGAAGCCGGACAGAATCATAACACTGTCCAATTTCGTCAATACTATTTTCTTTTTAAAAAAACTTTGTTTTTAACGTGGGAATGTAGTTGATTTAGAGATTGCAAGCTTGCGATAAGTATTGTTTGATTTGATTTGTTGATACTTGTGTGTCTGTATGAATGAAAGTTTAATTTAGCATAATGTACTATGCACACTGAATATCACTGATTACAATCATTATTAATAAACAATCTCTGGTTACTCTAAGATAATCGTATCAATGCAGAGAGGTCGATGAGGAAGATAGGAATGAATAGTTCATACACAAAGTCCTATAGGGCTGTTACATCGATATGAGACACACTAAATTGTAGCTTGCAATGCACTGTTTTTGGCAATACTCTTTCAAATAAGACTGTTTCATTTTTAAATTAATGAAGCCCAACTATATAACCGAAGTGATCCTAATTCCACAAACGAATAACTGAATGCAGGTCATTGCTGCAACTCGACTTCTTGTCCAGTTAAACCAGCAGAAGTTTACATTTATAAGTTTAAATATTTGATTTAGAATTGAGTTCTCATAGTAATATTCGCAATAGTCACCATCTGCGCCACATATGGATATCGACATGCGGCTCTTCGACGCGAGATTTGAATTTTAGTTCGAGATGCTTCCACTTCAACGGTTAAATATTTACAATGTTGCTACGCTACGGTATATCATGAGAGGGGTTGACTTCTATCCTTGGTCTGTATAGGAGGTATAAACTATTCAACAAAACAGAATACGCTGCAGCTCTGTGCTGAAAACAAAGCTGCATTATACAATATTACAGAGGCTATGGGATAACATGATGGATGAACGAAAATGACGAACACGATAGACTGATTTGGACCAATCTCGTCCATCAAGTCAACAGAAAATACAGACATAAGTTTGCTCTTACAAGAATAAATACATTGTCCATCCACTATCTTGCAGAACAATGTAATACCATGAGTGCTACTATATGAAACATAAGCAAATCTCAGCGAGTTCAGAGAAAATTCCAACCTCTATCTGGAATAAAAGTTTGTTTAGAGGGTACATATTTCAAAATTTCAAGGTATACTGACTCATATTTACAAGAACAACTTTCATCTAACAGCATTTCAAAAACCATGTTATTGGTTAATTGCTTCAAACGTTATATTACATAAAGTTATAAAATGTATTTAAGACACCAACAACTGTACACACACGTGCTACTGAAAACACCACTTACTAACTAAAGTAAGAGTATACTTGGCATAAAAACATTGATGTTTACATATCTGGCACTACACACAACATTCCACTAGAATATCGTCAAATAGGCCTACTTGCCAAACCGAACTCTTCATATATGCAAGCAGTTTTTAATGTGTATTTAGTTACTAGCAATCACTAAAATTGTTTTATTATCAAACATTTAAATTTCTCCATGCAATATATTTCATAATTACTTATGCGAACAAGACTGACGATTATGTCTAGGATGAGTACCCTAAAGTATATATTATATCAACTAGGTAGCCAATTCATTAAAACTTTCTTCTCTACACTATTTTCCACGAGTCTACTTCATCAATGTCTCCTCTAAAATCACAAGGAGGGTTTAAGACATGCCGCTTAAATTAATTCCCCTCGATTATCGGGGTCCGATAACACTCGAAGCTTAGCGAGTCTTGAGCCTGAATGACTAATACCGAGTAATTTATTCAAACTAATCTCGGCGCCGCCTTAAGTTCCGTGATTGAGGTTTCTGTTCTAGAAACAAGTTTCACGTGATTTATTGGTACAAAAGAACTAATTAGTACAGCAAAATATACCTTGTTATTTCATTGCCTTCAGCTGACGTGGTTTGTATTTCTTTGGGAGAAAACCAAGGCATAATAATATGTTTAATAATTTTTAGATATTTACAGGTTCTTTCATATCTTATGTTCGTAGTCGGTGTATACTATCACGTGGTGACATAAAGAGGAGTAACATTTTACCGTCGAAAAGTGTGCAGTAAAAACAGGAACAATTAGCTTGTTTTTTTGTATTAAAATTAATTCTACAACATCGGATCGAAAAAAACAAGCTAATTGTTCCTGTTTTTACTGCACACTTTTCGACGGTAAAATGTTACTCCTCTTTATGTCACCACGTGATAGTATACACCGACTACGATCATAAGTTATGAAAGAACCTGTAAATATCTAAAAAAAAACAACTATATGAATATATAAAGATGAATATGGGACGTAAAACCCAAATATCAATAAATTATGACATTAAGGTTAAACAAATTTTTAAAAAATACTATCGTGTTTTATCTGGAAATTATCGTATCACTAATTATGATCCACTAGTTATTTGGACATGAACATCTGATAGGCTATTTCAACAATGGTGAGTAGGCTTACGATTCGCAATAACATAAATCGGCTTGTCCTTGTAAGCGAGTGACAAGATTTGACTGTGTTGACATGGTGGTCAAAGACCCCGCCCGGTACTCAAGAGGCCAACTTGCGCAAGGTTGTTTGCAGTGTACAAGTACCATTGAGTACTACAGACACAATGATATCGCGCACAATCTACGACCCGTCAATCACAATCGCAAGGACACAAAGCATGCGTGCTGATCCATGGCTCGTATGTGCGTGGGTGATCGTGGCTCGCATGTGCGTGGCTGATCATGGCTCGCAATGTGCGTGGCTGATCGTGGCTCGCATGTGCGTGGCTGATCGGGGCTCGCAATGTGCGTGCTGATCCATGGCTCGCATGTGCGTGGCTGATCGTGGCTCGATCGCAATATGCGTACTGATCCATGGCTCGCATGTGCGTGGCTGATCGTGGCTCGCATGTGCGTGGCTGATCTATGGCTCGCATGTGCGTGCTGATCCATGGCTAGCATGTGCGTGGCTGATCGTGGCTCGCATGTGCGTGGCTGATCTATGGCTCGCATGTGCGTGCTGATCCATGGCTCGCATGTGCGTGCTGATCCATGGCTTGCATATGCGTGGCTGATCGTGGCTCGCAATGTCGTGGCTGATCCATGGCTTGCATGTGCGTGCACACTACGGCGCCATGCAGTTAATTTGCGTACGAATATAAATATAATTCAAATAGCAATGAAGCGATCAACCTGTTGATTTAAAAATATAACTACTCTAATCGATGCATCGATGATGTAACGACAATTGTATGAAAATTAGTAAGATTATCAAATGACAGGAAAGAAACAATTTGTCAATGGAATCAAGTAACACATAATACAAATTACTATCTATTAAAGATTTTCTATGATACTGGACGATAAGAGGAACGAAAGGGGATACCAAGGAAACGAAACAAAGAAACACGAAGATGACAAGCCAAAAGACACTACAGAAAAACGTCAACGAGTGCAAATGCAGGCACAACACAGACTTGAAGATGAGACAATTGTCAAGCGATAGTACGTACTTGCAATGCTCGCCAAATCCTACGGCCCTTCTAGAACAGAAAGAACAAGAAGCATGAAACACAGGACAGGACAGCGCATGCATGCAGCAGCAGTGGCCATGCACGACTTACTCGCGACTTATCGAACGTTCGAGTGTTCGATTCATCGTCTTATCATTATCGACATGTCGTACGTACCACAGTTCAATTAGGAAATGTTCTTTTTCCACTTTCGACAAATTGAAGGCAAGAGTGTTCGATTGATCAGGGAAGGTTATTTTTTTCTTTGGCCGTTTATTTACAAGACATTTTGAACGCGAGGTAAGTTCGAGAATAAATGGTTGTGACATTAAAGAGCCGATATTTCGAGCTTTACACATAAGTTCCACACTGGGATGTTTTTATGTTTTTTATCTGCTAACGGTTTATTCTGAAACGCAGTTTAGTGAATTCTTTATCACTTGATCGCATTATTCTCGACTGTAGAAAACTATAGTGTAATTGCATTCGAGTCTTTCCCTCGTAGGGATAATGTTAACTCTGAATGCAAAAGTAGACTTTATGAGTTCATTGCCCCATCACGATAGTATTTAAAATTACCTTTTAGATCATAATAAAATGAGATGCGTCTAACTTTGTATATAATGATTTGGAGTAGCGAAATAAATCACATTATTCTTTACAGTTAGATACTTAAAAATAATTATTAATAATAATAATAATAATAATAATAATAATAATAATAATAATAATATAATGATCGATTGAATGTCAAAGGAAATACACAGAACTAAACCAAAGATTACGAAGCTATAATCTTCGGCTAAAGAAACAATAATTTGTTTATTATAATCTGATGGTTCAATATGGATTTACAACTAACTAGCCAAGTAAGTAACTGTTTGTTAAAAGTAAGGTTAGGCAAGGACGTTTTTTAATCGCTCTCCGGTATTATAAATATTAACATAGCATATAATTTAAAATTGGATTAGTGAAACTATACGGATTAATTTTAGTAATTTTACGTAGTATTATCGTATTGCCTATTAACCTGCCCGTCACAGTTTTTGTTTAGGTTCTAAACATCCTATTCCTAACCCTAATTATAATATATGCACACACGGTGTCCGTTTCCCTCGCATAACCCAGTTATACCAACGTAAAAAACAATATGTTTTGGGTGATTAATCATTCTCTTGTGAGATGGCTGGCAATGATGATTATTATAAATAATTAACTACCATAAAAACACATCATCATCTCTATAGTTTCCTCTCCCCTCGAGATTAAATTGCCTCCGATCTTCGAGCGTGTACGAGAGTGTTGACGATGGTGCTGATATGGAGACTTTATAGGAGATAATGTTTATGAAATGTCTGCCTAAGTTGGTCCAATTCAGGGATGCCCTCGGCATTAGATAATTATATACACAGAGGAGTACGTACGCACCTGTGTGTGTACCAATCTCTCCAATAAAGTGCGATCATCGTTAGCTATAAACTACGTCAGAACACTCGTAAACGTTTCTGAATGGGTGTTATTGCAAAACACAAACAACGAAACGATTATTAGATTTCATTGTTTTGAATTTCAGACGGTTCTGTTAGAACAGATCGAATAGTGCCCTTGTTGTACCTTTCTAATGATTTGCTAAATTGTTGGCAGGCAATTTATTGTCAACATGTTCCAGAATAATCTCTAACCAAATTCCCTTCTCTTGTTGATTTCTGTTACAAATCTCAATTGTATAAACGTAAACTAGCCAACATGTTGATCACTGTTTACATTAGGCAATTACTAGAAAACTACTTCTTACGACATTAATATTTATACGCTGGCAACAGCCCCCGGTTGAAATTAATATTACGGTAGATTCTGTTGAGAAAACGGGAGTAGAATCTTCTCATGTTCAGCCTGAAACCACGATTTGAGTCAAACGGTCGAAATTATTGTCGAGACGTAGAAACGTACGATGTATCTCGCTCGCTGGCTTCAGGTGGAACCGTTGGAGCGAGGGGCCAATCACTGCCGACAGAGACCGACACTGTACGTGCTCTGCTTATACGACATGATTAGCGATTTAAGCTGCACAGCGTTACCGCTAATCGGGAAAAGTAGCCGTATATGCGACCATCGGTCACGTAAAGAAAATTCAAATTAGCCATCCAACCAACTTTAACCTTGAAGATCGAGATTGAGATAAGCTCCGGGGCAGAGGGAGGATATTATTAAAGGAACCGTGTAATTCGCGTACACCTCCAATGGCAATCTCACACCTTACTGTAACGTGCGGTTTCCTGTTCATGTGGTTGGTTCACGCAGGCATTTCGTGTTTTTGCTCTTGTTTTGAGGTGGCACACGCAGTAAATATGAATGCCCGAAAGTGTGAACGAAGGAAGGGTTGATGAACCCGGGACTGCAGACTCGGAAAAGAGATGAGACGCCGACATGGCAGATGGCTCAGAGATGCATGAGCAACCTCCTTGAACACGATAACTGTCTGCTAAGCAGATGCACAAGAACGGATGTCGTTTTGTTCGTTGTTGACGCGTCGTTATCTGTACGTCTGCAAGAAGGAGGTGTAATTGGTCGAATCCTTCCTGACTGGTGCAACGTAACCGATTAAGCTTGGCTGAACCCGCCTTAGTCCATGAACTCCATTCTGTAGCCCATACTTAAAATCCAGCATACACGACAATTTCATGACAAGCATGCTACAATTCGTGTTACCACAATTAATTCAAGTAAGTATTGTGTATCGATTTTTAATTGAGTGCTCTATGTCTGCAAATGTGGTGGGGAAAATGCTGATGGTCAAAATTAAGTATTAGAAAACGAATGTAAATATTTTAGAAATTATAACTACTGTAGGCCTATTTATGTTTTTGTATTCGCACTCGATAGGTCCCGCGGCATAACGTGATTTGATCTGCTTTGGATTGGATTTACGTTACATGATCTTCAGTTAACATTAATTGAGGAGATCGAGATGGGAGCATTTGCTCAGTACGTCTTCGTGCATAGCATGTGTGTTAATTGCAAATCCACCTGTATAATATTAGTGTCTTTGTCACATGCACTATGCATGTTCTCCAGCTACTTAGATTTCCTTAATACATAATTAAGTGCTGTCACATATTTTACGAGACGTTGTCATTATTTTATGTGGTGAGTGTTTAGTTTAACTGGTTGGAATATTAAATACAAACGTTAGGAATGTGTTGCTTGCGTTTATTGCAAGACCTAAATCATAGCTGCTCTTAACCCACATACCATCCACTGAGTAAATCAACAATAAGCGTTGCCCCCTTTGGCTGTTTTGTTCTTTCAACAATATGCCACAGCCTATAAAGCATTTTACTACCTGACAAATATGTGGCTCAACACTGTTATTTATGAATAGAATTTATAACCACTTGTGTTGCGGAATATAACGTTCTATAATGACATATAGTAATAAACACAAAATATGGAGAAAAGAGCGAATTTACTTGAAATGTCGTAGTGCTTGCGTTTGGTCGTAAGTATTATGAGATTGTTGTGATAATAATCACATTATTTTGTTGGCCACTAGGTGCTAAGACCAGTTCTCTAATGGGTTCACATGCAGCGTGTTACTCGAATCCTAATCCTATTTCTTATCTTTATCATGCATTATTATTTATTATATTATAATATAATGAATTCTCCAATGTAGAATTTACTGAACACTATCGACATGTAAAAGTTGTGTCATAAAATGAAATAAGTAGAAGTGAAACGAAAATGATGTTGTCGTCATTATCAGATTCAGATGGAACGTTGTTTTTAAACCCACTCTCACAGTCATGCTCCATGGATATTCTAAGAACCACAGTTAAGACATTGGTCAAGTGTTTGACCACAGGGAACCAATCCATCTGCCTAACAATCAAACAAATTTCTTGGAATGATTTCTTGAACATCACACTTATCTCGCTGTCAAGATTGGAATTATACTTTCAGATGGACGCGTCAATATGGCGACCGTCATAAAAATTCAAATGAGATCGAGATATCAAAGATTTTAAATGTAAAATAACTTTGCAGTGCGAAGAAGATGAGGATTCGACAATAAAAACGTTAAGTCCCAACAAAAATAGTGGCAAACGAAAGCAAATATTATTGTGAAGGTGAAAAAGAGCGTGCCGTACGAATAAACTGACAACATAATGTATTATCATAAGTTATCGTCTGTTTCCCAGGCCACCAGTAAATATTTAAAAAAAAATCGAGATCATACTAGGGGAAGAAATTGTTTCCCCGCATACTGTCTTCCGAACACAAATTGGGTTATTGAATCTAGAAAACTAACAGTTACGTAGACACACGACACGGAAATAACGGATGTTCGGTTCTTGAATCTCGTCTGTCCTCGGGGGTGAGTGGAGGAGATTGTGCCGCGCATACCTCAGAGTCGACATTAATAACTTCATTATAAAAACAAATAATTTAAGGTTCACACTTTCTCAAGGTCGTCCCGCTCGGTCGTTGTTATACGACCTGCCGGATATTTTATTACATCCCCACCCAATCATTAGAAGACGATCGAGTAAAAGTTTTACGATTCCAAGAATAGAAGAAGATGGTCCAAATTGGAACATATTTTCGTGTACGTTCTACTTTCCACTGCCTCTTGGATTACGTGGACCGCGTGTTGGACAGGGGGCGGTGGTCTAGGTCGCACCTTGCACGGAAGGTCGTTCCGAATATTACTACTCCTGCAGGCGCAGCGAGTACGGTGGCCAATTTGTAAAATCTTCAGGCCATAGCATGACTTCGAACAAAAAATTGAAAATCGAAACTGGGAAAGTTGTATAAATCCTGCGGAGATGGTTTTCATAAAACTGGGGGCATGAAGCGCAACTTTCAAGGACGCCGAATGTTCAATTATGCAAAATAGTAAACAATACATATAAATATATGGTTCTCGGTACAGTTGTTGAAACGTATTTGATATAGCACGGGCGTAATTATGATTTATGACCCACAATTGATGCAATGTAATCTATCCAGTCACGAAGGAAAGTAAATCTGAATTTTTTGAGGATTTGATTCGTATGAGAAATGATTCATATGAGGAATGGTTGCTTCATTATTATTGCAACTGCATTAATCGAGTTTAGATATTGTTCAGTGACACTTTTAATTTGGAATACTTCACTTCATGTACAAATACAATACACCAATGCAAATGTACAACACTTTACATTCTTTCTATTGGAAAGTGATTCTTTATAATAGTTCTATGGTATCTTCAATGACGAGCAATAAAACCTTGATTGTATATTACTATACTATAATGCTATACTATATAGCACGTATAGTCGTTCAACGTGTGAAATATCGGTGTGAAAATTGTGAACACCTGAAAACCCCGCTGAAAACCACTTTTACTAATCGTCTGATAAGTATTTGTTTACGAAATTTGCATTTCATATACGTTTTTGGGAAAGCATGGTACACAAATTGGTATACAAACCAATGTAAATGCTATGTCGAAATAATATGGTTATTTTTCTGTTCTAAATGGGTTGTTTCGAAGAATAAAAGTGTTTGAAAGTGAATAAAATAAGTATTTGATATGATTACAGTTCTGTTCCACGCCAGTCACGCAGTTCAACCCAATTTCAAGTTTGCCTCACGCCACAATTTCAAGTTGTAGTGCTTGCGACCTAGCACGATTTTGTGTGTGTTCGAAAACAGAGTAAATCTTTGTTATACTTGCTTGATGCTCGAGTCCTACGATATCATATCTCTGTATCACACTAAGCTGTAAGACCACATCACAATTCACCTTATCTATGAACTGAGATAGCTAAAAGACGAGGCACATATGCAAAAACGTAAGTTTTACTGTACCTTATTGTCTGTTTGTAAGTTCCGCCTGTATATGACTCCCCCCCCCCCGTCTCATTCGCTTGGTTACAAAGATTTTGGTACAGGGTGCCTTGCATAAATACGGCAAAGTTGAAAGAAGCTCAGCTGTATAAGGATGTTGTGCTAGCATGAAATTGACTGACATGATCTCATATTTAATTCCCAACACAGTAAGAGGATTAATTTAATCGAGCCGTGTTTCTCATTTAAATTGACGGACTATTTTGAAACTTGTAGACGGCTCGATGTTCAGTAATCCCCAGAGAAGTAGCTCGAAAATTGACGTTCTCTGCTTACACTATCAGCAGCTGTCAACACTTGTCACGGCTTTCGGCAAACAAGTTACAAAAACCATGATACGAAATTTCCACACATATTTATTTTAAGTTTTAACTGGAGCCCACCATCATGGCTACAAAAGACTTTTATTTTTATTGTTATACAACTAGGGTAATAATTTATTCTCTTCAAACCGGATGATAAGATAGAGAACAGAACATTCTGTTTTCCCAACATCCTTTTGCTGATGCAATTTCTACGACACCGACTTTGGTGCTGAGAGAGAGAAAGAGAGAGAGAGAATCAGACAAACACAGCATCATTAGCATGAGGGCAGTCGCTGAATACGATGAAGGTGTCTCGTACTGCTGCATCCACCGTAACCGTAGTTCCGCCACTGCTGCATCACAAGCAGTAGGCCTACACGTCACATCTCATCTCAGTGACTTTCGCAAACGCTTGGCGTTCACTGGACAACAGGACTATCGTTTACACTTGTGTGTTTCTTTTTTAAATATCCACATAAAATATTTCTAAATATAACAACATACACATTTTGGACGACGCATTCGCACAATATTATGTTTTAAATTCATGTTACAGAAAACTACTTATAATGGGTGATTGTTCATATTTTTTATGAAGTTTGGAAACAAACGATATATTGAACAGTTTAAGACAGATACATGTTTTAGTTAGCGGTACAAATGGTAGTTTCAAAGAGCAGACGAAGAATATCGAAAAAATTTGGAAAAATATGAATGTTCACACTTTTATTTTCCAACGAGGAAGTGATCGTTTATCGTAACGTGAATGGAAAATGTAATATTAGGGATATGCGTTGTTCAAAATGTGTATTTGTTCTATTTTTTACCGTTGTATAAAACCCCCTTTAAGGTTCACTCACGTCACAAGTCTAATTTTATGGATGTTATGGAATCTTTTAGCGTTCATTGGACAAAAGGTTTGTTGACCTAGCCAGGGTTGAACATCACACGCAATACAAGTCAAATCAGTTAATATATCAATCAAGGGGTCAATCTTTTGCCGTTCATTGGACGAAACGATAGCTAACTGCAAAGCATCAACAAATCCCATGAATTAATTATTAAAATCTTTTAGCGTTCATGGGACATTGGGTTTGTTGAACTAAGCCAGCCAGGGTCAGGGTTGAACATCACAACCAAACGCAATACGTGTCACATCAGCTAGCACCCCTTATTGCGTTTTAGAATCCCGGGCGCTGTCATTATCAACGTGGTACGTATTATCACTTATCACTAAGAATTGGTTGACACTAAAGTTATTTTAACTACAATAATTATCTCATTTAAACACAGATCAAAGAGACAAGGGCGTATCTCAATTCGAATATTTGGTCTGCTACGCCTACTTCGCCAACTAACACAACAATTACCAATTGTTTTTATTCAGTGTCACTAATTGTTAGGTTAGTCTACTTCGCTATAGTCGACTAGAGAAAAACATCGATTTGAGACACAGCCTTAGCATCATGTAGCATGGACCATATGGGGGTTTCTATCAAATGATATTACTTTTTCAGCTTCTATAATATAGTTCGTTTCAAATAAAGAAATAAATACGTACATAAGAAGTAGAAATAAACGCTTTGACTAAGACAAGTCGTCGTTATATACTTTGCCCCAAGTTTGATATAAATTGTGAAGGGAAATATAATATTATGAAATTTAACCTACACGAAGTTCCATATCATTACTAAATGAAGTCCATTTGTTTTCTTCCGAAACTACATCAACAGCTCAAACTGTATAAATATGCAAACCAACATAATGTGTTTATAGCAACTACCTTTGTAAATCCCTTTGTAAATACAATGGTCTCCTCAAGTCTTGAGAAATGTTGTTTCAGTTGCACCTTCCAAAGGACTAAGGAGGCTCGTTTGTTAAATGTGTAGCACGTTCAGTTCCTATCCTCGAACTCCAACTCCAACTCCCTAGTGAGTGAGTGAGCATACTATGAAACTGGTTCACTTTCGGCGGGTGGTAGCGTCGAGCCAGGGAATTGATTGAGTTTATACTCCAGCAACGATAAAGAACTACGAGTAAAAATAACGTGTCATGTGTGTAAACACATCGAGGTAAATGCGTGAGCACTTGCCATGTTTTGCCTTTAGAACGTAGCAGATTCATCTCCATCACTCTATACTGTTGCTGATGGCAGGACCCATTTAGAATGACACCATGCACATTTGAAATACACAACTCGTACCGTTGAATTTGCCGTCTCACAACAACGGACATGTTCAAAAGGTAATGAAGGGAAGCATCTACAAACAAAAAGACCAACGAGCATTTCAGCTTAACGTTTGAGCTCCTTCACTGACGTGTCCGAGAAACAAGAATGTGTTTACCCAGCTTCGAAACCTCAATTCGCAAATTGATTGAAGTTTTCCCTGCAGTGTTTATTGGGGGCCCTATGCGAAAGAAAGTGAATGACCATGCATTATAATGATTGCAATAAAATGGCGGTCCGAGACTGCGAGTAATAAACAGAGGTGAAAGAAAACACGACAGATGTGAACGTCGCGAGGACGAGTAAATGTGACAACCGCAATTAGAAACCGACGTCCGAGTCTTCCTCTTCATTCTGACATCCCAGGACGTAAAATTGTGAAACAAGAAATTAACTAAGCAATGCTAATCAGGGTTAAGGCATCATTACTTTCACATCGTCTCGTTGAATTTGTTTAGCAAGACGACGCGAGTTGGCGAGGTGACAGTACTGCATGGTCGCCCAGAGTTGTCTACAATTAAACGATCAGAAAAGGCTATATGCATATTTTGATATTGAACATCATTCTCTCAAATCAAAGCTTGGGTAAAAAAAAATGTTTGGTTTTCCGTTGAAGCTTTGTCGACTTGGTGATTTGTAGACTATACATGATGCCACAGACAATTTGTAAATGCAATGTTCATTAAAATAGTAGCACATGATTTTATTTTAATTTTCAAGCTTCTCTACACCTAAAACTACAACATGAAACAAATAATCGCTAACATTTCCCAAGTTGCGCTAGTTCTTGTCTTACTTGTTACATTGAAGTACAAAACTAACAACCTCTACGTCACAGAAGAAGATGCTCCAAAGAGATCTTCCTATTCTTCTTGTGGAGTTCGATCACGATCACACTGAATTAAGACGTCGCAACCAAGCCGAAAATAGTGAAAGAAAATCGTCCAGCGAAACGAATTATATGGGCCATGCAGTTAAAAAGGTGTATTCTCTTCATGGCAGAGATCGTGACTCGAGAGTGGCAGCATTTGGCCACGCTTCGCGTCTCTTAGATAATTCATTCAATTTTACACGAAGAGAACATCAACATTCTTTGAAAAATGTGATTCCCAGGATTCGGAACTTGGGTTCCACAGTAAAAAGTGAATGAGCCGGAAGGTTAAATAACCCAGGTCGTTCATGTAGGGTCCGTGGCCCAGGACAGGAAGAGGGGGGCATGAACCACGATAATAAATTGGCACCATTCTCTCATTGTTTCAGAACTGTCTTAAACAAAGGTCCATTGAGATACTTACTTATTTTTTGTTTTAATTAAAATCTTATTATAATTATGTCCATGTAATCAAATGCACCAACATAAACGTGAAACACATTATGAGGCAATTATTACATGCATGACACCCAAATCACTCGAAAAAACTCTAAAAAAAAGTTCTAAAAGTTTCTAACCGCGGCTCTTTAGCCGTAGGCCACCTGAATAGCGACTACTCTCGGCGTATCGAATCTATTCCGGACGATGTTGCCATTCTAGACAACGTCTCCTCCCTATCATTTCTACGCTACACCCGGCAAATGTTCCGCGATTAATATCTGCCATGCAATTTGAAATATTCAATTAAGAGAGTAGGCGTCTGTCCCATTCACAGCTTCCGGGTCGCATTTGTCTTAGAACTCTCAATTGCGTCCTCTCGCTCAGAGTATTATGCATGTGGAACGCTGAGTTGCTGACCGTCTCTATATCTAACGTACGTGTGGATGTGCTAATTTAGTGTCCTGAACGCTAACTTTATTCAAAACAAGAGCAGACTGAGGCGTGGGAACCGCCACCACCCCCTACCTGGCAAACAACTCACCCATAACGATGAATTTACTATTTAGTCCATTACAGGTTGTCTTCTTCGAAATGAGCCATCTCATTATACGGATACCGGATATGTAATGGTAATTTAAAAACAAAAATAGCGAGCGAGTGGTCTTACCCATTCAGATATCTGCAACTTGTCGAGGTCGGCGCACTCGGTGTGGGTCTTGGAGCGGAGGTCGCTGGCGCCGCCGCGTGAGGAGATCTTCTGGAGGAACGACGACAACTCGAGCGCCTCCACGACCAGAGCCTTGCAGACGGCGCGGTAGTGGTTGTCGGCATGCTGCGTCGTGGCCTTGGCGCCCAGGTGGCTGGTACAGTGCTACAACAAGTGACAAGCAATGCTCAGACTAGTCTTTACGGTTTGAGATCAGAACATGGCCCCCAAGATGCTTCTCTGTAGTTTAGTCATCGTTCTATTCTCTCCACGTTGAATTAGGTAACCGTGAACAGAGGAACGGTTTTGACGGTTACTATGACAAACGCTTGTTGTATGTGTATTCACTTTTTGAAACAACGTTTTACGTAACATTAACCAGAGATTAGCTCCTCCATCATGCAAATCATTCAGGTTTTAAGATTATGATTTTTTACCCAAGGCCAAAAGGCTGAATTAAGGAGCACGTGAGGAACGACTATGCATTTGCCCCTTGGGTAAAGGAGCACGTGAGCAACGACTATCCGACTCGTTCCTCACGTGCTCTTTAACTCAGCCTTTCCGCAGACTCGCTCAACCACCAATCACAGAGCAGTCCGCATGGCAATGCTGCTCTGTGATTGGTCGTTGGGCGACTCTGAGGAAAGGCTGAGTTGAGGAGCACAAGAGAAACGACTATGCATTTGACCCTAAGACAATTCCTACAATTTCATATTATTAAAATGGTATAACGCCTAAATTTTTGTTTTTGTATACTTGTTTTGTTAGTAAAATCAGAGTGTTGAACACAATATACTTTACCACATAATGTGTATGAGGAGGGACAAGGGTTATTCTCCGTAATACTTTTGGGGGCTGTCTTGGACCAACGCGGAGCTAACACTGTTACGCCTCGTGTAGGTACTGACGATAGTCCACCACCTTCGCCTCGTGTAAGTACTGCCGATTGCCCACCACCTCATAACGTCGGCGAAGATACATACTGAATACAAAAACTTATCACTACTTGGGCATGCACAGTGCTTGTCGGCGACTGATAACAATGTAGTCTGCCTGATATAAGTAAGAGTTCTCGTGAGCTCTTTTCTGGCCGAATAACAATACATTTTATGTATTAATTGTAGTAAAAAATAAAAATACGTTTTCTCACTATGAGTGTGGGCGCTTCGAAATGTGTGGAATATAATTGTATGGCAACGTGAAGGTTATTTGTGTTTGTAGAATACGATCTCTATTCCGTAAAATTCTATCAGAATCACGAGAAGAAGGATTGAACAGAAGGAAGGCGTGAAGGATTGATTATCTAACAACGGTCCACGACAATTGCAAAAAAGTGTTCATAATGTCTATCTTGACGGAAAATTCTAAACGATTTGATAACAAATAGGTGACAATTTACGAAATTTCATTTTTCAGTTAGTGTTCGAATTTTTGCTTTGAACCTTTGCGTTACCCATTACCCAATAACCTTCAAGCGTTTATGTCGCAAATTTTTACTTGAAACCTAACAAGTGGAAGCGTATAACGTGTTGTTTAGTGCATTGTGAGGTTGTTGTCAAAATTGAGCGAATTGTTATATTTTGACCGTTGGGCGCCATTATACGCTTTAGATGATACATATTTCTTGTGGTACGACCAGGTTACTCTTTGTATATATTTTTCCCGCTGTATTTCAAAAATTGTTTGCTTGTTTGCGTTTGTGAGATACGGAACATTCCCATATTAGCAACCAATTACAGTCCTAAATGGTTGGATTTTTTTAAGCTGGTAGAAACTGTTTAACTTGGTCATAAGCACAAAGAAATCGCTAAAAATGTGTCCCATTCATCACTTAGGAAATGAAGTACTTCAGTTTGTGAAGTACTTCTTTTCTAAGACTGGTGTCGTAGCATGCATGCGTACACGGACACGTCGTCCTGTTATCGCCTAACATTACTACATTGCTGCAATGAAAACTGAACTCGGAAATGTTAGATATCTCTGGAATATAAATAGCCCATGGCCATACCTTAACTGCATGGCGTTCTTTTTTATACCATTCTAGTTTGAATTCGCACCGCACCAATAATTATTTACTCTTCAAAAAAACTCACCCCGAGAAAAATAGTTCTGAGAATTCTTGTAGTCTAGACTAGAATCTAGATGTGTGCCATCTATTAAGTACTGCTTTTTTAAAGAAATTACAAGAAATGTTGTTCGGAGGCTTTAGAAAGTACTTGATTGGTATATTAATAGTGGTGGACTGGTTTAACTGTCGCGGACGAGTCACGCAGATGTGTGTGTAGGCTTCACTGGCTCTACACAAATGTTACGTTTTGCTCCTTTCGTTACAATTATGTCATAAAAATACTTGAGATTTATAAACGATATATCTGAGTTCTAAACATAAAGGGATATAGTTGGGTTGGGCTATGAATTGTAGATGAGAAGTTGTATAGCTGATGTAAAGCAGAATGCTTCATAATTTAATTGAAATAAACATTACAATCAAGGAAAAGAAACAAGACTAACTTACACAATAATGATGAAAATAAAGTTAAAAATAACACAGATCCCAAATCCTTTCAACGAACACAAATTTATGTTGATAGTTATTCACTTGATTTGGCTTATTTTATTGAACGATGCAATATTATTGGCACAATTTCGAACAAATTGGATTATATTTATCTGAATTTGTATCGAACTAACTGACAAAGCAAACACGTCAGACGAATTACAACAAGCACGAATTGCACACACAAATAATTTAGCATCATAGGTATTCACTTTTGCAAGACGACATAACGACAAGCCTAATTGTAGATTACGACCAATCAGTCTGAATCTGGTGGCCGGTTTATGTTCATACACATCAGTTGCACTATGAACTGCAGTGGTAAGTGACCCAGTAGAAATAAACTCTTCCAACAGATCAAACTAATGGTCCGTGTTTTGTTGGGGTATTTCATTGTCGTGTTATTTTGTTAGTACCCTACTTCAATGCTTTCAAAAAAATTATACCCGTTGCGTTCAGCAATCATTTCAAAACAGCTTGTTCGAAGTGTATTTTATTATGTGTGTAAGTGAAAGGTACACTGGACAAAGAATAACGGGTAATTTTCCGACTTTTATATTGGAAACTGAAATTTGGGGTCAAGCTGGTCATGCAAACGAAATTACACCTCTTAAATCGTCCTTCGTGATCTAGTTCTTGAGCGAGAGGGTTTGAAAGAGCGTCCGGTCTGTTCGACAAGTTGTTTGGTGATGATCACCTTCACCAACACCTCCCCAATACGAACCGTCCCGATTGTTCCGTTTGAGTGACTCAAGTTTTATGACTTTAGCACAGTTTAAGATGTTCTCGAGTCTTCCATGCAAAGACATATCATTGTTGATTATGGTTGGGTATCACGAATCACTCTACACTGCAGGAACCACATCTACGTAGCATGTCCATATAATTAATTTAATTAAACTAAACCACAACTAAGTCCCACAAGGCATAATCTTGTGTGAACAAAATAATATAACACATTATAAAACAAATCGGGTCAGGGGGTGGTTAGCCCCCAATATTCTTGGACATAGAGTTTGCTAACACCGGCTTGCCGGACCTGTCATTGTCTCTGCTTCCAATTCTTTTTCTTTTGCGTCGTCCCTACTTCTTCCATCCAATTCACTCCATTTCCCTCCCTCGATCTTCCCACAGTCTTCGTGCTTCGATGTCTTCCTACAGCTCGCTACTATTAATTAATATTTAGCCATGATTAATAATTGACTAATACATAATGATTTTAATACGATTATCAATTATAATAATAATGGTTCACCACGTGGAATAAAATTGTGTACTTATTTCCCTGATTTTGTATATATTCTTTCTTCTGGGGGTAGCCCACATAGGTGGGCAGAAAAGTCTGGGAAATTAATCTGTATTTTAACCTACGAAGAGAAATCCCGTTAATCTTTCACATTACTATCATTTTTCTTCTGAGCTACAAAAGCCAAATGTCTGATGATAATAATAATAATTTTGAAAAACGCTCAGTGCAGATGTATTTGTGTTAAACGGTTAAACCTATTAAACCTCACCTAATGTGTGTTAAATGGAGACATCAGACAACTTTGGCTGAAGAACCATATATAATTAACACACAAAGGTTATCTTTTACGATAAAAGCTACGATCTGTAAGTGGTCAAGAATGTAATACACGTGTGTCTGCGTGTGCGTGTGCGTGTACGTGTGCGTGTGCATGTTCACAAGTGCGTGTATTTGTGGTACATGTGCTGGTTTATTTCAATGCGCGTATAAGTTCGACATGACTGGTAATTTAAAATTACAGAAATTGTCCGTAGCGCGCTCGAGTGACGGCTGTATTGATTGTGCTGTACTCGATTCTGCTTTTTACGATGAATGTTTTCTTTATTCGTGTCATCTTGACTGCGATGAGATGGGACAGATCGTGGTCACGTTTTAAAAACGCAGCGAGCAACGAGCAACTATGAATACGTTTCGTCATTCTCTTCAACTGCCGAGTAGTTGGTAACCATGGGGAGAACAACTGAATAATCAACCGGAGACTCTGGCTATTGGGCCCAACAATGCAACTAAATCGGTTCGGTTTGATTTCTAAGGAGAGTATCATTCTATTTGAAAGTTCGCGTTAGTCACAACGTGAGTGCTAGAACTCTCACCCTCCTCGAAAAAAAAAAAACGCGCCAAATTAACGTTTTCTTATATAGTTATATTTTGAGAACGCTTCATAATACTGAAAAAAAAAACTAAAAACTGGGTTAACAAAATTTCAAATATAGCAATCATTAGGTTGTCGTAGTGGCTGCCAATTAATAAATATTTCGTTATTTATTTATTAATTCCTTAATTGGCTGGTCTAATGACAACCGTAATGATTGCAATTTGCAATATATACATTTTTGTAACCCAGTTTTTAGTTCTTACAAAACTACATTCCCGACATAGGTATGTTACTTTTTCAATATTATGTAGCGTTCTCAAATATATTGCAGTGAGACTATGAGGGTAACCGAGCAAGGAAACAATAATGGTTTGGTCTCTGTTCGAAATACGGTCCAGGGTTCGTTTCTGGTTCGTGCTTGGGACATTTAACACCGACATTGTGGCTCTTCCAACAAACGTTGCTATTTACTACGGTAGCCTACATGTAAACGGGCACATTGAGCCGTCATATCCACGAGGCGAATAATATATACAGTTCCTCACTGAAAATCGGTTTTAAATTGTTAGACAAGCTTGAACTGTTTGTTCATCGTTTCGTTCCGTGCTGTTTTATGCAGTTTCAACCAATTGCATAAAACACTAATGAATTAGTTGAGGCGTCTTAAGGTATGAATCATATGTAATGTAATGTAACAATTGTTTTAAACACGTAAACGATTAATTCCTACACTTAGTCCGTTCACGAAGCGGCGAGAAGGATGGTTGGTAGGTCTAGATCTCCATACAATGCATGTTGTAGACGTATATTACCGCATAGCAACACGATATGCATCCAAGCCACTAACCTAATCAGTACACCGTTAAATGCAGACTCAATATGGGCTTTTCACTGACCTCGCTCGTTTAGGCTGTTCCCCTCTGATCATCAAAATTAAAATATTATTGGAACAAGAACAATTGTAGAGCTCCGCGTTCCATCGGTCGGGGAACGCCTACTGAGAGCCAATCACGAACCATTGCTTCAACAACAACACTAATATACACTTCTATGAAGGTGTGTTCTGTCTGTGCACGACATAGATGGAGCACAACCTACCCTGTTAGTTTTGTTTCTTACGGGAGAACTGCTGCGGTTATTATCAAATTTACTATCAACTAAATATTAGCGCACTCGGTGTCTGGAGGCATAAAATAATGGTACCTCATGCATTCAAATTTGACTCCTATAGCGTAGGGACAGTCGAAGAAGTGCCTGTGATTGCTATGCTACTCTATACGTATATGTTTGCATGCATGTTATTTTCCAATCAAGTGGACCCGTGGACAAAGTCGACCACGAATTCATGCTTAAATCAAGCATAAATACAAATCTCACTTTTCTTGCAAATGTTCTGCAAAATATAACTTTTTACTTTTGAAAAATTAGCGAAGTCTTCCGCTTAGTAGAGAACATCACTTTCTCTGTTGCTTTTTGTCCTGTCCGTCAAGATGACGGACCTACAACATGTTTTGTGTGTAATCAAAAGTAACTTAACGAAGTAAGAGCTGGTTTTGTGTCGTGTTTAAAGTCAAAACAACTTGACGGATTATTGCGGTATTTTGTGGTTGTGTTAAATCATTATTTATTTAAACGTAATACCAAATACGAATTCACTGCATGGAATTATTTCAATGTCATGCTCTTTAAATGACAATTAATAATAATTGTATTTTGCAGAAAATTAATTAAAACAAATTGCAAAGATGTACATACTGCAATACGTCATATTTTAGTGTATAGCTTGTCATTCCTACATTTTTTCCTGACTATTCTTTTTTAAAATCTTCGATTAACCACGGAATCTGCTCAGTTTAAAAAACAAATTGATAAAACGTCAGGGCAGTCTTTGCTGTGTACAATTGGATACGTATTTATCATGGAATTGCATTTACAACTAACACAGATATGACATGTTTTTCATAATTCTCGCATGTAATGTATGTGTATTTAACTTATCCCAAATCACTACCAACATCCCAAAATTCCAGCTTAAAGTCTGATATTCCGGTTACCGGTCAGAATGTTCATCAAGAGGGCTAATTCTCACGTTGTTTTTAGGTGCCTGTTATGGGGACTGCTCTGTGGGTCGTCGATCCTTAACGAAGAATTGTGTGAACTCGAAGGTTCGGATAAGTCGATGACTCCTATCAATGCCCACCCGCATGTACAAAATAAACACCAAACAACTTACTTTACACATTTCGTCGGATGACTCGGCGAATACAAGACTTTACATTGGCCAATTAATTAAAGCCAATCCCGTTGCAAAAAACTGTTGTTGCATAGCCTAGTAAGAAGTTTCTGATCTATTATGTTTTCGTTCCGGTTTCGCGGGTACTCGGATAATATGATATCGTGTAACGTACTTTATTATCGAATCACCTCAAGCTACGAAAGTGTTCACACCCGCACCAATATTACATTGTGTACTTATCGAATGAAAACACCTCAAGCTTACACCCACACCAATTCATAGTTCCCACATGACGTCACAGCGGCCATGATTGCGACACAATTGATGAGGACCAGTCCTAGATCATTGGCAAATACTATTGAAATTTAATAAGTAACCCTAATTTAGAACTTGAAGTAAACATAAGTAATAAAAAAATAAAATATAAACACACATACCAATTTTATCTAAAAAAAAAAAGACTGAATTTTAAAGAACTAAGAATTCCTGTGTTTTACCACAACAGCCTTCAATTGTTTCTCCATGGTAACGTCAAAGTTCGATCACAAATGTGGCCGCTACGCGCAAAGATGTAACGTACGTGCTACCTATGAAAACGAAGTTGTTGGCGATAGTTTACTATGTACTTGAATTTCTAAGGCAATTCTGTTAAAATAGGGCAGCTACAGGAACAAAATTAATAACTGTCATGAATGGGAGGGTTTGTTTTTAAACTTTGCCAATAAATCGTTTTGGGAACGGTATAATGAGAAGATATTTTGATGGCTCACCTGAATGACTTTGTCCAAGAGTGCGTGGTAAACCGAGGGGTCCTCGTCCTCAGAATCTCTCTCGATACCCTCGTCGTCCTCATGTTGGTGCTTGGGCGTCTCATCTGTAACACAAACAGTCTCGATTAGCCTCGATGCACTAGCGGCAGTCCGATTTGACACGATTTGATTTAACTGTTTATTGTGTTAAGTAATCCAACATTCTGAGCACAATCATAATCTATTCTTGTAATCTTATTTTTAAATAGTTAGCATTTCACTTATTGCTATTGTTAGTGTTTACAAAAAGTAATGTCAGTTAGAAGTATAACCATGAACCAAGGTCATACGTGGAAAATAAAAATAGATTAACAATTGCACGTTTTCAAGCTCATACATAACTTGACAATGGCTAGACTTCGTCAAGCGGAAGCACACAATGAATTATGTAACACTGACCTTGCTCGAGTTTTCATATTATTATGAATTAGATAACGTGAATTGCTAACATTGAAAATTTAAAATGTTACTACTTTACGATTTTATTATTATTTTGCTACATTTATTAAAGTCGATAAAAATATGACAATTCATTAAAGAATTAATCCTCATTAATGATTGCGTAATAATTTACACAAATTGAGGCCTAATTCTCACTCAGCAGGATGTGTTTCTCGTAGTAATTCGTTTCTGATGACTTCCAACACTTCCAAGTAAGATAGTTCGTAATTGTAACAACAATAACCCGCGTTGCCATATGCTGCGTTGAGGCGTGGGAAGCTTGGTTTGTTTGCAGACACCGCACAGGAAGTATAAATAACACCACGCACGTTCTACCTGGTGGGGGTGGATTTGCGAGCAGCCGGTAAGGCAGGCAGTTACATGATCTACGAGTTCGGATACAAAATGTAACAAAGTCGTTACTTGTTAGTTACAAGATTACATTATAGCTAAAAAGATCCATCAATTCCACGGTTCGTTAGACGTAAGACCGGTCATTAGATAAGGTAACACCTAAACGCGGCTTCGAATACGGCGAAAGCAAAGAAGGAACCAACAAAAACCACGTATAAAATCGAAATTAGAATAAAAAAGAATCCAGAGAAAGCCTAATAAAAACCAACATTGCGAAACGTAATTTTATACTTCAAGGTCGTTATCGTTTTTGCATGAGTTGCGATGAACTTGAGCTAGACCACAATCACACTCGCGATGATGCGATGGTCGTTATAGTTACGTGGGCTGGACTAGTCTTACGGCATTCAACGTCATCGGTTCACTCGCTCACTGCTTTACTTGAGCTAGACCACAATCACACTCGCGATGATGCGATGGTCGTTATAGTTACGTGGGCTGGACTAGTCTTACGGCATTCAACGTCATCGGTTCACTCGCTCACTGCTTTACTTGAGCTAGACCACAATCACACTCGCGATGATGCGATGGTCGTTATAGTTACGTGGGCTGGACTAGTCTTACGGCATTCAACGTCATCGGTTCACTCGCTCACTGCTTTACTTGAGCTAGACCACAATCACACTCGCGATGATGCGATGGTCGTTATAGTTACGTGGGCTGGACTAGTCTTACGGCATTCAACGTCATCGGTTCACTCGCTCACTGCTTTACTTGAGCTAGACCACAATCACACTCGCGATGATGCGATGGTCGTTATAGTTACGTGGGCTGGACTAGTCTTACGGCATTCAACGTCATCGGTTCACTCACTGCTTTACTTGACATCGAAAACAGGCAAACTCTTAAACGAGTGCATAATTATGTCCTTGAAAATAACGTCACAAATAAAACGGGATAACTTACCTAAACTGCGAGAAATAGATATTCGATTTCTATGTTAATATTAATACACATTTTTAAAATTATTCTCGTCGTTTTATTTTCACTTCAAACAAATTTAAAAAAAAAACTTCTCGACGATACTCGATAGGAAACAGCAAATACCTGACAGTGTATGTTTTTGTGTAATGGTGAATATTCAGAATGGAACAAATATAGCGCATTACTGCATTAGGCATTGAATTGAATTACATTTATTTGTGGCGAGATTATTAAAGCCTGCCAAGCTCTTTATCCCACATAACCATTTACATAAGCAACACGCATGAAGTCTCAGGACTGTTCTTATCTTTACACGTAAAATAATCCATAAAATATTATTTTTCTTTTATGTTACTTTATGATTTTTTTCTAATCTGTTATGCACAATGTTTTCAGCAAGCGTACAGGATGAAAATACGAAAAACGATAGCTTATAACAATTTAAATTTCATTGTTAATATACCAACTAATTTTAATGTAATTATTATTTAGTTTCCATTATTAAAGTTATTGTTATTTTATTACAGTTGTTATTCATATTGTTACATTATTAATGTTAATACAATTTGTTGCGTAATAATTTTTCATTAATCGTTGCCAATGTGACTCGGGTGGTGCAAAAAGCGGAGCCATTGAGGACTAGAAGTAAATCACGTGACATTGCTAGGCGACCGCATAGAGAGACTGCTTCGTCTATTACAAGTTTACGTCACCGCTCGGCAGTCTCCCTTTCAAACGAGCCTCGAGATGTCGTTTTATGGTCACTTAACATTGACCGTGAAGGTCTGGGGCCGATCGTCCTTATTTGTCCTCACCTATTGCATACACGTTGACTTGGTGAACTTCAATAGCGTTGCCGCCCTACACAATTGAACTGCATCGACAGAATAACACCATGGCAACTGACGGGACATTGGACAAGCCAGTGCATGCCACCTCATCTGAAGGAATGTGGTGCAATAGGTCTCAACTAGAAATCAATTGCATTTGTACAATCGTTTGTCGGTAGAAAAGCCATTAAAGAGGGCGGACACAGTATAATACAATCACAGAAACCAGAGCCGACTCATTTAGGTGACGTCACAGTTATTTATAAACTAGATATCTGTATGATGTGATAGTATTATAGCTACAAGTGGTGAAACACGTATTCGACAAAATAATTTTGTTTCGATTGAATGATCCCATTTTTCACACAATTGCTTTACAACTGTATAAGATATAGGTGGTACATTCAAATTGATATTAAGTTGGAGAAACACATCTGTTGTGAAACAGTTTTGTTTTTTAGCTTTGTCTCTAAAATCTGCAGTAGTGGTGTTATCAAGAGAAATACTGTATGTTAGGTTAGGATTAATGACACCAATTGTACGGGGTTCGAGCCCACGTCCCTTGGTTTTATACGGTCTGGATCTCTGCCCCAACCCTCCTATAGTCTGATCATAAAGATCGGATACCGATACCAGAGAACACGGGCCATCGCATCACAAGAGTCAATATTGCTTTTAGGGATGCGACTCCTAAATCGATATATCGCAGAGAGGAAAAGAACTCGTGAGATAATAGAATGATCGTAGCTGAATCGACTGTCAAAACAAGACTAAAAACAAAGACTCGACAAAATCAATATAGAGAATATTGGCTCTGTACGCCTTTATTGGTCATGTACTCAAGAGCTTCATAGACTGACGTAGCGCAGACTCAAATTTTGGTGTTTTTGGTCAATCGAACCGCAATGTTTTCAATTATGAATAATCATTTACTTAGCGTCCCGGTAAAACTTCGAAGTAGATCATTTTATCGAGCCCGCACTGTAGATGTTCGTATCTGCCCACAAAACCCAATGAATATGCCCGGAATGTGATAATGGTCCGATCATCGAATGGGCACACAATCATTTTGTTCGAAGTAGCGTCTGCGTGTGCCGCAGTTGGGCGTTCCCTCCACAGGTGAGAAGACTCACGTCACGAGTTCGATTTGAATCAATCAATTGTTCCGGTGAAACAGTATCACTTGAGGTCTCTTTCTGCATGGACAGCTCATTCCGTATGGGCGTCAGAAAGCTTGTCCAATGAAAGCATGTGTGTACGGGGTTGATTGAATATTCCACGGCAATTAATAACTGTGTTAATCACGATGCGAGCTGACGAGCCGTGAGTAACGCGGAATGTTATTTATTGGTCAGCACTAATGAAGAAAGGGCAGCGGGAAAATTATAGTAATTAGTGAAAAAAGTGGTTGCAGTTGGAAATTAATTATGCCATCCGGGGAGAAGTATAATGCCTAGAGTAATTGAAAGCATCCCACCAGAAAGTGACCAACCGTCTCGCCAAGCGCTGTTAATTATGCAAGTATATGCTGATGTGTTGACGGGCGAGAGACGAGTGGGGGGGGGGGGAGAGACAGAGGAGAGATAGGAGAGAGACCGACTATAGTAGAAACGAGGTCCATCTCGGGACATGAGATCCGTTTGCTGAACAAACAGTTATTTTCTGGTCATCAGATAGTTTTTATAGGTGCTGACAGTAGTCTTGCGATGTCCGTGTTATGTTAGGGCAGTGAACCAGCAACAATATACCCACGCAGCATTCGCATGCACGTACCGCCGTGTGTTTCCGAAACCGTCTGCAACACCGTACGTCGGTTTCTAGCTTCGTCATGTGTGTTACATATTTTAATAAGTCGTGGGTTCGAAGGTCCAGCTCAAACCATCGACCAAGGCTTGTTATGTGAAAGGTCACCCCCACATACAAAATGTTTCCACATCAAATCTCTAATCCTCTGTTTGCAGGGTCAATTTCACCAATTTATCACCATTTGATATTTGAACTTAATCTTAAAGCTCTATTCCATTTATTATTGTGACAATCAGAAGATTTGCATATTCATATAGACAATCCGCTTCCCACAATATTGTAGTTCCACAAGATCCGCCCACCTGTCTGCAGAGCCACCTCCGCCCACGTGTTTTCTCGCTTCATATTGTCCAATGTCTGCCAACAGATCCGACATTGATCCTGATACTACTCGCAGTTCTGCAAAACAGAGCTCTGACAGAACGCGGGAATTGAAACAAGAAGTCAGATAGAAAAACAGGTAAAAATAGAACATCAATTTTTCAATGTCACGCAAGCCTTCCCATCTATGCAGAGAAACTATTACAGTTTTTTTTAAGTAGTCGGAATTTTCCCGAGCTAAGAGTTACAAATTACTATTCTGTCCATTAGTATTCCTCCCCTGTCCAAAAATACAATAGACTTCATTGTGTCCGATTTGTACTAATAAGGAGGAAGCAAGTTTGTCTGGGCCCGCCAAGAAATTGAGGGGCGTACAAGTGAAGGTGTGCTTGCGCCGCGGTATGTCTGTTATCCACTGGAGCTAGTAATTGCCATAGCGTGAGAAGGGCCTGCCTGCCTGCCTCCCTAATAATTAGTATTCACCGTAATTTAGGTTGATGCTTCAGTTTGCTCGCATCAACTGTACTGCTATACTGTTCATTTCATTAATGGACTCTTGGGTGTGACGTCCTATCGTATCGCCTGTTTCATTTTTAAGCTTTCCAAAGGATGATCGGAATTAATGTTTATTTTCTATGACAGAGACAGAATTTCGTATTGACAAAAATTCCAACCTAAGAATAATTCAGAGCGTTATTAAAATGTTTCTCTGGAAAGCGAACTGTGTGTTAAGTGACCTTGGCGTTTTTCAGGGGGACACAGCCCACTTTCGATACAATGCTCAAAAGCGGAAGACGCATTGCACCCATGCATGCATGATCTGACGAAATCTCCGTGGCACGATACCAAAACAAAACAAAAAACTAACGAACGAAGAAAGAAGAAAACTATCAATTTATAACGAGAATTACGTTCATCAATCTTGTTTACATCAAATAAATGGGTTATATTAATAATTGTGAGTTAATGCATCATGCCTGAAACTACTTTTTTTCGTTCTGGGGAGTGAACGTGAACGCGATGTAATTTGTTCGGCTCAGAACCTAAATTGAAAAGCAGGTATTTATACACTTGAGCAATACAGCAGCTATGGAGCGTTGTGTCCTTCAGAGGGGTCTTATCCTGCAGTAATGAAAGCGCTCTTCTCTTCTCGATGTACAGGAACCAAAGAACCGAACAAGGAAGACAAATGAGCTAACCAAGACAAGACACAACTTTACAAACTTCCATACATTTTATGTATTAGTGTTGGTTTTGTTACTAATTTTGTAACCACTCAAATTGCGCCGTCGTCACACATCACATAGTAACTAGCTTTCATCAAGTTTGTTTTTGTTTTGCTAAAACTTTACTAAAAATCGCACACCATTCGCAGACCCCCCCCCCCCCCTCATGATTGAGGAAGTAGATGAAAGGAATTAGACAGGGAGAGGAAAGCAAGCATAGGGTGTGAGGAAAGAGTTTACTCCCCCACCAAAACTTTGAAAACATTCCAATGCGTCTAATTTAAAGAGTCTTTCTTCACTTTTTTTCTCGGTAGATCACAAACCGAGTACCTATTACCACTCCCACCCCGCATGCAACTAGCACGCCACTGGCTTCTGGCGTCAACATTGATTACAGGTTGTGCAGTGATCCATCTATTTGTATTCAATTGACCCTCAAATCAGGAATCTCTCCACATTCCAATGGCCACCGAACCAAGAGTACGGGGACCAGAGCAGCGCGGGGAAAGGCGTGGATGCTCATCTTCATCGCTCACAATGATAGCAACACTTTCTTTGACCTCCCTAAATCATGTGACGTGCAGTAGCGTTGACCTCAAGGTGGCGTTTGCTATGAGGCTGTAAATTGCACCTTCATTTGCATAGTCTGACCTCGCTTCCTCGTAAGGGTCGTGAACTGTGATAATATTATAACCCAATGGTTATTGTCAACGACTCTTTCCGCACAGTTTGCGTGACTCACACAGTCCTCCGTAGTGATTGGCTCCATGATTTTGTGGTTTTAGTACAAGTATGATCATTGATCAGGTGTTATGCTTACAAGAGCCACATACACGCACATCTGAACTGAACAGAAGACGTATACACATACGCGTAGGTTTGAATCCCGCGCAGTGCATGCTCTGCTCAATACTCATCGAGATGTTGCTCCGAAACAAACTTACTGATGCTTTCGTTCATAGACGAGTGATCTGTGGCCAACCAGAGAGCCCCTATTTCAAATGTCGACAGTTGATTGGTCAGAATGTCGCTCTTCTATAACGAAGGCATCAGTCTGTCAAGTTGTTTCGGGACAAAGCCTATCCTCTTAGGCACTTTATTTTAATCGTGTATTTATCCATAATTGCGATATAACTAATAATCATAAAGTAAGTAAAATTCTCAGTTACATAATTTTTTAGTTAAGCAGCAAGCAGAAGCGGCTAGCAAATTTAGTGATTTCTAATGGATTAGGATAAATTGAAAACACTTTATTGTTTGTTACTGTCACACTCACCTTCATCCAAACATTAATATAAATTATCAACACTTAAATTGTTTATTCAACATGGTATTCCTAATTGACTGACAAGTAGGCAAACTGTTCTCAAATATACAGAAGTTCAGAAGAGAACTTATGGCAGACTATATAAATATTTTCATAAATCCTTCCATGACGTTGATAAAACATAACACTTCGATAAGCCCTGTTGCAGAAACTGTATTAATGAACGTCTATTATGACTACGGCTCAGTACGCACTGTATGTGTTATGTGAGTATATGCACATAGAAAACCAAGTTACGTAAAAGAATTTACAATGCCAATTCTAAACAGCATTTCAATTACACACTTTTCAATAACAACCATTATCAGCCTATTAATAAGTAAGGATTTCCACATTTGTGACATCGTCAAGTTGACCTTTGAAACACGAGAATTATGTACATTATAACTAAGTCACCTTGCAACGTTTCTTCATATACTGCTGAAGTACATCGATTTATTTCCTTTTACACGGGATGACATGCTAATACGAGATTATTTTACTGAAACGGCCTTGTATAAGTTTTACTCGTGAAGCTACAGTACAAGGATTAGTCCCTCTTGCGGTAATCTACCCGGAGTAATGCAATACATCTAAGTAGTTACTACAAGCATTGCATACAGATAGTTTTATTTCAAATTTAATTAATTTGTTGTTTTAAAAAGACAGTAGTACTTGTACGTGTAGACTATAGTTTGTAGAGAAAATATCGTGCCCTATAATGTACGAATGGTTCATGTTTTTTAATTTTTTTTCGGATGAAAATTTCAGAAAAAAAAGTTATTAAATTAATAAACATTTTTGAATCTCTTCTCTGATGGAATGGTTTTGAAAAAACCCGTGGGTATATTCCGTGGGTATATTCCGATGAGTGTTGACTGAGGACGACGAGGCCTCTGACTTAGGACCGGTAAGAGTCATCAAGTCATAGACATGTAATTCTTCATTATGCTATTCTACAGTAGTCGAGTGGCGTATCCTTGTAGTCAGAATGCGTTCACTTCCACTTGAAGACTGGTTCTGAGACAAGTGCTGGAAGCAGTGCAGTAGGACAGAAAACGCCCGTTTCAGAGCACTTGTCACACGTCTGTCCCATCGCTCGAAACAAGTGTGGGGGTTGCAGAAGGAGGACAGAGATTGGCACACAATTAGCGATGAAGGTGAAATGCACAACCACAACCACACTGTCTTGTCGCCCACGTTAAGTAGTTAGCAAGTAGTTATGTTACATTGTCTCTATCTCAAAATGGAAGTTTCAGATTACCACTCAAGAAAATGTGTCCCGTCACTTTCCTTTACTACCAATCTGTGTATAAAAAAGAAGAGTTATAAAAGTAAACAAGAAAAAGTAGAGAACTAAAGCAAATAACATCATATGTTTGTTTCACACGCTGAGCAAACGTACAAAGCATTACGTGGTCATTAAAACTACCTGTTTTAGTGTGAACGTTTTGGCTCGGGCGGAATAAAACAATAATAATGTGAAATGAAATGAGATGTATTAAAACCCGAAACCGGATCATTATAAAGCCGGGCCGGGCCGGGACGCATGTCGGCGTCCCCAGCGATCCAGAACTAACAAGACAGGAACTCTCCATGCAACAGGTGGTTCTGGTTGCACATGGTAAGTGTGATGAGAGTGCGTCATGAAGGACGCGTTGATTAGATCTCGTCGTTGAACATTACCCCGCATGACGTCATAGCCACGCCCGAACACTGCGTGCGTGCGTGCGTGATGAAGATGCGTTTGCAATTACGACACTGCCATAAAATACAATTAATTATGTTTTTCATGTTTCCTTGTCTGTTTTTTTTGTTGCAGGATTACCATAGTTTGTAACGAATTGCCACAAATACATAACAGTAAGTAAGTTATGACACCTATATCAGACAAGAAGGGTAAGTTATAATGTTGTTTGGGGTTTACATATAGTTGCACACAAGACCACAAAATTGAAGAAGTTTATAAATGATGAAAGTAAACGCATTGTGGTGTTTTGTACAACAACGCCATCGAGCTTCGAGTTCCCTCTTAGGTAGTAGAAATAGTTATGTATGTGGTATAGGAACGAGTTTGTTCTGAACGCATGGTCGATGATTTTGTGTAATGAGTGCAAGGTCAGGTTCTTCATTTCTCACCAACGTGTCTCAGCCTGCATCAACACTATATCACCATTGTTTGGTTGGGCAGCAAACATGCTATAAAAACATCCTAAAAATAATCTGTCAGGTAAATAAATTACAATAATGTCGACAATTGTCGACTGCAATCCACCTTCTATGTATTGATTGATGTATCTAACCAGTATTATGTCTTGATCAGTAGTTATCAATAATGTAAAAAATGAACTCATAATTGCTTCCATGACTTCAGTTGACCCTGGACCACGCCAACTCTTGTCTAACTAATTAGTTGATTACAAATTAGCGATAGCTGTATAGCTGGACCTTAACTGCTCGTCATGGTTCCAAAATGTGCCTCCATCTCAATTAACTGACCAATGAAAGCAAAACCACTTATACAACACTGTGACCATAATAAAGTTTATTGTTGTTATTTGTGTTTAGAGACGTACAACGCAATGAGGTACACGGCTGTGTGATAACATCATAACTGAAAGCAAACACATGAAAGCTAACGGTCTGTGTTAGAACCATATGAATAAGTGATATACTGACAGCTTGTTTGCTCGGTATTTACAGTATAAACAGCAATAAAGGTGAAATGGGCAATTGATGTGTTATTCATGTATTATAGGCCTATAAGATTTCGCTCGTTTACAACATACACATATATTTAGCCGTCGCTTGCATCCATGTAAGGTATAGCTGGAATCCATTATCTTGAGAGATCGAAATAAACAGGATCAACAATTCCAATGTTATTATGTTGCGCGTTGTGGCATACAAAGGATTTGGTGGTAGTGAAGGAATGAAAGAACACGCAATACTAAATCTCTTGGCCGATTATATGCACCATGTTAGCAATTCATTCGTACTCAATGGTGATAATTGGAGAAACTACTTTCAATTTCATCTCTACTTGAATCTTGAGTGTTGACTGTCGTGACGGACGTGTTATAATTCTTTGTACGTGTTAAAATCTTCCGTTTGTTTTCTTTCGTAACTTCACTTCAGTACAATCCAACTGTTTCTATTTCCAATTGTCGTATCATACACTTTTCAATCGCAAATTGTAAATAATTTATTTTATGCACGAACGTATACCGGGTCAATTCATGTGGGTGGGACTTGTTATGTCAAAGTCTGACATGTACTTGAGTGATACCAATTTAAACGTATTAATAATATCTATTTTTAATTAAAAAGGAGTCACTTAGATTGTATGATCGCACTAAAAAACCAGCAGTTTGAAAATAAAGCTTTTAAAATCAGCAACGAGTCATCTCTAGTTCAAAGGTTGATGCTGTTGTTGTTGTGCAACTGACAAGAAACGGCTATGATGAGAATGTGGCCCGTGGTTTCAAGGAAGTACATGCACGAACTTGAAATTGGCACACATACATGCAGCGTTTTTAGATTTATTTGTGCTTTCATTGCATACAAGTACTAACTATAAATCTCGTGTGGGTGGGTACATTTTCTTCGAGGTATTCCATAATTCTTGTACTACTTCCATGTGTGCACACTTCACTGCGTTTCTCTTTTATGCATCACTGTGGCGATCACAGATTGTGCTTCCCATATACGACATTGGATTTAGTATTTACCTCTGTATCATAACCGTTGATAGAAAGTTCTGATGTTTTGAAAACAATTGCTAATCGCGTCATTAATAATGTGGTGTACACCTTGTGACATATTGGTATTAAACATTTTAAACTCCCTCGTCCTGTTTTCTCGTAACGCGCACCAGCCATTCAACTTCACAAAATCCCTTACTACAAAATATCTGAGTCCAATAATGTGCTTATGTGGATGGTGGAACAAAACGATAAGAGACAAGTCTTTGATGGCACAGTTTTTAAAACATACAACGTAAACATTTTGTTTTCGTAATCAAACTCAAATCGATCCTTCGCGCGTTTTCTTTTTGAAAGTTATGGCCGTGGGAAAATTGTGATAAAATTAAAGAGCTGGATCATAACTAAAATAGTAAATATGTGTACCGAAAAAAAAAATTGCTCAGAAATAGTGTTTTGTAATGTATGTGACAAATCGACGATCGTGCTTATAGAAATAATCGGAAGGATATGACTTTCCATTTGGGTGAAACTGATTCATTGCCACTTTTATTCGCGTTGATCCCAGCAAAAAATCCCGGGCCAAAGCAAAATCTGGAGAATAAGAGCATCAATTTCCCAGTAATTCAACATTTGGATTTATCTCTGTCACTTATGAATTCACTACGACTTTTGTTGCTAAGATTTCCTCCACGTAGGGCGGCGCTGTTGTGTTTGTGTCCAGGCCTCGAGCCAAGCTGGAGTAGGGCTGTATGTATATTGTATATGACTCCCCGCAGCACACAACCTTTCGGGGGTAGTGGCGCATGAACCATGCAAGCGCCCTGGCAATGTTCCATCCGCCGGACACCCCACTTTCCCACACACCCACATTGCCCGCGCTTTCTTTCATAACACTTTATCGATTATGCACGGCTTCGAACATTCCTCTTGTTCAGGTCTCTCATTTCATCTCTCACAGGTGCGTGCGTAGCTTTGAACCGAGGCGTGGCATTTTGATTGCATGCATTTGCACCGTCCCATCTCTAGTGTTCATTTCAAGGAGATTTTGTTTTATCTTTGGAATTGCTCAAGTAAAAGTTGATACGCACTATCCATAACAACGATTATGTTATGGAAAAAAATCACAAGCGTTAAATTATTAGATAAGTTTGTGTACAAGAGCTGTTCTCATACGAAACCGAATAAGAAGAAACTATTCTTCACTTTCCCACAGAGGAAAAAAAAAGCTTTTATAAATACTTCTTGCAGGTATTTCACACGTAGCCCCTGAAAGGATCATTCACTGCCATGCGCAGAAGTCTCAAAAACATTTCGAATCCTGTTTCCCACATCTTTGAATGCAGCGCCAGACAAACGCGCGCTTGCACCTCCCATTCGAAGAAGCTGTTAGTTTTTTTTTGTTGGAGTAAGTTGCCCCAAATTCCATATGAAGAACTGGACTGGGTATTGTATTGACCCGGCTGGCCTGCTAACAGGTGTTCTGGTCTTGATGACGACGGCCCGGCCGGTACCGACGGACGCTAATGTATTCATGTATTACAGACAAGACAGTGGATGCCATCATGCCACGCACGTGACAATCAGAGCTTGTGGTGAGTGATCTACATCGTCGAAGAAAGTGATCTGATCAGATCATACACAGGTGCATGGCCGGGTTAGTTCCTGCTCTCAACACGGAAGATCATTGGCTCGATCCCCAGTTTCATGTTATAGGCACTAATACAAACTTTCTAGTTATATGATTAATCGATTGGAAACACAACACACATTTAAACGAAGTGAGTCATAAATTATAAATCAATATTTCGAGTGTGGTTTTGAAAGGCATACTTGTACAAAGAAATCAACAAGTCTTTATTCGATATTGTAAACAGTAAAGGCATCGCTCAGATTATTGTCAGTGGGTTATGGTATAGCCCACGCACAACTGCAGCGAGTCCTGAATTAGTGTAACAATTTATTTAGATATTACCAAAAATAATAACAATTGCTATGTGTAACACTTGTCTCGTACGCTTGGGTGCTTCAATAGGGTGTGGTTTTGCAAGTTACCCATGCAGTTACGTCATGCCAGGTAGGCCTATCACGCGCCGCCCAGTCTGGTCATGTAATGCACATGTACAGGGAGTGATAACCAGAGTTTGTTTACTTGCATCACTGAATCAACAAGGTGATTATCACCCACAGTACCGGTTATCACTACGAGAGTAATTGAAAGTGATTCTTCCATTAGTCTTACAAGGCGACCGCCGAAACGTCCTTGGGCCTTTAAAGCTCACATTGATAGGAATAGTAATCGACTATGTAAATGTTGTTGACACAGACAATATATAACAGACACGCGAATTCGGGGCACGAGAAACACAGAAAACGTTCCAGTAGACGTCAACGAAGAAATGGTGTCATAACTCGACCTTGGGTAAAATTGTAGCATTGTTGTATGTTGTCCATTGTTTTAATGCATGAGTAATAATACATTACGAGAGTATTATCTGTGAGGCGCAAATAAGCGTATCCCTCATCTTCAAGTGATTAACACGCCATCTTGTATAAGTAACACACTGTTGTATTTCAATAGCTCATTAGCTCAATCTCAGCATTCGCAGAATTGAAAACAGTTTTCAGTGAAGATTGACGGTTGCGAGATGAACCCATAGCCTCGTGCTTTATCGGTGAAACATGGCCCATGGTTGATGCATAGATTGGTTGCGTTAGGTCGAACATAATGATATTTATTGTTGAATCCCTTTATTTGCAATAGTTGTAATTGCCAATTGGTGTATATCTCTCGGATAGTTGAACACCGAGCAGCGTCTCGTTGAACACCGCTCCCAATCTAACGATCTATCGAGTGCTGCTATAACGAATGCTGCAATTTGAATTCAGTATGTGTTTCTGAGTGAAAATACACCGTAATTATTGTAAACAGTTATTACTTCGTGGGAGATGCAAGACACAGGAATTAGCGCCATGAACTGTACCGTCCAATTCGCAGGGAGTATGCTACGTATCGGTACTGGACTCGGTCCGTTGTACCTTACATTTCAATTTGCACCATCAGTGATATTTATCACTACACCCTCGCCTTCTGGGTCTCAACGAAGATAATCTTTGGTCGGTCTTTGCTAAGTGTTTAGATGTACATGGTAAAATAAAATACATTTTATTTCTTACTCCACAAAAAATTGTTGCGTTAAAAGAAATTCGAATAATTTGGATACATAATTCCTAGAACATCCGGAGGCAAACATCTTATTTACATTGGTTTGACTTAATTCACATTTAAAATTGAATCAGCAGAACGCAAACCAAACGAAAACTATTTTTTATAAACTTCAAAGAGCTTAGCCACCACAGAAAGACAAAAGAGATTAAACATTTCCTGTGCATTGTTCGATGATGTCAGTTCGGGACGTCCAACAGGAAACGATCCAATTGCACCGCTTGATAAAGTTCGGCATTGTTTGTACCAAGGTCCACTTGATCTCCGCCTAGCGGAGGCTCGTCGAACTCCCAGAGTTCGACGAGCCTCCGCTAGGCGGAGATCAAGTGGACCTTGGTTTGTACAGCAGCGTGCAGTGAAATTAGCCGAGCACATTCGCTGATGAAGATCGTTGTTCACAGGGAAGTGATAAGCAAGATCTTCTTCGACCGTTAGCTAGCCTAGCCCATTGTGAGAGCTACAGCGGCCACGGAGGCCACGGAACCGTACGTATCTCGGTCCAAGATTTACCAGATTACATCTCTTTATTATAGATGGAAATAGAACTTGACGAAGCAGATTTCAGCAGGATTTTATACGGGGGGCGTTTGATATGTGCGACCACCTTAGGGGAACAGAAGATCAAAATAAAAATATAAGAAAATAATTAATTGATTGCGATAAACAATACAGGATGAAGGAGGATTACAAACGTCAATACCTGATGCGGGATTCGAATCCCCGCCCCTTGGTTCCCCATCTATAAGCATTAAGCCCCAAGCCAACGAGCCACATCAAACTTCTAGGAGGCCCCACGCTTTTACAGAAACCGCCTATTCTACTTCTGTGGTAATTTTTGAAAATGTTGGGTGATCTACTAATAATTCAAGTTTTATTTGTTTTGTTTGAACCCCACCATCCCGACGACGGTAAAGTTGAGTAGAGTGTAATAAAGAGCGTCGCGACGAGTGTGGACGGCGTCTGGCCGTCAGCTACGTCGGTCGCCGGGCAACCGTTGCTTGACAACCAACGCTGTCGGCGGGTACACTAAATCGTTATCCGCGGGCAAAACCAGGACTGTGGAAATAATAATTATCTCTCTATCTCACAAAGTTATATTTCATCAGTCTTAAAAAAATATATAATCTCGACTTTCGTGCTACACTCGAAACGCGAAATAAGTTCATAACTGTTTAGTTTCTATAATCTAGATTTATTTATTCACGAGTCACTCACTATTCAAGACAACCAGAATACAAATATGTACAACTAAATTTCTCTGTAAGAATATTAGTCACGCAGAACAACGGAGACATCAGACATATTGGTCC
Source organism: Isoperla grammatica (assembly GCA_945910005.1). Lineage (NCBI taxonomy): Eukaryota > Metazoa > Arthropoda > Insecta > Plecoptera > Perlodidae > Isoperla > Isoperla grammatica. Next base: position 32,173,096 of record OX246737.1, on the reverse strand, counting down.
CAGGTAGGACATAAATCTCGGAAAGAAGGCCATGCAAATAGCATGCTTGCATAAAACTCTGTGGTACTCTGCAGCAATGCGGTCAACAGTGCAGTCATGAAACGACTGTGCGGCGTTCATGCAAGTCACACAAAACAATAACCAGGTCGTACAGAAGAGAGCTGCTTCGTTTACTCTCCCTTTCACACAATTTATTAGTTTTTGGGAGGTTTAACATGATTCCTAGTTCAAGTCATCGGTTTGTAGCTTTCAAAGTAGTATTTGCTTGCTAGCTAAAGCTATACGACATATCATGGTAACAGGTTTAAAAAGCGTTTTTGTTTTTGTATACTTTTTTTAAATTGTAAATGCAAATTAAATGTTGAAAAACGAAACTAGCAGCTATAAACCCTCCCTCCGTTCCAAATATTTAATCGGTCTAGATGTATGTGTATAAACAATGATAATATTCTGGGCTAGTAAATTAATGTAACACCACCTTTATATGCGTGACATTATTCAGTTGGCGTATAAATGAATATTCAAGTCTCTAACAGGGATCGTAAAGCACACTATATTACACATGCCTATAAACGAACAAATTAAAAGCCTATTTGACGTAGGTAATGTTTCCAAGGGCCTCATTTGTATGCGACCGGATGAAATGAAGATAATCAGAAACGCTCCGGTTAACACACAAAACAGAACAGTCGAGTGCATTTAAAGTTCAATGTTATAAAATGCACATGCGTGGTACAGGTGTCGTAACCATGTTACTACATGGATACATGAGCCTTGCAAAGCGTAGGCTTATATTTCACAGAGCAGAAAGTAAATCTAGAGCATATGTGCATTGCAATTAAGTTCCATACAAGTATATATGCTCGTGATAAATATCGTGTGCACAATTCTGTCGATAGGTAACATTTAAGTTTGTTTAATAAGATTTACTAGAGAGCGTTAAACCCCTTTTAGCTTTACATATTTCATTAGCATTACATTTTTAATTCCGCGGAACATGCGAAACTAGTTACCGGCAGTCCCGTTGCGTGTGAGGTAAAACATTGCATGGCTAAGTAATGAGCTGAACATAGTCTCCCATCGGTCATCATCACTTGGCGATAGTTGCAACTTGCATGGTAACCTAATAAACTACAATTAATAGTACACACGGACTCCAGCCGGCAGCCCTAATATAGCATTCACGGGACTATAGGCCTATAGCCGAGTGTAACGTTGATATGATTTTGCAGTTGGCCTTGGATCTCGTTTTGCGCTTGCGGCACCAATGGCGCTTACTTTTATTTTTATGTTACTTCGGTATATGTTTCGTCTTTATGTGCGCTTGAGGATACGTTTTCTTTTCTTGTGACTTCAGTTGTTTTTCGGCTATACGCCCTTCTGTCTGGCCTGCTCGCTCTTCCATTGTTGGCCCCTTTTTATGTTATAACTTATTATTAGTCTTATAGTCTGGTTTCATATTCATGGCTCAGATGGCTGTTCATGCCCTGCATTGGCCTTCCTTATCTCGGACGAGTGAATTACAATAAATACAAATACAATACATTCTGCCCTCGGAAAGAATTTTACATAATTTGGCATATTACATTTTCATTCGTTTTTTGTTTTATGAACCGATGCAACTAATCATGTAAATTTAAAAAGAAAAACAGTTGTACATTAATTTTAACATGTATAACATTCTTATGAAGGTTTACACTAATGGTGTTAACCTCAGGAAATGTGACATTTACGGATATTGTCTAGAAAGAAGAACGCCAAACGTGCTGTGATATTCGATAGCATGAACATGAACATGTGGTGAATCGGGACGACTCTCTATGGACACAATTTTCACCCGCAGGATTGCCGTCAAGAAACAGGTTGGATAATGTGCAAGTTGTTAATATGAGTTAGTTGCAAAACACCCAGTCAAGGCCCTGCAGTGGTGACGAACTTTTATGCTCGGGTGCCAACATTCGCAATACATGTTCGTTCTCACTTCTCACTTCAACACTGGACGAGAAGCTCACAAGTTTCACTACAGATTAGCTGAGCACTGACGGAATATCAGCCGACGTACATTGACCGACAACACCCACGTTCTTGGATATACTTCAAAGTTGTATTCGTATCCACTGAACATATTTTCGATTTCATGTTACTTGAAAGTTGTTCGCTGAATATATTGGAGAAAAATGAAAACAGCAATGCCACTAGCGGTTTTGTTTCATAATATGAATATCAAAATAAATAGAGAGCCATACTTCTTTGCATATATTTTCACTTTTACGTTTGTGAATATATTATCATAACCTTTCCAGAATTTCATTTTACAAAGCTCTCAAGAACCAGATACGAGACCTTTGCCCTTAGCCCTTTCTAGGCTCAGAGTTCACTTTTCCAAACATTGATTGACTTTAAATCAGCAACTTGATCCATTTCTGAGTGCATTCTGAGTCTGAGCAAAGACGGTGTCCAGTGCAAGCTCAGAAAGTCGTATCTCAATGTTTGTGTATGCCAGTCTGCGCGTCTTTGCGTGCCATTTGTTTGGAATCCCTGACCTAGACACCTAAACACTGACCTGATCATTCAAGCTAGTTGAAAAACCACCTTAGCGTGTCTTAGAACAAGCTAAAAATAGATAACTGAGCCAAAACAACTATTCATGTAAAAACATAAACAAGTCGAGATGAGCAACCAGATAAAAGAGAGATTCTTCAAACTAATGCTGAACATGGATCCATCAAAACTAGTTTCACGATAATTATTTATATACCTAAGTAATTTGTTATTAAAAACTGCAATACTTCACTTTCTAGAAGAGGTAATTGACTTTCTTAATGTAATATATTTACTGCAAGGTAATACAGGCAACCACGATCAGTACTTCACCATCTCATCTACAGCTGGACCGACAGAATCAGTTATTGTATTTGTTGTGTCATAGGCTTCAATCTAGTAACAAGTACTGCTTGAACAGTACGTTTATGTATTATTATAGTTTGACCTAAACAATACATTACATGTTTTCAATTATATTGTCACGTACAGGGCAAAGAATACACCCCGAAATACGAACCTCATATTATTAAAAAATTATACATACAATACATTGTGGCATTGTTTACTGTCATATCTAATCGTGTACTATTATCAGTCAATCACAATAACAATCATTCTTAACCGTATTAGCTTTATGTATACACGGGATGATGTGATAACTAACTAAAAAAGGTGTAATGATATGTCTATATGCAATGAAAATATCGGTCGAAAATGAAAACATACGTCTACGTCATCCTCCAAGAAGCAGATGATAAGACCTCTCACTGCAAGGGCATGAATAAGCTGAGCAGACGCCATGCTGTGCTCCAGGTATGAACGCTTTTGCCTTGTACGGCTGACAACGCCATAAGTTGCACAACTACCTTGCATTCAACTTTCCACGTCCTGCGTTTATGACACCCATCGATGTACACTATAAATCATGCATTTATTTATCCTAATGGCAATACGAAATAAGTCGCCTACTTTTCAGCTCTATTAACAACTCGTGACCCGAGAGTATTTCGCACTATCACAGAGGGCATTACCATTGTGAAATCCGTTACGAAATGTTATGGCATCGTGATCATAGAAATTGTAACAAATCTGACTGATCGCTCTAGTGATGTGTATTTTGAAACCACGCTAACTCCGAGCCCTTGAAAAGGGAACTGTATGCTCAACCCTCCTTCCGGTATAAGTCATGTCGCCCGGAAGTATGACGTCCAACTACTTCCGTCTGGTCGGGTAGGGATCGAGTCCTCAGCGTCTTCACATGGCCAACTATGCGTGATGTTAATTGTCTTCATTCAAATTCTGTTACACGGCTTTTGGCTTTCAGATTCAATCAGGGTATATCAGTGAAGCGACCTTAGTTGTGTGGGCGTCACCAACACTGGCGCTTTGTCGTATCCCGCCCATTCGGCCGGCGCGTTTACGACCATCGTGAAATAAATGTAATGATAAGTTATTGATTGGCATCCTTGTGCAATATTGACGGGCGAGCTGAAGCCGATTGAACACGTCACGCACGACAGACACATAGGAACCGGAAGTAGTTAGTGCCATACAAAGGCAACGTGCGCGGCGCTGTGCTGCACTTGATAAAAGGTGAATGATGCACACAGTCATATTGTGTGTTTTGTGCTCAATGAATGACACTTAAAACCATAATATTACGAGAAAGCGTTTTTTGTACGTTTTTTGGTCAGAACTCGCACGCTATAGATATTATCAAAGTACATACAGCAGACTACCAAAAAAAAATGATACGACTTTTATTGAGGTAGGATAAAATCAGACAATTCGAAGTCTGATAGAAACTGCATGTCTGATTCTATCGAAACGCAACAAATTATGCTCCATTTTTGACGCAGACTTTTATATAGCAGCCCCACTCCATTCTAAATTTTTATTTTTATTACAGTTTTAAAGATTTGAACCGAACATCACTTTTCAATACTATACAACATTAAAAAGTAGAAATATGCGATAATGTGGCTTTGTAAGAATTAAATACTACGAGATACGTTTCTAATTTGTCACTCTTTAAGGTTATCTTTTGACAACTAATATAACACCGAGTGGTTACTCTACTGATTACAATAATAGAGCCAATGTTCATACAGTCGTACATTGCAACAAGGATTCTCGAGACGATATGTGGGTAAAATGCATAGCTCACATATCACATCACAGCATTGGAACAGTTAGTCACGTTACTTCCATGCACGCGGCTTTTATCTGTACCGTACCGCGACGAGCAATATATGAAACGATGCAATTATTATTATATTCCATTTAACATAGACTATATTATATCAATACATGAGTTTTGCATTTTCATATTAGCATTTGATAGGATCGTACCTATTTGAAACCTACGTACACACACATATATGGTTATCTGTGTACTTGTAAACTGGGCACGAAGTACACTAAATCAAACAAATGAAAGCATTATTATACGTTCATTACTTATTCTAATCTGGTTTGTGTATCCAACAATAAGAAAACCTTTCATTTCTTGTGTACGTTTGTGCAATTCATCATCTGTGTGTGGTGAGTGGGTTGGGTGGTGGTAGATACAGACCTGGGAGGCAAGAGGTCGATATTTATTGTTGGTATATTTGATAATATGGGTGGGCTACCATCTCATCACGGAATTGTGAGCGGAACCAAGTTGTAGCCCTAAGGAATTCAAGTTGTGGCAAAATATCCCTCATGATCGAGATTACATACCCACGATACAACACCAGAACGAATGGCTGTGTGTGTGTTCACAGGTATTTCTGTACTTGCGTTGGGATTAATCTTGATTAGCAAATCGAGATAATAACATAAGTTAGTGGCTACGATATTTGGTATTCAATCATTTACAGTTGGTTAGCCATCAAGAATAAACAATGATACCAAACATAATAGTAAACAAAAATAATATCTGTTCAGTACAAGAAAATATTCTATGGCAATGAAACCAATTTATTATGTCCTAGATTTCAAATTCGTTAAGGTATAAACTGGAAGCATTTGTCTCACCTGAAATTATGAGTAATTATTATTAAGGGGAAATAAAGGAATAATATAGTCTACACATAAACAAACAGAAATAATTTCCTTTATTTTCTCTTATTGATCGCAAAACGCGACCTTTACAGGGAACGTAGCGTCGACAAGATGAGAATGGCATATTTCCCATCGTGTATCCGCGACGGTCTTGACACAAACCATAATACCACGTGTTTCAGTTCTCGTATACAATATTCCACGCAGGCTCAAGCTCACGACAATCCGAGTTGTCCCACTCTTCTGCAACGATTGTTTGTTATTATTTATGCAACAATCGAGGTCAGGCGAGCAGCTGATTCATACACGACTCCGGCACGTAGCCTATGCCTGAATGGCATTAAGGTATATGAACTGATGGAATTTCAAGTAACCATCCAATTAACATGATTTTATCGTAGAAATGATCATGGGAATATCAAAGATATTGGAATTTAGGTTATGTAAATCTACATGGTAACTACAGAGATGCTTGTAAATCGAAAACTACTACGTACATGTACGTTAGTTATATGAGTGAGGGATTCAAGCCTTCCAGGTTAAGGGCTTCATACAGGGAGGAGTCATTATGTTATGAATTTGTTATTAGTTTGTACCAAGTTATTTTAGATTATTCAAACTCTAATGTGACCGAAAACAAGTTACATTAAAATATATAGAAACACATAAATAAAACAAATGATACTTTAATTGAATATGAAATACCTCATTGTCCCAAAAATGTCACAGAATAGCTGTTGTCAGACGATCTTTATTAAATTTTATGCTAACGATTTATTTTTGATTGATTAATGTTGTCGATAATTACACACGAATTGATTGCAATTTGTCATGATTTGATATCAATAGCTGGAACCAATCATGAGTTGGTATAGATAATTGAAATCAATTACATTCAAAATTCTCCAATTAATAAATTAACATTATTACGTTCTAGCTTACGTTCCTGGAGTCAGCATTATCTTCTACTAATTGTTGTTGTTAATACGAACCGCTGAAATAACTTTGGACTGTCGTATTTTATTGCGTGAACCAATCTAACCTATGTGAGAAAGGGGGAGAGAGAAATAGTTGAAAAGAGATTTGTTTTCTAATAATAATAATCATAAAAGCACGTGCCCAATGCGACATTCGAATCCCCATCCGTTTCCCCTACTCGACTTTAGTTCTATACTCCAGGGCAATCAAGTTCGACGAACTGGCTAAACATCCCCCCCCCCCCCTTCATACATGTTGCCTCACTTAGAGCATGTTGATCTGCCAATCAACTCTTCAACCGGCCGTGTATTCATTCATTCAGTCGGTGACGAATCATCAGAAACCCAGCAACACCTCTGATAGACTTGACACAAAAACGTCCTGAAACCTATTACCAAGCCACACGATACATCAGAAAAGCCATCGCCGCGTTAAACTGTAAACAGAGTGTAGAAAGATAGCCGGTAAATTAGTCCACCACGCGCCATATTCGGCCGGTCACGATTTTGCACAACAGCAATTTGTGCGAGAGGAGAAAGAATAATCATATTGTAATATACAACTATTCTGCAGATAAGATTGAATACTATAAGTGTGCCGGTAAATTCGTGAAAATCCATTTTATAAGTTAGTTGAGCACGTTTTGTATCAAACAACAGCTGAAGTGGTGCGGCTAGGTTGTCGCCGACGGTTATACATGTTACAGAAACCTACACATTGCTGCATGGCCTACAAGTTGCGGACGATCTACCAGTCGGCCGAGAAAAGGGTTATACGTCGAGGCTCCTTTAGGTAACATGATATGACACATAGAACAAGAATGTACGATATCTAAGATTAAACGTGTATTATGAAGAAACCAAGGAACCAACCAAATCTATAATGGTTACACAGCTCCTGCACTTTTATTTGGGAACATTGTTCATTTCGCACTTTATTATGTAATAAACTCTTCGGTCAATTGGGATATGAATTATCTAAAAGCCACCAGATTACGTACGTTATCCATGGAAGCTGGGTCCAAACACGTTTTTCAAACTTTTTCATTATAATATTGTTGTATTTCTTAAAAATGTATGTTAAAATGTAAGAGTTAAAACAACTCGGGTATTTTTTTTTACAAACTTATGTCTTTTAATATTGTATACATAACTTAAATAAATTGTTCAGTGCTCGAATTGCAAGCCCGAGGTTTCTGAAAATTTTTATTTTATACATATAACCATGACGTCGTATTTTTTGGTAACAGCGGTCGAACAGGGGCCTGCAATGCCATATTTTAGTCGGACTATATCTCATCATAACCCAGACTTCTCTACATGACTGCACAGTATTGTTCACCATCATCCGCTACATAGTTTCTACTTTCAGCTCGATTCATTTTCTTCCAAATGTTCATTATACAACTTTATACAACCGTCGTTCCCATACCCATGCACAGCACAGCTGTGTCATGTTTTAAACATTACCGTTCTAATTAGACGATACAATTATGGAAGAACATAACAAGACGCAAACATCCTCTTGGATTGGCTTATTTACATTTTCACAGCGAGAGCCAAGAGCTTGCCGACTTCAGGAGAGTTCACGTTGAACGGGTAGAGGCAGTGGCGTATCTAGGAATTGGGAAAGGGGGGGAGGGGTTCAACCCATATTATAGAGTGAAACCGAAACATGATTGGGGTTCCGGGGGGCGTGCCCCCAAAAAAATTCTCGTCAACGTCATTTTAGTGCAAATCTGTGCGTTTTACAGAGGCCAACTGAAACAAGATTACTCAGTTTCTGGCAAGACATTTTTTCCTTAGCACCGTGTTTGTAGATAAAAATATAATTATAGTTCGATGCGTGTATTTTTAACAAAAACAAGTGTCTAAAATACTGTCTATTGAAATGTTAACGGTCATTTTCCATGTTTCCTTTGCAAAAGGGGGGGGGGGGGGGGTTGTCCCCCCCCTCCCCCCCGTGTATACGCCACTGGGTAGAGGCGGCTGAGTGCTAAAGCATTCGAGACACATGCAATCCTGAAAGTATTTTAGATACTTTTATAGGTCAGAGGTGAACATTGGGATAGAATCCTACTATACACATAACATATACACAGCATAGGATAGCTATACGAATATATCGCATTTATCCATACAAATTATAGGGTAAAGCGATCTACCTCGTCTCCTAACTCCAGGATTAAGTTAACTGCATGTCATGTGTCGCAGCTTTAATCTTTGTATTATATTAATTTTATTTGTCTACCCAATTCCATAGAAAACTGATATTAATGACAGATACCCCAAACAATTGTATTAATTAATTATTAAAGTAGTAGGTAGAGTATAACAATGTGTCCAAGTGAAATCGACAAAGCACATCACGTAATATTTAAGAGATACAAATATAAGGAATAATAGTGCTCACAAATTATTACCACGTTAAAATCGACATTACATTATGATCAGTAAAGTTGTTCACGACCTGTCCATATACGTTCTCAAATGTACCAGAGCTACCAAGGATTGCTACGTCACTGCTCCTTATCTCAACAGATTACAGCAGTGAGACGTGACGTCATAAGTGACGTCACAGCGTCATGTGATTTGTTGCTGCTGTTTCATTGCGGATAGAGTTTGATGGGTCGCGTGATCGGCCGGCCGTGTGTCGCATAGCCCGACCTAGCGACTGCATCATGCGGCAACACAAGCGACCACCCACCCACTAGACTACACACAGCACAGTAATGCACAGACATAATATCTATGCTGGCGGTGTGAATATTATGACAAGACAATCATCATCCAGAGAATGACTTGTATTCAGACCATTGCGTGACGTGAGCGTGATGTGGATCGTGGGAACGTTTAAACTACTTAAACACCTTTTTTACTATTTGTATTATGCTTTGAAGCTAATCGATGTTGAGGAACAAGAAGGGAAGGGGTAACTCGATGCAGGCGCGGAATGTAGCGTACTCCCGTCTAAACGTACTCTTTAGCACACGGGATAAAGCCGGTGTACACAAGAAATTCCCACGCAAAGTTATTAATTGTTATTACCCAATCTCGAGACGTCCAATGCTGTTTTGCTTAATGACCGTCTACGGGAACCGGCTGAGCCACACAACAAAAGCATTTAAACCGTTTGCCGTGTTTTTAATTCGTAAATTTGAATAAACCAAATTTAATTATACAACGGATTTTGTACGCGAGTTCTATTTTTAGCTCTTAATTTCCACCGCGAGACAGTTTGCAAAGTTATTGCTACGACTTTATCACAATATATAATTAACTTCTCGTATATATTCTCGTTACGGCGAGTATGCAAAGTGCGCGAACACCGCCTCTCAGTCCACATCCAATAATTTCGTGTGATATCGGCTTCAAGGTCGCCGCGACCCCCAAACTGACGTAACTGCTGTGAGTGTTGTTCTTCTGACGAGAGCTTAGTGGGTCAAGTCTTTGGCGTGTCACTCGTGATTCTACATCTGTTGAGTCGCGCCATTTCACTTGACAGACGCCGTCGTTTCTTCATTATCTTTCTTTCTTTCTTTCTAGTTCACGAATTACAGTTTTTTGACAGCCGGCCGCAGTTCACGTTCGATTCCCCGCGGGGCCGGTCAGGGTCGGGGTCAATCGCAACACAAAGCGCGCAATAAATAGTCCAATTTGCAACGTCCTGTTTGGAAACTAGATTGTGTCATTCCAACACTTGACAAGTAGACAATATAACGTATCATTAGAATGTTTACACCTATTTTATGCGAGAGGTCTTTATGAATGGCGTTACATTTGTCTAGCTGCAATTATAGTCTATTGTTTAAATAAACTATATAGATGAATGGGAGTCATGGGTGATCTCTTTACGCTGTTGCGTTTCATTCCAAAACACACATACGTAAAACTCGAATCAAACGAACCTGTTTCAATGTAAGCTATACCAAAGAAAAAGGTAAAAAATGTAAAATCAATTTCCAGTGCGTAGCGTAGTAAAATGTCGATCATAAGTAAAGTAACTATTCGGCGATATAGCCTAAAGATATTCTCCAACTCATCGTTAGCTCCCAACAACACCTCCTACAACAACAAAATATTCATATTTTTCTATAATGAACATTTTGATGGAGATATATTGTTTCCGAGTTTTTGAGAATTAATATTTATATGGGACAAAATATTGACATATTTTTGTTACAGTTTATTAACATATTCCTACAGAATCGATTAATCATCGTTATCCCCCCCCCCCCCCTCCCCCCCCCCCCCCCCCCCACTGCCTCCGACCGGCACATTGTCGCGGTCGATTTGTAACGTTACCGTAATAAGCGAGATTGATGAATTCGAGTTCGAAGGAAAGAAATGTTGAATAATGTTTAATAAAGTGGAATAATTTTATAAATTAATAATCTAACATTGTCTTTATCGTTGTATGTATTCATACAAGATTAATAATAATACCAATTAATTGATATTTTTATTTGCGGCACCGGCGCCTCCACCAATTACCTGCACTCGATGTGTTATCACTCTATGCAACGAAGCGACTATGTGAAATACACTTGACAGACTATGTATGCAGCCATTGTAGATGACAAGACCACGACCCTGGAACGCGAGAGTACTCAGAATGTCATGTTATGCACCTTTCCATGGACGTTCCTCTACCTTATCGACACTGGCACATCACCAACTTGTCTTGACATTTATGTGAGGTCGGTTTATTGCCGTGGTGGTTGTTGCGACACGGGCGATATGCTCAGCTTGTCGCATGCAAAACATGTAAAACCTTAACCATGAGGACACGTCACATGTATTACCACACTCGATCGAGATACACATCTCGCCGATATCGATACAGCTCTAACGTATTCTCGTTCGAGATTGCAAAGATCGACCATATCGTATATTGTATATCTACAGAAATTGTCAACTTTTAGGGCTCAAACGCACTACGCGGCCAGGCCGCGCGACCATGGCCGCGCGGCCAACGAGAACCATTGCCGTCAATGTGACAACGCGCACTTGGCCGGCTGGTCGCGCTCGGCCAACGAGATCCTGCGCGATACGCACCGACTACTACCTAACTAACCTAACTACCTAACTGAGATCAAACAAATTTGAGCTACATATTTGTGGTCGCGCGACCAAGTCGCGGAGCAAAGTCGCGATGGTTTAGGCCGCGCGGCCATGGTCGCGCGACCTGGCCGCGTAGTGCGCGGGCGCCCTAAATGAACTGTTGACGTTTACTGTGGGATACCTATGTTCCAACAATTAATAGGCCTACTGGTAACAGAGATGCCATGCATGTAGAGGATCCCGCAGGTGTTCAAATGTAAACAAACAATCAATTGGTACAATATAGTTGCAATCAAGGAACAAGGACAAAGATAGTCCGACTCATTACGGTTACAGAATCATATCGGTCCAACATTTGTATTAATTGGTATACGGCTATAGCCGGTGTGCAGCTGTCTATTCGATCGAACTTGATTAGAATATTGCATGTGGAATACCTTGTATAACGAGGAAGAAAGATGACCTTCCGGCATACAGTCCTGTCAAAATAATGGAGTACGTGTTGTCCAAAACGAAGCGGTCGCATCAGTCACGAACTCCCTCCAATCATTATACTGCAAGACTATACAACCATATAACTGATGAACTTATCTTTCACGGAACAACAAATACGCTACTTGTCTGTGATGTTTGTAATGTATTTCTGTCGAGCATTATTTGTTTAATTTTATAGAATGTATTTAAACAAAAAAGCATACAAATATTATTGATATACATAAATCACAACTTTTATAATCTTCCCACACAGAGTAATCGTCCTTTTCAATTTGTTTGCGAGTTTTGTCTAAAAGTTTGTGTTTAGTTGGTTGGCGTGGCATCTTCTTTCTATAACGGTCGTAGATTTGTCTTTACAATGTTTCATTTAGATCCATTGCTATTTGCTACCATTAATGTCGCTTGCAGTCCATTTGGCGGGCATAGATTCGAGAACCAAGACCGAATATCTGTGTAGGATAAACTTCCTTCTTATCGAGCTGTATGTGGACGAATACTGACTGACTCGCGTTATTGTTGAGCGTGAACGGCCAGCAGTCACCCAAAATGAACGTCTTTGCTATATAGTCGAGTTCAAGTTTGCAGTTATATTGCACACGGTGCACTTCGTATTTATTGAACAATCCAGATTTATCTTTTGGTATACGCCTCTTGTCAATGTTATATATTGCGATAGCCTACGCCCTTTTTTATATTGGCACCCAAGGGAAATTTTTAGCGGAAACTACTCAATTAAAATTCAAGCTTTGTGTGCTCTATTAAAACAACGTCATAAGATTTGATTTAGGCCTAACGTTAATCACAAATCAAGGTAGCATTTGTATTATGTATTCTCGCTATAAGCTTAGTTGAGGGATGAACCCAGGCTACTCTATATTGTGTTCATAAATGTAAGTAATCTATATTATAATAACGCGCGAATATAAACACTATAATTATCAGCCAGAAGTGAAGTAAGCGTCCAACTGTATCTGTTGCACGCGATCATGTTTCATTCGACGAAAAAGTGTTCAGCTACATTTTACCAGTCGTTATTACACAACTCTACTTTTTACTGGCACCGCTTAAGAATAATTACACACTATTAGCTTAATTGAAATAATTTTTGTCATTTTAGAACCGAGTTGCTTTAAAAGCTGTGTTTAAAACGTACAGTTATAATAAACTGAACCCACTAATGCAAACGTTTTGCTCTACACACTCGGCTTGAATCTGCCTTGGAAGAAACACGTCTGTTCAATTATTGATTAACAAAATAAAATATAAAACACGTATACTAACTACTTTTTGCAGCTACGATATCAAATGCGGTAAACCATTTTGTATATGTAGATAACGACTAACTAGAGCACCCACGGGTAATGATTTATGCGACGTTTCGTGGCTTTTTATTGGCAACTGTGCGCCACAATGTAGAAATCAGAATGCTGCATTGAAAGAAAACGCTGTTTTAGCATGCCAGACGATCGTTATAGCTTCTATAGTATTGATTTGTGATTATTGCCGTCATAACATTCATACACAACTAGACCATAAGGTGCACTAATCTGATTAGATATACAGACAGCTACTGAATTGAGTATGCCAATAATGATGATAAGTACACTGCACACAAAATATGAAAAAATAGAGTACATAAGTATTGTTGTTTAAAACAAGCAATGTTTACCTCAAGGTCACCCAACCGCCCAGACAGTTGACAATGCCGGGTTGCGATTGTTTAGTAACGCGTGTCAAGTATAGAATCGATCCTACTGTAAATAGGTCAACTTACACACAAACAAATGTGAGGTCTTCAAGTACAAATTGCACACAAAGTACAATGAACTTTCAAAACTTTTAAATTGCACAATTTACAGGCAGGCGAAGGTAAGACCAGCCCAAGATTTGAGTAGATGCGATGTTATTAATTATTGCGACTGGTGTTTTGTATTAGCATAGCTGCTCCTACATATTAATTCAATTATGTTTTAAATTTAAATAAGAAACATTTTTAAATTTAACAGTTTTAAATTTAAATAAGAAACATTTTTAAATTTAACAATTTTTGTTTTCCATTTGATATGGCTTGGGTGTCAAAACACTACAAGTCAATTTATACATTTTTGCCATGGACTTGTCTTCTTGCCAATAACACTCACACAGTCTTGACTTTGCAGTGCATACAGGGTAGATATGTCCAGAACAGCACCAAAAGATGTGCACTGACGATACTGCACACACAACTACATGTACCGGTTTCCAATTTCATCTCAATTCTAAACCACATCAAACCATACATTTTTGAAAAGATTAGTGACTTGTATTCGTTTTGCACCAAGGCCCTCAAAGTATTGCTTATGAAAAACGGTGTGTATGCTACTTTAGGCCTTACTTTTTTGAAGTAACATACAGGTTCTCTAAAATGCGTTGGTTTAAATTTAAAACTATTAAATATGTTATACTTACTCATTCTTTAAACTCGCATATAGACAATGATGCCCCAGTTATTTCGTGCTTTTAGACCTAAATAATATGATACATGCAGAAACTGTTTGTTACTATTTATACAAATAACTTGCATTTCTGCCATGGGCATGGGCTAAATTAAGAGGCCGTGAGCTTCGCTGGTTTCCTATCCGCGTGCATTTCGGCCACGCTAGGCTATATATATAATCGTTTACCACATGTCGGCTCTTTAATACAATTAGGCTTATTTGAGGATTACGGTCTGCACGTAAAATAGGGTCCACGACAATAAGACCGTATGTACGGTCTCAGCGAAAACACGGGTGGATCCGACAGACACGTTCATCCCTCATTATTGGCAGCGGGAGCGAAGGGAACTGAAGCCACGCCTATACGACGTGCTTGACTTGTGCACTGATCTATGGTTATATGAAGGATTCACAGGATGTTTATAAAAATAATATAAAAATAAATATATTTTTCCTTAAAAAAAAAAAAAATTAAGCACTGTTCAAAATAAATGAATATTGTAGGAAACTTCAAAAATGTAAATAGAAAAATAGAAAATAACGTCTCGTTAGTATAGGAACACATAATTTAATATATAAAGTACAATTCGTGTGTGAGACAATATCGTTGACAAGAGTGCTAACTGAAGGTTACGTCCTAATATGTTTGATAGAATACCGATTTAAAATATACTCAAAATAAACTTAGCCACACGGCTTTTTACACAGTAATTTCTTATTATGTATAATATAGGAAAGCGAATTAGAACAGTAGGTTGGTCACACTAGCGTAGAATGATACTCATTTGGCAACGAGATTAATATTATGAAATATTTGAAGAAATGAGTAGGCTAAACTAAGCCTGAGTGGTTATAGAAAGTAAAACCTGCTATTAAAGGCCCAGAAAAGGTTTCGAATTACTTTTGATATGTTATAAAATGACATCTTTCAAACAAGGAGGGATGTGTCCTTCAGTGTGTAGGTCCACATGTTTGGTGGTACCCTCGCTTTTGTTCCACTCGGCGCGCCTAGCCGCCACGTCACTGGGGGGGAATGCGCTTGGGCGGGCGGGCACGCACCCTCCTACAACCCACTTCGCGCGTATCTGTCAATCGGGAGAGGCGTTTGCAGGTGTATGTGTGTGTGTTCTTTAGCACAGTCTTCAGTGTTCAGTGTCAATGTTTATTACTGCTGCTTCTATTCCTACAATAATTGTAAATGTATTTTAAATTAACGGAACAATAATAATGTATTAATCAAAATATTCAGTTTCTCCTCCGGCAACGGGTTTAAATCCCACGTAGCTACTATATTTGCATCAGGAAACTCTTGTCTAATTACATTGACAACGCATGATAGTATCACAACACGTCTTTATTTTCCTAGCGATCTCCAGAAATTCATCCAATATATGAATTGTTTATAAGAAATGTGTCGCCATAATCTATTCGAAGTGGTTCGCAGCTTTTGTCGTTGGTCATCATGACGAGAATGAACCATCATTTATTGACGAGCATTGTTCAAACGTGGTTCAAACAACCAACGTTAAGACACACGCTTTCGAAATCATTGTGTTCTGTGATGCACTCTAGATCTTGTCGCACGTAAATAATAATGTCAGATTCAAGACAGCAAAAAGATTCCTCGGCGGTAGTCATAGCGACAAACACCAGGTAGTATTCCCAGACCTACCTAGAAAGTGTTTTACGCTTTTCCAGTTCGTATATTTCTTCCTCGGAATACGTCGGTTCGAAGCCATAAGGTGCTACGGGCCCACCAGTCATTACACGGCCAATCTCGTCCGTGGCTGCCGGCCGCGTAGGCGTAGGCTACTGTCCGGCCACGGGCGCGAGGCGCATGCCGTGGCTCGAATAGTCAGTCCCCCCCAGTGACGTCACGGAAGGTAGGCAACCCGCAACGCACGTCTTTGCGTTTTTGATCATATATTCGCATCTACTCGGTCGATTCTCTCCCTTTTTTTTTTAATCACCTACTAAGAGTATGCCTTTGAATTACATGGCCATCTGAACCAAAACTTTACTGGGCCTTTAAGTATGAATGTACTGTAACAATTATAAGCAACTAGGAAGCATATAGTCACGTGACCTTGTTTTCCCCGGGCTCCCTCAGTAGCTCCGGTAAATGCTACGGGTTTGTGTCACCTGCCGTGTTGGGTATATCAGCTTCGTCTAAGCTTTGACCTTGGCCGTGGCTTCGACAAGTGTGTGACCTTGAGAGCGATGAGAACGGCACATAGGGGAGGCGATTGAACAGCCAATAGCTTGAGCTTCCGGACGCCGCACGATCAGCCAATGACAAACGAGAGTGTCTACCCAACCCGGCACCTCCACCAAATACATAATACACTCTTGGAATATATTTGCCAAGACCTTCTAACAACTGAGAGCATTGACGTCAGGCTCTGCGTCTGGAACTGCTAAATTATTAGCAACGATCTGACGTTATCGTTGCTATTTAGTAATGTTAACGGTCAGTAATAACGTACTAGCTAAGCTATATACATACACTCCCATGGATCTTTTTAAGGTCCGTGATAGAAAATTAATTCATTGAGTGAAAAGAAATTATAAGTATCAGTTCTTGTTATTTATAACAGCTATTATAGCTCTTGACTATTTGAGCGTTTGGTACAAATGAATCATTTGCATACAAAGTAATTTGGAAATAATAATTAATTAGTTTATTCTATCAGGAAAAATAATTGGGAATTTAATATACATCTCCAGTCTGGACTCGGGGTGGAATGTGTTCAAGGTAGCTCTGCCTGTCGTAAGATGCAACAAATGATTGAACGTAGTACGACCTATAGCGGTTGAGTAGGCCTACGTAAAACAACAATAATGATAATAATAATGTTGATAAATATTTATGGTTAATATCTTCGAAATTCAGCATTAACCCAACCACAATCACCATCACATTATACCCGTTTAAAACGTTGCCAAGTAAATCTACAAAGGCAACTAAACCAGAAGTAAAGTTTATTGTGATATGCAATATCGCAATGTAAGAACTATTCGTCCTAAACTCCATGCAAGCAGTCGGTTGCAGTAAAAGGCTAACGTGCAGTTCACTAATTAATTAAACTCTTAATCACGGACACACGTTTTAATGAAAGTGAAACTGAATACACTTCAAAATAATTAGTCACGAAATTAACAAACAGAGTATTTTAGTTTTTGTGGCCATCAGCTCCATACACGGCAATGCTTAAATGTATTAACATTTTTTAATTTTATACTTTGTATGGAATTGGGATGTTATAAGAACCTAGTAATTGGACTGTACGTACACTGTTCCTTGTCACACATAAAATTAAAGCGCAATATTTCGAACCCTGATCTGAGCTCTACAACAGGCGAAAACACACACTTGTTGTTGTGTGTTTTCGCCTGTTGGAGAGCTCTGATCAGGGTTCGAAATATTGCGCTTTAATTTTATGTGTGACAAGGAACAGTGTACGTACAGTCCAATTACTAGGTTCTTATAACGTTTAACCTGTTCTACTATATTTCCGTGTTAATTGAATTGGGATGTGTTAAGATGCATAGCTAAAATAGGTGTAGAGAAAATAATAGGCACTATACAATAACACTTCGATATCAATTATCATTGCTGAGAACGTGAGTTGAACTCACAAAGTTAAATGCTTATTATATCGTTGCAATAAAGCTGGCATGACGCTATAAAGCTGTAGTTTTAAAAGCCGTAACATTATCAAGATGATTTCAAGTAAATCTAATCTGTTCCGTAATATGTAATATGAAATATGACCTTTGACATTTCATGAAGAAACAATAATCTCTGTGATTACAGTTATGAGTGTCTTCAAAAACAGGGAAATAATCTTTTAATCACATTATTTTAATTAAAAGTGGAAATAATGTTAATAAAGCGGGCTGGGAACGTGAAGAGAACGCCTTAGGAATACGAGACGGAAAACGAATTAAGTCGGAATGGTTGAAGTATAAAGTCAAAGGATATAAAGCGAGAGAATTTAACTGCAATTTTTCAGACAATAACCCTACACTGGCTATCCTGCCCTGTCATGGGACTGGAAAATAACATTAAAATTGAATTGAATTGAATTGAAAGGGACGTGAAGAGTAGGCCTACGATACAACAGAATTTATGAAGAGTATAAAAGTGTTGACCAAGGGTTATTGTGACTTGTCTGTCAAGTAGGGCGAGAGGTTGTACCGTAAACGGAATAAAGTTTCAGGCGTGTTCGTTTTTCTTGTTTTAGTAAAAATATATAATTATTACACATTTTTGAATATCCAATCTCTCAATAACATGTGGGATTTTTTTTTATATTATTATTATTTTAACACCAGACGCCTCCCAGGCTCTCGCCTATAACTACCTTATTTATGCATAAGTATGATGCTAGCTTTGATTTGAACAAGCTTAAACCTGATTATTGATTTTACACGCACTGTCTTGATTGTACCCGGCACCTCCACCAATCCATATAGTTCGCTCATATCATTGGCCCCTGGAACCAGTGTGAATGAGTGACTGAAATAATGCTGGAGATCATTAGTCATAGACTATATAATGTAGCAACTAAAATAAAATTTGTTTTCTTCCATACAAATTGTAAGTATGCATAGATACAAAAATAACAAGGCTACCTGAGACCAGCACCTACACCAGGCCCACTCAATCCAGTCTGACTAGCACCATACTTTCTGAAATCAGCCTATTCGATACAACATACAGCAAGTATGTTCCTAAGTGTATAACGTTTAAACTTGAACAGTTTAAAATAGCTTTTGTATCCATCGCATAAGAGAAACGTAGATTGAAATTGGAAAACATGCTAATCTGAAAACTACGTGCCAGAATGCTAATGCACCCATAAAACAATCAACATAATATACATCATTAAAACATTGTATTTGTTCAGTACTACCAAGCTGTGCTTGCGATTGTGCCCAACGACCACCACCCCTTAAAATCTAGTCTAAAGTCCACTCACTATATTACATACAATAACGAAGGTAATTAAATACATGGTTACGAGCGCGCACGGCGCAACAATAAAAAACAAAGACAAAGAACGCTACGCTTATCAGTATGCATTATGGCCGAAAGCAACAGGACCTAGTCCTGCGTATATGTGGGGAGAATTAGATTTATTTGGCTGCTTTCCAACACATGCTGGGAAGCCACAGGAACCCAGCGTGACTAGCTGGATAATTAAATAATAAATAACGATTAAAAGCATTTAAATTTGAAGATGAAAATTTGTTGAGTTATAATTGTGACTTGTGAGACATACTGGGGACCAAGGTTGGTCAAAGTCAAACTGGTATCAAATATAAAGATGGAGAGTAACCCCATTATGTGATTGGTACTGCTAAATCTTGTAACTGAGAAAATGTAAAGCAAAAAGTGACAAACAAAGATTAAAACCTCACGTGCGCATGTTTGAACCCGAAGTGTTGAGATAAAGCCTCTAATGTTGTATTGCATCTTGTGCGATCATCATTTCAACGTGATGGAGAAACCGTTGAGGATCACATTGAAAGTGACATCATCGGGAATATTTAAAAAAATCTACTTTACAATAAAATCTATACTATAAAGAAAAATATTATTAAGTTTCAAGCATCACGTATTGTATTCTGTGTTAAAGTAATAGACTCTCCCTCACCCGCTTATGGCGCGTATCACACATGAATGAAAGTGTGTATAGCCAGGTAATAGACTCACCCGCTTCAGTCATGGTGCGTATCAGACGGTCTAGGTCGGAGCTGAGGTGACGTTCCTCTTCTACGTCTAGGCCGTAGTCGAGCGCTCGGAACACCACCAGGCCCAGGTTGAAGATCAGCTACAAAGAGACAAGGTATTAGTATCTACACGACACGAGTACTTAATATAGCTACGTCTAGGCCGTAGTCGAGCGCTCGGAACACCACCAGGCCCAGGTTGAAGATCAGCTACAAAGATACAAGGTATTAGTATCTACACGACACGAGTACTTAATATAACTACGTCTAGGCCGTAGTCGAGCGCTCGGAACACCACCAGGCCCAGGTTGAAGATCAGCTACAAAGATACAAGGTATTAGTATCTACACAACACGAGTACTTGATATAGCTACGTCTAGGCCGTAGTCGAGCGCTCGGAACACCACCAGGCCCAGGTTGAAGATCAGCTACAAAGATACAAGGTATTAGTATCTACACGACACGAGTACTTAATATAGCTACGTCTAGGCCGTAGTCGAGCGCTCGCAACACCACCAGGCCCAGGTTGAAGATCAGCTACAAAGATACAAGGTATTAGTATCTACACGACACGAGTACTTAATATAACTACGTCTAGGCCGTAGTCGAGCGCTCGGAACACCACCAGGCCCAGGTTGAAGATCAGCTACAAAGATACAAGGTATTAGTATCTACACGACACGAGTACTTAATATAACTACGTCTAGGCCGTAGTCGAGCGCTCGGAACACCACCAGGCCCAGGTTGAAGATCAGCTACAAAGATACAAGGTATTAGTATCTACAAGCCACGAGTACTTTATACTTATAAATATTATATATGTTTACACTTTTGAATGAGAAATTTCCACTTTATAAAGAAGAATATCAGTTCTATGTTTTAATATGTATATATATATATATAGGCCTATGTGTGTGTATTTGCTTTATAGTAGTCCGAACGAAACTTCTCATGCCGATCTCAGATCCTTATACCGCCCCTTTTCACGCAAATTGTTTCAACGAAAATTAGCAAATTCCTGTCGTTCGTTCTTTTATTCGCAAAATACGGTCTTCTACTTAGTAAAGTGCACTCACGCTCGCTGTGTTTGGAACTTCCAGGTATCCAACATACAATAACAGAACGATCGTAAATTTTAAACTAAATTTTTCTATTATAAGCTGTACTTACGTAACACGATTTTCAATTGTGTGGAGGGGGGGGGGGGGGCTTTACTATATTTTAGTCTCTCATCGCTAATGCTCCCAGCTCCATTTACACAAGTTAAGTAAAATGATTATAACTACACATTACATATCAGTTTTATAACTGAATAGGATAAACATTAAATGAATAAATGAATATAATAAATAAAGAGGAACCACGTAGTTAAAAGTATCCTAACCGGAAATCGAACTTTGGCACTTGAACACCGTGAGTGCATGGGAGGAATAACCCCACAGAATCAACGAGCCATGCACAGCCAACAGAGAAGCAAACATGTTTGACTAAGTATACGAGTTAACGCACTGGGCTGAAAGTAAATTAGGCGACTGAGTGCAGTGTACAATGTTCACAGAATCTGTTGGTAACATTATGTGAAGTTACAAGTGTAACATACATACTCATCTTGTACTTAGTTTTCGAAGATTCAATGAATTAGATATGTTTTATTCAATTCTTTACATATTTACGAAAAAAGCTTTAGAAGCAAGACGTTTGTGGTTCTCAGCATTTATGATGACCACCTCTTCAATTAGTTTTATCATCACACATAATATTATCACGACTTCCACTATTTATGTTTAGATAATTTTCATTCCTTGATCTCGCGTCATTCTGTTAATAATTGTTTTATGGTGGAAATCGGAGTGTGGGAGAATAGAGTAGCTATATAATTTAAATACTTTATAAAATTTCAATAAGTTGCTTAATTACTTACTTGATTTATTTATTTACCCTTAAGTACGATACAATGATTTTAAGATTGTAAAAAAAATCTAAATGTATTCATAAATATTTAAAATTCAGTTTTGCTAGGTATGAAATGTGTGTAAATATTTTTTAATTGTATAGTTGACTTACTCGAAAGTCAAAATTAATTAATTATCAAGCACTCGCTGGCTCATCCTGTCATCCATCAGCCACACTTCCGCGTGCGACAACCGTGCGACGGGTTACACAATGTCCAGGTTATTTAATTAACTTTCTACCTTTAAGAAATGTATGTTGACGTTTGACCTTTCGTAAGAATTAAAATATTATGCGAATGCAAATTTCTTTATGCATACGATGCAAAAACGGTAAATTCCCTTACTTGATGAAGTGCTGCGTATTTTTATTGGCAAGTCTAATAAATAAAGTGTGCAGTGGCACTCTTGGAATTCAAAGTATGCCACCTTCGACCGTGATGTGTATTTCTGCTATAGAATAATAGAACGAGATGTTTGCCGCTCTGTAACGTTGGAATAGCTTCCTTACGAACGACTTGAATATAGTGGGGAGTTTTTGGGAAGGAGGAAGGGGAGGAAATTTTAAAGATGAGGGCAATACCAGGAAGCGTATCCGTTTCGTTTCTCTATGCAGAGAAACGTTCTGCTCTATCCAATATTAAAACAGTACAAAATTAACATTTTTTAGCCATATCTCAACTGAGAAGTAAAAACTGAATGAAACACATGGGTGCATAAGTGGAATATAATATGTAGATTTTTTTGTAACTCCACAAAATTGTAGTTTAGGAAATTACAACCTTAATGATTGCAATATTTTACACTTTTCCATAGTCTTTAGTTGTTACGACACTAAATCTGGCTCAGTTTGCATTTATTTTGAATAAAGTGCGGCGAGGTGCGGTATAGGTATCGCTAAAACCCCAATGTTCTGTCATTCCATCGACACTTTCCGTCTCGATTTGATCGCTATCCACATAAGACTGAGTCCCCATTCCACAGAATTATCCAGTCGTGTTAATCGTGAATGAAGTAATTTTAATTTTATATTTTTCGGTTGGCCCATTGAAACAATGAACAATACGAACGAAACTATGATTTATGGACTTGACTTTGCCCATCGGCGTAGGAGCGATAGAGTTAGAGTGGCCTAGAACTTTTAAGTAAGCGGTTTATTACAAATTAATGATACACTCGCATTTTTTTAGAGTAACCTCGCGACAAGCGAAAGTTGCTCACAACAATGTCCGCGGTTTTTTTGCTTCTCGAGAATATAGTGGGTGAGGTATAGCGTCAAATTCCGAAAGCATCTTACATTGTAAAGATGAATGAATGAATTGATTAGATCCTCGACACGAACACTGTCACAGTTCTTTGTTTTCTTAAGGCTGGTCCACACAGATTTTTAAGACATACGATTTAAGGTTTAACGCGTAGTCGTAAAGTTGGATCATAGGAAACACGTAGGCCTACTGCCGTTCACACAAAGTTTTAGTTTTAAGACGATGTTTTCATTGTTGTTTTTAAAACAACGTCTTAAAACCTTATGCATTATGTCTTAAAAATCTGTATGGACCAGCCTTTACAAACTGGGAACAAAAGATTGGATTTTCCTGAGTGTTGCAAACGTTTACCATTTTGTTGTCGGCGATAAAAAGTCGATAGTCGATGAGTCACCGTAAGTAAATATTTTCCAAATTGAAAGATGACATCGTATAGTGGCAAAGTGACACACAAAGTTAATAACTGCCGAGTTCTGAACCAGAACAAAACATAACCATCACTCCTGAGTGTTGCA
This sequence comes from Isoperla grammatica, assembly GCA_945910005.1. Taxonomy (NCBI): domain Eukaryota; kingdom Metazoa; phylum Arthropoda; class Insecta; order Plecoptera; family Perlodidae; genus Isoperla; species Isoperla grammatica. The sequence continues at coordinate 32,149,023 of OX246737.1, read as the reverse complement.
GCAAAATGTCCTCGAAGCAGTGAGAAGCGCATTTCACGGCAAACGCACACGAGCTCCAGCAAGAAGCTGAACTAAGATTACAGCAGCCACAAGCCACAATCAATCCCGTTGACGTTTCAATTGATTCATGAGTGATGATGCAAGATTGGCAAGGTGCAACGCGGAATGGACACGTAGTGTACCCCTGTTGTAAGGTTCGGGCTTCACATCTATACCAACTGTCGTACAGAAGCGGAACCTAAACAATCTTTGACCCTCACGAGGGCGGTCACCCAGACCAAGGTTAAGTGTTTATACTGACAGGTTAAAACTATCGTTATAGAACAAATAACATCAAAGTGGTAATATATAGCTCCAACAAAGCCCAAAACAAATGAGTTTGTTATAATGGCTTAAATCACAATTTACATTTAATAGTAGCCTATCACCTATCATGAAATAAAAATACCGTTGACGTTTCCTTTTTCTGTAATACCGATATTAAATGAAATACGACAAGTCGGATGCAATGGTCTAATTCACAACAAAATTCAGCAATGAACAGCTCGTAGGTAGGTTTAATGAAACAATATGTTTAGTTAGGTGTTTCAGCTGTATAGTGAGATGGAATACCAATTATCACTCCCACTCACATACGCTCAAAAGTTTTGGTTTTGATCACCAATCGCGGCAATGTTTTGTGACAATAATTGCTATCGAATTATTTATGTATAAAGCGAAAGCAATTATAATGAAAACGTGTGGGAGGAAAGGGGGGTGGGGAGGGGTGGAGGTATTAATAATGCTATTAGAATGGACTGGAAACCCCTTTTCAGTGAATGTTTTTAAAATAAACTCCCTGACGACAATGTGTTCTTGTATTCTTGTAAGCTCTGCTGAAAAACAGATTTAATGAGGATAGTGTTTCCTTGTCGACGCAATATAGGGCTGGCAAGCGAGCCCTGGCGGAACAAGTAATGGCTATAATGCCTCCTTGTCGCGAGAGAATGGCGACAATAACGACGGTCGCTAATTCCGGTAGTGCGCTCGCATTCTTGATGGCGCGCTGAAAGTTTTATACGCGACCTCTCTTAACCCGCGATATCGGACGCGAGAAATCTATTATTTATAATGTCATGAGCCCATCTACTCTCGCCCAAGAAGCGCCCTCCCCAGGTATCCCATCCTCCAGGCGAGAACGTAATGATTCAATCCGACTGCGGCTAAATGTATATAAGTATGGCGTTACGAATGTAATACGGTTAATTAGTGTCAGGCAACGGCTGGTAATTATACGTGTGTGCCCTGCAGGCTTCGTTTTCGGACGTTCCCACCTCTAGTCGGCAATGCCGATTTACAGTAGCGAAAAGACGAGCTGAGGATAAGAACACCATAATTATTGTTACTTAAAACCCCACAAACAACCCCTTTCGTCTGAAATTGATGCTCTTCAAATCATGATAAGTGAGCAGGATATTTCGCGAGTTGACTATTTTTATATCCGAGCCAAATTTGTATACGTGTTTCTGGGCTTTATCTAAGAAACTCAATCTGTATGTGTAGGTAATATACACATAAATTATATAGCGAGACCCCGACCAAATGGTATTTATAGAACATTATTTCCGGACAAAAGGAAGATTATTGACTTTCAAACATTGTGATTTCCGATGGCCATATAACACGGGAAAGTTGGTATATTGTTTGCGAGGCGTTGAAAAAGAAACTTGGAGCTACTTTTGAGACAAGTTTCAGCTTCTGTTTGTTTCCTTTTGTTTTTGTGTACGCGCTTCACTGGTCAAACAACTAAACCGACCGTTAAAAACATTCGCGCGGTTATTTCTTAGATCTTCGCAGTTTTGGGTAAACTATTCCGATTAAATATTAATTGAACATACATGAAAGGAACGTGGGTCGTTTCCTGATAAGATCATGGAGGCAATACATTATACGTTCGCGGTTTGTGTCATTCTACGACAAAGTAGGTCTGCCTGATGAAATAAAGTTGCCGAATATCCTAGGTTGTGTCCGTTAGGTATTCTAATGGCAAAGTAAGAAACTTCATAAGATAAGAAGTAAAATATTATAGTTGTCCGCTTCGCTCACACGGTTAGGGAAGGGTCACAAGTCCAACATATATATGGAACTAAGGTATATGATTCAAAGAAACAGGAACATGTTTTTGTTTTTAAATTAATAGAAACAAATTGTCGAGCTACACTATTAAATAAACCCGCGATTCAAATAAACGTCGACAAGACATTCTATAAAAGTATTGTTTTTTTGTATACAAAATGCTTACTCAAAAGCAAAGAGTTGCCATCACTGTTTTTGAAAAAAAAAAGTTATAACAAACACATTTTCTATTGATTTATGTTCAAATATTTTAACTAAAAAGTCAAGTTAATAAATCCAACATTCCGGTTAGAACCCAGCACAAAGCATGGACTTTTACTTGTTTATCCTTCATCCTCGTCATTCACTCAACATATCGAATATGATTTGATTCGCAATTTATCTTTATTGAATGTGATATGGACGTTCATGACTCATTTAACCACGTGGTTCACCTAGAGTTCTCATATTAATAAGTATCAAATACATAATAATAAATAATAAGACACATGCACTGTATATGCCGGTACAGACCCAAACAAGATGTTTGTAGACCTTTACAAAGGTGTACAAAGCCGTGCTGGGCGGCCGCGTCGCTAACGGAGCCCAATGACCGGTATCATGACTCAAAACAATGATACACATAATTCTGTGGTTTGTTACATGTCGCGAAACTTTCACAACAACTCGACTTGCCGTCCAATATCTCTCCCGCCTAGACGGATGGCATTTGCACTAACCTGGACCCGCAGAACCGGAATCAGTTTTAATACGTGAACGCATCGAGCCCAGACGCTGCAACGACTTCCGGCTTGGCCTGACGCAACGTGCGTTACCTTTACACGGTTTGCATGGGAGCAGTTGACTCCATCTGCATAGCTGTATAGGCCGTGAAAGATGGTATTTAGTATTTACGTACCAAGACTACAGGCTATTTGAACGTTTCGACATGTATTTTTGTTAATTTACTTCTAATTCTCTCCCTTCCTGTATTGTCCTTTCTGTAAGCTTATAAGTGATATTTACTTTCCTTCCCTTCACACTTGTAGGTGTCAGTTTCTGTTTAATTTATTTATTGTACTTGTATTTATGTATTTATTTATGTATATATGTATTTATAAAAACTTAAAACTTAATACGACTTAATATAAGATTAAATATAAGATAAAGGAGATTCGACCGGCCGAGCGGAGGGAGGTAGACTCTGTGGAACCCCTGAAGAGGATGTGTGATATCACATCGAAACGTCGGGATGGAGGGGGTAAGTCAGAACCCTCATTCTATAACTCACGTGATAATACCCCAAAAAACAATTATTTAATATACATTTATAATATATATATTTCTTTTTGCTATAATCTGTATAATTGCTGTGTTTACGCAACTTCTCTGTGTGCACTCTCGATGCTTTACTTTACAGTTTACAATATCCATTCCAACATTCGCTTTAGACCTTCTATCGAGATAGGAACTTAACCCGCAACCTCCCATATCTAGTTCCCGGTTGTGTAATGAGCCAACTGTGTCCGGATTAATTGTTTGGTCCTGCGTGAAGGACCGTATTAAGTTCACTCATGTGGTTCCATGCTGCAATGTCCCGAAAGGCGATGCAAATGTGCGTCCTCCATGCCGGTCATAGACATGGGCGTGATAATACATTTTAACATCTCGTATCGAACGGTCGTTTGAGACTTCTCGAGACGCTGGGTACGAAATGAAATTGTAAAAATAAGATGATAAAAACGGAAAATTGCATCCAGACCCAAACCATCATTCGAACCCGGAATGCAGCAATAATAGTTTACCAGACAAAGGCCTAGTCGACCACGACCATTAAACCGGCTGGCTATCACTTCTTCACGAACGATCCTGGCTGATATAGAGTTACTATATAAAGTTATACTCAGTATGATCCTCTGTTGTAGAAAATTACAGCACTACAAGTTATAACTTTACCCTAACTAGCACTATATAATAGAACGGCCTAACTAGCACTATAATAGAACGTCATATTGGCTAAAGTTAACAGCGGTTTACTGTAGGGAAAGTTAGAGGAGCTCGCTCTTTGTCAATGTACTTCGAAATTCAAACCTCCAAGCCAAGAGTTTGAGATTAATTTGGAAAATGAAATGCACCAGTTTTGAATGTGGTGCTTGTTTTAGAGTTTGGAGCGTTAGTTTAAGATGTGCGTATACTTAGTTCTCGTGCAGTTACCGGTCCCAAGCAGTCATAAACGAAACGGTGAGTTCTTAATTTAAAAAGAAAGCCTTTCTCTACAGATGGGGGGGGGGGGGGGGTTCCCTGTTGCAGAATAAGCCGAATAATTGAGAAGAGTAACGAGTATCATGCAACCTCTTAGGGCATGGGTTACTTAGAGTAGATTTCAGAGAAGTGTGAACTGTGGTTGCATGTAATGACTGTCACTGTGGTTCGTACTTCGCCCAGAAGCATTTCGAATACCAAGAGCCGTAAAAAGTGAACCGGGCAGTAAAAGCCGTCGACTTTACGGCTCTTGAGATGCATTGAAAGTGAGAACGTGATTGGTGTTCACATCGACATAGGCGCCCCACTGAATTCTGATTGGAGACGGTGAGAGTTCGATTCCCATCACAGGCAAACAGGAATTAAGGGAGTTTCCTTAAAACACTCACAAGGACAAGATATCTAGAAGTGAATTCTTAAAACAGCCTTTGGGTTTTCATTTCTTCTTAACGATTTTACTTCAATTAACAAAGTGGTCTGAAGAAGAACACGCTACACCCGCAGCCACCATCGTGCGTGCATTTGTGTTGTTTACCTACAAGTTTATACATTCTAACTTACAGGAACTAAATTACAAAACTAAAACTGCAATAATAATGTTGGCAATTGTCTTAACTCATATTCATAGCAACCAACGCAATTTTATGGACTTTATGGACAGCGAGACTAGTTCAAGAACATGTCTGCTCTATACTTTTTTGATTTAGTTGTTTTTTAAGTTTTATAAAACTTGAAATAAAGCGTAAATTTTGAGTTTTATTAATACGTTTTTTTTTTGCATTAAAGCTAATACATATTTGGGAAAACAGAACATTCATTTACATTAAGTATAAAACAAAAATATGTACCGTAAAAAAGGAATCATACAAACAGTGACAGGTGTATAAATAACTATAACTACAGTTCAGTGGATTTACATGAGATCTTGAATGTATTATGCCACAAGCAACTCACAATGCCTATGTTGATATAACAGCGCGCGTTAGCCTCAGGCATGTTTTGAGCGATCACAGATGGAAACCGGGCAAGAGACGCAACTCATCGTAGAGACGATGCCCTACTGGTCAACTTGTCATTTATCACGAGGGAAACGGAATGGAAATTCCTGCAGTATTTTTTAGTTAATCCGACAGCTAAATTGTCAGTGTGGTCTAATCAGTCTATTATACCTTATTCTCTAATGGAATGTTAAGTGTATTTCACAGATTGCCGATCCCTACAGCATAACGTGCAGTAAGTTATTTTATAACGGCTTTATTTGGATGCCTTGAAGTGTGCTTACGTTTTATGGTAACCTGTGTTTGTTTTTTACCACAATTTTGATAACCTCTAATCAAACCCCTCTGAGGTGACTCTTAAAGTAGAGATGATGTCAGGCTATCAATCATTTTGCATAAGCTCACTTCAACAACTATAGATACGAGATGATTTTTATGTATACAACATAATCCCATACAGATATCAGTTAAGATTATTTGAGCTATTTCGTCTGGCCATTCTAATCATTTTGAAGCAGTGTCGTCAAAACAATATCAAAACTAAGCGTAGTGCACTGGTCATGTCTCATTGAACTGTACATTACATCAGTATCTCCAGAAATCTGCGTATGTCGTGTAAGCAGATCATTATAGGCGTGTGTGTTCCGCTTGAAGAACCATGTTACGTTGCGATGGAGCTGTGATATAATCAAGTGGCCAAGACAAAGTAATGTTCACCTTATGTATCCATCTCATGATGGGCTTCGTTTTACTCGTGACCGAGGTCAATAAATAATATTCAGATCAGTTCTGGATCAGCGAATCTTTTGTTGTCTTCCAGAACGGATGCTGAGTCCTAGATTTCTTCTAGACAGAAATGCGTGTAGTGTAGAGATTTGCAATCACGAGCTTGACTGACACGGGGTGAATAAAATCGAATAATCTGTTTCGTAAAGTAATTTAAATTCGTTACACAAAGACCATTATAATCAATGTTTACTTCGGAGACACGAATCTGCAGAAGTCCTCTAGACAGCGTGATATACTAGTGAGAGAATGACGTCATCGGAATACGGGAGGTCAAAGTAAAAGTACAAATGTTCCGGTATAAAAAGACCCGACAGCAATCTGGATAATAATAATTCAAGAAAGTTCAACACACTTTACGTAAGATTAAGAAATGTCTTTCTTTATCCACAATCTCAATCGTGATGGGTGGTCGCATGACCGAAAATCATTCCGAATGCTGCAAGACAAATAGGATGGATGGATGATATCCCGGAAATGTCAATGATTGTTTGCGCCGAGGTTCAAAGTGTAAGCCAACAGTGCCGTTACACAGAGCCGTCGGTCCTGGAGGCTACGAGATAACAGGTGTATAATGGTGACCCACAGACGCAACAATACAAGTAGGTAATGACGTATGTAATTGGCATCTTTCTCTTCGAGTCGAGTGGACTGCATGAGTACGCCCACGTTTCAAACAGAAATGGAGCGAATACGCACATTTCGACGCACACTCACGTAGCGCTAATGAGGAAGTAAGTATTAGAATAAAAAGGCAATCAAATCTGGATACGTAATGCATAATGCATCTTTGAGATGAATTATGATTTACTTGTACATTATATAGAAGAATAGAAAATTATTAATTGTTTTTAACAATCTTCCTACTTAACAGGCTGTGACACTGCAGACTATTCATGCACTTACACACTCTGATAACCACTTGACGGTATTGTATTGAGTATCGACGCACGGCAGTTTTAAGCGCCTTCCGACAAGTGGGTGTGTGTCCCCTTCTGAAGGTCAGTTACGCAACAAGACCTATCCCACCACAAGTCACAGTATCAATAAAATACCTCAATAAGGTGACCTATTTTTGTACCCGATTAAATCAATAAATGTGATAATTTCGGAATCATTGTACACAATCGTAAACCTTATCGTAATAGAAGATTCCCGAATGTAGGTCAAACAAAATGCTTTGTATTTCTAGACGTTTGCGTTGATTAAACGCCTCCATCAGATGTGAGAGTATAGGAGAACCACTACGCTTATCACATTTGATCCGTGACAAGGCATGGTCAACATTTCGCTAAGCTGATTCCGTAGAAGATAGCTCAGGTCAGTGATAAAACTAGCTGGTATACCTTTCACTTGTCATCTTGCCTGCTAAACTAACACTTGTGCGCACGACTAAAACATGTATGCACTGTCGTGGGCATGGAAAAATATCAAACTAATCCCCTGCTTGGGAAAGCATAACACGTTTGAATATATAATGCGGTCAATATTCCATTCACACGAGACTAGATCTATGGCTAATAGTTTCCCACTTCCCAGGAAAAGGTGTCACTATACTGCACAGTCGCCAGCACATTGCCAGCACATCGCCAGCACATCGACATTTGGTATATCGATTTCATCTATGTTTTGAAATAAAATTACTCGAACAAAAAACTTTATGAAACAATAAAGAAGTTATTTTAATTTATTCGTTAAACAAAATTAGCCGTCACCACCATAGTCCAAGCAATGATAGAGACGGGATGACTCAGAGATAACCGCTTCGATTCTGGCTGAAGGTTTTTTCGACGTTTTCCTCAGTCATAAATCTCACGACGAATGCTGTTAGTCCTCGCTCATTCCTTCCCAACTATCCAATTACTCGAAAATACCTAGTTAGTCATGTCAGAAGAGGGGTACACCAGAAAAAGCTAGTGTATTTGATTGATATCAAGAATTCATAGGGGTTGTGGGGGGGGGGGGGGTTATTATTATTATTATTATTATTATTATTATTATTATTATTAAGTGACCAAGCGGAATAAAACCAACAGGCAACGTGGATTGGAATATGAGTCCTCTACTAAGTAAGACACATGGGATTTGTTATGTCCTTATGTTATCCATTCATCGTCTCTGCAATTACACAGAAGTAAAACAACAAACAACAAACAACAAGACGATGAATATTAATGATTTCAAAACTTTAAACTACTGCATAGAAAGTTACTCTAATGAATGTGTATAAAACATGACCCTACACAAAACACGTATGATAATGTACAAAACAAGTACTGTACGTATAACATAGGGTCTTCCTAAACTTGCATTAACCTTTCGCTGTACTGTCTTGTGCAGTATTTCACGTGAATAGCCACCCACAATCTAACCTGCAACGCTGGTAACCGAGAATACTAAATACAAATACATACAGGCAACCACTCTTGTTTCTCAGCCGCTCGATTACGCCCGTTTACGACCGAAAAACAAGAGCAATAAATTTCACTATGAATAAGATGATATTTGAAATATCGTGCGTGTCAAATTAACGTATATGCACATTCGGGGCCTCGATCACGCGATCATAAATCTTCATTTGCAGACGATCAAAATAGAACGTAACAATTTGAAAGGGGTATGTTATTTATGGCTATGTTTTAGATCATCGTATTAGCATTATCGTTTTTATCCAAACAATAGCCACTCGTAACACACATAAATAAAATTTAGACATATTACGGATTATGTGTTATTACATATTCACACGTATAGTCTATTGTAAAGCAGAAAATCATCAACTGGCAGATCTAGTTGTTGTCGCAGTCGCAACATGTTGCAATCAGGTGAAAGGGAGTAGCAGCACAGAAATACTTAGGTGAAGACAGACTTAATAAACCTTGCTGCGAAAGCCCTACCTACAAACGTTTAATATTTTTACATTTGATTGAATATGCAAAAAGAGAATGCAAATTCCAATGAATATGCAAAGTGAAGTTGGACTGGCTTATCTACAGGAAGAGTTTATACCCAAGGTAAATCACGCATAGACAAGATCACAAGCACTATAGTGCGTACAAGGCCAAGTAGGATGGCAGTAGTAGGAGTAGCCCGAGGTATAAGTGAACTATATATTAAATTATAAGGTCATCAAGAACTTACGTTGTGTGTAGACCTATAGTTAAATATTACAATCGCTGTTGTTCCTGAATACAATGAATATGGTAACTCATTCATTGTATTCCTCAAATGGAATGACATTATTAATAATACAACTAATTTCCAGTCACAATAATAGTAAAATAAGTTTTTTAAATTATAAGAATTTTATTGCAAACAACTCTTCAGACTTGAAAATTCAAACATAGTTATTTGATAACATTTTGTATGTGTTATTTCCGCTGATATGTTCACCTAACTCCCGATTTCCGTCGTTTGAAAAAGATGTCACAAGTAAAACCAACGTCAGTGCTCTTTCTTGTGAATGATTCTTGTTCAACTTAATATTTTTCGTTTTCAAATGTTATCAATTAATTGTACATGTGTCTAGCAAGAAGATTGAATTAAGAATATTTAGAAAACGGAGATATTTATTGAAACAATCAATCATTCATAAGAAAGAGCGCTAAATTCTCTAGAAGATGGCATATTTTTTTGCTTTGTGACAATTTTAAAGCTATTGTAACATATAGAAATAGAAATAGGGGTTCCGCAGAGTCAGTAGACATACAGGCTTGATAGGCTACTTACACAATCCCTTATCTGTGCTACTTATTAAAGAAACACTTTCGAGTGGAACTATTGGGGTAAATCCCATAAATTACAAAATCCACCCTCGACTGGGAATCGAACCTGGGATCCGCTGTTGTCTTAGCGGAACTCCTCCGCGCAACATGTCACACGCAAACAGGTGTACGACGACCCGACCACTCATCCACTCACTCGGACACAAGTGTTCCGTGTTTGAACAGTAATAACATATGTTGGCAGAGGATTATAATTACGGCTGAGAGTGGGCGTGTCGCGAACATAAGTATTCGGCAACATGAACTGATGAAGCCATCGTGTAGAGTGAACTATTAACAAAGTGCTTTTTATGATTGTGTGTGCTTAGTAAACTGATCGACTCCGAAGTATGGACAGGGAGAGAATTGAGAGCAAAACTAAGAGCTTATCCCCTTGTAGACACAGTGACGGTATTACACACTTGAGATCTGGGAACGCTTGCCAACCAACGAGTTGCTCGGCTTTCAAGCTAAAAGCTGTGTTCATGTTATCTTGAGCTGAATCAATACGGGATTGTTGCTTAGATGACCAATAAATCCTAGATAATTAGTGACTGGATATCATTTTACTATAGGGATGTTCTAATGACGACCCACTCGCCAAACGCGGTTCGTAGACTCACAAAATCGATATAATCGAATTATAACCTATCTATTCAAATTGCTAAATTGGTTAGTTGAATTGAAATGAAAGGGCTGCTCTAGACAAAAAAAAATTAATTAATCTTTGCAATATAAAACCAAGGTTTGTCGTTCATTGTAGTAGAAAGGACAAATTATGTTAGGTAAGTTCAAGTACACCGGCCCTGGGGTGGCCTAAGTTATGGTGGCACTGCGGTGCGGTGGTAATGGGTAGTGACATAGCTCCTGTGTATTTATACTTTATATCGCATTGCAGATTCATTGCGCAATCACAGCACGTGAAACCCACATTACTATAAATCGTTTCAACCGCTCGGAATGCAGACAATATACGTGTTATCCAGTCACAATAAATTTGATGGGGGTAAATGGATTTAATTATGCTTGAAGTACAGTAAAGCACGGCTTGGATGAAAACCATTGTGGGATTGTGACTTTATTAATTTAATTTAGTTGTGATATAAATTGCAGTGATACACCGGCAGGATATATTTGATGAATGACACGTACGTACTACAGAGGCGCGTTTAAAAAGCAATGAGGTAATTGTCAGAATCCACAGCAAATCCACGTTTGAGAATTATTCTTGTAGACCCTACTCGAAAATAAATTTTAGAAAAAAATTAAAATTAATTACCAACCGATATCCCATATTAACCAATATCGATTTAAATAATTAAGAATTATGCAGAAGAGTATTGTCAAAAATAAAAAAAAAAAAAAAATAACCTTCATTATGTTTATACTGGGATACATTTGGCAAATGTGAATGAACACCACAATGTACAAAACCTATAGTCGTAGGAAGGTATAACCAGCGCGTAAGTCTGCACATGCACATTATTGCATTAATGTCAAGCTAAATTACTTTTTATGATTGAATAGGTTTCATAAAAGGTATAATATTTCAGTTTTAGAATAGATAACTAATGATTAATGAATGATTCTTCAAGGTTAGTAAAGGAAACGCAGAACGCACAGTTTGAAATTAATAGTGTGTTGGGCTCGTGAATAGCTCCGCTCAAGGTAGAGAAATGCATTGACCCAGCGAAACAGATGACGCGTGGCGCTTTCATCCACTACAGACATTATTTCCATTGTTCAGACTAGACTTGATTCAAAGTTTTGAAGGTCGAGCAATGTAATGGATGGTCAATAGAGCATGGATAAGATATTTGAAAAATAATCACGTATGGATGGTTAAGTTTGCAGTCATTATTCTCGGCTCACTTGGGTATTCTAGACGCATCAACAACATGGCAGTTTAATAACACAGATATAGCTGATTACTATGATTATATCACATTCGGCTCTAGCTTGAAAGAGTTGATGAAAAGCTGTGCCCTTGATAAGAACAGTATCATTACTTCAGATCGGTTTTTGTCTTATTTATTATAGGTCAGATGCTAACATTTTCAAGCTACATGATTTATAAAGAGCGTGTACCCGTATTTTGTATGTAAGAGCGAAATATAATTATTTTTGAATAGTTTATTTTCAAACCTCCAATGTTTCACATCTTGCTTGTCGACCACAAATTGTGTATTAGATTTAGAATGCTTGTATATACTGATAACAATTTTTTGGGCAAACTCATAATCGTAATTGAGCTATAAACGTGCTCTTATTTATGGATTTTAAAAATGTTACAGTAATTGAGATTTCACGATCTTGTTTTCTACCCCTATTGACTTGTCAGCAGTACGGTGGTCAACAATGCCAATAAAAAGTGGTTTATGAAAAGCTCCACTTGATATTCAATAAAATAGAATGTATCTATGTAGCAATGGCTTCATGTACGAGATTATATGGTAGCTATCTTCGGATCAATATAAACACTTCCCGACCAGGCGACTCCGCTAACATAGGAGCGATCTCAAAGATCGAACTAGGAAAAGCCATCAATTTACCAACAGTACAACACAAACAGGGCGGTTTCTTTTTCTTTTTATGTTTCTCAGTCACGAATTGAGCGTTTTATGTGTACGAAATGTCTTAAACCAAGCACGCGAACACATCCAGCAGGATTGATTCAGATCGGTATAGTTATTTCCGAGACGGAAAATTAAACCAGTTGGAGGTAAAAACTATCATATTATATAATGTATGCAGTGTATATACTATGTATATCAAATTCAAGTATGGGTTTATGTATAGTTCTTCTACTTTCTGTGTTCGCATCTTTGGGATTCTAATTCTCTTTTGATGTGAGAGTATTTATTTAATCTGCAACATTTTCCAAATTGAAACAAAAACATTTCAAATTTCCAGTAGATTTATATATTTACAATCCACTAACCGCCCAGCGAGCGGCATCGTCTTTTCTTGCAGCAGGCGGCCACCAACAAAACCTTTCATGAACTTACAATTAGAAAAGTTGCAAACATATTTTGTGACGTAATTTGTCAACTCTCATGTGGTTAGGGGGGCGGACGTATCAATAAGAAATAAAACTTGATTCAAATAATGAACCAGTTTTACTCTTTTAGAGTTTGTACATTTACATTTTGTATTCAAAATTGGTACCTGGTATCAAAACAGTATGTTATAGCTCGTATTTTTAAACACTTTACATCACGGTGCTGTAGCCTTGTGATTACACGGTCAAGTTAACCTATCTAATAACTCAAGTCACTATTTCATTCTTACAAATCATTAAACTAGGTAAATATTTACATCGCTTATTTAAAAAAAAAAACTTAATTCTAAAAACCTCTGAAGCATAGCTTTTACTCTGACAATGAGCATTTCGACAACACAAAAAGTATGTTCAAGAAACAAGTCCATGCTTGTGTGCCTCCAAGGCAAATGATTCTTTTCATAAAAGTGTTTAATTGTAGTTACGCTTGAAGTCTGAGGACCTTGCTCGGTGTCTCACAAGAGTTGTCATGAACATTTACAGCTGAGTTCTATTTCTGCTATTTGCTATATGGAAACAGATAGTATCACTTCGTTTGATTCATGTGTATTCTGTTCAGTTATGAGACTTGACTTAAAATAAAATAAAACAATCGTAAACCTAAGAACGCCATGGAACAAAAACTTAATGATACATTAATGGGCAGTAAAATATTATGTTTTACAGAAATGAGACATCAAAAACGTAAATTATCACATTGAAATTTCCGAAAAGTGTACTATTAAATTAATTATGGCAATGAATTGTTACATGAGGTAACAACTGGTATTCTGGCAACGACAATGACGGAAAGAATTAGGCTTCAAACCCTCCAATCCCACATATACATGTCGGAGGATAGTGGTCAAATCAAATTCAAATCAAACTCCATTTTATTCTCATATCTTAAATATTATGTACATAAGAATAAGAATAATAAGTTCATACACAACATAAAATGGTAGCATAGATAAAGGTACTAATCGTGTACACTTTTAAATAGGAAATGTGTATATACAATTTACATAGTAGTAGTGTTTTATTAATGTACCTTGCATAAAATAGTTAAGTTGAATATATACGTACTGATACAATACAAAAATAGTAGTATATGATTTTTTTTTTTTTTTTTTTTTTTTTTACAAAAATAGTAGTATATTATTGTAGGGTTCTAGTAACTAGTAGTGTAGTAGCTAACTTGCAAACTAACAATGACTAATTTTAATTATATAAAATAGTAGTGAATGTACTAAATGTACATACACTGCAGTCATTTGGTAGGAAGTGTGTAAAACGATTTACAAAGTACTAGTAAATGTTGGAGGTAAGTTGAATGTAATTTAGTTAAATAGAAAGATAATTATAAACATTTAGGGTTGTAAATTACTACGTATTATGTTGTGTTGTTTGTGTTACTTTTGTTATGTTGTACTATTGTGTTATGAGAAACCCGCCTAAGAATAAATTCTTGTGTGCGGGTTGACATTATTATGGTTTTGCTTTTAAATCCTGGCGAACTGTAGGTACAGCGTGTGTTATTTCCATATATAGAATTGTGATTTGAGTGTGCTTAGGGTGAAATAAATTGAGACGGTGTGTTTATAGGAGAAAGTGTACTAAAAGACAATGTGATGAGTTATTTTATACAATTGTTTGTTGAGTGAAATGGAACTGATTTTTTTATTTTATTTTATTTATTTTATTATTTTTTAATTATAATTTATATTATTTAATTAATTTAGTCTAGTCTGGAGAAGATATTCCGCATGGTTACTTGGTTTGAACAATATGTTCTTGTCTTTTCTATAATCCAAGAGTGTATTTTTTTCTTGAATTGACACAAGCATTTTAATGTGCTAATAGCGGATGGTATTTGATTGAAAATGCGAGGACCCAGGAAGTCTGCATGTTTTTGGCCGAGTGAAGTGTTTCTTCTAGGCACATTAAGTATTGACTTATTGTTACTGTTTGTACGGGTGTTGTGTGCTCTTCTATAATCTTTTGTTTTGCTTATATGTTTGTTGATATGTTTGTAGGTGAAGGTTAGTATTTTAATTGTGTATATTTGTCTTATATCTAACACCTGCATTGTGTTGTATAGTTGTTCGGTTGAGAATTGTTTGCGTTTTTTGATGATAACTTTTAAAATAGCCTTTTGCATTGTGTTTAAACATTTTAGGTTAGAGTCATTTACCCCACCCCATCCAATTATTCCGTACTGTATTATCGATTTAGCAAGGGATTTGTATACTGTAATTAAAAGCTTTCTACTTAGGAGGTTCCGGAGTCTATAGAAGATGTACAGTATTTTATGTAACTTTTTTGTAGTATTTGAAGTATGAGTGTTCCATCTTAGGTGTTTGTCTATCATTATACCAAGGTATTTTGCATTGTCTTCTTTTGCTAGTGTATCATTGCATTTGCAGTTATTTCCAAGCGAGCATGTGTTTTTGTGAACTTTTAGGATTAAGTTGTTAGGAGGTTGGCTAGTAGCTGATGGGGATATTGGTAGGTATATAGTTTTTGTGTGGTTAAGTGTCAGAAGGTTAGTGTTTAGCCATTCGAACACTGTTTGCAATGTTTTGTTAGCTTTTTTATTTTATTTATTTATTTATTTATTAATCATTTCCATTTACTACAAAATAGAATGGGGGTTGGCAGAAAAGAGCACAGCTCCAAACACCAGAGTGACTGCCAACCCATACTAAAATTAAAATATAATAATGAACATAATACAAAATACAAAATATAAAATACAAAACAAAAAACATGAAAACATAATATGAATGAAAATATAATTATAAGATACAACTGTTAAATATGAAGTAAAAAAGAATAAAAAAGAATAAAAAAATGAAAATTTACAAAACAATGTTTAAAAAATGCTCCGTTAAAGAGGCTTTGAAGACATCTAATGAGCGTGCCATCCTGATCTTGAGTGGTAGGGAATTCCACGATTGACAAGCCCTATAATAGAACCCTTTCTGGTAGGCTGCTGTTCTGGCAAAAGGTGGCCTGAACAATAGACCCCTACCAAATTGGGCACTACGATTACAGCCTTCGCGAGGTCTAGAAATATAGCCAAGGCTTTCTCACCATTGTCCATGGAGCAGTATAAATGACTTGTTAACTTATGAATAGCATCGTCAGTACTTTTTTGAGGTCTAAAGCCATATTGATTAGGAGAGAGAATGTTGTTCTTGTCAAGGAAGGTCATAAGTCTAGATTTGATGCATTTTTCTAAAAGTTTAGATAAGTGTGTTAGAATAGATATCGGCCTGTAATTTTCAGGTTTAGTGGGGTCTTTAGCTTTGTAGATAGGTATAATTATAGCAGTTTTAAAGTTATTTGGAAAAGTGCCAGTCTCTATTGCTAAATTGAAGATATGTGTAAGAGGATAGGCTATATACGTGCTAATAGCTTTAATCGTTTTTACTTGGAGATTGTCATGGCCACATGTTGCGTCTTTTTTAAGTGATTGAATAGCAGTCAAAATTTCAGCTGTAGAGACAGGGGTCATAAAGATAGAGTTAATATTACTGTTACTTGTGTTACTTCCGTTTGTTGCTGTTTTGGGAGTAAAGTTGCGCTTTATATTGTTTGCTAGCTTAGCTCCTATATTTGAGAAGTAGTTAACAAAAGCTTCAGCAACTTTTGCAGGGTTGTCTTCTGTTTTATAGGTGGTGTTATTTGTAACTATTTCTTTTATTGATGGGGAAGTTTTACTTTTCCTGTCAGTAATTTCATTAATAGTATTCCAAAGTTTTTGAGGGTTATTGTTCGACTCCGTTATTATTCTAGTGTAGTACGTGTTTTTAGCTTTAGTAATTAATGAGCTGACGTAGTTTCGATATATTTTGTATTTTGTCTTTAAATTTTCCAGCTCATTTGCATTATTGATATTGTTTTGGGCTTTTGCTTTACTAAGTTTGTTTATTTTTATATGGAGTGCATCTCTTTTTCTGATTGAAGTGATTAGTCCTAGGGATATCCATGGTTTTAGTTTTCTCAGCTTAGAGTTGTTTTGTGTGTGTTTAGTAACCGTTGCTAGGGCTATATGTGTCTGTAATGTGTCCATAAATGTATCTAGAGCTTCATTGGTGTCTTTTTGTTGCATCGTGGCTGACCAGTCTTCATTCATAATACTCTCAGTTAGTAGCTGGTGGTTAATATTAGTTATATCTATTTCTATTGCTCGTTTGTTTCTATCTGTTTGTTGATCTTTGATTCTAATTCCACCTAACATTATTGTGTAATGATCAGTGATGGCTGATTGATAAATGCAGGGGATCATACTTTCATGTTTAAGCGATTTAAGAAATATGTGGTCGATGCATGTCTCAGTGGTGGGGGTTACACGAGTGGGAGAATCTATACAAGCTAAAAAGCCATTTGAGCTCATGAGATTAAGGTATTTATTTTTGTTTATGTCGTTATAATCACCCATGATATTGAGGTTTATGTCGCCTATTATGATATGATGTGCACAAGGAGATGTTTCCGAGATTGACTCATCTAGTGAGAGTAGAAATTCCTTGATATTAGTAGATGGGGATCTATATATAGCTTTAATTTCATATTTTTCTTTGTTGTGAGTGAAAGTGATTTTTCCCGCCGTGGCGTCTGTTATGTGTTTGTCCTGTATTACTATTGCATCTGTGATATGTTGTGTGTTAATTAGTATGGCAATGCCATCTGAGTTTGTGTGTAATGAATTAAGGTAGTGAGTGGTGTAGCCTTCAATTAAGAAAGGTTCTTGTGTTTTGAGGTGTGTTTCTGTTAGTATTATTACATCGAATGTGAACTTAAAATCATCCAACATGACACAAAACTCATCAAAATGCTTAGAAATGCTCCTTATATTTTGGTGCATAATTTTGAAACTATCATTGTCTGAAAATATTGGTTTTATATCGTCTACCCTAGAAAATACTTGAGTATTTCTTTTTTCTTTAGGAAGGTCTATAAAATTTTGAATTTGATTATTTAACCATTTGCTCATTGTTGGATAATTTTTTTTTTTTATATACTTAAGGTTACAAAGATAGGTAGTTGTAGTTCTTAGGCACTTCTAGTTCTTGGGGATGTCCCCGGGACAGCTCACTCTGATTATAGGAGAGTTTTCATCCCGTCTGATGAAGACCTTTCCGTTTCTTGTCCAGGCATATTTGAAACCTTGTTGCTTCGAACAGCGAGCCAGCCAGAAAAGATTTTTGTTGATTTTTGTAAGGTGCTCGTTTATATAGATTCTGCTATTCGAATTGTATCCAATGTCATGGGCCGTGAGGGATTTAACATTTTTCTTGTGTTTAAATATCATGTCTTTATCTTGCCTTGAGTAAAGTTTAGCAACTATTGCCGCAGGAATGTTTGCTGACCGCTGTGTGGATGAGTTAGGCCTAGCTTTAGTGCGGTGACAATACTCTATTTGGTCAATGTGAAACTCCGTGAAGCCAGCTGCGTGGATAACATCTTTAACTATCTTGTAAGTGTTTTCATTTTCGTGCATAGGGACCCCTTGCACTTCAATGTTGTAACTCTTCGAGTGCTGTTCCATTTCGTTGATTTTATTGTTTAGAGTTATATTGTCATTTTTTAGTATTTTATTTTCGTTTTTGCAAACACTTATTTCCTTGAGCAGACCTTCGATTTGTTTAGTTTGGTTTTTATTTTCGCTTAGCAGCTCATCATGGGTCTGCGCTTGGTAATCGAGCGATTTTGTGATTTCCTGAAGGGATTGAAGAATGCTGTTTATAGCGGATGTTATTGAAGTGAGGTTAGGCTCTACTCCCGAGTTTTTAAGTTGTCGGTTAGCACTACAGAGCGCATGAGAGGCTAGAACCACTGCATCCTGCACGCTTTGTTCAGCGCCTAGGCCTAGGCCAATGTCGCGGTTCGTAGGCTCAGAGCAGTGTTTGCAGTACCACTTTTCTTCCTTTTGTATTGCTTTAATTTGTTTTTTGCTTAGGCCAGAACATACCTGATGATACCAGGCGTCACACTCACCGTCGCAGCGAATGGCCTGGTCCTTTCTTCCTACATCTTTCTCACAAAAGCCGCACTTCATGTTTACGCTGCTCCTTTCGTCCGCCATGTTAACCCATAACCTGGCCGAGTCCAATGTTGCTCAACTACGATGAAACCGCTGCCTGGAGTCACTTGACAATAAACACACAAAAGAGAATCCTACACACAGGGGTTGCCGCTTCGCTCGCTCACCTATCATCATAAGATATTGGTACTGGTATCCGTGCAGTTCAAACCGTTACAGGCAGGCCAGCCGACGTGACGTCATAGCTCGTGATGTAACCGGCCGGTGTTGGATGCGTTGCCATGGTGATCGCAACAAACGGTGGATCTCAAGGAACAACAATCAGCTAACCAATCGGAACGCGAGGAATTAAAACCGTGGACCATGAATGACGGTACACGCTGACTAATCAACCGTTTTATTTATCCAAGTCGTGTTTTGTTCTTTTTATGCAATCCGGACAAGGACAAAAACGCTTTGTTTTAATTAACAGATTAATACCATTACGTTTTTGTGTGCCTACTTTTGATTTATTTACTATAAGAATATGTGTCCGTAATGATTGATCTAACGTCGGTTATGTAATGTTTTTTAGGAGATATAATATTATATTTAAATTACAAACATTACAAATTACAAAGAGTGTGTATAAATTACCCGAGCTGTTAGTTCAAACACAAAACATAAAGGATACGGCTACTTGGTAAGAAATACATGCATATCATGAGCAAGAAAGTTTGAAAGATTAACCTCTGGAGGTTATGTAACGTTTAAAACGCCCTTGAAGTAAGAGTATCATCTAGACGCAATGAGAATAACTTCTAAATTATGTGCGCCAGTAAGATATTCATTGCTCTGTGGGCCTAATCTCTCTGGCAATGAACCACTTTGGAATATTGTACAATGTGTGTACGTAACAATGTGTTTACAGGCGGGTTTTCATCACCTCGGTACATGCATGCACATGTAGACGCAGCTACGAAACATGTTTACGAAATGTTCAAGTCAATAGCACGCGCACTTCGTTGCAGACTACAAGTCATCGGCGATAATGCACCAAGTTCATCGTAATATGTAATATTAAATTAAAAATAATATAGTTTGCTCGATGATATATATATATATATATATATAAAAAAAAAAAACATGGGAAGATTAATCATGCATGTAGAGTTGTAGTCAAATGTAAATTCAGGCATATGGGGGGCATAGGATGGGGCATCCTCGTCAGTCTGGACAATATTGTCAATCCATCTTTTGATTGGGCTGTAAGTGTAACCTAAACGAAATGAAACCCCGTCATGATTAGCCTCGCTGCATGAAGTAGGATTTTGTGTAATAATAATACTTATAATAATAATTATAATAATAATAATAATAATAATAATAATAATAATAATAATAATAATAATAATAATAATAATAATAATTATAATAATGATAATAATAATAATAATAATAATAATAATAATAATAATAATAATAATAATAATAATAATAATAATAATAATATAATAATAAAAATAAAAATTACAATAACACATTAGGAGCTAGAAATGATCTTCAATAGGTTTAATACATTTTATATGTAGTTATACGTAGTTAATTAATAATTACATAATAAATGTTGGCCTTGGGTTCGAGAAACAGACGGAACCATGCAGCTTGTATTTGAACTGCTACTATTTATTTATCATATGACATGAGCTGGCGCCTAAAAAAGTAAGAAATAGCGTTATATTTTGAATTCTATTTTGTCCCCCGTCTAAAACAGAACATTTTGCTCTGACGTCAATCCGCTGTACATTTATTCCCCCCCACTTTTCGTATCTGCTTGTCTAGATAAGGCTGACAGATGCTGTTGACGTCACTCCCCTCCACTGCCTCATATTTCACACGTTTGAACACGAGAAACTATAAATCTTGCCCGTTAACATTTTGTTCTACAATAATTACAATTAACTATTTTTGCATTTCATGGAGGATTTTTTCCCTGCCATTATAAGTTGGTGAAGTGTAGCTGTGTTTTAGTTCCCCTTGGCGTCCAGGTAACACTTAAGATTCACAAGATCCTTCCTCCGTGTTACTTTTAACATTACTCTTCTAAAACAAACAATACCAGATGGCATATACGCTATTTCCGCAATGGTTATTTATGTCCCTAACAATACGGCGTTTGCTCATAAACTTAACAACATAGTTCAAATATTTATTGCCTTTTATTGTTTATCATCCATCCGGCCATACCGTTACGAACACTTGTCGGCTGGAGGCTGGGCACCACACATCAGGTTTATAGGACCCAGTATAGCCTACAGCCTGAGGGCCAAATGCAAAAATGCAGCCAACGCACGCTATATACGTGATCACGACATAGTATACGCCAGACGCTGTGTGAACTGCACTCCAACCCATGCTTTACGATATCAATAAACAATTGATGATTATTATTAGATGTGAACAAGTGTAGGAGGAATGCAGTGTTACAAGTAAATAAAGTATGGACGGGAAAGTCTACATTCAATCACAAGGTATAGTACGTTATGTAATCTAAACAAGAAATCCAACGTCGATGCTAGATAACTAGATGATTATCCTATCATTTGATTGCTCTACGTACGGACGCAATATAAATGGAAATGCCAGATATGCAAAACACAACAGATTTCATTCAATTGACAATATAATGAGTCAACTGTTGTGAGACGCACAGGCCCAGCGTATACAGTCTACCTACAGCACCGCACATAAGAAATCGGTATGTTCAGTTGTTCTGTGTGTGTACCACATGTTACGCAAAAACGATTTAAAAAAATAGATAGGCTAAAGAGGATGCTATAAGTTAAATGAATGAAATAATATTATCATTGAAGAGTACAAATCCGTAACTACATAGATCGGCGACTAGATCTTAGCACGGAATAACACGTGTTATGGTTATGCATACAATTATTCGATCAATTTCTGTAGATATAATGAGAAGTTGTTCTCTGGCAATCACGCAACTACCACTTGTCTGCTCTTGATTGAATTCTAAATTAAAATTACCAATGTGCATTGTGCATATTATGAACTCGTGCCTTTTGCTATATATGCCATATTTCGTCACGTTCTAGACCTATGCTGTTCCCAACCTCAAACGTCCCCACTTTCGCCATAACCTGCACAACATTTGCTAATTCGCTAGATAAGCATTTTAAATTAACAAGGTTTTTACGCTACATACAGCACTATACAACAGGTGTTTTCAACGGTTCGTGATTGGGCAACGGTAGAGGGCGAACATTATTACCTATAGTGATTTACGAGTTAACTGTCGAAGACCGTTACCGTTTATATATCTTTTTAATGAAAACGGCCCTGCAGTGAGTTGAACTATAAACTTGGCCGAGCGCTGCAGCGGAGGGAGCGTCGGTCGGTCACCGTGTTAGTGGTAAGAGCAACAGGTAGGCGGTATCGGTCGTAGAACGGAACGAGTGGCCCGCGGTGCCCGGAAGATCCAGATGAAGACGCTGCAGCTCCTGATCCAACCGTGTAATTAGACAGACAATCGTAACCCACCCACCCATCGTAGCGCGTGACTATAAGATCTGGGCTATACGAGTGACCATTCTGCACGGACGAAAAGTCGGTTTGGAAAATCAGCGTGCTGCAAGTAAATTGAGCAGATTTCTCCGTGACAAGAAAACACTCACGAGAGTGGAATGTTTTGAGGGAAAACCAAGCTTATGAACTCCCCCCCCCCCCTCTCCCCCTATTTTCTGAAGATATACCCATAAGAGGCAATTTATAAAACCATTAATTGGAATTTTGCCAGATTCTGCTCGATCAGCCAGGATGAATTATATAAGTGCACAATTATCCACGACGTATAATATATTAACACTCCTTTAACTGCAGATGTGCAATAATCAATCAGAAATACATCTAGGTGCGTTTTTTTTTGCATAAATCATCAAATAGAAGCATTTTTCTTAAAATATAGGCCTAATATGTTCATTTCTGTAAAAACAAAGCCCGTGCCAAATAGGATTTTACTTTTTTATTGACCCTAACGCATATATCAACGTAATTTGAATGCGAAGGAAATCAACGTGGATTTATGCATTATCATTTATATTAGTACAAAAATAAGAACATAAATGTTTAGTCTTAGTTCGATTTTGGTGCTCTGCCAAGTTGTGTTTCTAGCATGCGGTATATAGGCCTACGTCAGATTACGCAACCTAAATCAACCCCTACAATACATATTTTAGGTTACTTTCTAAATATGTGAGTCAGCCATTCTGTAAAAAATACTCGTGTTGAGTCTTTCATATCTTGAAATCAACGACAATTATTTTTTGAAAAGTAATCCAACAGAAGGCCTTATAATTTTACCTTTCTTCGAACTTTCTTACCTAACACATAATTAGGTTCTGAAAGATAATATTATTTTCTCCTGCAGTGCGTGTCAGAGGACAGCTGTCCCTGTCTAGATTCCGGCTGTAAGGTATTGGCTCTGTCAACGCAAGCAAGGCGTGGCCATGGTTTAAGGGAGTCGGTGATGTTAACAACAATACTGCATTCGTCACTGGTGATTAAGAGGGATTAGTGTAAAGCAAACAAAACTAGAAATGGGAACAACGCGATTGTTGTGTGCGTAACTATGTAAACTAGCCAACGGTTTAGACGGGCTGTATGTAAGTTCGGGGAATGGACTAGCGAGCGGGACTCTTCAATGTCCGGAACTAAGCTTTAGCTATAGGCCTATAAGGTTATTATGGAGTATTCTCAAAAAGAATAGTAACGGAATTAAAAATATAATTATTCTTATGGCAACGAAATAAACACGAACAATTAGGTACAATGCTTAGCTACAAATTTTGTTAAGTATTTGAACAGTAAAAACTACAATTATGGTGTGCAAATAATAATGCGTTTTTTCTTAGCAATTTTAGAAACGCCTCAATTTTAAATTTACTCTTTGCCTTTAGTTGGGGCTTCTCTAATGTGTGCATTAAAAAAACGGTGACCCACCTTTGTGAGTACGTTTCTACCCCCGCCCCATTCCCCCCCAATCATCATTTCAATGATCCATGTATACCACTCATCTCCAGTGTTCTCGTTGCACAACAAAACATTACCATTACGCCCAAACAACAGCAATCATCTCAATTTTATTATTTTAGAACGTGAGAGGTATCACGAACTGAATCCGTATTTACAAACAACGTGACACCGTTCATATTAGTTTCTGCATGCATGGATGCACCGAGGACAAGTCTTAATTGCGTGTGAGTGAATAGTCTTGCTAGGACGGCCGCGCAGTCTCCAAGCCGCGACACACAAGTGATTGTTATGGAAGCAGAACGCAATGAATTATGGGAGCTTGGAAGATGATGATGGATCATGCCACAAGTCAAAACAATAATAAATCCCACCATTCTCTTTAAAGGCTGGTCCACACAGATTTTTAAGACATACAATTTAAGGTTGAACGCGTAGTCGTAAAGTTGGATCATAGGAAACACGTACGCTGGCGTTCACACAAAGTTTTAAGACGTTGTTTTCATTGTTGTTTTTAAAACAACGTCTTAAAACCTTATGCATTATGGCTTCAAAATCTGTGTAAATAAAAAAGCGAGTTCAATACCAAATTTGCAATTAAATGTTCAACGCTCAATATATCTACGTGATATCGTAGTAGCAGCATACGAGCGCAATTAGTTGTTCGTGAGTTGTACGAGTGAACCTCGTAATTACATTTTTAAACGATTCGATTGTGATGTTTCTTGACCCATAAAACAGAAGTAAAACTCAACAAGCTACTCGACTAGTAGGTACAGTCAGTACTTTTATAGTCTAATAATGTACAGGTTAAAAAAACATCTCTTGAGCACGGAACGGATCTTCGTAACTGTTGTTATTATCTGAACAAGCTCGGGCCCGCAGGTCTTGAAGGAGTTGAGAAACACTAGTCTGTATCTGATCACTAATCAGGCACGCATACTTCGCCTGATGGGCGGAACAAATAACAATGCACCACCTGATTGTCACCATTACACAGGGCCGGGTCTGAGCCGTATAGCACGCTCAAAGCTGATGAAAGGGGGGTAATTCTACTTCTAATTTAAACGGAGTTTACAAGTATTCATTTTTAAGAATGATCCAAACACGCAAAATGCATTCAATTAGAAAGATTTGGTTTTGAAAGAACTAAACTGGCTTTACATATTATTGTACTTGTAATGGTGGTTACTTTATTGACTATTTAATTGTCCGTGATCACAATAACAACCGTATTAAATACAATATTTAAAAAAAATTTCATGTAGGCCTATTATTTTGTTATTACGTACGTAACCACATCTTGTTGTAGCTTTACAGTATGACTAAAACAGTAAACAAAGTTAATTTCGCGCGTATTGGAACAAATTACCCTTTCCTCGAAGGTGGCAATTGTTGAAGTTGATATTGATTAAATATATTTCCTTCTTCGAAAATGCATACAATCGCAATGTCTTGTCCATGAGAAATGTCACGAACAAGAATATCCCTGTATACACCACACATTCGTGGCATGCCCTTTAGGGGCCTATAAGAGTTAGTAGAAAATACTCTACAGAGAAGCAGCCACAAAAGTTACCTCTAAGCGTGTGAAAGAAAAACCATTAAAGTGAAAAAAGAAAAGCTCGGATTCTTTTAACCCTGTCTCGGCCATTATCGATAATAGAAAACAGAGGCGTGGGCAAGCGGGCGCTAGTCGCAAACTATTACCTTGTCCGTTCACCGTTGAGACAGAAACTATTTCATATTGTTTAAACTAAATAATGATGATTGAAATTATATATATATATATTATACATTATAGGATATTAAGTAAGATGACTTGCGAACATGATTGTTTAGCTAGAAATATAAATATACATGTTCAAGTGGGATGGAGATGTTTGTTAGGGTTGAAGAACAGGCCTAACCGTTGTGTGCTTGTTTTGAGTTCCTTCTTGCGGGGGTAGAACCCGCTGTAATAATTGATGCAAACACTTTGAACATGACTCGTGTCCTAAACGACGTCAGCGCGCTCGCAGCCAAGTGTTGACTGCTGGAACTACTGGGGGGATACGGATGGTCCATCGATCACGAAGCTCAATGCCATAATCGTTGTTTGCACAATACTAGTTACCTACTCAGTAACGAGGAGAATATTTGAAAATACTGTCTTATTCTCGGGTCGAATCTACTGTGTGGTTAGTATAGTTGCTATCTTTCACAACCGCTGCTCGGATATTATCTTTCGAGTGGGTAAACAACTTGAATACGTGCGGGTGGCAATATGACAGTGTATGACATAAACAAGCACATGGGTAAACAATATCAGACAATATGCGGCATAGCTGTCGTAATTACAGAGATACACTCGAGTGTATAGGGCACCTGGGAACTGGGAAATTAGGTGGAATATGAACTGGGAAAATGAATGGTGCCATTGAGCATTGAGTACTATACCAAGGTAGAGGCATAACGCTATCAAGTTCTTGTGAACCAGATGCTGTATTCATAAAGGAATAGCATAGGTATGCGAGTGCAGGGGGGAGGCGCTTTATTCCTCAAACTTTGCTGCTGTCTGCCCCCAAAAAACTGAACGGAACTACCAATTACAATTTGTTCATGAATAACTTATACAGATAACAGACAGTAATGAGTCAGTAGAGACGAACCAATCGTAAATGCTATGAAGTGCCGATGTGTTCTAAAGTCTAAACACAATGATTCTGAGTTGAGTGATGTTAGAGCAATTGCTATCATCGCAAGGCTAATCGAGATAATTTAATACGTAAAACGAACAATGCACTGACTGTTCTCATAAAATTGCGTTAGTTAAATAATTATATTTCGAGTCAAATCTGAGTTTTGTTTCGAATATAATTGACATTATTTGTAATTGATGCATGCACGGTAGAATTAATTGGTCAGCATGAGGTTAAATTAGTGTCCTGTTACTCGCTTCAAATTACAATTATATATTGAATGTTTGGTATAACGTTGTTGTATGACGGAACATTTAACGAACCATATTATGTATGTGCTGATCGAGACGATGTGAGGATGACTCGTAAACTATGACGTGAAGGTAGGCGAACAACTGACCGGTATATCTACTGTAAACGATGTGAGGCCAAAGCACCGCCATATTGCAAGTCTACAGTACTGTTTACACTGCATTTTTTATAGCATGCAGTGTAATAATTACCGTTTGGAAAAGGGTTTATAAACTACATAGATCTTCAACGAAATGGTTAGTTCTGTTTAGTGACGTGTTTAGTAAAAATAAAAAGCTTTCGACACATTATTTTCAGCTTAAACGGGCTGTGACGTAATAATTATGAAAATTAGCGACACATCTGATTTTAAAACGTTTGGTCTATTTCGTGAGAACATCAGTGTCAAAATCGTTATTTTCTGAAATTCTATTAAAACGCGATACTTGTTTTACGTTTTGATATTAATAAACGAGTAAAATACATTCTTGTGTATATGTTACAAAAACATTTGATTTTAATCATAATCTTCTATAAATAATCATCAAAAACGTGAAGCTGTAAGTTTGAATATGACTGGCTATCATATTGTAATGCCATGTTTTCTCGCCATAGGGATGAATTCATTTTCAACTTAATTATATGAACGTAATCTATTCTAGAATTAAAAAAATGTAACTATTTTAATATTCAGAACTTTGCCCTTGTTTACTAGAATGAAAAATGAAAACGACGAGAATTACCAATAATTTTACATTTTGCCGATCGCTCATCTTACACGAGTAATTTACATGGAATCTCGTATGTGTTTTTCCTCCCTGTGATTGGGCGAGACGCGACGTTATGATAAGATGTGGATCGATCCCTGGTGACATGAGATGGCGGTGAGGCTAATTGGAAGGCAGTGACCGCATGACCACGACGGACGTGGGAGGTGGGAGACTCGATCGCAGTAATCGGCAGAATTAGATTGGAGACTTGGGAAAACTTAGTTTTCTCCGTTCTCCATAGCACGACATCCATTTCACCCGTCAACAATCGACCGAGGTCTCAGATTGGACAGAGTTCACGATTTCCCCATTCACTGGAAATTGTTGTAGAAAACAATAGTTTAATAATAATAGTTTTCTCAAATCTATGTAGAGATTGTGAGGTGAACTCCACTATGGTCGTTTAAAGAGGATGATTCATATAAACATTATAACAGTCATTTTTCTATCATACTGACACACTTGGAATATTCTCCCTATCATACCATAATAAAATACAAATCGGTCATTCATCATTAATTAATTAATTTCTCGGCCTGAATTATAGTGTAATATTAAATAGCAATTAAGAATTATTATAATACAGTTTGCCCTGGCTGTGACTCGAACCAAGACTATTCACCTGAGCTTCATACGGGCGCTTTTATATTAAAAAAAGTAATTTCTAAGAAGCATAATGTGTGTTTATACTACGTACGTGGCAGCCTACGTATGTGCCTATAAGTGCATCCGTTCAGCTCTAACGGTTTCAAAATTGCTATTTGTATTAATTTTGATAGTAGTTTTGGATGGCCGCTATATCCTTCCCAGTAATTGTATAACTGCTTAACCCAGCGGTTAAGCTCACAACCTTCTGCCTCCGAGCTCCTGCAGCTAAGTAGCCAAACCTAAAAAAGAGAAGTAATATCTCCAAATGAAGCCAATTAATGTCTTCACATTTTCCCATGTTCGATGACATAAAAAGATCAAAGGTCCCAAATGAACAATTAACGATACTCATATCTAGCACAACCGAAACAGTAAAACATAGTTGCCTAGTTTACGTCCACAAGATTGGTTTTTAACCCCTACGGTACTAGTGCCGATCCTTCTGGGACCTCCTATAGATACCATCAACCTGGCATACTTCAAGGTTCAAGCTGTGTCTTATTCTACATACTTAACCGTAACGTAATTGCTTAAAACGGATAAAGATAGATTACCCTGTGGGCAGTTTAATAACGGATACACGGTATCAAATAATAACATAACATTTACCAGATAATATTATACATTAATAAGATACGCGTTGAAGCAAGTGCGAAGAGTGTTTCCATATTATGAAATACTTTGACGAACAAAAAAATAGTTGAAACACAACCACAACTATTATTGTTGGTCCGAGCTAACTGACCGGAACAGAACACGTATGCTGATGATACCAGGTTTATCGAGACAAGAGTTGGGAGGTATAACTGGTATTATGTGAAGTTGCCAACGACACCCAAGCACACAGCCCTGTCTACAAACGTGAGTACAATAGGTATTTCAGCCTCAGCCCTCACGAAACATCCCTCCAAAAATTGAAATATTAAAAAGACGAGTTATTATAGTATTATAATATTGTTCAAACAGTACCTACTCTAGGGTGCAATGTATCCCTCGCTAGGTATACATGTATATAAGGGTACGCAGAAAGTTATAAATAATGAATGTCTGAGGGTTAAATACAGCATTTGCCTCACGACTGAGGAAAACGTAGGTTAACTCCGTCAAGCTATAAGAGCATAGTATTGCATTAACTACAAATACAATTAAAATGGATAAAATAAAATATATTGAAATAAATTACAATTTGTATTATATATTATTGTTAAGACTATGAGTGGGAATTGCAGGTGATGGAAATCGAACACACGCACTCTTCTCCAGTAGTGATGGACCTTGATTTAAACATCTTCATAAACGTTATACGTACCACGTGAAGAACGTTCATAATCCATATAGATTATGCAAATGCCAGCTGGCATTGCACGTAAGAGATCAATACTCCATTAAATTAATATCTTCCGACCTTTACGTCATGCATGCACTGGCAAACGACCTTGCGTGATAAGAAGATCAATATTGCCGAGCCTGCACCTTACGAGATGAATGGATGGCACCATGCAAAGCACAGCACAGCTGATCGTAGTGTGGGAAGGTGACCGACCGAAACCACCTCCGGGCATTTTAATTGAACTCCTCCGCAGCAGGAAGCGGCCAAGCGACAGCGCTGGGTTCGAAACCTGAATATATATATATATATATATAAAATAGGCAGGCGTACCGGAAAACATTGCTGTCACAATGTCACCGCGGGTATATCCCGGTACCGGTATCTGAACCCATAATGGTACCGAATAATGTATTGATCGAGAAAAAATATACGAATAGAAAATCAGAACAAAGAATGATGTTTTCGTGTGTGCGTGGCACCTGTCTGTCATGGCTATAAAGTCCCGGGAAATTGATATCCGTATTATATGTAGTCGTAGGTCAAAGTGTAAAAATAGAGGAAAATTCCAGTGTTGGAACTTGCCAGTAACGTTCAAATTCAAATCCAAACTCATTCTAAAAATGTACAATAAAAGTAAAACAAATATAACGTAAATCTATTTTTGTTTTGTTGTCACACAAATCAGAGTACAGTTTGTTTAGGTCGTTTACAAATGAGTAAGATAATAATGTGTACGCCACGTGAAGCGTTTTCCAAGACAGTAGATGCGACGAGAAAATAAAACCTCTTCCTCGTTTGTATCTTAATAGAAATCTCTCGTTGAATTATAACCACGCGCCATGATTTGCACGAGTGTCAACAGTGACTGAGTGAGCAAACCAGCCAGACATGAGAATGCTAATTAACTTGCCAATATCTTCTCACGAGCACTTATACGGAACCACATAACGTCTTGAGCACTCTACCCCGACAAGGCGTTAGTTCGAGTCCCACGCATGTGAACCTAATGCACGGCATGCGCCATTTACAGAGTTATAGCGAAAAAAGTATGTTTGGTTATTTACTCACTGAATGTGTATAGCCTCTTCAGCTATAAAACAGATTCAAACAACGCTACAACAAACATCAAAGTTTCTTAATATAAACACAAAAAATTCGTATATATATATATAAATTCTGAAACATGTAAACTTAATAACCAAAATGTGCCTGTTAATTACGTCGCTATTGAGTTCTAAGAAAAGGTAAATCGCATAACAATCTAGTAGCTGGACATTGCGTAATATGTCGCAACTCCATAAAGGAAGATAATAAAACAAATATATTGTGTGTTCATGATTTACTACTGGGCCGCGGCCTAAGGTGAGGTCTTCTTCGCGTGAGACAAGTGAATTATGACGTCAATATCCGGAAGGGTGGTTCCGAAAACGACACCCCACTTATTCACTATACCTATATCTAAAAGTGACCTTTACTTTCTGTTTCGAAAATGGTGAACCGGAAAATCGGCCCATCACAACATTATGATGAATTATGCTAATATTGACGACCTTGTATGTATGAACTCTTCCTCTCGCTAATATCGCGATAATTTATACAAACGAGATGCGATGCGTTTAGTACAGGGGCGTAATGCGTCAACAACAAATAAATGCATGATCGTGTTAGTTATTTGCATGTTCCAACGAATTCTTCATTAGCAACTACAATAACACCAGCCACAAATCCACAATTATTACCCTCTTTTATCAAAATGTACTCTACTGTACCACTATACACACTACACAGTATAGCCAAAAGATTATTCATTTTTTAAATTATCTAAATCTTGAGTTTTTGAGGCTCGTTATTATAGAATAACCATGCAATGACTATTGAGACGCAATATACTTAAGTTTACATCAACGTTTTTAATTTGTAACATAAACAAAAATTCAAATTGGGTTATAAGTACATGTGTTAAATAAGCTAATTGAAGGGTAGACAATTTTAATTAGGTATTTATATTTTATACATTTAGACTTTACATTTTAAAAAGTATTTACATCTAGTGTTCTCAGATACTTCTTAGGATCCACTTATCCATCATGTGACAATGAGGAGTAGGATGTGTGATGTGAGCAATAACTCAGTTACATAGTCATATTGGATCGAGGGTGAGGGCTTCATAGATCCAGGGCAACAGAATCGTATCGCACGCAGACAGACCAATGAAGTGAAGACTGGAGCACATACAGGGCTGGATGTTGAGGGCGTTTTACTGCTAATTTGAAATTATTACAGTCATCAACCCATTGTGTTTCGAAGTAATTTCCAGGCGATTTCAATAATTGGCAATCTACCGACACAGGGCCTATAGGTAGACGCCGTCTAATTAAACTATAATCAAAAATGAATTGGCCACATTAGATTCATTTTGAAAGGATGTGAGGCAATATGGTTAGACGGACCAATTATTTACACGTGTTTATAATTTTAATTGTGTTTTGTGATAATCAAGAAATATCTCGATTTCAGTGCAGATTTTTACTTTCCTTACCATTTGTGAGAAGATTCTGACGATATTCTTTTTGGAGGCAAAGAATGTATTGAAGTTGAAATATCCCAATTATTATACAAACCAAAGATTACTCAGTAATCTTTGTACAAACGAATTAAATAACATCCACAGAATACTAACACATACTAAAATAGTGCAGATGTCATGCCAATTGTGGGTTGTTGCGGAAAAAAGTATCCATTTAGTAGAAATTGTGTTTTGACGCAGGAGAAATGATGTACCACAAATCCACGACACGATATTATAGATCTAGCGAAATAATCCATAGTCGCTGTTATTAAATTTTACTGTTGGCGATTCGCGTGCATAAATTCTTGGCTGGTTTTCGTAAGTGACTGCACTGCCTCACGAACCTGTTCATCCGATCTATGCAAATATACATAGACTCGGTAACCTTCGGCCACGGTTGAAGACAGCTTGGCTGATAATTCACCTGTTTACGATTCGTGATACTGGTCTTGTGATCTATATAATTACATCGGTACCGGCATCTGAAGAATAGACAACCTTTGCTGCTTGAAATATTATGCAAATGTGAAGACACTGTTGTGGTAGATAATTTAGCTTGACCGATAAATTAATTCGCATTTTTAATCTCCAAGTTCAAAGGTGGAAATAACATGCTTATAAATCCTAGATAAACTCATTAGATTTAAAACAATAGTGAGTTGTATTTCCTTAGATAGGGTGAGCATCCTTATAAGCGATATCGTTTTACGCTCGGATTATAAGTATTAGCTACCTTTTTTCTCAAGTGGACTAATCTTCAACTCCCACCTGGCGTCTGCTGGTTTTTATTGGGGGATTTGTAAAGGAAATCCCGAATTTTTCTTTAACGGATGATGATTTTGCACTAAAAGAAATTTTGAAAAACGAAACCGGATGAACCTGAGATATATTGTATACAATCTTATTCTTAACATTTGTGAATTGCCACCATTGAAGTGAATATACAATTTTGAACATTCTTCGTTGACAGAATTCAACTAAAACATTATGTGTGTAAACAGATTGAAAGTAAGGAAGGTATTGAAAGTAACATTGTGAGCATCGAAGATGATTGATACCATAATATAGGTTTTACGTCTCATCACATCACCCATCGGTCTCATATTTTGGCAAATAACTTAATCGTAATCGAGACGGTAAATGGGTGATTATAAGGGCGAAAACACTCCATGTCCAGATTCAAACAGGAAACGCAGGAAACATGGTTTACTAGAACAATGCTTAATCGCGTAATGGAGCGTAATCACTTGTACAAATAAGTGCAAACCGCTTGTGTGTTACAGACATAACTCAAGTCGGTATTGTAAATACAAATGATAATAAATATAACTACCGCAAATATTCGTTGGGCTTACATTTTTGTTTATATATTATCTTTGTCTAGCAATATTTATGTTCAGAATAATATTACACTACTCGTATGGAATAATGGAATAAGAAACACATATATCGACGGGACGCCCAATAAAGTATAACAGCGAGTACTCACATCGTGTGCAGAGGTCAATGGTACTCGCATACAATCTGGAATCAGAGAAATCATATTATTAATCTCGGGGGAACTGGAAAGGTAAGACACGTGTAATAAATATAATTTACACTTGAGTAAAATGTTCTCTGATCTACACTTAAGGTTGCGGCTTGAGTTCAATAGTGTAAGAAATGTGTAAGTTTTGTGTCGATGGGAAGAATGTGCTACTTAGAAGATCACTCACACATAAATCTGTGAGTAAAGAGATAACAAGTTACTGTTCAAATGTAGATTATATATTTGGGGATGCCCATAGCTTGCACATTCTTTGCCGGCCGCTCAAGGCTCCAGGTTCGAATCCTGGTGAACATAATATGTGCGTCATGTGGGAGTTACCATGAAATGATAGGGAAATAATTCTTATAATATTCTAGCTGAATACTGTATTCCTACTTGTGACTGATACAATTATGTAAGTTTTGAAGGTGGTTTTATCTTTACTCTAAAGTCTCATCATCAAAACGGCCTAGTGTGAGAGTTTCAAATACGAATGTAGCCATAATGCAATATAGTAAATTCCATAATTTCCATTCAAATGAATATATAAACAATAAAACGTCGACACTACAGGAAGACTGCAGATTCGAGTGATATCTATGATACATAGAAATAAGTCGAATATATACAGAATCTCGATAAAAATAACACTTTTACAATTTTTGCCGCAAAATTACAAATATGTATACTGTCCCAAATGTGTAAATAAAAAGTAAGATATTAAAGGATGTTTTTTAGCACACGTTATTTCGTACAAATCCGGCAAATCCGCGCTTAGATCAACGATGCTATGAATCGCTTTTCCGAAGAGTAAGTATAGCCGATTCGTTCGTGCTTATAGCGTTCGTGCTACACTCTAAAGAGTGTTCAAAAATCGGCAATTCACTTACACGCACATCATAATTTACAAATATGTAAATAATGATTTTAAAAAATACAAAAGGGTAATTTTACTAATTTGTAATCAAGAAGATAAGAGACCTTTTTGGCAGTGACAAATAGTATGAAACACGACATTTACAGACCTACGACGTCAGGAAATACATAAACATCGTTCGCTTGCCTTACACTGGGTACTACACCATGGCCAGTGTAGCCAAGCGTCTTACACGAGATAAGTAGCTAGTGTTAAAATTTCATGCACTGGTTAGGGGTAAGTTTTAATTGCAGGCGAACGCCACAAAAATATTTACACAGTTTTACACGGCTACACTCAAATCGTCATTGTCCTTGCACGCACATCAGAATTTACAAACATGTATATATGTAATTAATGATTAAGTATAAGTATAAGTAATATATAAGTATTTATAAGTATGTGTATGTTCCTTGTGTCGTTTGTTTAATCTATTTCATTTGCGCTTGTGGAATGTACATTATGTTGCAAATAAAGGCAATAATAAAAATAGATAATTATTTACTAATTTGTAATCAAGGAGATAAGAGACCATTTTGGCAGTGATTAAAATAGTATTACCGACATTTTGATGTGTACTACGAGTAAGACGTCATGGGTATAGAGAGACATCGTGTGCCACTGCCAATCGGAGCTGTTTTCAACTTCTATGGTTCATACAATACATAAGGAAGTGTGCATTTGCCGTAGCTGTCTGGGGCATGTCACTCTCACTCAACATGCTGTTTAAAACTTGACCTTCTGATAAGAATGTTAAAGTATTTCACAATCCCTAACAGTTTATGTTTCAAATTTACAAAATCTTATTTTCTCAAAGTTTCCAGGATAATTTCCATCTAACAATCTTACCTATAGCCTTGAGCGCGACGAGTTACAGTAAGGAGTTGATCGACATTATGTTTAAAAAAACAACAAAGATATAGCTTAGTGGATTCGATGCCAATGGGATAATCCCGACTAAGGGGGTTTTCAATATTTGGCAGAATGCTGGGGTTTTGCCCAAATAACATTAGGCTGTCAAATGTAGTAGATAACGAGACCAGACGTTTAAGTTTAACCGCTTTTCCTTCCACAGTGGGCACGTTGGTAGTTGGTTAGGATAGGAGCACCGCGGCCGTGGTGTTGGTACAGTTCCTCTATGTCGCAACTCTCATCTAATGCTATTCTAATTCTATTGTTGCTATTCTAGGCGATGAGTGGTTGACAGCCAAAATACCTTATGCGGGATTCGAACCCACGTCCCTTGCCTCGTGCGAAGGGCGTAGTATTAGATGACGTCAGGCCAACAATCCATGAATGGTGGAGCATCGAGCAATCACTTGTGACTGACGCAGAACGAACGTGCAATTAATTATTGCGTAAAGGAAAAAAACTTGTGGAAATTTTATATTTGTGAAATGTTTTTCCTTAACTCTTGACTTGATCGTATCTTATAATTTATATCACTGACTGTCAAAAATGATTTGTCTCATATTTGAATAATCTTTGTCTTCTTTTACACAGGTGATTAATTTTATCATCATAATCACAACTCATGATTACACGCTTGGTGATAAGAGGAGTTGTTATCTATTAATTCTTTTCTGGACTGGGACTAGTTGTGTGAACATATGTAAGGCCTTGAACAACCTTGAAGTAGTAGCACGTGGGAGTAGACTGTCATGGGTGGTGGTGGGAGGGAGGACCTTATGCAACAGAACGTGACCTATACTGCCGTGCAATAAAACTAAATCTGCACCATTATAATTATATAGCACATTTCTTACGCAAAAGCATTATGAGTCCACAGTACACACTACTCCACCTCACAGTTTGCATTGACATGGGCATATATTTATGTAACGGAGGCCTTTAGCTGAGTTTCTGCAGGTCAACTTTACTAATAATACGAATTATGGTACAGCTATTCATACAAATGATTCAGTTATTACACCACAACCACTTAAGTAACTAGTTAATAGTTATAGTATTCATTATATCAGTCATCGTTATGTTCAATAGTCTCATGTTTTTCGGAGCGTAAGAAATGCATTTTATTTAATTAGGTGCACGCAAGCTATAATTAATAAAACACCCATAATTTCATAATCAGGAAATGTTAGGTAATGGCATTGTCACGAGTGGGCAATGTACTGTGTGTAAACTTGACCCCGAGAGAAGTGACGGTGGAAATTTGACCTTGAAACGCGGCAAAAGAATGCCATTCTGAAAACAATTACACGTGTGTACGTACGGTAATAAAAGTAAATGACTGTGTACTTGTTGCATTCCTAGTGCAGCAATTAAGTGATCAGGGTCAATAGATAGATACATGGAGGATATGTTCCAATGGGCGATTAGACCAAAACGTGATCTCCCCATGACGATATCCAAGAGTTAGTCGGGTCGTGCTACATAACAAGACGATGCTCTGTGTACAGAGATGCCCTCGTTACGACTACGATGACGTCACAAGAACCATTGTTGTGTCCGTGGAGACAACGGCGAGCTGCTACCGTGTATGAATCGGCAATGTAGGCCCGAATTAATTTTAATCGGCCGATTTACTAATCTCGGACTGGTGACCACGGTTTCAACAAAACATTACATACAAAATGCATGGTAGCTTCTATCTGGCGACATTTGACGACAGAAAATCACCGGATTAAAGTTTGGTGAAACAGGCCCTAAATCAGTGGCCCAGTGTCGGTCCACGGCTACATTGGTACCGCCGTCTGCGGACAATTCTGAAATCGAAAAATGTAAGAACTTGGGTGAGGGAAGGATTCTGTAATTGCATTGGAACAATCTTAGAACTGTTGAAGGGAGTGTTTACACCCCCAAAAGGTCTCGTTATTTATCCCAAGCGTTGTTTAAACAAATGCTCCGTCGATGTGGGTCCCTCCTCGTGGTGACCGGTACCCGCAAAAGGCTCTCGTGCATATCCTTAACACACCTAATTGCTGGCCATCTTTGTGACTTCAACGTCTACCGAAATTACCCCCCCCCTTCCCCGCCCCCCACCTTCAACTGGATTCACCTTATGACGACCTCGACGATCTAAGACGGATCTGATTCGACCGCGACACTAATGCGTAAAGTGCGTAAAATGCATAAATACGCATTTAAACATTTTTGCCTGTCCGTGAGTTAAAATGTATGGGAACCAATGAAAGTCGCCCAATGAATATTCGGCAGATGGAGAGAGTACAGCTGCAATTAACTCTAATAGTTGGTTTATTAGAACGAAAATTGTTTTGATGATTGATTTCGTGCAGAAAAATAAACGATTTCAATAATGTCAGAATAATATTGACGGTAGAAGCCCACAGCGTGGTCGATAGCCGCAATATGGATATTGAGGCCTAAAGAGGATGAAACATTAACAAACACAATGATCAAATTATCGTCGGGAGAGGTACCGTATAGGCCTACAGCTACAATTAGGAATAGTATAATAATTTATTAGAAAGTTACTATGTTGATTGATCAGAACAATATGACAGTTTGGATGATGATTAAAGCCGCATTCACATAAATGACTATTGATTACTGACTATTGACTATTGACTAGTGATTATTGACTACCCAAAGAAAGATATGCACACTACACAACTAAGTTCTTTGACACGTATGATCTGCCACCTAGAACAAATGAATCGAACTGATTGACAAACAACGAGCTGTCAAAATAATAAAATTGCAACATTATGAAGAAAACGAGGTATGGCGATAGTAACTGTTCACCAGTTAAAACGTTTAATGATGGGCAACCAAGTTGTGAAGGTTTTGTATGTTTCTTGTTTGTTTTGAAGATTTGTTTTCAAAATAAGAATATTTTATTGTTTGACAGCTTCATAAAAATAATAAATAAATAATATTCGCCGGAAATAGTCAAAAACAAATATACACTTGACAGTAATTGAATAGTGGTATTGACTTCCGTTGCTCCACATTCATTGGCTGAACGCGAACGTTGTGATTGGTTGTAACTATGACTTCCAGATATCTTCAATTCGTTAGTCAATAGTCAATAGTCATAAGTCAAAAGTAAAGTTGTGTGAACGTCAGCACGTATCGCCTATGGTTCAATTCGCTTAGTTACTAATCAATAGTCAATAGTCAATAGTCAATAGTCACTAGTCATTTATGTGAACGCGGCTTAAGTCGTTGTTATAGAGTGAAGGCAGTAAGGTAATAAAAAACACAAAAACATGTGTTAACATACCCTATTTCTTGCGTGAACATACAAACGTATTAGGCTGTATAAATAGACTTTTATGAGTGACTACACTAATTACTTTGCGATGTATTTGAAAATAACGCCTCCACAACAGTAACACCACATGATCCGGCTGTACGTAATGTCGGTGCTTTGGACACAATTTATTGGGAGCCCGGGGACAAAGTGTTTTAAGTTGACATAATGCCCCATACAGTCATAAAGTTACTAGAAGCAATGCGTTTGGCGGGATTGGCTTTGAAAATATGTGTTATTAAAAGCAATATAAATATACACTGAATAATAATAACAATTAAAAAAAAAAAAAATACATTGATCGCAAAATGCATTATTTGGATTTTACGCACATTCTTTAAGACGCAGTAAGGCGGGAAAACACGAAAGGCTATGAAAACTGATCAATAAATGTCTGATTTAGTGAAACTTGCATAGTGGGGGAGGTGGGGTGAGTTGTGACTTGTGAGTATAGTGGAGCATTGCTCTATTTCTTCAGCCGTCCAATGTTCATGACGGATGGGATTAACTTTTAGTTGAAAAGTAAAATAGAAATGTGCAGCACGCCAACGAAGTTATGACAAGCTTTGTTATCTATGCTGCCCTTGCTCCGGTTTCAAAGGCCAGTCGAGTAAACACGCCTTTTCACTATAGTACATTGCTTTTGGTCGATCGATAACTCATCGATTACTCGATAGTCGAATTAATATCGGACATGCTATGCGTGATTTACTTTCGGTGTTAGTCCATTACGGATCAGAGATGGGTTTGTGTTTGGTTTGTCCGCAAGGTCCTCTCCCCATAGCAATCTTCATGTCATACGCCACAAGACTGACGGAACAAGACTATACGGTAAATGTTGTGGACAACCCGTAATTATTATTAAGTATACCCTAGCAGCACATATTCGCATTTCGACTCTGCTATGCTATACAATACACAATACACTACACAACATAAGAGTTTATTTTTGTCTTCAGCTAGACATCTCTGACAAAACGAATAATTATAAATAATATAGACACTCACGTAGGTGATATGATAATAACAACTAATCATGTCGACCGTTAGGTTACCTGCCTGGTGGTCTTGAAGTAAATACGCTAATGCCAACCTGACAGAGAGACCGGGCTTCGAGTCCAGTCCGCCGATGTATTATT
This sequence comes from Isoperla grammatica, assembly GCA_945910005.1. Lineage (NCBI taxonomy): Eukaryota > Metazoa > Arthropoda > Insecta > Plecoptera > Perlodidae > Isoperla > Isoperla grammatica. The sequence goes on along the minus strand of OX246737.1, from coordinate 32,108,890 downwards.
TAATGAGTGCACCTGCATCGAATAGGCTTTCCCGACCTTGTTGAAACTAACCCATTCATTGCAACATTGGGCAATAATGTACGGCTTATAAAATGCATAATATTACTTCTCGAGAACATTTCTCATTCTTATGGCTATACAATGCATGAAATTATTTGCCAGAATATTTGTGGCTAGTTCGTTATTATATTTATATCGTACAACCGGCAACCCTGACTGGATATTTGTTGTTTTGTTCTGTTTCTCGCCAATTTAGTCGAAATTTCTTTACAAATATCCAAATTAACAATCACGCACAGAAAAGAAAAACGCACAGTACCCAACACGGCACGCGAAACTGTTATGAATCACATAACACGCAGAGTTCAAGCGGAATGGCAAAACGATTTAAGCTCTTTGACTTTCTGCAACCTCTTCGTTTTCTGTGGCCACCACCGCGTGTCCCCTCAAGAGTGGATGCCCATAGAAGGCTGTGAGCCGACATGTGAGGTGTCCCGAGCCTAATGAGCAACGCTGTCGAAGGGTGCTCACTAATGAATGCGGCGGGAGTTAGTGGGTCGGCGTCTGGTAAACACGAGATAATGAATGACACAAGACTTATATAATTGTTTGAGATGGGAATAACGTGGTGTAGCGTGTTACGGCTGAATTATATAGGCCTACGTTGGGTACGAGACCTACATACATACATGAGCAATGTACATCCTTCATTATTATTACTGTTAATACATTCTGGCTAACATGTTTATATAATAAAATGTGTATTTTTATGGAAACTACACAATTGTGTACCTAAAATTACGTATTGTTAGGTAGCATACGGATTCTGACATGGGAGGTTACGACCGCTTACGAGTTTGATGCCAAATGCTATAGAGCAAACCCTGACTAAATAGTTTTCCGTTGCTTCCCAGCTAACCAAATAAAAGAATAGTTGATAAAATCCTAGTAACAGAATCTTACTATAAAATAAAACCACGCTAACATTGGTTTTTGGTATAAACGATAAATAGCCTAGTTTCTAAGCGTTGACTCCGAACACACGGGAATAGGCCTAGTCTATAAATAAATTGCCAATCACATTTAGAAAGAAATGCTGCCTCACTCATTACATGTTCGTGCGAAGATCATATGCTTTATAAACTATCACTTTATAACATATTTATTGGTGTGCTCCATTGTTTAAATACACAAATAACGTGTAGGGCCTATCTAGTTATTTTATTATACCGCATTTAACAATGCCATAACAATAACTATTCACAATGTTATACAGATGAATTTTACACTTCCGTTCAAGTACCGGTACTCGTGTGTTTGTGCTGTAAACATTTTTTATATGGCGCTTTATTTGTCGCTTTCACATTTTATTTTTTCAGTGTGTAGGCCTTCATTATAAAATAATAATTTTATAATAACCCACTCAAGTAGGTAGGGTGTAAAATGCAGCTGGATTATTATACAATAGAAGTAAATAATAATAATGGTAACTATGAAAATATCACTATTCCTACTTAAAACCAACACAGTTCAGTGCGTTACAATTTTTTGAGCCGGATGTAAGAGAACAAGTTATCGCCTTGGTGGAGGGGCCGGGCTGGATGTCCCCCCATCACCCCCCCCCCCTCCCTCCCTCCCTCCCTCACGTATGAGGGCTGCGCTCATGGCTTGTACTGCACGAACTCATAACCGACAGATTTGATTTAACAAAACGATCGGTAAGTGAACAATATAGATACTATCATCAACAACGTACTAATCTGTTTCATTTACGAATAAACGTAGACCTGTGCATATAGGACCTTGAGAAGTTCGCGAAGAACGCCAACAAGAAATTAATTGATAAATGAACTGCTCTATCATGCATCAACAATAACACAACCAAATATAATCAAATATGTAAATAAAACAAACAAAGATAATTTATGGATTGTAAAAATTAATTATCATACATAACGTGTATACACCCTACAGCAAAAGACCATACAATACGCATAATAAATAAATAAAACGCCAATCAAGTGAAGAACAAGTTGCAAATCATCCGGGCTGTTTTATACAAAACTACCAATTGTTGTATGTATAGGATAGGTCTAATCAAAAGTAAAAATTTCCTAATCAAATTTGCATCCAAATATAGGATGTATACTAATATATTACGTTGCTAATATGTATCGAAAAAACAAACCCATACAAATGCTTCAATTCCTTGGCTCAATATAGTTTGAAAGAGAAATCTACCCTCATCAGTATAGGCGTTATGCGTATACAACGTACGCTATCAAAAATACTTGGTAGTATACGGTGCTAAAATAACCTGTATCGTGTACCTAATTAAAGCATTTACCGTATGCAAATTAGTTTAAAAAAACACTCATATTTTACAGGCAAGAACACACGATTACTATAACATTGTGGGTACCTCAACTTCGGTGACCTTGCCCGTAATATCTAATTCTTCGCAACCTGACCTGAACGCCCACTATCGCGTCCCTTATGTCCAATTCCTATCAACCTTCCTCAACCATGAGCTATACCACATTGTATTTCGATGACGGCTATACAGCATACATAATGACAACGCAATGGAATTAGTATTTTATTGGTATCGTATGATTGCTTTGAAAATGAAACAAACAATTTGCGAATAATAATACTGTATAATAATTTTGCAGACGCAAATGAACTTCTAGCGTTTTCCAATGGGCTGCCACGGGTGCGTCTATTGTATTGTTGTTCTAATTGTTAAAGCCGCACTAAGTACAAATGCATTAGTACAAATTTAATGGCTGCACTGGATTAGTGCAGCCATTGGAAAACGCTATGTTATTGACGCAGCCGGTAAGCAACCACACGCTTCTGGATGGCTTTGTTAAAGGAAATGCAGATTGTGGAATTTTTATCCGAACTTCTCTGACCTTTGTTATAAAGTAGGTCTATAAACCAAACATATAGCACGCATACTTATTAAAGGACATGATAATGAAAAGGTTACGGAATTCTCCTTCGGGTTATCAACGTATCTAACGGACGGCCGCATATTGTGTGAACAAATTAAGGCAAACGATTATAAATATCTCCATGCAAGGTGTTAAGAAATGCACGGGGTCAAACCAGAGGTCTATGGGTGTGTTGAGGTATCCATACTATTTTGACGAAGACCGTCCAAGTCGTCTAGCAGCATTGCAGTACAGTAGTCGACCAAAACAGTTAGCGATGTTGCAGAAGGAAGGGACATCCAGACAATATGCACACAAAACTAGTGTGTCACGCTAAGGATAACATAATATTGAGAGAATATACTTATGATACGAGTCTCTTATATATCGCATAGCTAATTTCAACATTTAAAAGTAATAAAACACAGTGCATCTCAAGTAGGCTATACACCTACACTGCACTCTACGTGGCTACACGCGTTGTTTTACGGGAAAATAAATAAATTGTACAAAATGCTAAATATGTTATTTTTTTTTAGAAATTCGACTGCTCATTTAAAACTTGAAAATACTATTTGACATCTGTTGATAACCAATGATAAATTAGTACATTTCATTACAACTGTTGGATACAACCAGATTTAGAATATATAATGCGTATAAATTAAGCGGCATTCTGATTAATATCAATTAATTTGATACATGTGCCGCGAGCTAGGACCGGTAATCGGGATCAGATACAGTAATAAAGCTTGAATACAAATTTAATAATGTAACACAGTTCAACATGAACCTCAATGGTCTCTCTCGCCTCACAATATAAAACATCCTCCTAGAAATGTAAAACATCATGTCAAGTTTGTTCGCAAAACTGTTATTGTAAACATTTGACCCACAGCTATCAAAAACACTTTTAAAACATTTGTGTGTTTTTGTAGTTAATTAATAAGGTATTGATGTACTGAAGAAGGGTATTCAGCAAATAGTCGGATAGTAAAGAATGCGTGTATCCTGCATAAAAACTTGTGCTGAATGTATAGGATAGGCCTACACTTGAAGATTGAGGTGACGTCCGCTCGATAATGTTAAGGCAAAACTCGTGCGATATAAATCTAAAGTGAAAATACTTCCAAGAATAGTCTGGAATGAGCGGGGTAATAAAACACAAGAGAGAAAAACTTACATACACTTGGGCGTAGTAATTAATTTACCACTGTCAAGACAATTTACTTTCGGTTTAACCTTCTTTATATCACATGACCCTAAGTAAAGTCAAGTCTAGAACTAGAGCGCAGAAGCTGTGGCAGAAGCATTCGAAACGGCTAATTCTTTTCAATAGGCAACACGCGTACGTTTTTTTTTGTTAAACCAAACACTTAGTTTAATAGTATTAGATACAAAAAGTATATTAATGCAAGTCGCACGTAAAAAATAATTTTGTAAATAGGTTTAATGTGGTCGCATTTATTGAAGTTTAACTGGGTCATACGCGTGTTCCCTATTCAAATTCTTCATTGAGTTGCATGTCTTCAAAGTGTCTATTCCTAGGTTCTCAGTTTTGCCCTTCAGCCAAGAAGTTGTTGTAACAGCAAGAACAAACATAGTCCACCCTTATCTGTTCATGCACTACTCGAATTTGAGGGGTCGCTGTTTCTGAACCGATTCCCCACACCGTCAATCGCAATAGCAGTATTTTATATTTTTTAGGATTTCAAGTCGAATGCTGGGATCGATCGTATCGTACAGAAACATCGCTCGGAGCCTCCTTCAGAACTATCTCAATACCCTAAAATACTAAAGTGAACGGGACGGGAGAGAGTTACAACAAAACTAACTAGTGCGTCAACTGTCGGGAACACTGCACCGAAAGGGCGTGAGTTCGAACTAGCGTTTATTGTGTTCGCATATTTCATCATTAATCAGCGCCACAACCATCCAACAACGTACAAAACCTAGCTGTCAAAAGATTACTAAATACTAATAATATGAATAACAATTGCAATAACTAAACAACAGCTGACACTCGCAACTCATGACTAGGTCCTTTGAGTATATTATACTCAAATGATTATAATAAAAGCTGTTAGGACACTACTGATGGTCAGTTGTTGCGTAGCCATGGTTACCATTATTACCGCCCATTATTGTATGCAGGTCGTGCTAACAGTTTGCAAATCAATCACATAAAAAGGTGTGAAAACTGTCATAATAAAATTGCAGTTATGTCATAAGCATAATAATAACGGTACAATGCAACACACTTGTAATAGTTCACTGCAATGTCCATATGGGGACTAGTCTATAACAAATAGATAGCGACTGAAGTGTTCCACAATTGACAGTCATGAACTCCCTTTTATGATCATTTATTGTCTGTACTACAGAATGCATGTAGTGTATTTTGAATGGCTATACGGGAATGGACACCGTTTTATTATTATGTTTATTTGCAAGCGGAGCGCACATCAAATTGCGCCGAAAAGTGTTCGCGTTGCAATTATTCCATCTACACTAAAGGTAAACTTTCGAGTGGGATACAGATGTGAAATCCGTAAGGATAGTTAGTGTAGAAAAAACATTAACATTTCTACATTTGACAGTGTGATCTGTTATGGCATTGTGTATATTGTCGGGTCAATGTAGGCTACTGTAACATTCATGTGTGTACGGTACGCCAAGATATTGAAGGAACTCCCTTTTTATATTATATAGTTGGTATATAGCTGTAACTCACACTCGCTTCAATATGACATATAAAGAGTACCTTTGAAAAATATAATCTCTTTTCGTTTTTTTTTTTTTTTTACGACATTTGATAAATAACATTATAATACTTTTCACAGAGTATTTTTCTTTGCTGTTTATTTGGAGACATGTACACAAATCAATCAAGATCTGACATGCCATCCGCGACTTATGAAGATGGCGGATCAATACGCAACTTATCAGACGAGCGCCAACAAACACAGGGAGACGACAGTGATCGCTGTTTGTATTTTCATCCGTGCAGAACATTTTATAGGGGAAAATACAATATTGTGTTGGAAACCGAATTTATTCACCTCTGTAAGAGCGTTCCGCTCACACACACCTGACACTGACAGAAAAGAACTACTTTGAGAATATTATGTTAAGGATATAGCGTTTGACAAATCTCACTAAATCGTGACATAATCTTGAACCAAACAATTCTCAATTTAGAGAAATCGTTTTGGTGTTTTAATTGTTTTTTCATTAAAAATAATATATCAGCTATTCTATGTATAGGAGATGTTGCAATGTATAAGACGAAGACGATAGCCCGCAGTGAGCTTAGACAAAGCGTGACTGACGATGAAGGGATGGGAGGCTATAAAGTTGAATCATTTGCGCTTGGACTACCCTTTTCATGGACGCGGCGCGACGCGTCTGACGAACATATTATGTAAACGCGGCTTTAACCGTAGAAGTCGAGCAAAAATTGTAATTTTACTGTTTAAGGGAGTTACAAAAATTGATTTTCAATGGAGAACAATATCTCTATCAATGTGCACCTTGTTATTAATACAAGATGGTTCTAAAGTAGCCAGCCGGTATCATCAATCGAACCCATAATTTGTACCATGCTATGGACATGCACACTGCAATCTTCCAAACGATCCAACAAAATTAAAATTATCAACAAACCAGTAATGGAAATGCCAGACCATGACCGCAACTACTATGCAGCTAAAGTACCGGTACATGAGCTACAGGTCTACTGCTTGCGTCACTTGTACTTAGTTTCGTATACAGGTGCAAGATATACACGTTGGAAAATGCTACGTAACTGCACCTTCAATACTTGTTGAAAGAACTTGTCTGGTATTGGACTAGTTGCCGTGTAATGCATCAATCATCATTGATTGCTGTGCTTACGTCTATTTATGCTATTCGAAACGATGAATGGTTACAACATGAGAATGAAGGCCGAAAGTAAAACAATCTATGTCTTATGCGGAATAGGGGGCGGGGCGCCACACGGTTTCTCGGCGACGATATACGTAAAAGTGATACCCCTGTGGTTGCGTATAGACCTGCAAAGCGTTCATCTATGTATACTCTTAACAACTCACCTGAACTCTCTTATGTTTTGGCTCAATCTTAGTTACGAATCAATAGGCTAATTGGTGAAAAAACATAACGATCAGTAACCGTATCGGATAAAAATTGAGTGTATAAGAGAGTTAGGATGTGTTCGCACCTACACCAAGGGATAAATATGGAAAGGGGTCCTTGCCATTATGGGCAAATACAATGAAAATATTGAGTAACTAAATATTAACAATTATCACAACACAACCACCTCGCTGTCAAATTGTAAGAAAAGAAAACGCCTGTAGGTTTGTTATTAGCATAATATGCCTAATGAGATCGATTACATTTATTAATCGGGGGCCCATTCTGGTAGGATTACTGTAAACGCTTTTCTATCCCTGAATCACTATATCTTAATTCTTACCCAAAATCAAAAAAAGGTGCGTGAGTATTTTGGGAAGGGGAGGGGGGGGGGGATATTTCCCTCATCCCCCGTGACAGGGATTAGTCTTTATCCCTAGAAGATAATACAGCAAATGGGTTGATGCAAACATATGAGACGTAAGTCCCAAACCTTTTCATCCGAATAGGTTTGGGATGAAGACCAAATAATCTTTGTATACTTGGTACGTGTTTTGTTGGCCTTCTGCAGCAGTTGTCTCGACGCGCGGGTAACGACACTTTAGAGGGGGGGGGGGGGAGGGAGGGGGTGCAATGATACTACAGACAGACATAGTCTTCATTATGAATTCAGTGAGCGTTCAGAGACCTGCACCCTTGCGACTACTAAAACTATCACCTTCCGCCTAACAACACTTTGTTTATCTGATGCATGCGGTCGATCATCGCGCAAGCAAACAATGGCCGATGATGGTTTCATGGCTGCACTTTGATCCAGCACCTTTTATCGGCCCTGAAACACTTAAGCCTCACGTTGGCTCTCATTGGCCTAGGTCAGGAGAGTTGAGTTTCATTTTTGAAATTACAGTAATAAAATATTACAATAGTGCTTGGGAGTGCTTCTAAAATTAATTATGTGTGGAAAAAAGCCCTTTATCACTGAACGTAACCTAATACCATAAGCGTATAATACGCTGCAGGTTTTTGATCTTGGTAAACCATCTGGGACGTTAGTTTTGCTAAAAATGGTATTTCATACTCATACTCATACAATAGCAAATTGTAAATATTTTGTGGCATGTGAGGTGATAAATTCACTGGAGTATTCAACTTCCAATACATCTTGGTATATTGAGGAATGAAATGTATCTCAGATAATTTAATAAATAAGTCCACCGTCTACGACGTACTCTACGTGAATCACAAGCCACATATTGACATTTCAATGTCCACAGGCAACCGAATACAAAATAGACTATTGTACCTTCCAATCTAGTTTCAGGATTTGGTTGGCCGAAGTTCTACATGTAACAACTAACAAGTCACTCATTTTGCTTACTTTCAAATGTCGTTCGGAACAACGAACCGAGTCATCAATTGGAACTTGTATATTTTTTGTTTGCATGATTTTGATTGATTTAAAGCAACGTTATGCTGCATTGGTCTTGACTTTAACTTTCAATCTGGAAGTCATAGAATCAAATAATCTGTTCGAAAGGTAACATTGTAAGCTTTACTTCGCACGAACGGTTAACTAATTGCGGTCATGAAAGTAAAATTAAATTGGCTTTAAAACTAAGAGGTAAAACCTAAACTATTAATTACGTGGAAAAGCTTTTATCTAGATTCTACAGTTTGCGTCTGCGAGATGAACTAGAAAGATTGTGCATAGCATTAAATCGCGAAGACAATGATTAAATTGAAATTAGATTGTTCGTTTTGTAACTGTGAATAGAACAACAATATGGATAGTTAAAAATCATGATTTTATGGCAAGTAATGTGAATACAAAGGAAAATACAAAAGCCCAAGAGTCATCATTATAATATTCAGAATCAACTAGAGAAACGTACTTAGCTTGGTTATAAAATATTTACCCTGACATAATTAATTACGTGATCGGTAAAAAAAATTGATAGTCGAGTGCATGCTTTAACACGTTGCATCTTGCAACATTCATGTCGGAAATTTTAAATACATACATAATATGCACATAATAATGTTTTTCAAGTATGTGAGAGCGGACAATATCTAATAAAATTAGTGTTTGGTGGTTTAGACGAATTAGAACACAGTGACAACACTGACAAGAATGTATTTCACATCCGTCTTCATTCTTTGACTCGAAAACATAATATTATATTCCACCTTCATTATTTTCATACCTATACTCAATGAAACTACTATTAAAAGCATTTCCCCACGACCGTAACAATGACGTTTACAACTTCAACTTGAATCCACAGACAGAATCAGTACGACAACGAAGTTCAAATAGGCCAATAATACATAGATGCAGGGCTTAATTTGTAATTGAAAAAGAACCGTAACGCATATTTTGTTTGTCAAATATAATTTGGCACCAACCCCGCCCACATTTATACATTGTGAACACATATAATATGTATTTATTAATTCGTTATCTGTTTAGTGTCAGTGGTCAGTCAGAAGGTTATTGCCTATGTATTTGGGTCTGGCTATACCTAGGGGTAATTCATAAACTTGAATAACTTGCATTCATACCAACAAATAAAAAGATATATTTGTGAAATTTTCAGGGATACGAATTAATTCACGAGTTTTTAAGGAGTAACCTACGTTACGAAATAATACCGGAACGCGCGTTCTGGTTTCGGAAAAGGAATCGGAACTGCGTTCCGGTGCGTTCCGGCTAAAATTAACCCCTACATGGATGTCTTTGAACTTCTCTGGACCGGTCGCGACCAGGGAAATGTTTGGCACCGAGAAGAAGGGCATTTACCCCCAACGATACCTCTGTATTATTATACTAGTGACACACCTAACGCGAATGCACACTACAATTTACAATCCACCATCCCTAAATAAAAATACCATTAATATGAAAATAACGACGATGACATAAACTAAATTGACTTTGTCCCGCTGGTCAACGTAGTGATTATGCCCGCTGATAATATTGTACAAAATTACGGTGTCCCTACAGTAAAATGCATCTGCATTCATGTAGGCCTACTGAGATTGCAGACATGAATATGATATGCCCTAATATAGGTAATACTACAGGCTATGACTTGGGAGATGGCGGGTTCGATTCTAGCTACCAGCAATCCTGAACAGAGCTTTGACATAACATTTCAAGATGAATAAATGGAAGGATTGATCCTAAAAAATAGTCCTTAAAAAGTAACTCCCAATCATTTAAATATTTCTATCTATAATCGGAAGGGTAACACAATATTGGGCCATAAAAAATATCTTATCTTATAGTGCTGGCATATTCAATCGAACACATACAATCTTTGAGATTCCGGTATTTTCTTGTTGTATAGTGCAGTTTAATTACTCCTACTAAGTCGGTTTTCATTGGCAGCACAGAATTAATTGTCATGCAATGTTTGTTTTTGTTGTACTTTGTAAATAAAAGTTTATCTAGACCTAGCTAGTTATAGTCATTGACTCATTGGCCACTATTGATGATGACTAGACAGACTAACCATTCAGATTGAGGACATAAGAAGACGACAAAACAACACAACCTATTACCCTAATCTGGGATCGAGCTATGAAATACGGCAACGACGTATTTGCAAAACGCGATTATTCGAGCGCGTACTTCCCCGGCCGGCTGTCAAGAACCGTCATGCTAACACACATTCACACATTCACACACACTCGCAATCGCAAATTTAGTCATACAAACATTAATAATATAGAACACCGGTCAGGTCATTCTACGCAAACATCGCACTTTCGTTTTGGATCAATACAATCTTAGCGATTCGTCAAGTTAATGGAAACGGACTTGAAAATTTATATTGGAAACGGAATTTCCAAAATATGTGATTCTAATAAGGTTTACTCTTGAGAACAAAACAAGGGAACACCCATCAAAAACAATCGATGGAAGTCACTCGCCGACCCTCACAAGCCATCAACCCTGTTTTTAACACAGACCGGCGTGTTTTAAGAAAATCAGGGCTAATATAATTAATTACATAGCATGACGTTAAGAATGATAACAAAACAAAACACCCACTTTGTATTTCATATTTTCGCGTTGCGTAATGGAGCTCGTGTTAGGTCAGGCACAGGTCATTCGGGAATCCTAGCGTATTATCGATTTCACCCCCAACCCAGCTGAGAGAGCGAGGTCTGAGCTTTGATTTCCATTGTTGCATACCTGAATCGTCAACAAAACAACGACTTGAATACTATCACTGCTAGCCTGGGGGAACGGTGCGAGTGTTGACATTACATTGTTTACTTTCCCATTTCACCCCTAATTCAAAGGGTAGAAAGCGCACAAAATTACCTGATCCTCCAGTAGTCCCTCCCCCAGCGAAAACAGTGCTGGAATGCACATGGCCATCCTTGTGCATTAGAATATGGTCCAATTCCGACACAACGAAGCACTTTGTCCTGTCACTTTCAATTCCATTTTTGATGCACTTTGCACACTGATAATAAAGGGCCCACGCATGCTCCTCATTAATCGGAGCATTAAACGATTTTAAAATATCACGTAAATTAACACAATCGTGGGAGTCTAGCTTACACCGGGGTGTCACTTTTACGTCGGCTGCCATGGTCATGGGATAAACAACACTTGGTCAACGGACAGGTGTCTCGCGACAACATTCCAATGCGGGAGTTGAATGAAGACTGAACGGACCCGCGGTTTTTCTCTAGTGGCTGAGCTTCGCTCGTCGTCTCATAGATGGCGACGCTAGCGCAGCGCACAAACCTCTGTGACGTAGGCGCTCTGCAGTACCAGGCTGGCGAACAAGTTGCAGCTTAACAGGGGCATGCCCGCAGATTACCTCGGCGTGAAATGTATTCTCCCATACTTTTCCATTGTGCACCCAGAATTTTGACACTGGGAGATGTATCATTTACGATGTTTGAGTGTCTGTATTCATGTAGCCTATCATGTTCTAAAATATATGCTGTGTACAGTGGCGTAGCTAGCCAGGAATATACGCTTATTTGGATGGGGGGGGGGGGGGCAGTTGGCGAATTTATTACGCGCTAAATATAGCCAGAAAGTCGTGACTGCACGTTCAAAACAATAGGAGAGTGATGGGGAGATGCCCCCTCCCCTCCCCCCCAAAAGCAGCACCGGACACAACAAAATTTATAGTAGGTACTACGTAGGCTAGCATTTTTAGAGGAGTACAGACGAATTTCACCAGATTCTTGAGTACAATTGTTTGGTAATTGGTTTGGTCATATTTCTCTTTATCGCGTTAAAAGTACGCGCCAAATACCATTACTGACTTTATCAATAGCCTCAAGAGGTATATTACATTTCTATACTAAAGGTTAATGAATGGCATGTAGCCTATTATTATTTATTATTATTTATATATACCAAACATTCAATTACAATCATGAAAGCTGATTTGGATGGGGGGGGGGGGGGGGGGCTATCTTTCAACACTTTCAGCCACTGGATGTGTGTACTAAATATAATAGTGATTTACATAAAAAAATATTGTATTTTATGTGATGAGAAAATCATGTACATCATCACACGATCGATTGTATGCAATAAATAAAATAAAATTTATTTGGATTGTATGTTGTACACGACTGATATTTTATACTGTTTAATAAACGAAATGCAGAATACGAGGTTAGACAATGACATACAGAAACAATACAGTGATAATTAAAATACAGACAACTAAAAAGTAAGTATTATATGGTATCCAACATGGCTAATTATTTGAACAGTGAATATAAGAATATATTAAATAATAATAATTCATTTTTCGTAGAAGGGACAATGGGAACTGTGGTATTGGGAACAGTTAAAAAGGAATGTCTGCGAGGGCTGTTAATATGAGTCAACCCCAGCATGCCTTGTGACTGAGGAAAATCTCGGAAAAACCTTCAGCCAGGATTCCCGGTGGTCGGAATCGAACTGGGGACCTCCCAAATTAAAGTCTCGCGTCTTACCATTGAGCCACCTTTATCATGGTCACACTCACAGTGTAAATTCCACGTCTAAAATGTTTACTTAAAAAACTATCAGGTTGTAAATCAAGTATCAAAAATTAAATCCAATAAAATATGAGCAATTAATTGATAGTGTTATCAACTTGATGGTTATTTTCTTCCTTATAGTAAGTCGTGCGAAGAGCTATTCTGAATAATGCCCGAATCTCAAACATGCACTTAACACGCGGAAGAACTAGTGCGGATAATAAATTACAAACTAACTATGTCTGGTGAAAAAGCGCGTCTAAAAACGGCGTGAAAAGTCTGCTGTCCCCAGACCAAGCGCCATCGTTTAGGCCTACATATTTAGAGGTGTTCCCGTTATCATTGTTGTTAATAACACCTAAAAATAGTGAAATATATCATATTATTGTATTTTTCTGTACTTGTTCATTAGCTATGAGTATGTTTGCTATGGATAACTATTCTGAGCCTGAAATTTATTTTAAATTATGCATGTAGGTACCGAAGTTATCACAGATTCTTTTCGAGAGTGAAGAGTAATACCTGGTAATACTGTTTAGAAAAAGTGTCTTACTCTTCTATGAACATAAAAATTCACTGAACAATTTTAATTTTGCACCAAGGTCTAAGTGCATATTATACTTTAGATAAAATTAGTGGTATTGAGGGTATGCACTGCCAAAACAGTTGTTTTAATATTCAGTCTATGTTATAAAAATAATAATTAGTCTTTCTTCATCAGACAAGTTTCAGTTTGAGGTCAATAGAAATAACCTTAAATCAGTGGTGTAGTGGTGCGTATACGGTCGTATACGCCGTATACACACTGCTCCGGCTAAAAAACTTTCGTATGTACACACTGGTTTTGGTTATGATACGAGTGATACGCAATGATACGGTCGTAACAAGCCTTGAATGATGGGCACATTATTCACGATTGTCAGCTTTTCTCCATTGGTAAAATTGTGCTCTCTTCCACTGGCATTTAATTAGCACAAGGCCTCAAATCCTCTAAGACCAGCCCTGGATCTGGGAGTCTCGATATTCAATTTTAAGTCCCGCGTCCCACCAACACACCAAGTGGGATAATTGTCTCGCTTGGTAAAAACTAAAAATATTGCGATGTCAATCAACAGCCAAGTATCAACAGCAGCTATACGTACGGACCACGGGCGGCGTGTGTGTCGCCAAACCATTTCCCAAGCCCCAAAACGTATTCCTGAACAATTATTCTCGTCAGTGTTCCAATTATTTTTGGTGATTTTTTTGGTTTTGCACTACAAAAACTGCAGTATGACGGGATTGCATTCAGTCCGGTATTGGTTTCTAAAACGCTCAAAACACACTCTAAAAAGCCTGTTTTTTCTTAAATCGCCTGCGGCGCGATTGTTGGGGGGCTCTTCCCCCCAAACCCCGTGTTTTTTGTTGTCTGAGAAGATGTGTCCCTCCAGCTTCCCACTGAAGCGTATACGTACTGGTAAATTTGGCACTTCACCACTGCCTTAAATACTGTTGTTTTGACTCCATGTCCTTTGCTTCTTTTAATACTCTCATCAGTTTTAATTTTAAACGTGGGTTCAATACTTTGCTTTATCCTATAAGCCGGTGTTAGGAGCTCTTGAAGTGCCCTAGAAATAGAATCCTGGTGGCTATAGCCACCCCTGACCTAACTTAAGTTGGAAACCAGATATATATATATATATATATATATATATATATATATATATATATATATATATATATATATATATATATATATTCAAAATAAATACACAACTCCAAACATTTTTTTCAAACTTTTTATTTATGTATAATATGTATCTAATAACACAAAAGTTGATAGCTAATCATAATAATACATAGTATGTAGAAACTAATGTATGGCATGTGAACATAAATATAATGTTGAGTGAGGTGTTTGCTTTAATTACATAATACTAAATCTAATTTTTAAATGTCAATGTTACTCATGCCAACTAAATCACAACCAAATACTGTACTAAGCAATTTAACAGAATGACAGAACAAAGGAATAACTAAGTAAGATAATAAATAAAATAGATAACAAAACAAGTCTACATTGAATATGTACACATATATATGCACCTCATAAGAGTGGATTGAAACTCAATCATAGATCATTCATAACATGTCATGCACAGATAAGCTAAGAATAAAATGAAATATTAATTAATAATATTATACTACACTATAAAGTTAGGTTAACCATTAAATTCATTAACCATAAATTGATCCCAGCATTATCATATTTTCCACTAAATACAGGAAAATCATTAGGACACATTTTCTGGGTGGAGGTCCCAGACAGAACCTCGGGTTTTGCACCATTTCATATTACCCACTGATAAGTTATAGGAGAGTGCCAAAAAGCTGTAGCAGTGTACTTGCGTGAGCGAGATAGAATGCCAACAGCTTA
Organism: Isoperla grammatica; assembly: GCA_945910005.1. NCBI lineage: Eukaryota > Metazoa > Arthropoda > Insecta > Plecoptera > Perlodidae > Isoperla > Isoperla grammatica. Next base: position 32,093,389 of record OX246737.1, on the reverse strand, counting down.
CCTGAGTAGAGTGACGTTAAGCTGTGCATAGAAGAACATAAAATACATAACAAACAAAACTTAAAATAACATTTTCGGTCAGCGTGACCTTCCTCTGTTAGTAGAGATACACATTGACCGACGTTATTTTTAGTTTTGTTGGTGCTATTTATTTTATATATTCTTTTATTGTGGCTTACCATCACTCTACTCAGGTACAAGCACTTGACATTCTCTCATGCAATCACATTACCCACTGATAAGTTTCAATTGATAAATGAAGAAACATAATGCAAGTGTTGACTGTTGCCACATAAATGTTGAATTGATAGTTGACAGTAGTATACCAGTAGGTTCAATTGGGCAAAATGACCAATACGAAAGATTATTGTGTACAATTATGTCTACCTAGGCCTACTTATAAAAATGCAGAATTTTAACACTTAATAATTTTATAAGGCATCAGTTATAATGAAGCAATTTTTTTGTATACATTATAATATAGTATTATATAATTATGTATAGAACAAACAAATTAACAATATGAATTTTCATAAAGAAACAGCTGTACAATATTAGAATAGTATCACTTCAAACGCCACAGAGGATCGAGCTGGCTTAAGGGATCATCGGGCTTTTCTAAACATTCTAAACTAGACAAGGAGGTCTTCCGACTTGACGTAAAGCTTTCTTTAGTGAACCGCTTCCGACCCTTGGCCGATGTGGTCTCTTGTTTGAGGCTGAGCCGGGACATGTCAACCAGGGAGTGAGAAGGAGAGTTGCGACCGGAAGAACTCACGCTGCTGCAAACACTGCTGTGGGAAGCTCTTGCTTCACTTTCGTGTTCAAGCTGCTCACTTCTGTTTGCTGCAACTAAAACATAAACAGCAATATCATAACATGCCAGTATTTGGAATGAAAGGAAACTTAAAAACAAAACAACTATTGAATCAACTACCTACAATATTTCTGACGTTTTGCATACGACATGAATATAATGTACAGTGATCTAATTCTAATCTAACATGACATGAAATATTTCATCCACAAATGCAGCCATTGCAGCCTTTGTCTGCATAATTTTGAGTATGAGCAAAACAGTTTGTTGCAAAAAGCCCAGAAAAAAATACTTATAAAGCAACATTTCTTTACTCTTTAGTTGCAAGGCATAAAGTTTTGTATTGACAAGTATCTTTCAACTTGTTTGTTCAAGTGACCCTTTTATGAAGGTCTATTATGTTACATAAAAGGGTACACATTTAAAAAAATACATGTATTATTTTATAATAAATGTATTATTGTATTATTATATAATATGGTACATGTATTATTTTAAATGTGTCCCTGAAAAAAGAGTAGGCTAGTAGTGTAGGTACCACTGATGTAAATCATCTATATTTTCTCTGTGTAGGGAGAGATTTGATTAAATCCAAGTTTAATACACAATCAGTCATGAGTAAAGGTTCATTTCACTAATCTGTACTATGTAAGGTACATATGTAATGTTTTTGTTAACAAATAAATAGTGTAACTCTACAATCTACATGCCTAAGTTCTAAAGTATAGATTTAATTCAAATGATAAAAAAGGCTGGCAGCTGGTAAACCTAGAGGGATGTTTTCTGGGTTCATGAGAGTACTACGCTTCCTGCATCCTTTCAAAATTAGGCATTTATATTAAGTAATTACTTCCAATGTACAATGTCTGATATTGATAAATAAATAATAATAATAATAATACTATAGTCTCAAGATCTTGTGCTTGAATTCCCATGCTCAGAGAAGTTTCTTTAAGTTTGAATGGCCCCTTGAACCCCTTAGTTGTTTCAACTAAATCTGCTACGAAAACCAATTTTTTGGTGTACGCATTATCTAGGGCTAGCTTAACTATTATTTGAAGAATGATGTTTAAATGTGAATACAATTGTACAGTTCAAGGGTACAAAAAGGTCCACCATATATAGGCCTAGGTTCAAAGGTATCTAATAAGTTGAGAACCACATAATACCGTTTTTTTACAATCCTAGTTACAAGACACATTCAGAACTGTACAGACATGTTGAAAGAAGGAACTAAAATAAACTATTGTTGAAGAACAAAGCATTACAACAGTACAAAGACAAATTTGCAACATAAGCTAAAGAAGCAAAAGCATCAAAGCAATTCCAAAATAACAATACATAATTATATCAAAAACGAATATTCTGTACATGTGGCACTGGCAACGTAACATGTCCTAGTAAAGTAATATGCAAAACGATAATAATAGTACTTGGAAAATTAACAAAATCAAGCTCTTGTCGGGAAACTACCTAACCCCATTTTTTCGATCCCAGACTGAAGCTGGCTGAGATCAGTGGGCGGACCGAGCAGGAAGTCCTGGGACGGGTGGCGCGTGTGACCTTTGCCCCCGCGGCTCGGCTTGTCGTCGAAGGTGGAGCGGCTGGTCAGGAATCCCCCTGGAGGAGGCCACACACACCCACTGCATTAGCACAAGACACAGAGCACCGGCGGCCACCACCCCAAGCATACTGCCTGCGTTCACTCGGCTGATGTACTCATACGTTCGCATGCGCTCAGGCCTTGGCATATCAAATATCGATCATAGAATGGTAAGCCAACTGATACCTAACACATTTTGATTTTGTATAACCTGACGGTTTTTTTCAGTTTTAAACATCTTTTAAATGTATGCAACTATTTAGTATTTAGTACACACACTAGCCTGTAGTAGGCTAGGCCTACTTCATAAAATTATTTTTGTGTATTTGTGTTTGTATGTTTCTGCATTTGGTTTTGTGTACTAAACTGTAATATGTATTGACTGTTGACTCATAAATAAATTATATTGTAAGTTACAGAGCAGTTATATGGTACATACATAGCAACAACATGCTGCTTATAGACCTCAAATTAAACCAATATTGTTACTAAAACGAAACATATACAATTATAATATATGTCCTAGGTTTATAATTGTCTGTTTATTAAAGAAGTACACCAGAAAAGTTACAAGTTGATAGTTGGCAGAGGAAAAATAATCCTGTCTACAGGATGACCAAACAATGCAATGCTTATGCTGGCTTAGCCAATGAATAGTAGGGATGACATCGGGTATCCGGGTTACCCGAATCCAAAAATTACCCGAATCTGTTCTAAGGATTCGAATCTTGTTCTGGTACATTTTTAGTTGAATTGTTGTATGCTTCAACAATGCGCCAACAATGGTGATAACAAAATGACTTGTTTCCATTCCATAAAATACTTTCCCACTCCATATGTGGTGTAATTGTTGCAGGCGAGTTCTGGTATGCCTGTGTTCCCACTGGCTCTCGGCCTACCCCCACCCCATCCCGGCCGTCATCACTGGCTGACAGAACGCACGCTGGCAGCTTCTGCCACGGGCGGTCAATGGCCTTCAAATAACATGTTGAGCGACGTGATTTACACTTCTAGGATTCGGGTTACCCGAATCCTTGAGGGGCTGGAATCGAATCCAGATTTTACAACCCGATGTCATCCCTAATGAATAGTGAAAAGAAGAAAGAAGAGTACATGCACACGCCAACAGTTGGGACCAGACGGAGTTACCAGATAAAGCAGTCCTTCATACACTTGGACCTTCGATCAAGTGGTTCTGTGGCTACAGGTTGAAATTTTGCTGGTATGCAAAAACTCATTGCACTACATATATCAAAATGGACCATAATGAAGAACTGAATCTTAAAAATGAATCTGGATAATTTCTGGAATGGGGTACGTAACCTCTACCAACATGTTGAATGTTATTCATGCATTGTTGAGATAGATATGAAATTACATTTTTGTACTTACTTTTCATGAGCATATCCTGTGCATAATAAAGCATTGCTTGGTATGCAAACTTGAGGTGCTCTCGATCTCTCAGGGAACCCTTCCGAAAGACGCTCATCCGCGCCGTGGTCATAATGAGCTCGAGGAGTCCCTTGCCCGCGTGTATCTCGCAGAGCGCGGCGGTGATGAGACAGAAGAGACCCGTACGTCCGACTCCCGAGAGACAGTGGACCACGACCGGGTGGCTCGGCCCTCTCTGTTGGCAGTAGTAGTTGAGCGCCTCGGAGACAAAGCCCAGGAACGGGCCCGGTGAAGCGGGGAACGAGCTGCAACACATAACCATACAGTCGTTAAGAGATGAAGGTGGCTTGGCTACATCACTCTATCCAATTAGCCAGCAACATTTAAATATATGCTATGGTGCAGTGGCGCATGAAGCGGCAATAGACCTAAGAGAACTAGATTGGAAACTAAAAATAAATAATATGTAACATTTTAACAACTTATTTGAAAAATTTCATTTTGAACAAGAGTAGAAGCATTCTCTAGTAATTATAGGATTAAAAAGAAGATTAAAGATACCCATTTGTTAGTGGGTTCTAAAAAAAAAAAAAAAAAAAAAAATACATGCTAGCTAGCAATAAATTAAGAGGATGGACATGTTTATTGTTTACATTAAATTAAGTGAATGAAGTATAAGTACATTGTTTGCAGCAGGTTTGTTAAATCTTTGCAAATTTTGCAAATTAACCCTATTTTTGTAAATTATCGTTTATTCAGCGGCATATACAGTAGTACCGGTCTTCAGAAATCACAAAGTAAAAGCTTCTACTTCTGTCCTTGCTAGCCCACTGGGATCCCACTCACCTTCCAGGCCAGGCAGTGAACTGAAGATGAACAATAACTCTCGTTGCCCTGGTCTCCACGCTCACCGACACAATCCTCTCCACCCAATGAGTGCGCAAGTTGCAACTCTGAAGCGACAGCTTCATTCGACCCACTGTGAGTTCCTGCGTCTTCTCCACTGGCCAGTATACCTCCTGCAACTAAAGAATACAATGCTCCAAATGACCGCCATATAAAAAATCGATCAATATTCGATAGGATAGAAAAACTTTCCAAAATTCAACACCACTATCAATCAGTAAGTAGTTCAATTTAAGTTCAATAACTGTACAACTGAAATGTAGAAACAGATTTGTTTATGAACAAATTTGAAATTTCCTTGTTTGCAGTCGTTAATCGTTAAATTACAATTTTAAAAGATGTAGGCCTAGGCGGGCCTACAGTCAATTTCCTTTTGTTTTAAATTTTCTGTAGGCTTAGGCTACAGGTAGGCCTACGTAATTATTTTATTGAAATTAAAACACAACATTATAACTGGTCAAGGATACTCAAAATATTATTATTGATCATGTGATCAGAACTGAACTGAACAACATGAGTCAGCATGTTATGATAACAAGATGAATCAAATATCGCTTTTGTGCAGAAAATCTCACTCCAACAAGTAAATTTAAATTGTACTGTAATTTGGTTCTACTACGAAAAAGAATTAGTTCCCAGTATGCATTAATTTATACCACATCTCATGGTTAGTTATTTGCAATAATGCAATAATTTCAGTTAATTATACAATTCAAATTAATTTTATTAAGAGATTGGCAACAGTGAATATGTTCATTTTTCGATAACTGTGTAATGGCGAGCAAGGCGATGAGTACAACAACAACAGCATAATAACAGCAGTAAGAATAAGAGCACTTATTTATACAAGTATGTGTACTGTACATACCTCTGCATCACTGAGTAGACAAACAACAACTTCTACTTGCTGTTCCCACACCATGGTCCAGAAGTCGGCATAGGTTGAAGGTAGCGGTGCTTGAGTTACAATGAACGGTGGTGTCAATGGGGTAAGATCCTGGTGGTAAACATTATACTATGTAGTAGTAACTCCTAATAAACTTTAAGAATATTGAAGTATACTTCAAGCAAAGACAAGTTTGATTATCTGCTGGAACCTCATTAAAGTTAATTAATTTAATTGATAACATTTTTAGCCTTCTTAGTTTACATCTACTCATGTGCACTGGATACACAACAAATGCTCAAGATAATCTAGTGTACTATTAACAGTCCAACTGATACAACTAAGTCTGTAAGATCATTCATGAATGATGTGAACTGCTATTCCAAAGTACCGACAACAAACAAACAATAAACTAAATTTTAATTCGCATTATTTGTTTACCATTACACAAACGTAAAAAAAAAAAAGATGTGGGAGTGGCATGTACAAAAGTTTACACACTTGCCCAACAACTAAAGTACTTCATACCCTGGCTATCTGGGCACAGGACTGTTCCGAGTGCCGTGTACCCATGCTAACATCAAAGGTGCATTCTATAAATCAAACTGGAGAGTTTACTCAAAAACACTTCTGTAGGTATTTTAGTTATCTTTAGCCCTTTGTGAAGTACCCAAAAGGTTAACAATACATCTAGTAAGGGCCGGTATTTCAATGACCAGTTAAAATTTACTTTTCAGTTAAATTGTTTTCACTATGGCAACGGCCAATAAAAATACACCAAACTGGGCTTACCTGACAGTTAAATTTACTTGACACTTTAACTGGACATTGAAATACCAGGCCTAACTAAAATACCGGTAATAATGGCAAGATAGTCAAGTCCAAACATGAAGTGCCCTTGTTAAGCACTTAGAAACAAGGTGTTTCTGAACAGATGAATGGACACCCTACCTTGATGTAAGAAGCGTTGATATAATCGTCTTTAGTGGACGGCAGCTCTACCCGAGAGCTGTCGTAAGGTAGGATGTCCGGAAAGCGGTTCTTCATGGGGTAACACCGGGCCACCGAGATGCTGTGATTGTGGGCGTCCTTCTCCTGAAGGTCAAGCAGTTCCTTCCACTTCATGTCGAGCGGCGTGGGGCCGTTGAGCGTCTTCGTTGTCAGTCCCTCGACAAACTTCTCAAACTTCTCCACCTCCTGCACGAACTGGGTTAACGAGTCAGGATCTGTGAAGGGATCTTTGCCAAAGTCCCTTATTGTCAGCTTGTTTTCTCCTTGAATCTCAACTTTTAACGGCACCTAAGAACAATCATTTGAGGTAATTAATTACTGATTAGGCTTACGTAATTAACTACACTGTTCTTTATTAGAACAGCAAACCCTCTCAATACACACTTTAAAAGACTGTTTATTTGATAAATGAAAAAGAATTTAGTCAATTTACCAGGTGAATGAAATGCTACAAACAAAATAACTTATACCTGTACACACCTGACATTTTTGAGTGACGTAACATGTCCGAATAATTTAATTTCACCCAATAACTTATTTATATATATGTACTGTAATAACTAAATTTAATCTGCATGCACCTCAAATAATTAGTAATTAGTTGCTAATATGTAGGCTACCATATGTGTAACTAGACAAAAACATTAGTTAGTATGGATTATGGAATATGAATACTAAGTAAATAATACAGTATTACCGTACTAATTTATTATATTTAATAATATTATGGTATTTGAAGTCTAGGCCTACCTCCAGGTGGTCAGTTCCATTTGTTTCAGACATCACACGCTGTTCGATGGAAGGTGGAAGCAAAGGTGTCTTTTTAATTGCAGGTATTGTATTTTCGCCTGTATTTGTTGGTTCTAGCACTTTTTTGATACCATCATTGGTCTCATTTTGTCTTTTTGGTGAGTCTACGGATTTGGCTGGGTGTTGTTCATCCTTCTTTCTCGTCCCGGACGTAGCAGGCTGCTGAGGAGTGAGCGGTGGTTGATTTACTGTGAAGTCTAGCCCAGCCAATAAGTCAATGTTAGACGACTCTGCCCCAGCAGAGATTTGTCCGAGAGATGAACTAGAAGAGAGCGAGGAGCCAAACTGGCTGTTGGTTGTATTTGTTGGGTTTTGTTCTCTTGCGTGCATGTACGTCATCTGTTGGTCTTGCAACGCATGCTGGGGGCTAGCCGGCAGGGTGCCGACTGTGCCATCAGGGTTGTACTGATAGCCGTAAGGCAACGAGTAGTAGGTCCCCTGCCCGTATGCAGCGCTCTGGTTCCCTGAAACTGCCTGGTTGGTGTTATACTGAGCAGCGTAAGACTGTCCTTCCAAAGAAGTCTGGGAAGAGGAGGTCTGCGACGTGAGGTTATTTCCGGCGCTCGTGTATCTCGAGTCGGCCGAGCTGGCGTTGTACTGATACTCCGAACTGGGGATCCCGTAGGCATTCGTGTGACTCGTAGGTTGTTGACTGCTAGCTAGTGGATAAGAATACTGCTGTTGCACGCTGCTAGGATAGTGCTGGTGTGGTCTGGATACTTCTGAAGATGATGCACTTGAAATAGAGGTATCTGAACTGCTTGGTTTGGAATGAAAATCTGCACCATACAAAGCCGTGCTTGAAGTATTTGTAGTAGTCAAGTTAGTTGAATATGCAGCATGTTGTCGTTGCTGTTCTTGAGACCACGAAGAATTTGTAGTACTAGTGTTCATATTGTAAGGTTGTTGGCCAGGGTAACCACCTGTTGAGGTTTGATACCCGCTACTGTACTCGTATTGGCCAGTAGACGAGTTGTAACTATAGCCAGGATGTGCCATGTACGACCCCTGAGCATTCGTAGAGCCTGCAGGCTGTTGACTGGCTGTAGAATCCTGTGTTTGAGAAGTCGAGGCAACTGGGTATGCTTGCGATGAAGAATACGCAGAAGAGACAGACGTTTGTGATTGTACAGGCATTGTTCCGTGAGGAAGTGGATAGCCCTGTTGTTGTTGAGAAATTTGATTTGTATAATTTGGCTGTTGAATGGCATTCATTGGATAAGCCTGCGGTTGTTGTTGTAATGGTTGAGTTGGATATGTTTGCTGCTGTTGCTGTGTTGGTTGAGTGGGGTATGTTTGCTGCTGTTGCTGTGTTGGTTGAGTGGGGTATGTTTGCTGCTGTTGCTGTGTTGGTTGAGTGGGGTATGTTTGCTGCTGTTGCTGTGTTGGTTGAGTGGGGTATGTTTGATGCTGTTGCTGCAATGGTTGAGTGGGGTATGTCTGCTGCTGCTGCTGCTGCATTGGTTGAGTGGGGTATGTTTGCTGCTGTTGTTGCACTGGTTGAGTGGGGTACGTCTGTTGCTGCAATGGTTGAGTGGGGTATGTCTGCTGCTGTTGCAACGGTTGCGTGGGGTACGTCTGTTGTTGCGACTGTTGAGCAGGGTATGTCGATTGCTGTTGCTGCAACGGTTGAACGGGGTACGTTTGCCGGGTGACATTGCTTGAAGACGGATACTGCACTCCGTCCTGGTATTGATAAGAGCTGGCGTACGCGGTACTCGCCTGTCCGGCCCCCTTGGACGTGGGTAATGTGGAGCCCTTGTACTGTTGCGTGTAGCCGTAGCCCGGGGCGTACGTCTGACCCACGCCATCGTAGTTGTAGGGCGAAGACGCCGGGTTGTTGTATGCGGAATACGACTGCGGATAGGCGTAATGCTGCGGCGTGCCCTTGGTGGTGTCCGGTTTGAGGTCTGCGGTCCCCTCCGACCCCACGGGGGCCGGCCGGACCGAGGGGACCCACTGGTACGCGGGGTCGCTCGGCATCGGAGCCGACTGGTCGTAATACGCGGTTGGTAGGGGCGATGCGGCCGGTGCATAGCCCGGAAGGTAAGGACCCTCTGCGCCTCTGGCCATCTTCATGCCAGCTAGATAGTCCTTAAGCTTCGGTCCGCTCTTAGTCGAAGGCTTCGGCTCGACGGGAGCCTTGTCCTGAGAGGGCACCGCGGCAGACTTGGCACTCGGAACCGACTTGTGGTTCTTGACGAGGATCTGTTCTCTCTCCTCTTCTTGAACCTTGCACGTACCCTTGACCCGCTGATACAGTTTCGTTACGTTGGTTTCGAGTTTACGGTAAAATTCGAGCCCCTTTGCCGATTTGGCTAGGAGGTCCTCGTATGCGTCGTACGAAGAGATTAGAGCGTTGATGGTTGCATCTCGGTTGCGTAGAATCTCAACTGTTGCTTTCCGGGTCGGTGCATAACGTGCGTATGCTTCGGTTAGTGCCTTCAGTATGTTATCTTGAGCTGCTAGATTCTGCTCAATAGTGGCAACCTAAAACAAGATCAGTTTGGTTTAGAGGGGAAGGCCAATAAACTGGTTGACCATTCAGTTGGCTGAAAAAACAAACAAAAATAAATAAATAATCAAAAACCATTGTACTGTACTATTGCTTTGCATCCAAAGGCTGGATGAGAATAAACTTACAAGCTCAAGATGGCTGCAGAGTGCAGCTTAATTAAAGTTCACTGTTATCATTGTACACATGTATTGTCCATTTCATTTCCCTACCCCTTAGCCATCACACCTGGTATTAAGGTAATGCACGACCTGTGAATCTGTACCAATTATTTGTCTTTTAGCTCCAGTTAGGGGTAGTTTAATGAAATTACTTGTAATATGGCCCAAACACATCGTCAGGTAAATGGTCGACATTATGCAAATAAGCAACATTCAATTAGGTACACACAGCATATTGAGTAGGCCTAGGAGACATGTTATAAAATGAACCACTATTAAATATGTTGGCATCTAAACTTTTTTTGAGCATCCCATTTTGGAACAATTTGCTGCCTTTACAAGTGTTTTATTTACTGTATGTAGGTAGTCCTAAGTAAATCACTGGAACCTGCATAGAGTGGAATTATTATTTGAACTTACAATTCGCTCATGTTTTTGCATCTCCTGTTGGAAAATGGCATCAAGTGATTCTTGCGATCGTGTGACCAGCTGCGTAGTGATATCGTCACTGCTGGTGGACGCACGCAGTGAGTTGGCTAGCATGGCACGCTGTGTTTTCATCTCTTCCACCTTGGAAATAAGGTGCTGCATCTCCTTCACCGACGCCTCGTCACCTGGTGCTGGAACCAGATTTCATGTGGTATGATCATCCACCAGTCTCTACCCTGATAGGTAGAGACTGATAGGTAGAGGTGTTTGAAAATGATTTTATTTAAAAAAAAAAATCGTTTTATTCTAAACCAAAATGTGGTGTTATTTCGGTGTAATTTTTATAATGGAAATGGAGAAATCATGAAGTTTCAAAGCAACGGAAATTTTCACTCGCTTCACACCGATTTATTTTGAGCAACGCTATCTACCAGCAACACTGCAAACCACTTTTCCATCGGCCAAAATGTGGTTGGTAAACTGTTTGAGACTGAACTGTTTCACCGACTTAGGGTCAAAAGTAGTAATTATTACGTAAAATATGCAATTTTTACCGTAAATAGTTAAAAATGCTGATAATGGTGTTATTTTGCTATTTCAACACTCAATTCGCGTTATTAAAATAATATGGTGTTATTTTGCGATTTGATTCCTTATCCTTCATGGCCAACATGCCGACATCTGTCCAAAAAAAGTTCTTACACCACAAATAATGAATTTCGTTTTATCGCGGATTCCGAAAAATAAACGTCTCTACTGATAGGTTATCACTTATCACATTTTGGGATTTGCTATTTTTAATTCTTGGCAATTACCTCAACACACACTAAAGCTAGCACAGGTCAACATTAACATGAAAACTATAGTCAGATTACCTACGCCATTGTATTCAGTAGACATAGCTTTTACACTGAACAGTTAATTAACCAAACTATCTACACTCACAACTGATACTTGATGAACATAGGCCTAGTATGATGGGAGCTGGGACTCTACACTTTGAACTCTGAAAGATATGAGTGTCCAGGGATTCGAGTCACTGACGTTGACTTAAGTGATAAGCTATGTCTACAAAAATAGTCATTTGTGTAGGGTATGTATGTATTGTAGCCTATTCTGTCAGCAGTGAGTTACAATCATGGAAAACAGTGAATGCAGCACATTTTGATAAGCTACAAAAAGTATGACATGCATACAATTTTATCTAGTATCTACATATGAGAAGAAAGACACTTGACCAAGTGCCAGAGTGTTTTAAAATAGTAGTATCAACTATCAACCATCATTGTCATAATAATATTTGACTACATAGTCAAACAATTCAATAATCAATATTAATACTGTACATTTAACAGTTGGCAATGAGCAATGTAATTTTACAACAGTTAATGTAGGCCTACCTACCTACGTCAACGGAATAAGAGAAGATTTTATGAGGGTAAGCCAATATGTCTTCTCTGTATATTCCTGCTCACAATGCAAAAGGCCCAAGTTTCAGTTTAAGAGCTGTTATTGGGTTTTAGATTCTAAAGTTGGTTTTAATCTATATTGATATTAGGCCTATGTGTCATTCATAATACATAGGCTTACTAGCATTCATGTAACCATGACTGACTGACTGCCTTTCTTTATACAAAATCTACAATACGTTTTTTTTTTTTTTTTTTTATAAAAAAATAGATCTGTTTTGCATGCTAGTAGGAGATTCGGCTGGTGGCAATTTATTTTCATACCTACATACGTTTTCCCCAGTTCATATATTTTTTTTTTCCAAGTTTCAAACCTGTTTTGGATTTGTTACTTGATTGGCGATTTCACTAACTGATGGCATCCATAGCACACACTATTTCTGACATCTCCCAGCAATTTGTTTTGTGTGAGTGTGTTACTGGTCTGTTTTATGGGGTACCGACAGAAGTTTTACAAATTCTCAAGTGCTAAAACTACATTAGTCTTTGGCTTGGTCTAATCACTCACGAGCGCTGAATTAGACCCAGCCTAAGAGGAGTTAACATTATCAATATGATTCTATACTATGTATGGGATGGCTGCCAACATCAATAAAGGGTAGGAGGACCAAAATCTTCTTAACACTAATAGGATTCATTGTGAACTTACCTTGTTATTTTCTAGTCTACATCCACACTATGAATCGTGGTCATATTCATAGATATAGGCTAAGTAACAACAATCAGCAGCCACATTGGATGAAAAGATATGTGTAGACTTGAGATGTTGGAGTACGGAAGGTTTTCATACCCCTGGTTTACTTTTGTCGCCTTGTGTTCTACTGCTAAGTGCTAACTGCTAACACAGGCTAGCTAGTACTTAGTAGGCTACTCACAGTTGAGAATGCTGAGTGTGGGTATCTGCTTCTGCAGGTCCGATAACGGATTGGCCAGAACGCGAAGGTTGCTGATGTGTAAAGTCATGGCCTTATGCAGAGTCTGGTTGGATTCAGATGCTTTCGCATGGGCCTCCTGATATTTGTTACACTCTCTAGTTAAGTCTGTTGCTACAATAGACGGTGGACGTTTACCCATCACTTCCTGGTATTCTTTCTCTCTTGTTTCCTCTAACTGGAAAAGAGACAATTATTATTTACTATTAGGTACATAAGTAACAAAATGATCAATTTTCAGAGAAGGTCCTTTACTATAAGTAGGCCTATTATAGTCCTCCCAACGAAACTATTCTCATGCTTTCGTCATAACCCCTGAGGCCTCGAAATAAACTTCCGCGGACGGTTTACTGCCTGTGTTCATGCGCGCACTATTGCCGAATACTAAGATGGCGCACGACGAAATTAGCAGCTCCTGCACTGCAATCATGTAACTTTGATCGCTAACGTTGAAATCTACTTGATCTCCGCCTGGCGGAGGCTCGTCGAACTCGGGAGTTCGACGAGCCTCCGCTAGGTGGAGATCAAGTAGACCTTGTTGTGTAGCCAATGAGAGTTGGAGAATTCGAAAAAGTTCACAGGAACTATCAAAATCCAGCAAGCTGTGAGCAACATTGGCAGTCTTTTGTTTTTATTGAAAGACTGTCAAAATGTATCAAAATTCACACTTTACTGAGTAGATCCATAAAGTAACTACTCGCAGCAAGTATTTATTCTAATATTCCACTGTGTTCTAGAGGTAGGTCTAAACTGTAAAGGTATAGTCCGTCCTACTTTAGTTTTATGAAATAAGTTGTTTAAACATCGGCGTTTCCGCCATTTCTTGGTATCGAAAGCTGTGAATGGCTGGGTTCCCGTGATCTATTTTCAATTATCACTTCTCTCCACACAGGATTTATTGGTTTTGTTACTACAAACTTATATTTGTATTTAATTTTTAAAAATATTCCTCGTGTAATATTATTAATAGCAACTTACACAAATGAGAGAATTACCATTTATCAACGTCGGACAAGTTGGCCAACTCACGAACTGAGACAATCCGACGCAATCTTCCATCAAGCACACGGAGGAATGACAAGTTAAGTTGCCATTCTGGACATGGCCTGTGATGAAAGCATGAGAATAGATTCGTTGGGAGGACTATATTAGCAATTGCTCTATTTGTTAGGTATATTTTATGCAAATTACTTGAGATTCATTGAATGATAAACGAGTCTACTAATTGTGGAAAACAGTCCAATTTCAAAGATTTGTAATTTGTAGTCACCAAAAAAAGTAAGAACACAATTTCTCTTGCTTATTGCTCAAAAATAGGGTCATAAAACGACTACTACCGAGTCCTATGGGGGAAGCAACCTGACTGGTTGGGCGTTTGATATTACTTAATCCTGATAAGACAGAGGAACGGCTTCTCCCTGTTTATTTTTAAACAGTAACTTATTTTAGTGTGAAATGCACTTATTCCTAGTAAGTAGCCTTGTACTTATGCAAACAACATCGTGCCAATCTCTGCACACTCTTTCGCTACTGTAAACCACGGCAACAACAGTGTTTTTCGGACCTAAGGATATTTTGAAATCTATATACCGGTACCATATTGTCTATTGAATATTGGTTATTTTGTGATGGATGTATGGAATATGGATTATGAACTGCCATTTTTGGCTCTCTTATTATTTGCATTAATGAAGATTTACCCAGTTATTTAAGTATAAATTAAAATATCTCTAACAGGTTATGTTGATAAATGCCAATTACTGTACGTAGCTGGAATAGACAAGTGTTGGGATAGGAACCAGCAGTTTACCTTTGAGTAAGATAACAAACTTGAGAGTTGAAACTTGAAAGTAACATTGAAATGACAGATCATAAAACATAAATAGGCCTAAATGAGCTGTTTCAACGCAAGGTCTTGATCACTCGGACAAAGGTACCAACTGACATGGATGGGCAGTAGGTCTACTAACTCTGGCATTGTAACAGAATGCCAGGTTGTGGGAGGTTGCTTGTTCAGGCAATGGTTTGTTCACATCAAGGTTTTTAGTAACTTGTCGGTGCCTACTCATTAACAAACAAAGACAAAAAGCTGCTGCCTACCTCAAGTAATTCCTTTGTGTCTTGAAGCATACCTTCAACGTCGTGATATGTATCAGCCAGTTTATTCATGGACTCGATCAAGTCTTGAATGGCATTTGGCTTGGCACTAATTGCTGCACAGCGGTCAACCAGTTCCTGGAAATTGAGTTCAGATCAGAATACAAACATTTCAGTTACCTTACCAACTTTACTGATTGGTCAATCAATGGTCATATTAACAGAGTCCTACAACATCAGATGATCCTTCAAATCCATCAGCCCTTTAATAGCCAGTATGTATGCTAGATACATACTTTCATGTGGTAGAGAGAGACCCAAGTTAATGATGCAGAATGTAAGACAGGTTTCCATACTTGAAAAAATACTTAAGGAGGCATGTATTGGTATTAGGTGACAATACTAGGTTAGTAGGTAACATGTTAACGCCGGTTTAGACCGAGATTGTATGATTGTGATACCCCCAATAAAATAATAATAATACATTTAATAGGCTACTGTAAGTGCAATGGCATAGCTAGGACTCAGTAGGCCTACTAGTATTTTGCAATTTGTTGATTCTCCTTATTTATTTACCACTTTTCCTACACACGACTGACCCCAGTGGCATGGGGGGAGTCACCTTGCTACTAATGCAATGTGTACATCCACTATCCAGTTACTGAAGATTATTTGATCCTTGCAATCAGAGTAGGCTTGTAATCACGTACAGTACTGTGTTGTTGGTAAACTGTGAGATATTTGTTTGTATTCTTGGTATGCAATACATACAGTCATTTGTTTGTCTACAACAATGACTTGGTGCACGAGATGGTGGCTGCTAGTTTTAGGAACTGCAATACCGGTACCCCATTTACGGGAGTATGATCGCCAACAATGTCCGAAGTCACGTGAATATAAAGAATAGGCTCTTGGTAATCACTACACTGACTAAATGTATGAATAAATCAATAGAAACAACTAGAAACAAGCAACGACATATGTAGGTCTATCAACAACAACAACAACTATAAACTACTACAAAACACTGTGAAGGTACACACCTGTGGCAGCATATCTGCATCGGAAACAACATTCAATTGTTCTAGTTGCAATGAATTAATAAAACCAACTAGTTGTTGGTCTTTTTCATCAATCATAAGACCAATTCTTCTTCGTAATTTAGCCTTTTCTTCGCTATACAAAGATGAAGCCTCATGAGCTTTCATAGGAACAAGCCGAGCAAAAATGTCAGGGCCAGATATTTCAGGATCATTCACATTGAAGGGAATCCCTTTGACAAGAGATGCACCTTTCACATCAGGTAACGAATCCTTATCTGGGACTTCTTCATGATATATGAACTCATTTTCATTCTTAGCTGCTTTTTTCTTGCCTTCTATCACATCCATTGTGAATGCAAGAGCCTCGTTCACAGCCTGTATCCAAAAAAAGTACCACACATTTAGGCCTACAATTAATAACATTCCACTCTTAAATATATGTAATGACCAGTGAGAATGACAAAAGTACTACTTTCATTATTGGTGATGACAATTACTGAAATTAATAATGGGTTATGTAAGCCTAAATAATTAATCAATTGAAGATAATTTAAACTTTTGTTCCACTTCTCTAAAGATCAATTGCCACTCAGTATAGGCCTAAGCACCTGTAGCCACCCATATTTCCACTGTTACCTAGAGTCATTTACAAATATTGCAAAAAAATAGAATTTATCAACAATTCATAATTATGACTAAGATTAACATAGTCAAGTCAAGCAGCAGTTGACTGAGAAAAAGTAGACAAACTTTGCTCTTCTGAAAGTATTTTTGTTCGTTATCGTCGTTACAAAAATAAACCAATTTATAACCGGTTAATGACAAACCCTTGTCATAATCATAAGTAGTGATACGTGAAAATAGCATTTTCAATTGTCATTTAATAGCGTTTTGTAGCATCTATTTTTTTGCCCCGATTAAAAAACTTGAAAATGAAGTTTTCTCAAATTTTTATTTTTAAATCATGTCATAGGCTACTATTAAAATTAAAATCAACCTAATTGCATTTATCATAAACAAAGTATAATTACTAGTGATGCGGACGATAATCGTATATCGATAAATATCGATAATATCGTATATCGATACGATACGATATGCGCCGTCGTATCGCGATATTCATGACGATATTATTTTGCACCCAGTATCATGATAAATTGTTAATACTTCATGGTATCGTTATCGTCATAGTTTACAATTTCGCATGGCGGTTATTTGATTATTCTATTGATGTTAGCCGAGCATCCCTTGGCAAAGTTTGCATGCTGCTGTTCCCCCCCCCCCCCCCCCGCACGCAATGTTGGCGGTAACACAGTAGTCGTCAATGTGTAATTCAAGATCAGCAGAACGAAACTGACTTGCCATCATTAGCAGACAGACCGCCCGCTCTACACTAAAAAATAAAAATAGAACTCCACTTCGTGTGTCCATGAGCCGCTTGCTAAAGGAAGACGGACTATTTTTAGGCCTCGATTACCTGCACTCATTCATTGACTTCCTTCCGAAAAGTCTGCATTGTTTGACATCTTTCAAGATCCAAATCTACGTTTCACTGCTCCGCTGCCTCAACCCCCCCCCCCCCCATCCCGTCCTTCACCAGCCGACAAACCGGTTTGTTTGGCCATCGGCTACAATCACAATGCGCTATTTATTTGCTATTATCGCGATAATATCGTATCGCAATATTATTATATGCTCACGATATTATCACGATATATCGTGATATATTGTGGGAAAAAATGCGATTATCGATATGAATTTATTTATCATAACGCATCCCTAATAATTACTAGGTTAAATATAATAAAATAGGAACAGAAAAACCTTAGTTTCTACTAAAAAAATAGCGGTCTGTAGCATCTAGGGTGGGAGAGCTGAGAACGAAAGTGATTAAGGTGGCTCTGACTCATGTGTGTTAATAAATACATGCATACATAAAGATAAAATAAATTTGTATTAGTCTAGACACACACCTATAGTTACAATAACTGATTTTCAGTGGGGATATTATATAATTTATTATGTCCTATAGACAAAACACTATTTTCACGTATACATACATCTCTAATCATAAGTATCACTAATAGTTACCAGTTAACTTAGCATGAGTGATTACTGTTACCACTATAGTGTACAAAAGAATGTACTGTCTCATCTTTTCACCAGTAACTATTTGAAACCATTGTGGTAAAACTATTTTTAAGTAACATAAGTAATGTAACCAACTACTGTACATAATACCGGTAGTGAATTGAGCTCACCTCTATTTCATCCAAGCCTTTGGATAGTTTCATAGCTTCCTTCAATTTCTCCGATGCTGCCTGATAAAATGCAACTCTTTCTCCCATTTTCTGTTGTTCTTCTGCCTGCTGGCCTTGATAAAGCAATGATACAGCTGAATGGTAAACTATCTTGAATTTCACATATCGCCGCCAGTTCTAAAACAGACAAAAGACTTTAAGGGTGTGTTCAGCAGGTGGATTGGCTGAAGCCTGGCCATATGGTTAGTGTCATTTAGTGAAACATTGGCCATGGCCAGGCCAAAATGGCTACAAATCCATTGTTGGCCACCAATTCAAATGGTAAATTTCAAAATAAAGTGATGGCACAACAAGCTTTATGGATAGATTTGTGATGAGATAGCCCAAATTCAATCTCAATACTTGAACAAGATACAATGTACTTTATTGCAAGTTTCAATTCATATAAGTATCAATACAGTTAAGCTATAAGTTATGATAGCCTAAATTTGGTTGTTGAGCAACCATGAACAAGAAAAGTTGTAGCATTTTACAAAAAAAAAAAAAAAAAAAAATGCGTTCAGTTGTCAGCTTAGCATGGCATAAGCCTGCTGAATGCACTGCAAAATAAACCAGTTCATATTTTGCACAATATAGGCCTAGTCAAATTACTCAATCGATAATAGCAATACAGTATAATATGCTTAGCTTACCTTAAATAACTTTGAACCTACAGTGTCTGCTACAGAGCAATCTTCAGAGCCACTTTGCTCCAAGGTGTTCATTGCTAGGTTGTAATAATCAACAATCTGAACTGCAACCTTGGCTGGAACGTCATAAACATAAACAATTATTGCACAAGCTAAAAATTATCTACAGTTCTAGGCTATTTAAGCCTAAGTTACAAATAAATTGACTTTAACGGGCTTCTAGGCATTGTCCACACATTAAGAGTAGGCATGAGCAACCTTTTTCATACGCGGGCCAAATTCTGATTTTCTGTGCCGCGGACCAAATTAGGGTATCCATGATTTGTAAGTGGAAAAATGGGACAGAGCAGCTATCAGCCAGCAAACTTTGACCGTGTAGTTGCGTGAGTTGCAAGGGGTCTGGGGCAGAGCCGGAGGCAAAACAATTTTGCACTATTCATATCCTCAAGACAGCATATTTTACAACGATCTGAGCAAGCAAAGCAAGTAAGAATTATAAAATTCAAATTTGACTGTGAATTTATTTATTGTGATTCATACTTATGAATTGTTACATCTACACAAATGGAAAACACCCCTGTGAAAAGGTGTGGAGATGCGCGTCAGATGCCTAAAAACGGGAATGTCCCGTTAAAACTTGAAAGTGGGACGAATGGGCATCCTAGCCAAATTTGATTTCAATTTAATTATTGAGGTAACCAAGATAAGACAAGAGTTTTACGGGGGTGTTGAGCCGTGTAATGTGGGCATAACCCTTGCCATTTAATACTGTACAACATGTATGTAGGCCTACAGTTTACTTCACCTATTTTAACTGTAATACTTAATTATTCTCTCTAAAAATAAATAAATCATAAATATGTATTAGTTATGGAGGCCTAAATCCCGTAAGGTACTGTAGGCCACTGGCCAACCACATTAAATTGTATAACCTCTTCTTTTATCAAAACAAAATTTGTATAGTTTATGTATTAGCACAATATGGTATATTCTGTAATCGCTTCATCTCACCGATCTTTCATAATCTGTTTCTGAAAGCCCCCTATAGCGAGCCGCAAGGCTCATTGGGGGCTTGATCAATTTATGTAAACTGAAATAATCAAATGCAAATAAAGAACCACACGAAAAAAATATGCTGTTTTGGAACACAACATGCACTGCAAAAGATAAGCAGCGACTGGACACAAAGGCGTGACTAAGGCACAATAGGCGAATAGAGCTGGGAACAGACGGAAGAGGATAGGGTAGTTTAGTACTGCATAATATATTATTATGTACTGCCATCCACCTTGTAGCACGGCATGACTACCGTTGATAGTGCACACTCAACATTTTCAAGACTGATCTTACATAAAATTTAAACTTTTTTTAAAAACCAACTGCGGGCTATTTATATCTTATAATGGTGTCTTCACAGCCACACAGTCTCGCAAGCCGGATTAAGGGGCCCACGGACCCCGTAAATTGGCCATGCCTGCATTAGAGATAAAAAAAAGTAGGTGCCAATTGATGTCATACCGATTATTTCAAGTGTTTTGAAAATTAATAAAAAAAACTGGTAGGCCTAGGTTAGGTATTAGTTACTGGGGCCAAAATGTAATAAAACTAGCATGAAGTTACTTTTCCAAGAATCTAATTAAATTACGTTACTTTTTATGGAAAAAAGTAATGAAATTACTTTCAAAATAAAAATGTCCTTTCGATCATGGGATACGTTATCACATGAATATTGAAAAAGGCAACCCGGAAATAAAAAGAAGTACTTCAAAAAGCGTAATTAAGAGCGAGCTAATTGTAAATCTGTTTATGTGCAGTCTGTATTAGACATATATATAGTAATTTAATAATGCATAACCTTGTTGACATTTCAAAGGCAGCGTGCGTGCCGACAGAAACGCGTTACTTAGACCTACCTCAAATTACCATGAAATAAGTAGTGAGACTTGTCCATTACATTCGGAATACTGTAATGAGATAACTGGCACATTACTGAAAAAGTAATTTTGTTAAGATAGTGTGTTAGGTTCCGTTACGTTACTAGACCTACCCAGCTCTGACAATAGCTTATAGTGTTACCTACATACATACTAAATTAAAATGGTAAATGATTTGGATGTATGTTTATGAAAAGGATGTGAGTAAAAAGACTGCCCAGAAAAATGTAAAATCTAAGAACATGGTAGGAAGGCAATGTAGGCTAGATGAAGGCCAAGGAAGAGACGCAAGGGAAAAAACGGGTAAATATAGTCAAAATACTTTACCTATTATCGTAGCTTTTCTATTGTCCATCATACTCTTCTCCAAGATGCATTCTTGGGCCTGAGCCAAGGTGAGGTGATACATGAACTGCATCACATTTGGGGCCAAGTCCACCCCTGCCGGCTGAGGGTATGTATCTTTCAAATGCTGTTAAACAAAGCAACCACAGAAAATTAAATAGTGAATAACCTAATTCCTATCAGAGTGATATGATTGGGGAAAGAAGAAAGGAGACCAACAGCTTACCTAAAGTATGGTGGGTGGCTGCATGAGGTGAATAATACACATGTGTGTTCTTCACCTCACATAGCCACCCATAAGAAGAATCTGTGAAAATTTGTTAGCATACTTCACTTAAAATGTAGATAGACTACAAGTATAATTACATTATTTCAATTAGATGTAATGCAGTTTTGAACCATAATTGGTCTTGACAGATCAATTTATTTCTGAATGATTCTCCCATTTGAATAACGTGATTTTTAAAATTGTGGAAATGGATGGAACGACCTGACTTGGGAGTTAAACGAGGGGGTTACTACTTACTACATGTACATATGGTTAGTACATTATAGTTTGCGAGGTAGATTATTTAATCCTAGGAACTGAAAATGCATTCAGATGGACTATGCCCATCAAATAATCATGATACCCACCTGAAATGCCCATGCAGCACATTGGAAATGGGTGCAGCACATCTTCATGCCATCAGCAGACACTCGGCTATCTGACGCACCCAGCTGGGAATGTAACGCTCCGATGTTGTAGAGGATGCAAACCATCTCGAAGCGGATGTCTGCCAGAGTGCACACCATACTTGTGTATGTGTCTTGCCTGGTGGAAAAATGTAATCGAACAAATTTAGTAAAAAAAAAAAAAAAAAAAAAAAACAATTCAAGCAAGCTTGTTTTAGGCTAATTCTTTGAAGAGGGAAATTCTATTTTGTAATTTATCTATTTATTAGGTGGTATTTTTAGATGGCTCGTTTGTCCAGTGGTTAGCATCCCTGCTTCCAATGCAGAATGTCCCGGGTTCAAATCCCGGTTCAGGCAGAAGTTTTTAACTTCTAATAAGGAAGGATGCAGTTCCATTACTTCTTGTCTTAGGAATAAGTAAACGGTGACTTTGGAGCCGTCCTAGAGCAACGAAGCACTCAATAAATTCAAAGTGGTTCTGAATCAGCCTTGTAGATTTTAGCATTTGTCCGCAGGTGTTCGCACTGTCCAGTCACTGATTCATATGTTTCGTATTTGAAATATCGATCTTTGATTGGTTATCGCTCACTCGTCGATGGTGTTCTGAGCCTACAGGGTTGGTTTAGTCGCTTTAATTAAAGTCCCCCACTGAAAATCAGTTTTGTTTCTGAGTGGGTGGACTCTAAATGCGAATTTATTTTTATTTATTTATTGATATATGGTACATACAAGGGTCTTAATTGCATAGGCCCTAGGGATGTCAAAAAGCGTGTATTTCACTAAACGTGTACTCGCCGTCCACAAAAACGTGTACACGTTTACACGTTTACTTTTACAAGAAGTACAATCTGTGTTTACATTTTTATAGTATATAGTAAACCTGATACTCAATGGTCATTACATGTTCACTGCATAATAATGTACCCCCTCCAAGGAAATCAAGAGGCCTTACGGAATCCCCATTGACTCTGATATGTAGGCCTACGTAAAAACCACTGCACGTCCTGAATATGGTTATAGTGTTAGGGTGGGGAGGGGGTAGGAGCCGAACCCGAGCGCCGAGCGGTCAGCGTCACACGGCTGCCGTGCCGTGGGTCGCTCGCTTCAGGCTTGCAGGCCGGACGTACACTGCATAGGGCAATTAATTACATGAATCCACAGAAGAAGAATTTGTATTGAACTTGAAGATTAACTGTATTGTATTTAATATTTTAATATTAATACGACAATTTACCATTTATTGTCGACAACGATTTAGTTGGAACCCAAACAAACTATCATGATTATTGTTACTGTGTAATGTGTATGCCAAATAGTACCTGTGCTTCCGGAATTGTGTTGAAGTTCTTTCCCGCACAGTCGGCATTTCACGATGTTTTCACTCTTGTCAAAGTATTTCCAGACTACACTATGACTAGACATCTTGAGAGCACACGCAACGCAAATAACGTCTTTCTTAGGGTAGTGACTCGGACCTACTGTCGGTGTCGACTGTGATGTGACTGTCTGTGAGCCACTTGCGTTTTCGTTCTTTACTGATATCCGATATTACAAATTTACGATGACTCACGCTGCCGAGTTCAAGACGCGAGGGTGAAATAGGAGACCACAACCACATCGCTATACCCGCAAATGAATGAACAATAAAGAGTGAAAGGCGGCAAATTGGCTCATATGATAAGAATTCAGCAGGTTGCACACTGGATAAAAATAGCATTACATATAAATCGTTTACTTCTCAAGAAAAATCGGTAAACGTGTACACGCCTCACGGCGTGTACACGTTTACACGTTTACACGTACCATCCCTAATAGGCCCAACGTCTAATTTGGTGTGATTATGTAAAATAATGCTGCATGTGATGCATACAACTACAAAGGTTCACCTTTTCCAATTAGGCCTATTGATTGATCAAAGGCTTGCTAGTCTTTCACTTGACAGGATTTGCCGGCTGCTTGATACCTAGAGACGTTTGTTTTTCGGAATCGGCGATAAAACGAAATTCATTATTTGTGGTGTAAGAACTTTTTTTTTGACAGATGTCGGCATGTTGGCCATGAAGTATAAGGAATCAAATCGCGAAATAACACCATATTATTTTAATAACGCGAATTGAGTGTTGAAATAGCGAAATAAAACCATTTTCAGCATTTTTAACTATTTACAGTAAAAATTGCATATTTTACGTAATAATTACTACTTTTGACCCTAAGTTGGTAAAACAGTTTAGTCTCAACCTGTTTACCAACCACATTTTGGCCGATGGAAAAGTGGTTTGCAGCGTTGCTGGTAGAAAGCGTTGCTCAAAATAAAGCGGTGTGAAGCGAGTGAAAATTTCCGTTGCTTTGAAACTTCCTGATTTCTCCATTTCCATTATAAAAATAACACCGAAATAACACCACATTTTGGTTTAGAATAAAACGATTTTTTTTGAAAAATAAAACCATTTTCAAACACCTCTACCGATACCCCGTCAAGCGAACTCAATGTGAACTGAAAAAATGTAGGCCCCTAGGCCTAAAACTTGTTCAACTTCCTAGTGAGTCGAGTTTGTGAGCTCCAACCAGATCATGCCATTCTATTACAAGACTATGAGTACTAGAGGCTACATTGATTGGCTGGTGTTTAGATTCGATTAGATTAGATTAGATTAAACACTTAAAGGCTGCAAATGGGCCACAACTAGACTACCCGGTGGCAACCTATCCAAACCTCCCCCCCAGGCCCGGCTTAAGGGTAAAATATCGTGTACGCGGGAAGTGAAAATGCCGCCTATAATATGTTATATTTCCTCTGATAATATAGCATGTTGATAATGACCTATTTAAAAGATGAGATAACAAGAAACTTCAAAATGCTCTTGTATTATTTTGCTAAGGAAACCTGCTCGGGGATAATTCATGCCCTAATTGTGAGGAATAACTAGATAGAATGGACACGGGAATTTTGAGCGGACTCATCCCTTAGCATCCACCCTAACGATGGTAGAAAATATTGGCTAAACTTGATTATGATTCCCAGTGGTGGGTATTGAACCAGCGATCTCCTGAACCAGAGTCTCGCGCCTTGATGTATGAAAAATTTGGTGCGAAGGAAGCAACAACTATGCATGTGCAACTATTTATGTGTCATCAGCGAGTTATTTTATGAACTACTTGAAGGCGTTGGTCTGCTTTTTGAACTGGTTGTGTTATTTTAATATATTACTTGGCAAGCACAATTAGTATTATGCTCCTTTAGAAGAAGTTATTGAATTCTGTGTTATACATAAAAAAAAACTAACACATATATTCGTAATAATAATATTCAAGACATAATTATGCCAGGCTATAGTTTAGATTGATACACGTTACATAATTCTGTATTTGTATATGCCTACAAAAAACCTCTAAAACATATTATACTGTCTTAAATTACCTTATGCAGCTTGTACAACTTTGAAAAATGTGATTTTCCGATAAATGTTATGAAAGTTACTGAGGCGTGCCCTGGTTTCTAAAAAACGTAGCAAGGCAAAAGGCACCATCCTGGCCAGCCCTCCCCGAGTACACCCCTCACCTATATCACGAGTATTCAGGAGGCCGTCATCCTGAATGTCTGCCATCTCCGTCCCGTCATCCTCGCCCTCGAGATCGTGCGCCGCGTCGGCGTCAACGTGAGACATGTTTGTCGGCGCCCCCTCCCCCCACCAACGATCAAACATTGTGACATTGTACTCTTTAAAATAAGAGCTTGTTCTGCCCGAGCTTTTTGTTTTTTGCCGTCTCCCATCCCGAAGGTTATTTACGTTTTCTATCCATGTATGCACTTCTTAAATTGAAGAAAAACACATCCTACTCGAGCAACGAAACAACAGAATGCAATAGTGATGAGTGATGACTGACTAGCACAGGTTGCGGGTCTTGGAAACACCTGTATAACGCCCACGCCCATGAAGGTACAAGTTTGCCGCCTGTTTAAAAGCACCTGCACCTCATGGAACATATCAACCCTTCAATAAAGCGAAGGATAAATGGAGAATGAGTGTTAGGTAAAGCTGTCGTATTTGAAAAAAATCCCGAACTTCGTTAATAGCCTTATTGGACCAAACCACAGTCTCCAAGCCTCCAAGGTGTATAAGGGATGTTGTACAATAAAACTTGTAATAAGTTATTGGCACGCTCTTTGCTAAAACCCGTCATGTACAATGTGTTATTACCTTGTAACTTTAAAATGTTCTATTCAATCCTTGTCTTAAATTATTTTTTAAATAGGCGGCACTTTTCCGAAGTGCCGCCTATGCAATTGTGCCGCCGTACGCGGTCGCGTACGTCGCTTACGCCTTAAGCCGGCCCTGCTCCCCCCTCCCCACCCTCCCTCATCACCTCCTTTTCGTCAATCTATTTCTAAATTCCCTTACTGACTCGCACTCAACAACCTCCTCGGGTAACTCATTTATATTTAGTGAGCACTCAGTACGAACTCACGTGAGCTTCTTGATCTATCATGGTACCTTAGCCTAGTTATCAAAATTCTCGTGTAAGTAGTAGGCTATTTCAATCACTATTGCAGGCCCATGAGGGATTGGGACAAGGCAAGGACCTATCCATCATCTTACCTTCGGCTGAACGAAGAGTCCTTTGCCTAGGCTTTTCATTCTAAGCATTACCTGAGGCTAAGCTAAGACTCCTAGGCCCTAGGCCTAGTACAAGGTCTACTGGATTTACTCCTGGCGGAGTAATGCGATCTAGTGGACCTTGGGCCTAGTATGCCTTACCATAGGCCTATGAGGGCCTAGGGGTACGTACTACCAATTGTTGGGATTACCCTAGAGCTAGGGGCCTAGTAGCCTCTGCCTACGCATAGGCCTAGTAGGGTAGGATGGTAGGGGTTATGCATACCATGTGAAGGGCACTGCTGCCGATCCATCCTTTGCCATGGGAAAACGACTCTGTAGAAAATGCAGTTGACAGTAATATCGCTTTAACGCTTGACACCCAGATACACTGCGAATTGCACACACCGCCTGCGCTCGTAAGCCTTCCAAGTTATGGATTTCATTCGAATACATATCTGGATCTTCATTGTAGAACTCACGAATGTACTGGAATTACAAAATAATAGTTTAATTCAGGATTCAGTCTAGCCTAGGCCTAGGCCTACGCCCTAGTGATAGGGCCTAGGCATATACACACAGTACGTTTCTAGCAATTAGTGTCTAGGCCTAGGGCCTAGGCTAGCCAAGGTAGGGCTAGGCCAGGCCTCTCTGCTTACCTGCTTGAGTTTAGGTCCAAAAGAAGGGTTTTCTGTGCTAGATTTTAAATCAAAGCTGAGCATGGGTAATCTCGGCACAGCTTCCATTCTGCTGCAGTGGTAAAACAGTAACTGCAGTAACTTAGTAAATCTTCATCTAAAAGCGGTTCAAGTTTGACAACCCTAGCCTAGGCTGTCAGTTCATTCGCAACTCCCAACCCAACACAAGTAAAATGCATTCTCAAAACCAAAGTCAGGAATTCGGATAGTAGAACTTTACGTAGCACTCCCAACACTTTGCTTTTCAGAACTCCGAGCTTAAAATATCCCTACAGGAACGAATGCAGCTTTTAAATGTGGCAAACCTGCCTACGTCAACTTCCGCGTGGCAGTGTTGCTGGTGACGTTGTCTCTAGTGTTCGTGACGTTGGTAACGCCTTCCGACGTGGGACGTTGATTGGAGAGTACTGTTCTCACTTGCTGTGTTGTGGCTTATCGACTTGGAAGTGTTGGAAACATTCGTGTTATTATTTTGTGTCGTGAACGTTCACAGGCAAGATGGTAAGTAGTTTTTATTTTTTATTTACTAGACATTATTATGCACATCTAAATGTGAGACATTTTGTTTGTACCTCCCTGATAGATTGTCTAGGCTACTGCCCGAAAATCTCCTCGACCAGCTTTGGATGAATGGTCAATGAACTTTTCAATGTTTTACAGCCAGGTGCCCCAAGTTCCACAGCTGTTGGCTCTGGAAGTCGATCACCTACTAAAGCTGTAGCTCCGAGAGCTTCCTCAGGAGGCGGAGGTGGAACAGTTAGACAAAGGTGAGATAAATCAAACAGTCCTATCTGTCCACCCGATGCTTTAGGCCTAGGGCCTAGGCCTAGGCCTAGCCCTAGTCCATTTTATAATTCACTTTTAATTTTGTCTCATAAAATCTGCTCATAATAAGGTTTAGTGTTCTGCACCCTACCCAAGAAGATATTTGTAGCCTAGGGCCTATCTATAATAGATAGGCCTAGGACATTCTTGCCAGCTGGAAGGGCTAGCCTACTAGCCTAGTCCTAGGTACCGTACCATATTCCTAGGTGGGGACAGAAGGGTAAAAGTGGTTCACTGTGTTCACCGCTGAAGTCAGCACAGTTCAGATTGGGTGGTTCACATGAGCTCGATACTAGGCCTATTTGTTGAGCCAGTTCCCATTTCCTTAGTTCATCTTCATTGCAGTTGGGTGTGATAAAAATGAAAAGTGTGTGAAAACAGTGTGTAGGCATGGGTGTCATTGTGTTACCACTTGGGGGATCATGTCCTTGGTAGGTTTGATCAGTGTGTCAGTGATCGGATAGTAAGTCTACACCTGCCGTTGGACCTGATCCTTAGAGCAACCTCTGTTGACAAAGGCGTGAATGGTGTATTAATGATGCGTTTATTTGGTTGTACAGAAAAGCAGCCCCAACGACATCAGTACGAAACCGTAACACTGGCACTAGCAGTGGTGGCATGTGGAGGTTTTACACAGATGACTCGCCTGGAATTAAAGTGTAAGTATCATCAGTGTTGCCTTCTTTGAGTAACAGATCACTAGTGGCCTACTCTTATTGGTTGTGTAGGCCTAGGACCTACCAAGTAAATTGAATATAACAGTCAGCCTAATGTACAGACAGATGGTAGGGCTAAGTATCTTGGGGTGATGCTGTCGGATGACATGGGATGAGGGGAGCAGATTCAGGAAGTGGTGAGGAAGGGAAATAGGGCCTTGGGTTTTAAGGATAGGGCCTGTGGTTAGGCCGGTGCTGGAGTCTACGGTGGTGCAGAATGGGACCCATATAGAAAGGGGGAGGTCACTGAGGTGGAGAAGGTACAGCGGAGAGCGGCAAGAATGGTAATGGGTAGGAGGCAGGATGGGGATGGTGCGGGAAATGTAAGTACGGTTTACGGAAGTGTAGCGGATATGATGGGTGAGCTGGGGTGGGAATCATTGGAGTTGCGAAGGAGGAAGGATAAGTTATGCACTTGTACAGGCCATCAAGGGGAATGCGGGGTTGGAAGGAAATCCAAGGCAAACTGGTGAGGAGTAGGTACAGTGCAAGACACGACCACAAGTGGAAATTTGAAAGGATGGGGAGGAAAACAGACATGGGGAGGTATTCATGTGTTGATAAGACGTGAGGGAGTAGAGTGGATTGCCCGGTAAGGTGGTTGCTCAGCGGACGTTGAATGGGTTTAAATCGCGTCTGAGGGTGGGGAGTGGGGTTAGGGAGTTGAGCTATCGCCAGAGCAATGGCTATAGGCAGCCACTAACATAAGTACCTGACAAGTGTGACTCATCCCAGAGATATTTTTGTGCCTGAGGGTGGGACTTTCCCATGCCTTAACTATTACTAGTACCCGACTCGTAGTACTTCTACATTATTGTTGTACCCGACTTGTAAGGTGGCTGGCTGTGAGGGTCACGGCACGGCTCTTGATTTTAAATAACTTAGGGGATACACGCTTTGTTTTACACTCTTTAATGGGCTCACGAGTGTCAAGAGGTATGTAGTAATTAATAGGGATGCACACGATAATCGATATTATCGTTCGATATTCCATATGCAATAAAATTTCGATAATCGATAATACAAATATTATCGAATGGTCTGATTTCTAAAAAAGCGGGTTCGTAAAGCATTATTTCGTTCTTCTCGGACCTTTCTAGTATTGAAATACTCAAAGATACTGCCATAATACTAGGCCTTGGGCCTCGTAAAATGTGATTATACTCTCAGCAGTGTCACGTCAGATGTGTCCAAGTAATGTTGCCATATCGTTATGTGCTCGATTAGGCGACATTCGGCACTAAATGTTGCAGATATGATCTCTGGTGGCGAAATCGTGAACTAATAGTTAAGAGGGCAACAAAGCCGCTGGATGTCATTTGTCAGTGTCATTTGTCAGTGTTTATATGAGAATGGCAACGATTCCAAAGAAACATAAGCGATATTGTTGCATCAGTGAATATCCAGCTTTGCTGGATATTTGCTGGTTGCGTTTTGTTTCCAAGATGCCTTTGATATTATGGGGATTTTGGGTCAGGGGACACACCAAGCATCCGAAGGGCCGAAGTTCATGTTCTGCTCATAATGTTAATTAACCACATGCAATTAAAAGGCCACCGATTAACACTGCCTCTCTTTCATTGAGGTTCCTTTGGGCTCTATTTGCTTTCAAATATATGTATATTTCAGAATAAAGTTAAAAACTTACTTTGCGCAATAACAAGTTTAGGCGGATCCATGATCTCCTGTCAGTTTGTTACCCTCTAACTGTCAGCCATGTTGCGCAGCAGTGGTGCTATCTCTTGACACATTTAGTGTCGAATATCACAAACTGTAAAACATTACTTCAATTTTGTAAATTTATTATCGTTCGATATTATCGATCGATAATGCAGTCATCTTTTCGATTATCGATAGTTTTTATTTTATCGATGTTCATCCCTAGTAATTAATAGGAGGTGGGACAGAGTTTTTAACTCATTGTTAGGCAATGCCCTCATAATAAATCTTGGACACATGGCTATGAGTATGTCCTTTTATACCATACAGGCCTATACTTTTAGGCTATAGTATCAAGTCAATTTACCAAGTTAAAAATAATAAAATACCCAAATACCCAACAAGCTAACTTCTGGAGCCCTATTCTGTATAGGTAGGCCTATGATCTGAAATGGATTCTGCCTGAATTTGATCTTGTTTTATTGAGTATGTACATTCTTTCACTATATCAAACACATTAGCCTAGTATTTGGAAAAAAAAGGGGGGGGGGTGTAAGGGTCACCAGGATGCAATGTGTGAAGAAGTAAAAGATGTAGGCCTAAATAACTAACCGATCCATAGGCTAGTAGAGCAGAGCAAGTACCATTCCATTATCATTACTCTACGTACTACCATTAGACAGACACAGTTATGTTTTAAAGGTAACCATTGTTTTTTTTAGAACTATTACTTTAAAGTTTTTATTACTTCCTGTTTATATAACATTACCCTGTGTATTTGTATTCTTTCAGTGGACCTGTCCCAGTTTTGGTGATGTCACTTCTCTTCATTGCATCAGTCTTCATGCTGCACATCTGGGGAAAATACACTCGCTCTTAAGTCTTAACCATTCCCTATAATATATATCAATGTGTTCAGGGTTGTGAATTACTACTGTTAGCTAACAAAAACCATTCCAACCAGGACATGAGATTGAAAACATCTATTTAATAAATACTTTAATTAATATAAACAATTATGAGGGTAACAACACCCTTGTGCAATTTTTATATGTATAAGATGTAATAAAAACAATTATTACAATGATTTTGTAGTATTATTTACACATAGAATTTTCATAATTTTTAGCTATTCATTTTTACAAACTTATTAATTGAAATGCTGATAATTGTAAGGGCAAAAATAAATTTCCACTTTGTGCACTAGAAGTCAATTCCAGTTTTGAAGTAAAAGGTAAACCTAAAAGAAGTCTCAACTAGCCGTTATTAACGCTAGTCCTAGTACAATCGTTGGCAAAACGGTAAAAGTAGGCCTAGAGCCTACCATGGATGTAGAGCCAAAAAAATTGGTAGTACTGTACCAGTGCTGTTTTAGGATTGCATTTGGTTCAAGACTGAAATGCAATACATATGCTATCATTACAGCCATACTTAGGATTACCATCACTTGCAGAAAAACCGGTCGCAATACAACATTGAACCAGATTTGATATTATCACAAACAGGGCTCGAATTTAACACTCGCGTTTAATCAATGCTAGGGGTAGTCAAGTTTTTAATTCACTCCCCCACTTCCAGGGAGACTAGTTCAAAGATACCTTTTATCCTTTATAGTGCGAGTCCTTTTTAGTAATACTCGCTCAGTCATAATAAGTACAAAATACTGGCAGTGATCGTGATGCTAATTATTCCTGATGAATATAGCGATTAGGCCAAAATGGTGTCCTTCAACTTGACATCCATACCATTAAGTTATAAAGTACACTGTTGATACAAATTAGAAGATGACAGGAAATGGTTTAAGTAGTAGGGCTTTTCTTTTAAGAATACGTAGTAAATAAGAAACGTCACTCGCCCATTGGGAGAGTACAGTACTCAGTATTTTGAAATTCGAGCCCTGATTGATTAGAAATGTCCTTATTTTCATTATTCAAATTGAGCATAATATTCACATGTTATTTCAAGTTTTGTTTGTATCTTAAAAACAACTTTTAAAATTGAAATTGTGGGTGGATACCCCTCCCCCCCTTCATTCAGTTTTGATAAAGTCTGATTCTGATAACACAATAATATCTCAATTATCGGATTTAATCAAAACGTGATGAATGTTGAATATATTTTTTGTCATTATCATTCTGTAGACTACAATAAAATATCTAGTGCAGGTATCCACCCTCAATTTCGATTTTAAAAGTTGTTTTAAAAATACGAACATAAAACCTTAGTCTCATGCTTTGTGAGCTCCAACTCCTGCATTTTTGTTTTGTAACAATTTTAAATACAGACTTCTTTTATAAAACAAATTTTTAGCTTTTGGGTGTGACTTGCACTTCGTATTCCGTCTTAAATATAATATTAATACCAAATTTTTAGTATTTACAAATTTCATTTTATGAGAATTATGTTACGCCAGCTACACTACACTTCACTTGTCAGTAGTTAGTTATCACTGTCATTGACCTCCAGGAAAGATATATCCATGACAGTTTTACCCTTACCCTTATAATTCTCAGCTTTGCAATCATCTATTAACAGTGAAACACATTCATTAATGTATTCAATTTATATAGAAACACATTTAAGTACAAAAATATTTCATTTGTGATAAAACTTTGATACAATGTCTATCTCAGCATATTATTTGCAATTGTTGGCATTCAGGATGCATTGCATTTAATTTTTAAATGTCAATAACTTCATCAGAAGGCATCAGTCCAAACACAGAGGACTGTTCACAGTGACAATGAATTCATAGACTAAATTTACAATTCTAATGCAATTGTACAAATAAAGAGATGTCGATACTTAACAGTATTCACTTTACAAGTTATCTGAAGTAGGTACTGCTTAACTACTAGATAGGGATATAATGTTTTCCAAACTGATTCTGACATCCACAACCAGTAGGCCTAGTGTAATAATGGACAAAGTAAGTTAAACATAACAATGACCATTTTTGTAACACCTCTGGGTCTACTGACTGCTTTTATAGGTTACCAGTTTTCTTTTACAACTTAAATTCAAACTTTTGAACATTTTTCCCCCTTTGGGCTACCTTCGGTAACCAAAATCCAGTATGGATAGTTTTATAAATAATCACTTTCGGTTATGATATCCTGCCTCTTGTCAAGTTTCTGCTACTTTAGAAACAGATTCCGTGTAATAGCCTACCATCAGTATGGCGGTACAGTAATACATTACATTACAGTTAATGGAATGTGCAATTTTTTCAGAACCAAGTTCAATTTCCTAGTGCAGGCACATGGTTTAAAAGTAGGGCTGCCATTCTAATAATGCACATCAATGTCAAGACCAAAGATACGGATTTGCATCACAATGCAAAGCTTTTCATAACAAATTAGACAATGAACATTTAATGCTTCCAAAAACGAAAATTAAGGAATTTATCATTCTCATACAGCACATGATATAAGTAGCACATGATATAAGTAACACTTGACCCAACTACATAGGCCTAGGGCCTGTCCGAATTCTACTAAAAACGTTCTTGTTCTTGGTCTTGATTTGACACGTCATCAACAATGGGTGACCTATGGCTACTGATTGTTGATGACGCAGAATCAAGAACAAGAACGTATTTAGCAGAATTCGGACAGGCCCTTAGTCTGTACATCACCATTTAATCTTGTGCAATATGCCACTTTTGGGAACTCATCTGCAGCTTTGAGGCACCATTCAGCAAACTTAGAACTTGAGCCAAGCATAACATTATTCTTATAATCTCTTTTTTTTTAACTTTGGAGTTTGGACATTCAAGCTTTTACTTTTTACAAGGCTACCGGGCTGCGACCAATGCAACTGCCACACGAAACACATACGTGTATACTGTATATATACATATTGATTCTCCAAGTATGTGCGAGAGGCAATATAAAGAGTAAAGACACTTTGAAATGAGCTCCAGGTATTTCAATTAACCCACAATGAGCATTAATAAATAATAATATAAAACTTTTGTATGGGCTATGATTTACAACAGAATGAAAAGCTTGAAAAATGTTTTGACATTGACCATTGACTTGTGCTAACTCTGCGTGGTGAACACCGAAAAAGTGATATAAGTCTTGAAGTTCAAAACATCAATGTGATGTCAAACAGCAGCCCTCAATAATAGTTACAATAATAGGTAGGTACATTTTTACTTTTTAGTATAAAAGTGAGCATACAATTATTTGTTTGAGCTAAACAAAACATGACTACTAATAAATATTTAAATATAAAACATCTTTTCTTTTTTGAAATTGTATATAAAACTAGTTCCATACTATATGTAGTATACCTGATTCATTCGGTCGTACAAGTACTCGCTATTCAAGGCCTAAACATATCTTATTAAAGATAATTCAACTTCATTCAAGTTGATAATGGTAGAGTAAAACAAATGTATGCACTACTAGGTGAATAATTAAATAAAATTCACGTTCATTTGGTAAGATAAACAATGTATACTATTGTATACATTAGAGTCAATTAAATGTATGCTGATGCTATTAACATATTGAAAAAGGAGTTTCTATAAAAAAATTATAACATTCCAATACATTTTGTGTTCTATAATTATTTTTGTGGTCAATGTGCAATTTTATTTGATTGTGACTAGCATTTTGGTGAATCTATCTATTAACTGAAAAACGAAGGGGTTAGTTATGAAAATAAAATAAAAGTATTTTTAACAGAGTAGGCCTACCTCAAGTCCAATGAGGGTTACTGGTCAGGGATATGATTAAGCTCTGATATTTGCTCTGAAGTTGGATGAATCGGTATACACGACAAGACTTGAAAACTAGATCACTAGCAGATAATCTGCCCAGAATAATTTAAAATTAATTAATAATTATTATACTCAGTAATGTTGTGGGTAACACCATTGGAACTAGTAGGCCAACACTGAAGTACGTAGTCTCTATAGAAGTTAGTTTAGACAGCTGACGGTTGCATTCATGGATGATATGGATCATACTATTAATTTCAGTTGTCCAGTAGGCCTATATATAAACCATTATTCTCATGTCTACATTTGTAAATAAATGTAAATCTAGTATTTCCTTCAGAGGTAGGTAATAAACCTAACTTACATAGAATACACATGCATAGACTTGCCATTCTTGAACGGACTTGGCCCTTTACCTGCTATGGAATTATTTCTACTGTCAATCAACCAGTATATTATGTACGCTAAACAAGATGGATTACATAGATGCTGAAATATTGGAAGTGGCTGCTGCTCTCTTTAGACTTCTATGTAATAAACAAAAACTTTAAAAGGAGATTTGAAAAACTTCCTCTTCTGTAAACTCAAAACTTTCTGATAGGTAATAATCACATTTTTAGGTACCTAAAGAGTAAAGACGGGTGCACACAACTAATCCAGTTAGCCATGACTCGATTAGTCTAACTTCGTCAATAGCATAACCTTACTTGTGGAATATTTGAGTTTTATTAATTTTCATATTTTATGTTCCTTAAATAATTACACTTACTATATTATGTAATTAAGATAATTATGATCCGAGGTGTAGGTTAACATAACGAAACCATTCAAGTTGTCCACAAAGTTGGTGGGTTTTGGAAATCCAATCTTGCAATGCTATTTGCATTTGGAAATAAGTTGGTCAATTTAGGTCAGTCGTGTGCACCTGTCTTAATATATGAATTCTTTTACTAATTCTTTTATGGTCTTCTCTCAGAACAATGTAACAATAAATTAAAATAAGGTAGGGCCTAACAATAATAATTTCATAGTGCATATAGGCCTACAGTGCAGTTAGCACCACAATGTATTTAAATTAAAATGCAATTGGAACGTTTTGCTTTGTCGAATTCCCTTGATGTTTTGATTCAACAGTGTGTATTAATTAGTCATATGATGGCCTACACAGTGTGCTTGATAGAGTCAAATACACCAATACAAATTTGATTTATATGTTGCATAGATTTAATATTAATGAAGTCATTTTATAAAATAAATAATACTGAATGATGAGGCAAGTTAACTCATTTTTGATCGGTTAGCACACATTTCTGGTTGATATTTTGTGCTTGATATATGAATTGGTCATTTTTCACTCTACAGACAAAATATGGGTTTTGCTATGCGACTTTTATATGCTCTAGCCATATGAACCAGCAGCACACATGCAAGCTTTTTCAGTGCTCAATCTCTTAGTGCCATTTGGGTGAACACTAACAGGCCAACACAGCTGGGGATAGAAAAGATGCAAATAAAAATAACACATTTTTCCCATACAAAATTAGAAATAAATGTGAAATGTGCTTCACCATTTCAAAGAAATTGTGTTCCTAATTATAAAAGGAGATCGTATTATATAAAAACACACATCAGTTTGACAATTCATAAAGTGAATAAATCTGTGGCTAAATATCAACATTCACGAAGGCCTTACAGTCTTGACGTTCTCCACAAACTAATGTCAATGACTTGCCAATTCCTACTTGGCACGTAAATCCCGGAAGTAAACAATAATAATAACGGAATAGCTAATTAAGCCACTTTTAGTACCACACCTTGTACCACTGAAAAATTGAAAAACAAGCAGCACTTGTAGTTTCTGCACAATTGTTTACACCAACTATTACTAATAATAGCCAAGAACCAAATTTATTCATTGGACATGGAAGAATCCAATGTGTCTGTGATAGTTAGTTCGGATTGATCGACGTCTGTTTGTATTGTAATAAGCATTTTCTCTTCATTTGAAGAACTTCCCTCCGACGAAACGGACTGAGTTGATGTCGCAGCCTCCTGTAATAAATGGAATCTTGCAATGTTACCTGCACCCACTAATTTAAAAAATCATTGTAAATAGATGGAAGGTTGTAGGTGTATGAACACCCATCCATTAGTATTAAAAAGTAAAAGTGTAAAGTTGTAAAGAATTGTACAGTTTTTGGAGTATGGATTATATTGAAAATAATTGGAATACCTGAGAAAATTGAATTCTTGCATCTTCAGGCACCCAGATACAAGGCTTCTCGTTTTCGTTTCCATCCATGTCCTCAAAAGAAAAACAAAAAACTTAAAAATTGTAAAAATGTGAAACAAAGAAGAGTAAAAGATCCACATCCAAAACCAATATTTTATCTGATCTTTACAGCAATAACTTTAGGGGTTAATCTATGCTACTGGATGGATACACCTTCCACCTATTTAACAGATTCTCAAGATTGTGAAAACGGTAGTAGCTTAGTCAACAGGTAGATTAAAACGATCCACACAGTAAGTAAAAAATGTCAAACTAAGTTACTATACTACAGTAAGCCTCTACTATAAAAATTGCAAAATACAGTAGTTAGTTGTATGTTTCAAGCTCAAGCTATGGAGAGATTAATTCATAATTGATATATATTTCAAATTATAAAGCTAAAAGAGTATGATTTAGTTTTAACTATGTTTGGTTAATCCCTTAACAATAATATTCATAAGTTAGAATTCTAGGTTGTTAATTAATAATTTGTCATATGAGATAAGGTTGATTCCCATGCTAGAGGTCAAATTGTAAAATACATAGGTAAGTCTAGGCCTAGATAGGACCTACACATTTCCCATGTAATTCTGGCTGTGGGCTCTACTTTAGAAACATAATAAATATAAACTAAAATTTAAATAAGGAAAGCTTTACCTGAACTACCATATATCATGAGTGGTAATAGGTCCCATAAAATAAGTTAAAACTATAAATGAATGCTAAATGTGAGAACAAAATTTGTAGGCCTACTGTATAGATTTAATGTGTCAAACTTTTGATAAGTTTTGTGTGTATCCGATCATTTTCACTTCTGCTAATTAATTCTAAAAGAATTCCTTTAGAGTGTGAGTCAGTT
Organism: Isoperla grammatica; assembly: GCA_945910005.1. Taxonomy (NCBI): domain Eukaryota; kingdom Metazoa; phylum Arthropoda; class Insecta; order Plecoptera; family Perlodidae; genus Isoperla; species Isoperla grammatica. Next base: position 32,055,058 of record OX246737.1, on the reverse strand, counting down.
GTTGTTGAGCAGAATTTGCTTGCTGTTTCCATGTAACAATTGGCATTTTTGGTTCCTTCGTAAGAAAAGATTTATTCAATTTTGAAAATAATTTGAATACCTGAGAAAATTGAATTCTTGCATCTTCAGGCACCCAGATATAAGGCTTCTCGTTTTCGTTTTCGTTTCCGTCCATGTCCTCAAAAGAAAAACAAAAAACTTGAAAATTATAAAAATGTCAAACAAGCAACATGAATATTGTATCCGATATTTAGCGAATATCTTTAAGGTGTTCAATTTTCAGTAGATAAAAATAGTGCTTTTGAAATGAGTTTGAAAATCTGACAGCCAGCTTTACTACATTACAGATTTCTAGATCTTTTTCTGAATAAAAGAGAATGACTGAAAGTGAACTCTGTACAAAGAAGCCAGAAGTTTACATTCTTCACAATAACATTGCAACCAGGATCTCTTTAATTATGGACATGGTTTGTTATTACGTAAAGAAATGCCTTATATAAGGATAAACTGTGTTGATGTGTTTACACTTTACAGATGTGATTAGCAATCTTTATTTTAAATTCTGTAAAAATCTTAAACAACATCTTTAGCAATAGGCCTACTCGAATCAGAGCTTGTCACCCTTTTCGGCGATAAAATAATCCTAAATATAGCATGATCAGTTGCTTGGATTCTTAAAGATCACCTCAAAACTCGCGAGTCAACACTTCATTTGAAAAATTAACGTTTCTTACTTTTTCAGTTTTTAGAAAAATTTTCAAATTATTGTCAAAAATATGAACATTTGCCAATCTTACAAACTTTAATTATTACTTTTTTGCTAAAGTTGTACAGCTTATTACAAAATATGTTTTTACAACCGAAACTCGCAATAATATCGATTGGTTGATTACCGAAGGATCACGCGACTAACATGACCGCCGCATGACCGCTCTACATCATGAAAACTACGTCTTGTTCTTCATTTCTTTGATATATAAATTTATTACACGTAATTAATTTGGCTTGGTGGGTTAGCAAATATTTGGATTCGGATTTGCAAATATTCTTGCTCAGGATTCGAGATTCGGATTCGAAATCAAAAAGTTGGATTCACACACCCCTAAGATAATAAAATATTATGGGCCTAATCCGAATTTAATGCATTTTTTAGACACTACTAAATGTTATAATTTAGTGTTGTTGGCACAAATTAAATGTTATTTTATTTTCATACCTTATTCAAAGAAGGATTAAAACTGTTTAAATAAATAATTGATTTTGAACGTCGGTACCTACTAACAAGGCAACAATGATTAATAAATGATTCTCATCCTCAATAAAAATGTATTTTTTGTCTCCCTCTATGCCTAGCAAAAATCATAGTTGTTTCATTCATCTTAATCTAAAGTAAGAAGTGAATCCCTACCCCCAATCCCCTAGATGCAGCACGCATCTAAAAATGTGAGGTGAAAAAAGAAAAAACAACTCTGCAAATACGTATTTGATATTAGTATTCGATAGGCCCTATTTCTTAAAAGTCAAGAAAATACACGTTGAATAATGAATACATCTATTAATGATTGTCTATTAATGATGTTAAGCTAATTAAGACCCTAGGAATAGTAGACTTTCCACATGCATCAGGTGTGTTCTTCCAAATGTAGGAAAAGGGTAGGGACATGCGGTCATATTTTTAAACAAACTATGCAAACATTATCAGCAAACTTAATGGAATGACACAATATTTGAAACTACTGTAACTTAAATTCTAAATAAATAAATAAATTTAAGGAAGAAAAAAATGTTAAATATTGTCTACTCACTCAGTTACAAGAATTCAATTTCACTATATCAGGCTATCAGCTAAACTAAGGCTAACTGAATCTTAGACTACATACAAATGGCAATATCAATTTCTCAGCCATTTTTATAGGCAACTAGGAACAAAAAATACAAAAACAAATTAACAAATTATAAATTCATAATATATGTAGGACTATGTACTTGTAATTCTCTAGCAAGCAGTATCTCCAACAATTACCATTAAGAACGAAGGATACTTTTACGTCAAAAACCGCAGCAAATTGTCGTGTTTTAATTATATTTCAAGAATGGACTTCGAAATCGAAAATCTGAAAAATAATGATGCTGTGGTTTGGTAAGCCCTACAAACCAAATGATAAATATACTTAACATTATAATCAGTATGACTGTGATACCTATATTATTAAATTATTAATGAAATTGGTATCAGTCATACTGATTATAATTAAGTATATTTATTAGGGATGTCAACGATAATCGTGTATCGATAAATATCGATAATATCGCGACATGGCTGGTCATATCGCGATAATCGTACGATATGTAATTCTGTGCGATATGCCGATAATCGGCAATGACTTGATATTACAGTATATTTGAATTTGTGTGCCCGTCGAGCGCCCTCATAGCTTTAGCTTTACCTTTCAGTAAATAATATACTTCGGGCAGTCCGCCATCAAAGGGCTTACACAGCCGCGCAAGATCGCTTTACGACACTACCCTAACCTTCCCCCCCCCCCCCCCGACCCAACCCATCAACCCGCCGACCGTGCCAGCGCCCGCCCGTCTGACCGGGCCCATTATCCCTAGCACGTGCGTATTGTGTCGTTCTCAGTTGCCGGCTTCGTTGGCCGCGACGCGTGATCGCGGTGAGGCCGGTCGGCCGCTAGACCGGCCGGCTCGGACGAATTGAACCCCCCCCCCCTACCCTTCCACTCATCAGCCAGTGCCAACAACGCTCGGAGCGCACAAGCCATTCTTGCGCTTCATTACGCTCGAAAATAAGTCGATGACGATAAGACAAACTTTAAAAAAGTAATGAATACTCAATGTACACATACCTATTGACTACATAGGCCCATAATAGGCCTATTATCGTGACGATATTCCCGATATTAATTTAAATAGGCAATATCGACGCGATATTTTTTGATGGCGATATTATCACGATATATCGCGATTTTTTAAATTTTTTTTGCGATTATCGATATGGAATTTCATATCGTTTGACATCCCTAATATTTATCATTCAGTTTGTAGGGCTTACCAAACCACAGCATCCTTATTTTTCAGATTTTCGATTTCGAGGTCCATTCTTGAGATATAATTAAAACAAGACAATTTGCTGCGGTTTTTGACGAAAGGTATCCGCTCTTAAGTTAAAAAATAATCAGAAAAATTTATAATTAATGATGGACTGACGAGTTGTATTAAGACTTACCGTTATTCTTTGTTTTGTGTGGGTCTTTATATGTTTTGAGAGATGATCGCTTCTCATAAACTTCTTGCTGCACTCGGGGCACTGAAACCTCTTTTCACCTGTGTGAGTGCGGCGATGTCGCTAAAATCACAGAAATCAAACAAATACATAAAAACAAACTGAATTATTGTTCAATGGTTCTCAAGGTTTTTAATTTTGTGTGGTCCTGAAAAAGGTGTTGACCAAAAACATCAGTTTTTGTTCTTGATGCTCTGAAGCCAAAAACCAATTGTGTGGCCACTCTCAGGTAGAGAATTGTGTCTGTGGTAGGCTGCTTGTGGCTTCGCCTCCGCGTCAACAGACAGCTTAATCGGTGCGATGGACTCAAAAGTGGAATGAAACCGTAACTAAAATTTAATTGTCAGCAGTTGAATCTCCTGCTAGCATGCAAAATGGAAGTACAGTATTTTGTTATTTTAATTATATATTTATTAAACAAATTAATCGAAATTATCGATAAATCGATATCAAAATAAATATCGACAATCGTAATATTTATTTTCCAATATCGGAAATCGATCGTTACAATTCTAGTAGCCTACATGGCTAGTTTTGCCTGTCGGATATAAATAATGTAATAGTATATAAAAATGTGAAACCACAGGCATAAATCATTAAAGACTTTAAAAGTGTTAACAGTACAGATTTAGAAAGTGCTTTGCTTACTTGTAATTCATCAGATCTCGTGAATCTCTTCCCACAAAATATCCAGCTGCATATGAATGGTCGCTCACCGGTATGCCACCGAAGGTGGGCACGCAAGTGTGACGTTTTTCCATATACTTTGTTGCATCCAGGAATATGGCAGATGTGTTGTTTCTTGCGGTCTCCACTTCTGTAACAAGTTACAACATTGTCCTTGTGAAGATTTATAGTGAGATTATTTAATGGGATGATTAATTGATTATTTATGTTTGATATAACAGTAGAGTAGAACCCAATCCTTTAAAGTCGATCCACTGTTTACCCAACTATTTGTCATTGTGCTACAAATCATGTTGAATATACACTTAAATATCATGTTAAATATTAGCGAAAAATAAAGTAGTTTCATCGAGTTCGATTTGTTTTTAAACAAATATTAAAATCATTGCTTGAAACTGGTAGTTTGATCAATGGAACGACTTTAAGAAGGAAATACAGTAGGCCTACTAGCTATCTATGACACCCACATGTAGGCCTACTCCCTTGTATGCCAAGGGTAACATTATCCATAGAGATGTGTGTTTCTTCTTTTTAAATAACATTTAAAACAGATTACAGAAACACTATTTTTGTCATAGTAAAATAACCAGCTACTAAGTGAACAATGGGTTTTCTGCCAACATCACTAATTATTGATAGGCTTAATTGTCTTGCATTGTAATTGTAACTTGTAAATACCATTTTTTGTGTTATCCTGCATTGTTTTAAGTTTTAACCTATTATTAACCTCGAAAAAATGTTATTGTATGTATCGAATTCGAATCCATAAAAATTTTTACAAAACAATATCGTAACACAATAGGGGATTGGCAAAATAATGCTAAATTGTTATTGATAAAATATCGGTTCACATTAGTGATGACATCGGGTGGAACACACGCAGCCCGCCGAGAGTTGCAACATTGGTTAAAATTAATCCCTTTTACTTTATCTTTTTGTCGTTTGAGGAGTCGACTCCTTACCGACTCCTAAGGCTCAGGAGCCGACTCCAATATTTACTACCTGATGTCATCACTAGTTTACATCATGACAAATAATTAATGATACATAAAACCGATACTACTGCTAATTTAATTAAAATCTTCATTGAAACAGAACTTCAGAAGGCTTTGTCTGCTTTGAGAAGTTTTTGGAAGTTTTGGTTTTTGATATATGTGGAACTTCTTTATAACAAATGTCTGTAGCCTATAACAAAATGATCTATACGATATATAACAAACTTTTTTTGAGGTCCCAAAATGTTCTTATGCATTTAAATGTAGGCCTACAACCTTTAAAGAAATGTTCTTTATAGTAAATTAATAATCTGGAGTTTGTTATCAAGAATTGTCACCGATATATTCTGTAACATCACCTTGTGAAAAACAAAAAACAAAGTGTAAAGCCATGCTACAAATGTAAGAAAAGAAATTGTTCTTTATAACAAAATAATAACCTAGCCTCCAAGAGTTTGTTGTTTCCTGTAACATCGCCTTGTGAAAAACAAGTGCAAAGCCATGCTACAAATGTATGAATGGAATATAGTATCTACTTAGGGATGTCAAACGATTAAATTATTATAATCGATAATCGAATTCACTTTCACCTCCATAATCGATTATTAATCGATTTTAATCGTTTTGTAAAATGTCGGTATAGTAGCAAGTTTCTTTCAAACTTTGGTCTGGTTTCGGTTAGTTTGAATCGCCCGCGCAAGCCACGAGTTCGCACGGAGTGTGTGGCACTATACGGCATGTGGGTCGAAATACTCATTCGACTTCTTTTCGACTATCGATATATTTTACGCCACGGAGTTTTTTTGTTTTGTTCTGTGACTTCTGTCCAAGATTTCGACGATAATGACGATAATTTCTGTCGTAGTTAGGCCTGAAGGGCTATTAAATACTATATTATGAATATGAACAAAACTTTAAAGCAACACAAAAACACACGTCAATAAAATGAGAACGAGACGCCACGCCTCAACTCCACAAATAGAATGCTGCAGCTGTGCTGTCAGAAATGATGGGTCTTCTTCTTCCTCTTAGCGCAATAGCGATGCTAGCGCTCGCACTCGAATAGGCGGTGGATCTTGAGAACTAAATTTAAAAAGCGGGAAAATTTAAAATCTATTTTTTTTTTTATCGATTAATCCTAATCGTTGACATCCCTGTTAGTACTAAATGATGAAGCTCACCTCTCCCCGTCGCTGCAGTTCGGACAGGTACACGCAACTCTTCGAACGCGGGTTTTCTGTCCATCTCCTGAAGCGCTGTCGCTACTGATTGTCACCACATTGTTTGGCGTTGGCACTTGCGGTACATGCTGTGGGCTGCTGCTTGTGGTTATCACCTGCCACTTCAGGGGGTCTGTCGCATCCTGATGAAAAGCCAACGTGGAAGCAAAGAGCCATAATAAGCAAGAGCTATGTGTATTGAATTGGACATGGGACATTCGACTGCTCCAAATTCAGTGTGATATTTTCACCAAATTGAGAGTAAAGGGAAAATACATAAATGGTACTAGTTTGTAAAAGTATGAAGTTTTAAATACCTGTTGGATTTGTTGTCCAGTGGCAATGAGCTGAGCTCCTGGTGGAAGGTTGGGGATGGTCGTGATGGTCTGTGTCGCAGAGGTCGGCTGGGGAACCGAGGTAGACGACTGAGCTAGTCCAAGAGCGTTCTGCGCACTGACAGATAACGCACTCGCCGGTATTAGCTGTACATTACCCAGACCAGGGATATTCTGAAGGGGTATCGTCTGTATGTTTGGAACTTGAATGATGCTGTTGCCCGCTCTCATGGTTGTCATGTTTCCCGACTGGCCGAGGTTGGCGAGACTGGATGCGGGGATGACGGTGACTTGTTGACCTTGAGCATTGGCCAATGTGATTTGTTGACCTTGTTGATGACCTACAATCTGGACACTCTGACCTCCTTGTTGTTGGCTGTGAATGGTGAGCTGCTGATGACTGTTTGTTGTCTCCGTCCCACCAGAACTGCCGACTATGTTTGGCTGGGCAACTGTCTGCAAGGTAAACAAATACCAACATTCAGTACAACCACAACTGGAATATACTTGTTTCACTGATATCGTGTAAGGCACATTGTATGGTTCAGTATGCATTTCAAAAGCATGACTTTTGCTCAGATGTCGTAAGTAACAGATACTAGCCACATTTAGGGTACATTCCAAAACCTCCTGAAAATGATGGGGTTCCAGCATCAGCTAGCACGTCCCAGCGTCACATTTTGTCAAGTGTTTCGGAACGCCTACAAGCGAAAAGATGGAGTAAATGCGCGCTAAAAATTTGTAATGAAATTAAAAAAACAATATTCTAATCGTCTCCCCATAAAAAATATACGACATGAAAGATAATAAAATCCTGCAACGCCTGGTATAAATAACGGTCAAATTATATCATTCCTGACAATTTGATGAGCTTTTTAATTACGTATTGCATTTTGAAAACGCCGCCATAATTTGTGAATGCTGGCAGATGCCCTTGCTCGAAACTGCTGGCGTTTTCATAATGCTGAATATGCTGGCGCAGGAAGTTACGGAACGCTTAGCCTATGATATTCAGGAGGTTACGGAACGGCCTCAGCACGGAAATGGCATATTCAGGTAGTTTCAAAACGTACCCTGAAAAGGCAGACGTGAGATTGGGATCAAGTTGAAATCGAAGTTAATTCACACCTTGCATTTAAATCACATGTTTAATTAACCTTGTTCACTCACACCAGACATCTGTGGTTGATTTCAGAAATCTACCAGCAGAAGGCCATATGATTTGGAATTGCATTCCAGTTATGTTCGATTATGTTTGTATACGATCAAGAATCCTACCTTCGATTCGCGTCTGCATTTTGCGGGAGTGGATTAAAATAATAATCTGATCCTCATCAGGAAGTGTTTAAATATCAAGAGTGAAGTAGAATTGAACCCAAAATCTAACTCAATCCCAGTTTGAATACTCATGTAAACATGGCTTAATCAATCAATCAGAATTTGGTAAGCTTTTTTATTAGTGAAGTAGGCCTACTTATGAATTTTTGTAGTTTAAGTATAATGGTACAGTACACCGTAAATTTTATGCAAAGACAAAACCAAACACATAATGTAGGTAACACATTATTGGAAGCAGTTGCCTATAGTTCACATAACATTGTAACTAACGATTTTTCCTAAAGAATGGCTCTAATTATTTTTTGAGTTTCTTACTGGACCAATTAATGACTGGCTTGTTTACTGAGTGTGAGAATAGGTTACAGGGTGGGAAAAGCACAAAAAATATAAAAAAAAACTTTTGAACTTGCTGACAATGACTGCAGCAGCTATTTAGTATTGTCCAGAAGAATAGAATGAACAGTGGATTATGGGGACTTTAAATTAGCTGCAGTCATGCTGCTTGGGAGGAGGTGAAGAAGAAACTAAGAGCGGAGAAGCCAGTATTGAGTTACACACTCAAAGAATTTAGTGTTTTCAGTAAACAAGACGATAAAAATTATATGTAACAAATGGTTAGAGTAGGTCAAGCCACCAGAAATACATCCTAGATTTGTAAGACAACCATAGTTATTAGAACAATAGAGGGAATCCATCGACGCCATGGAGAAATAGAAAGACAATCAATCGATCTGTCGACTCAAGTGCTTTTGTAGGTAGGCCTACAGTATTTGTAAAATTTATCCAATTATAACAAATCCATCATTCGTTTTGGTATTATATGCAACCTGTGAAGTGAAAACACTGCGAGCAGATCAACGGCCATTGAAACACATTCACGGCCGTGTATGTGTGTAAGATAATATCCTCATACATCGACTTCACTTTCGCTGCAATCATAGGCGCCGACTTGTCAACATTTCAGGGGGGGCTCAAAAAAATGACTCGCATAAACATTGGAGTCACAGTTAGTAGTTACGAAGTTTGGAGCCAGTGCAGTTAGCCGAGGTTGATTAGGTGTTGGTCTAGTAAACTGCAGTCTCTGCGTTCCAGGTTCGAATCCTGGCTTGGGATGTCATGTGGCGGTTTTTCTCATTCTCATAATCACCCACTCATCGTCTCGATGACTCGTTAGCCTCGTTGCAAAAATTTGAGACGTAAAACCCCAAATATCTTCATCACGAAGTTTGGATCAATTTATAGGGATGCTATAGTTCAGAGAAATATCAAAATCTAAAACCGTTTTACTTCTCCATCAATTTTTGAAGTTGTAAATTGTTTCCTTTTGACCATGTGATTGGTTACTTTTCCTGAAACCCATTTCGAAAACTGGAGAATTTTGATCCCAAACTTGAACACTTATGCATATGTCGTTTGGTAATCATGAGAGGCACTGCCATCGTCAAGTCAAAGTGGTATTTCCTTTTTCTGGAAAAGTTTGGCTCTACTAAATCAAGCTTGTGAGCTCGTCTGTGATTTTTCTTAAGTCGCTGTAAATTGTAAATTGTAACTTTGCAAAATTTCGACTTTCACTGATCATCAACGCCGTGAATAGACGTTTCAAACTAGAGAAGTTTTGACAGAAATCTATTGGCTTTTCCAGCCCCATCGCCCTGACCTGCCAAGTGAACGTCTTTGCCAAAACGTTATAATCGTTTGATAATAAGACTTGATTTGGTACGAAACATTTTTTTTTAGCAAAATAGCCACAATGGCTTGTGAATCGTCATCTTGAAATTACTTGAAGATTGTTTATCAGTTTGGCGAGTTTCGAACGAAAGTTATAAGTTCGCGCATCAACATGAGAAAGTCTCATGTTTTTTCTATGCGTTCCATTGAATCTCAGGGGGGGCGCTAGACCCCAAGCCTTTTGTAGTCGGCGCCTATGGCTGCAATCAACCAAGAAACTGTTTCACCAGCAACCCATCACAAGGAGTTGTCCATCAGCCATTTCCATACTCATTTCAAAGTTCAAACACGTGTTACATTGTAGCCATTCAATATACACCAAATGCATATAATCCTTGCCCTTTAAGTTCCCTTGAAAAGCTTTGTTGGCGACACGTCTACGAAACATCACACTGGGACGATTCAAGATTGAGAAAATCACGATCCGATCAATGAAATAAAATTATATGATAATTGATTTAATTTGAACACTAATAGTCACCTCATCACTCAGTCATCCCTAACTTAAACTGCCATACTTGCCATAATAATGGGCCAATGTCAACATTTCTGCACCTTCAACCAGTTTATCTAATGATGGCATGTTAGGGCCTAGTGTCAGTGAATGGGGGTTATAGCATAGCATTATATGTCAAATTTTCTTTTCTGCTATTCCTGTTTAATGTTCACTCACAATGAAGTCCACATTACATAATCAAACATCTTCATCCAAATTGTAGACCGATGAAATATTTTTCTTTTACTGTTTTGTTTATGTTTGATGCCGGCTAGCTTGCCACTGGAGGCATGCTAAATTAGATCCATGTACATACGAAAGTTAGTTTTATTATTATTAAATGCAGCATTTAAAGGTGTGCGGTACTTTATTATGTACAATTTTCATATTTCTGGACACTTTTCTTGATTACCACAGCATGAACAAAACTGTTTTTAAAATTTAGATACTTTTAACAGCATTACGAGCAAGATCAATTTGAAGATCTGATGACATTCCAAAATCGATGCCTTGGCGTTGTTTTTCCGTAAACTAGGTGGAAAGTGTCCAGTCGAGCGCTACAATAGAAGTCTTGATGATACCTATATTGGTGGGAGAACCTTACTGTGTATGTATAGCTTGTGGCACCATTGGTACCATTCGAAACGAGTCTGCTCTTAGCCAGCATTGGTTTATCCCTCCTTTCATCTTCATACATATTCATCCACCCGCCATCGTCTTGATTAGACTGGTTGCCACAAGGGGAACGTAAACCCCACATCTAATAGCAACAGCAAACAACAAGAAAGTTTAAATGTGATCAGGAATACCAATCCATGAATGACCTGGAGTAGTTCCTCAATTAGCACATCAGACTATAGTGAAATAGCCCAACAACGAAAAGAGCGCAGGTATGGATTGCAAGTTGTTTATCTCCGTTATCTATTCCCAAACAAGACTTACTTGGACGGTAACACTAGGCGAGGAGATGGTCGAAGTGCTCCACGTGCTTGAAGTAGCATTGTTGTTAGCATTTGCTACAGCCTGAGCCTGCGCTTGAGACAGCCCACCCAGCTGAGCCACAGATGCCAGCTGCACTTGCTGGATCTGACCGTTTGGAGTTATTATCTGTGCCATCTGCTGTGTTGGCATCTGAAATTGACACCTCTCAAAATTGTGGGAATATCTTCAACACATATTTTTTTCTAATTTCGAACATGTGCATGCCAATTCCAACACTAACAAATAATAACGAAAATGGCTAAGAAGATACCATGCCCATATTGTGAGTTAATCTGCTCTCTAGATTGTCTACAAAGATGTTCTTGCACATTAGGTTTTTTGAGCTGCTTACACTATAGTGTTACAAATGATACTTATTACTTAGTACTATAGGCTAGTGCAGCAGTAGTTGAAGGACTTCAATAATTGACTAATTTTGAAAACAAAACCTTGATTGCACTATAGATCTACCTACCTATACTACGTATTACGAACCTATTAACATTTTACAAAAAACAAAAGCCATTCAAGTCTATGTACAGGAAGCAGCAGATTCAGAAATTAGACAGGATATCCTATAGATCTTGAGACTAATAAAATGCTGTTGTTACAGTGGACACTTCAGCCCCCATGACATTCACAGCCCACGACATCCACAGCAATCATAAGGCCTACTACTACTGGTGCACACATTAGGAGCCAAACATACTGTAAACAATTGTATTGTACCTATTCTATGTTTGAATAAAAAGAACTTCACTTCACTTCACTACCTGGTCAAACAATAGCACAAAACAACTCATGAAAACAAAAATACAAAGCTTTGGAATGCCATCGCTATGCTTCAACATACAAATTAGTATGCAGAAAACGGCACGACGAGGGACAAAATGAACTACCGACTATATAGTATGGACGATTTTTATGTGTTGAAGCCTGTCTCTACTGGAAAACCAGAAATGCATAATGGCCCAGTAAGCCAAAACATTCGGGCATAGGAAAAGAAGAAGATTTTTAGAATTCATCTAGACGGCCGTGATTACTTCTATCTAACGGCCGCGTTACACGATGAGAAACTTGTGATAGTTGGCTCGCGGGAGCTCCTCGCTAGGAGTAGACTTGCACTTGATAAGTTGATAGCATGGAACTTGCCGACAGCCCGATACACGAGCGAGCCAGCTCGCGCAAGCTCGGAAAAATGTCCAACTTGTTCAACTTCCTAGCGAGGAAAGTTAGCGAGCTTCAATCAAAACCAGTTATTTTAACACGTGACCAGTGACACACGAGAATTTATTGACTCCACTACTGATGGAATCAATCATGTTTTGCCCGCGTAATAAAGTAAACATTGCACCGTAAAATGGCCAGAAATTAGTGGGAATTGTATAGAGAAACACTATGGGGGTAGGCACATGCACTACTTATGTCACAGGTCATATTCTTTTCTTATACCCAAAATTGAAATTTCATGTTATCATGTATTTTCTGGTCAGCCAGTACAGATAGGACTCCCGTTCCCTCCGATCCATGCCATCTGGCATATGTCACAGATAATTTATGTATTTAAGGAACGTATTAACATTTGTCATCGGAATCACTGTCAGTGATAGCCAACGACGCCATATTTTATGAAGATGTCAACAACTTTAGCCAACGCTAAAATTTAGCCAAAATTAAGCGCTAAAATTGTCAAGCAGTCAGAAAATATAAGCCGAGGCTAACATTTGGACCACCGCTAAATGTTAGCCGGGAGTTGTAAGACCCATTTTCAACTTTGGCCTGGGCTAAATTATTTAGCCCAGTGCTAAACATTTAGCCAGGTGTTATAAGACCGGGCCTTAGAAGACAGTGATAGCCTAAACTCTATCTAAGGGTTCTAGATCAATTTTGAAAATCATCTAGGCCTATAGCACAAGCCTCGATTCCAAAAATAGCCATTTGGTCGTGTTTTGTTTCGGACAAAAATTGAACATGCACCAATCAACGAAAGATGCAACAATGGAGTCCCATAGCAACAGCTTGTTTATCCACCCTGTGATGTCACAACAACCTTAATTGAGTCTTGTGTGGCTTCACTAAAGATGCTCTAAGCCTGAGCTTGGGCACAGGCTTTTATTTGAAGTCTACAACTTACGAAGTGTGTGTTCATTATTATGAATTATATGCAAGTCCTGGGCCATAGACAACTTGCTTCTCTTAGTAGATTGCATGGACTACAAGAATTGCAACTTCACATGGTACGCTTATGGGCTACAGCAACTCGAGCGTAACCCAGAAATGTCAATGTATCTACTTACTTTGATTTACTTATGTCAGATGGTGTACCTCTAAGAAATAAATGTATCATGCATTTGGCCATGGATATGCATAGGATTTAGAACTTCTTAACAATCATTCATACCTGGCCAAGTTGTGGAATCATCTGAATCTGATTGCCTGAGGCTTGGATAATGTTGGGCATAGCAGTGGCAAAGGCTTGTACTGGGAAGTGAATAGTCTGATACACAGTCTGTCCATTTGCCGTTGAGATGGGAACTTGTACTGGTATCGTCTGCTGCATAGGAAACTGTACCACTTGAGGTATGTTGGCTGGTCGAACTTGAACATTTTGACCTGTAACATGGTAAATTACAAAAATAGTTTATGCACAAGGAAAAAAAACTACTGTGCATTGACCTTAAAACATTCTTTTAAAAGTAATTTCACATTTATCAATATTATCTGTGCTGTGACATGTTCAACTCCATGTTGGATTGGCAAAGACAATAGGCTAGACACAAAAATACAATAATTACTGTATCTTGAATAAGACCAAAGATAACTGAGTGAGGGAAGATAGTTCACTCTTATGGGAAATCGTCTGCGCGTGTCTGATCGAAATTTTCTACATGTAGTTCGAATTCTCACTGCAAGAGCTCGTTCTTCCAAAAGTTTAAAACTGAGCGGGAACCTCGGTCGTTTGACTCACCGCCTTCTCAGCGCTGAGGGAAGGCAGTGTCCGAGCCAAATTCTTCCGATGCCCGAACCGAGTTCAAATATATCCCGCTAGACGGCAACGAAGTTCAAACGTGCTGAGCTAGCGCTCCTTGCGGTGAGAATTCGAACTAGTGGTGAGACTTAGAAATTTTCAACAAAACTCGCGCAGATATTTTAACACAGCAATGAAACATCTTCCCCACTCAGTAATCTTAGCTCAGACTAGCTATTTTTAGGCCTATAAGTCCATGGTTGCTACCCAGTAGGCTAATTGTGTTATGCTTGATATTTTCCACATATAAAAAAAAAGAAAATCCTCTAGCAATAGGCCTAATGTGTGATGAATACGGGCCGATTGTTCCCTCCCAACTCCTGTTGGAATATTATTGCTACTGATTGATTCCTAATTGTCAATGTAAATAGTTATGAAATTCTCTTAAATCAGACAGGCACGTGTCTAGGAGGTATTGTTTCAGGTTTGCTTTGAATTGGATATTATCTCCTAGATCTTTGATGTTCAGTATTAGGTACGTATGCATGTTATTTTCCAAGTGATAAACAAGTCTCTTACAACCACGTGAGCTGACCTAGTGTTGTGCTACCAGTACATAGATGACAGTAGAACCAATATGATCAAGGCCTATAGCATAGCACCAGGCTTATTAGAAAAAATATTTACCATTAGCCATTTGGACCGTTTGCCCCGAGACGTTCTGCAAAATACTTGTTGGGTAAACTCCTCCCGGTGCTCGGATGATTTGTCCGGAGGGGGTGATGATAGTCTGACCGCCAGTAAGCTGAACTGTTTGAGGTTGCCCAGAGGACATGGCTGGGATGAATAGTGCCTCTTGCCCATCGACCGTCACAGTCTGCATCGGTTGAGGCATCACATTGTAGGCCAGATTCTGGCCATTTGCCGTCACGAGTTGTGCGCCTTGCTGCTGAGAGGTCACAAAGAATGTAAGTGCATGAAGCAGCACTAAGCCACAATAATATGAAGTGAACACAGGACAAGGCAGAGCAAAATAAATGTACTGTAGCATTAACTCAGCAAAATTAGCACATTTTAATTTATTTTATTTAATGTCTATCCTATTCAGTTATAAAAACAGATTTACAAAGGAGGACCTTTTGTTTTCTTTCAATAAATAAATAATACATGTAAATAATAATGAAAATAATAATAATAAAGGAATAATTAGGCTATTAGAGCATATTAGAGGTTATAATATGGGCCTACTACACTAGGCCTATCCACTAAATTTGTAAACATTTAGCTAAATTACATCCAAATATATTAGATGAAAATTAGCCAATGCGTGAGGGGCATGTCGTGTAGGCGTGCCCGAGACAGCATGTAAACAAACGCACGTGGCCTTAGATGCGAACTAGGCATCCTAGGTGACAGCCGTTTCAGGACTACGTTACACAATTAAAAAGTACCGGTAGGCCTAGTGGTTGATTTCAATTAATTTAAAACCAAGGTAATTTTTTTACCATTTAGTAATGTGATCACAATGATTATGATTATAACTAGCCGAACAGATAAATTATTTTGAGTAGAAACGAGCACAAACCTGCAAGAACTGTCCATGAACTCCCTGAACGGAGACAACCGTGGGCGTTCCCGAAGAAGAGACTGCGGAAACGAATGTCTTGGCGCCCTGCTGATTCTGCTGGTTGTTGTCACCAGAAGTCTGTTGACCAGACTGGATGGGGATATAATTCTGTAGCTGCGACAAAGTGATGACCTGCGGTTGCCCTTGCTGCGAGTTAGGACTCGTGGCCAGAGGATCCCGCAGAGCAAGAGGATCTCTCGCGAGCTGGCCCTGGTTGCCCGCCACGATGTTTGCTGCACTGTCAGCCTGTTGCTGAACAGCCTGCAGTTGCTGCAAAAGAGCTGCGTTCAGCACGCGGATTTGAGGGTGTTGGGCCTGCAAGGCAAGCTGCTGCAGCTGGATCTGTTGCTGCAAGCCAATAGTCTGTTGGTTCACGACTACACTTGCGTTGACGTTACTTTGCTGCTGCTGAAGAACTACTTGCTGCTGCTGCTGCTGATGTTGTTGTTGTTGATGGTGTAATTGCTGCTGCTGTTGTTGTTGCTGCTGCTGATGCTCGAGGGTGGACGCCGTTCCAATTCTGCTGCAAGTTGCAGCGAGTAACGCAAGAGGGGACGGCTGAATCTCCTAAACGAGGCGGGGCCATCAAGAAAATGGGATGTAAGCAGGTGCGTGTGGAACCAACAAGCAATGCGGTTTGGTTAGCCCTGACTGTGAGTACAAAGTCGTTACGCGCGCGCCTTGCGTTGTGCGGAGAAGCAGCCTAGGCAAAGGAACTCCCACTTTCCACCCCGCCCCAAATGGACCACAGACATAAAACCCACTCACCTGAGATGTAGTGTTAGGCAATATATATTCCGTCTTGATTTTCGTGGACGCAGATGACATTATATGTCGGCACAACTTCTAAAAAACAACTTGTTTACTTTTCGGCATCGTTCATATGACATGCTTAGATCTCGATGCTGACACGACTGGTGAGAAATGCACAGTAGAGACTTTTCAACAAGTATATCCTTCCGCAAATCGATACAATTAATGGTATTTTTTTGATTTAATGTAATATGCACTCTCTTACTACTTCTATAATATGATGAAGAAGAAGAATTTCTTCAACGAAATTAGTCCAGAACAAACGTTAGTGCAATATTATTTTAATTTTCAACGAACTATTTGGGGCGTTTACGGCGGAGCAACACAATGGCGATGCGGTACTGTGGCGCGGCCTGCCTGGCCCCACGGAAATAGCTGATTGGCAGTTGCTTACAATGCCCTACCCTGGGCTTGATAAATATGTTGGTGCCGGCGGACCGATGCTGCCTCCTCCCACCTCCTTTACGCATTGCCGTCCTCTGACAAAGGGAAAAGGTCGAACTAGTCGTAGCCCAAGGGTGGAGGGGACCTCATCAATTCGATCAAGGGGATGGGCATCATTATTAATTTTTATCCCAGCAATACAACCTTCCAACTGTCGGGCCTCTCAATAAAGGTTTTATTACTTCAAGCATACTGGGAAGTTGCAACGATCGATCCAACAACCACCTGCGCTTAGCGCGCTACAAACATCGTTTTTATATGATTTTTTTGGGAGATGGTAGATGTTGAATACGGCGATTCCGCTGTTGGTAAATATTCTTTGTCTGGCTCGTAAAATGACCTTCGCATAATGAACTTTACTTATCGAGACGCAATTTCACCAACTGTCCTTGAATGTAAAATACAATGCGGTTAGTTGAGTCTTGACTTGACAGGTAAGTTTCTTGAGTTCTCGTAAACAACATGAACAATGAAAGTAAAAGTGTAGAGGTCACATGAAAGGTGCTTTACAATATCCAATGAAAAGTTGTTTTTGTTGCCCGAGCTGACATCTGGAAGTACTCCAACTACATCAACGTTACAGTGTAGAGCGAGACTCGAACCTGGATCGAAGTACAGTGACCTACTTTGGACAGACGAGTAATCATAATATTTTATATTCACATCTGAATACGAGAGGGAAATTTAGTTTAACCACAACGTGTCCCAAGAGATACGACTGCATCATTAATAACCATAACATTACATCGAGAGCAAGAATGAGGTCGTATGCTGTTATGACAGAGCTCTAGCTAGAGACGGGGCGATGACATTGTGTTCGCTCCCCTCGTGCAACCCATGTGGCTGCCTGTCCCGGGCGTGGTCCTAGGGAAGCCAGACCTTCGTTGGGTGAGGCTAAATCTCCCGACCATCTGCTCAGTTGACGGGGGCCGCTAGGAATGGGGGCGGGTCGGATAAGAGAGATAACCCCACAATTTGTGCGTCGCTTGACTCCGAGCTGTGCTTCGGGCATGTTCGGACTTCGTTACTCCTTTCGGTTCAAGCTGGCGGGAAATACAAATCATTGATCGTGTTGCGCACGAAACAATGCAGGTGAAATAATTGAAGGAATTATAATCACGAATCCAGGTACAATTTTGGCTAACTAATTATACTGTACTTAAAAGGTTGCGGCAATTATTTATAATACACTGTTAAATCTTGGGACTGAAATGGGCCATCGATGAACAGAAAGTGTTGGTGTTTTATTGGTGGTTTAGCTGTGTATTTGCTCCGACAACCATGGCGTAGCAGCGGGGGTTGGGGGGAGGGGGGGGGGGGGAGGAGCACAGCAGATATTCCAAATATTTTCTTTAGGATCTACAAAATTGCATGGCAACTGTTTACTGATAAGTTGATCATTTAAGTTATTCCATTTTAGGAAATCCATTTTAGGAAATATATCAGAGATCCCAAATGCGTATGTAAATGGGCAGCTAAAAGATTTGTCCAATTATTTTAATATTTTGGTGTTAATATTATTGTAAGACCCGGCAATAATGCATAATATAAGTAATATAAGTAATAAAGCCCAATACTACTTTATTATCGTAATGAGCGACACCGACAAGTTATTTGAATTCATTCGCAGCTCGACCTAATGTTCAGCAACAGCATCGTCTGGCATTATCACAGAATTCCAAGTAAGCTTATTAAAACGTAGGCTATCTATTAGTTAGGTAGACATGGCCAAAAGGGGTATATGCTACAGTTGCACATGTGTCTGACATGGGGGTTAATTAATTATAGTTCGAAAGAAACTTGCACGCCATTTTATAAGCTTTTTATAATTATAATTTATTCAACTCCTCACAAATAAACCTTGTTTAAAAAAAAAACATTATTACATGATTTTTTATGGGACCACGTGTATTGGCGATGGTATATACATTTACAAAAATAATATAATAAAATTGATGTTTACGATTTTACTAAATACAACAAGTAAATATTGCTTGCTACTGTACGCTACATTAATGCCTTATCAGTGCTACATCGATAGTCTACCTAAGAATATCTTATGAGATGAGCGTCGGTTCTGTTAGTTACCTCGTACGACAGACTGACCTACTGGACCTTTTTATACCCGAGGCCCAGACGGGGCAAAAGATCGGAGCACGCGTTTCAAACCAGCACGAGAGGAACGTCTCTCTAAATCTGATATAATGACAAATGTAATATCTTGGGATTGGGAGTTTGTTAATGAAACGTGCCCGTAATTAGGTCAGCGGTGCAAATCTCAAAGGAGCAGCCTAATTACTTGGAGGTGTGCTGTAGTCAGTGGCGTAGCCCAAACTGTCGGGTCCGCTCCCTGCTGCCAGACCTGCCACCAAATCTGCCACAACAACATCAACAATGCATCAACAATCAACATCTCGTATACGCTTCCTTGAGACGCGACCACCGCAGATCTACTGAATTAATGCAGATAAAAGCGCATAATATACGCCATCATGAATATGATCATTAATCGAGGAGTGGAATCGATTACACTTGGACGACTCTTTGGTTTGTATATTGGTGTAAACAAGTTATATTATGTCATTATTTAATATTTATGATTTTACTTTATTTCTAATGCATGTTCTTATATTTGTATATTGTTTTCTATGTCCATTGTTCTGTTTCTATAGTAGTTTTGTTAAGTTATTGTGTGGGTACTATTGTATTTGATTTTGTTCAGTTATAACTGAATATGATGTGCGCACTATAATATGGTTCCGAGCTTCTTGAAGATGATGATTTGGGTTTTATGTCCCATATTTTTGCAACTTGGCTAATCGAGACGATGGGCTAATCGAGACGATGAGTGGGTGAAATATGAAGATGAAAAAGTGCCACCATGTCCGAACCAGATGCATTGCACATCGCGGTGGTCGTCATAAGGGGAGTCCAGCAAGGGAGGTCAGGGCAATGTGGGAGGAAAGGGACAGGGTTTCCTTTCGCCGCCTCCTACGACTAGCAGAGTCACTCTGGGCTGGGCCTATTCTATCCCGGGCCCAGACGGGGACTGAGCTTCTTGAATTCACGAGGCGTAAATTTTAAAAGCTGCGAATATGGAATTGTTGTGATTTGCGAACGAATGATGTGTATGTTGTATGGTTCATGGTTTATTATTCACGTAGGTAGGCTAAATGAGAAACTTCGAAATAAATATCAGTCGTACGATTGCACAAATAGGTACACACACCCGAGGGAGGGGGCTATCGGGTTACGCCCCCCCCCCCCCCCCACAAGGAACGTGAACACGTGGAACGGCATAACATCATTCTGAATGCAAATTATAGTTTCTGTAAATGAATGAAATAGGTGTGAACGTATTTTCCTAGAGCCGGTGCGGGTGGAGGAGAAAGACTAACGTAATATTCCGCCTCTCGCAAATGGGACGGCCAAAGACTATTATACCCGGGGGCGGCTCTCCTTACTTTGAAGTAGGCCTATGATCCCCCCTGCAGTGAGGCGAGGTCTGTGCGCACTTCAAGTAGGCCTATTACAGCACCGTGACAAATAGAAACGTTGCATATTTTGACAGTACAATCTTGATCAAAAAGATAAGCAAATTCAAAATAACCGGAATACAGAAATAAAATTCATGTATATGAAGTATGAAATAAAAAAAATGAATTTGATGATGACAATCAAGGGAAGGCCACTGATTGAAGGCTACTATCAAACTGTGGTAATCGGACACTCACATAACGTGTAGAGCGTTCCTTCCCGTGCGCGCTTGTACACTTTAGTGTATAAATTCTACATTTTTGGTGGTGTAACATTTTCGTTATAGATGGTTTTTATTGTCAGCAATATGCAAACAATGTGACGGTTTTTCACTTTCATTCGTAGATACTTTTCAACGTTTCGAGTAAGTTCGTTATGTGACGCCCGTCCCGTGAGTAATCCTTCACAACTTCACCACAACCTGTGGAGGGCACAACACCGCACACCAAGCATTTATATGAACCTCGTCGTTTACTCAACTCTCATACACCTGTTTATACTTTTCACCCCCTTAGTTCAAGTATCTTTCCGATCTACTCTCAGCGTAGGCCTATTTGAATACCGTGTGTTCCCTTCCTCCCCCTCCTTTTCCCTCCCCTTTTCTTTCGGTTCCTCCTCCCTTTGCCCCTCCCTTCTATACACACTTGCTAGTGCAATGTGTTTTGTAAATTTTGTTTGTTTACAACAATGTACGAGCTCAACTAATTATACACTAGAGCCTACAATCAGTTATCTGTGGTAACTTACGAGATTGATCTATTTATTGAAATGCAATTTGACAATGGCTAAACACCAATAATATTCGTGACGGACGTGAATTGGGATTATTATTGTTGTGTAACAAGGTGTAATATAATATACACCAATACTGTAATATACAACCTCAATATTTTCGCCGGAATATTATTTAATCTACCGTAGTTACTTGTAGTTCGTCTTCTTGGTGTATGTGTAAGCAATACGCATTCTGTGAAGGCATTATATAATATAATGTATAAGAATGTATGTGCCGAGGTTTTCATGCCCCCCCCCCCCCCCCATCAGTAATGCAGGAAACGTTATGCGTATTAAGACGGCAATATATTATTAAAATTGGATTTGCTGCGTATATCAGTAGCTATTGTACGCATATTTTAAAAATCATATGCCCCAGGCCCCTATACCTGCTTTGGATATTGGGATATTCGACCCCGACCCCCCCCCCCCCCCCTCCCCCCATTGTGAATCCTGAATACGCCACCGAGATATGTGAAGACAAAAATACCACACCACACGATGTCCATGCCCAAGGCAAGGGGCAGGATTCGAACCCAAAACGCAATAACCTCGGTTAACTGACAAGGACCTGTACTTATTACGATGCTCATGTTGCCGCAATTTACTTCACGTGTACCCAAAGAAATTCAAAATTGATTTCGGTCTCGCACTAAAAACAGTGCGAAAAATATCTAATGGGACTGTCTAAGTGAGGAAAGGTATTCACGCACGTTTGAAGGGTGATTGGAGGTTGTGGATCTCGATTGATGTGAGCTTCAATTGTAACAGGTTCTTTTGAAGTTGGCATCATATTTCCGAGTTGGTTTCCTCGTTATTACTGAGTATATACGGTCTGCTGGTTGCCGGTACCACCCGGTACAGTAGCAAGATCGGGCCCAGTCAGTTTGTTACCTGTTCCAAGGTGTTTTTAAACGGGTAAAACCGTATTCAACAAACAGGCTCTCATGTATAGACATGATTAATTATCGGTGTTCATCCGTGTTAGGTATAGTAATATCAATTCATCAATGCCAGTATTGTTTCGGTTCGTATAAAGCACGTCAGTTTGAACCTATTCGATTCCTTTTTGAATTTTGATGGTCATAATAATAATAAATAATAATAAATAATAAGCGTTACACACTCAACGCAATTATAGAGGGCAAACTATAGCTTTAATTGGTGTGTCCCTCTTCAGGTAAAAAGGGTGTTTGGATAGAATGCCCGTGAGCTGTTAATATAGCACCCAGCATTCGCCTGTACGACTGAGAAAATCTCGGAAAAACCTTCTGTCAGGAACGGCCGGATTCGAACCGGCGACCTCCCGAAGAGACTTGCGTGTTAGCGCTGAGCTATCTCTATCGGCGATACTGGCAATAGTGCAGACGAAGAGACTTGAGATCGTCATCCCTGGAATGTTAACGATGTAGTCGAACGTGCATTGGAATGTCATTGTGTTCACACTTTACTCTGCGCTGTACTTTACAAGAAAAACCCAAACAACATCGTGAACGACAGACAAACATGAGTTTTTGAACGAACCATAAATGAACGTTATGTGATGACGATTTATGGGCTTTCCCACAACCACTGACTCCAAAGCCAAAGGCATGTTAATAGTCAAAGCTGTGGTCAAAGCATCAAACGTTGAATCCTTGATCAGCTTTGAGCTTGTTATTTATAGTGTAACATAAATTCATAATTATATGTTACCCTGATCAAAACCGCTATACTTAAATAGGTAGTATTTATTTTATATACCTTGCATAACCCTAGAGCTTAGTGGACACTGTCTGCACACACGCGGTCATTAGTATTAATTGTATATTATTATTTTGCAGTAGATCTTTCTAATCGAACTCGAGTTGAGGACTAATTGACCGTTATAGGTACATACAAGATTAACATAACTATATAATAACCTTCTCTCTATATTTCCTGAATAGGTGTGCGTGTGACTTGTGATCGTGAGATGTACACGCATAGTTATACTTACTATACTGTGTCCGTGGCAAAGCTGAGAACGCCCCAGGGCATATTTTTAACTGCATTTATAATAAGTTGTTTGTACAGCCCGAGTGCGACCCCCGTTTCCTTGAAATTGTTGGGTCCGAACTGTCAAAAAGTAACCAAATGTAATCGTTTGTTTGTTGTGTGGACGCCTATATTATTTGACTAAAGTGGCCGTCACCTAAAGAGTTCATCCTAGTTCTGCGAAATGCCTTCCCCTCTTACCCCCACCAGTGCCCGTGCACGAACGAAGAGAGGCAGTGAAAGATCCACGTAACATTAATAATGATAGAATTACATGTAATTAGAATAAAGGAATTCATTTGTATTGAAAGATGGCTTATTTAATTTTAAGATCGTTGACAGCTTTCAGTTCGACGGTTTATTCCACTGCCTCTCTTCGTCCGTGCGCGGGCACTGGTGGGGGTAAGAAGGGAAGGCATTTCGCAGAACTCGAATGAACTCTTAAGATGCTTTAGTGACGGTCACTGTAGATGTTGGGTTTCCAAGAAATGTGCGCATGGTTGAACTTCTGTTATGGCTGTGGTTATGGCTTCTGACAATGAATTCGGGGATGTCGTCTCATGTTTATGCTGGTCAGATAGTGGGGGTGTACATCATTTTTGAAATGCCAAGCTCGACGAAGGGTCGACTGATTTTCTTGTTCTCAACCAAGCCACGGACCCACTGTGGAGGTTTCATTTTAAAACCATTATTTTTGGGTAAGTGCTTTTCAGCTTTTGCTATTCTTGGCCCAAGATTACCTTACATTGACATTATGCTTTCGTCACAGGCGACGTACTCGTAGCCAACCAGCGAACTGCCCGAGGCACACTCGCGCAAATACCGATCGCTGATTGGCTATGAGCCCGTTGCCTGTGACGAAAGCATGTGTACGGTAGTCTTGGGATAAATAACACGCACAATTGACCATGGGCCGAATGATCAATTATATATAGCTATTGCCGCGCCCTAAATTCACAAATCAAAATATCAAATCAACCAATTGATCGTATTGTGGCATTTCAATATATACCTATTAATATTAATACATTATTTATATTTTCTTAATACTATTACCCCCTCAGCCTCTCGTCCCGTCCCGTAACACCGGCATTAGCTTTGAACGAGGCTTTGAATCGTATAGCGGTAACTTTTGTTTTGTAAACGGCTGTTTTGTAAGTATCAGACGAAAACGGTGTTTATTAAATAAACGGTACTCTGCTATATTATCAGTACTACAGTGCACACTAACGTGCAAATATTATTGTGTCAGCGACCGGAAAGGAGCTTCAGCAAGAAAAATATTTGTATATAATGCCACAGTCTACACAGTAGTTTGAGCTTTGATCTACAGGGGACGGGGGATTTCGCCTCTCGCTTGCGACGCTGATCATGGGTTATTTCTTTATTATTTAGAGTTTAGCCAGTGGCGTATCCAGGGGGCCTGGGTGGCTGAGCCCCCTTGAAATTCCAGTTTTATAATTATTGTACTCTGCAAGTCATCTAAATTTACGCAAACAACTAATTAGATGTAGGTATTAATTTATCTATTTGTTTAGTCAAGAAACACTCCCGTATATGTGAAATCGTACAAGTTGTAACAATATCGTAATTTTATATAATATTATTTTGAAATCCTATTTGGCGCCGTTGTAACTCGCATCCCTTTCAGCAAAGCACCTCTTCTTCTAAAATACATTAAAACCATTTAAAAAATATGAATTGATAAAAAATTGCCTGCGGCGATATTTTGGGGGACATACCCCCACACCCCCATTGTGTCGTTTATTGAGCACTTTTTTACAGTAATGTTCTACTCTAGTCAACCCAACTCGAAATATAATCTTGCGTTTGCCACTGGTTTAGACAATTGGTCAATCTATCGTCTCGGTTCTTCGGAGTCACAGGAATCACAGTATAATGGGCGGAAGCGTATGCTTCTGGTAGGACCACCCTAACCGGACAGGTCGAGAAAGAGAAGTCAGACGAAATGCAGTCCACATCCTCCCCACTCCCTTTCCTCCCTTTTCCCCTTTCCTCCCCGCCCTCCTACTGGCCCTTTACCTCTTAACACCCCCCATTATCTTCATAATTCACCCACTCATTGTCTCGATTAGCCTAGTTGCAAAAATATGAGACGTTAAGCCCAAATATCAATCACAGTGTAATCTTTTATTTCACACTGCATATTTTAGTAGTGGTGATTAATTTCCCGTGTTGGAAAGCACTAAGCAAACATTTCAAACTGTGAAACACTCATTTCAAGATTTACGGCTATTAGCTCCTTTTATGTACGGCAATTATTGTGTGTGTAGTGGGGGGGGGGGGGGGGGGGGGAATTCAAAGAAAGAGCATCCAAGTATAGCTAAAAGGGATAATGGGATCACAATCGCTAAGCACCGTCTATGAAACCGGGTCTTTTTACTATCGCAATAATATAATGTAATATGGAAAACGTCATTTATATAACTATATCTATACAGGCTGAGATCATAATCTTTGCTGAGACGTAGGACTATCACTTGCATAATCAGAATTCAAAACAAAATCTGAACTCTTACAAAGTTAACAACAAAAACCATGTAAAAATGCATATTATTCCAAGTATTTATAAAGAATGTTACTAATTTTGCTCGTGTCACGTTCTTGTAACAAACAATGCCAAGTATGACAGGTTTCCGACGTGCGTACAGACTACGGTAAGTGGGTGGGTGACCTTGCCCCCCCCCCCCCCCCCCCCCCACGAGTACCGGGAGGGAGATGTGATAAGGCCATATCACATTAGGTTCCGAACTGACAATTGCATTCGTAGATTCGAGCTTACGATTGGCGGCGCATGCGCAGTAGCTCAGTTCAGTCAGTCTATGGTTGCAATCTTTTTATAGACGGAGCTCTAAAATAAGATTGGGAATCGTAGATCCGAGTCACGTGAACCAATCAGGAAGGAGAACGGTTAAATACGAATTGAGCACTGTCACAACATAACCTCAAGCAACAACTATTTTAATGGAAACAAAGAGCCAATAACTTTAATTATATATTTGTTTGTGATTAAGGCTTGTCTTTTTAGTTATTATTATTGAATTTATTTCCTACTTGAACGATTTTAGGATTGTCAGCTGGTCAAGTGTGATTGGATAATTGTAGATTGCGATTGCAATCGGCGACTCCAGTCTACGATTCCAATTGTAGTGTGATATGGGCTATAGATGCGTCGCATACGTTCGACTCATCTCACACGTCACTTGTAGTGAAAGAAATTAAGGGAGGCGGTTCGGGGGTGGGATACTCAATTGCGATGGGTGGAGAGAGGTGGTAACGCCCCCTTTCAAATACGCGCCCATATCCTAACTGCACAAGAACGCGATTTCGAGTGAACGCCTCTTGAAAATAATTCATGTCCTTCTCGTGGGTAGGAACTAGGAACCACCTGTTGCTATGTAGCATCGCATCCACGCTCGCAGCAGATCGATGTGTCTTGACCGCAAGGCTTGGCTGGGGGGCGAGGCGACTAAGTGGGACCTCGGCAATGGATTATGGATTTTTGTCGTTGGCTTGTCGGGGGGGATTGAACAATGAACATGCAGCGAACCACGTGTGGATGTGCTCGCGGGGTGGTAGGGTAGATACGTGATTGACGCCCATCGCGGCAATGCCATGCCACGTTCCTCATTCATTCATTCATTCATTCATTGCCTCCTCTCCTGACGTTCCACCATTGTGAGAACAAGACGAGTTTAGTTTCCATAGTTATAGTTTTAGTTCCGAGGAGAACCAAGAATTATTTTTAGCGGTTTTGTATTTATAATTTTTGGCTTTTGCAAAACATAATAACTTCTAGCATTTGGAACATGATAATCATCTCTTGTTATGTTTTTGTTGTTCACCAAATGATTGTAGTTTGTAGTTTTCTAACTTCTTTGCAATTATCGTTGTGGCAGATTAATTTTATACTTGACATAAATAGGGGTGTTTACATATGCAGATTTACAAGCGGCAGAATAGAAGACGTTTATCAGTTTTAGGGTATCTATTCCTCTTAGAAAAGTAATTTTGTTGGGTAAATAGATTTATAATTTCAACTGATACCGTACACCGAAGTTTAGGTGAATTTGAATGAAATTGGACAATTTGCTAGATCATACACATTAGATTAGAGAATCTTACTGTCTTAATCTTACTGCATACAATATATATAATATATGTCGTCTCTGCAAATTGCAATTTGTAACGCTAAAAGTCTACCCACGCATAATAACATGTGTTCACACTATATTTTGATCAATGCGTTACATACAACCAAATATCCTAATTGAAATAAACGATAAACCAACCCCTTCTGTGTGGTTCGTATCTTTTTATCAACACAAGCGAATGTCCATCCCTGGCAATGCTCCTATCACCTGAAGAGTATATGAATGTGGATTCACAAATTGGCCGACGTAAAATGTAGAGGGCACGCTCGGTTGTTGAATTCAGACATTCTTCTCTACCTCTACCCCTGTAATCGGCTGCATTTGGCTGCTTGGCTTGTGCAAAGCTTGACAAAGAGGGCGCCATGTAGTGAACGTAACCAGGGCGCCTATTTACTACCTCAGACAAGTTATCTGTGATCTATCGACAGCGACAGTGACAAGTTAGTAAATAGAATTCATGCGCAGCGCGGTAATCTGACATTAGTGCGACCCAGTGAAGCAAATGTTTGTCCTATGGTTCAATTTAATAATTATCGTCACCCTATCGACAAGTAGCATACATTATTCTGTTTACAAAGTTATCGTTCGCGATCGACCAGCAGGGCGATTCTGTAAGGGCGACGATAAGTTTATCAGTGGTTTTGGTCGTTACTGAAGGCGAATGCAAGGCGGTGATTGGCTCATCGCCTTCTTCTAACAACTGAAACTGGTGATAAGCTTATCGTTGCCCATTCAGAATCGCCCTGCAGGCCCCCCGGAACCAAACATCAAACTGTCATGGCCGCCGCTCATCCAGATATCACTTTTGTTTTGATTCACGTGACCACAGATAACAAATCCGTTATCTGTGACGTGACCATGTAGGCCTAATGATATCCATCAATTTGTTTTTCGGAAAGATACTAACCGGATAACCGGGATAACCCCCCCCCCCCCCCTGCCGCCTGCTTTTTCATTCAAAACGATGGAATGGGTTTCGTCGAAAATGTTTTGTGTGTAAACTAAATCCACAAAAGAAAACAAAATTTGTCGCTTGCTTATATATGACGCACATTATGCTCAAACGTCTCAATATCTTTCATTTTCGCTCTAGTCCGGATTTTCCACTATCTATTATTTTGTGTTGCTTGACAGTAGGTGAGGGAGGGGAGTGTAGGGGAGGGGGCGGGGGTTTATCGGGTATGCGGGTACGTGAATTAAAAGGGGAATTTGTCTATAATCGCCCCTCCCATGACTGAAGTCTAGATCCGCTATTGAATATAGTCCCCCCTTTTGATACTTCAATCTCAATCTGTCTGTCAATGTCCCCTAAGTGTTTCTTGTCTTTTTCGAATCCCCCCGTCCCCCCAATGTATTCGAGACGTATAATATTCAGACGTATGTCGATACCACAAAGTTCAGCGATGTTCAAGATTTGAAAATGAGTTTTAAAACTATCGACTATATGGAGCTTCTCGATTATGAAAGTGGCCCCCAAGGCACAGACATTTGGGAACTACTGATGGATTACTAACTTCCTGTGTAATCAATGGGTAATAATTCTGCTTGTTTTGATTTTGTTCAGAGGTATAGTGAGCAATTAATTATTTTGCAGCCCACAGTTTCAGACTGCCAACGACAGTGTCATAGCTCGTTATAATACATGCAAATGAGCTTCGCTTACAAAGTAAGAAATAATCGTCTCCTGATGATGAGCCGTACTCCATTGGTAGAGAGTGTTCCAAGACGATTGTACGACCACCTCGTGAAGTAGCATCGTTGTCCCCCGTTAGCCTCGCTCCCCGTTGTCTTGTTCGATCAACTTCGGTGAAGAACAGATTATTACCCTAAAACACTTATTTCGAAGTCGCCTAGCGTGTTTCTTCCTCAGAGCCCGTCGCACGACTAGGCTGTGTATGTCGTGTTACGTCATCACATGCAATAGGGCACTGTGGCGCTTTAGACGGTTGGCGCGCATTGTTTACAGTGGTGTCATTGGCGTATTATTATTCGCTTACACAGTTTTATCTATTGCGTTCAACAACCATTTACGTTGCGAAAAAATGCAAGAAATCGAGGAATCAGACAGAACTCGTAATGTTGATTGCTTATCACCTATCACTATCAGGCTAGTTCAAACTAATTTGAGTAGTAGGGTAGTATAGTAAAGGTCGGTTTAGAACATCGCCTCTCTTTGGCTAGGCTAAGAATTTTAGGTATTAGAGCTAACGTTGCTATGCGGTTAGGAAAGTGTGTGAGCACTATAATGTTTTTGGCTTGATTTGATCTTGATTTTAAGTTTGATTAATCTTAAATAAGTGTGTAAACCGAACTTAACTACTAACAAGCGTTGTCTTCGAACAAGCGTGCCGTGAAAGTACTTAAGAATCTGGACGCTTAATTTCTTGACTTCTATAACAAATTGTGTCTTGTGTGTTGGATTTACCATTTCAAATATAAAAACACGTTCAATGTTGCTAACAAGAAACAAGTAACAACCAAAAGAAGTTCAGCCTTTCAGTCAGCAACAGATGAGCTTGTAATTAAGGCAAGGCATATTATTATATAAAACAGCAAATCTTTTTTTGTGTTTGTAAAACGGTCTATTAAAATTAAAACTAAAATACTTATATATTCCTAATTCCAATACATTTATCAAAATTTGGTTTTGTTAACCTTTACGGACTTCGGACATTAAAGGTAGAAATGATGTACAGACATTTTATTTTATTTATTTTATTTTTCTTGAGACTCTCGTCAGTTTCCATTCAGAGAATCTTTCAGTGGTATCAGATTACGTGTTATAACTATACTAATAGTAAAATACCAGTATATTATAAGAAGCAAAATTAACCCTTTGCTTTGGTCACCTTTCGCGGCATATGTGTTAATCAACAAGTGATTTCTTATACTCTAAACTGAACGTATTTCATTAGTACATACGAATGACCAAAAATCCACAGGGGAGGCGGGGATTACTACGATATGTGCCGGTCTTATTGCCGGTTTGACTGTGATTGAGAGTTAAGCATAAAGGTTTGAAAGAAACAATAATATAATTGCATCATTCGGATTCCTTCCCAATAGGCTATTTGCACAAATTCCGTTAATGTATTTTTTCGATAACCACTGACATCCTATAGATCACCAAAAAAAATTGGACCTCTACATTTATTATTCTGGGCGTAATATTTTTTTTAGTTTTCTTGGTCAAAGTAGCGGTTTGAAACGCACCAGGTCGCGCGCCATTTCCGTGACGTCACCTGCCATGTAGTCCGTCCGTGCAGGCTACCAGCTTACAGCTGACATTGGGATAACACGCGCAGAGACGCTTTCGCGGCGTTCAGCAATGCCTAAACCAAATTATAAGTATTGTTTTGTTCCATTATGTACTATAGCACTTCTGTAGCTACGCCAAATAAGCTGTTTTTTAGTGTTCCCAAAGATGTAAGGCGTAAGAAATGGACTCGTAAAGAGCGTATAACAAATACATGACTTTACGGTCGGAACTGGATGTACCTCTCTCTCTCTCTCTCTTCACGCTATTCTCTTCCTACCGACATTAGAGACGTGCACCCAAACCACTTCTTCGCCACTACGTCGTACTATTTAAATCAACTAAATAATGAAGACGATGGCAGCAGCAGCGACAGTTCAATTCGTACAAACGCTATAAATTAAGTTAATGTGTTTGGAAACCGAATACCATTCTTTCCTTCTTTCTTTCTATCTTTCTCTTTTTTTTCTTTCTTCCTTCTAAAAAATTAATGTATGAATGCAATTAATGAATGAGTTTAAAATAATATATCAAAATATAAACAAATTCCTTATTTCGTGAATTTGACCGTGATTTAATTTTATCTTTTTTTAATTATTTGATCTGAAATCATAACAATTGAACGTGTATTGTGTATCTTACATCTTGTATTTTGTATTTTGTATTATGTATTTTGTATTTTGTATTTACCTTTTGTATTCTTCATTATGAATTTTGTTTCTTGTATTTTTATAACTATAGTGTGTTTTGATGGAAGATAAGGCCTCACTGGCCCTAATCCCGCCATTAAAAAGACCTTAATCAATCAATTAATAAATAATTAATTAATTAATAATATTTGTTGCTAACCTTTGAAAGAATGTATAAATGAATGGGATGGATGAATGGCTATTTCTTAGCATTATTAATTTGATTTAGCCTAGTTATGGATATTTAAATGCAATTCTAACTGAAATTGTATTTGTCTATGTATTTTTCTTAGTTTGATGTATTTTACCATAATGTAGGCTTATCTACATAACGGTTGGCTGGAAGAAAAGGCTTAATTGGCCTTAATCCCACCCAAAATAAAGTCCTAAATCAATCAATCAATCAATCAAACAAACAATCAATCAATCAATCTCTCTCTCTTTCTTTCTTTCTTTCCTTCCTTCCTTATTTCTTTCCTTCTTTCTTTCTTTCTTTCTTTCTTTCTTTCTTTCTTTTTTTCTTTCTTTCTTTCTTTCTTTCTTTCTTTCTTTCTTTCTTTCTTTCTTTTCTTTCTTTCTTTCTTTCTTTCTTTCTTTCTTTCTTTCTTTCTTTCTTTCTTTCTTTCTTTCTTTCTTTCTTTCCTAACCATAGGCATTATGTCTAATTAAGTTCCTGAAACAGACTAGGCCAAGACTATTCCTTGGGCTGAACGTAATTTTTATTTGTTGAACTAGGCGTAGGCCTATATGCCTTTGTGGTGAAGTGGGATGATATGCACGAAAACCAAGCAAGTCATGGTACGCGTCTTACATAGATTCCCAAAACTTGTGCGTTTATTAAACCCTTGGTCTGCGTCTGCCATCACTGTAGCCAGCCTAAACGTAATGTTTTTGGTGTTTTGAAAGCTTACCTGGGTGCTTTGACACCGCGGATTTCGGCTCTCACAAAGTGTTCGTTCTTTGAAAAATAGTTAGCTATCATAATAGCATCCACAAAAGCCAAGTTGTCCGATTGGCCTTTCTTAAATCCATCTTCTGTCATTTTACGTATTGGATATGCACGACAACCAAGCAAGTCATGTACCTCGACGTGCCTCGGACATGGAGGGTGACGTCACGACCAATCAGAGCGCGTTATCGGTTACCACGGCGGAAAATTCAAATTGCGCATTTTCGAACTCAATTTTCTTGTAGAATAAATTTTTTTGAACGTTAAAACTATTTTCTTTGTGTTTAGAATTAAAAAGACATCAGGAAACGCCCATTAATTAGCATTTTTAAGCTTCGTGCATATAGCCTATTGGAGAAACCCTGGTAGAGGTGTCATTATCATCAGCTGTCACCAATGTATCACTGCAGTCTGCACAGAAACGACGGAGCCTGCCATGATGAATAATAAATTGTGACTAAATTATATGTAGTGCCTATAGTTTAGATTGTGTTGTTTACCAATTTAATTAGATTACAAATTCTATATTTTTGTTAAAATGTCCTGGATGCTAATAAAACGAACACAAATTTATAATGGCGACTCATTCTTATAATGTTGTTGTGCCGGCAAAAGTCGGGCTTCACACTTCCCTGTGCTTCACAATCGTGAAGTTTTCTATTCGTAGAGTAGAGCTGAGAGCAGGTGTCATAAATTGCTAAATGTTCTTCTAATCTTGTCCACCTGCATGCCAGGATGTGAATGTTTGTAGAAACAGATGTATCCGTGGTAAGCGTGATGACATTGGGTTTGAAAGTTCAAACCCAATGGTGATGATGTTTAAAAACATTGGTGGCGGATGCGGTAGGATGTCACATTGGTGAGGTAGGGGGTCAGTGTAAACCCCCCTCCGCATCATGACCCTTGTCCCTTCTGTCGCCTCGCCGAATAAAATCGTATTTTTATATAACCTGTTCGCTTACCTTTAAAGAACAATTGTGTTTTGGTAGGGATCTTCCTAAAACATTATTGTGTTTGAGAGCATATTTTGTCATTACGAATAATATGGTGTGGCTAAATGGAAAAAAGTATTATTCTCATTGGAGTATATAAATATCAAAATATAACAATCGTGTTTACAAGATACAAAAAAATCATTACACATTCTAGGCCTACATTTCTCAGGTATGTTTAGACGTTTGCATAGTTACATATTGGTTGGGGGGGGGGGGGGGGACGAAGAAGCGAAAGCCATCTCGCTCTGGCAGCTTCGCCCCCGAATACAATTAATGGGGGAGTAAAATAATAACATTGTCGGAGCGATTCGTGTCCACGCTGTCTGTATTAACATTATTAGCGTATCAATTATTTTTGTTGTGATATGTAGAGTGTAGACAGATGTCATTTAGACTTCATGAGATAAGAGAACGTAAACCGTAAGCAGATAACTGCCTAATTCGTTTTGTATTTGAATTTCGCGGTTATAGCAGGCAGAAGTCTTGCTTCGTTCCACCAACTAGGGGCCGTCTATAAATGCCACACAATTTTTGACCAAATTAGACTCCCCCTCCCCCCTTGCCGCAGTTAGTCACAACAAGTGTGACACCCCCCCCATTTAATGATGTCACACAAAATTAATTTACTGCCCCCCCCCCCCCCCGACATGCCAACATAAAAAAAAACTGGGACAAAATCAGTCACATCGAGATGAAATATTTGTATTTTCTTTAATTTTTTACATTTGCACAGCTGCTAGTTAGCTAGTCATTCGTCCATGGCGAAACTCAGCAGGTGACGCATTCTAGTGGCTAAAATCAGTTATGGAAATGCGTGAAATTGCGGGATTATTTGAAAAATGTGAAATACTGAAATAGAATCTGCACTAAAAAATGGCATTATATGCAGTGCATGCATGGATGTCACAGAAAGACTGACCCCTCCCCCCCCCCCAAATAGTGTGACATCATTTATGGACGGCCCCCTACCATAAATTATTTTTAAAAGCTTCCACCCCAGAATCAGAGCGTTCTCCATGCAAAATGCTCCACAACATGAAACACAACAGAGATGAGTAGTAATACCAATTAATGGAACAAAATATAAAATAATGGGGGTTTCTAAAAGAAAATGAATACATTCTCACCAAATACATTGATATTAAATTATTATTATGTTGGTAGGTACTAGGTACTGTCCACTGTCCAGGGCTGCTGCCAAAGATAATATGGGAATAATACTAGTACAATAGTACATAATAATATTTGAGTAGTATTGTATGTAAATTGTAAATGATACAGGGATACCTAACTAGAAGGTCGCTGCTATCTCCCGCCCAGAGTAAGCAACTGAACTGATCTAAGTTTCCTAACACGGTTGGGCTCGATTTGCGCATGTACTTTGGGACTTTTACATCAGAAGTCTACAGATCCGCCAACCCAACCTGACAAATATTGATGTCCCAAATAAAATTGACCATCAAGAGTTGTCTAACTTATCAGTTGTGTACAGCTGTCTTTATGTGACACAATTGTTAATTAAATAAATAACTGAGACAATGTTATTTTTGCACTTTTGTGTCTATGACACCAAGGAAATTGCCAAGTCTGAAGTGATCAGCTTTAATAAAGCCTCTGCATGGAACATTTTACAATCCTCGCAGTGTACGTAATGTTAGTGAGCTTAAGTAAGATTTTTAAGCAAATTAGGAAGTAAAGAAAGAAGACAACACAATGGGTAACACAACCACTTTATTAATGTGATTAAAATTACACATTTTCACATAGTATATCTCAGTCTGACACAATAAAAGGAGCCAAGCTATCTTTTAATTTGCTTGGTTCAAGTACCAGGTTACTTGGAATTAAGATATATGAATATGATACAATATTACATTATATAATATGTGAACATTCCGTTAAAATACACATTATGCATGTACAGACACATTATGTGATAAAATGGTATGACGGGTAGGTTAGTTCAGTACATAATGTGAATCTGTAGTGTGGATAATACTATAATTCAAATCACAGAAGAAGGGCTCTTGCAAGAAGTTCTTGAAGATACACAAGAAGACAGAGATGCAGTATATGTTACTGAACAAAAGTTCAGCCCTACTTCATGCCATCTCTTGACTCATGCAGCACAAATAATTACAGCCTGATTTCCAAGAAGCAAATTGGAAAATCAAACTGATCACTAAATGTTTTGATATTTCTATAATAAATAAATAAATAATGTATGCACAAATAAAATAAGGCAAAATATAAAAATAAACTCATCCTGTCTAATATTACAGACCACAGTAGCACCTAAAATACGTACAGTATTGGTATTTGGCAAAATAATACATGATTGATTGGTATTGTAGCATATCATGGTAAATAATAGGGCTTTTAACACAAAATTAGTTTGTGCTTGGTTGTGCTTTTCACTCTACATGTTGTGTAGAAATATACCAGTCTTACTGTCCAAAATAGTGAACATTCATTTATGAGAGTTCGTTACCCCCCCTTCCCCTCAAGAGCCCATACCAGAGAGTAACATGTCTCAACACACACAGCTTTGTTAAAGAAATGTATTCCATACAAATATGCTAGAAGGAGAAGAATCAGGCACCATATGGGTTGTATACGTAGCGTAGTTTATAGTCTTTATACAGGTGCAAAGATAAGATTGTTAGCAGTATAAGTATTAGGTAGGCTTATGTGTATGGTATATTAAATTTATGTTTTCTTCTTAGTGTGTATGAATCTTCATCAACATGCAGATGCTTTGAAGTCTAAATACAGTTACTTGTGGTAACACATTTTAATCTGTACATGTTGTATGGAATTACTTTAAAACATAAATAAACTACTCACTACAATACTGAAAAATTCCTTTGGTAAAATTAATAAATAATAACAATATACATGATTGTGTAAACTAATGCTAGGTGTTAAGGTAACAGTGAAAGTTTCAAAACAAAGTAGATAAACTATTTAACATTATAACATGTACAATAAATCGATGAGTATAGGTTTCTCGTTATGTAAGTCATCCCATGTATAATAAAATCAACAAATGATAGATTATTATTATTAAATAATGAACTTAAAAAACTATACATGTATGCCATACCGATACTGAAAGGTTGATCATAATAGGTAGAGTAATCATCAATTGTTATAAATACCAAGAGTTACTTTGATTAAGTCTGTTCAACATAGTGTGAAACTGTATTACGTACATACAGTATATAAATTCACACCAGGCATCTATAGGCCTAGGTGCATAAAACAAAGAAATAAGAACATTTTTCCAAAAGATCAAATGTTGACGTGTCTTTTTCGTGATATGAAGTAACCATTGGCCATCAACTAGCGCTCATCTTTCAATATTAATGGTGTTAAGTGTAAAAGCATCCTGCAATAAATTACTATGTGGGAACTCTCAAACTCTCTTGTCTGGTTCCAGTAAAAAATCTATCTGGATAGTCTACACTAACGGCTACATAACAATTACAGACCGCCGCCACTACGGTCAACATTTATTTTCTTTTTCAACATTTCTTGTTCGTGGTGTTCCTCTTCCATTTCTGCCATGCGGGCAAAACGAGAATAAGCCACATGGCCGGACTTGATTGCAGACATCATCTAAACAGGCAGAATAATAATCAATATTACATGAAAATGCTGGGTTAGCATAAATTGCATGATTTACAATAACAATAATAAAAATAATACCACTAATTCTTAATATCACAAGTTATGTTATTAATTATTATAATACCATGTACATGAACAGTATAACAAAACGCTCATTAAAATAAAGCGAGTAACCAAGAAACCAAACAAATAACTCGATGCATAAAAATACAGAACTCTTGTGGTGCAACAAAACAAAAGTAGCATTTACTAGGTGTGGCTTCCCATGTTATGAGCCTGACAGATGAGAAATGTACATAATTATGTACATCTATATTATACCCATACAAATTACAAAGTCAAACGAAATGCAGTGCAATCAAATTATATTTATAATAAATAATGTTATGTTTAAAATTGGGTGTCAAAAACATTTAAAAGACCAATACTAACTATTTCTACAAACCAGAAACCATCGGCTGTGCATATGCAGTAAGGCGTGAGAACTAAACAAGCAGTGAGGAAGCAGATGACCTAACCTAGAGGCAATAATGTCTCTTAACTAGTTAGATTATACAGAAAGTAGGCCTACAAATTCTGTTTATATAATGAAATTAGTATGTATTAGTTATTGAAAAAAATGAAGGATGGACACATTAATAAATCAGTAATCTAATTACACACACTGGTACCTACTTGTAACTACGATGTCCATATGAGCAGTGAATTGTATACTAATACTACTACCTATGTACTACCTACTAGTAAACTTATACAGTGAGTGACATGCACAAAATGATTACACAAACTGCATGATTTTTTCAAGTTAGGCCTACTGAAACCCTTTAATATTTGATTGGCACATCAATGATATAGCGATTGATTTGTTTATTGGTACAAAGTTTGCTTTTGTTTATGTTGTGCAATTTGTGACTTAGCGTGGCAAACTAACAAAACGACAAAATTACGTTCTCAACCCACATTCAGTAAAGAAACTTAACGCAAGAGTGGCTCGCCTTTTCAACAAAAACAAGTTTTGATACAGAATCAAGCGAAATTTGCACTGCCATTTGTTTTCTGGTCTCGTGATGTCAAGACAAATCATTCTGAATAAAATATTTGTTACATAAGCTAAGCCACAATCTTTTCTTGCTACATGGAAGCAAAACTGTGCGTTTTTTTATTTTTCAATTTCAAAACATGAATTTTTAATTGTTAAAACAATTTTACACACCACTACTGATAAAGAGATCCAACTCCAGACGGCACATCAAATAAAATGCGTGACATGTGGCAACAGAAGCGCACACGCAGGGAGAAAATATCCCTACCTGAATATATATTACCATAACTACATTGAAACCGGTTTTTGGTATATACCTAATGATGTTTTCTCTACTGGACATTAAACTATTCCCAGCTATGGGCATATACTTTATAGATTATACCTGTACCCAAATAATGATACTATAGGCCTGCTGTGTATTCCCTACACACTATTCAGTCATGGGAGTTGAGGGGGATCAGGGGGTGCAATCCCCCCCACCCAGATTTTAGGGAAAATTTAACCAACAACACTAATATATATGTTTCTATTAATTTCATTCACCCTATTTCAACACAAAATAGGTTTGAAAGTCGTAAAAATAAATAACTAACTAGGAACTAACTAAATAAACTAACTAGGAGGCTTAAACACACAGACTCCAACACCCAAATGGATAGTGTTGGTCTTGACTTGCGACGCCCTATAGTTACAGTACTGGCAATAATTTTCTACGATCTTTCTGAATGAAAAAGGTAAATATTAAGCCTGATGTTAACAATGATTACTAGATGCAATCGTATTTATTGTCCTTCATCATTTGTGTA
The DNA here is from genome assembly GCA_945910005.1 of Isoperla grammatica. Lineage (NCBI taxonomy): Eukaryota > Metazoa > Arthropoda > Insecta > Plecoptera > Perlodidae > Isoperla > Isoperla grammatica. The sequence goes on along the minus strand of OX246737.1, from coordinate 32,016,247 downwards.
CTTGCTATGTAATCCCTAAACAGTAAACACAAACAATTTAAAAGTATTCAAAACTGTACTAAAAGCTAATGATAACAACCACATAACCACAAAGAATAAATGGTCTTGTTTATGTGGAAGTATGGTACCTTCCCACACTTCTTCTTTCGTTCCAGCACCCAAGTTAGGTATCTACTTTACGATAGACACTAGACAGTCAACTACGCAAACAATATAAAAATACAAAATACTCAATATCCTTGCCAACACTAAGTACGATTTGTCACTTGAATGATCAAAGAGGAGCAGAGATACCTATATCAAGTAACCTAAGAGAGGAAATCGGATATCCATGCGGTGACAAACCACCACCGGTCAAGCCTACAAAAGGGTAACATTAGATTACGTAAAGAGCGGTTAATTGCAGACGTAATGCAGGTATGGCATGCAATGCATTAACATTCCAGCAGATTGATCTCTCTACCTGTAAATATTCATCCAACTCTACTTGACCATTCATATTTGTGTCTATTTCCTTCAAAATCTCGTGAAGTTGTTCTCCAGACACCTCTTCACCAGTTAGCTGAAACACAAGCAAACATTCTATAGATTTTTAAATGAAATATTTCTTTATTACAAAATTACCTGGAGATAGTCGGCCATTTCCAGCTTCCCATTGACACATGCGTCGATGTTACGTAGAAGTTCATGCATATATTTGTCATCCAGCTTCATACCTAATTCCTGTCAAAAAAAGCAAGTTAAATCAATTGCAAAAAGTTTCCATTAAATTTAATATACCAGTGTATATATATATGTAGGCCTAGTACTGTAGCATCAAAGCTTTTTTTAAATTTTTGCTTTACTTTTAGAACAAACCTCCATTTATATTAGTTGGATGAAAATAGACACATTATGAACTAATTAGCTGGCAATTTATTCAGTTTGATTGCAATTACTCACATTTACTTCTCATGATAGAAATACACAAAACGTCGAGACAGTTTCGGCCTGACCAAGCCTTGATTCCTCCACTTTCGTCGGGTGATCAAGGCCACGTCAGGCTGAAACTGTCTCGACGTTTTGTATATCTTTTTTGTGTTTTTTTTTTGTGTTTCTATAGACTCCGAAGGCCGCAACTACTACAAGGTAAGCTGTTCGTTCCTTCCTATTCTCCCCCCCCAAGCTCAAACCTAGCCGTTAGGCAAACTTACACAAATTTACATCATGATAGAAATGTAGTTATAGTAGTAGTACTTTAGTGAATTGTTTTTTCATAGCATACCTAGGCCTATAGGTCTATGGCATTAAACAACAAAATATGTTGGCAATAAATACCACAGCTAGCTTAAATGGTTCATATGAAGAAAGGTCTTCTACAATATCTTGGCTGGTCTCGGAGAACTCGTAGAAGTAGTCACAATGTATTTCTACAATGTTAAAAATCACACGATATTCATATGGGAAAACTACACATTAATTAATTCACATGTATTAAGTATTATGAACACAAATTATGTTTGAGCTTTCTCTTTCACCCCGTCCCCCCTACATTCTATAGTAGGCCTATAAATATTTTAAATCTCAATATTTGTAATAAAATAAATAATAAATTAAAAATACATTGACTTGTTTCTTTGACGTGCACTCTTTTAGGGTATGAGCCAGGAACACATGAGCGGAGCAGGGCATGCTAGTTACGCTGAAGGAATACACAAAACAAATTACAGGAACGACCTTAAAATTATTTCTTGCAGATTTGTGTGAAAGATGGAAATCAGTTAATTAATTTGTTTGTTGTTGTAAAGATCGACGAGTACAACTGATATAAGAAACCACAGGAACGATATGTAATTCACTGCTATAAACTGGATCGGGACTGGACATAACACTACCTACTATACTGTAGGCTTGAAATTAACACCAAACAAAAACGATATCACTATCAGATGAGCACGGAGACAAAGACAACATAGGCTACGTACATAACAATTATCAATGCTGGTGAAAATTGTAATGTAATGCACTTGTTTTTTTAATTACAAGGCTAGTTATAATTCTGTACAGTATGTATAACTTACTTTTGAGTTTTGAATGCAAAAGTGCTCTAGCAGTTGAACTAACAATTAGTGTACGTAAATACTTTAGAGATGCTATAGATATGAAGGAATTGTTTGAGTGTAGGCGTAGGCCTACACTGTAAGGACTAGGTACATTAATTTTATTTTAAAGTTTAAGTAGTCTACTTCAATGTAAATTTAATCTTATAAGATCAAAGTACTGAAATGTATTAGGCCTAATGTAGGCCTACCGTAGCAATTCGGAAGAAATAAACATTTAGTACCTCGTTATTTTTTTATATTTAGGACTAGGCCTAGGCCTATGTCTCTTCAATGTCAACTTTCAACTCCCAAATTTGTCAACTTCCATGAAGGTAGTTGTTGGATCCTATCCCTATGTTCAACTCTACCACAGACAGATCCAAATCTTTGGTTGTTTACTTTTTTGTGACGCTTTAAAATTCGCACACGAACAAAATTATCCAGCCCATTAAATTTGAGTACAAGTTATATTCAAATAATATACAGTAGCTTTAGCATGGATTTCAATATTGATGGAGACAAAACTAGAGTAGATAACGGTACCTTAAGACCACGTTGAATGTCCGTGATCGAAACATATCCCTTTCTATCCTTGTCAATAATCTGGAATCTCTTGATATACTGTTGAATCTCGTCCTTGGTCAGATTGATGGGCAACTTGTCGCGCGATGCCCTGTTGACCATCTGTCCCATCTCCTCCTGCAGGAACTTGGACGCCAGCTCGATCTCCTTCTTCTTCCGGTCGTTGCTCCACTTGAGCTCCTCGGCCATGATGTCTACAATGCCAGGCAGCGCCTCCTGTGCGGCCTGAACGTTGAGGAACGCAAGACGCAGCCGCCTCGCAATCACGTCCACCGCGTTGCAAGCGTACTCTCGCACCGCGTACCGCACCTCGCCGTCGATGTACGGGAACTCGGGGTGAAGCTTCTTGCCGATGATGGGCCAGCGCTTGCCCGTCAACGAGGCCATCTTGGCGACGGCAAACGCGCGGTCGCCGTATGAGTCGGACAGATGCTGGGCCACCTCGCACTCGAGACCGAAGTCCTGGACGAGTCGGATGTACATCGTCGGCGTCCAGTCGTGGGCACCCTCGATCAGAAGGCCGTCGGTTTGACTCTCCTGTACTTGTGGCTGCAGGTGACAGGCTGAAAAAAGATATGATGTAGGGATAGGATCCAACAGCTTACCTTAGATGTAAGATGATGAAGTTGAGATTTAAAAGAGTACATTGAAGACATACAACAAAAATGATGAGACGTTTTGACTCGAGGTCTTGATTACTCAAGAGGAAGATGGGAAAAAAAAGATAAATGAAATCATGAAACTATCGGTAGCACTCATTAGTACACCAACTTGATACGGGAGGGAGGGGTCTGATGCACCAAAGACCCCTCCCCTACCCGTACCTCTGTACATTTACATCTGTAGTTCTGATTTAATAGTCGACTGGTAATAAACTAAGACGGCATTCACAGGGTACCATGTTCTGTAGAAACTCTAGAATATTAAGTGTAAAGAAAGTCACCCACCTTTGATTGCAGCATCAATGGTGTGTTCTGCCATTGCTCTGTACGTAGTCCATTTGCCTCCAGCGATGGTAATCAGCTTGCTTTCACTGACATGAACAATGTGGTTCCTTGCCAACGACTGAGTGTCTCCTTTATTGGGATCCGAGACCAGCGGTCTAATACCACTCCATGCAGATAGTACATCACCTCTTCTCACTGAAATTCAAATTATGTACACCATCCTAAATGATGTTTATAACACACACAAGCATCATTCTAGATTAACAATCATTAATAAGACACCGATATGAGTAAATTCTTATTTTAGAAGAAAGTAACATGTAGCCTAGTTCATTCAATTTAATATCTCAAAAGGCGGTGTGGTTACAGTTTTCAGGTTTCTATAATACGCACACTGATTTTCAGTTAGAGGTGTGCAGTTAAAAATCTGTAGGCCTACATAAGAAGTTATGTTTATAAAAGAGATTCTACACCTGATGTCTTCATTGAGGTAGACTCACTAGAATAAAGTGTGCATTATTAAAGAAATTTAAAAAATTATAAAATTTATGATAGGGGTCAAAGACTTGGGTCAAAGACCAAAGTTATGCAAATACGTAGTACTGGTAGATAGTTATAAGGCCTCCTTGAGATTTGGTGGGGGTGCCGAGTACATATAAAATCATTTTGCCAAGTGGGAGGGAGGCTATTGGTTAACTACTGTAGCCTATACAGTGTATAGCAATCCTGATCCTTGCTCCAATACATAGAAATACCCTACCCACTGTGGCTTATTGTTGAACATTACCACTGTTCTTGGAATGGGGAGGCCGCCAGAGAGAGAGGCTCAAGACAAAAGCAGGGGATTGATGAGAATATTTAAATGTGAATTTGAAAAGGTATGTTTGCCTATTCCTTTTTTCTCTCTTATTATGTTTCATACTTGGGAAGAATTCACTCTCTCACCTTCAACATCTGGGTTGAGATAGTTCTTTACTTCTTGCAAGATGAACATAATCTCGTCCTCGGTGGGTTTGGGATTGTGCGTCACCTTGCACGGCAGGTCGGTGGTGCCCGCGATGGTGTGTTTCTGCCACGGCAGGAAGAAGATGACCCTGCCGTCGGACGTGTCCGGATCCAACAGGCCCATCTGATCCGGGCTGTAATATCCGGGCAGTACGATGTGCACGCCGCAGCTCGGACAGCATATCTCCTTGGCCTTGGCGTTGTCCATGAGACGTATCGAGTCGGTCTCGGGGCCGGTGGCGTTGATGATGCACTTGGCCCTCACGTCCCACTCCTTGCCTGTGAGCTCGTCGCGGAGGTGGACGCCGCAGAGAGTCTTGTTCCCCTCGCGGTCCAGACCCTTGTGCAGCTGGGTCACGCGGACGTGGTTCGCCACCGTCGCGCCGTGACGCGTCGCCGTCAGCGCGATCGCCAAGTTCATGCGGGCGTCGTCCTGCTGACCTGGACCACAACACTGTCACGTTCACAACTTTCCACTGAGTGCAGATATTCTTAATTTCAAGCTCCACGCCCTAGTTATGTGACCACCGTACAGCATAACAAATATGACTGATTAATAATATATATAATATAAAATGAATAAATGTGATATGATTGTCGGGTTGTCACGGGGGTAAAGGGTGGTCACATAGCGATGGAGGGAAGCGTCACTAAGAATCCCAATTCAATTTGATGAACCACTGAGATCACTTACCGTCATAGTAAACGATTGCACCCTTAAGTTTGTCTCCCTTTATCATAGGGAACAATTCCAATGCATCTTGTTTGGACAGATAATAGGAACTCTTGACAGTCTTTGAACCAGCTACTAAATCATACATTTTTATGCCAAACCAGAAATATGGAATTTGCCAGTACCTACAAATGGAAAACAATGATGTTTAAAATAAAAAATTTTAGACTAAATAAAAAAGATTTACAATCACAAGATTAAAATCTTGTGTTTTCCACTTGCAATTTACTATCTCTTTAGGCCTAAGACAAATAAGCATGTTTACGTACGTGTACACTGGCAGCATGATGGGAAGCGGATGTGTTAAATGAGGTGCTGACATCAGCATGTTGGATCTCTCGTGTAATGCCTCCTTGACCATCCGGTACTGCTCAATGTCGAGATTCATAATTGCCTTTTGGAGATATCGCACACCTCCATGGATGAGCTTGGTGCTTCGGCTACTTGTGCCAGAAGCAAAGTCATCTGCCTCAATAAGAGCAGTCTTCAGACCTGAAACACATTTGTGCTGCTTAGACATAGGCCTACTTAGTTTTGTTATGTTTAGTTCACAACATTTTGTTTAGTAGGGCCTACAGTAGGCCAACAGAGAACGTTAATTAGCGGACCGCAAAGAGATGTAGCGTGGACTCCCAATGGAGTGTGGTCAAAGAATTTGGAGACTCAAATAAAAAATTATTCTGTTAGACCCCGAGTTTTCCTGGAAAAGTCTGTTTAACTGGTAAGAATAGAATAGGAAAAAGGTGATGGCCATGGAGAAGGAAGAGGGATGAGTGCAAGAGGAGAAACGGAAGGGATGAGATCAAGGGAAACTGAGAAGAATGGAAAGAAACAGCAAGAGGATGATGGAGGAAGGAGGGAATATGCTAAGGAGGGGACAGGGGGAAGGAAGGAAGTAGAGAGACCCTCACCACTGGCAACCAGCCAACTGTGAGGAGAAGGAAACAACAACAACAACATACCTTTGCTGAAAACATTATTACGTAGGCTACTGATACTTATTCATACAGAAATTGCGGGTTGTTACATTTCGCGTATTGCTGAGGGCGAGTTGAATGTCGACCTATAAGCTCATTGGTAATTTCTATAATATTATAGGGCTTATTACTGTCACTTAAGGGGAGGTCCTCATTTTCGGAAATTGACTCAGTACAATTTTTCTCATCGAGACGTGTCTTGGACTTTAGGAGAACTTCTAAACTTGGTGACTGGACCTCCTTTGATTCTAATTGACAGCCCCTGGTTTAGCACATCTAGGTAAGCCTAGAGTTCAACAATTAATGATTTGGATGCTAGTCTCTCGGCAGACATTTATCCACATACAAATTACAGGTGACGTCTAATGGTGAGATAGAATAGGGTGATGTGTAGAATAGATTTTAGTTTGTAGCATTATTTCATTCCTGCCTCTCTTTGGAGCAGTAATATCTGTGCTATGTAGCCTAGACATGATCAATGTGAATTAAAGAGTTATGTATTGTTATTTTTTTTTTTTTATATCTGCTCCCTGTGTCCACCAATGAAGTCGAGTAGGGGATAGGAAATTAATCCCATCATATTCTGGCCCCTAGGTACATCGAAGCCGGCTGGCCATGCCTGATGCTTCCCTCATGTTAACTTCCTCTGGCTCTCTATTTTTATAATAATAATAATAGGGGCTAATAATAATTATTATTATTATTATTCGGCATCACATGTCATCTGCCACAAGTTACAGATGACAAGTGATGCCTATAGTGTAACAGGTCGCAACTGGGCATGCTGGATGATTGAATATGTTACCGACTTACTGGTACTCAAAATTATTAAACGTTTAAATGTGTCGGCCCTATTATTTACCTCTACTAACAGCATCTAATGCACACCCAGAACCAGTTGCTCCACCACCAATGATAAGGACATCAAAAGATTCTGTTTGCAGAGATTTAATTTGTTCGTCTCGTGTCGGTAAATGTCGTTTTGCACGCCGTGAACTCTTCACTTCAGCTGCCAACACCTGGTTCACCTGAGAACAGTAATTTATAAAGCTATAGGATCTACCTAAACCGAGGTCCAGGCCTAACCCTAGAATGCAGTCAAAAATGGATGGGCTAAGTTTCTAGCAAATTTCTTTTTGAGTCTAGTGGCCTAGGCCCCTCGGGCCTAGGCCTAGGATTGACACAGGCTAGGGCCTAGTTATATGAGTAGGCTCTAATAAGTATTAGGCCTATGAAATTTATTCGTTTATTGAATTCTCTAAATAATATTGAATTACAAGGTATTGGGTTAATTCGCAAGGGGGTGTCTCGATTAAAAAGAGGGGCTAGCCCTACTGGGCCCTAGCCTAGGGCGATCTAGCCTAGGCAGTGTTTACCTGTAATTTGTTGTCGCCACTTAACAACCACGTTGTCACACAAGCTCCAGCTCCTAGGACCAAGCCACCCACTGCAATCTTTCGAAGTCGTGAAGCCATAGTGCAGGATTTGTTACGAAAAGCGAATTAAGAAGAGAATCCACTGCAAAAAAACAAAACATTCAGAGCCATCTTTAAAAGGTACAGTCACACTACGCACTTCGCGCGCGCAGGTTGTCCCCGCACCATCAGCTGGTACAGTCCGTGGTAAATATAAACGCACACCTAATATTTCCATATCTACACATCCTTTGCCTACCTCAACTTACGAGATAAAAACCGGCTCGGATCAAGCAACTGTCTTCGTTACCACTTGTGTAAATATCAGTGATATTCATCTTTACGACGAACTTTGGTAAAAATGTGTTCCTTACCTACCTGCACCTTACCTTGACCTTGCCCTAAATAAGATCTACTCGCACTGCATTAGCAAGAGCAGTGTAATTTACGTAATTCAAGTACATAACCGCACCCAGTTATTGTTTCACAACACTGCATGATCATTACTACGATACGACGTTATTTAACTAGCAATCTGATGATAACAAAATCACGCTATAGCGATAACATAAATAAATACGAACCTCATTAAATACCCGGATTCTTTCAAATTCCTCATAGATTATAAAACATGAATTGAAGCACCAGCACTTGTCGTGCTGTACCCGTGGGTTTCACTTACGGAAGTGATGCTCAGATGAGTGATTGCGTAATCGCGACGGCTTTGTCATATACCAACTCAATACAGGCTGGGAGGCTATTTCTGATAACACACCCTAAGCAATCCAGTCGCTCTCGCCAAAACGTGAAGTTCAAAGACGCACCTACGGTATCGTGTAGGCTACTATACTGTCATCTGCACTACCTCCGGGGCAGTGGCGTATCCAGGAATTGGGAAGGGGGGGGGGGGGGTTCAACCCATATTACAGAGAGTGGAACCGAAACATAATTAGGGTTCCGGGGTGCTTGCCCCCCGAAAAAAATTCTCGTCAAGGTAATTTTAGTGCAAATCTGTGACAGTGCGTTTTACAGCGGCCAACTGAAACAAGATTACGCAGTTAATACTGTCTATTGAAATGTAAACGGTAATTTTCCATGTTTCCTTTGCAAAAGGGGGGGGGGGTTGTCCCCCCCCCCCTCCCCTTCCCCCCGTGTATACGCCACTGCTTCGGGGCAAATTATATCAAATAAATTAATAATTATTTCTAGGCTAGTGGAGCGAAAATAACTAATAAGCAACTACCAACAAGTTGAGTGGGGGGGGGGGGAGGGGAGAGGCAGGTCTACAATTAATTGTTGCAAGCTATTTGCGAAGAAATACATATTTTCGATGGGTGAACAGCAACACGGAACGTGATCAACAGCGTCGTATGTGACCAATCAATTGAGAACATTGTAATTGCTTTTGTGCATGTTACGGTGACGAGATAAATAAGTACAAAAATTAACATTTACGTGGGATTCAAACTATTACTAACGTCCATCCATACCACGTAGACGTAGTTATGTTAGTATCTTTGGTCCATGCTATTGGGGCACTGCGCCCAACTATTATGAACTAGTTACTATTATGTGGCATGGGTGATACACCACAAGTTAAGTCAATAAATTATAAAGTAAAATCTTTGAAAAGGCGATTTGATTGGATTGGATTGGAAGAAAAGGGTAGACATGACTTACGCCAAAGGGGTTGAGAGAGGGAGAGAGAGAAAGTAGAAACTAGTTTGTTACACAAACTACCGGTACCTGTTTAACATATTACATAAAGCTGATTGTTTCTCTGTTCTTCTACGAATTGTCAATATAGCATTAATATTTTCTTTTTGATACAGTTGAGTTGTACATCACTTAACCGACTTGAGATATGTATTATTATTATGGTTATATAAGTTTAAGTTTTTGATAGGGTCCTTCTGGACATCACCGGCATGGGTCGTGTTGATTTCATTTTATTTTTATGTGTTCCCATTTTTTTGTCCAGAGAGACGAAAAAGTAAATACACTCAATGTGATATACACAATCGATAGGCAGCTACCTCACACTATACTGTTATTCCATGGGCAAACTCATTGCCAAGCAATACAATAATAAAAATCATGAGATTGCTTTCTTTATTAGCTCACGTGATGACATTAAAACAATAATTTCTTTCTTGAATTTTAAACCAATGGTGTTAACTGTTTTCCTCGGTACTATAAATATGTTATTACCCATGCTATCAGCCCGATGATCAGGACTCACGAACCGAATAATGTTTCGTAGGAATACCTCGTTTATGGTAGCTCAAATTACCCGCGTATTTCTTGTGTGTAAACGCAAGCAGTTGCTACGTGATGGGTACGATATTTTACGTTTGTTGTGTGTAAGCAGTGCTTAATTTCAGGGCGGACGTATCTAATACAGTAATACTCATGTCGTGGGGAGGGTTTTTGGGACTGGAGGGTTGCTGCCACCACCGACTAACGATGGGCATGCAGTCAGGCCCATTATGGTTGACATGTAGATTGGAATAAGACATTTTGACCCAATGGAGATATGCGAGATGCAATCTTTGGCCTGTTTATAAAGGAATACTCTTATTTTACATGATTATGATACAATTAGTCCCCACTCACCCTTATCTTCGTAGCCTCCTTACTGACGATCTATAGCTTGAGAGCACGTGTGACAGATGATTCGAGCACGGGCGATGAGAGAGATGGTGAGAGGGATTATGCTATCCCCGAGCCTGACTTTGGAAATGTGTACTTGCTTGACCTTACTCGATCACCGTCAGATTCATCCACATGTGATCATGACATGTACTCTAACTAGAGTCTGTTCCATGTAATGTTCGAATGTAGAGTCCTCCAATCATAGGCGTGCGCACGGCCCAGGCCTATTCGGCCCAGGCCGGACCTAATGTGTCAACTTGGCGGTTGGGCCGCGCTGGACTCCAATTTCTTTGGACCCGGCCTGGGCCGAGAGCAGTTTAACCCTTGAGTGAGTAGTATAGGGTAGAGGGCCCACGCCATTGGCAGTTTGTCTACCGCCGTTTACTGCCCAAAATACTTAAGTCGGGTAGTAGAAGTTCGCCAAGCGACGCGATGACGGAGCCTGATTGGTCGGCTACTTCACCGAAGATGTACGAAGACAGCCGAAAACTCCGTCATCGCGTCGCTTTGACGACGCGATGACGGAGCCTGATTGGTCGGCTACTTCACCGAAGATATACGAAGACAGCCGAAAACTCCGTCATCGCGTCGCTTTGCGAACTTCTACTACCCGACTAAAGTATGTTGGGCAGCATAAGGCGGTAGACAAACTGACGATAGCGTTGCGACTTGCGACTCTACCCTATATTACTCACTCAACGGTTTAACTTTAAACTTAACTTCAATTAGTCTTTAAATTAAAATGCATTGCCAGTAGCACGTTTTTACGCAAAGGTACACTTATCCGGGGCTGTGCAAATAATTTTTAATTTATCTGTTGATGAAACGAAACAAAGCTCTCTATAGGGGCCACAAGATTCTATGGCACCGGAAAACGTCGCGTCTTAAAATCGCGTTTTAGGCCACAAAATTTATTGCATCAACCGAAAAAATTTTCGCCTACGGCGAAATTGCCTCCGGCGGCTGGGGCTTCGCCCCAGACCCCAGCTGTGCCACGCCACCTGTGCCGGGTCTAATGTTAGACGCTGCGCACGCCTATGCCTCCAATTATTACCTATAACCATAATTATTTATAATGTACCCGAGATAGTAGCTTTGTGACAATCTTTTTTCGTGGGCAGATGCGTCCACCCACTTATTTTTTTGGAAAAGTACCAATTGAAAAGTCAATACGGTCTTGCAGGAAATGTTCACGGCACTACAGTATATTTACACTCACTTCCGAGGACTGAGGCCGTTTGCATACGTACCAGCAAAACCGGCGCCGGACGGATCGGTTCCAATGTAATCAAATGGGAGCTTTCACAAGGAGACTGGTCCGGCACGTTCTCAATATATTATCATGTATGACGTTTTCAGCTACATTTTGGTTGAAATTCCTATCTTTAATAAAAAAAAGAAAAACAAAATATTCATCGTATTTAGACGGCCCTTATACACGAAAAATAAAGACGACAATAAAGCGTTTTCTATTCAAGCCCACGTTTGTATCGTAAATCCATTATTTAGAAAAACGTACCGTTTTCGTAGGCACTTACAATAATTTCGTTGTGACCTCGTCATTTACGTCGAGGCGACTAAAGAACACATAATGACGCGATTTGAAACCCAATGATGACGCCATTGATTAAACACGTGACGTGATGTGTATACGGTTGGAGTGCCACGTGTTTCTCACAAGGATCGTTTCAATGTTCCCTCGCCGGTGCAGTTGGCCGAGGTCGATTAGGCATTCTGGTCTAGTAAACCACGGTCTATGCGTTCCAGGTTCGAATCCTGGCTTGGGCATGGATGTCATGTGGCGTTTTTTCATCCTCATAATCACCCACTCATCGTCTCCATTAGCCTTATTGCAAAAATATGGGACGTTACACCCCAAATATCATCATCATCATCGAAGTTCCCTCGACATCGTCCCTATATAATCGTCTCGATAGCAACACGTAACATTGGTCGTGGCTGCGAGTCGACGCAAGGGAGGATGTGCTGAGAACCAGCAGACAGTGTTGTTAAAGCTACTTTTTAAAAGTAGCACTGTTACAGCTACAGCTACTTGATCTTTGAAAGTAACTTAGCTACTTTTCAGCTACTGTATTTTGTCAAGTAGCTCGCTACTTGTACAGCTACTCAAAAAAAGTAGTGACGCTACTTTACAGCTACTTTCATTTTTTATAAAGGACCAAGAGTACGTACTATTTATTGAAACGGTGGTCGGTCCGGAAGTGAGTCATACTCATATCACAACTCACAGGGTGAAACAGGAAACTCGAGGCGGTTTTGGGACTATAGAGCAAGAAAGCCAATGTCAGTCGTCATTCCAAACCTGTGACGGTGGGAATTGTGGCGGGCGAAACAAACATGTGTTTGTTTATTGCAAAAATAGAGTAGCGGCGACTTTTCGCTACAAATACTCGCATATAGTAGCTTGCTACTCGCTTCTTTACTGCATTTTCAAATGTAGCGCGATACCAGTCTCGCTACCAAAAAAAGTAACATGCTATTTCGCGCTACTTGTATGTGCTGAGATGGCTTGGCAGAGGGGGGGGGGGATGCCGAAGTAGGGCCTATAGTATCTGTGCGGACTGTAAGGGGTCTGGGGCAAAGCCCCAGCCGCCGGAGGCAAAACAAATTTGGGGGTATTATTGCCCTCGAGATCGCCTTAGAAGCGATCTAAGATATCCCTGGCTATAGAAATATAATGTGTAAATTGACGCATTATTTATTAGCGTTACGAGATAGTCACTTATGAGATGAGATGGGTATTCAGAGGTAGGGATTTAGCCATCCCCGGCAGGGATACCTTTCAATAAAACAGAGCCAGGGATGAAATTACGAGAGGGGGGATGGAAATCCCCCTATACCCCCGTCAATTCGCACCCTGGATATGCTTGTATGTTGCTTATCTCTGGGACACACAACATAATAGTGTGTCTGTGAGGTTTGTATTGTATGGTACGTCTATTCTGGCTTTAGACAGCTGCAATGCAACACTGCATCACACGTGGTATTTATAATTACGCTACTACTTGGCTAGATAGTCGCATATCGCTCTTAGATGAAGCAATGAACAGACTGCTAACTGCTAAAGAAGCACGTGAGCACGAAACGCAAGAATACCATGCACAGGGTTGAACAGTATGCGCGAGTATATGGCAATCCAATATGGTTGTATGATTCTGTTATTTATGCAAGAGCAACACACTTCTTTATGGACATCCTTGCGTATAGAGGTGGTGGCTCAGCGGTAAGACGTGAGACTCTAATGCGGGAGGTCGCAGGTTCGATCCCGGCCACCGGCAGTCCTGACTGAAGATTTTTTCCGAGGTTTTCCTCAGTCGTAAAGGCAAATGCTGGGATTGAGTCCTACTAATAGCCCTTCGGACATTCCTTCCCAGCTATCCAAACACCCTCTGAAGAGGGGCACATCAGGTAAAGCTGGTGTGCACCGGCACCCGATAACGGCCGGGTATTCCTACGAAACATTAGTAATAATTATTTGTATTATAAAATAAGCGGTTGTTACACGTACAGAGAAGTTAGGAAAGTAAAAAGCAGAAAGTAAAGAGTAGATATAAAATAAACTGTAGCTCACGGGACTTTTCAATTGTCTAACATTGTCCTACTTTTGGGGAGAACTTTTTCACTTTTTTCCGTAAGCTACACGCTATCTCTACACTTTATTTCTGCTTACTTTTCTGACTTCTCCGTGTACCACGAGCTTTATTTCGTTGACAAGCTTTCCCAGTGCCGATCTTATGAACTCTAGGTCAATGTCCAGGCTCCAGATGAACTTGATGGATTCGAGATTTAAGATGCAGCCTGAGCCTTGCCGATATAGCTCCAATCCAGTAGAAACAGTGAGGGGGTGCATTTATGAAAGTGTGTCGAAGCACACCAGGAAAGCAAGAGAGGAGACATCGGTCTAAATCTAATAAATAATGTTTCGTAGGAAAGGAAACCTGTGAGTGTATATTCCAATTGGTATTGTGGTACTGTATTTGGAATAGTTGGAAAGGTTTATTGGAGGGCTGTTATAACTAGTGTGCTGTCTCGATCCCAGCATTCGCTTTGTGACTGAGGAAAAACTCGGAAAACCCTTCAGTCAGGATTACTCGTAGCGGGTATCGAACTGGCGATCTTCCGAGTTAGAGCCTCGTGTGATACCACTTAGCCATCTCTTATCCAGATAACGTGGGCTTCAAGATTTTCAATGATCTACCGTCATAAAAAAATGTAGTTTAAAGAAAATACTTTACCTATTTAATTATATGAAAATCATAATGTAAGATAACTTTTTAATTATTTTGGTCACAGCACTGATAATACTCACAAGGTAAAATAAGGTAAGAGCACAGAAACATCAATTGTTTCGTCGCATATGCTGGTGAATTATTTTTTGTTACACTTACATAAAACTTCTACCGTAGCTTGAGCTATTCTTGTTTTATTCTTTCTAACGTGACACAATCATGTATTACGAATTCCCAGCTTGGTTATAGGTTGGTGATAAAGACAGTTACACCACATGTTTTTTCTGTGTTGTAGAAGCTTAGTATATATATACCCTAGTGGCTCATTTTCATATTTTTTCCATTAATTTTTTTATTATAGGTTGGCAATAAAGGTAGTTACACTTACACCCCATGTTTTTTCTGGGTTGTAGAAGGTACTAATAGGTACCGGTACTAATAGTGGCTCATTTTCTCCAAGAGAGGTAGTACCGAAATCGAGCATTCCATTTTACTTACCCCAGTTTGTTTTTAGTAACACAACGGTGTCTACTGCAGCTTTCAAGGAAGTTTGATGAGCATGCAATTTTTCTTGATCAGTATGGTATCTCTTATCTTATTCGAGTACAGGGGCAAGTTATCCAGAATCTAACTGGATCACCATCATTGTCACTCACAATACCCAACTGAGAAGGGCTAGTTATAGACCGTCAGTTAGATTGTAGTAAAATATTTTTGAAATAATTTTGAATATTATCACAACTGGGATCTAGGTTACTTATTTTAGATATTGTAAACCGAATGAACACACTTTGCAAATAGGTGAAGCTGCTCAAGGACTTGCCCACTGCACGCGTAGATCTGGCACGCATAGCACGATGTATGCACTATCGGCTGCCCTCTGATACCAGACTGGAGGGAAGTCATATCCCGGTATCGTAAAGATTACCTACACCACAACACAATGTCTCTTTCTCCCTTTGAAAAAAAAAACTGTTACTTCAGTTGATGACAGCTTACCACATTTTTTAAATTTTGTTTCAGTTCTATTTAATTTTTTTGAGGATAACTAGCAAAGGCCGTGTGGCAACAAAACCAGGCTCAGGGAGAACACTGGTCTACATCTTTAACATTAATCAGTGGTGGTCTTCATAATTTCCTACTTGTCCCTTTCACAAACATTATTTTATTTTGCTCATTGCATATGTATTGTATTGCATTGTATTTATTTCCCCCTTTGAACATCAGTTTATACCTGAATAGGGTAGACATTAATTAAAAACAAATAAATAAAACCAACACTTTAAATTATGTATTAATAATTTATATTAGTAAATATTAATTATACTTGAGTCTACATTTAAAGTGAGGCCTCCCAAAGTTTCGGCTTTGCCCTTAATAATTTTAAGCACTAGAGACGGCTATTGTTAGATGTCATGAAGAGGCCTTCATAAAAAATCTAATTGACAAGTAAAAATATAAAGTGTATAAATATTAAATATAATTATTATGGAAGTAAAAATGAAAGTGGAGTAGGGAATTGTGTGTGTAGGATGGATAGAGGATTTGCATTTCGAGACGGGGCTCAGAGTGATGCGAGTACAATATAATGTGAAGTGTAAATCAATTTAAAATAACTTTCCTTGAGGATATCTACCTGAGCTATTCAACATCACAGGCACGCAATTTATTTCATTCTGTCATTGGTACATGTTATTAAAAAAAGACATACATTTTACCTAAAACGTTAACTTGATAAACACCTTTCTTCAACCATTGGAAATGGTTTGTTTAAGTATGATGTTTATGCTGTCTAAGTCTTCATTAAAATTGACTAATTTTATTTTACAAATTTATACTTTGTTATGTCTCTCATAAATGCAGTGTAAAAAAATGCTTTTAGAAAGCTTCTTAACAATGACAAAACCTTTAATAATCATTCATTTCTAGACCATATCCAAAAATTTGATTTTTAATCTATTTTACATACAATGACATTAAGTAAAATAATTTAATTTAATATTCATTAATAACTTAAGACTATGGTATCAAGATTCTTTAAAAGTTCCTTGAATCGTGTAAATGGCCAACCACTGGGCACATACATTTTACAATAATATCAAAGTAAAGGTTTGCAATAATTATAACTAATGGATACAGTAGTGTTGAGGTCACTGCATACACAAGTGCTTACACATGAATCATTTTGGGAAGGCCACAATCAAACTAAGGCTTTACAAACAGTTAGTAAAAACATTTATAATTACTGTACTCGCTATGGTTTACAGACAATAAAGTACGGTAAAAATGTCTCGGTTACACGGGTACCTCCTAGGTTGAGAGATGGCTGACATCTTTCTGATTAGTGCAATTGACACAAGCCAGAGAATACACTGAGGGAGAACATATCACTTGGTAATTTTATTTTCTACATTGTTCTAAAAATGGTACAATATAGTTTAAAATTTCATTTAGGTATTACTTCTCTCCTTCTATGCTACTTTGGCACATATTGCAAGTTGCACCACAATTCATTGGTTCGGCTACTCCAGCAGTATCTTCTGGCTTCTAGTTTCCTAAAATACATTCAAGAATATTGACATTTCTTTGGATATCAAGTAGGTATGTAAAATGTTCATCTCTTTGCAAACACAAACTGATTCAATTGATAACCATATTAAAATACCAATGCAAGGTTTGACACTATTTTGAGCTTGATATCAAAAGTTGTGGCAATAATAGCACCTACGGCTTTCTGAGCTTATGGGACATACAATATACACAGATACGTAGCTTACGTAAACAATACAACTTGGTACAATATATAGTCTGGTGTTACAAAATGATCTTACTTTCTATGACGGGTCACATCGTGTGTTGATAAATAGTTTATGCTAAAAATTAATATATTGGTAGGGTATTGAAATTGTCGAAAACTAGCACATTTACATTGGGAAAAACTTAAAAAAATAATGTACAATACAATGAAAAATATATAACTGTACAAACAACAGAATATTTGGAAGGATTGATCATTAGTTCATTAATCGTTAGCAAATTGAAACATATGCTGCAACATATCTTATACTGATGTCTCGGGTCCATTTTTGCCATTTAGTTTCTTTGTTTCACTCCCGCACTCTATTGTTTGACTTGAGTCGATCTGAAACAAGTCAAAATGTGAGTAATATCTTAGGTTTGTATCTAACTAAACAATTTACAGGGACAGGTATGGTAGGAGCTTTGTAATGTCAGTGAATACGTGATCCAGCAACACTGCAAGATACTCCAGATGGTAAAGCATGAAATGCTTTCATTTTAGGTTGCCATAATTTCTCTAGAATGCTGATACTATATTAAAGTAATTTAGTAAAAACAATCAATTAATACACTGCCACTGCACTGATGATTGAGGGCTTCCACTAGGCTTCCACAACAACAACCCTGGCTATATAAGCCGGGGGCATGCGCGGGGTCGGGCTTGTTGTCGGAGATGCTCGGGCAGGACCACAACCACTTGATCAGTTCATCAATCACTTTATCAGTTCATCAATTTTAATAGGCTACTGAATATGATAGACATTAAATAAATTATATATTCCAGAGAGAAAGAGAGAATTACAACTTTAACAAGCCGTGCAATGACTAGTAGGTTTACTCAACACAGTGACACTGGTACAGTATTGTGAATTAAGAGTGGATTATTACTTGTACAGAAGATTCAGCAAACACGATACTAATCCAGACTACTACTAGTTGTTAGTATATAAAGCTTTTAGGTAGAAGGGTTTTTAACATTTTCACACTGCTAAAATTAATGTAGTTCGTTAATAGTAGGAGCACTTTTAAATCGCAGAATTACAGCCAGCCTAGCTATTTATTTTCACCACCACCAAGCACCAAGCAAAGTGTTCGACAAATAGCAACTTTGATTAATAATGCGATATCACTTTTGAAAATGTTCAACTCTCCTCTTAGTAATTAGTACATAGGCTTATATCGTGTATTGTAAAACACTGTTCTCAAATAAGATTGGATATCCTTTCACCTTACACAATCATACTAGTACCGAATCAGGTGATACTTTACCATAAAGTCTCGGTATAATGCTACATAAACATACACCATCAAGTGGCATCATTTGTAAATTCAGCTGGAACTACAGCACATTTAAATGATTTCACTTTTAAGTATTTACTTTCCTATTTTGTTTTATCCTAGTACTTTTTTAAACTGTAAATTCTCTAATTATTATACACCTACTAAGCAATAGCTTTGTCTTACTGTGTTTTAGAAAAAAATCATTGAAATGCCAGCTAGAACCCTCAACTCTTGTGAAAACTAATTCCTTGCAATCTACCACTTATAATACCCTCTGAACGTGCCTAACATTGGTTCTGAGGACTAGCAGAGATACCTTTCTAGTTTCTGTATTCTCCTCCAATAGTTCACAATTTTATCACCAAGGGATATAATCAAATATTCCACAACATATATGGTACATTTTACTCTAAATAGGAACTGTTGTAGTGTGATACAAATTATACTACTGTGCAGTGGATCTAAATGACTAGTTTAAAGAATCACTGCCAGTTTTAAATAAAGCAAGCATAGCAGGCCTGCTGTAGAAAGGTAATGTCTTGCAGGTTAAGGTAGGCTATTCCTCTAATTCTTGCATCTATTAGGCTAAGCACTTACCAAGCACTAGAGCTTATGAAACAGAGAAGCCCCATTATTGGTTGTGTTGTGCTGTTCATGTGCCTATTTCTATTTCCCATCAATATCACTAATTCATTATCTAACTGTGAGAGTGCAATCAATTAATTGACTACTATATTGAGTGAAGTAGCCATCCATGCTCATTAATATATATGTACACAATTTTATTAACTATGGGATGCTCATCTCAAATACCTCTAGTAAAAACTATGTCTCAATGCACTTACATTTGCTAACTAGGAAAATATTAAATGGTGCTTAAAATAGGTTACTATTCCATATTTATGCTTTGATCTTTCAATATTATGATATTGACTTTTTTATAAGCAGTTTCTTATAAAACATTTAGTTAGAAACTTATGGTCGATTTATGTTTTAAACAACTAATTTATTTTAAGTTTAGGATTTAGCTTTAACATTTAAGGCTTAAAAATTGGTTCAGACAGTTCCCTAAGGGCAAATCACTTCATGTAGAACATACATACAGAATGAGCTCTTTAGAATAGATTGATAAAATCAAAACAAGAGACCATGCAAGAAACAAAGGAAACCAAAAAAGGTTCAAATTTGATTAAAAGCAAAAATGTAATAACATTTGTTGCATTTACTCCCATAGTTACTCCATCATTGGCTAAAATAATAATAAATGCACATTGTACAACTTTCATTAATTGGGTCTAAGATTTTTTTGAAGTCTAAACTTGTGTTGAATAATATTAAACATCAATCTTAAATATTAAAAATCTATGTGAATGCCATAATGGTTTTAAGCATTGTTCAATACTGTAATTATCTTCAATAGTGTAGGCCTATGTGTGAATCGACCATTCCATCACTGTAGTTCACTTCTAAAATTGAAAAAAAAACCTAAAGACGATTAGCAGTCTTTTGTTCTTGCTATATTATAACCTTGAATTGAATCGTTAAAACTTAAAATTGATATCAAATTCAAATTTTTTGATACATACGGTGTCTGTTGTTAAATTCAATTTGAATCGTCAATTTATAGTTAGAACTATCTATTTTTTTTATGTTAAAACTTCTGCGCATGCTTCTGCTTACATGTTTTATTTTTTACTTGCAAAGTATTTTGTTAATATTTACAAAAAACATCTTGAATCAATGTTTGTTTCCATATAATATTGTCAAAACAAGTGGTTTTCAAGTGCATAAATTAATTCCATTTCCAATTCAATTACAATACAATACAAATCTAAATATGCTACGGAGATTATAACTCTGAACCATGATCTAACTTCTCTTGGGATACAACCTGACATATAGAGCATTTGAACATTCCAAACTAGAGATATCTCATATTGTGTTACCAAAAAATGTTGCTCACAATGCTCACAAATGATTCACATCTCATTATATAGGTATACCTATATATCAAGTTTGAATTGTGCAGGTCTACAATAAAAAAATACATTACATGGTAAGAAGCCTACATGTTGAATAGAGTTAAGTATGAGTGTAGATTAGGAAACGTCAGAAACCAGAGCTACGACCTATGGTAGTTTGACTAGTAACTACAACCACCCCATGCTTTGCCCATTACCAAACCAAGCCATAGTCCAGAAGCATCATCTCAAGTTGGTGAAAAGTTGTGCAAGTAAAAACTTACAAAGTATTATGTTTGGTGCCGATTTGTTATGAACCGAACGAGCGTCGATTAGACCTTCGAATCGGAAATGTCAGACCCCACCTTGATTGTTATACCGTCGTCTTCTTCTTCTTCCGGCATAGTGGACAGCCTCTTCCTTTCGTCCTCTGTCATCGCATCTTTTTTTGTGCCACGCTTCTTAGACTTGGTGCTGGAATAGTATACAAAATCTTTAGAGCTAGATTCAAGCTTTATAGTTAAAGAGTTTATCTGGGGAGAGTACAAATAATACCAACTCTACAATGCAGTGTGGCAAACCATATGCATGCATTTATGTAAACAAAAACTTGGTCTCATATAATTCCCCGTACGTACTACAATCGTATATTCTTTTTTCCTTTACCTGTTTTTGGCCGGACTTTTCTTCTTGTCTTTCCCATTCGAGTTCCCTTCATTGACTTGCTTCCAAATGCCAGTTTTGTTCACTTCTTCCGAGATATTGATGGATGCGAGAGGGATCTTCATTATATTTCCATTTGCTAACGGAATCTGTAGGTTTCCAGACGGAGCAAATGTCATGGGTTTTTCTTCCTAATTGAGAAAGAAAAGTCAAAACACTTTTGTTTTATACCACATTTTACTGTTCATTTTATACAAAGTTAGTTATACGTATACTATCTTTAAACTAACCACGTTACAGATAGAACCGAAGTCAGTAACATGATTTTCATAGTAAAAGCACCTTGAAATAAATGTACCCACACACACTTAACTCACAAGTGGGTTTCAAACATTTTGTTGTTGTGAATCTCTAATATGTATAATGTAAAGTTTTAGGGACCTATAGTGTCTTTGTAGATTCTCTTTTAAAAGTAAGAGAAGCAAATGTTTTGAGGTTTTGTCCTAGAAGGAATATTTGCCTCACATTTTTAAACACATACATTGGGACAGCATTGTTTAATGCTCTCTGCTGCACTCTTGTTAACCAGTTCAGTGGCGACTTTCCCTCGCGCTTGCCGTGCGCGTAATGGCGACTTATTTCCCCACACTACTTGCGGTCGGTCGGTCGTAAGACCTCCTTCTCTACAAACACGTGTTGCTGACAGCATTTCAATACATGTAGTTTTATCTAGCGGAAAACTATTGAACTAACTTCTTTGCAGAGAATGCGGGAAAATTTTAAAGCGAGACTCGTCACGGCCACTGTGGGAGCGATTTGAAAATACTTATGACGAGATATTACGTCCAAGGCGCTACTGGGATATAACCGGCGTGACAGAATATCTCGTCATGACCACGGAACTGGTTAAACATATTATTATTACAAATCTAACTAAACACATAGATACACTACTAGTAGATATTGTTTGATGTTTGTATTCTGCTTAGTTTTCCAGCTGCCAGGGGCTGTTAATCTACCAGTTCATACCATTGAAAATGCATAGTCAGCAAATGTATATTTACACCACAAGGTTAAATGAGATTCACTTCTGTTGTCGAATGACCGAGGGAGGAAGAGGGATCAAGGAGAGGTATTAGGATGAGAAGAGGCTTCAAAGGATATCAGAAAAAGTCTGGGGAAAGTGGGACAGGGTTGCCAATTACAACAGTGAACCATGTAGTCAGCAGTACGTAGTTAAGATATATGGCAGTAATAATTATTAAAACACATTTATACAACAATGCTTTTGTTATAACATAAATTTTGGCACTGTGTGTTTTCTGTAGGATTTTTTTTCAGTACTCCAACCCTAATATAGCCTAATCCTATACCACATGGGTACCTACATGTACTAGCAGCCAACGAAGGGGGGCGGAGGCATAAAGTTTGAAACCCACTTTTGAACAAAGACTTTGTTATCAGTTCAGTGTTAGCTGGATAGAACTCTGCCAGTGCTTTCTTCCACATGCACACTTAGGAAAGCACAGTAGTGATTCAAGTAATCTCTTATAGACATCACATAAGGATATATTATATTCTCCTCATGCCAATGATGTTGTATAATTGTACCCAGAGAGTCATGCATACCAACCAATAGTAGACCACACATGCATGTACCCAACCCAAACCACATCCTACTCAATATTACATTGAAAATATCTAGACCAATGTATGTACAAGAAATATTTGTTGAAGTTATGGTAGTATTCACTATGATTTCTTATGACGAGGTAAGCATTCTGTTTTAAAATTCAATATTTTGTTATTTTTTGTGATTTGTTTCCCTTTATAGTTTAGGCCTACATGATAAATCAATATCATATGAATGAAACTGAATGTGATAAATTCTGCTATATAATATATGTATGATTTTACACGCATTATATTCATTTCTTACATTTTAAAGCTACAGTAGTATTTTTTAAATTTTTTTAACAATACTTAATAATAAATGATAATATGTTGGCCTGCGAGTTGTATGTTGTGTTTAACAATTTGAGCATGTTTATTCCAATCTAGAAAAGAGATTTCTAGAAAGTTACATTATGAAGTAGGCATAACTGTTTCACAAGTATCTATATGTATGTTTAATTGCTACCAACCTACCGTATATATTTGAAAACATAAACTGATAATTATTTAGTTGTAAAGAAACTATGAAAATATGTTTTGTTGATAATAAATGTTATTAAAAAAAAAAAATTAAGTTCTAACAGTGTATTCCAGCTGAGAAAAATGAAACCGAAATACAGAAGCGGTACTATTACATAGTATAGTACTGTACAAGTATCATCTGCAGTAAAATCAAATATGAATTTGCTAGATTAGAAATATAGATTATTAAATAAATCAATGGGAAAAGCAAGGAGACAAACTAATATCCACTCTACTAAAAGGGATTCCGGATTACTGACTACATTCTTTTGTTCGTTATCTGTTTTGTTCTGGGTGAATTAAAAAACAATTTTAATAAATAATTTACTAATGTGTTTTGTAGTTTTGTAGGTCTAAACTACAGGATAATCTGTAGATGTATGTATAAATATTGCCAACCTCTTGCACGTGCATTCATTGTTAGTGATATTACCGTTGCTTATCCACCAAGTAAATAGTCTGTTCCGCATGAATACGGCGTTACCTAATGCCACCACTATATCACGCACCATGTGTTTGAGAGCAGTTGAAGAAGTTTTATCGTCAGGTATCTCCCATCTGCCGCTTGGTACTGATACACATGGTTGGATTCAGTCGCCGTGGGGTCACAATCATCTACGCCCTAGTTTACTACCTCAGTGTACTGTATTGTATATGTTTATCGTATACTACAAAGTATGTTCAAGATTAATAGACCCTATATTATTAGCCTATCTTACCATATGTATAAAAATATGAAAATATATTGTATTAGAGAAATAGTATAGATAGCTAACACCAAACAAATGAAAATAAGATGAGAAATTATCCAACCCTGACCCAAGGCCTTTAACAGTTCAAAACTGAATAAATAAATAAATAAATAGATTAGATGGACTACAACTCGGGTAACTAGCATTTTAAAATGGGTAGACCTATAACAACATTAGTGTCTACACTTTCAGTTTTTAATTTCACGGAGTTTTCCTGTAAAATAAGAAATAACCATTGGTCTAAAGCTCAATCATTATCCTTAAAACGAATATTGTGTTACAAAATGTTGATAACTCACATCTCCCAGCTCCATGTCCCTTAAATCTTCCTTTGTTCTTCTTGTAATCTCTGGCATTACGTCGTCTAGAATCTTCAGCTCTCTTTGCGTGAACAGAAAATCTAACGACTTTCGAATACCAATCATCACCACCAACTGTAACAAGATGAGATAATCAAGGGGGGCAGGATAGCAGAAATGAGTGTGACATTTGGCTTACTGAAACCTAGCTTTATAGGGATTGGGGTGGTTTGTCAATATACGTCATTTCACTAGTACATGTGCAGTTTCAAGTGGTGGCCACTGCAAGATGCAATAGGCCTACAGTACGTATATTTGTTTTTATTCGATCTGTTGATTTATTTGAAGATGCACAGGCTTGCCAACTACCATGGAATATGATAGTTTAATATGCATAAATATTAAATACTAAATAAATAGGCATACCTTGATAAGGTTTAAGAAAATGATAATGATCGTTAAACACCAGATAATCGAAAGCGAGGTCTACGAGTTGACAGCTAAGAAACACTGCATTGTACAAGATCAATGAATACACCATTCCACTTCTGGTAAATAATAAATAATATCAGTAGGATAAAGAAGTTCTAAGTTCGAGGCAAGCATGTCCATGGGGAACACACAACACTAGGTAAAACTGAATGGAAACAAATATTAAAAATGGGTATTTGCTATTTGGATGTCATTTAAATCATCTGCTTTAGGGCCTATATCCTTAGAAAAGAGATGAAGATATTGTACAAACCATGAGCGGGAAGAGGATTGACGTTGAACTGAAAGACTTGATGACCCACAGACAAACCAAGCATGCCAACTGGATAGCTGTAAATAAGTGGACTCGCTTTATTGGCACCTAAAAACAAAGTAAGTTACACACATTAAAAATGTACATAAAGTGTATTTCAATTCTTCAATCAATGGTAGCCTATAAATGCCATTAGCATAAAGTTATTTATTTTGTTCTCATTAGTCATTATAAAAGGATTTAATTACTCTAAGGTACCTGGAAGGTATTCCATTAAGAAAACTTGTGAACATGCCCTCTTTCTAAAAATTAACTCATAGGTAGCTTATAACAAATTGATGTAGGGCCTAACTAAGTCTAACACAGCATATTACTGTACTTACCTATAACTGGCTAACAGCACAAAATGAATAGTGCTTACCTAAGTAAGTAAGTAAGTAAGTAAGTAAGTAAGTAAGTAAGTAAGTTTTATTTGCCTGTCAATTAATACATGGTACAAATATAGGCATCGTCAATCTTTATTGCTAAAACGAGTCTAATATAATAATTAGTGAACAATTCTGAAAGGATCAGTAAGGCAGTAGGGCAGGACTGCACTTTAACTAGGCCTATAGGCCTACACTAATTTTAAAAAAGCCTTTAAATGACTGTCTGTACACATCTTGCGCTATAATACTCCAGCATGAAAAGATACTAGGTAACACCAAATTGCTGCTTTGAGCATCTCCCTTCAATTCACTGAATAGTGAATACTGACGAAATCCAAGTAGAAAACTCGCAAACAAAAAGTATGATTGATTGACTTGCCTGCCGAAGGAACATGTAGTCTGGTTGGTATTTGGCAGGCATGAATACAAGGAGTATTCGATCAAAGAACTGGAGCCCCTTGAGGGAGGCCACACCCATGTATAGGAACACTCCAAACAGCACCGGCATCGGAATGTAGCCAAGTATGGGGGTCATGACAACCGATAAGCCGATCATCAAGAAGATCATTATGTGTGTAACTCGCTGTTCCCTGTAAGAAAAATAGGATTATTGTGAGTGCTATCCATACGTACGAGTATATGCGCATGGTTATGTTGGGTCAACACGGAAGATAGACCTCCGTCCTCCAGGTTTATTTATCTGTCCTACTACAGACTGGAAAGTCTCCTCTTTGCTCTACAATGTTGCCTTGTCAGCTTTTCATTCCTATTAGCAAGGCAACCACAGATTCTATATTGTTGCTAGAAATCCTTTGATCTGCACTTTAATATTCTCTAAATTAATAATTTCATTCTCAACTCATACATTTTGTTAAGTATGCACAGTAATTATTTTTATACAGTAATTAATAGCCTTACAACTGAACACTATGTTTTCAATTTGTACCTGATGTACTTACCGACATATATATATATGTAACTAGTAACTACCTAGTACATGTTTTTATTTTTTGCTAAAAGGTGGCATACAAATCGTGATTAGCAATGTTGGGTAGGAACGGATTTTTTTAGTTCCGTTCCTTGGACCTAGTTCCTTTTTAAGGAACTAAGGAACGGTATAGTTCCTTTTTCCTACCAGGAACTGTGGAACGCCATAGTTCCAATTTTCCAGGAACTGTAACTTATTTTCATAAGTTCCTTTTATTTTTACTTGACTGTATAAGCTTGAAGGACCAAAGCGCCGAAACATAGTTTACTTACAAGATGACAGAAACGAGAAATCTAAAAAAACTTTTTTTGTAATAATTTCATTCTTGTCTACCCACCCAACCCTCCACCTGCTACGCCACCCCCGCGTGGGGTCTCCAATTAGTCGCACACCGGCACAAGTCGAAGACCCGAAACCGGTGACTAATCCCAAATCGCTCGTGCGGAATAAGCGTGTCATGTCACTTATAACTGATCAACCGTCAATCCCTCCTATACACAAGTGTGAGAGCAACTCAGACTGTCATTCCGAAATCAAACAAAACATGAAATATATCATTTGTCAACCCATCACTTTGAATTCATTGGAAACGGGAAGGCTTTGATGATGAAAGATGTGGTCCGAGTGGGTTGGGGGAGAAGTTGTTTAGGGGCAAGGAGCTATCTCAATATTCACTGAGCTATTCAATTCTTTGCGACAAGTGCATGTGACAACATCGCTGTCTCTTTCGATCGTTTTGTTAGAATGTCTGGTGTTCGTGGCAATAACATACTGCCCTTTAAAAAATACAGGCCATTTTTTTTCCGGGCGAAAGTGATATTTCGGTGACGAAGAAAATTTTTCGGCAAAATGCTTGCTTTGTTTACCAGTTAATAAAGTAATCGGTGCTTCGAGGTCATCGCCAGCCAATCTAAAGAAGCACATGCATTAATTGATTCCTACAAATCTCAACCATATTTTAGGCGTTATTTGCGAACCCTTGGCATTGAATTTAATTTAAAAACTTTAATTAAATTAATTATAATAGTTATTAATAATAAATGTAAATTGTAATGCATTAAGAATTGACAATGTAAAATAACCTCTTACTTTTAGTCAGTGTTCTTGGTATATAATGCATAAACCCGGATAATAACCATTGAGTCGATGGCTAGTATCCCACTTGGCAATATCCAAAGAAAAATGGTTGTTTGCAGAAAGGAACTATTTAGGAACTTAGTTCCATTTTGAAAGGAACTAAGGAATGCCCCAGTTCCTTTTTTTTTAGAGGAACTTGGAACTGGAAAGAGTTCCTTTTTCCTTGCGTGGAACTGGAACTGGAACTAGGTCCATTTTTTAAGGAACTTACCCAACACTGGTGATTAGGCTTATAGACTGTGAGTTGCACGTGTATTTATTTTTTATATTCATGGCTTTACTAAATCCACTTTTGGACAGTTTTTCCTTTTTCTTCACTCAAAAACAATTATTAATGAGTTTAATTCTCTGGTGACAACAGGTGTTGTACAAAATATATTCACATGATATAGCCTACTAGTGCTTATAGTGACAATGATAGTGGTAAGGACGACGTATATGTGGGTGTTTGTTGCGCGCATGCCTCAAAATATCTGGGCATTAAGAACTAAGAAACCATAAAATGCCAAGTATGACCTATTTTTTTAGACGTAACCTAATAGTCAATAATAACAATTAATAATATTAAATATTATTACCGTAATAGGGATGTCAAACGATTAAATTATTATAGGCTAATCGATAATCGAATTCACTTTCACCTCCATAATCGATTATTAATCGATTTTAATCGTTTTGTAAAATGTCGGTAAAGTAATAAGTTTCTTTCAAACTTCGGTCTGGTTTCGGTTAGTTTGAATCGGCCGCGCAAGCCACGAGTTCGCACGGAGTGTGTGGCAGACTACGGCATGTGGGTCGAAATACTCATTCGACTTCTTTTCAATTAGGCTATCGATATATTTTACGCCATGGAGTTTTTTTGTTTTGTTCTGTCCAAGATTTCGACGATAATGACGATAATTTCTGTCCTAATTAGGCCTGAAGGGCTATAGTTTTCACTTTCCGTTTTTTTTCGTACCAATAAGTAATTAAGTATGCTGAATAAGCGTTGCAATATTACTTTCATGTGCAGCGTAATTAAAATTTACGTGAATGCTGCAGCTGTGCTGTCAGAAATGATGGGTCTTCTTCTTCTTCTTCTTAGCGCAATAGCGCTCGCGCTCGAATAGGCGGCGGATCTTGAGAACTAAATTTAAAAAAGCGCGAAAATTTAAAATCATTTTTTTTTTTAAATAATCGATTTATTGTTTTTGATTAATAATCGATTAATCGTATCGATTTAATTGTAATCGTTGACATCCCTAATTATTAATAATAATAATCTGAAAAAAGCCCAGCTCAAAGCTCCCAGTTACCTGACGCCGAGGAATTGGGGCTTCTCCCCGGGAGCTGCGCACTCGGACTCGAGCTTGAGAGAGTTGACGTGGTTGATGGACAGGACAGTAGCTGCCACGAACCATGGCAGGCCCATCACAGAGCAGACACAGATCAGGATGGACAGAATAAACAAGTCCAAGTGGTAGCCGCAACCTTTCTGTAATCAAACACATACTCCAACATGTTAGCCACACTGTTCATTATATTAACCTGCATCTTTGTCAAATGTACTGGTCACAGGTCAACAAATCATGCATTATTTGCTCATGTTGTTCATTAGTAAAGGCTTTACATAGAAAGTTATAAATATAATTTATATAACAGTAAGGTCCAAATGAGCAAATTGATAATGTTAAATAGAAAATAGGGTTGGTTATTGGCATCACTGAAAGTATAGTATGATAATTTAGGGATCTCTTTCTCCCCACATTGTCAACTAGAAAATATAAGTTCTTAGATTTAAGTTTTACTTTACATTTACAAACAAATGCATTCAAGAATCTGAATATTACATTATCAGTTTATTAGTTTTGTGTTTATTCTAGTACTACAGTAGACCTACTGTGGGTTACTGTTGTACAATCATCATGCATTTACTAGTCAGGAATTTTATTACTATTTATGAAAAGCATGAACTACCATAAATATACTTAAAAAGATTACATAAAATTATTTGTAGAGCAGTGACAAAAAATGTGCCAATGATGGCAAATATTAGTATATACATATAAGTATTAATTAGAGATGGGACGATTACGATTCCGATTCTACGATTCTACCGATTATTCGGAGAATCGGCGATTAATCGGATCGGCGATTATTCGAAGAAAATTTGCCGATTCTAATCATCGCGTGATTTTGAATTTTCGCGCGCTTGCTAGTGCGCTATCTGTCGTTTAGCGGCAAGCGCTAGCATGTGTAGAAGGCGGTGTACAGAACATTCGACCTATCGATCGATGAATTTGAATCGAATTTTCTTACGTCATCGGCGTGGCGTCTTACTAGCCTAATCTCGCCCATAGAGAAATAAATTGCTCGCCTGTTGAATGCTTTTGTCTCGTAATTAATTGTGTCACTTTTTCACATTTTAAATGCATTCATAGCAATGTCTGAGTTGTCTGCCAATAACAA
Source organism: Isoperla grammatica (assembly GCA_945910005.1). NCBI lineage: Eukaryota > Metazoa > Arthropoda > Insecta > Plecoptera > Perlodidae > Isoperla > Isoperla grammatica. The sequence goes on along the minus strand of OX246737.1, from coordinate 31,985,905 downwards.
AACTTAAAAGTGACGTGTGGCGTTATTTCACGGTAGATGTGGTCAACAAAAGTAAAGCAAAATGCAAGTTTTGCAACGTACTCATTTCGCATGGTGGTTCTGATACTAGTTTAGTATAGGCTAGCTTAGACCCGTTTGAATCGAGTTGCACTTTTTTTAATAATCGGTTGAATAATCGGTAATCGGATCGGTTTTTTAATAATCGTAATCGGTAATCGGATTGGCCAATTTGAAGAATCGTCCCATCTCTAGTATTAATATAGGTATATTAACATAGACACATACAGTAGATAGATACAGATAGTAGATACAATGTAGTCTTTAACAATTTGTAGAAAATAAGATCAATGAGGCAGTGATACACTCTCTTCCTTCAACCAAATTAAAACTGTTAGTCATTGTGTCTAGTTTAAGGTTAACTAAACGAAGTAAATTAATTAGGGATGTCAACGATTACGATTAAATCGATTCGATTAATCGATTATTAATCGAAAACGATAAATCGATTATGTAAAAAAAAAATCGATTTTAAATTTTCGCGCTTTTTTAAATTTAGTTCTCAAGATCTGCCGCCTATTCGAGCGCGAGCGCTAGCGCTAGCATCGCTATTGCTCAGTTTCATTTACAGTAGGCCTAGGCCTAGGCCTAAGAACAGCAAAAGCATAACTTTGCGTCATAATTTGAGCCGAATTTCCAGTCATATTTTGAATAGCTGTGTCTAGTCGCCTACCCTAGACCCAGCATTCGACGCCTACGATCTATAAAAATACGAGTTGTTATGTTTGTTCACAAATAACAAGAGAAGTAAGGTAAGAAAAGTCGCTACGATTTTTAGTTCACATCACGTAAATTTTAATTACGCTGCACATGAAAATAATAATATTACGACGCATATTCAGAATACTTAATTACTTATTGGTTCAAAAAAAACGGGAAGACCTAACTAGGACAGAAATTATCGTCGAAATCTTGGACAGAACATAACAAAAATACTCCGTGACGCTAAATATATCGATAGTCGAAAAGAAGTCGAATTGCGAACTCGTGGCTTGCGCGGGCAATTCAAACTAACCGAAACCAGACCGAAGTTTGGAAGAAACTTGCTACTATACCGACATTTAACAAAACGATTAAAATCGATTAATAATCGATTATGGAGGTGAAAGTGAATTCGATTATCGATTATAATAATTTAATCGTTTGACATCCCTAAAATTAATACTATTATTATTCATAAAATCATTATTTATTAATAATAATAAATTAATAATGCATATTAGGTAAGAGATGAGGAGGATGTGGAAATGCAAGGAGGGGACTGGAATGTAGTTGAGGGGGAAGAGTTGTGGCAGGATAGAAGAAGATGGAGAGGCTTATCTTCAATGCTGGCAACAGATGATGATGATGATTAGGCAAGAGAGCAAAAAGAGCAAAAAACAGCATGAAATGTTTTGACTTTTGATGCAATGCACCTACTTTAAGCTTGTTTTCTTTCCGGTTGATGATGACAGCTGTGATCTGTTGATCCATGAAGATGAGAATGACACCGAGTAGAGCGGGAATTATCGCTAGAGCGGCTGTCCAAACCGGGTTGTCGTTGAATGGATAAATAACCCAGCCACGGCCCTCCAAAGTTGGTTTAAACTCATGGGGAACCTACAAAATAAAAACTTATCAAGTATAGCGTTCATCAATAGTCAACACTGATGATTTGAATGCGGGTGAAATACAGTATAATACACATAATTAATAATTATCAATTTGGAATACATTTGCAAATTAGTAGGATAGGATGAAGTAGTGTGACTTGTTTTAAAAAAAGATTCAAATTCCAAATTTTCAGTTTTACTACTGCACATTTCTTAATATTGTTCAGATTGCATATTTTTTCAGTTTCTCCATTATCCAAATCATATTCAAAAGTAGAACACCCTGAAATTAGAAACAGCAACACAATTTTTCAGAAGTCAGAACAACTAAGTTTGCTGTGCAATCAGAATAGGTAAGGCTCACACATTTTTTTTATTTGCTTACTGGTTACCTCAAGTTAAAATAAACGGGAACTAATTGGTTTCGTCTTGAAAGGTGCATTAACATTGCTTTAACAGCAAGTCAAAGATATTGCTGTCAAAACACGCTCAGAAATGGACCTGCACCATCTTGCTCGTGATTAGAAGGTTCTGACGTCATATCTCAGTAAACAATAATTTTATATCATACAAATAGTACTGTAATCCCACCCTTTAGTAGATTATTGCTCTCATAAGACTTTAACTGAACCAACGTTTATTTCTAGTTAGTAAATGAACATTGCTCAACATTAATTAACAACAATATGTTAAATAATTGCATTATTCTAAACACGTTTTGGTAAATACTGTATCAAAATGTATTTTCTGAAGAAAACAGTGGTATAAAATACATTGTTGTAAAGTCACTGCATCCTAGATATTGTAAAATGTCCAACTTAATATCTATCGTTGATATTATTAAGATACTTCAAGGAGGCAGTTGTTTACATGACATATGACATCAAGAGCCGTTTTTCAATTACGGAACAAGAAGTTCCAAATTTCAAACTTAAAATGCTAATAGAATTGGAAATATACGCTTCTCAGATATAAAAATTATAGTGCCCGTATTTTTAGATAATGATCTTCCATTTTTAGGTGCTTTGAGAAATATTTATGTTTGATGAGACTTCCCTATTGACATACATAATACTTTTCTACACTGTAACCTTCTTTGGAGAGTAAATTTTACCTCTAATTTTGGTGTGTTGATCCCCACAAAGAAATCCAAACCAGTCATTGAGAATATTGCTATGATGACACCAAAGTCGCTAACGTATTGGCGAACCTAGAAAACAAACAACCAAAATAACATATTTCAAACAGAAATAGTGCGTACTTAATTTTAAGAGTTACGTGTCAAGTTTGAGCAATTACCGTGGATGGAAAGAACAGAGCGTTTTTGAAATCCTTCAGCTGCGTAGATAAAATGAAGGTTCCCAGGAAAAGTATGATGGACATCAGAAACACATCTGGTACATACTCAGGTAGTAAGCATGATGAACCAACCAGCGTTCCATTGTTTTGCTGCAAAAACAAAATGAAGATTAATATTATACTAGGTATTTTACAAATAGATTTTTACGGCAATTTCACTGTGGGCAGTGGTATTCAACAGAAGATGCAGGATACAATTGTAAGCTGGTTAAACTTGAATATTTCAAACACATTTACCTAAACATTCAATCATTTAAGACACAGTTCTTATGAACTGCAAGCCAAGACCCAAGTTGCCATGGAGCTCTTTTATGATATTGATGAGTATGGTCAATATCAATCACAAACAACAAATTTTATTTTCCCATTTCCAAATACTGTACTGCACCTAATGTAACATTTCCCCGCCGAAATAGAACACGTCAAAACTTTCAACGGCTCTCCTATGAATATTCCAAGCTAAATGAAATCTCATGTGGGATTCCTAGTTGAGAAATGATGGTATGCAATGGTTCCGAAAGTTAGATATTGAGAATGCTTTGCAGTGGCATACCTGGGCCCAAAAATTAGAGTTTACAACTACGTATTGTGAAAAATACCATTGGCTCTGAGACAATTAAATCCCAATCTCTTGCATAAAGTTTATGCCAGTAACACTAAAATACTGCATTGCTAAGTTTAACAAAACCTGTCACTGTCTGTCCAATTTTCTATAACTCAAATATTCAACAATTCACAGCTCAGTATCTTCTATGGTATAGCTCAATTTGTTGCCACCAGAATGCTACCATGGTGTATGTTTATTTTTGAATACATTACAGTTTACGACTTACCAATTGCATTTTGAGTTACAATTTATAATCTATATTCCATAAGGTGGTAGTCCCCGCTCTCGAGCTCGCGCGGCCATTCCGCTACCCCCAAAACCCTCGGCACGCCCACGCACGCGACTATTTTCCCACATCTGTCGCTACAGTTTTCTTTGTCTTTTCTTTCTCTACACGTGGGTATTTTTTTCATGTTTCTAGGTCCACCCTTTTTCCAACCCCGACGAGTTTAATGTCGCAAAGTGTGCGTATTTCGCGCTGTCCAAGTGCGGGAAAAATTGTAAAAAATAGTAATTATTTTTTGAAGATTTATTTCACTTTTTAAGTATGATTAAAATTGAATGGAGCATCTTTTTGTAATGAAAGGTTTTCGTATAAAGTGTCCCGTTCAAAAGTTACGGGCACCCAAACACGAACAATGTTCGACGTCTCGATTTGACGGATTTGGTACCCGTTTAATGTGTCACATTCAAACGGCTCTGCCCGTCGAACCAAACGAGATATAACATTCTGGTTTGTTTTGTTACCGGCGCTTACCCTTTGGGTAATTGGGTTTTGAAACATTTTGGATTCGTCCCGGAACTGTCGCCAATCAAATTGTGTACATTTGGTAAAGTGTGTTTTTAAAAAGCGCGGGGAAGGCTTTTTTTCCACAGTTTTGAATCAAAAACTTTCTCGATTTTTTCATTTTAAAAAGTAACCACAAAACTTGATTATTAACGAAGCGATTTTTGAATTTCGCCCCGGTTCCTTAGTTATGGGCACTTTTCCATTTTTACGACACGGCTTCGGTCGTGATTTTTTTGCGTCAAGTTGGTACTTTCAAAATGGGTTTTTTTTCTTTAGGCCGATGCTCAAAGCTTGCCCGTACAGGGGCATAAAAGAACATTTTCAAAAAATCACCCTCTAACCGAATGACAGACGTTCGCGCAAAGCACTTTTCACGGCGATCTGCAAACACGAATACAAAATGTTTGTTTTTGTATATTAAAAGTGTGTTTTAAATGCCATCTAATACATTGTTGTGTTTAGTATTAATAATTGGACATTTGTCTATTGGAAAACGTTACTATCAAAAATTAGACTTTACGGATGTCCGAGTTATGATGCTTTAACGGATTTCATCCGCCCGTGTTTTTGCGGGAATTTGTCTATGAGAATTTTTTAATGTCGTAAAAAACCATGTTAGAATTTTTTGTAATTTTTGATTTTCCGTTTCGTGGGTATCCGAAGGTGTGGTTGACATATTTAAGGTACCCGGACGTACCTGTAACGTACCGGTTTTGTTATTTTTTAGCGTCATTGGTTAGATGTGTAATTTTGATTACTTAAATTTCAGCTTTGAACGGCCCTGGTATGTCCCGTTATGAAATCGAACAGCCCATTTTGGTATCATCGAAAAGTGCGTTTCTTTACCTTTCTGTACATGTGCATATTATTGACGACACACTTACCGGGACGTACCGGGAAGCTTTTGAACGTGAGGATTGTAGAACTCGAAAAATTTTCTAACACTTTAAAATATTTCAACATGAAAATAATTTTTTACCAAAATTTTAATTTTTTCATTTTTTCAAGTTTTTTCAAGTTTTCCAAAAAATGGGGTACTTGAAAATTTTTCAAACACTTAGAAATTTTGAAACATGAATTTTTTTTTTCTTTTTTTAGAATCACACAATTTTCAAGTTTCTTCTTTACATAAGTATCTACGACCAATTACCGTGACATGTACATAGAAAAACTCGAAAATTTTTCCATCACTTAAAAATTTCAACATGAAAATAATTTTTTACCAAAATTTTAATTTTTTCATTTTTTCAACTTTTTTCAAGTTTTCCAAAAAGTGGGCTACTTGAAAATTTTTCAAACACTTAGAAATTTTTCAACATGAATTTTTTTTTTCATTTTTCAGAATCACACAACTTTTAAGTTTCTTTCTTTACATAAGTATCTACGACACTTTGACGTGAAATGTACATAGAAAAGCTCGAACATTTTTCCATCACTTTAAAATTTTTCGACATTTTTTTTCGACTTTTTTTTTCAAATTTTTTTTTTCTTTTTTCCAACTGAAAAGTTTTCCAAAAAGTGACACCAAAAAAAAAAAAAAAAAAAAAAGTGACAATTTCCAAAAAAGTCGAGTTTTCCAAGAAGTGACCTGCCCAAACGTGACAGCCAGCAGCGGCTCAAGGCAGCGGAGCGGTCTTGTATAACATTAATATGCTTACCAAACAGCTGTCTTTTGCCAGTGATGTCCAATCCATAATACTGCTTGTTGACAATGAAGAGTTATATGGAGGGGTACAAACGCACGTATATGCTAGCTTATCATTCACATCAGTGTTCATAGGATATGTCCTGCCAATTGAGATGACATTTTCAACAGCCTGGAAAACAAACACCACTTTTATTAGACACATTATATCACATTTCAATCAAGTCATAAGTTATAAGATTGGTTGTAAAAGTTAAGCATATGTTAGATCAGTACCTTATAGATGAATATAAAGGCTATGAGTGTAGCAAAGTTCTCTTCAGTGAACCGAGTTATGTAGCACACCAATGCACTTGCATCAATAGCCACTAAAATAAGCAAGATTAGTGCGATCCAAATTCCTATCCATAATCGAAAAGACATATAATTCCAATCGTTATTTCTGAAAGTAAAAATGCATTAAGTTAAATAAGTGTTTTTATTATACTGTGTTGTGTCTTTCAAAGTTTAGATAATAATGAATGGTTTGAAATATTCACCTGCAAAATTCGTACATGATTGTCTCAAAGACAAGAACGGGCCCCGTCGAGCCGAGAATAGTGAGGGGTTGCCCCGAGAAGAAACCGTACCCTATGCCACAAACAAATCCCGAAACCAGAGACTCCATGGCGGCCATGTTGTTTCCGGTCGCATGTCCCAGCAGCCCCCCAAACGTGATAATGGGCGAGAGGCATGCAAAATAGAGGAAGATCCACGAGGCTATGCACTGCATTGAAAATGCGTCTTTGAAGTCGGACCAGTACCTAAGTGTGCAAAGACAAAAACATTGTTCATATTTCTGAACTAAGTAAAAAAACGTAACGAAAATAACACCACTTAACTCCGCATATTATTGTAATAAGGTGCAATGTAGTATATGAAATAAGTTATACATTTAAGACACTGCTTGTATTATGCGTAAGTGTTAAAGTGTGTACCATCACAACTTTATTCTAGAATGATCAAATAAGCAACCTATAAACCATTCTATTGCGACTTAAAACTACAGTAGGCCTACGTACTTCCTACCATACCACTTACCGTAGGCTACCATAACAAATGTAGGCCCTAACAATATAATACTATGCGTCCTGACTTAATACTTTTCAGTTTTTAATTTAAGTTCTGTCGGAATGACGTATTTTAGTTTTCTCAGTTCAATCTCTCGTTGGTTTAGCCATTTGCTTCTTACTATCACAACATAGTGCCTAATATATTTATTTATTTATTTATTTATTTAGTCTTGCATCATTTTACAATTTTTGATTGTGTAATGCACGTCAATACATTTGATATAAACTTATAATATAAACTTATTATATAATATTATGTCCGATCTCTCCAAAACCAGGAGGGTGTACTGAAGTATGTATACATATTATCAATATCAGTACATCAGTATTATGTGTTGGAAATGAAAATAGTGACATAGCGTGAGTAGGGGTAGTTCACTACTTTAGCGGGAGACAACAAGCAAGTAGGCTACTGACGATGTCCATATATGTATAATACATATCAACGGAATAATAAAAATGAAATGAAATGAGAAATATTCTTGTGCCAACCATTCCTTTGAAATAAATTAATAAATACATAGTGTGCATGCATGGGGGACTACTCTTCTAAGAATTTTTCAGGAATGCCATAGGCCCTATAAGAACCTGAGAAGTATTTTCAAAAAGACTTCATTAATGGTAACTAGAAATAAAATGCACAATACATATATAGATACACCATACAAAGAGGGCAAGTAAGAAATGGATGAAGAGTAGCAAACGATTCATATTGAAGAGTAGTATTGAATGTAAAGAGAGAAGGCTATGGGAAGACATGATTATCAAATTGATGTCACCAAGGGGAGAAAAAAGTATGTAATTAATTGACAAAGAAGATGGAATACATTGTAAAGTTGTGTTTGAGTGCAGATCAATGAATGGACTACCGACTAATAGAGACACACCGCACACGATACATCTTTAGATACTACAGTATGGGAATCGGTTAAACCTTCATCTTGTTTATACTTACCAAGGGACTTTCCTTTTCACATCGTTCATGAGACCGCCAAACAGACGACCGGACCGAGACAGACCGGATTCCTCTCTCAATCTCTGTTCGTCCTCTTCCTCATCTTCCTCTGGTAACTTCTCCGGTTGTCGCTTACGACCATCCTGAAAATGTTCATGTTTGAACTTAGTTTCCATTTCCTTAATATACAGTATTATAAATAGTGTATGAAGTAAGAACAGTGATACTGATAGATGTCGAACACATAGAGCACACATCAAAATGTTGCTGTGCATCAATTACATTGTTTAAAGGCATACTAACATATCAAGGTTATCAGCAAAACATAATGAGGTATATAATTCTATAGGGTAGTAATAATCTGACAGATCCAAACTCACAATATCTGTATATTAGTTGTTTGTACGCCTACTCAATGTTTATTTTATTCGGTCTAACATGGATAAAATAGAAAAAAAAAATTCATGAACGATATACAGAGGACAAAACAAGAACATTTTTTTTATACTGTAGACAATTTTATAACATTTTCTGAAAATTTTCCTAATTGGACCTTTTTTGTTGAGATAGGCCTAACGCCGGGGCTCACCTGTGAGGGTATAGCTGCAGGAGGTTCTATCCTAATGGACGGGTCCCACTCTCCGGGTGGTAATACCGTCACGGCATCGAGGAACTCATCAACAGCTGCCAACAAGTGGTTTCTGTTTCGAGCTTTGTACGCAACGTCATGGAACACTTCGTCGGACATAAGTGTTGCCATCGCACGACCAATTTCATGGAAGCCACTAATTCCACCCTGGAAACACAAAACATGATTATTCCTTTCTTTTCTTCTTGATGTAATTGTAGGCCTATTGATCATATAAATTGATATGGATCTCTTCTTAGTAGATCTGACATGACGTTTTACATAGGGGTGTGAGATGTAGGCCTATCCGAGTACTCCATTTTGGGAGTTCTCAGTTTTCTGTTTAGCTTGTTATCAACAAGAGTTTGATTGTAGATTCGAATTGGACTCTATACGCTTAGTCAGACCCTAGCGGCCAAAGGTCAAAGCACCCACCCGACAAGCAGGAGGTCTAGGTTCAATTGGGGTTGGATATTTTAATTTCTAGTTCCCAATAATATATTTCCACCCTTCACAGTAATTTCTAACCACTACAGTAGTTATTTAGTTGTTCCTCCCATAAGTATCGTTCCTTACACCCGAGAGATTAGGCAAATAGTTGATATATAGGCCTATTCATTATTAATTTTTATCACATGGTGTTGCTCACAATTATTCAGCAAGTAGTAATTGTGAATATTATGTTTGTTGTGCATAGATACCACAGTATACATAGGTCTACATCTAGAATATTATGTCACAATGTGTAATACAAAAATAAAAAGTTTGTATTTTGCATAACTAAATCGTGTTACTTTACTTACAGGTAGCATTGTCTACATCTAAAGCTATGCTATTATGATTATGTACTTTGGGCTAGAGCTCATTAATGGAAAAAATCTACAATTCTTTTTAATACGCCCATAGTAAACAAATATTATAATGTACTCAGATGTGAACTTACTGAGGGCCCTAGGAGAATGAAGATGAACCGAGTAGGTACTGGTACTTCTGTTAAGTCGCCCATGAAACTCGCTTGACTCAGTCGGATAAATGCAGATAATGTTTTTTCCAAGAAGTCTACCTCTCCTACTAAAATATTTGAGGCTTCCGCTCCTGGTGGTATTTTGCGCATGAAATGCATATTGCCCTGAAAAAGTAAACATATTTATTTAGTTTTCAAGATTAATTTCTTGACATAGGTGGTATTATTACGTGACAATTTCCATTTTTTTTTGTTTTTATCATCCTCAATGAATAATGTAGGCCTAAGGAATGTTCATTTAGCACTGGTATTTCTTACATTTGTGTGAATTTTGTGAATGGATGTACTGTGATCAATTTTCTATAGAAAAACATAGATCACATACTAGGTGAACCAAAGTAAAAACAAGTGACAATAATTTTTCTTATTAATCACAAGAAGACCAATGTGATATTTTATCAAATAACTACTCGACAAGAATGTTGGACAAAATAATCATTTGATCCTGAACTAGAGTCAGATTGCTTATATAAAAGTTAAACACAATTACATCACTGTGAAGCCACTTTCGTACCTTTTTACCATCCCCATTAGACATATTCTCAAGAGTAGACGAGCTGTGATTTCTGTTTATGGATGCAGAGCTAGGACTGTGCTCCATACCAGGGGAAGAAACGTTCCCTGATCCTATTACAGAAAACAACTGTGTAATATGTTGGTACATAATGAATACAGGTTGATAAACTTATGATTGTTCTGACTTGGGGACAATTACTAAAATAAAAATATGCCTCGGGGGTTCAGTTAAAGGTGTACAATTTTTTTCTACTCGCACTCATGCCGTCACAAAATTGTACACCTTAACTTAATGAAATTATACACATTGTTCTAATTGTCATACATCCCAAAAATTTAGCATTGGCTTGGTAATATTATTTGAAGTGGTCAAAATTCTTAAGGAAAAAATAGACTAGTAGCATAGACAACATAAAAATTAAATTATGAGAATAGTAGTTGTATACCCAATATATATATATGACAATTTGTATTGTAAGAGAGTTACTAAATTTGTAACACAAATAATGGTAGTGAGACTATGAAATTGAATGAAATGAAAATGGTTTTCTTGCATGACATGTCATGCGATATGAACACTGAAAAGTCTTTATCTTATTTAAAAATTTAATTATGAACGTGAACTATTTTCTGATTTTCCACACGGTTAAGTTGATAATCATGTCTAAAGCCATTCTAACCCTACGTACTGCAATATTTCAATACCAACATTAAGCTGAACAAAACTAAAAACAAACTTGTTTAGCCTACTAGGATTTTTTCCTCTGAGTTAACAAGTAAGTTTTAGTTAATTTCTCTAAATCTATTTTGTAATTAATAAAAAAAATGCTATTTATAGTCTGCCCACTCAGTTGCAAGAACTGATTTTCAGTGGGCCACCATAGACAACATAAAAATTACATTATAAGATGATAATAATATATTATTATATTATAATATAGAGGACGATTTGTATTGTTATAACACAGATAAGAAAATTGAAACTAAGAAATTGAAATTCCATGTTATTAAAATGGTTTTGATATAACTTAATGATAAATATTCCTTGTAGAAATATGTCTAGGTAATAATTATAATTAATAAACATATGTAATTATTTATTTTGCCTCTGACAGACCTACTATAATATGCATAAATACTAGGAGCATAATTTTAAAATTGGTCTACAAAATTAAAATGACTGAGGTTCATAAAGTAAAATTATGGTCAGTTCAACACACTCACGCTAACGTTATTATATATTAATTAAGCACAATACAAATACGTATGTATGGTAGGTACTAGGTATGGTACATATAAAAACTAAACATACAACAAAACCTCAGTCAAACTAAGAAATTAACAAGAAGACATAAAAACATTTAAAATAGACATTCAGGTGGTTGTTATATTTCATGCTAGGAACTAGAAAGCAAAGCAATTAGCAAGAGCATGCAAGCAAGATACAAGCAGTCAGTCACAGCATTAGGTTACCAGCTCCAGGAACAGAAAGAAACCGGCCAAGTTCTGCTGGCCTGTTCCCTGGGCCAATGATGTTGTGGTGGATGATCGAAGATGAATCTTCCACTGCAGAAAGACAGGCATGTCTCAGTGTAAAACATTGGTCTTGATTAAGAAAGCCAATCTGGTGGAAGATTTACTCCGATGCCAATTCAACACAATACAATTCTAGAATGATCTTAGTTACTTCATAGAAGAAAGTGATTCATAAATTAATTAAATCAATGGACTAAGAAAAGAATTTCACAAATCATGTTTTATTCAGAGGTTATAAAATATGTTACCATTTGAAATATGTAATACCACATCATTGTCATCATGTGGTGTTGGCTAGAATTAGACTGGGATCAAAGAAAATTATTATCATTTATAAAAAAAATCAAGATTAACTAATCTATAACTTAGCAAAAAATTGATTGAAATTAAATACATATATTTGATCAAAGCATTGATCAGCATTGATCAAAGTTAATATGTAGGCTAGTAGCATCAAGCTATGATAGGCTATAAATAGCCTACTTTAATTTTGTATTGCTCTACAGGCGACTTTATAAAACAGCCTTATTTCAATATGATGTAGGTACTGTAACTTTGTGTAACTACTAATAAACTGCAAACAAGAGTATGGAAGTGAGTGATTGCATGTTTGAAGCTGAAATTGTGCTCTGTGTTGTTACATAATATACGTCCAAACTAAAGACAAAGCTAATGGAATAATCAAAACAAAACAAAAATAATTTAAATATTCACAGCACAACAACAACAACAATGTGGCACATGGGTAACAAATTATCAAAACACAAGTTTAATACTGTACATGTGAATTAAGTTACAAAAATAAGATGCGGAGATTAGTCTCAAATAGGTTATCTGTAAAAAGAAGATCACCTCTGTCTACGAATAATATTATGTATTAGGTACGTGTATTTACAGCATACAGAAGTTCAAACACCAATAGAGTCAACCAAGAAGAGAAGGAAGCTAGAATATTAGAAAACACCTTGAAATACAGATTAAAACATCAACTTGGAAAAGAAATATAAGAGTATTAGGGTCCAAACCTTGTGGTACCTTGCTCATTGCAAACCAAGTTGTACTGAGTCCCACCATATTTTGTGGAACGACATCAGCTAAGGAAGAACCACACACACCACCATTGTAAAATATGAAAAGCACAGTAAAGAAATGAAGAGACGATTGCGATTGACTATCGAGGAAATGTTTACACTGCAAAGAAGAATGTAATTTCTACTCAACAACACAACAGCAGTTCTATTTGTTCTCGTCGTATTTATCCTGGTCGTATATCAACATCTATCACCTATTTCATTATAAACTTATAAAGCACTCATACTGTACAATAAATTGATAATTAATCAATTAGGTATATTAAAAGAGATGCCTAGTGTTTGTATTGTGGGCAACACAGACACTAGCACAAGTAATGATTAAAGTATTGTGCACCCTGTGTTTCAAGTTTCGACCATGGAATGGTAAAATAGAAAATGTCTGTAATGAGGAGAAGTATAATAAATATACCTACGTATAATCTATTATGACTCGTGAATAATAGTGATATTACTTTCAAATTACAGTACCGGTACTGATACAAAATATTAAAGGTGTTACTGCACACAGATGTGTTACTGTTACTTTCTTCTTACTGCCAATGAGTGACCAAAGTTAGCAATGCTGGGACTGGAAGAGCTTAGATGGGCAAATACCGTGTTTACCCGAATAGAGGACGACCTCAAATTTAAGACGCGACCCCCTATTTTCAAGAATTTAAAACTGGAAAAAATCATATTCACAATCTTAATACGCGAATTTAGAACGACCACCGATATTTCAACTATACAAAATGGAAATAATTATAGTCTTAGTTGAGGTAAAAACGGTACGGTAACTAGTTTTTATTGGTATCACGTATGGTATATTGGACTAATAATAAGTCAAAGTGTGTACAACCGACATAGCATAGATATCATACTACCGTACATAGGTGCTGTTAGCTACAAAACTGTACTGGGAAAATTTGACAATACCTTACAGGTATAACCATCTCTGGTTTTTTACACAAAGACAACAAACAAATCCTTTTCTACAACTACCAACGTGCCCCATCGCCATTCAGTCATTGACTTTTAGGTCTATAAAAGTACCCAACATAATTTTAGCTACCAGGTAACCAATCTAAGCCTACAGACACAAATAAACAAAGAACCGGTACTCATGTTTTAAGACTAGAAATTTATGTTGTGTTGAAGAGGAAATTCTGCAGAAACTAAGAGCTACAAGATGCTTTATACACTCAATCAAGAGCCATACATTTTTTAACTGTGCATTGTCAAATGTATGCAAACATGATTTTGCTCAAAGCCTCCCCCAATCAAGCATAGGACACATGATGTATATTTAATGTAACTGCAAACCAAGCTGTTACTGTTAGTGTTGTGTCATACTTTGAAAGAAGAAGGCCTAATTGGAACATGTTACATAGAACATAACCATGTGTCCCTTTGTAAGGTATACAGTATCTCAGATAGCGATGGAAGTTAGCAAGTAGACAGGAGTCGAGCCCTAGAGTTGTCGGCCGAGATTGACAATACACTATCGCTATCTGTCGTGTATACCTGGCACTGCAAGATAAGGGCCCTTGTGATCTTGCACCTGTAGTAAAGACGTTCCCGTGGTGGGTGCAGGGCAACTGGCATTGCGCACCATCTGACCTTGCGGCTTTTCCTGAAATTCTGATGGACACATACATTTACATGCATGTACAGTACTTTCACAACAATAACCAACCGACATATCCCATTTAACATATTGAGACAAAACATCACGTAACGGACAAGAAAGAATGTACAGGAATAAGTATTAACAAAACCTGATTCACCTTGGCAATTACCATTCGACGTACCAGTACCTATATAGTATCTGTCTAGGCTATACAGGGATATAATTCAACTATAAATAAGCTATTTTAATAACAAAGAGTCCTCCAGAAATGTGTTGTTTAATTTAACATATTAGGCCTAATTATCTAGGCTTAAAAATTGATAGAATTGAGGATATGTTTGTAGTTTAAATGGGTACCGGTAGGGCCTATACAGAAATGCATACCATTAGTTAGTAAATTACTTACTTGTCTGAATGTTTGTTTGCTACCAGATAGTAAAGGAAGCCTAACAGTGATGACCTTGATTTTTTAATTTTTATAATTTAATGATTAATAATAATAATAATAACAATAATAATAATACATAATAATAATAATAATAATAATAATAATAATAATGATAATAATAATTATACGTTATAATAATAATAATAATAAAATTAATAATATATAGGCCTATATCTTGACCCTGTTTCCAACATTAATTATCGGGTAGCGAAGTACTCAATGTCTTGGACTAAACTTCGTTGCTGGCTAGCCAGGCCTGACACAACCACCTCCTCAACCTCTTCCTCGATCACTTCTTCCGTTACCAGAGGGCTGTTTAGTAGTTCCCTCCATCTCTCACGGTTTTCCCATAGTCTTTCTGCTTCAACTTCGTTCCATAATAATAATCATAAAAAAGGTAGAACTACTTAATTTAGCATGAAAAAGTGACTAGGCCTACATTATACATTTGTTTAATGTTTGAAGGCCAACCATAAAAAATTGAAAACAACAGACAATTATTGCCATGATTTGTAGATCAACAATCCCTGCAAACTTACTTTTGCAATTATTGGCAAATAATCGGTCAACCTGCACACGCAGCCTACTTTACTGTAGTGGGCTTGAGCAAGCTTAAGTCTACATTTGATCAATTTGAAGTAAACTAAATATGATGGTATGCAATGTATTTAGTAGTGAAGTGTGCTGAGAAAGAATTAATAAATTGTATTGTTAGTGCACCACTCCATTGCATGATAAATGATAATACTTTGAATAATAGTCCTATACAAATCACCATGCTAACTTGTGTAGTGAACCCAAAACACTGTGGAAACAATTTCAATGGTATTATGTAGTAGGCCTATTCGATTTCCAATTTCCATTAAATCTAAATACAAAATGATATATAAAGTGAGGAAAGGATCCAACAGCTTACCTTCGTGTAGTAAGATGACGGATTTGCGAGTTTGAAGTACACATAAAAGACATAATACAAAATATAATGAGACGTTTCGACCGAGGTCTTGCTCACTCGAGAGAAGAATTCTTCGACAACTGCTGAGAGAAGCAAGACCTCGGTCGAAACGTCTCGTTATATTTTGTATTATGTCTTTTATGTGTACTTCAAACTCGCAAATCCGTCATCTTACTACACGAAGGTAAGCTGTTGGATCCTTTCCTCACTTTATATACCATTCCAGCCGATTGGCACCTACTTTCATAACCTAAATACAAAATGAGAACTTTAGACGTACGAGCCTAGGCCTGCTGGTACCTACCTACAAAGATAAGAAAATATAGTTATGTAGGCCTAGGTCTCAACTTACTTTTTGAAGAGGAATGACTTCGGCCTATTTCTGTGAGGGATCGTATGAGGGGTAGTCGAGACATGTTGGAAGCGCTCTCCTTGCGTCGTTCGTGTTGGTGCCGGTGGCGACGCAGTAGAGCTTCCCGAACCTGATAACAGAATTAAACACTGGAGTGAAGAACATTTATTAAATGACGTATAATGTGTGCTTTGTTGCTCGACACTTTACAATTTCTTGCGCATTGCAACAGAAGCCTACGATAATCCAATACCAAACATACATCAACTTCAAAACTCGCATGTCCTTGTGACATGCACATGAGTGAAATGTAGAAGGCTTACTTAAATAAATAAATAAATAAATAAATAAATAAATAAAAAAATAAATAAATAAATAAATAAATAAATAAATAAATAAATAAATAAATAAATAAATAAATAAATAAATAAATAAATAAATAAATAAATAAATAAATAAATAAATAAATAAATAAATAAATAAATAAATAAATAAATAAATAAATAAATAAATAAATAAATAAATAAATAAATAAATAAATAAATAAATAAATAAATAAATAAATAAATAAATAAATAAATAAATAAATAAATAAATAAATAAATAAATAAATAAATAAATAAATAAATAAATAAATAAATAAATAAATAAATAAATAAATAAATAAATAAATAAATAAATAAATAAATACTACATAACAAATGGAGGAAATCACACCAAAAAGGCTAAAATGTTTTTTTTTTTATAGGCCTAATTGCATCCTGGAGATAGGCCTATGCTTCTTGTGACTAGAGTGGGGAGATAGCTTATTAGTGATTTTCTTGAACTGTAAGAGTTAGCTTTTGAAAAATTCTTAATAACTTGGGACGCTGTGAAGAACCATATTAAAAGTAGGCCTAACTAACAGTAGGTATATCACGGGCTTGAATTTGAACTAGATTAATTCGGTTAACATTAGTCCTAGTCGTATATCAACATGGCCAGCTTGCGCACTAACTTAGTCCGAAGTGAAATATGTTATATTAATAATTAGACTCAAGAAGCAAACTAAACAAACAAAATAGAAAAGGCGTAGCTACTCTTTAGCGTCAATGTTCGTCGCCACGGGGGGGAGCGATAATGTACGTGCAGATGCTGGAATCTTTGATTCATAATGATTAATTGCAGTGAAACTGATTTGAGGTGTGTATCAACACAAGTTAGTTCGCTTTAACCGACTTAGACCACTTCGTGATTTCAGTTTATTGTAAACGGAATTCGCCTGTATAGGTCTACCACTAGCCTAGGCCTAGTTTGAATTCAGGTTAACGCCAAATCGGATTCAATTAATTCAAATTAAACCCCGTGATATAAATAGTGCATCCAAAGATTACAAGGTGTAACATACACCACGTATAGGCCTAGGGCCTAGGCCTAGCACATACTTTACTGTAGGCCTACATTGTTAATGTTACACGACTAGGCCTAGGCCTATGACAATTGTGTCCAATTGTAACTATAACTGAAGACAGGGGGGTGGGGGGGTAATGGAAGGAACGGACTAATTACCATATTTGTATTATAATTACCAATTGTACTAGCCTAGGCCTAGACCTAGGCATGGGTTCAGTACCTAGGCCTAGGCTAGGCCTACTAGGCCCTACACTGGCCTAAGTTTTTAGAAATATTGAGGTTAAGTTTGTCCGCTATCAGATAATATAGACCTACTAGGCTATACATGCAAAAATTGCACTCATTAAGGGATAAAAGTATACTAATGTATTTGAATCTAATATTTAATAAGTTAATGAATTTGCAAGACAAAATAATGGTACGAAAAAGAAAATTAGCGTTTGTTGACATCTTACCAAAATCACGTTGAAAATCATCAACGCAAACCACCGTAGCATCAACCACCAATGGTAGCACGATTCACGAATACAAGAGGGCTGTGAGCACAAACACCCTGCCGTGACTACAATCATTTTATTTCCCAGTGTAGGCCTAGCCTGTAGATCGAGGCGTTTTGATTAGCACATAAATTAACTCCATTGTTAGTGTAAAGTTAGTTAGAATTTTCTACAACTTCTCTGGAGGCCGTGCAGTGCAGCGTATAATGAAAGGCGCCAAACTTGTGTCACTTTGATAAGCACTAAACGCGGCACTTTCAAAATGAATGAATGTCCGTGTCCGGCTCAGATGTATCCACCCCAAAAAACAGCGGCATGTGTTGCTTTCTCATTTGCCTGGATCAAGTCGTCTTGGCTGCAGCAACCCCCCATCACCGGACACACCAAAAGGTGAGAGAAAATGTAGACTATTACATATTATTTAAAAGTGATAGTAAAATGTATATTGGCTTCTTTGACATGTGAGCATGCAAAAGCCGTTTTATTATCCTGGCTGAAGTATTTTATCTAGTCTTCCAAGTCAGTTTAATTTTTCCCGCGCCCATGAAATTTGGGTTGCATTTCTGTTGTTGCATTCCGTAAGGTCGACCGCCCAACCCATAAAGTGGTACTACGGGTGTGGTCGATCATACGGAATGCAACCTGTATTGCTCACCTCGTAGCATTCCGTTCCGTGATTTTATCGCGTCGGTCGCGTGTTCTTGCGGCGGTCATTGCTCGAGAACGCGCGGGTATTTCGAATTTGAACATGCTATAGAATGTTCTCCAGGATACGAAGGAGTAATGGGCGATGGAGATGTTATGAGTGAGACAGACTGATGATTCACCAGAAAGGTCTGGGGCTACCAACCTACCTTGTCTCTGGAGTCCGAGGGTAGAGTCCCCGCATTGATCATGTTGTCCAACAGTAAGTCCGTCATGCTCTCGAGAGACGGGGCTTCCATGTCGAGCATCACGGTCCCGTTTAGCAGGAGACTACGCAGTTCGAACAGCGAGTGGAGTGAGAGGGTTGCCACGTGAGGTTTCGACCACCGGTTGCCTCCCTCTTCCACATCCTCCTCGAATTTGATCCACCTACGCAACAGACGAACCAGGTAATGGTAAACAATGGAGGTTCGTACAAATAACAGAATGGCAGAGGGCTGAAACTGAATTGTTTGTTTTAGGTCCCTGTAGACAAGTCTTATTGATCTGCAGTCTGCCCACACAGCATGTGTCTGCACGCTTTATTTCCCCGGAGATATACTAATGTTTCACCACTCTGAAATGTTTGGCCTAAAATTTCACACAAAATACAGATATCAATTTAATGTTTTTTGAGTAACGTCAGCGATCATCATCACACAGTCATCACCATTAAACACATATGGATCATCATTACGTTACCAAGCACCACGTTTTATTTATAGATAGGGTCGGCGGTTCTTCTTTATTTGTGTAGTAATTTTCTATTTGTAAAACAAACAGTTTTGTCTACATTGTAGGACCACTATCTCTGATGGCAATGGCATAGTTGGGAATGAATGTCCAAAGCACAGATAACGGATTGTGCTGTTAGTGTTGGTTAGTTGATACATACACAAAACGTTCTAAACGCTGAAGTATTAGTTAAAAAATAACGTTCACAGGATCGTTTGTCACGGTTAGCTATTATTTTTTAGTGACACACTCCAGTTTTATACCAGTCAAGAACACAGCGGGAATTATTGTTCTCCAAAAAATAGCGTTATATAAAATAGCAGATATTATGCATAACATTTGTACCGTAAATTACTTTAGCTATTAATAATAGAGATATACAGGTGTACAATAATGCACGATGAAAAACCTCGGGTGACATTAATTTGTATAAGACGTTTTGCATATCGATTTGCATTATCGAATTATTCGATAGTGATTTGGTAAATGGTTTCGGGAGCAATAAAAGCGAGAGTAAAATTAATATTTTACTCAAACAGAGACGGGAATCCTGTTTTACTCATCACAACCTAACAACAAGTACGTATTTTCCCAGATAAGCCAACACTGTAAATACGTAGGTAGATTACAATATACAATCCTGTTACATCTTCGTTTGTTTGTGAGAGAATAAATATTTGTTCATAGGATGCTCGCTAGTGTACACATTTACTCACTCCACGCCGTCTTGACTCAACTATTTGGAAGGTATTTATTTAGATAGGGGGAGAGTTACGCCAAATGTACAACAACCTTTTTAATGACAATCCCGATTGGCATGGCTACCACTTAAAACCTGAGGAAAGCAATCGAACCCACTACGCCCCGCTGCACTTGCAGAGAGCTTCCACTATCAATCCTTGATTATTGAACACCCAAGACTAAGAAATTCAACCTAAACATCAGGTAACACGTATACAAAAATATCAACATACAATACAAACAATTATCAATCGACGATGATGATGATGATATTTCGGGCTTAACGTCTCATATTTTGACAAGGATGCTAAACGACATGATGAGTGGGGGATTATGAAGATCAAAAACGCCACATGACATCCACGCCCCAGCCAGGATTCGAACCTGGAACGGATGGACCGCGTTTGTAGCCCAACGTCTAACTGACCAGTGACCACCTCTTAATAGTCATCCGACCACTGCATAATTGATTTAGCACCTTACAATATGCACAATGCAGACACATCTGCGGTTCTTGGAACAGCTATAGTTGCGAATTAATCCTTGAAACGAAATGACCGGACGATAATCTCCACTGGTCCTAGAAGTCCTGATTAACTGTTGCGAAGAATCCCGACCAGTCTAGTCGACTTCTTTCAGTTTGACTCTAAACTTAGGCTAATCTATTTAGTTCAAGACCATGAACTCGCACTATAGGCCTAACAAACAAAACGTAAAAAATAAAAACGTATTCAGATTAATGAGGTGCTGACGTTGGGTGTGGTATTATTGGCGATTACAAACAGTCCCGGGTCGAGTGAGTGGGTGGGTGGGGATTTACAGCACGCGCAACTCCAAGACGGGAGGTCACAGGTTCGATTCCCGCTACCGGCAATCCTGACTGAAGGTTTCCCCCGAGATTGTGGGATTGAGTGCTATGGCAATTCTTTTGAGAGGTGTATAGTAAATAAAGTTGATAAACAAAAATTAAATTAGGTGGTATTTTTATTTGGATCATTCATAAGTTCCTTTTATTATTAGAAAGATCAGAGACAACCGTCAGGCATTCAGTTACACTAGGCTAGAGATAGAGCAATAATATTAGAGTTTAAATATAGCTTAATTTCCTTTTTTGTCTGTACTGAGAGAGAATAATACACAAATAATGATTGCAAGATAAAGTGTAGGCCTATGTCACCAACAAGATGTACTGGCTGGAGAGGAGAGGTGCAGGGCGAACAAACCTCTTAGTGGAGCAATCCTGTAAGAGCCCCACCCATACTAACAACACTAGTTGCACTTAATCAATGTAAAAGCTTCACACACAGACCATCGTAAAAAGTTACAGTGCTATTAAATAAGTCAAACGGAGGTTTTTATGTCTTAACATGAGTTTTGTCCACGCTCAAGGCCTAACCTACTGAAGGCTTCTCATTACAAACCCTAACATACGTTTACGTTAAGTATGAAATTAAAACATGTTTTAAATTGAATTGATATTACAGATATGATTGAAAACGTGTATACAATTAGTACGAGCATTTCGTGTTTAGCGTCGCAATTGGAGGATTAGCGAAATGTTTCGTTCTTTTTTGTAAATCTAGACAAACGTGTGAAAAATTCTAGATTTATGTATAGAAATTACGCTTAACACGTCTTATCTCTTAAAAGTGAAAAAATATGTTAGTATAACCTGTAAAATAATTATTAGCCTAGACCAGTACTGCATGGAGATATGGGACAAAGTAGAGCCAGTAGCAGTCATCTACTTTCACGTTCTAAACAAGCGTTTATCTCGGCAAATTTACATGAAGTTTATGGGGCGTAGATACTAGATAGTGAATCAAACTAGCTAATATGTTTCAAGATTGACGTGGATGCTAACGGGGTCTGAAATCTGAATGCACGCTGCGCTGCGTAGCCATTAATAAACGACGAGCCGTCGATTTCGATTTCAGGATTCCTGAACAACGCGAGGTACGCAGCTTGAAGCAACAAAGAACCCTCGGTGCTTTAAAATTACCGCAAACAGGAAATAAAACTGTACGAGTTGAATGCAGCTTTTCTAAAAATTAAAAAAAAAAACTACATACGCAATGAAAATCTTACTTTGTTTCAGAAGAGCCCATCACTCACGAATTAGAATACTATATAGTTCTAAATTGTTGAGCCCAACCCATATGCCCGTCTGGTCTGGGCCCGGGGAAGAATAGGCCCAGAGTGACTCTGTTAGTCGTAAGAGGCGACGAAAGGAGACCCGTCTCGGCTCGGGGTAGAATAGGCCCAGAGTGACTCTGCTAGTCGTAAGAACCTTGTCCCTCCCCCCCACACTGTCCCACTGCAGATTTCTCCTCCCACGTATGGCCCTGCCCTCCCTTGCTGGACTCCCCTTATGAAGACTCCCGCGATATAGATGGACGTGATTTGGAAGACGTCATATGACCTAAGCGGTCGAGTTCGTCGTTAAACACCACCAATCATCATCACCACCCAACGCGTATATTATGATTAAATGGTTTACAGTTAACGCCGTTAATCACATATACTTGACAAAATTACATTCTCGCCAATTTGTTAATTTGAATTTATAATTTGGTATCACTTCATTCCAAAAGTGAGTCACGTACATTATGATAAAACTTCTTAGAGTTTTTCTTGTGCACTGCCTTTATCTTTTAAGGTCATATCATAAGTGTTCATTTTTATGACAGTTTTTTCCTGTACTTTATTACTATTTATTTAATCTCGAGACGAAATTGGTATAACGTCAAGGGCGCACAATAATACGAGAGTGTCATCAAAACTAGACGTGGCTTTAAAGATACCAACAGTATTAATATAACAGCTGTTGATTTATACACCCAAATACCTGGCGGTATAAATATTTCGAAATTTGCAATGAATCACACGTCATACAAGTAATTTTGTTTCTCGGACGGTATCGTGCCATACACTTACGCTACATCAGAACAATTAACAAATCGTGTTTACACAAGTGACATAACGTGATCTTATTATAAAATTACTTTACTAACCCAATCAAGAAGATAAAATCATAATTGTTTTAATACTCCAGTGATATATCCAAGACTACATGATAAACAGCGAATATCTAATATTGTGTGATATTGTGATAGTGATAATGTGACAGTGATATTGTGTGTGTACGTGTGTGTGTGTGTGTGTGTGTGTGTGTGTGTGTGTGTGTGTGTGTGTGTGTGTGTGTGTGTGTGTGTGTGTGTGTGTGTGTGTGTGTGTGTGTGTGTGTGTGTGTGTGTGTGTGTGTGTGTGTGTGTGTGTGTGTGTGTGTGTGTGTGTGTGTGTGTGTGTGTGTGTGTGTGTGTGTGTGTGTGTGTACGTGTGTCGGTGGAGTGGAGGGTTGGAGGGGGGGGGGGGGGGGGGGAGGTTATTAAACTACTATAATATATAAGATTAAATATAGTTTGTCTTGTTAGAAAGGTGTAAACGAAAGAGAAACACAATTTCCTGTTTCCTCTTTCACACGATAAAGAATGTGGGTTTTTCTACACGGTTTGAAAACCGTGATATATTATACGTACTATACGACGTTTCCCTTAATAGCATTCCTATAAAGCACTATTTCCTGAAACGTCTATTTTAATCGCGCTCTGTCTTGGCAGCACAACTCGACGTTTTTTTTTGTATTGATTTAAATCTGCTATAAAGTATAAGTTATAGATTTACAAATGAAAAGAAAAATACAGAGATCACACCCTACCTGAAAGTGACAGAACTGCGATTAAAGAAATCGTGTAGGTAAACCGAATGAGTAGACGGTAAGTCTAAAGTGACTTTACAAACTTAACACACGAGTTGTGTTCCATCCCAGGCCTGAAGCAAAGTGCATGGTCACTTGTCCCGAGAGGTAGATATTACCCTGTCAGCAAGTAACCTTTGGACCTATAACACTAAAAATATGTTCTTCAACCATGACACAAAGTGACATCGTTGAGTTTGCTGAAGTTCAAAATTCACTTTGCTTCTTAAGGTAACTTCTCTTTAGAAGTTTTACCCCCATCCCTCCCCCCCCCCCCTCGCCATCAAGGGCTCGGCAAGGGCTTATGTTACGCCACTGTTGCACACATAAAAACAAAAGATTCTTGGTAGTTTTTAAAGTTTCGTTTCAAATCCAATAGGATATACTGTCTTTGAAAATAAACTGAAACCCCTCGATATCAA
This sequence comes from Isoperla grammatica, assembly GCA_945910005.1. Taxonomy (NCBI): domain Eukaryota; kingdom Metazoa; phylum Arthropoda; class Insecta; order Plecoptera; family Perlodidae; genus Isoperla; species Isoperla grammatica. The sequence continues at coordinate 31,961,398 of OX246737.1, read as the reverse complement.
CCCGCCCCCCCCCCCCCTCATCCTACTAGAGAATCAAGAGGACACCACACCCGCACTCTTACACTCTTACTCTTATATCGTCAAAGAGTGTTAAGAGTAAATTACCATATTACCATGAGTAAACAAAGTATAATTGATGGTAGTTTTAGGAATTGTCAGAGAAAGTATCTTCGAAAAAAAAAATCCACAACTGGGTCTCGAATCCGTATCGTCTTCTTGTCTCATGACTGCCATGAGGTATGAAAACACGGAATAATATTGGTGCTTTTGTATTGTATTGACGCGCTCATGATTCCTACACAACCTGGGAAATAACGCGTTTGTATTGATGTTTCGAATTGCGATGCACAAGGTGGTCTTGTGGTCAAGCCGAACCCCCGCTACGCTCCTCCGAGATCTGAGTTCGACTCCAGTTGATGACCTATCCTATCCCGTGTCAAGTTTTAAATATCGTTTTTGTTGTGCCTGTAAATAGTATGGTTGGATCTGACTTCTGCGGTTGAATCGGCCTAGCACGTTTTTCCATGCATGTTTTTTACAGCAATGGAATGCGTGGTGGAAGAGTTTTTGCGACGTTGATGTCGGAGTAGAATGCGTGGAAACAGGCTCATCATTCACGGTCGACTTAAACCGTTCACATACCTTGTCCATGATTGTGTAACTTGTGCACAGCACACCTCTCTTCTGTAAGACTGTAACCCACCCATTAGTAGAGGTGTTTGTAAATGGTGTTCTGTTTTCTTGAATTTCGTTTATAGATTTAATAATGTCGATGTTATGGCGGTGTTATGCTTTTTGGGAGATTTTCTACAGTAAATTTCACCAGAAACACGTTTTAATTAAAAATGAATTTTAATGTAATTTAATTTATTAAAATTGTATGTACAAACTTGTATTAGTTAATACGAAGTGTATTAACATTACCATTACCTGTGTTTGTCTAGTGTGTATTTACGGTCGAATTAAAGGTGGCAGTCACAACACATACGAATCTTCTTGTCCGTCACTTAAAATCCCTCAGAATTGTACTCGTTTGCTCTGCTTGACCCTGAATGGTAGCAAAAATAAATCGTTGTTCTTCTTAACGAAATCATCAATATAATGAAAAAATATTAGGTCTTCACGATTGTGTGGTATTGACGTTTGACTGTGATAATAAATGTACATTTTTTAAAATTTGTTATATTAAATTAAAAACAATCGAGATTTCGTGTTATTTCACTCTTTTATACAAATTTCGATGTTATGACTGGAAATTGACGGATTTCGCGAATTTTCGCGGTGAAATTTTGATGTTTTTAAGGTGCCTATCAACAGATATACACTTTGTTAATCACCCCTTTCTTTATCAACACTTTTCGCGATTTCGCGGTCCGCGAAAAACAAACACCTCTACCCATTAGGTTAAAACGATTTTTAAAATACTTCTGTATAGCTAGAAATATAAATATATTTCAGGGGGCGGAGGGAGGGGGGATTTGTAAAAGAATAGGCATACAAATTTGAATGGAGTTTGGTTGCGGTTAAAAACTATCGTTTTCGTAAATTTTAGATTTATGAATACTTAAATATTAACAGTCATTATTCATTGTATACCTACAAAAAATCTCATTAAAGCTTATGATGTTCTAAAAAAATGTTTTAGAATGTAGGCCTACTGCGTTTAGATCCAATTAGGCAATAATTTAGGTTATTATTGTAATTGTATAACAGCTACACAATCAATTTTGCACTATTTTTGGCGAATAAATCTTGTAATAACTAGCGCCGCACTGTTCCCAAATGTTTATATTGAATGCTATTTTAAAGTTATGAACAAAAATCTCAAAATCTCACGCATTTCAATCTAATTGTGTCTAAAACTTTTCAACAATAATGAATCTAGCGTTGACATGTCTTGGTAACGGATATAGTAAAAGTGTGTTCCACTCGGTATGTAGAGGTGATGTGATCTGGATTATTGTTCCACACCGTATGGATTCAATTCTATAAAGTTAATCTGAGCTTCCAAACATGTGTGTAAGCGTATATCTTTTTACCTCACTTGAGATAGCTGATTTACAAGTAAATGTGTGACTAATATAGCCGAGATTATTATAATAGGAATACTTTCATATTCACTCCCTCGTTTATCATAAATCAGGATTAAATCGGATCACGGTAGCAACTAGATTCTCGACATTATTAGACTCATGCATGATGATTTATAGCGAGATTGTCTTACATTTTTTCCAGCTTTATCCCGGCACATTAATTACGTCATACCAACAAAAAGAAAACTTATATTGCATTTTCCAAAAGACGAGATTAAAGTCGAACAACGGTAAAGCGCGTAGTAAAATATGATTGGATATCGCTCCAACTAATCCCCTTGCCAGAACAAAACATGGTAAACCTCGCCCTGCTAAGAGATAACGATTGCATACTTAGCTAAAGTATAAGTATGCCTCCTCCAGCCAACACGAGCATGTTTCTGCCTTTTATGTAAGGCACCCCCTCCCATCACGTGTGTGTACTGTGTACACATCCTAAGCTTTGTTCGCCCCTTATATTAGACTATAGTCTGTAAGTCTGTATAAGTCAGTACTTAGTCGTTCTTTTGTACCCGTGTAAATAATCTTATTGCGTTCACCTGTAATTATAACTTACACTATAGTGTAGCCAGTGCAGAAGATGTTTACATTGGCTGTTTTAACTCGTATAAGACGCTTTGCTAAGGCCAGAAGACCCAGTGTGACAGGAGAACGAAGCTATATTGTCTACCTCGAAAGGGCTGTGTACATTGTACATTGTACATCATCACACGTGGTTATTTGATGTCTACATGATAGTTGGTTATGGTTGGAGTGTGTTGGGTAGATTGAAGCGATGGGACAGTTGACTGTCAGACAAAGTGTAAGTTATAAAGCAAAGATCTCAAACGCAGCGTCCGAAAACGAGGCGTCTGACAGAGTGAGAAGAGCGGCTCATCTCTTGCGATCAACACCGACACACAAACACTTATGAGACGTCTTGTTTTCGGGCGTTGTGGTTCGAGAATGAGACGGGACGGGCTCAAGTGTTCAAATAAAAGCGCGCTTGTTTGTAGTGCGACGATCAGCCGCGGCGTCCATGCAACGTTTGGACGCAAGTCTAGAATATGCTTCACTGTTTTTGGAGCGATCTAGCTGCGACGCTGGATTAGGAGTCTGGACAGTGTGTGATTGTTCTAGTGTGTGATTTTTTTACATGATTTACATTGTCTATACTTTCTTGCGTTTTGTGGATGGCCAAAAGTAAACTCGAATAGCCTGACAAATCATTGAAAAGGGACACATTCTGGGATAAATGTCAATCATACCAAACATATCTTTCAATTCAATTTCAATTTAATCAAAGCCGTCTTAGCACTAAAATAAACTAACTTATAGCCAAAACACTAACACTTACAGCAGCAACACTAACGCACACAAAAGTAATTTCATGACTCATGCTTGATTAATAATTTTATCAGCTGTGTGGTTTTATTAACGTGCTCGAATGTACTGACAAAATATATTGTAGTCTAAACTAATCTTATAATGTCGTGGGCGTAGCTTCAAAGCATTAGAACATCGTTGGCTTTAGAATCGCCGCCGTGGTAAGCGTATAGGCCTGGGCTATATCGAAGTTGGCTTGTCCTCAGCTGTTGGTAAATACAAATACACCTAGTAGGAAGGCCTACCATACAGACAGTACACCATTATCCACAGTCGGCAGTGCATAGCAGGACACAATTACAAACGTGTGTAGCGTAGGTGGGGCAATAATGGTTTATTATTAGGGACCTTGCTATTTTTACTAACAGTTACAAAATTGAAGCTAAATTTGCAGTGTAAAAATAATGTCTAACGCTCTAGCGTTTAGCTATACCAGCGCCCTCTATAGTATGTTATGTACCTCGAAAGCACCACGTCCCTAGCCTATTAGCGCCAAAGACATTGGAAAAGTAGTATCTTCAACACATCATGGGACAACGGCTCTCAAGTCAACAACCACTAAAATGTTCTAGAAGTTATATGTACGAGGTAGACCTATCTTCTAGGACTAGGAGAATATGTGTTTATAAATTTTGAATATATTTTCTTTTCTTTTTAATGTTGTAAATATTTTTCACTTTGAGATACGTCTATACATTCTACTACTAATTCGATAGACACCGAGTTTTGTCAAGTGTTTTGTGGACGAACATATTTGGAAATCAATAAACCTGTAAGTTCAATAGTTATCATTTTGCAGACATTCGCTACAAGTGTTGCATTATTCTTCGTATGATCTAAAAAGAAAAACCTGTATTGCTGATAAATTGCATGAAAATGATAATCTAAACTGATGCTGTCAACATGCGATGCACGTGTTGTGTGCATTATTTATGGTCAGAATTCCTTCAAGACACTCGAGAAGGACTGAGAAGGACAAGTCTTAGATGAGCAATGGCGAGACAGAACAAACTCGTTTGTGAATTCAGAGATTTATTCACCTGAACCCCGGTCGGAACTATTTAAAAAAATTGACGAATTAGTTAACGGCCTCTTTAAAAACGAACACGAACACGAACACGAACACGAGATGATTGACTGAAACAAGTGTCGATTACTACTACTTATAATAATAGTGTGTAGAACATAATAGCTGTCGAACATTACATTTTGTACTTTCAAAAACGGTTACCTATCAAAACAAAGTATAACCGGGGTAGAACGATTTTGTTTCTGTTCCAAAATTTGAATGAATTTAAAAAAACATCGTTTCTTAGGATGTGCGTGAGTCACTGGTAATTCACCCATTGCCGCACTGTGAAACATTTATCAGTATCAGTTCAATTACATGAATTTGGAAACATATACAATTAAAATATGTATTGTGACTGTGTTCGTATCACAAAGGCGAAAAGTCGCGGACATTGTAACAATGACCAACGTGCGAAACCCAAGGTCAAATGAAAGTGAAACATCGTGGGTCAGTAGGTTACTTCATCAACAGGTGCCGGCAAAATGAGCAAGTGCTACGCACAGGAAATGAGAACATGTGCTACCGTGATGACGTGGCCGGGGGAGAGAATTAGTGAACGAACGTTTCCTGGGTTTCCGGTAAGAAACGCGCCACGTGTCACTCGTTAGAGATGATTAATGCAGCTCACTTTACAACGAGGTATTGAATCAAATACAGAAATAACCAGTGGCGTGTCCAGGAATTGGGAAAGGGGGGGTTTTCAATCCATATTATAGATAGTGGAGCCGAAACATAATTGGGGTTCCGGGGGGCTTGCCCCCCGAAAAAATTCTCGTCAAGGTAATTTTAGTGCAAATCTGTGCGTTTTACAGCGGCCAACTTAAACAAGATTACCCAGTTTCTGGCAACACATTTTTTCCTTAGCACCGCTAATAAAAGGAAACTCAATCAATAATTTGCATATTTTTCGTATTGCTTTTGATTTTAATTACAACAATATACAATAATTATAAAGTAAAACATCTAACTGTCTATTGTAATACTGTCTATTGAAATGTAAACGGTCATTTTCCATGTTTTCTTTGCAAAAGGGGGGGGGGGGTTGTCTCCCCCCCTCCCCCCCGTGTATACGCCACTGGAAATAACAATCGCAAAAATTACAATATTTCATTTTCTTAAAAACTCGTTTAGTTTATACAAAACCAAATCCCGCATATGAATTACTTCTTCAGTATCTTGAAGCGTTCTCGTGTATACTGCAAAAGTTGCCTTTCATTGAGGCGTTCAACTCCTTGATGAGACAGGGTTCGATGATGAGCACCGCGACTCTAGCAATACTCACGTCATATCTCCTGTATGACGTATTGATTCCTACGCCAATCGAATGAGATTTCACTTCCATCCATTTCCGACTCGTACGTTTTCCGCTAAAGGCGCTGGACATTCTCTCTCTGAAACTCAATCTTGCAATTGAGTGGAATGGATAGATTCCGAACACTCGCGTATTTATTTCAGAGGGGCGGACGCTGTCGACTGGATTACGTTTAGATAGGGGTCGGTTGTCAGTGGACAGAATAAGACATGGGAAACCTGACAGCCTTGGAAGAGTGCACACTGTACAGTGAATATAGGGGTTCCATTCTGTCTTCGCCTTATGCTGACGACATAGACCAGTGAGATTTTGGCCAATCAGCGGGCCGCAATGCAACCGTATAGCTATTTCAAATCCCAACAGCTAGACCGAAACATCTACACAACACCAATTGTTACGTATAAAGTGAGATTTTGGCAAGAAATTTATGAGATTTTGAGTGAAAGTTGTGTCTGAGACCAGCCCCAATATTATTTGGGTTACTTTCAAATAATAGAATTGACACAAATTTGGAAACTAGCGCTCTTTCCGTATACATTAAACAAAACTCCGTATTTAGCTTATAGCGTTAAACAAAACAGACTAATGAGTCAAAAAACAAACAAATTAAAGAACACTGTATCTATGTATAAACTATAAACGCACTAATATATGTGCAATATATGTTCACTTCCGTGTTAACTGTTTTAGTATCACATAATATGCATGATATAAGGAATATAACGAGACACACATAAGTATGCGTAAACAACGTAGGTAAGGAATTAACTTATAAAATGCATATTATAATTTTATCTTATAAATTGCTGGTAATTCAAAGGCCACGATCCCGTTCACATTAGTACCGGTAATTCAAACGTGTGTGATAGTTTAAAATATGCAGTAGATAGAGCTACAAATCACACAAATAACAATACGTATGAATTATGTAGTTTATGTGTGTAGTTTATTGTTGAGAACGCATTCAAAAGTTGTCTAGAATGAGCAAAGAAGGAAAGTCCGAGCTGGACGCGGAGTTGAAACCCATGTCCTGTACAATAGAACCCTATGGCAATATGTCTACGACTAACATATTGCGCCGCATCGTCTTGTGTACCTACGGGACCTACGTCGGTAAACAAACAAACAAACATACACAGATGATTCTTTTCGCAGCGTCTGTGCTTATTCCTCCGTGCATATGCAGGACGGTAATTGGAACTATAGCGGGTTCGCCAAGGTTTAATTACATTTAATTAAATACTCATACTTATTGTTACGCGTTCAATTTTCAAATTGATTGGCCAGAATTATCATGACGCACTTGGAGAGACGTCATACCTTTCAGAGAGTTTTCACCATGGTTACACCATTAAAAACGCGCGAAATAACCGTATTTTTTTTATTAATGATATCTCAAGAATGATGAAAAACATAGAAAAAGGAAGAACATGTTGGTAGTTTTGGTGTTGTAAAGAACTACAACGAATAGGGTTATTTTTAATCATTTTGGAAAAAAGGAAATTCAAAATAATGTGACCTTATAGTAATCATAAATTAGAAACTAAACTTGTTTTATATAAACTGTAGGCTTGTCTAATTGTTACAAAACAACATGCATTGTTTTCTCCATTTCTTGACGGCGTGCGATATGAATATAAATAATTGGGAAAACGGGAACGCTATATATATATTTATTGAATTTCAAGTTCGTTAGCCATTAACCCCACCCCAAATAAAAATAAAAACCATTTGGAGTGGACACAAATTATTAAAACGTTCCTTTTATACGAGCTCTCGTATACACGTTAACCTCTCAATACAAACTGAAATATGATTCGAAATAGTCTACTACTTATTGGCAAGTGTAGGGTGTGCCCATTAGCTATAACAATATTTCTTCTCCGCTCATATCCACATCATAACATAGCTGTAAATCAGGCTTTTTAAACCATGTTTGTTATTACAAAACTATATTTAAACGTACAATAAAGATCAACACCCGATTATTATGTATGGTCGCGGTGGCTCATGCGGCCTCCAGTGTAGGATGTAGGCCACCTTTAGTAAGGACATGAGTTCAAATCCAGCATCAAGCATATTTTTCCTTTTTTGGTAGTTGTCCTTCGTCTTCATCTATCACCCCTCCGTATACATTCTAGAATAGCATGACTGCAAAATAGCGACGTGAAGTAAAAAGAATCATCGTCATCGATTACTTTTCCATAACCGGGTATATGTTTTTTCTAATGATTAATAGAAATACCCTTTTATTAATTTCAACATAAAAAAATTCATACTAATAAATTAACTATTTTCATCTCTAACCTGAAGCAGCACGTGGTGCAAATCTTGCGTAAGCGTAAACAGGTGAGCGAATGGCGGAATCTATTTGTATAATAATATTATTTTATAGCTCATAAAGTAACAGACTGCATAGAAATGTTAGATAAGCAATGTTTATTACTACGTTTCCTTGACAATGCCAATGGTGATTAATTTTGTACTGACTTATCAATCACGGACAAAGTTTAGACCATTGAATACAGATCAAACAATACCAGCGATTTACGCCCAAGCGCTGGAACGGCTCACAGTTTGTAATTACTTTCGGTGTAAATTTATAAGTGAACAAGCACAAACAATATTCGATCAAATTCAATAACTGCATTGTTCTGCGTTTGGAAAAATTAAGTTTGTTCTTTTATTGTTCAATAACTACGTTGAAGTTTGGAAAAATAAAGTTTGTTCCTTTACTGTTCATTGTTCAAACTTTAAAGTGAATACCTATCCATAGGAAATTTGGTATAAATAAAGTGAAGTAAAACATGCAAACAATCAATTTTGCTGCCATCAACGAACATCAATTATTAAAACTGTAATCAGTGAATCTTTTAATTAACAGTAATATATCCAAAACGTGTGTGTTTTTTGTTTAGGGAGGAAACTTTCGCTATTTATTTGCGCTGTCTGCGGTGGCTCATTAGTCATTAGTCATTACTCATTACATACGCTTTAGAAGTTACAGTATGGCAAGCAAGTGATAGTTGTCGGTTCGACTCCCAAGATAAGAGTTTTCTGTAATTTTTCTTCATCTCCATCTATCACTCCTTATGCCTATATTGACCGGAATCGCAACGTAATCGTAAATCGTAATTTACTTTACACAGAGTATTCCGAGAGTATTATACAACTCCGACTCTTCTAGAGTCTCTATTCATTTCAAGAAATTTTCAACATAAAATCATGCAAAGCTCGAGTTTTTGGTTATTTCAAGAACGATAATATTCGACGAAGATGTGGTTTCGTTAGAACTGAAGACTATAATTTATTATGATCATAGTTTCCGATAATTGGTAGAGTTATTATTTTGGAAAACGTTATTCCAACGTACATCCAAATAACCTGATTGGCGATTGCTGAATACAATATTATTATAATCAAACCACGTCGATCTCTTTCTAGACTGAGTACCGTTCTTGTGATATGACTACCAAATGTTTATTTCGCGTTGATTTATATTGGTGGTAGTCTTTGTTCGTTACTGTGAAAGTAAAAAATATATATACACATTGTAAGTATTTACAATATAATAAGTTATATAATACTATGCAAGTTGTATTACTAATTATTTTCAGATCCGCATATGTATTTTCATGGGTATACTTACTAATTACAATGCAAGAACGGGATTGTTTGTATTTTAAATCCATCTCTGATATAGATAAATTGTACAGTGAAAATTGTTTAAACGAAGTCACTGTCACGAACAAAAACATCGGAAACATATCGTTGTACTGTAGTGTTATTTGATATAATATTGTGTATTGAATGGATTAGATGAGGATCTGGTAGGGAAGGTTAGGGGTTTTGTGGAAAAACTAAAACCCAAGCCAAAGGAGGAGGGGAAGGGAGAAATAATAGGAGGAGGAAGGAGGGAGAGAGGTAAAACGCCTACCAGCAGCGGGATATGACAACAACAACAACAACATACCTGGCGGTCTCCTTCCACTCCATCTCATCCCCGTCCCCCACCAGCTCCCCCATCTCCGAGAAGAGGGGGTGCGGCTCGTGGGTGCCATCGTCCACGTCTTCGCCCAGGATGAACTGCACTCGCTGCGCGGGGGGTGTGACTGCAACACAGAGCCTACGTCAGCGCCGGTGTCACGTGGTTTAGATTTCAATAGAGTATGATGTGTTTGAAAACATGCACATCGAAAATATTGATATTACGGAAGGGTCTATTATTTCTATTTTTCTTTGTATTCTGCCGTTTTGAATTGATTGATGAACGATTCTCCGATCAAAATTTGATTTTTCACATTGTGGTAATAGTTGTGAATACGGAACACTTGACGAAGGTCTCTGCTCTAACTACCACCGCTGTAATGCATAGTCAGTATAACCACCGCGGTATTTACACCGTGGCGGTGAGTGTATAACCCAGTGTATAGATCGCTATTACAGTGTCGAAGGTATTTTCAAACCCAATGACGGACCGCTTTTTTTTTAGTAAGCTAAAAATCGTAAAACGACTGTTACGCTACCCAACCAGAATTTATCAAGCACAGAATACTATTACAGGTTATTATTATTATAAATAGAATTGTCATTTTGATTTTTGATAATATGATTTCAAACGGTGCCATAAAGACTGTGGTATAGGACGGTTGCACAAACACGCAATGTGAACCAACTCCCACACATACGACTACACAAAGTGTATTATGTGAGTTTGAGAGTGCGTGGGTTATACATCAAAATATATCAATCATGCGTGAAGAAGAGAGAAGGCTCTTCAACAATATGAAATTTCCGTATATTTAAAGCGTACGTCTAGAAGTACTTTCAGATACCAGTATTTGAGTCCCACGAATCTCCTCGCATCTTATAGAACTCGAAAGGTTTATGGACTCTCCTATAGACATTAATTCCATCATCTTTACCACATGCAACATGCTGTCACGACTCTACAGTTCTACAACTACGGTCCTACGGTTCTACCTAGCTATAGCATCTACGTACACGAACTACTTTCAGCTCTACGCATCTATACGTTCAGTTAATTCAAGCCGAAGGCTCTTCTGCAAGTTTTTAAAATTGAGACAACATGCAAATGTTTACATTACATCTATAAATATAGTTTATTACCTTGTAAGAAAAATCAAAGACAAAATCTGCCAACAGGAAATCTATCATTATTATCACTCAGACTTCCATAAATCGTGTACATAAATGTGACTTATGTGCTCTATGCCAAACATGTCAACGCCACAGCGGCAAATGGGTTTCAATGGTCATCCAGCGGAGTTACCACAGTAACAACGTTTGCGTTTTACTAGATAAGTAACGAACGTTTGTACTTTATACTGGCTTATGAACATTGCGACTATACGAATGTTCACTTAGCCCATAAAGCGCGCAACTCTCCGTGGGATGCAGAGTGTGTGTGTATCCATGTGAGTTACTAGACTAAGTAATACTATATATGAGGATGTAGCATTGTTCGAGCATTGCTCGCATCGTACTTCGCAAGAACTTTACAGTCAATTTGGTTTTACAGCAATGAGAGTGAGGTGTAATTATACACCAAGGATCGAACCCGCCTCAGACCTTATTCACAAAGTTAAAAGATATTCTCATACAAATTAAATCATGTTTACGACAAACAAGTCGTTGCATCAAATCCAGCGTTGTCCCAGCCAAATCATGGTTAAAATATTAGGCGTGCTTCAAATTTGTTTTACCCTGAGTAAACTCGTAGGTACTTCACAAACGAACTAGCTAACGGTAACAGCGACGTTGTTTATCAACTGAGAATTATGTAACCTCAAAGGTACAACGAGTTTGAGTTTGTCCATAAACGACTGTATTTAGCGACCAAATAACAGTGAAAACACACACACACACACATATATATATATTGCAATGTGCCACGGAATATCTAAAGTTTCGTTCTCCGAATTGTTTCAAAACTATCCGTAAGTATTTGGTCGAATCGAAAATTGTTTACGCTTGTTAGTAAGATTGGCTTTAGAGTACGATGAGAATAAAATATAAATTACGTGTTTTTAGACTCATTTTACTTAGGAAGGCTTTAATAACGTACGAATCCTACGCATGCACTATGATCCTGCCCACAACAAAGTATAACCATCATTCTAATGTGTACTGGAATACCTACACAATCACGTGACACGTGATACGTTACTCGTAGCGAAATGTATGAAACCTACTATACACAACGCGTGTCCATAGTACGAGTAAGTGTAAGAATGAAGTATATCACGATTTTAACGATTATTTTAAAGATAATTTCATTAAAACTCGCTTTTTCTTATATGCGATCGTAACTTCGAAATGGGTAATTAACAAATTATATGAATCATTACGACAACTTTCTCACAGCACGTAATAGCAGCACACGATTATCGCAAAGAATTAACGATAATCTGTGCTTTCGCCAAAAAATGCAAACAACTTTTAGTGGCTCTGTTTTTTTATGGTCGTATTTTCTTCGGTAAGCTTGGACGAATGAAAGTAAAACAGCGGGAATCAATCCTTTTCGCCGGAAGGCGTCGCCCCCCCCCCCCCCCCTCTGGTGTTTGTTTGTCACTGGAGGGAGCCATTTACCCAATAGAGCTGCTGGAGCTATTTTTGGAACACAGTCGATCCGTAGAACAACGTGAAGTTGTGATTGTCAACGCAACAGTTCGAATAACCGAATTTGTATGTTTTAGGTGATTTCCAATGTAGATTAAAAAAGTAATTTCATCTACATATTTGTGAAGTCTAGAATAAATCGATCGAGTTTATACACGTCTGGAAACACTCACTTTGTACGAAAAGGCTGCCATTGTAAGTAGGTTATCTGAAATACGGGAGGTGTTCCTTCAAACGCGAGACAAATCAATTTTAAGTTTTAACCACATTGTTACCACTTACCAACAATGCAACAATGAAAACATGCATCACACCAATAAATATTAAAGAAACAATTGCTAACGCATATATGAGTGTTTTCAAAAGGTTTTGATTGCAGGAATGTCACTGGAACAGTAACATGGTTCTTAAATTACCGCTTCGTAAACGAGAGCCCAGAAACCAGTAAACTAAAGGAATCTTTCATTATGTAAGAAATAAATCATAACGTCACGCCAGAAATGTCACGTATATTTCAGTTTTATTACACCCCTGCTAAGAATTGTAAAATTCTTCCTCTATAAATCAAAGTAATTGAATACTTGCATCGCCAAATAGCCAAAACGTGCTGTAGGAAGTCATTGTTTATAAATCGTATTCCTCAATTAAAAAATTCGTTGCTTTGCCTCTTCATGGGATGCGATATATTATTATATTATATAATATGTAATAAAGAGTAGTAACTAACGAATACAATAAACATATATTGATGACAAAACTCATTGCGTTGGCAAGGGACATACTTAAGTCGCTAACACGCATAGTTGGCATCGAGCATCGTCACATGATTAGCACTTGTTCCGAGACATGTGTGGTCACATCGCATGCTGCATACCCACTCATATTACTCATCACACGTTTCAATAGCGGTTATTGTATACACATCTACATGGACAATACAATACAAAACATACAAAGCACTACTGAAGAACCACGGAGAACTCGAAAAACAGCAAAGAAGTCAAACCTGGTGGGTGTAAAAATCAATAACAAACAATTAAAATAAAATGGGAAATAGAAACACAAAATAAACAACCCATTGGAATGCCAAGCCAATGCAAATACATTTTGTGAAAACAATATCGAGGTAAAATAACGAGTCACATAATCCCACGCAGCAGGGTTTGGTTATAATGAAAACAACCCAGAGAGTAAATAATTGTACCAAGTTCGCTGGCAAACGCTCAACAGCGAAATTCAATTACAGCATGTAGATAGTAGAAATACCACTCTTACAGACCTCAGAGCAGAGGGAATCAGTTTAAGACAGAAGAAGAAGAAGAAACAAAATTGTTAAAGAGTTTCAGAAATTAGATTATTTAGTATTTTCTACACAAAACAGAATATACACGAAGTAAGTACAGAGTTCGTATCAGTACCTGGCCCAACGGTGATTTCATTTCAGGGGTTCAGTGTTGCTCGGATATACATATAATAGGCGTAGCTGGTGTCGAGAGTGAAGCACGTTCATTATTAGGTGTTTTATGAGCTGTGCACGAGGTGAGTAAGCACCTGTATCACGCGTTACCTAATGGCGTAGTACACGCAGTTACGTCGCGCAATGTACAATATACAGCGTGTTTCGTGAGATGTAAAGAAACACTCAACTAGTTTCACCGATATTCAAGAATAATTTGTACTCGGTGGAAGAGCACTAAACTCGCATTCGGAAGGTTGCGAGTTCGATTCACACGATAAACAATTTTATTTTGGTTTTGTTTGAATGTGTTTATCTCCAAAGTAAAGTAAATACTCGATTCAAGTAAAAACTGGTGTTATTAACATACATGGACATGGTTTATAAGTATCATGAATTTCTATATGTAACTACAACTAACTTACTCATTGTTCAAAATTTCTCCAAACCAACTTTTAAATTTAAATTAGGAACAATATTCATATTATTACTTCTTAGAACTATGTTTATGATTATTAATTTATAACAATAATATTATTTATATAATATTTTCATTTGTATAATTTGTAATGATATATATAGATGCTAAATAATATATTTGGACTTTTGTTGAAAGTTGCTATCGGCATTTTTTTGCTCAACGTTCATCTTTGAAACATCTAATTGCGCAACTCGCAGCTTAATTGGCCCACTTTTTTTACGAAGTGACAGTTGACATACGTAGTCTGTATTTGGATACTTCTCAAGTTCCAGGGATCTATAAGATCAAGGATCAATGATCGCTGACTGGAGAAAGTGATCGAGCAGGTGATATAAGTCAGTCCAAATGTAAATCACAACACGTTATTAACAAAAACTCTTACATTAATTCGTTCAATGTTATGATGAAAACATGTCTATAGCTTTGTTAGTTTGTAAGTTAGTACTAACCGTAAATTCAGAAATACACTGAAAGGTGACGAGAGGTTACGTTATGCTAATACTAAACAAGAAGACAATTTTGTCTTGCGTATGTTTATCAAGAAATCCCGTTGTTGTAATATGGCTCCTTCAGTCAACAAGCTTAGCCCCTCTTAGCCGAATATAATTATGTATAGTGGACGCCTACGTAAGCAGGATCGTCTTTTGTTTGATGAGGAATACCGCGAAGTTCGGTCAGGATTGACCGTTGTGAGTCGAGTCCACAACCGTAAGCTCCCGAAACCATTGCACGTGTACCCATAGCATATTCTCTGTATTTAGAGTTGCGTTTTTGTTGCATTAAATTACATTGATTAAGCATTCACTTTTGAAAATTAGCATGTAAAAATAAATTGGTAAAAACGTTTTATTTCAGTACAAATTTGTATATTTTGTTTCTTTTTGTTTTGTTGGAAATTACATACCATCATGCACTACATTTATGCGATATAGATTTATTAGAAATTACCAAAAACAATCTATTTTAACCACTCTTTAGCATTTTAATCATCATTTTAAGCATTTTAGCATTTTAATGAAAATGATCAGGTATCCACACAAGCAATGATGGCAGCACGTATTAAAATTTCGACAAATTAACTACTCACGAAATCTTCTTACATATTTTAGCATGTATCGTTTTAATAAAACAGCACATCTCGAACTATATCACAAACGTGGCAGTATGTTGACAGAACAGAATAGCACAACGAAAATATACAGTTTTTATTACTTCGCAAAGCGAGTACCTACATAAATTAATTGTGGCTCTCTCATATTATGAGTAGTCACTCAAAACCAGAGGTACCATTGCTTACAGTTGAATATAAAAATACCCTTATTATACTATCGCATTATACGTCTAACTTCAAGAAATTGCTTAGTTTATATAATAATGAGTTGGAAAACATACAAAATAGAGTTTTGTCCTCCACTGGGAATCGCAACACACATCAGGAAAGGTTCGCTGGCGGCTGACGTACGTATTGTGACAGCTGTAAGGGGCTTGAAGTAAGCCTTGTGACCACGTAGGGAATATTATAATATCTTTTCTTGTGGCATTGTTTACCGGATAGTAATCTCTAGTATAAGTTTACCACATCTTACAAAGTAAAGCTGATATTCTGAAGTACACTCACTGCTATTAAAAAATTTGAGTCGGTTACTTTTCTATTTAGACTTGAGAACAGCAAGAACAAGGCAGAACTGCACACTAACACCCTAAATCATGCGCTATACCTTGAAGAGTGGATATTACACTACCCGTATATTTATTTTGATTGAAATATTACATTTAAGTCGGAAGACATAAGAAAAGTACGACAGCGCCAGTGATGATTCGTATCGTGGCCAAGAATAGTGCTTATTTCATATTTACCGCGTCTTTTACAACTCGTGACGTTGCAGGGGGGGGGGGGAGGGGGGGGGGGGGCACTTACGCGAACACGTAATCGCCAATACGGCTTTATATTTTACTGCTTCCTTGATTCTATTTGCTGAGCGAGAGAGCCCAGCTTGATTGTTATTGCTATTCCAGTCGAGTCAACAGAGAGTGGTGTTATATAGTTTGGAATTGATTGGCTGCTTGAGATTGATGTATCTACAGAAACACTGAGGACGTCAGTGTATGTTTTCTATATTATACTTTTGAGTCCCTATTTCCCGTGATACTTTAGACACTTTTACTATAGGTTTTCTCTGCGTAACGAGAGGATACGTTAGTGAAATGAAACTCACCTACAACTTGACGTCATGTGATGAACGAACGATGATGCAATTGAATTCAGTAAATCCGATCCGAGATTGTGTTATACATTTAAAATTTGGAGCGAATTCTTTAACACTTAACATTATTAATAGACTGTTTATTTTAACGACAACATTTATACCTTCAGTCTGGGCAACACCCCTTTAGCAAGGAAGTATTCGTCTACATTTCATGTCAATTTTTGTTGTTGTTGAAGGAAGGGGAATACCCCAAAAATGTGGTTTTATAAAATGATAAATTTAGATAATATAATAACTGACAAAAGGTTACAAATTCAGTTATTTTTTAAATAGCAGATTTTGTTTAGATTTAAATGTCTGCACAAATAATAGAATTAAATTGTTTATCTAAATTTTGGCGTTAATCATTAAGTAATTTTAATGGTAATCGTATACTTAATATAAATAATTAAATGTATTTTTTGCTAATATTTCAAATGTGGATATGCGCAATGAATACAACTAGTAACTGGTAAATCGGCGTCGACGTCATGTTCGTCAACGTGGAGTCTTTACTAACTGAAAGGATGGCACACTTGATTGGAAACTGACTCATGTATAGAGCTGGAGCTCCCGACGAGATTTGTGTTGTAGACGCTTATATCAAACAAATTACAATAGAATATGTTCGAGGATTTATTCCCATGTCTGTTGGATATGAGAGAAGCTGGAGTGTATTATGTATTATGCATGATGTATTATGTATTTACTGAAGGGAATAACGCGATTTTCCATGCAAATCGGAAATATGTTCGAAGGCAGAAATGTAAGTTCGGTTAGTTAGTCGAGATGAAGACAAAAACACACGAGTGAAAGGAAAGTACAGCTGAAATACCAATTTGTTATCTTGCACTGTTGGCACTATCAATGTAGATGCAAATATGAACTACAATGCATAATTTAACTTTCCCTTTCACATATTATACATAGCTACTTTCTGCCTAATCAACATATTACTGGTGTATTTCTGGATACACGTTGAGCATTAATTTGTCCGGTTTTTCAATGCCCTTCGGGGGTGGGGCGCGCATTGGGCATATATGCCATCAGTGTATGTTGCATCTGGACAGTGACTTATTAATTAGTTAAAAATCGTCCTCGTATTTAAGTGCTTGTAACCTATTAGTAATGTGATCACGATAAAACTCGAACGTATGAGCCTGTACGTCGTTTACTAACCAAGCCACAAACCTTTATAAAAATTTTACAAATAATTAAAAATTAATAATAAGTAGTTCCGTAAATTGTAATGAAATATTAACAAAACAAGAACATTTTTCATACAATTAATACTATGGAATCAAAAAAAGTATTTTTTATATGTTCCCGTGTAATTTTGCATAATTCGCTAAAGGCATTTTTGCCCCGTTCGTTCTCGTGTCGATTAAAAGCACGCTGATGCCGCGATAACATTTTTTCAGATAATTAAGTTAATGACGCGGATGGACTTGTCGTGACGTCACAGCACAGCTTCCTGTTAATTGAGATCGCGTTGGTTATCCACGGCAAGGACGAGTTACAATGCAAGCACAGCAGCCCCTCCCTCCGTTCATGCTATAGCGTTACAACGTATGCAACACCCTTTATGCATACCAGCGATAAAATATGTTCGTTCATTCATGCGATGAGTGTTGGCAAACGTTCTAGTGACACGTTCGGGCAATAACCATGACGTTGTGTGCCCTAAAGCCCTTACGAACTAACTAACGTACTAACTTATAGTGAAGTGACATGACTCGCGGTTAATATTGGACTATCTTAAGTCGCATTGGAATACAGATTAGTTGTATTATCGTTAAACAACCCCATGGTACTTGAATGATGAATGATTTTTGAATGATTATTACCAATTAAAAGGTGTATATCACTCAATTCGTGTTGTTTTTACAGGTGACGTTTTGGGGCTTATATTGCGCATGAACTAGAATTGTAAGACATCATTGAACACAACAGTCTGTGTCTACAAATAAGTGTTATTAAAATCACCACAATTAAAAATGTTTGTTGAACTTGGGTACATTTAAATATTTATGACTTTCGTACACGCATACATTTTTATAGACGTGTTGGAAAAACACTTGAGCTGTGTTGCTTTCTCTGTGTACTATTTGTGATAGCTTTCTGTTGGCTTTCAATTCACGTTCATACAAGTGGTTGGCTCTTCAAGCCAAGTATTTCTCTACAATACCGCGCTGAAAACCCGCAGGGCCATAACGCGTACTGTACGTACACTGCACTCGATGCTGAATTATGAAAGAGAAAGAGAAACGAAACCAACTAAATGCACAGCAACTATGAAGCGTAAGTGCCACTACCGTGTGCCGAGAGTGCAAGCGAGCTGCCGTTCTGGCCTGCTGTCTTACATATTTCTCCGTCATCAGTGATGCTGGCGATCCTGCCTCGCCGTCCCATCATGATAGGTTGCCCTGCGAAACATAACATTCAAGAAACACAGGCACAAGCATAGGTTACAGGCACAAGCTACACACCACACCTTGAATACTGTTGGGCACAGATAACAAATTCTGGTCTGGGGGTGGTAGAAAACCTTACCACCCCCTTTGAAGTATACAGAAGCACAAGCCATCCCCGAGTCACTGACAAGGGTATAAGCACACAAATCACCCCCCCCACTGTAGTACAGAAGCACAAGTCACTATTTTCCATCCCCCTTTGGAGTGTAGGAGCACAATTATACAAGCTACAATCATCGCCATCCCATGTCAGTTACGGGAGGGGTTTAGGAAAGAAGGTACACAACCCTTACATCACTGTCTCGAAGCAAAACTTACCACCTTCTCTGGTAGTATAGAAGTACAAGACATACCCCCATCCCCCGTGGTGAAGAAGAACAAACAGTACACACCAACCCCTGTGCGCCAATGTAGGTAAGGGGGACGGGGGGGGGGACGGGGGACTAAAAATAACCACTCTCTGTATCGTTATCGAGTAGTTGACGCAGCAAGTTATCACAATCACAAGCACAATCTTTACACATGCCCTTGTGTAATTTACGGGGGGTGAAACACAAATGACACACAATCCCGCTTGCATCACTGTCAGGATATAATCTATTTAGCCCACCCATTGTGTCCATGTCAGGGTGTAGATACATGCACTATTTTACACCACCCCTCGTGTCACTGTCGGGTTTTAGAGGCATAAACCATTCTCAGGTCACAGTTCAGAGTTCACACCATCACAGTGCAGGAAGCTACACCGCCATGATGCAGGCTCCTCAAGATGCGAGATAGCCCACGCCCTACTCCACTAACGTCAAAGGGTGCAGCTCAAACGTGCTCGTATCATATTATAGCGCGAGGGCATCTCAGTTGTTTCCCGCAAAAAGGGATATGACCAACTCGTTAACTGCATGGTGACCATTACATAAATTAAACAAGGATGTTTATTACACTTTGGCATATTGCCCTAGAGAAAGATGTAATCTGCGCGTACTGTAGTCCTCCTACCCTTCTTTACAAGTGGTCTACAGCCTCTATAGAGTCTAGCTATAGATTATGCTTGAAAACACGCAATTCGTTTTTATTGTTGCTGTCAAACTGATACGTAACAATAGCCCAGTGTTGAATTCAGAGTTTTGTCCCCGGGGGGGGCTATTTCAAATCCCGGGGGTGTAGACATCGAATGAGCGGGGCGGGGGGGGGGGGGGGGGGGGGGGGAGGGCAAATTTTCAAAACCACTGCTGCTTCCACATCACTTTTACTAATAAACTGTCCAAGTGTTCTGATACTAAAACACTACTTAAAACACTATTTAAACAAAAATATATGTTCAACAAACCACTTGATGCCCAGTTGAATTTTAGACGGAGTTTAGATAATCCTGGCCCTTCTCTGCTTTTTTCTGCTTGTTTCAGCTCTATTGTCACATACTTTTGTGACACACAGAAAAATGTATTAACTTATTAAACCTTCAAAGCAATATTTCCGTGCCATTTCAAAATTAAGTAATATATATATATATAGCTTGTAGCCAATTCATTCCCGGGGGGGCGAATGACAATTCCCGAGGGGGCTTCGCCCCCCCGGGATCATAGCTGAATTCAACACTGCAATAGCCTCTATCCAACCAATCACCAAACATTCAATCGCCAGTCTAGGTATAGATGATGCTTGAAAACACGCAATTCGTTTCTATTATTGCTATCAAACTGATACATAACAATCGCCTCTATCCAACCAATCACCAAACATTCAATCGCCAGTCTAGGTATAGATGATGCTTGAAAACACGCAATTCGTTTCTATTATTGCCATCAAACTGATACATAACAATCGCCTCTATCCAACCAATCACCAAACATTCAATCGCCAGTCTAGGTATAGATGATGCTTGAAAACACGCAATTCGTTTCTATTATTGCCATCAAACTGATACATAACAATCGCCTCTATCCAACCAATCACCAAACATTCAATCGCCAGTCTAGGTATAGATGATGCTTGAAAACACGCAATTCGTTTCTATTATTGCTATCAAACTGATACACAACAATCGTTTTGTCTGGATTTGTTTCAATACAATGAGCGAACAATGTAGCAGCAAGTTTGAGTACCTGCCATTTCCACGCACGATAAAAACGTCTACGAAAACCAGATATGTTGTGAATAACAGAAGGTCCATATTGATCCGTTCGGAAGTTCTTTGACGACAATGAAAATAGAACAAGTTTCGTCGGACCGATGTATAGTGGCTGTCAGAAGCACGTTACCTGGCGACATGAAAACCAGCGTAACAACGGTATACAAGACGCAGTTCTTTTATATAAGTTAAACTGGAGGAGGGAGTAGGAGGAGGAATCCAAGGAATTGCTTTTGAGTACTTTTTGCCCATAGTTTTACATTTTATTTTCAATATAAAAAACAAACTTCCTAACAACAATGTATGCTGATATATAATGGGTTGACTATGAATACGATAGCTTCTCCTAAGTTGATGAATAATTTGATACATTATTGATTTGAGTGTTTTAGTTATTTTTATTAAAATATCACATGCTGCAAATAGTAAATTTTAAAGAAATTGTAAGAAAGTCAACAAACATAATTGTCTAATATATAATAAACAATTTCAATTAATTGAAAGGATTGATAAAAGTCTAACCAATTAAGCGAATCTTTTAACCTACGTGTAAGAAGTACCATTGTCTTATTTAACAAATCTATAACGAGGCAGTTTAAAACTTTTCATCGTTCTATTTTTTTTCACTCCGGCATATCACCTCCAAACTTAGAATCGCTCAGACTTGCGCACGAAACCCTCTCGAGAAACGAATTCGAAAATTCAATTGAAAAAAAAACGCTCCAAGTCTGGTTGACGTCGTAAACACCGCCAAACCCCACTTTCCACATTCTGCGTGTTACATCGCTAAAAGATAAAAAATACTGCATTGTGTCGATGCTTTTCCCTTTCAGTGGATGTGAGAGGTGCGTGATAAGGGGCAGAAACTCCATCCACTATGTTTCGTGAGCCGTGATATAATTTCTACAGAGAGGTGTTGTATTACTAAGATTACCTTCAAAATAACTTGTTTGCTGCCTTGTTCATGAAGTGGTGTAATGTAACGGTTTCACGTGGAGTTATTTGAGCGTGACATGTCGTGCGCCACTTGCAGACATGCACTCGACTTGTCTGCATGGTGCACTTGCATGGGGAGGCTTTTATATGCGAACACTAACAGGACTAGGAAACAAGTGTGTTAGGAGTGGAATTGGAAACTTTGATATATTGATTGACATGACGATATGTTATATACTGAGATCTAGCTTCGTGGGTATTATGTGATATGGGAGCAATATGACATATTTTTGTATTCAGAAAGTCATCAATAAATGTGTTGGACAGAAATAGCTTGAAAAACGTGAGAATGGAATATTTCTGTTTGAATCTTTAAAAATAAATTCTCTAGCATTATCTTGAAATGGTACTGGGCTAAATATTATCAAAATTTACAGATATCCTCAAAAATACATAAATATGTTAGGTTTGGATCAAATTTGTCAAAATGAGATATAATTAAAATTATCCAAACACAATCAATTTTTCATTTTAGCTTAAGAATATCTAAAGATCTTGAAAATGTGTAAAATTCTTATATTAAATATCATTTTAAAGATACGAACCAACAACTTAAATTCTTACATTTTTTAAGCCATTTGTCGAAACTCAAAAATAAAGGAATACTCCAAATTTAGTGACATAAGCTGTTCTTCCCGTGTCTTTGTGCACCGTGTCACTCACGTGACAATAGCAACTACACGTTATTACAAGCCGGGAAATATTTGCATGACAATTATTGTTTTCGCATCGAAATACTGATTCTCTTTTTAGCAGGCACGACATGATATGTAATTACGCGAGACGACATCTTCGAAGAATAGGAGCCTCTGAGAAGGAAGATGAAAGGTATTACATCGAAATACCTATCAGAAAGGAAACTTAAATTAATAATTCGTAGAAAAGACTCCTCACAACAATAATTAAAAGATACCTTCTGCCTCACAGCAAACCGTTCAAACACAGTGATAGTTTGTAAGCTATGACGTCATATTCGCATTTGGATGAACCGCTTTAACATCTTTCGACCTCACCAGACCCGTCATTTCTGAACCCATTTAACGAGAGTCCCTGTAGCGTATCTTTAAATTGAATTTGTAGTTAACAATGGTTGACACCCGTTGGTACTGACAAAACATTTACACAATCATATGAAACAGGGACTGTTTGCGTACAGCATACAGTACGCAGCCATATTGATTGTGTAACGAACGGTTCTATCAGATTACATGTTCAATACTCAACGGTTTTCATCAGAGTGCGATAGGCCGATAGCAGACATTTGTTGCGCGCCGGAAGAGGGTTTTGTGGCAAGAGTAAGGTGACGTTAGACCTCAAGTTATATAACCAAAGTTGAAACAAGCTAAGTTTCGTGGGTGTGGATATCCACATTCGCGTTCAATTCAGGCGCATTCATGTCAGTGAAATATTTCCGAATCAGTCACCGAATTCAATCTTGTATAAAAGCCGTATGTAAAACTTCAAAGCCTGGAGAATGCATTGAGAATATATTGAGAAAGGGTTCTTATATCACGCACATTCCCACCATGTTAAAACGTCTTGACGTTACTCGTTACTTGCCTAAAAGCAAATCTGTCGTCTCCTGGTTTACAAATCTCGCGTTTTGAATTTGTTTTGTGTCACGAATCACGATTGTAGATATCACTTCTCAACCCCCCCCCCCCCCCCCCCCTCATCCCTGTCTAGCTAATTAACAATAAGTATTTACAGGACAGGACCTACGTCTTTAAAAAAATACAAAGATAATATTTTGACATTGTGGGGGGTAAAGTTGTACAAACTACTTTTAAACAACGTCCCCCCATCGCCTATATTTGCATTTGTCAAGAAGATACATGTGTTGTTAGACCTAGACCTCTCCAGTTCCTGGTGCCATGGAAGTAATTTTGAGTCTGTTATTGCTGAGAACGCTCACAATATCAGTATGCAAAGAGTTCGTTTGATGCAAACCATAATACGTCAGCATTATGAGCTGACAGTGACGTCTTGAAAAAACGTGTTGACACTGTCTGGCCTGTTGAGTATATTCATATGAGGATATTTTTCATCCTGCATTTACTAATATGTTGCTTCCGCCGTGTGACTTTTGTTTTGAAACAAAATAATACTTAAACACCTACTTTCAAAATTAAAATATGGTTAAAGAGAATTAATATCTCTACACTTTCAACGGTGAATTTGATAATGTCAAGTTTTGGTAATCGAGTGTTTCTTCCAAGAAAAATTGATAAGAAACCTGCTGAGTTACGCAGCTTGTACAAGACTCTGTCTGTCCTGTAGTCGGTGAGTGATGGATCGAGTCGGTGTCACCGTTATTGAGTATTAATGAGCCGAGCTGGTCAAGCGAACGCCTTACATAACTGACAGCAGACATTCAGACAACCAGGCCAGCTCGAGACAGAATAACATTAGCCATGTCTCTCACGCTAACAATGCGCAGAATCAGTGCTCGGCCTTTGCCTTTGAAATATTTCAAGTAACGAGGATTTTGAAGTAATTTAATTTACCTGCGATTGAAAATGCAATTCATGCTTGAATAAGGGATGTTTGAATCAATACATTTATTGGGGGGGGGGGGGGGGGGGCGTTCCATCGCATCCCCCCACAATTCGATCACTATAAAATAAATCATTTTAAACATAAGAACCAGCTTCGTTGTACAAACTACCCTGCGCTATAGCATATTCTTATATAGCTTGGGCCATTATAACGTTTGTTCATGCTTTACCAGTTTCCGGTACGATACACGTAGACAACCCGTTCTTATGGTGGATGATATTGACTAAAAGGTTTTTATCGTAAACATAAGCTATACTGCTTTTCTTTCATTTTGTCTAACTCATACACTACGACTCATCACTCAATTTGTTGTGATACTGGCATTTTCGTCATTACATTATGTGCTTTTGTTAAATTCTTACACCAAACTGGACACGATTTGTGTATAAGATTATGTACTAATTATACAGCCCACGTACACTAACCAATAATACAATACAATCACAAGAGTGTGTAAATTAAAATGTGTGGACGTTTAACACTAATGCACTAACTACGAAATCTAAGTTAGTCTATCTAAATCAGAGTAATCCCTATTCCCTGCTTGATACCCATCCTGCGCAAAAGTTTAGCGCTATATTATTCCGTGCAAAATAGGTTTCTCAAAGATTGCTTTTGCTCTAAAACCTCTATTCTCGTACATTTAACCGTATAATGGCTATAAAGCTGTGTTTGCACTAAAGCACACGAGTAGCTGTTTTGATCATTATCTGATAGCGTCTATTTGATCCGTCAATCCCACGTCAATGTGAAACTGAGTGCGTGACAACACACCTGCGCAACCTGTGTACATATACAGGAGAGAATGACGTCATGTTAAACGATCACGCCTCGATCCCGTGCATTGCTGGATGTCCTTGAAATAGCGTGGACTGTATCTACCTACCCTCATTGGTTCTATCATGACGAACACAACACCCAGGGGATGAAAGCTCCCTTGGAAGCTGAGTGCTTTGGCCAAAGTTCTAGCTTTATATGAATTACACCGAGTAAATCGAACATGTTATGTGTGTTTATATTTCAAAATGAGCACTTTCAGAGTAGTATGAACAGCGCTTAGTAGCCCAGCACTTCTCCAAATTTCTTTTCTGTACACATACCTTAAACTCGTTCATTTTTCAACCAGCAACGTTACAACAGACCAAAGTACATACACTCACATTTCCTTAGTTACTCATATCACCTGAAAGAAATATTTTATGTCACCGTTTACTAAGAGACTATTGGGGATGGCGATGGGAGGCGTGTGCTTGGGGGGAGGGGGGGGGGGACGCTAACCTCCTTACCTTACTATGCATGACTGACAGCATTCTATAAATTGTATTTATGTATATGCCATCGTAAATCCCGTATGTTCTACAATTTTTTTGAATGCAATTCATCCATACAAGATACTGACATGGCCTGTGGCTTTCTGGGGGAAATACGCAATATTGCAACATTTTGAATGGTTGGTATTTGTTTCTAAACCTTTCTAAAAAAGTTTAACTAAACACAAAAAAATAGTATACTAGGAAAAGAAAATAAAGAAATCGTTCTTCGTTGATGCATACAACAAGCATTCACGTGTTGAAACTTTCGACGATTTGAAATTGATGAAACCACGTTCCACTCCATACCTTCTCTTCATCTTGTGTTTACGTTTTGATTTATAGACCCTCCCTCCCCATTCCTCATAATGGTCATATTATCCAGTATAACTCTACAAATGACGTTGATGATAATAATAATAATAGTAATTATTATTATTATTATTATTATTATTAGTATTATTATTATTATTATTATTATTATTATTATTATTATTATTATTTTATTGTTGCAATACATACAAACTCGGTCAAAACCGGCATAAACATGTTGTACGGACACAAATGTCAAGTATTTCCATGTGTTTACCTTATTAAAATCTACTTAGAACTACTTAATATATCATTGTCCACATTATTTTTTCCAAACCGAACTGTAGATGCTATGTACGGTCGTGGCCGATTTGTACTCATCCCAGCATTCGCTCTTTGTACGGTGGAAACCACGAAAACCACCATCAGGATGGAGAGCTTCTTGAAGTCTTCATTCTTCTTAGTTCAAAAATTTTCGGACTATCCTACACGTGTTCAAAATAATTGCTTTTTGCATCTCGATGTATATGTTCGGTTGGAGACCAATTAAGTTAATACTGTCATGGAGTTTACGTGGAACAATGCCATTTGCTGATATAATTAACGGTATAACAGTTACATTAGTCTGCTTCCACAACCTTTTTATTTCAATAGATAATTCCTTATTATTATTATTATTATTATTATTATTATTATTATTATTATTATTATTTAAGGCACGAGTTGTGTGAAGACAAGGAAGTGTACTCTCACCAACACTGTTCATCATAGTAATTGACGAAGACATGGAGTACTTCGCTACTCCCCCCTACCCGATAATTAATGTTGGAAACGGGGTCAAGATATATATATATTATTATCATCATCGCACCCCGAGTAAACTACACAACATACATATCTACCATGTGAATGAATTATAATGACAATAATTATAATCAATTATTTTCACAAAAAATTGTCGAGATGGTCTAATATAATATGCATGACAAGTTCTCAAAACTTTTCCTTTCAAAACCCAAGTGAAAATTAATATTACGTACTTCGTCATAATCAATTAAAATAAATAACCAGTATGCCCTTGCAAAAGTTAATTAAAACTTACACTTTTACACGAAGTGATTTGTTCTTGAGAAATAAGCCAAGCTATAAAGAATGGAGCACGGTGTTCAAAAATAATTTTTAAGGGAGACCTGAAGTTGTCAACTCATTACCGAATACGCCGGGAAAAAGATGCAAAACTTAACTTCAAAAGATAAGGGAAAAAAGTTCTTTAGAAAAATAGTTGAAGACATTTAATTCAATATTAGAAAGAGTCAGATATATAATATAGCAGATTATAGGTACGGCAATGGCTAATGAAATTTCGAAAAATTATACAAAAGTTTTAAAATTTAAAACAATTTTGTAATGTGGGAAAATAAAACCATGCAAAATTTCAAAAACTCCAAGAGACCGATGGAACAGTAAGGGGGAAAACACAATTTTTCTCGAAGGAACAGATTTTTGTTCAATTATATTGGGACAATTAAATCTGTATTTATGGGATGATGACCAAATATTTGTTTATAGTTACATTTTTCGTGTATCCAATAAATATCTACAAAAAAAGACATACCACATAGATGAGGTAATCCCCATAGATTACAATAACTCTTGTCACTTATTTATAAACCTTCACCTGCATGTTTTGAGTACGTGTCACTATCCGTCGATTGCAGCACTGACCTCCGTTAATATATAGTTTGGTTACGTAAGCGATCGATCAGGTCTGATATAGCTAATAAGTTATCGCACTCACACACCTTCATGCATGCGTATTTTTCTATCTTGAAAACATGAAACGAAACAGCCGTATAAACGCCCGCCCGCATGCGTGTTTATGTAAATGTACAACATATGTGCGTGAGATTATGCGTAGATACGTGTAAACATGCCTTTGTTGAGTTGTGTTATTGAACTTTAGCAAGTTGATAAGCAATAAATCCTATCCCCATACATGGCAAACGCGCTTTCGGATATTATCAATAAGTCAATTTATATCTGTGACTGATTATGATGACGATATTTGGGTTTCATGTATCATATTTCAACGATGCTAATCGAGACGATAGGATGATGCGAAGATGATAAAAAGCACCACGTGGCCATGTCAAAGCCAGGATTCGAACCTGGAACGCAGAAACCACAGTTCACCGGACCAATACCTATTCACGTTCCTTGCTTCTTGGGCCGATTATTATAGTGACCGGTTGCCTGAGATTAACTTTGTTCGTGGACTCTTAGCTGTGCACAGATAGGACGCCGGTTCGATCCCCGCGACTATACTTCACTGACACCTATAGGTCACAACAATTAATTTTGAAATGAGATGACACATACAAGCTGTAAATTACAGGGTGCTTACTCGCAGTTGACGGGCGTAACATATAGATTATCTGTCCTACATGAAAAACCAGTTAAACCCTCCTAAGACTTCGCACATTTCTATTTTCATGTGTTGAAAGCCGAATAAATTAGAATAGATCATTAATATTTTATAAGGTAATTAAGCTGTTTTTTACGCAACGCCTAAGCCGGAGGGAATAACATATTATCGTTTACATTCATTATTTATAAAATATTAGACGATGCAAGCTTTCAGATTCGTCAATTTCAATGAGATTTTGATCAAGTTACGCCTCAGCGATGTTGGTAGTAATCTATTAGTATGTCCTTTCACTAAGATAACGGGTGTTTTTTTTTATCAGGGAACTCTGATAAGAGAATGCGGGTTAATGTCCACGAAATCTTGTGTTTATTTATAACGGTGCAATATACGTTACCCAAGATCTCAACCGTATAGTGTAGGTTATGTAAAAGAGATACGCTAGTATTACAATGAAATTTCTAAATAATCTAGACAGATTTCAATCCATCGGTTCCTTAAAGAAACGCGTACATTGTAAATCATAGTTAAAATTACGTTGAACACCAAACATGTTTCATGGAAAATTTTCCTCGGCTGCGAACAACGAAATGCTAAAATTGAAAAATTATTACGAAAAGTGCGTAAAATGTGACATAATAAATGTAAAACCCCCACCTTTTTTGTCTTAACTGGAAAATTGTTATGTGATGTCTTACCAAAGAAAAGTATTTCAGATTGCTTTCATAATACATAACATGACGGTGACGTCACGCACTAACATAAGACTATTGACAAAACCCTAAAAACCCCACCCCATTTTAACTACACCTCTATTGAACGCTCAATGACAACTCTATAGCACCACCCGGATTATTGGTGAAATGATTCGGGTGGTGCTGTAGAGTTGTCAATTATAGATAAGCTGATTATCTAATTCCTCCCCTGAAAAATCCCGCTTCGCTTCTACCAATACGCCACTGTGATTTGGGATGTGTAAATCCTCCCCCGTCGAGGCGAGTTGTCATCTCGTCTCCTTGAAACGTCCTTGAAACATCACAGTTCTCCGACGCTGATCGGGGCAACTCGTCATCCCTGCCGAGCGCCCACGCAATCGAGTTATTCAATAAGTTACAGTGAAACAACAGCGCCCGGGCTCAACAGACCCTTGATCAATGACACAGCCTACGCACTCTAAACGTACGGTACTTCTGATGTCAGTCAACTGGAAGCTGGCTACTTCTGAATAGCAGTCTATCTATACATTGTTTCACTTTAAGAGCGAGGATACCTCTACGTCAAAAAACCACAGAAAAGTTTCATTTTTTAATTACATCTCAAGATTGAAACACAACATCGAAAATCCGAGCAATTATAGCGCTGTGGTTTGATAAGCCCTACAGATGAATGATAAATTTATCTAAAATTATAATCAGTATGACTGTGATACTTATTTAATTAGTTATTTAATTAAATAAAAATCCCTAAAATTTTACCATGTCGTCTCGTCATACCCGGTCATACCCTTTTATTTTATTTTTATTTTACATGCCCTTACTAAAAAAATCTTTTAATTTTTATGAACAAATATGAAATCACTCAGGGTTACGTTTTATTCAAAAACAGATTATAATCAGTATTTTCGATCTATATGTAATTTATATGTTATTGTGTACTCTGGGTTCGAACCCGAGCGGGAACGCATTTCCTCCCACCAGGCCGTCCGTCCGTATACAAATTCATTCCGATCACCGACATCACTCGTGTGCGGGTTAAGCGGGTTAAACATTCATGACAGCCGTTCGTTCCCATATTGTTTCAAGTGGATGCATTTATTCATCGCGGTATAAAAAGTATGATCCTCGAACAGATGTGGCAATGAACAAGACTATCAAATCATGTTTCAGCTGTAGACGGAACACAACATGGTGGCGCCCTGGTGATTGAAATGGGAACCAACACGCACACGCATGACTACATGGGATTCTCCGTTCATTACATGACGTATCAGCTTATCGTCTCGATGGCCCTTCACTGCGTACGGTGGGGGTGTCGCGATGGCTCTTCACTTCGTACAGTGGCGTGCCAGGGGGCGGAGAGGGATGATTTACGGATAACCTTACAAAGAATTTGCCGGCAAGCAAGACGATGAAAGGGGATGGGGAATATTTTAAGAATGGTTTTAGATGTATATGCATTTGAGATAGTCATTTTCAAAAATGCTATACTTGCGAATATATACATGTGGGCGCGAATTACGCGTTTTAGGGTTTAGAGTGAAAACGTTAATCGATTAGTCATTAGCATCCATACACTGGGTTCATAGGGGCGAAGTATGAGGAAGGATTATCCCCCTCCCCCTACCCCAACAAGTTACTCCGTTCAACCATTTAGTTCTGCATAAATATGGCGCGTAAAACCACGAAATACAGCCAAGCATATATTACTTTGAATATTAAATACGCTTAAAGCATCGACACGTAATAATCGTAAAACAAACCACCACAAATGTTTGGTAATCGACCCCCCCCCCCCCCCCCCGAAACTTCTCAGAACAGGTGATCGCGTGGTGGCACGATTCGGGGCGGACCAGCTGATTAATTTCAATAAATGAACAATGGAGGGTTGACCTAACCATTCGCGGCCAACTGTACTCTACTGTACTAGTGTACTGTACTATATAATCTGCACTTGAGCCTCATTGCATACCTGATTAATAGCTTCAATAGCCTTTACCTCAATCACAAGTCCACAACTAGCACAGCTATTTCTAAAACATTTCACTTTTAGTAGTAACTAAGGCAAACAAGTTTCAATAAGAAAAAAAAAACGTTTTCATTCATTTATAATGAAATACAGCGTAACGCACGTGGGAAATAGTTGGCATTGAAAATGTATTATTAAACAAAGCTAGACAAGTACACACAGACTGTGTGTTTTCCCGCCTCACTGCTTACAAGACGGAATATAACGTGACCTTATCGTTTGCTACACTTCTGTCCCTGACATCGGAAGGTATTATCGTTGAGTGAGTAATATAGAGTAGAGGCCCCACGCCATCGGCAGTTTGTCTACTGCCTTTTACTGCCCAACATACTTTAGTCGGGTAGTAGGAGCTCGCCAAGCGACGCGATGACGGAGCCTGATTGGTCGATTACTTCGCCGAAAATATACGAAGACAGCCGAAAGCTCCGTCATCGCGTCGCTTGGCGAACTCCTACTACCCGACTAAAGTATGTTGGACAGTTAAAGGCGGTAGACAAACTGCCGCTTGCGTTGCGCCTCTACCCTATGTTACTCACGCAACGGTATTATGTATCTCACGCACAACTAGATAGTATTCTTATTTATGTGAACTGAGACGTCGCCTTTAAAATATCTTTTTCTGTTATATATTAATTCTATAACAATGTATATAATGATACGTGTCAGTGTGTGAATGACATAGTTAACTAAAGTACCAATCTGTAAAGGAAAAATAACGTCAAACGTGGAATTGGAGTGATAGAATGCCTAATTATAGTTGCTGTTATTAGTATAGTTAGTTTGTGCACTAGCTAAATCAACGCAAAGCCATTCATCCCTAATTAAAAAGTTGCTTTCAAATAAATAAATGTTACGTCTGTTGACAGTAATTTGCAAATAAGAATTATGCAACTCGATAATAGGGAAGTTGGGGGAGGGTGGGAAGGGGGGAGGGTGGGAAGGGGGGAGGGTGGCTGGCTCTCTTCTACCGGCGCTTCGTGGGAGATTTGCATACATAACTTGTCTCACCTCGTAAACCCGCGAGCAGCGAACAAAATAAAACTATCGGCAGAAAATTGAATATAGCCCTCCCATCGGTTAGTTTTTCCATATTCGGTCCATATTTACGTTAGCTCTACAAAGTTATGATCTATTTTTGGATACGCCCAAGACAACTTCACGTTCCCTATAAATGGTGAGCGATGAACATTGTTGCCATTCAGGCACATAACGGGAAACGGGTTTAGTGTCTCTTTGCATTGCAGTAAAGCTGGAGTAGATTTTCGACACTGTTGACCGATAACACATCATCACACATTTTATCTTGTATTGACACATATAATACAAATTACAAAATTCCTTTGGTATCTCGAGATTGTCAAGTAATTTACTGTGTGCAATAAGATTTTACCGATTATATCATAGCGCAATTAGTTGCGCAACATGCGTATGACATTTTAAGTATTATCCATTGTAAATCAGTTTTATATTATGTATTTACTAATAATTATAGCTGAATTGAATAGAATTTAAAATAATAAATACATTAACAACTACAATACATACAAATATAATAATAATAACCTATAATATTTACATTACAATAATAATAATAATAAAATTAATAATACAAAATAATAATAATAATAATAATAATAATAATAATAATAATAATAATAATAATAATAATAATAATAATAATAATAATAATAAAAATAATAATAATAATAATAATAATAATAGAAATTATAGAAATAGTAAAACTAATTATAAGGAGAAGAAGAAGAATAAGAAGAAGCAGAAGAAAAACAATATATTTTTTTAATGTATATGGTACAGACCAAAACGTATTTTCTCTCTTTACAATGTTTTGGTAAGAATGCGGTGCCTCATGCACGTGCGTGACGTACGTCAGTTCGGTGGAGAGGTGCCAAGACTGTTTCCAAGCCTATATACTGCGTTCAGCGTTTGCAACAGTGGGTTGTAGAGATGCACCCGTGGAAGGTACTGGACCCGCCACCTCCATGCAGACAATATTGATCGGCGAACAGGGCGCATGGCGGACTAGCGTTTAGGTTATGCATACGCAGGTGCATGATCATCACTCTATATCTCACGCCTGGGCAACCGAGCCAGCTAATTCTACCATCGCAGTTCATTAGACGAATTAAGTAATGATCTGGATGTGGCCTTGCGACTCATACCCCTAATTCACGCGGCTCGCAAGTCACAACACAACCTACCACAAGTCTTGCAAAATTCCTCTTCAAGATGAAACTGTTCTCGACCCACGCATGGGAGAAGCATATTGTTATAATCTTCCATCCCGCTATTTCAATATTAGCCCTATCATGTTTTTTTTGGAGCGAAAAAATTTCTTGTATTTTTTAATAGGAAAGCAAAGAAGAAAAATAATATAAAACGTGATTTTTTTAATTGGGCAGAAAATGTGAACGTTTACCAAAAATATATTACGATAATTGTGTTTATGTGAGTCATACGAGTGTAAGAATATAAATACTACAGCTGGTCAGAATACGTTGCAAAATTTGAAAGCCAAACCATATATTTGGCTAAAGTTGGCTCCAACCTCCAAAACACAAAACAATGGTAAATGTACTTCATGCATGACCGATATGACTGTAAATTTAACAACGAGACATTTACGAAGACCGCGAACACCCACTTTTATTTGAGTACCATAGCGATTTTAAAGGAGATATTCTACGCATCAACGTCAAGGAAAAGCAGCCAAGACTAACATTTGCATAAGTAATTAAAGGCTCAAAATAAAACCGTAACGCCTCAAAGCTCAACCGATGCTATAATTCAATTTTACAGCCAAATATGAAAATAATGTTCATAACGCAAACACTTTGTTTTTTTACAATACAAAGGTAATGAATGCAGCTGACAACGCGAAACACAAACTTTACACCACGCCCATGCATTCATTCAAATTACTACAGAGCGTTGTACACACAACCTACTGGAAATAAATGGGTTGCGCGCTCACACATACGTTTAGGTTTTATCCGGAATTAACGCATGACGTGACACGATAGTTAATTGAGAGTTGTCCCTCTGTAGTAGCCATTACCGCCGCTGTGCATTGTCTCAGCAAAGCAGTTGGAGTTCTATTTATAAGGTCTGGTTGTCAGATTGAGGCTAATTAATCCTTCATTGAAGGAATTGTGTTGCAGACGCGAGCAGAAGAGTTCGAAAACCTCCTGGGGATACTTAAGCGTGGGGGGGGGGGGAGATTGGAAACGCCGTGGATTTGCTAATCTGGCTCCCGAAGGAGTAAGGGTGAAGCCGTGTGGACTTGATCAGGGATTAAGGTTGAGGGAGACTAAAGGAAATCGGCGGCGTGGCAAGGATTAAACATTGTCGCGTGAAACCGGGAGGTTTTACCTACTATTTTAGACGACAAATTGCAATACATATGTCGAATTTGTTACTACTTACTTTATAGTATGTCTCCGAAATTAAAAGGTACGTTTTAGGCCAAAACATCGACCAAATTTGTTTTCATTTTAATTTAAAATCTACCGCAAAGTTTGCCACTTTTTCCATTCTATAATTTAAAAAAGTTATGTGCCTACAGTACACATATTTCACTATTTAGTCACTGATATTCTGTCAACCGAGGTCTACAAATCTCCTGCAGAAGCTCGTCGAACTCCCATTTAGGTTTTCTGATCCACCTCTATAGCGGACTGACGGACCTTGTCTGTCAACAAAGTGCGATTACCACTCATCTCTGCTCTGCACATGCAAGCACGTTTTGTTACGCGGATGGGCATAATACAACGGTTAGTTCCCATGTAAATTACAGAATAAAGGCTACCGCAAAACGAAATGTTGATACAACTGCGTCAGATAGATGTGTTTTAGTGGGCCATTCCGATAATATGCAAATGAACCCTTCCTTGTGTTCCAGTGTAAGGTAGTTCTTTAGCTCCACCCGTACAGCCCAGACCGAAAGCCTGTGTGTGTATCTACGTCACACAGTCACAATCGTCATCAAAACGACAACGACAACGCAAACCGGTTAACGTGTTCATGACGTTGACGCTATGCAAACCAACCACCAAATTCACGTTTCGCATGACAGCAATATCAACCCCCCCTCATCCCCCCTCACCCCCCCCCCCCCACGCTTTTCACCACGCGGGTCGGGCGCAGCTGTGACTGCCATTCGATGTGAATGACAAGTTTTACATTCACATGACTTGGCTTTTGATAAGGGAGGTTTTCCAATCCTCCTTGTACGAGTATATGGTTCTGTACACTCGGACGGCCCAAATGTTATAGTGTACAATAAAATAACAATTAAGCATTTATTTGGAAACTTTGCGTTTTTTGGGCAAATTTTTGCTGTTTGAATGTTGAAGTACGACAGGTTTATTTTAAATTTGCTGGCTGAAAGTATTTTGCCAGAGTAATCAAACGTGATCAATAGTAATAAATATAATTAATACATCTTTCTAAACCAAACTATAAGTTATATTCCAAGTGTTTGGAACTAACGTAAAACTACATGCGAGTCATTATTTTGACAGCCAACCAAGCAAGGAACAGCCCTGAACTAATCATACTATATATTTGAATTTATATTAGAGGAAAGTTCTAAAAATGTTGTTGCAGTACATAAGTACACAATTTCATTAATTATTGAACACAAAACTGATTTAGTCATATCTTTCACGCAACATTAGTGAATATTATCCTAACATAGGTCTTGACATTTTGAGGTATGCGACTAGTCTGGAAAAAATACCATAATATGGGTTATAGTGTGACTTAACCCCAACATTCGCAGAAAACATCAGAGGCAACATTAAATCCAGATTGCCGGTTGAAGAAATGAAATTTGCGACATCCGATATTTGTGTTGTATAAGTCTTGTATATTCAACCCGAGTCACATCAGTATAATATGTGACTACTACTACTGTGAATACTATCTGAATGTCATGAGCACTTAGGAGTGTAAATCGATTACTTCAATATGCAAATGTGTATGATTCCAGTGATAGCTAATAGCGGTGTGTGTAGTTGCAGTTTATGAATAATACTGTTATTCATTGTAAGTAGCTGGTTTGGAGGTGTGTAAGTAATTTTACAAAGTTATATTTGTCTAGTTTTCCTATTTTATATAAAATGCGACAAATAACGCACGATCACGACAGAATAGGGTATTGCCACCAACATCGTCTTCGAAATCATAGTCACGCTCATTCGTCATAACCTACTTAACTTCTTGTGGGCTTAAGGCTATACAATAGTATTTTATGAATTTACTATATACCAGATAATGACAACGAGCAAGTGCAACTGATATTATGTTCGGCCTTGCTACAAGTAGAAAACTAGGTTACCCCTTACCTTTTTATTAATTTTTATGTACTAGTAGATAAATCTCTATAATTACTAGTGTGTATCCCGTTACATAATATATTTCAGGGTCCCTGTTAACAACATGAACATGCAGAACTAAATGTTTACATTGAAACAACTAATGTATAATTCATCGTAGCGACTATGAAAACATTGTGGCTTTTTGCTGTTAGACATAAAATCAGCCCCAAGCACATCAAGTGGTGAATGCAATGCGCTCCTACAGGTTTAAGGTATATATTCTAGTTCTAGGAGTACGTGAGAACATGATAATATAGTACAAAGTTGTTCTTTATTCTAGAGAGAGATGGCATGGGTACTGAGTATACACATGCGTTTAGTTCAGTTAATTTAAGCAGATAGTGTATAAATTTGAGGACTTTATAATCGCTTAATGTGATTATATCTTTAAGGGTTATACTAGTATGTATAAAGGGAGTTAAGGGAGGGGAGAGTACACCCTTTAGGCGTATGATGTGTTTGGTGTGTGCTAACATAAATAAACTTGAGGGGTATGAATAAACACAGTATTGTAGGGGTAAACGCCAGAGAATGTTACCTTCCAGAGGTGATCATGTGGTCAAGTCCACTACATATTCCAGTACTGAACGACGTCACCTTGTGGACGTTTCTAAAGGAGTTGCTAGTCGATTGTTTCAGAGCAACAACTCAAGTGAGTGCAGCGCGTAGTAACACCCACGCGTAGATACGAACTTAGTTTCGCGCGCCAATAATAACCTCGTGAGGTTATCGACGTCACCAACACGTCCATCCATCAGGAGAGATGACACCAAGCCTTTCATCTTGGATTTATTGCTGATCCGTCAATTTGATGGCCACTTCATCTGAATTGAGTTTCAATAGATTATTATCAGCAAGAAAACTAGGACAACCAATATCCCTTACGAGGCGATATTGAAAATTTTCATTGAAAAAAATGTCTTCGGTCTAATATCTTCGGGTTAACAATTTGTGTACGTTATTGAGAGTTAATAATATTTAGTTAGAAAACCAATATCAATTACGAGGCAATATTCAAATTATTGTTCTTTGAAAAGAATTCGCTCTGGTTACATCGTGACATCAGTTCACTACATCTACTATACGCTTTATAAGAAGTCAAAATAAAAGTGCATTTTAAGATGCAATCTCAATCGGCAATCGCTAATATTCACTTATTCCTATTCAGTTATAAACACGATTTACAAAGGAGGACAATAAATAGACCTGTGCATAGAGCTGATGATAACGAACTATCATAAAATGCCAATTTAATCGGTTGAGGTGGTCTCCCCTCATGGCGAACGGTGCTCACAAAGAGACCTCTCGTGCATATCTATTATAAAATCTATTTAATCTGTTTTCAGTAATCATTATCTTGCTAGTTTTTCCCCCCTCTTTTCTCTTTCTCTCTCTCTTCTCATTTTCATTCGTAAATGTCTTGTCAGAAAAACTACAATACAATGATTTTCTATGTTCATCACATGTGTGCACATAAATAATAAATCGATACGTTAGGAATGCTTTGGTAGCTCAATAATTTTATAAGCGCCTTCTAGACTGTGATGATGAGTGTGGACATAATGACGGGAACAATAAAGAAGAGAACTTAAATGTAAACGACTTTCGACTGGTTTAAAAAACGAAAAACAAAATCGTATAGATCGTTGCATGTTGATGGTTTCGACTGATTTCCTTATCCTACATGACTTTACATCGTTGGAAGAACACACTGTCATGCAACCAACACGCCACCCACTCTCATACAATTCACATATAAAACACAACAAACGCATCACGAACACACGACCAAACATCAATGTTACAAAGGAAGTAAAATGTATGTATATGTTAAGTGTTTACTCACAAAACATAAAAAAACTATATCAACTTTGTATTTTCGAAATAAATAAAGAGATAAAACGAACGCAAATGTATCACTTATTTTATAGCCAAACCCGTAAATATATATATATATATATATATATATTTCATATAAGTTCAGTAATATATATATATATATATTATATATATTACTATATTATATATATATATATATATATATATATATATATATATATATTACTGAACTTATATGATATATATACACATTAAAAATGTGTCAACTAAACCATGCATTCTTGCCTTGGTGAAATCATTTGGTGATATTGTGTCAGTGCTCACTGCTCAGTGTATCGTTCAACTATGGTTTCTGGAATCTTCTGGGAGGATCGTTGGAGGTAGGTAAGTGTTTTGTAACGACATGAACAGAAGTGACGTATATATATGGCGGGCGCCACGGTGGTCAACGACTACCGCCATTACAATTAGGTTATAGCCCCATCAGTTGCCATGGGAACAAACAGGGCCTACTGCTGGTCTGGTTGAAATAAAACATGTTATATTTCAAAGGTGAAAACTTGGCAATCCAATATTGTGAATAATCTTGCAAAGGCGTATAACTGTATAAGTGGGAAGTGTATAAATTATAATTAGATACTACTACGTATAAGTTATAGTCAGGCCAAAACGTGCCAGAATGGTGGCGATGAATCGTAGTATTATGGTAGTTTTATTATCAAAAGCTCCCTATGCAACTCTAAAGAATTCACGTATACCGTATACGCGACGCAATTAGTGCAATTAGTATATCCTCATATTACCGGATATCAAAGCAAAGACCAATTAAATGAATCTG
This sequence comes from Isoperla grammatica, assembly GCA_945910005.1. Lineage (NCBI taxonomy): Eukaryota > Metazoa > Arthropoda > Insecta > Plecoptera > Perlodidae > Isoperla > Isoperla grammatica. The sequence continues at coordinate 31,921,703 of OX246737.1, read as the reverse complement.
CATGATACGGTGACCTATATTTTGAAACAGACAAAAATAAAATAGAAAGGTAGATATTGTTATATGGCTATTTGAAAACAAATAAACTGGTCCAGCGTTGCTTATGTTGTTTAGAGCGGAAATATTCACTCAACTCTCATTATTCATTTCAATTATTTTAATGGGATATTGCTGAGAATGTTGGGCGAGCTCGCTCATAAACATATATACCGTCCAGATTACATGCGAGAATAAATTGCAATCGTTATTCTAAAATTGTTGGCTGTGGGTTTGTAGTTAGTATGAATTTCGAAACTGGCTTTCAACACATTTCATAATAATTATGACCATTATTTGTATTCCAGTTGCTGGGTCTACAAAATAAAATTTTAACTTCCGAGTTCCACTTCGAAATGAAGCAATTAAACGGCCACAATTGATCTGTATACTGATTAGTACTTATACGTAGGCTACCTTAATCTACTAATTGTTGGTTCTACATATAAACACATATTTCTTGACTGTAGCAGGTGAAGATCACATTCTTCATTATTTTATTGTGCCGTGTTAATTAAATTTGAAAACATCTATAGCCAAGCATAAACAGACACACTCATTAGCTCGATTGCAATCAGTAGATTAAAACGTTCTCCAATTTAAAAACACAATACTTATCAAGTTCCTCCGTTGCCAATTGCATGCGCAGTAGTTGTCACTCCAGTCTTTATGCGTGTATTATGGCAATTTGGCTATACCTACTCATTTGCACTTAGTACATATGTGCATATGAACAAGTAATAATGCACACGAGGCACATTAATAAAAAATGTAATTGTTCATTGTGAGTTTGTTGTTTTCGAGATGGCGAGCACCAGCTAAGTGGGAATTGTATTTGTATCATGAACAATTAAAACGGAATATCTTTACGTGATTCGAACCCTTTAGTTTCATTCGGCTCCGACTTGCGCCAGCTATATGGAATACGTTTTGAAAGTTGAGGCCTGTTTGCTCCAGAATGTGCGGTAGAAGCAGCACGTCTACAGACACTCAACTCTATAAGTCTACAGCTCTACACCATCCACTGAATGCTTGCTTGGTGGTAATCCGTTCACACGTGCGTTCATGACCGGAATAACTCCCGATAGACCTGACGTCAACCACTCATTTGGTTATTGTTCCATATTTATAAGGTGCAACTGATATTTTAGTAATCGCTTGTAAACGTTTCTCACAAGTTTCAGTGAGGGGGGGGGGGGGGTAGAGGGGAGGAGGGGGAAATGTGTTTAAGAGTAAACTATTGAAGAATGTCCCCACTAAAACTCAATACGAATAATTTCCAATAGCCTAATAGGTTATATGTACAGAATTTAATAATTATATACAAATAAAGGCGAAGGAGATACTGATGACTCATCCACAGGTTTTCAATTAAAACTTCTGTCAGCTTTATGTAGATGAATATTATGTGAAACAATTGTATTACAAATTTACCCCTGTATGGACCATTAACGCACACCTCTTTAGGTGCTCTTTCCCATTGAATCATACACAAGTAAGAAGAGCTTGTAATGTGGGCACGTAGTTACGTACATCGCATCTCAGCAGTAAATACAAAGACTGATCAAGAGTTTTCTGTTTCGTAACATTTCAATAACAGTTTTAAACGTTTAAATTTATTGAAAATCACTGCTTTCTTATGGTTCGCGATTCTCAATCAAATCGGCGCTAACAAGCGATTACGATTATCGTTTATTATCGATCACCTTGAAATTTGGACTTCCGCGTTTCCAGCTGATGTTTTGTGTTTATTACAAGTGTGTGGTAGTGATATCTCCTTCTGCAGTTCATTAGTAATCACTGTTGACAGGTGTTGATAATGTTTATACATTGTATAGCACGCTGCCACAATTCAACATATTCGCGACGGAACAATTTGTACAACGCTCTGATTTAGACAATCCATGTAGGTGTTTGATTAAATTGGACATACAGGACTCTGGTTGCTGTGTATACTGCCTAACATTTACTTGCATTGTCAACACGTCCCTTACGTTCGCAAAAATTGTCCACTGTACGACTGTACACAATGAAAACACATTTCATTCGCTATCGTATTCGTAGTAAGAAAACGTGAAGAGACACTGGACTTCCTAGTATTCTAGTCTACCATAAAGGTAGTATAATTAATAAGGGGAGTTCAAGACACTTTTCTCAACAACGTATAATTTCGAACCTCACGAAATTTATATTCCTAGAAACGGTCGAAGCTTCATATTATCTTGCCTACAAGCTATGATGCACACTTCTCGAAATACGTAGTCCAGCGTTCAATATGTTGTTTATTATTTACTGATAGAGGTGGCTTAGCGGTAAGACGCGAGACTCTAATTCGGGAGGTCACCGGTTCGATTCCGGCAGTCCTGACTGAAGCTTTTTCCGAGGTTTTCCTCAGTCGTAAAGGCGAATTCTGGGATTAAGTCCTACTAATATAGCCCTTCGGACATTCCTTCCCAACTATCCAAACACCCTAATGACCTAGTTAGTCACATGAAGAGGGGCACGTCAGGAAAAGCTGTTGTGCATCCTGTAACGGGTATTCCTACAAAAAATTATTTATTATTTAGATTTTAGATAGTACAAGTTGTGGACAAACAAAACAAATTGTTTAGTAAAATCCGTTATTATAGGGGAGTATAACGTGTGATTTTCACCCTATTCAATTTTCAATACCTGCATGTATTATAGTGTCAAGTAAAACTACTGGGGGGGGGGGGGGGGGGTCGATCTACCAGCGGAGATACGTATACAATCTGTGCTACTGCTACTGATTATGAAAAATTTCGCGTTCACAATATTCATGGCTATCCAAGTATCAGCATTGTGCGTTATCTTACAATTGGCACAATATAGCACATGAGTACTTCCACTTCCAGTAGCCTATGTGAGTGGGTTGGGAAACGCAAGTGAATCATACGCGTGGTATACGGACAATTGTAACAGACATGAACTAAGTTTTGAAACGAACATCTAAATATTTCACAGTTCTCTAATTTCACGCTAATGTTGTCCACAACTTCTCCGGCTCGACTCGCCTACCTGTCAATTTATTATTTATTGGATTGGAATACTGCTTTCGACTTTGCTCTCGTGGTCAAGGATTATTATTAATTCGAATGAAATTTGGTAGACTACTCAGAAATTGTATGAAGCACATCGTGTGTTTGAACTGTATAGGTACCATTGTTAATCTAGAAGTTATTGTTTTTAGGCGCGTGAAAGCGGGGGTTGGTAGCACGTGAGTATACTTACATTATCACTTAGTAAGGAATATTTCATTCGGGGGGGGGGGGGGGGGGGGGGAGGGGGCACTAACAATAGGATTGGAAGTGGTTTTTATTTTATTGTTATCTGTATTTATTTTCATTGATCGGTATAATATGAAGAAAGCAAGCTTTTGCTAATATAAAAACTACTACTTGTAATCATTCTTAATTGACAACTATCTATGGGATGTGTAGTCTGTAGTGCATATAATAGATCCTTTCAAATGCGGTTCAGTAACAGGTAACAGCAAGAGTAAATGCTAGTGCAACGAGCGTTTATGCACTCTGCAGTACCAGATTCGACAGTGTTAAATTGTCACAGAGAGTTTTGTATGTAAATCACCATAGCTAGACCATATGATTAATTGAAGTAAAGCGCTAACCTAGTATACTCGTTTTAGTAGTCGTTGTCGAGCATTGGCAGAGGATGGTAATATTTCACTCGGCCGTTGATGTATTAATAATCCCACGGCATCCCTCGGGTATTCTTTTCGACATAACTTCCGGCAAGCATAACACGAACAACGATATTTCCATCCCCCAAGTGACGTCACACGAGACAACCTTCCACTAACAATGTGACATGAGTCAATGAAACTGAATCATTCAGGCTATCTTTGGAACAATTAATAACATTACAATCAGGCCAAGTTTGCAAGGTGTAAAACACTCGAGTTTCGAAGGTTAGATTAGAGTGATTATTATTATCACAAATGAAACGTGAAGCTAGCATCACGTGCCGATATAAATACCACATGGTGATTGTTTAGGCGTGCACAAGCGACATTACAGGAAACGTTTACCTGTTGTACACACACGCGAGGCTTAGTCTGAAGGGCGGGTTATGTCGGTGTCAGACTGGTCACACTGTGGTCACGTGATTGCACACACGAGTACGAGACTTTGCAAACTGAGGTGCACAAATGTCTCCCCTATTATCGTACTACCCTTCGCAACACAGACGGGAAGGTTACCCCCGCACACCTCTTGGAATTAATTAATTGTACAATGAATTGTATTTTCGTTGCCTGTGCAGGGTTTTACCAACAAACCTCTCATCCTACGGTACGCCGGCATTAGTAGAATAATGAGTAATATCACAGTTATAAACAAAATAGAATAGAAAATAATCTTATTATGGAAAGAATGATAACACGAAATGAATGTATTATTTATTCTTGGTCCTATATAAGTAACGAGCTATGACACCCCTGTCCTGGAATCATTTGCACAACGACGAACCAACCAATCTAACCAGTAGGCATGTTGTTATATTATGTATTAACATTACATCGTCCAAACGGTTTGCAACATCAAAAAATCACCCAACCACTCCTAAGAAAATTACAGATCCGTATAGTTTTCTAGTTTATATAGATTAAAAAATATCGATTTAAATGGGACCCACCTCCCTATGAGTACCATGCCATCGCGCAGATCTGGGTACAGGTGGGTGACTACTGACTAGCTTTGGCATAACCACAATTGTATCGGTTTATTGAAAATCGAAATTGCATCCTTATTATTTAAATAATGATCTACACTCTGAACTCAGATTTCTAAGCTGTTGTATATAAAGTAGTTGTAGTGCTACCCTAAGCTCCAACATTCGAGTCCTCCAACATTCTCTGTTCAAGTTATATAATTACAAGTACAACCGTTGCACAGTAACACTTCAATATGCTCAAGTCTGTGATTGTAAGTACCGTACCCAAAGCGTTGTTCTATTCTATCACATTTCATGTTGAAGTTTCATTAATTATACAACACGTTAAGTTTTGATTGCTTATACTTCAATGTGCTCACGACTGTACATTATTAACATTATGGAAATTAGTAAGGGGGGAATCTCACCTACACAGCGAAACAAAGTAATTTGCTGAAGTTAACATTCACTGCTCATAAAGAAAAGCTATACGTACATTGAATACATGTCGAGTTACGAACAAATTTACATTCAACTACACAACAACTAGTTACACTGAACTATCTCTCGAAATAATTAGTAATTAACACGCCATGCATTTTGAAACTTCGCCAACATACAATTTTCAAAATTATTTTTCCCTTGCACATATGGCCATGGGCCACGGCTAACTCACGCTTTGTTTTGTTTGTAATTGAAGCAGCGCAGTTGGAATATTATTATCTTTCATGACACGAACAGCCTACACGAGAATTAATAAGTGAATAAAAAAAAAACGGGAATATGGATGTGGGGGTGTTAGTCTATATGGCGTTCACATTTTACAGGAGAGTGCGTTTATTACAATTGAAGCTATCTATATAATATCTCAAATTAAGAAAATAAAAACAAATTTTTAGTGGTAACTACGTAATCTCAAACCCTGCCTACCATGATGACCTATTTATTTTCTGAGAGAGTATAACTGTGGTACAACCATTCAAAATATTGAAAGCAATGCGTGCCTTCACTGAACACACATGGCCAATCCTACGTTGTGCGGGCTGATTATGAGGGGAAAGATGTATTCAACAGGTAAATATAAACACAAAAACACATTTATTGTGTGGTCACAATATGTCATCCACGTAAGCCACAGAAAAGAAGGACGCCCAAGGCAAAGGGGGCATTAAGTGGGCGTTCAATGCAAAAGGGGCATGTCAAACACGTAAGCTACAGGAAAGAAATAGGCAAGTATCATTTGAGCGGCTCCCCTGTGGGCGCCCAAGGCAAAGGGGGCATTAAGTGGGCGTCCAATGCAAAAGAGGGATGTCATACACCTAAGTTACAGGAAAGAAGTAGGCAAGTATCATTTGAGCGGTTCCCCTGTGGGCGCCCAAGGCAAAGGGGGCAAAGGGGGCACGTAACAGATATAGGGGTACTTACTTGGTCGGTCATCGTCCTCGCTCTCCGAGCTGTTCTTGGACTTGTGTCGTCGGTGGTGTGACCTCCGCTTGATGCCTGGCAGGTGCACACCGACATAGACAGTGTGGGCGCGGTGACCTGAGGGCAACAAGCAACTTCCGTTACCGACCACACTTTTACACCACTCACTACATGCAATTCATTAAAAAGAGTCGAGATTAATTGTCGGGATAGCGTAAAGGTTACACTTGCGTAATTCTTCAAAGCTGTGGAGAATCAAACAATGACCAGCACCAAGCTGTCTCGGCGTGCTCTTGACAGTAACATACCGGACAATTTAATGAACATATTACATTACTATCCGCTAGATATATTGATATATAGATACATAGATTGATTGATTGATTGATTGATTGATGGTAGAAGCTCAGTGAAGCAATGTTAGAAGAATTAACCAAACCTTTTCGGATAGCCTTAATTGTATTAATTAATAGTTGATATAAGTATCGTATATATTTTGTAACATGTTTTGTGGATAAAACACATGCTACTTTTGTATAGTATACAAAAGTGAAAACACAATTTCTAAAGTTAGCACGCAATTAATTAGTGGTACATCTAGTGCGTGAAGATGTGGGTAGCTATTGTGTCACAAGTATATCCTGCGAAGTGATGGTGTTCAGAATGATATGCAGATGCCACCCGGGGCCAAGAGATAGTTCACCTACAAACGGTTTACAAAAGCATTCAAGACGAGTGTTATCTTATATCGCTCAACTTGCAACAAGTTGTATTTCAATTACTGAAGAAATCTAGCGTGCCACGTTAAAAAAAAAAAAAATGAAATGAGATCGCTCAAGCTTTCAACAGTTTTGCGAGAATCCAACGAGTCTTATGAACTACATTAATCACTTCATTTGTGTAAAACTAGTTTATGACATAGAGAGGAAACTTAATTTGCTGTACCGGACACTATTCACAGAATTAAATTTAAGGGTTATACTTCTGTTTTGTTTTTTTTTTAATTCAGATACTATATTGAACTTAATATATTTGTTCCTTAATTAAGTAATTTAAATTTGTTCTTTACAAAAGTTATTGAAGATTTTCTGCTGAGTGGCAATCGTTTGTCTGTAATCTTTCACCCCGCACCGCAGATCAAATTTATGTTTTCGTCAAATTTGTGTAGGACATTATAACCACTCATATTATAGCAGTCCTAGCGACGAGGTACATAGTAAATTATATTTCTCCCACTGGAAATTAGTTCGTACAACAAAGTGGTTGACAATAAATGTTCATTTATTTCATAAAGGTACTGCCTATTTTGTTGCCTATTTTGTTGCCTATTTTGTTAGCAATGTGGCAAATGTGGAAATATAGTCGTGCAAGGCCAAGGAACGACATCGGCACATGGCCAAGTACCCAGTTGATGAATGGATGCAGGGGCACAATAGGAAACCTGACTTTGAAAACAAAACGAGCTCGAAACAAAAACTATGATTCGCACCCAGTGACCCAGTTCCCCTTTATACAAAACCCATTATACCTACACATTAGCTTTAAAATTATGCTGAACTCTACCGTACCCTATTTCCTACTTGATGGGTGTGACGGGAACCACTATAGGAAGGTACGCCCAAGAACTACGCATTCCTGTAAGCGCGAATATTATTCTAACATTTTCAAACCATCAACGGAACCGACAAGGTTTTCTACCACATATTTTTATTTTCAAGGTGAGTTAAATTATTTACGATTAGAAATAGTTATACTAATAGAAATACAGAACTGTTGTAAAGTTGTTATCGCTTATCTCTTCAAAATGTAGCTCATTTGAGTAGAAGAGAAAGTTATTCTCGAAATACGTGTTTTTTGTTTTGTTTTTTGCGATTGTAAGATTTTGTTCCACAGCCAACTATTTTCAAATCGTAGAACACATAAAACACGATCTATCGCCAAGAATTAATGTTTACCCTAATTCGCAAGAACGGCTATCGGTGTTTCCTTCAACATCGGAAGGATGAGAAGTTAGAAGTATCCTTACTTCGTTCTTAAAAACACATAATTTAAATCAAGGGTGTAAATAATTAATTGGCTAGTCTAGATTCAGGCTGCCAAGTGTGTCTAGGGTCCTTGGAATAGTTGGTTATCTTGGCAAAGGTGATAAAACTATCCCGTGAAATTTACTGTCGTTTAATTGTTAATACATAAATACATATATTGTTACAATGTTATTTATTCTCGTTTATACATTTAAGAACGGCAACATAATTCAGAGTAAACAGATATTATAAGCATTACTTCTGGCTCTAGACATACTCCAATAGGCAACACGCGTACGATTTTTTTTGTTAAACCAAACACTTAGTATAATAGTATGAGATACAAAAAGTATATTAATGCAAGTCCTAAGTAAAAAAGAAATTTTTAAATAGGTGTAATGTGGTCGCATTTATTGAAGTTTAAACTCACGGATCTGAAACGCGTACAGGTGGCTGTGACGCAATGATTCAGTAGATGTAGCGTAACAGACCAATCGCTGAGGCGGTGAGCGTACAAACAAAACCATGACGTCAAATCCACTCTTCATGGCGGCGGCTCGTTTTTCGCGCCCTTTTATTTATCGTTACTAAACCAATTATTTTGAGGCATAGACTGATCCGTTTTTCAAAATTCAAAGACACAAAATTATTAAATGAGAGACAAGGTATTTAAAAATAGATTAAAATTTTCATACGCGTGTTCCCTATTACAACACCTTATTGAAAGGGATACGATTTATACTGTTTAGAACTTTAGGATAACAAAAATTCTCTCCAAACAATCAAACAAAACAATCATTTATGGACTAATATTAATTTCAAATAAAATACTGTTTTAGAAGTGAATTATTTATAAGTAAAATGGCAATGTGTTTATGTAGCTCACATATTAACAATTAGTATGTTAATTACATTTAAACCAAATATGTTCCGTTCAGCGGGGATTCATTTTTAGTTTAAACCTCATTATTTGTAATGTGCTTATTTTTTAAGAACTATGTAAGAATATCACACTTAAAAGTTTAAAATTTTAAAGACAAAACCTTTTATCACATTGTTTTTCATTGATGTGCGTGTAATTAAATAATGCAGACTGGTCCCTTGTGACTTCTATGGTCTGGCGCGATCCCCTTCCGGTGTTTCGAACATCGAAACGTTGGACGAAAGACCCATGCACGTATTAACGACATAAGGAATTTGCGTGACCGTATGATACTGTTTATTAGATAATAACCTTCGAGTATAAATAGTAAAGGGATCGATTAGCGACAACGTACGAATCAATAATATGATGTCTACATGCCTATAATATGTCAATCATGCATGAATATATATTGGGAATCTAAATTCCCAATATTACTAACTTACTGATTTCGAATATTATATTACTATTTGGGTAACGATGTACTTGAAAAGAAGGTCACGTGACTATAAGTGAATCACACACCATTTTAAAACGGAAGCGCTATTTACAAAACAATCAGTGTACGCAGGCTATGTTTGCAACGAATCTTTTGAAGTATTGTTTGTTACGTTTGTGGTAAACGGCCAAAAATAGTAGCATACAAAAGATGCTGTTTGCTCACTAAAAACATGTTTATCTAGAAAATAGGATGTATCGGAAAGTTTACCAGCCAGCAAAGTCGACCAACATTACAAAAGTAGCAGCTACATTAAGCAGCTTTTTACACTGCATATTTTACAATTAGCGCAACCCGATTCTAAACAGTTTGTGTTTACATTCGATAGTGACGCGCTTCTGAAACTGAACTCACACTGACCTACGTCAGAAGCGGAAATCTCACAAATCTCAAGCAGGTGATCAACCAATCAGGTTGCAGCTATTCACAACGTGACAAACATTCGCACCATCATTCTCAAGTGACGCAAGCCCGTCGGTCGATGTTCGTTCGACACTCATGACTGAATGTAGGTTTAATGAACTCACCTGGTCGATTGGTTGGATTCTATGACGAGGATAGTCTTGTCTAAGACGCAAGTAAACATACACACATGTGATCTCTCTTAGCTAGTAATGAGGGGGGGGGGGGGGGAAACGATGCCAAGTTTGTAAAATACACTCTCATCATAATTGAATTGAGGATCATATTATAACATGAGGATAAGCGCAAGTAAACATACGTGATCTCTCTTAAGGGGTGTAAAACGATGCCAAGTTTGTGCAAGACACTCTCATCATAATTGAATTGAGGATCATCTTATAACACAAGGATGACGCAAGTAAACACAAACATACGTGATCTCTCTTTGGGGGTGTAAAACGATGCCAAGTTTGTGAAAGACACTCTCATCATAATTGGATTGAGGATCATATTATAACACAAGGATGACGCAAGTAAACATAAACATACGTGATCTCTCTTAAGGGGTGTAAAACGATGCCAAGTTTGTGAAAGACACTCTCATCATAATTGAATTGAGGATCATATTATAACACAAGGATAAGCGCAAGTAAACATAAACACACGCGATCTCTCTTAGGGGGTGTAAAACGATGCCAAGTTTGTGAAAGACACTCTCATCATAATTGAATTGAGGATCATTTCATAACACGAGGATAAGACGCAAGTAAACATAAACACACGTGATCTCTGTTAGGGGGTGTAAAACGATGCCAAGTTTGTGAAAGACACTCTCATCATAATTGAATTGAGGATCATTTTATAAGACGAGGATAAGACGCAAGTAAACAAAAACATACGTGATCTCTCTTAAGGGGTGTAAAACGATGCCAAGTTTGTGAAAGACTCTCTCATCATAATTGAATTGAGGATCATATATTATAACACGAGGATAAGATGCAAGTAAACATAAACACACGTGATCTCTGTTAGGGGGTGTAAAACGATACCAAGTTTGTGAAAGACACTCTCATCATAATTGAATTGAGGATCATATTATAACACCAGGATAAGACGCAAGTAAACACACGTGATCTCTCTTAGGGGGTGTAAAACGATGCCAAGTTTGTGAAAGACACTCTCATCATAATTGAATTGAGGATCATATTATAACACCAGGATAAGACGCAAGTAAACACACGTGATCTCTCTTAGGGGGTGTAAAACGATGCCAAGTTTGTGAAAGACACTCTCATCATAATTGAATTGAGCATCATATTATAACACCAGGATAAGACGCAAGTAAACACACGTGATCTCTCTTAAGGGGTGTAAAACGATGCCAAGTTTGTGAAAGACACTCTCATCATAATTGAATTGAGGATCATATTATAACACCAGGATAAGACGCAAGTAAACACACGTGATCTCTCTTAGGGGGTGTAAAACGATGCCAAGTTTGTGAAAGACACTCTCATCATAATTGAATTGAGGATTATATGATAACACGAGGATAAGACGCAAGTAAACATAAACATACGTGATCTCTGTTAGGGGGTGTAAAACGATGCCAAGTTTGTGAAAGACACTCTCATCATAATTGAATTGAGGATCATTTTATAACACGAGAATAAGATGCAAGTAAGCACACGTGATCTATATATTAGAGAAGGAGAGAGGGGGGAATATAAAATGATGCCAAAAGATTGTGGAAGACACTTTCCTCATAATGTACTTTTTCCGTAACTTCTGCTTGAATTGAGCCAAAACGCTTCAGAATTAGACTGATGGTCGTGTCGTGTGGGTGGACCTTGGGTAATAACCGTTCTCGTCGGCATCAACCGCTCTGTGAGGTAGAGACAGATCCACGAAGCACCCACCGCATTTTATGTACAATTATTTATGGAGATGTGTACATTTTGTGTTTTGCACCATAGAATGACATCGGATATCGATTATTGAAAGGGCTACAAAGTGTTTACTAAAGATTAAATGCTGTACATGCTATGATGCACAATACACATAATATTCACTATTTTGTTTAGCTGTTTTAACCAAACACTGGTAAAGCTGGTAAATTACACTTCGTCTCAATGACAGAAAAACATTTACTCCATGCTTTCTTCGGTTCCAAAGTTAAATGTGGTCATAAACGGAAACTGCGCCTGTTGTATGTATATTGTTTCGAAAATTCCAAGCACCCAATGAAAGATGCTACAAAGTGCTAAATATTCAGCTTCAAAAGGCTATTTTTATACACCTGACAAGTACAATAAAGCATGGTACGACAAACCAAACGGTTCAATCCATTGTGTCCAGTCTTTTGCCATCAAGTACTAAAATAATTTATTTTCGTTGGTTAATTTCGTCTTGAATGACCCCCACAAACATTTTGGCCAAATAACGTAAACATCAATACACACCCACATAGTGTATATTTGTAACAACAGGCGCATGAACTGAGCTTTGTTTATATTGGCAAGAACACGAGAACGAAAAATGTAGAACGGACTTTAAAAACAGTACACAAGTACCGAAGTAAATCGAGTTCTCCTAAAGATATCATTCGAATCAAAATCATACTATACGAAATAATTGAGAGTAAAAATAAATGAATAAGCAAAAAAGTGATTACTTTAAAAATGAAATACTAATACACATAAAGACATATAATAAACTCCTACGAATCAATATGGAAACAAACGATTATACAAATTTAAACATTTTATTATTTTTGTTCAGATTTTTTTATAAACACGATGTGGTCCATTTGCTTATAAACTTCAATGACTACGCAGTGCACAAGAATTCCCGACGTCGACTGTTTCCTAAGAGCCCAAAGATGAGTACCATACGTAGTTTATCCACGTGTTAGTACAGTAGTTTCCCCTCTTTCTCAATAACCGTTCAACGTCTCGATATGCCTCGACGCGTGCAAATGAGACGTTTCGCTCCACTGGTTTACGACAATGCGTGCGAATGCGTACGTTGGCTGTCTGTCTGTCTTGTTCAGCCAAAAGAATAACTAGCTTTTGAGAGCTATGGGCGTGAAAAACTGGCTGACGACAGCGTTGTACGAACGCCTCTCTACATTGTAAGCTAGGATACCTGTTGTAAGCTACTGAATGCCCACATGTAGGAACCGAAACTCCGAGGAAGGAAATTGATTAGAATGAGAATGTCAAAGCCGTCCAATCTATCTCACGGATTTTTTTACCAGGCATAGTTTACGGTACATTAACAGTTGTGCACACATTTTTAGTCAGTTGGTTGTAAATTTTGATGTTGTAAGTCTTTAGTTTTTCCCACAGAATAATACTTAATTTAATAATGTCTTTTACAAAATAATGGGCGTACAGGATTTGAATAGATATAATGGGGAAACAATCCCTAATACACATTTAACAACACTAACACAAACAGCGAAAATAATCTAATTTTTCTGTTTTTATTTACTCTGCCGGTACTTAATTGTTTCTAGCAGGACATGTATTAACAGCTACTTTCGTATGTAATTAAATCACTGTATACATGTATTAACAATATAGACAGAGGTTACCTTCGTCTGTAATTAATATCCCTGTATAAATGTATTTTGGATTGTGAAAACAATTAAGTGAGTCGCATGTGCTGACAAAATGCGAGGGTCTATAAGCTGGATTACGTTTATAAGCTGCTCATCCCTGTGTTCTATGTGGTTGTGGTTTGGACAATGCAATTTGTTAGAAAGTGTTTTAGGCTTTACCATGAAACGTATTCTTAAAATTGGTTTGGTTTTTAAACAGCTTGCCTAAAATAGGTCGTAAAAGTGAAAATTTTAAGTAATTTCCAAAACGAAAAAAAAAAAACATTTGCAGTCGGCGACAAAAACAATCAGCTATACGAAACGTTCTAACAGTTCTTAAAACAACCTTCACGAGACGAAGGTATGTTGATAAATACAATACAAGAATAAAACAGTACCCGCAACTGTACGCGGCTGATAGTGTGTAATTTAAATACACTGTTCACCTTTGAGAGTGTCCTCGGGAAAAAATAACAACTTCTTGGTAGGGTAAGAGAAAAATATCAGTTTGAATTAGTGGTGCGTGCAATGAGGTAAGGATGTGTTGTGGAGCGTTCGTGCTACCCCCTCCTCCCACCCACACCCACACAAGAATCTCTTTAAATCTTACCATATATTGTCAATTTTATACTGATCAAGTCATTTTCCGGGCATTTGCGAAGACGATTTCACCAAATATTCCGTCTTTGGCGACCAACCGTTCTCCTCCAAATTTCAGCCTCGTAAGTACCTATTCATCTGGCAAAGCCTTTAACAGGATCAAATCTTGGGTGCGTCACTAGCTTCAAGCGCAGACATTTTGTAACTTTCTAGCACGGGTACTTTGGATAGGGAACATTTCGACTGAGTATAATATACGTGTTTATGAATATATCTATATACAGTGAATAATTGAAAAAGCATCATATTGTAACATTGTGTATATGAAGGTAGGCTTGAGTAAATAAGATGGACTAATGAATGTTTTCATAGATTTTCGACAAAAACCTTCGCCAGATATGTTTTGTCAGTTATCGAACCCATGACCATCCAAATCAATTTAAAGCGTATGCTCAATCACATTAAAAACTAAAAATGATGCTGCAATTTAAACATTAGGATTCCTTGTTCAGTAAAATTTAGTTATATAGAACCACTTTAGGAGGAATACACAAAAGAAATTAATCTTTGGCAAGACATGAGTCAAGTGACACTTCCATGGAAGTCAAACATAATGCATCACTTGGTCGTTTACATTCCTTCACTTGTCTTGACAATGTCGTCCAGTGACAATGTCTGAAGAAACTATCCACACAAACAAACAAACATGTTGATGCTTTTCCCGATACACTTACGTCACTTTAAAAAAAGAGCGCATTCGTTTTGACACCGCTATTATACGGCGCCGTATTGGATATCTCGAGATATTTATGTTTACATCTGTTTACGAAGATTAACGACCTGTTGTTACGTTTGTTTGGATGTCTCAATATCTTACTTGCTATTCTCTGCTATACAATGTAACCAACAGCGCACACATAAACAATTCACATCTCTTGGATTTGTATTCACTATCGAAAGATATATATTCAGTTTATTCTGCGTGACATTATGCAGCAGTACCTCAAAAAATGTTGACAAATGCCTAGGGGAAAATCACTAAAGGAAATTCCTAATCGTAACAGATAGCAACAAGGTTACGATTTCCTCTACGATACCCATTATATTATATCACAAACAACTGCCTGTGAACATAAAACCAAGGTCCACTAGATCGCTATAGTAGCGTGCGTGCAGCGCGTCGACGACACCCCGCCAGGGGATTTAGTGGACCTTGCATAAAACAACAGCTGTGAAGTGTAGCTACACCGAATGTTTAGTTGCAGAATAATGTCGCATTATAAAATCTGTTTTTATTGATTGATTGACTGATTCTATTTGGAACAGAACCGAAGCCCATTAGTATATCAAATATAATTTTGGTTTATGCTGATTGATATGATGAAAATAGGGGGAGGGAAACCCGGTACCAGCACTTAACATACTCCTGTTGAAAAGTATGAAGGGGACCATCGAGTTTGATGTCCCATTCGAAAAGGATGGTGTAACAGACCAGTCGTATAAGTTTCTCTACTAATCCGTACTGTCGAGCAGTTGATGAGAAGCACGAAGCTGTTACACAAGCTTTCGAACTCTCCAATCTGTTCTAACTTCTAACCAACGTTAGGCTAACACTGTTTCAGAGAAGAGTATAACCACTCGTGACCTAGCCTGATGTTGCTTAACTTAGGTATTTGTATGAGAACCGGTAAGTCCCTTTGAAGACATACAAAAAAAATTAGTTTTGATGTGTTTATGTGACGAAAACAAAACGAACAGTTTTCCGAGTGTAAGTGCGTCTCATTTCGACTCCTTCCTCAACCGCTCTGGCTGGTAACCAGGCTCATGTGCGTCTCATTTCGACTCCTTCCTCAATCGCTCTGTCTGGTACCCAGACTCGTAACGGTTCCAACTGGTGTGTTTTGCAATTATCACACTCGGGCCTAACAAGGCGAGACTTTGTTTCCGAATGTTCCGTTCAAAGGTCGGGTAATCAAAACAGCAAACTTTGAGCAAATATGACATCTAGCTAATCGAGTAATCGGCACAATACAGTCGACTAGTCATATGTAGTTGAAAGCGTTGTTGCAGTAAAGTACAGCTATGACAATTGTGTGCATACTTGAATACACAAAATTGGA
The DNA here is from genome assembly GCA_945910005.1 of Isoperla grammatica. Lineage (NCBI taxonomy): Eukaryota > Metazoa > Arthropoda > Insecta > Plecoptera > Perlodidae > Isoperla > Isoperla grammatica. The sequence continues at coordinate 31,905,379 of OX246737.1, read as the reverse complement.
AATTTGTCATGAGCATCAATGTGTCAACTGTCAAAGTAAATAAATAGAAGCTCACATGGATTAGCAGAAGCAGTGGCGACCTCCTATACGTCCATAGATGTCTAGAAATGTGCGTACAATTAAAACATGTGTGATCATTATTATCAGATTTTTTTTAGGTTTGGTTGTTCCAATATAATGTGGTATAATTTGCATCTGTCCATAAAACCACAAATGCGAACACCGAGTTTTATTACCCAACGTTGTAGGACGGCGACATTGAGGAAACGATATAGATCATAAACACCGATAATAACCAGATTGGGTTTATCGAATAAATAACTACACTCCATATGAACAATCACAAACAAAACTAGCCGAGGTCACGTTTCGACTCCTTAATTACTACTTCTTCCTCAGAAGGCTTTGAGTTTGAGATGTGAAATGGCCATTAATATTTGGCCTCGTTTAGTTTCGGGTCGTGTGCGAAACGGTTCACATGAAACTGTGTGTTTCGGTCTCTTAAACGTCGAGTTGAGTCTGAAACGTGACATTTAACAAAACTTGGTCGTCTACAAATATGACTCAACCTCCTGTGACGAACGTGCCCCCCTCCCCCGTCTACCGTCAATAGCCGTGACTCGAATCATTCTAACCAATTTCGAAGTATTGGAACTAGTCAAGATGTGTTTTCAAATAACTGTGCAAATATAGACACTATGAGCAGTAAACAGACTAAAAAGGGAAAACAATAGACTGATACAAGCAAAAGATTGTAGTTAAAAACTCAAAACGGTACTTCCTCAATAGATAAAATGTAAAAAGGTATATATTTATCAACGTTTTATTTTGGTTATCGTGAAAGTAACCAATACGTCTAGATGTTGGAAGTAGGTCTGCCTAATGAGTTTCACAACTCGTCCATGTGTTTTTCGCCCCGCATGTTATGAGTATACGACCGCCGGACGAAGTTAGCGAAACATATTTTTTATTTACTTAGTAATTCAGAGTTCAGCAGTCTTTGCTCCGTGACCTGTAAATATCAAAAGAGAGTTTGGGAAAACTTGATACAATTTTCATCCAATCTCTAATTTACGAAAACATGTTAAATTTATGTTTTGAAGACGCTTTTTCCAAACACCTCAATTGACAGATCAAAAGTAAAAATACATGTATGTTAATATGTTACAAATAACAGCTACAAAGCACGCAAATGGTCCATTAAGAGCCAAAATTAGTGTATAATCAATGATAAAAATTATAAAAAACCTGAGAAATAGACTATTCGTCGAAATATAAGGATCAAATCAGATTTAAATTTAATCTATTACTTCTGAACAATAGAATGGTAGTTTCGGAAAACTAGTGTATTCTCTCATAATTAGAAACAACTTCAAATATCAGTAAAATACTATTAAACTAACCGATCAACTGGTCTTATGAAACATATTATTTGAGCACGTCAAAATGAATATCACTAAAAAAAACGTCTCACGAAGCCAGTGAAATGTATAAAAATTGCGCCAATGTAGCAGGAAGTTTGTCGAAAAGCGCGGTTCGTTATAGGCCTCCTCTACATTCAAGCGTCCTGCTTAATAAACATGAATCTTCAACCCTTGGTAAACTATCCCTCGGGTCCCGGAAGATGCTTCGTAGATGATTCTGCTCGGTGGTGTAGCCTCTTACCATTCGCCGCATGACCGAGGGATATCATTACATTCTGAATACGCCTCAGCCTCACATCTTTTACGAAATATATGAATGATAACATTTCTCGCACTTTAGGGAAATTACTAATTTAACATTTACGGATCCACTTATAACGGCAAAGTTTCTTTCGATTTTTTTTTTTGCAGAAAAATACTTTTATACCGTTTCTATTTTTCAAAGCGTTGTCAAGCAATTGCTGTCAGAAATATGAACTCAAGCTGTCACTTTTGGTTAACTTTTTTTTCCCGTAAAACGGAGACCCTTCAGAGAACTGGCATATATTATAGGCATATAAATATATACCGGTATACAAAATGCGTCACTATACCGAAAATTCGTGTCGGGTAGTAAACATATCAATATCATCTGTGACATGTTCGTTGGATTGCGCATTATTTTGTTTACTGTTATATTTTCTACAAAACACAAAAAATTAGAATTTATTGGGCTACGAAACATATTTTTTAAATATCGTTGTTCCTTTATTTACACTTTTATGATACTTGCCAAACAATGAACTAAATTCGTCTAGCAGGGAATAACCTCAAGTTGATGAATATGTACATACTAATATGATGGTCCTTACACATAGAGTTTACTACTAAGCACTATCGTGTTCGTGTACATAAAAATGGAATCATCCAAATATTTGGTGAAAGCCTTTTTTGTACGATAAGTATATTGTTAATTGCCTTTTCAGAACATTTTCAAAAAAAAAAAGAAACACCTTTCGATAAGAGTAAGAGTGCATCAAAAAACATTTACGCGAGCGAACGTTTTCAATACACGCATACTCAACATTTCAATTAAGACTCTGACCGACACTGAAAAGTGTTTCCCTTTCCCTCTGAACATTTAGATTCTAGATCAATGCACCGATAGGTGGAATTTAGTGGTAAATGAGTTTTACGTCGAGAGAGTAATCAAATACATTTATAACACTTAGTTCAGAAGTTCAACTGTTCAAGAAGAAACACGATTCAGTTGAAGATGGCAAAGTTTTAGATATTGTTTTATAGTGGAGCAAAGACGTCTTCTTGAAAACCGTCCACGCAAATTTCAACGTTGCTGAAACTTTCTGCTGAAACGCAAAGATGCGACTCGAGTCTGAGAAACGGGTTCGGTTTGAGAAGACAACATTGGGTTCATTAGGGCCTCGTTTCTAATCGATCTCTGGCCAGAGCCCGGCAAGCCAACGCCATTTCGGAATGTCTTTCTAGCGTTGTGTAAACTTATTTTTAATTTGCTCTCGTCCACCAGACTAAAGTTCTACAAACGATCAGCCTTTAAATTGGTCCAGTCGTGCTACAAACATAAAAACGGCGTGAATTACATAATTTGCGTTACAAAATTACTATTAACATAAATGGACACCGTTACGAAAGATAAATAACGAAAAACAATAAACAATGATTAACAAGATCGTATAATTTTATTACCTGGGCTTAATTATTGCTATAGGCTAGCGGTAGATTACACATTTTCTAAGTTGAGTGTTCAATTTTCTCACAGTTAGATAGAAATGTGGCAGGAAGTGTGGTTAGTTACAAAATAAATTCAAAATTAATAATAGTTGAGTTGGCGCAACCACGCAGAATTCTTACCGATTCTGAATGTTATGAGTTCAGTTCCCTCCATCGACAAACTTGACAGCTCGTGTTCCAAACGAAATAAAGGTATCCAGTAATTTCTATGTACACAGGTGGGGACCAAACAAAATACATGTTTACCCACAGTATTAGCATTCCCTTGCGAAACGAACTAAATGAGCAGTTTTTTAATTTTTTTTTTAGCGAATAACATGTTTCATGGGAAACAATCTGGTATAATCCCGAAATTGAATTACCATGTTTCACTCTATTTTGGTTAAACAAACAACAAAGCATTATCGTTATCAGAATTAAAAACGCCGCTTCATCAACAGACTACCCCACCCTGTGGCAACGTTGAAATGTCTATACTTTTATCTGGGAATATACTATCTTCAAAATACACAGTCGGCCTGTGTGTAGGTCCGGGAAATATATAAAACGCTCACCTCACCCTCTCGCTCACGTCTCCAGCCGGATCCTAAATCCTACTGTAGCGGGAAACAAGTACGTGGGGATAAACTGGGATGAAAGTATGACTAACAGATGTATATAAATACAGACTATAGTTTATTGTCACGAAAGCTTAGTTAAATACACGTGCCACGCTACAACACGTAACCAAGACGGGCCTCACCGCCCGTCTTCAATCTACCCTGACCGTCTAAGCTCTAACGAGCGGGCAAGCCGCCCCTGCTTATATAGGTAGGGGGTAGGCCAACGGGTAGGCCCCTCCTACCTCCCACCTAACCACATAGCAATGCAATGCAAGTCATTGCAATACTCCCCCCCTGAAAAAAGTGAAATCATAAACTTAAAATAAAAAAAACAAGGAATTAAAAGTTACACATCTATAGACACTGAAAATTCTTGAAAGAACTACACAGATTACAAACCTAACAAGACATGAGCTACACATGTTACATAAGCTACACATAAGCTACACATAACACATGGTATGCACTCAACACAATAACACATAAAACCATTACACAATAAACCAAATACACAAGATAGTTCATCGGAAATGTCCAGCGTCAATACTTGCGTCGTGTCTTATATAACACGAGCCGTCGCATAATAAAACAAATACATACAAATATACAAATAAATGAAAAAATTAAATACAATATGAAACGAAAGTGTGCACGAAATCACTCCATAACCGTTGGAAGTTCACAGAAGCTATACGAACGAACACGCGCGCAAAAAAATATGATATAATCCCTAAAAAGTTTTACGTTAAATAAAAATAAACACACGTTAATACACAAAAAATAAACACACGTTAATATACAACAAGAAAGAAACCGATCTGCGGCGGCCACTCGTTATCGCTACCGTCTTGACTCCATATGCCAGGCACTCGAAGTCGGCGCCCAAGTCAATGTTTCACCAGTCATCTTGGGTGCGGGTGTCGTCGGGCTTCGAACCGCGCTAAAGTTGTCAGCGCATGGCTTGACGTCCCCTCTCCCAAGCCCGGCGTCGACCCCACTTCTTGTGTACGTGGACCGGGTTCGCGGTCGCGGTTGTCACATTCCTGTCCGATCGTAGAGTACACCGGATGTCGTGACTCATCAGGTCGGAGAAACTGGGCTTCGCGGTAACTGCACTCTCGAGGGTTGATATCGGCTGGTTTTGAATGTCCTGAGGGCACGTTACGGTCTCGCACAACAATTTTTTGTCTGCGATGTTTGTCGCACTCTCCAGGTGGTAACATGACACACAGCTCACCGTCTTGAACGGAACAGCAGCCCCAGGCACCGTGCTAATTGTCTACCCTCTTTCCGATATATGAATGGACATATTCGACTGTTCGAGGAAATCTCTGCCTACGCCCCCCTTGCCACGAAACGTGGATCAACACACTTCCAGCGCAACGAGCTGTCCCCGTGGCGAGCTGGATGTCCGACGCATTCTCGTGCACTCTACACCCCGCCCGCTGTATCTGGTCGATGACGTCACTTCCCACCAAGGTGATCGATGAACCGGTACCCAGCAAGGCCGGCAACATTTTCTCGGATAACGCCACCCCAGTGAACGGGCTATTCTTTGCACCACTACTCAGCCCCCGAACAACCACAGCCTCGTGCAAAGTAGCGTCCACCTTCTTCATTGTTTTCTGTCGACCTCCAGTCGGCAAAACAGTACTAAGGGAAAGGTTGGAAGGGAAAGTGATGATAGGATGGTTTGAGTCCCCGTCAAAGCTCGGCGCAAACCCGGAGGCTGCGCACGCGTTCTTTGATCGAAAACATGTGTGTATGTGTCCCCGTCAAAGCTCGGCGCAAACCCGGAGGCTGCGCACGCGTTCTTTGATCGAGAACATGTGTGTATGTGTCCCCGTCAAAGCTCGGCGCAAACCCGGAGGCTGCGCACGCGTTCTTTGATAGGGAACATGTGTGTAAGTGTCCCCGTCAAAGCTCGGCGCAAACCCGGAGGCTGCGCACGCGTTCTTTGATCGAGAACATGTGTGTATGAGTCCCCGTCAAAGCTCGGCGCAAACCCGGAGGCTGCGCACGCGTTCTTTGATCGAGAACATGTGTATATGTGTCCCCGTCAAAGCTCGGCGCAAACCCGGAGGCTGCGCACGCGTTCTTTGATCGAGAACATGTGTGTATGAGTCCCCGTCAAAGCTCGGCGCAAACCCGGAGGCTGCGCACGCGTTCTTTGATCGAGAACATGTGTATATGTGTCCCCGTCAAAGCTCGGCGCAAACCCGGAGGCTGCGCACGCGTTCTTTGATCGAGAACATGTGTGTATGAGTCCCCGTCAAAGCTCGGCGCAAATCCGGAGGCTGCGCACGCGTTCTTTGATCGAGAACATGTGTGTATGAGTCCCCGTCAAAGCTCGGCGCAAACCCGGAGGCTGCGCACGCGTTCTTTGATCGAGAACATGTGTGTATGAGTCCCCGTCAAAGCTCGGCGCAAACCCGGAGGCTGCGCACGCGTTCTTTGATCGAGAACATGCGTGTATGAGTCCCCGTCAAAGCTCGGCGCAAACCCGGAGGCTGCGCACGCGTTCTTTGATCGAGAACATGTGTGTATGAGTCCCCGTCAAAGCTCGGCGCAAACCCGGAGGCTGCGCACGCGTTCTTTGACCGAGAACATGTGTGTATGAGTCCCCGTCAAAGCTCGGCGCAAACCCGGAGGCTGCGCACGCGTTCTTTGATCGAGAACATGTGTGTATGTGTCCCCGTCAAAGCTCGGCGCAAACCCGGAGGCTGCGCACGCGTTCTTTGATCGGGAACATGTGTGTATGTGTCCCCGTCAAAGCTCGGCGCAAACCCGGAGGCTGCGCACGCGTTCTTTGATCGAAAACATGTGTGTATGTGTCTCCGTCAAAGCTCGGCGCAAACCCGGAGGCTGCGCACGCGTTCTTTGATCGGGAACATGTGTGTATGAGTCCCCGTCAAAGTTCGGCGCAAACCCGGAGGCTGCGCACGCGTTCTTTGATCGGGAACATGTGTGTATGTGTCCCCGTCAAAGCTCGGCGCAAACCCGGAGGCTGCGCACGCGTTCTTTGATCGGGAACATGTGTGTGTGTGTGACTGAGTTTAAGGGATTTGACCGAGGTTTCGCTGCGCTGGACCCATTCACGTTCAGTCATGTACCTGCGTGGCGCCCAGCTTTATCAGAACACGTCATCAGCAGACAACCACTCACCAACCCCCAACAACACTAACCGGGATTGTTGGAATTGCGGAAGTAGGTTTCACTTTTCTCGCAACTGTCCTGACCGGAGTCAACAACAAACACGGAACGAGACTGAAACGAAAAACTTATAGGCGCACCGAAACCTAACGATCAGAAGTCCTTCAACTTGGTTGTTAGCTCCCCCGTTTTCCGCGGCCTGTAAATCTACGCCCATAGGCACCCACTAGTATAATTGATACCTCAGTTACTGCCATATCTGTTTTTGATTTTTAACGCGTCCCCACCGTAGTTGCAACCGCTACTGTCCCACTAACAAAATCCCGGACGAGCCCCCAATTTGTAGCGGGAAACAAGTACGTGGGGATAAACTGGGATGAAAGTATGACTAACAGATGTATATAAATACAGACTATAGTTTATTGTCACGAAAGCTTAGTTAAATACACGTGCCACGCTACAACACGTAACCAAGACGGGCCTCACCGCCCGTCTTCAATCTACCCTGACCGTCTAAGCTCTAACGAGCGGGCAAGCCGCCCCTGCTTATATAGGTAGGGGGTAGGCCAACGGGTAGGCCCCTCCTACCTCCCACCTAACCACATAGCAATGCAATGCAAGTCATTGCACTACATCCACCAAGGCGGATATCATTCTTCTGCTAAGCCGTGGCCAAACCATAGACACGTAGTTCTGAAGGGAAAATGTTCACAGTGCTATTATAGCTTTTATGTTTCTGTCGTGTAGGTACTTCTGTTAAGAGTTTACAACAATGTCCTGACGTCACATTAAGTTATTATTAGCTGCAGCTTAAAAGCTGTAATTCTACAAACTCACTCGAATATGTAGATATTCGCATATATTTAATATACTGACAGTGTATTCTAATTGCATCTGTATAAAATCGTAAATAAATATTACAACTCAAGCAAACTGAATAAATTGATCTCTGTGAAATTAATGGGGTGAAATATACAGTTAAAAAGGAATGTCTTGTTTGCTTTTCAGGCAGACAATGAGGATCCGCGAAAAATGGAAAACACCTAGAACGAAGAAAACTGTCCAAAGAATTTTTAATTTTTGTCGCTTGCTCGTTGAATTCGCATTTCGTAGTTCCTATATATTAACCATCACAAAGTATAAGCAAACAATGTTTGAACTATTTAAGAACATATAAGACAACCAAGAAACAAAATCTCAGCATTCGTCTGCGACTCGACGCGCGAGGAAAAGCTCATACACACACACTGAATCAGGGAGCCGATGAGGACATATTGAACCTGCGTCCTCTCGAACTAGAGTCGTGAGTGGTTGCGTCTACCAGTTCTTACTATACTTGGGTGCACAACTGCACTTACGGAAAAAGAAAGTTTCTGCTCTCGACAACAATTCCACAAATATGTCATTTTGGACTAAGTTTTCGTTGCAGGATACCTACAAAAAGATGTTAAAAGATGTAGAAAAAAACACATGTAAATCTATAATGTAGTTTTTAATAGTCCGTAAATATTTTCCTGCAGATTGGGTTTCATTATATAATTTTAAAACATCAAAACAAAGTGTATTTTTATCTTACTAATGAGCAGTAATTACAAACAATTTTGTATGTTTAGAGTAGGCCTACTTCGTCAAGTGAAGCTTATGATTAACGAGATTGTGTCGAGCTTCCAAATCATTCATTTAAATTCTATCTTCAGTTCTTTCCTCAATTGTTTCTTGTGTATGTGACGCGGGTACCGGCCTATTAGTGTAACTAATCTAGCAGGTTGCAACACTGTGGTGCGAGGAGAGGGGTTAGTGCCGCCTAATTGACAACTAACCGTCAGATCATCGGCATCCACGTGTCCGGACAGAAACAATAATGATTCATTTTATCGGCGCACAAGCAAACGCGTTCAAATATGACATTTCAAATGTCGTCATCATGTATGAGGGATTCCGCCTTACGCCTGTCAAACAAATCACCAAACATCCGTCGTGGCGTCATGATGTGGTTTTATGGGGTTTTATGATTTCAAATATATGTTTCAGAACAAATACCCAGGATTTACGTTGTTAAGGCTTCGATTTTTTGGATTTAGGGCGCTTTTAACGGCGAGGGTCATTCGCGCTTTTTGAGGAACCATTTTACAAGCTAATGTGCTTTAATGTGTACATACGCAATTATACTGTTTTAAACACCCCACCACTTAACGTTTTGTTTAATGCAAATTTAGATCACCATAATTTTCAAACTGGGAAAAACTTTTATTTTTTTGCCAGAAGCTGTGAAATGATTAAACATATAGAGTTGTTGCGACATGAACAGCTATTGTAAATAAAGTACTTACTACTGTCATGACCTTCCTAACACCACATACCCAATTTTTTGACACATTGTTTTAATATCAATGGAAGGGTTCAAGGTTAAAAATAAATTTCAAAAACTATTAAAAGTTACAGCCCGTGCAGTTTATTACTCTATGTTTTATGTCCCTCTCAACACACGTCTGCAAACGCTATTCTCACGCCCATCGTTTGAGTTTGGAGTATTCTCGAAATTAGGTTAGGGTGGGCCTGGGGTCAATAATAACATTTCCTTAATTACCATGAGTGTGAAAATTTTGAGGATTTGAAAAATCATTCCATCTGTTACAATTGCCCCAATGATTATATGAATATGCAGTGGTCGAATTGGAAGTTGTTTTATAGGGGGGTACATCCGTCGTGTAGGAAGTAAAACGACTTTGTCACAACATGTTCTTGTGTTCCACATACAGCACTTTTTGAGGTCAAACATTACTTTTGAGACAACAGAGAAGCTCTAATTGCTTATTTCAAATTAGTTTGAACAATTTTGGTAGATTTATAGTGTTGTAGGAGATATGAGAAAGGGAGAGGGGTGGTAAAAGCATACTTCGGTTTGGGGGTTTTCTGTATCCCCCGCATTTTGGATAACGATATCATTTTTAGGTGTCTAATGATACTTCCCTAATCTGTTATACAATTGTCCCCAGACTCCCCTTCTAATAGTATGTATGTTTACCAGACAGGCGTAAGTACACCAGACAACGCATTGTATTTTGGGAGGAACGTCGTAGCTGAACGTACGCGTGTCTAGCTAAGCTAAGTAACTACCCAAGAATGTTCGCATTGCATTCAAGATCAACTTTATGGGACACGAGGTATTTGGCGAATTACCACGTATAGAAGGTTACTTGCTACAATTCTAAGCCTAAAGCACAAGACGAGGATGCTTTTCGAAACGATCCAGTGAATAATTTATCCAAAACATCATTGCTTCCCATCTATACACAAATACTCGTCGGAAATCGTTTTCAATGCGGGAGGGGGGTGGGGCGGGACGCAAACTCCCGTTTACATACGAATAAATCATATACGAGCATCCTACCTGAAAACTGGAATTGACGCTTCACGCTATATTATGAGATTTTATTTGGCGTACATGGCCATCACTTGTATAGTTTAGTGAGTGCAATTCTCCTTGAGAGATCCCTCCCCCATTTTAGTTCTTGAAAACGAGGGGGGGGGAGGGGGGGGGGCGATAGAGCTATCTCTCTGTCCAATTCGTACCGACGTCGCTACAGAGGGAACGCAAATAACCTTAGTACAATTTGGGGAACGTACTGAACTGGTAAGACAAGCCCCACGGAGGTGCAGGTCCACTACGACAAATTACTCCGCCACCCTCAAACACGCACGTTGTCTTCTAAACGACCAACAATTAATTGTTGATGACCACTTTGTTTTAGTCCATGTACCGCCCACAAGCTAAGACGCTGCCCAACCTATGTTCTACAAATAATTGAATACACAGGTTATCTCCTGCCTGGTTGTCCCACGGGACACGTGAGGAGGTCAGTCTATCGACGTTTCGCAGCGTCCCGAAGATAAGTACGATTCGACGTTTCGATACTGTTGGTTTATTTTAACCGAAGTCTAGTTTTAAAAGTGGGTGTACCATGCATGTCTGTGTTAAAAGACCAGTTCCTCAACAAATACGTGGAGGGGCAGTGAAACCTGCACGGCTTCAATGTTCTGTATTATTTATTGATTATTAACGTCAAGTATTAGCTCATTCTATCAAGGTAGCTGTACTCTTAACAGATATTGAAATGGCGTTTGAATTAATAGCGTTCTTCCCAGATGCTTTTCCGCGCGTATGGGTATTGCTTTAGAACACAAGCGAAGCACGCATATTATAGTCCAGATAAATAAGGCGAGAATAAGACCAAATGTACGTATTAATATCATTTGCCTCCTTTGTCACCTTTCGAGAGAACAGTGCAATGTCCACACTATTTAGTCAATACTATCTTGAGAATCATACACAATGTCAAACAAGTGATTAATGCCCAGATTGTAGTTTCAGTTGTACTTTCAACTGGATTAACAAAATTTCAAATATTGTACGTAATCATTACCGACATTTTGGATACCAATTAATATTACATCTTCAATTAGTTTTCAAAATAGCAGACGTAAGGATTGCAATATTTGAAGCTATTTTAATACAATTTTTGGTTCCTATGAAAGTACATTCTGGCTATTAATCACTTTTTTGATATTGTTTAGCGTCATCAAGAAAATATTATTAAATAACGGTAACTTGGCGCGGTAATACCCAGACTACCAGTTATCCTAAAGTCAAAACCCTCTGTATCCCAAGGCCAGACGGGAGACGGGTCAAAAACATGGAAGCAATTCTCGATTAGCGCGCAAACATTTATGCATTATTATCTTGCCTGGCGTTATACTTATAGGTGATTAACCCGATCGACTGGCAGCCACTTGTCGCAACGGTCGGTGCAGTCAATGCCATCCATGTATCCTCGACCTTCGCAACTCCTTCGCACCACACGACAATGACTGCGTTCAGGTGACGCATCAGAGTTTCTAAATTCAATGTCACAAAAAACGCATACGTAACTACTCAAACTTGACCGGTTACGTTAAAAAGACATATTTTTAGATTGAGATCATTTAAAATTTAAATTAAATGCAAAAAAAGTAGAGTCTTTATTTAAGAATTCAAAGCATTTGACCTTTCCGGAAGAATATCATTGGACAGGAGGATGAAGGTTAATCTTCGTTTGCGGAGAATTTGCATTTTGTTCGTTGCGCCGTATTTTCCGCTTAACAGATGCGTCGAGGCTGCGTAAACGTTAAGTACTTTTGACATGAACCCAGCCGAGCCTGCAGAATGACATCTGGTTATTAAGCGAGCCTTAACTAGCAACACTTTATTACTTTAATAAAGCCATTTATAACCGCTATTCTTGACTGAGGGATTCTAGCATTTACGTTTGAATTATAAACATGATTTTTACTTTGCCGTTACGTCTGGCTTGTTATATATGAGAGCGGGTCGTTATCAAAGGTCACGTTCTAACAATGATATCTAGGCCTTGTGGGATAAAACTGTTGCACACAGAGGAAGGCGGGATCGACTAGAACACGTGTTGCCGCGAACGCGAAAACCAAGTTCACCAACCCAACAAATTCAGAAACAAATTTTACGAACTCGTTCGGAAAACTAGAATTACGTTCAGATGTTGAGAAACATAAAACTATGCCAAGGAGAAGTGGTTTGAGATTATGTGTAATGTGATCATATGACTCTGAAACAATGAGGCCAATTCACATTAAACGGTGCAAATTTTATCTTCCAGCAGTTTGTCGAAGACCTTTGTCTAATGACACGTTCGGTTTGATAGCTAATTAATTATGACCGTAATTACTCAACTCTAATTAGTGGCTTATAATAAGATTATCGAGAGCCTAAGCAATCTTGGTGGGACCACGACGCTTTGGGAGGGGCTTACACTAAAGTTCGTTCCCAATTTAAAGAATCGTGTATCAGGAGAAGCGCACGGACCCTCTTCCTGAATTCCACCGCTGGCAAAATTGAACGCAGTTTTCTTAGGGGGGGTCTTCTAATATTTTCGTCGAATATTGTAAGTGATTCCTGAAAGCATGTTTTGTTAGCCGAATTGGTTTCCAAATATCTAATTCTAGTTACAGTCATTCATTCTCTAGAAACGTAAACTCACTGAAGTATATAGTCGTGCTCGGCAGACGGAACTTTGATTCGCGAAGCCATTGGTTCGTATTCCACGGTCAGCAAACATATTAATACAGAGATAAACGTTTTCGTACTGACGCTGAAGTTGACGTGTCTAACTACTGAAACAGTGTCACTTCAAAAACAACGGAAGTATGAACAAATATTTCGTAAGAACGACTCAAGACCCCTTCTATTTACGTTGCTGGGAGCATATGTCAAAGGATGAGGACAACCTCGTCATTAGTCTTATGAGTGAGGTACGCGTTAAGTGACAACTGGCTGGAATCGAACCCAAAGATCTGGCCAGAGCTCGAGTCCCCTCTGTCGTAGGGTGACTGACACCCCTGGACAAACTGTGCACTAGGGAGAAGAACCCGAACCTGAACACGAACCCGTATTTTTACTTTTAACTAGCCTGTTCCCGACAGTTTTAACTGCCCCAGAACTCGAACCTAAAATAATTGTATCCAGTTCGACTCCCTGCATGCGCTTTGCCTGTCTCGCTGACGGTGACCTCAACTGCAGTTTGCACGTGAAAGTGGATTGTTCGGTGGGCGGGATTTTTATATGATAATTCACTATAATTACTTCATTGCATAATTATCCAGTTTTCTTATGGAAGCGTGACCAATAAATAACGAATGCATGCATTTTCGACCCGCGTGCTCGAAATAAGTGCATTGCCTAAATCTGAACGAATCAAGCGTGACTGTTTTTAGGTCCTAGGTCAAGACTCAATACAAGCACGAGGTCAAGTGACCCATATTATATTATTATACTCACAACAAACCCTTCAAGTTAATCTATCAAGTGCCGCGATAATGACCTAGGCTATACATTCGTACACTGATAACAATGTTTGGCCCCGACACCGCGCTACATGACAGGGAAGGTTCCAGATTTAGGGGTTCGACGTTTGCTACGGCAGGGGTCGAAACACCGTAAAACGTGACAACATAAACCAAAGTTCGAGGGGGACGTCACGATGTGGCTAGGATGATTACCAAGGATCGAGACCAAGGGCAAATGCCATGGGACAGATTGGGGAAGAGGTACAGCTTCAACTCAAACTCTTTCTTCAAACTCACTGGACTCGAATCAAGGGTGGGGGACGGGGAATAGATTTCTGGACTCACTGTACAAATAAAGGAGGTAAACGTTAAATGTTAAACATTAAATTATTAGTCGACATATTGTGATTTTTAGGAATGAAACGTCAGATGATGCCGAAAGCTCAGTTCGATTGGGAATCCCCCTCGGTTCGAGCGTGGATGTCATAATCGTCTCTATTCGCCTGGTTGCCGATCACGCTCGTTAGGCACCATAGCTAGTTTGACAGTTAGGAAATATACAGCGCATGTGGGGAATGTTGGCAAATAGTGCCGGTCCTAAGATAAACCGTGAAGCAAGGTCTTCGGTCCTAGGTAGCACGATCGCACACTCGCACGCACACGCACGCACACTGTGTGTATCACGGCACGGCACGCACGATCGTCTTGGTCTTGGCAGCCTCCGCTTGGCACCCCTCCAATGAGACAAGGCCGGCCACGCAAATAGAGCTCAAAGTGCATTCAATATTCATCTGTTTTATGACTCGAGTCGCCCACCATCCAGCATCGTACAGTGTGAGGTACCCTCGCCTCCATGAATGAACGAGGGGCAAACATCACGCGTAGGGTTGGCAGTTACCTCCCCTTCTAATTGCTGTGCTGGCAACTGGACTGGGACAGTTAATTTTGGCAGCAGAGTCGATTCTTCGCTGCCATATTAGAAGGTGACACTCAAGAGGAACTTTATCCGAGTAATTGATCATGATAGCCGCCGCATGATGTCACGAGCGTTTGATCCGAACGATTTGCCGACCATGTTTATCCCCCCCCCCCCCCCCCCCCTGTAAACCGGTGAAGCGAAGGAGTGAGTTTCAGCTCCCAACATTGTTAACGAGCCCAACGCGTGTGTACTTGTCGACTCCCGGCGTGTTACCAGCTGGATCTCTCGATTATGCTCGCCATACACACACACACTTACCTTCAAAGTCCTTCTCCGTGTAGCTTTGGTGGTGCGTCTCGAGGGCGCCAGGGTCTTTGGGCGCCTCGTAGTCTGCAGGGGAGGTATCCATCACCCAGGGGCTGCAACATGCAGGAAGTGTTATCTTAGCTATCTAGCATTATTGAGCAGCAATCAAAATGTAATTGGAAGTAACAATTAATTCCGAGTGGATTGAGTGGCAGTGTCAGATAGATAGATTAGACAAGATCTTGATTGATGGGAGTTACTTCGTTCAAGAACACGTAAAATCTAAGAAATCGCAAAGTGACGTTTGATAGGTATCGTCGTAAATTTAAAAAAATTAAGTAAACGTTCCGTATGTATAACTAACCTTAATGAAGCACAGTTCACTCAGAGATAAGAATAATGCTTGTAATTCTTTTTTAAATCACTGTTTCTTTCGGCTTATGTTGTTACCACAACAATTCTTGATCTCAGCTGTCAACTAAAGGTAAACAACGTGGTTCCAAAGTGATAAGGAAGTTTACAGCCATTTGCATGATATCAGTTCTCGCAGCGAAGTGCGTGTGTAACTTGTGTGTCTTGTTGCGAAGATTGTCTTACGAGGGAAGACAACGGTGGCGGCTGAACGGGAGGGAAAACGTTTAAAAAAAAGAATGCGTGTAGCGTTTAATTGTTGGCCGTGTTCGCTGGGTGGCGACCGAAGCTCTACTGGCTCGACGTTCGAGAACACACACATACACGGCACGGCCGGTCCCCGTCCTATCCCTTCTCTCGACGCGCGGGACTGGAGGTTATTGATCGACGCCGGCGTCGGTAGCGCCGTCACGTGCTCCACCATGAGATGCCGCCTTCCTCCTCCTCAAGGAGAAGGGGTGACTTTCACACGCATCAATCACAACCACGTGGCTCGATGATGATGACGATGATGATGAAGATCCGGTTTCCCTAGTATTGTATTTCAATATAATCGAGTTTGTGTTCTAATTACTGGCCTTTCATGGCTTCCGAGTGCGCTTCAATTACGCAATGTACACAAGATTCACGTTACCAGTTAGTAAACCCTTCATTAAAAACAAAACACTAACGGAATGCGGGCGAAAGGAGAGGTGAGTAACATTATACCGGTCGAGGTGGGATCTGCACATTGGTGACTGGGGCGCGCAAAAAGTGTGCTCGTTCCGTCCCCCCCCCCCCCTCTCTCTCCGCCTACCTCGCGCTCAACGGCTGTACCGGTTGAGTGGGCGACGAACCTGCACAAGGTACAATTCAAGAACCATTTTGAAACACTCTCTTCTTTCTCTTGGGCCAACTATGGGAAGTTACAAAACCCAACCCATACTGGGAATTGAACACAGGTAGGTATCTCACTTGCCAACCCTGATAGTCACCCGGCCCGCTATTGGGAGACCTGAGGTTCAATCGCTAGTGAAGTCGGGATTAAATTTGTGTAAATTTTGACTTTCATGACAACATATAAAATGCAATACTTCATTTTGATCATCGTGCATGCTACACGCCCTCCCCCCTCACTCCACAGGGGGGGGGGGGGGCCTCGATACGCTACGTCAGTCACACAGAGCTGTACGCGTGGGTGTTCACCGTGGATCCTTCTTCCACAGCTGTTGCTACTGAGAGTGTATCGACCATCGCACTTCGTCACTCATCATCTCGATTAGCTTTGTTGGAGTAGCAGACACACTGAGAACCGTCCTTATAACCTTACACTATCGCTATTTCTCACTTCATGTTTTGACCAACCGCAACAAAACATTTTGGCTCCACAAGTGTGATATAGGCCGAGCTATTACAAAATATTCATGATTTAACAAATTAAGATAATAAAATATGTATAGGTTCCATAGATAGGCCTATAAATAGAATTCATGGTCACTTAGTATGTATTGTACAACCGCGTGTTTATAACAATCATTATCGCATGACAGTATCACACCATTTATTGACTTTAGTATCACGGATAGCATTGATTTCAGTTATCAACATATTATGCGCGAACAGCTGTAAAATGATTAGGGTACTCTTCTGTGTGATTTTATTAATTACTTACTCGGTAGCAGTCTGCGCAGTGACCGTGCGGTTGATAACGCGTTGGTCCGGTGCATCCTGGGTTCTCGTTACAAGATACCAATTCTTGAAAGATGCAAGATCATCTCACATTGAGTTTCAACCGGGATTTCCTTCAATCGCTCAAAACGTCTAAAAACGGCTTTAAATTATAATCGCGTTTGTAACTTGAACTTGCAGTTAAAAAAAAAAAATCCGTTTTATAATCCTCAGTTTCGGGGACCCACTCATGGTCTCTCTTATAGCTAATAGCATCATTGCTAAAATATACGACGTTATGACAAAATATCATCATAATTCTGGGTAATTCCCTCTTTCGTTGTCCCATCCCTGGATTGAGTCCTGAAGTCCCCTAGCTAAACCGGTTTAGCACAGAACAAGGGAAAGGGGTAGGGACCCGAAAACAACTGGAACTTCCCTCAGCACAAGGGGAGCTTCTTATTTTCGAGTATTCATTGTGTCTTTAAAAGTCATTGCATGGAATTTTGTTTTATTACAAAACCTGGTTAGATATACATTACATTGAATTTATTTAAATGTTTTAATTAATGTCAGTAAATCTCTAATATTGTGTATTATAATTTAAGACCTATGAACAAAACGATTTTCTATTGAAAATTAAATTACTTTTAAATCAAATAATATAATACAAAATAAAAATAATCGTTACGGTTTTATTAGTTCAAACTATTACAAATATACAGAAATAAAACCTTGCGATCCCAACAATTTATGGCTGCACCCTTAATATGTAAAAACTTCAAGTAAAACCTAAATAACAAATATAATATATGACGCCAATGATAAATGATTACGTATAGATATGTATTACTTGTATGGTAATCATGAGATTTAATTATTACTTGGTACTAATTTATTTTTTGTGGCGGGGAAGGGGGGGGGGGGGGGGGGGGGCACTTTAATAACCGTGGAGAGCAAATTTATTTTTGTGAGTGGAAGAGTCTACTGATTGGAAATAAATAGTAATAAAATATAGACATGTGATTACCTTGAATTGTGCTTAAGTTATCTTGGAAATAAACCTTATCATTTATGGCGTGTACACGTGCATAGCGCACGGCTCTTTCACATTTCGGGTATAATTGGCATAATTATAGACAATTGCAAGTCCTAGCTTTATTCATAGTACTCGATGTGCAACTAAATATGAATCGTTTATGGAACAATCAACTGAATGCTGACGTAATGCAAGAGCTAAGAACCGGTATCATAACACAATACATACACCACATTTTCATTAATCATTATCAGTGTAAAATAGAGCGGTTAGAAATAAAACAAGCGCTTTAATCCAGGTAAAGGCCAGTGTGACAGCGAGATTATATGTTTGTGCTCAAATAGGCAGGTTCCAACTGGTAGCTATTTTTAACAATAAATGCGTTTAGCTGCCTTTTTTTTTTTTAACAATACGACATTTCAAATACTCACAAGGCAATGAACGATCCAAGAGAATAGCCCCCCCCACCCCCAACCAATATCAACAAAAGATGCATGTATATACATCAGTGTTCTAAAATTGCAATATTTTTGGAAATTTGTCGACTCGCCCAAACAATATATACAAAATTCGTAATATGAATACAAATACACTCACTTCTACCAATTTAATAACAATAACCAATAACCATTTAAATATAAATAAACAAATAAAGCATGTTGTAACGGCAAGTAATCACTAAGTCAACCTTATGGGTATGCTGGATCGATATTACGAATTTTTTAATTTGTCTCGATTAGCCTCGTTGCAAAAATATGAGACGTTAAGCCCAAATAATCAAATCAAAAACGAATTTTTAATTTGATTTAGCTTTCCGACGGACGTTATCCTTTACTCAGTATTTCCTGGTGTTGATGATCGACCACACGCGTAAACAAAACGTACACCAATCAAGACAAACTATCACCGTCTGTCTTGATTCAATATAACAAACGTAATTTCGTAAACCTATAGTTTGTGCCAGCGCTTTTTATCAAATCAATTAGGTTTTGTCTTTAGTGTGTCACTGTCACTAGAGAAAAGGAAAATACACGCATTATATGTACGTGTTCAATGTTTTGAAAGTGTGTCTGCAGGAAAGTGAGCTTTGTCATGTTCAAGTTCTGTATAGGTCCGAGGAATGCAAATTACTGCGGGAGCTACCAGCTCATATATTTTCAGACATGAAAACATATCTAAGTGCAGTGGCCTCCGACGCTGGGGCGTTCGCCCCACGCACCTATCTGCGTGAGATAATCGACCCCCCCCCCCCCCCACCCCTCCATTGTGAATTCCTGGATACGCCACTGTCTGATTGAAAGAATTTAAAAAAATTAAACAAACAAACGGTTGATAAGTACATAATTATTTATCATGTAGCCTATGAGGCCGTAGTTCGGGGGGGAGGGGGAGTTGGCCAGGTGGTCGTTAGGGCGGTTCGTAATGCGAAGGCCAATAATTACGGTTAAATTAGGGATATCGCAGGCCTAATTATTCCATGCTTAGTCAGCTATTCGATGTGTATCTCTGGATCATCTAAACTGACATAGGTCCTACTGAATGACCTAAAACAAGCACATGAACAGTCGCCCTCGCCGATATGACAAGAATTGTGCTGCACTCATCTTGACTTCACTGAAGAATACTTTTAGACTGCTGTGTGTATGGGTAATATGCTGTTTCTTTAGGCCCCTAAACAATTGTAGTGATGTGAATAATGCATGAAGAAGTCTATACCGTAAAACTGGAACCACATTAATCTAAACTACAATTTTACTTTATTTTAAACGTATATTTTGCACTTATGTCAGCTAGTCTATATTTCCATAAAATACAAGGTTCTTGAAATTTTAGTTTGTAATTATCTGTGTGAGAAAAAAAGTTTTAATTGAATAATGGGATTTGTCCTAATGCGAACAGTCCCACTTGCCGACGTGGCTGTTATTTATTATTTAAGTAAATACTAGCAATTACAATTTTTAATACTTAACTATAATAGATTAGCAAATGTATTATAATGAATAAATAAATAATAAATGTATAAATGAGTTATATGTATTAATTCCGTTCCTTACGCGAGCTTCCCATAACAAGGTTTTCAGTTTGTGTATGCATGTATTATATTTTGTTTTCTTATGTTTCATTAATGTTTATTGTTTGTATGGTGGTAGTATGTTTGATTTGGGAATAAAATGATCTAAAAATTGAATTGAATTGAATTGATATGTAAACTTGTAAGGATCTAACGGCTTATAAAGTTTGTGCACTACAATACTTGCACTCAAAGTGATGTGTTTTACTTTCATGCCTAATGAAATATACACTATTCCGCCCCTTGACCAGAGGAAATAATTGCGAAAATCCGCCAGCCACGACTGACATTCACTTTCAAAATGCGTAATACACAATTTAAAGCAGACATTTCTCAACTTTATAAGGTTTTAATAGTGTAATTAATTTCATTTTAGTCCTTTACCATTTCTTCCCTTTTCCGAACTAACCGCAAATACGAAATGTTCTAATTAAGCCCACGTCTACAGTTTGCTAAGCAAACTTGCTAAGAAAACCTTGAAACGCGTAATTAGTTTGCATTCTCATCCGTTTGGCCGATCAGAAATGATAGTACACTTGTTTTATTCTGAATGATCGTCTATCTGGAGGTCAATGCCAGTCCTTGGCATACCATCCTCTGTCTTTTATCACTCTCTGTCTTTCCCTCGTTCTGTTGACCGTTCTCGGACAGAGGATATTGACTCTAACTCGCGCACGCTCATCACAAGCGCTCAGGAACCTTCTTACTTTGATGATTGCAAACGATTTAATTAAATGCATCTGGCAAAACTATTAATATGTCTGCAGTATGGCACAGAGAGAAGCAATAAATGCAATGGTGTACACTGAAGGTCGCATCGTCGCACTTCCCCCGTTGCCAACTGCACAAGTAATATTAGAACTGACCCTCGATTTATCCTTCTGGACGAATTTCGATCGTTCGTTTTGTTCACTCAATCGTTCCACTTCTCTTCCAGGTCCAAGTTTCCATCTCGAAGCTGATTGTGTAGATTGGGAGCGACCTTCAATAGTTCGAGTATTACAACCCTGAGTAAACCCACTCGCTTTGTCAGACCTGTCGGCCAGGTTGAGGAGAAGCACAAACATAGCCCTTTGCAGGTGTTTCCATGAACTTCTCACACACATCTCATCTCATCGCCTTCGGTGCTGCTCGGACGGAAATTGTAAACGTACTTTAGAAACACTGGTAGTGTAGACATAACAATGCATGAAGTAGGCTATACCTGCGTTTGCAATACACTTCGGTGTCAGTGTCAGGCCTCGTGTCATTTTACTCATGAAGTTATCAAAGACACGAAAACAACAAATCGTTGATAACATATTACTCACACATGGATACGCATCTGTGCTGGGGGGGGGGGGGGGGGGGGTAATAAGGGATTAAGCAATTTTTGGGTTTTGCATTTACTGGAATAATCTGGACCTGCTACTTGAGGATTGATTGACATTGATAGTTGATACTAAAGGAGATAAGTCACAACCTCAAAATTGCATGTTTTTACCCATGGACTGAGTCAAGTCATTTTAGGATCAAGTCATTTCAATCGAGGAAAATCTACCGACTTGTCCCTTTCTACCCACATTGCAAATTTTTCTTCAGTGGTTTTAACCTATATGCATAGACAGCCAAGTCACTTTTTCAGTCAAACAAAATTTTATATTTCTTTGCTTTTAACACGATAAGGTATTATGTGAGAATTAACAATTACTATGACAATTAACCATTTTTTTTGTCAATTAGGAATGCCCATCTAATAACAAAAATAATTTACTTCTTGTTTAACCCGTTTGCATAGGTATCTATTGCTGCCACTCAACAAATCTTCAACTTCATTTATTTCAAAACATTAAAAAATGACTTGATCCCTTATTCAACCCCCCCAGTACAGACATATTCGGCCATATTTTCAACAGGGTGTGATGCATTTACTCGTACACCTTACCCGCTAACCCTATACCAGTCGCAAAGCCTGGTTCTTGTACGTGACGGAAGAATTCTGTTTCGTCAAGGGTTGTGTTTGTTGCAAGAACACCGTTCTAACTTCCTAGATTGTGAACAGCGAATTTGTTGTTTCTGAATTTAAATTATAATATTTCTTTGTTATGGTTGATGCAATTAGCTGCAACACTCATCTTGTAACGATGACTAAGATGTGACGGCATACTATACACATATATGTGTTGTTGTAGGGATGAAGAATTTCTGGGCAAATCAATTCGTAAATTTCTCGGATAAAAATCCGAAATCTAGCACAGTTAATTGTTTGAGTTCAATGAATCACCTTCTTATGTTCCATTTTGTTATGTTCACATAATATGTATTTAAAAAATACACAATAACCTACGATACGATAATATCATTGTGATTTGTGCATATGTTGTACCGACGAATAGATCAGCCACATTATCTCGGATACTATGCGGTTATGTTGCACCATGATTATGCATACGCATTGTTCAAGAACCTTTGGATGTGGCAGAAATAGACCTAAACATATTCCAGTCGCATCCAGACATATCATCATTGTCCCAAATCATAACTAAATTGAAGGCAATGAACTCAACTCCCCACCATTTACATCTTCACTGTGTACCTCTTGAAGAAAATCTCAAATATATAGGCTACATCCGGGAAAATTTCGGGAAAATAAAACTCATTCAAGTTTCCCGAGCAATATTAATCGAATTATTAATAAAATATAAACATATATTTTTAGAAAATTGAAATATATTTCCATCGCTACCTGTTGCTGGTCTAAAGCGACACACTACATGGTCGAAGTTTACAAATTCTTTCTTTAACACTGTTGCCGGATGCTGTGACGTGAAAGATTATATTTCTGATCTGTGCTGAAGTTTAATCCATGCAGCTGTGCCCTCAACGATGGTGTTGATTCTGTAGTGAACATGGATGGCATTGTTGCATGAACATTGTGTTGCTTGTGTTGTGCGCAGAAGTGTACATGGCATTGTTGCATGAACAGTGTTGCTTGTGTTGTGTGCTGAAGTGTACATGGCATTGTTGCATGCACATTGTGTTGTGTGCTGATGTGTACATGGCATTGTTGCATGAACATTGTGTTGCTTGTGTTGTGTGGTGAAGTGTACATGGCATTGTTGCATGAACACAGTGTTGCTTGTGTTGTGTGCTGAAGTGTACATGACATTGTTGCATGCACATTGTGTTGCTTGTGTTAAGTGCTGAAGTGTACATGGCATTGTTGCATGAACATTGTGTTGCTTGTGTTGTGTGCTGGAGTGTACATGGCATTGTTGCATGCACATTGTGTTGCTTGTGTTGTGTGCTGAAGTGTACATGTCATTGTTGCATGAACACTGTGTTGCTTGTGTTGTGTGCTGAAGTGTACATGGCATTGTTGCATGAACACAGTGTTCCTTGTGTTGTGTGCTGAAGTGTACATGGCATTGTTGCATGAACACTGTGTTGCTTGTGTTGTGTGCTGAAGTGTACATGGCATTGTTGCATGAACATTGTGTTGCTTGTGTTGTGAGCTGAAGTGTACATGGCATTGTTGCAAGTAACATGCACACGTGTTTCAGTGTTGCTTTCACAGGCTGTGACGTGTCCTGTCGTTGCATGCTCGCGCTGTGCATACGGAAGAGAACCATTTCATTAAATTGCATTGCACTTCCTGATTAATTCTTCAACCTTAGAGAATGATACACGGTTGTAATAAGATTAACAGACTGTTATAAAACCCATTATCTTAATAGCCGTGAATAACGGAAGAATTCCAACTGCAAACAACGAAACTCCTGTGGGAGAAATGAATGCAGTTTCCTTTTAGTTTTGCGTGTGTCAGCATCTTTGAGCACACTTATAGATCTTGTATAGTACTGTTTACTTGGCTTACTTCAAGCCTACTTTCACACAATACTTCGTGAGCAGGCCTACAAGGATTAGTTCCTCGTGGTGTGCCAAGTTAACAAAGTACGAAGTCACAATTTGCGTTCATAAATCATGCAAAGACGTTGAGTTGAGGCTCACGCCCCATAATGCAACGAGGTCGTTATTAGAAACGAATACAACTAGAAATTATGGCGCAAAAAACATTTTGACACTATAGTGACAACAAATCCACAAACGAATCGTAACCTCTGTTTCAAGGCCAGTGAACAAGTGTTCCGACTAAGCCAAAATCTAATCTGTATGACGTAACAGGTTTGGGCAACTGACAGATTGTAGCCTAACATCTTTTCTTATTAAATTGATTGATAGTAACTCATCAATTTTCATTCAAGTTTAATAGTGACGTGACAATAAAACTGAAATAGCTACACAAATTCATTGGCCCGTGATTGGCGCCCTAGATTGAATAAGGTCATGCGATGCTACTTACAGAAATGTACTATTCATGATGTGTTCTATGTCCTGGAACTTGACTCGACGTTCCGGGGAGTCTGTAGCCCGGCTTACGCGCTTCATTCTTCTAACTATGCTCATATCTGATCTCGTGGTGTTACTTATACCCTCGCTTATTGTTTGTACCTTCGTCTATTATCATCTTATCAGTAAGCCACTGTTACTCAACCACTGTGCTATCGAACAGTTCCATCGGCCACAGTATTTGATACAATTTGAATTGCCTAAAGATTTCGATAACTTAACATAGCTTGCGTGAATGATTGTCACAGGCCATCGATTAATCACCAAAGTACTTGAAAGTGACACAAACATTGTGAACACTTGTCGCGAATCTCGGTGTTTGTTCCTCATCCACCTTGAAGCGTTGAAGAGCAACCAGGCTCTCTCACTGCAACATCGGAAGACCGCTCACTGACTGTTGCATTGACGTAGCGCTAATTCGCTAACTGAATAACGACTCCTAAATGTGGATTGAACTCGTCTTCGCATCTGGCTGTTGTGAATGGAGCCAATCCTCTGATTGTCACTATGATAATTGAACGGCGTGACTAGGTCGCGTATATACCTCCGTGAATATCTCGACCTCACTGCCACTGCACTTCGCGATACGATGCACCAACATCGGTCGGTTATATTGGTCTCTCACGCACGAAGTGACGCGTGACTCTGGTTGGTGTTGGTAGCTCTTCTTCCTATATCGAACTGATTCCCCACCGACGAACTTCCGATAATGGAGGCACCTTTGACCGTGACGTGAGTCATCTTCACTACAAATAATGAATATTCTCTTGTTAGACGAAAACAACGTCGCGTGGCGCAACTCCTGTGTCCATCTCGGTGAGCTGTCGTAATATGAAGCGCCCGGCCGGCAAAATGTCAATAGACGGGTTTCGTCACCATAACGTGATGGTCATAGGTCGTGCACGACATAAACACTTGTTATCAAGACCGCCGCCACGTCTAGTCTCACAACAATAGGTGGCGCACGACATAAACATTTGTTATCAAGACTACCGCCACGTCTAGTCTCACAACAATAGGTGGCGCACGACACAAACACTTGTTATCAAGACTACCGCCACGTCTAGTCTCACAACAATAGATGACGCACGACATAAACATTTGTTATCAAGACTACCGCCACGTCTAGTCTCACAATAATAGGTGGCGCACGACATAAACACTTGTATCAAGACTACCGCCACGTCTAGTCTCAAAACAATAGATGGTGCACGACACAAACACTTGTTATCAAGACTACCGCCACGTCTAGTCTTACAACAATAGGTGGCGCACGACATAAACACTTGTATCAAGACTACCGCCACGTCTAGTCTCACAACAATAGATGGTGCACGACACAAACACTTGTTATCAAGACTACCGCCACGTCTAGTCTCACAACAATAGGTGGCGCACGACATAAACACTTGTTATCAAGACTACCGCCACGTCTAGTCTCACAACAACAGGTGGCGCACGACATAAACACTTGTTATCAAGACTACCGCCACGTCTAGTCTCACAACAACAGGTGGCGCACGACATAAACACTTGTTATCAAGACTACCGCCACGTCTAGTCTCAAAACAATAGATGGTGCACGACACAAACACTTGTTATCAAGACTACCGCCACGTCTAGTCTTACAACAATAGGTGGCGCACGACATAAACACTTGTATCAAGACTACCGCCACGTCTAGTCTCACAACAATAGATGGTGCACGACACAAACACTTGTTATCAAGACCGCCGCCACGTCTAGTCTCACAATAATAGGTGGCGCACGACATAAACACTTGTTATCAAGACTACCGCCACGTCTAGTCTCACAACAACAGGTGGCGCACGACATAAACACTTGTTATCAAGACTACCGCTAAGTCTAGTCTCACAACAACAGGTGGCGCACGACATAAACACTTGTTATCAAGACTACCGCCACGTCTAGTCTCACAACAACAGGTGGCGCACGACATAAACACTTGTTATCAAGACTACCGCCACGTCTAGTCTCACAACAACAGGTGGCGCACGACATAAACACTTGTTATCAAGACTACCGCTACGTCTAGTCTCACAACAATAGGTGGCGCACGACATAAACACTTGTTATCAAGACTACCGCTACGTCTAGTCTCACAACAATAGGTGGCGCACGACATAAACACTTGTTATCAAGACTACCGCCACGTCTAGTCTCACAACAATAGGTGGCGCACGACATAAACACTTGTTATCAAGACTACCGCCACGTCTAGTCTCACAACAACAGGTGGCGCACGACATAAACACTTGTTATCAAGACTACCGCCACGTCTAGTCTCACAACAATAGGTGGCGCACGACACAAACACTTGTTATCAAGACTACCGCCACGTCTAGTCTCACAACAATAGGTCGTGCACGACATAAACACTTGTTATCAAGACTACCGCCACGTCTAGTCTCACAACAATAGGTGGCGCACGACATAAACACTTGTTATCAAGACTACCGCTACGTCTAGTCTCACAACAATAGGTGGCGCACGACATAAACACTTGTTATCAAGACCGTTGCTACGTCTAGTCTCACAACAATAGGTGGCGCACGACATAAACACTTGTTATCAAAACTACCGCTACGTCTAGTCTCACAACAATAGGTGGCGCACGACATAAACACTTGTTATCAAGACTACCGCCACGTCTAGTCTCACAACAATAGGTGGCGCACGACATAAACACTTGTTATCAAGACTACCGCCACGTCTAGTCTCACAACAATAGGTGGCGCACGACACAAACCCTTGTTATCAAGACTACCGCCACGTCTAGTCTCACAACAACAGGTGGCGCACGACATAAACACTTGTTATCAAGACTACCGCCACGTCTAGTCTCACAACAATAGGTGGCGCACGACATAAACACTTGTTATCAAGACTACCGCCACGTCTAGTCTCACAACAATAGGTGGCGCACGACACAAACACTTGTTATCAAGACTACCGCCACGTCTAGTCTCACAACAATAGGTGGCGCACGACATAAACACTTGTTATCAAGACTACCGCTACGTCTAGTCTCACAACAATAGGTGGCGCACGACATAAACACTTGTTATCAAGACCGTTGCTACGTCTAGTCTCACAACAATAGGTGGCGCGCGACACAAACACTTGTTATCAAGACTACCGCCACGTCTAGTCTCACAACAATAGGTGGCGCACGACATAAACACTTGTTATCAAGACTACCGCCACGTCTAGTCTCACAACAATAGGTGGCGCACGACACAAACACTTGTTATCAAGACTACCGCCACGTCTAGTCTCACAACAATAGGTGGCGCACGACATAAACACTTGTTATCAAGACTACCGCCACGTCTAGGTTAACTTTAAAACATAATTTTTCTTCAATAACTTAAAAGTAAGTATATATATATGGAGATGGAGATGTAAGAAATAATGCTCATGTTTCCCCTCAGCCCTTCCTCATAATTATTCATCATTTATCAATCATCATACACAGTATATTAAATTTGCACAAGTGGGACCTCGGTTCAGTAGCAGATATAGACTGAAAAATAATAATAATACGCAACATATTAAACTGTGTACCGTTTACCACGGAAAATCAGTACATGAAACCGAGTAGGTATAGAGTAGACGATATAAATACAAGTTTCTTTATTTAATTCCAATTTAAATCCTGCATATGAAATATAGTAAACACTAAAGAGTTAAATTAGAGAAATCTTTATATTTTGGACGCGGAGGACGCCTTGTCAAAACCGGTAAGTGGTAACGAAGGATACTGATTGCTTACGACGGCACAGATAAAATATTATTTTATTGCTATTTTGTTCTACAGTCGTGGATGCCAAAGTAACAACAATACATACACACATTAACAAACAGGAGGCTGCATTCTAGTTAGAAATTAATTGGGGTAGTACCTCGAAGTTAATTCGACCTTGATTAATCAGTTGGCGTAACTTCCACAGTGGTAGTGAAAAATGATTTAGAATTAGGTAATTGTATAATGTAGAAGATCCATTTGCGTAACACCAGCTCATCAAACACTCTACGACAATATTACCACGATGGCTCGAGCAATTGCCTTCAGTATGACTCCAATTTTAATTAAACGCAATCTACCCGCACTTCCATCAACGCAACGCAATGCAAAGAGATGCGTCGCTGCAGTGAAGCTCCTACAATCTGCGGGGAACCGCTTTGTATAAGATGTTAAACCATGGGGGGGGGGGGGGGCGTCCATTTCACTCATTACAATATGAATTACTACAGTTTCCTCACCTCAGTTGTGTCTAGTTTGGTTTGGTTTACAGGAAAATATATTAATGGGCCTCCTACCTACATGCCAACAGGAATCTACTAAAAGGAATCTACTTTTTTATTTTGAAATACTAGTTTACGTACCCTTAAAAGTTAATATATCTAACCTGTTCACAGTTGTCAGTGACATGCGTCAACGTGTTGCGCATAAATAATTCACTCGGTTGAGTGTTGACTCCGAAAGTAATTGCGAAGAATGTGATGGACTGTTGTGCTTGTGTGACGTTTGGGTAACGAAGGTGGTGCCCTAGAGACGCCGGCTAACGCTGCAATGCCCAGGGGATAACATTACTTGACGCGCAATATGGCCAACATCATGCAATTATATTTTCCTAATTAGCTTATTAATTATGTGTCCGCGAGAAAATGATGTGATACGAGATATTAGGTAGATAATTGCGATGTGTTGGAAATATGGGAAGTAGAAAAATTATATTTTTAATTAATAATTTCCATCCGAAACTAGGCTATCTCAATACATGCTTAAGTTTTATACGATATCGATAAGGGATACATATTCTAAAAGCATTGCCTAAAAGGTTGGGTGTTTGCTGTTTGGACGTATGACGTATGACGCGGAAAAACATATTTCAATTACAAAAAAAAAACGAACATACTGATAATAATATTATTTTTATAAAAACCAAAGAAAAATAAATGTTTGAAGAAATCATCTTCCTGATGGAGTGTGTGGTTGTTAGCGGTTTTCCAAAAACCTTAGTAGGTTAAGAGCGAATGCTAGATTGGCTGTTAGAAATTGGCTGTTAGAAATAGACCACGACCATAATGTCAAAAAAAACATTTAGAGTTTGGTAAGTAGAAGATATTTACAATAATTCCATCAAGTCATAACTAAGGTGCTTTGACACTGATATTATTTTTATGACCGTCCAACAGATTTTGACAGAGGTTGCAATAAAAATAATAATATCGGGGTTCAACCCCACTCGGGGCAAATATGTTTTAAAACTCACTGCCTTGACGACAATCCGGTCAGTGAAGCTAGACTGAACTTAGAACAATAACATGATAATCTGACTAGAGCATGACCTTGTTTTGGGCGTGCGTGTTTTTCCAGCTATGGGACACACGTGCCTACCACGTGCGGTGTGACAGACACTGGTTCAGCTGCGACATTGCGTGTATTGGTGTGGTCGGAGCTGGGTCTGTGGATAACGCGGCCTGTGAATTCGCGTCCTGCGGAAAGTGAGGCGCCGGTGTAGAATTTGAGGTCTGCGGAACCCTGCTTATTCAAAGTCACCGCCAAGCAGTATTGTTAAACCCACCCCAAACCTGGTGCCTCAATATCCGCAAACGCAGGGCCACACATTCACAGGTCTCGTTTTCAGAGTTCCCGTTTCGGAGCACTGATTCAGTTGCTTGTGTTTATAAAGTATTTTTTCACAGTAGGTTTTTTTCTATTTCTTTCATTGCGATCAGTTATAAACTTTATTTATGATTAAAATCTTTCTTTTTTCTGAAAACGCATCATTCTTAATTGTTTAATTGCTTGCTTGCCATTTTTGTTTTTGTATGGTTGGGTGTATGTTATGCTCCAGACTGATATCTCTCATCCCCTTCAGCCCCATCCCCCGACCACACAAACAATTATATATGCGCGTTGAATTAATATGCATTCGAGTCAACACAAAACAATTTTGTTCGTAGTCTGCTGACAAAATACAAGAATACTGGGCACAAAAGATGCGTATCCTTCCTATCCTTCCCAATGTCGTTAGAACTGCCTTTACTAAGGTATCAATAGTTACATCAATAGCTGTGAAACCATGCCTTGATGCACGTACAATCATAGTTCTTTATTTGTACTGATAAAGTGGCCATTGTGATGGAAAATTTAACTCTGAATAGAAATCTAGTAATGTGTTGTTTCCATTCTAAATGTTACTAGTTGGAACCACTTTTCATTTACTCTTTGAAAAGATTTTAATTGATACAAAATGCGCCAAAGTATCGCTGGAAAACGGGGCCTGACGTCAAATGATGATATCACTCACTTTGTAGATTATCATGCCTACGAAACGAACACAATCAATTCATTGTGTTTCCGGAAAATGTACTTCAAAATTAACAATATTTTGAAAGGAGTTCCAGAAAACAAATGGCTCAACAAATGGGCAAATTAAACAACTTACACAATTGACAATAATTTTGTCAAAGTTTTACGAATGAATGACTCAATAAATAGCGAAATAATTTAGTTACCTAATTAATAAACATTATTGATTTGACGTCATGATTCGTTTCAGAACAAAATAGCAGGAAAGACAAAAAATAAAACTGCGGGCTTCCGTAAACAAAATATATGTGAATGTGTTACTAAAAACACCGCAATCCTACATTTTATACTGTAAAATACTATTGGATTGGATTGGCACTTATGAGACTTCCCTATTTACGTCTTCATCTTTTCCGCACTCGCACAGCTCAATTGCTGAGATGATCAACAGTACTTCCTACGGCTTCCAGAAGCAACTGGTGTTCCTACAGACAGTAGTTTGCAAGGCAGGTGAAGGCATGTTCATGCCCACTAGTCATTCCTAACGAAGCGCATGTCATCTTTCAAGGGTGATTGTCAAAGTAGAAACATGATTCAAATCATGTTGTTCATAACACAGCGACTGGACATGAATGTGGTTCGAAATAAGTCTATGTATTTAATTGTTGCATTATATGTTAATTGATAAAAGAAAAGGGTCAATTTAAATGGAGCCAGGTTATATTAATTATTTCTTTCCTTCTGGGTATATCGTACGGTCGTACCCATTTAAATTTCCAACTTCGTATCGCATCTCAAGGGCTGGACCTGGACATGCTTCCCAACCAACAGGTTCCTATACAGCGTCCCGTTGGAATAACGAAGAAATAGGCTCCACATTGCATTGAATTGAATTTGATTCTTCACTCATTTTGGGGCTATCAAACAAGAGTGGTCAACGTATTTCTCAATAAACCACGCGACACCTCAATCTCTTAGAACCTTGCAAAAGAATTTTGTGGTCGCGGGCACGTAGGCCTACTCAATACTCATTCAACAGAAGCTCGTCCTCGTGCATGTGAGTGCTTTCGGTGCAGTTAGTGCAGGAGAGGGTGTGAACACTTTCTCCGTTTGGCTGTCATGTCAAGAAGCGATTGTAGATCCGATCACGTACTGGCGCCTGGCACCTCGATTGTTGAGGATGGCGACGGCTCGTACGACAAGCAGAGCTGCCCCGGGCCCGAGAGAGGGTGGCGAACACTTTCTCTGTGGTTGTCATGTCAAGAAGAGATTGTACCCGGTCACGCTCACTCATTGTCGCCTAGCAGCACTTCGATTGTTGTCGATTGTCGCATCGGATTGTCGATTGTGCAGTCGCCTCGTAGGACAGGTAGAGCTACTCTAAACGGAGAACGTCGATCGTTACAGGTGCATACATGCGTCAAATTTCGTCCTTGTAGACAATTTCGAGTAGAATATTATGTCGATTCAAAGCGATTCAATCTTCAGTCTCAAACGTCGGCCCTCACCTTGCAGCACTTGCTTCAATTTCCTTTATTGAAATATAATCTGGCAATCAATGTAATGGTGGCAACCCTTTCCCCCCTCCCTTCCTCTCCCACCCCTACGAACCGAAACAATCTTTAAAATGATGGCATGTTTTTCTAAATTACAAAAAATTGATGTGGTTCAATTGTTGTTATTACTTATTGCCACATTGGACACACAAACTTATAACCAGAAAATACAAAATAAAAAACAAAGGGGAAACAAACACTGAAAAACAAAGGGGTATATTTTCTATAAGCGTGGTTGCTACAAAGTGGTTTGATTATACGTAGTGCGCTCAAGCTCAATTTCGCTGCTAACAAGTTGCCAAATCGATTTGAGGATTGCATGCACTATGATTTTGATGTAAGTGCTAAAATTGTGTTTTTATTTCTTATCGAGTACATTTTTTTTTTTAATATGAAACGTAGATGTAGGCCTACGGAGTTTGTGAAGTTGGTATAATCATCGTAACTAGACGCCAATCTGTGAAGTATATTTACTCAGTATATCTAAAGGACTTCTAATAATGCTTTTAGAAATAGAGTGGGTTGGGGTGGGGAGCAACTTTCTTTGCCTTTATTATCTCCTTAGTGTTCACCTTCTACAATATTGCCCATACATACATACATACATTCGTATTGTACTTGAATTTACTCGTTGGCTAATCTCTAATTTGCACGTGAACAAATAATGTAGGCCTACATGCTACGGTACCTTAAAAACGGTCGTCTTCAGCAGCTGGTCTCGAACCCCGAACCTTGTTCCACGGGGTTCCTACCGCACTCGTCTATAGCTACAGCGCGTACAATAGACCCGCGTTTGTCTTCAACTGGCTGATTGACAATTAGTCCAACATTGTGATTTATATTGCACGAAAACTTTCCGACGCCGACAATGAAAGAAGGTGTTATCAACCGATCCACTCATACTCATACTTACATTGCGTAAATACTAGTGATAATGGCACGATAGAATAAAGAAACTACAAAATGAATAGTCAGTGCACTTCTGCACTCTACTGTCAACTTGTTGTATTACCCAGTTCAAACAGACAAATGCGTACCTGGCGGGAAGAAAATACATCGATTTTCTTGGTTTCCAGACACGTCTGATAATTTCTCCAGACTGTTGGCACGTGCAGCAGTGTCACGTGGCTAACCACGTGGTATATACTTCTTTGACCTTCTACAACGGTCAATGTACACACTTTCCTTGAATTATTATAGATGCCTTCTTGATATGTATGAGATTCCAGACCGGATATCCCAAACCACAGAGCAGCTGGTTTCCAGGGCTGAAGGATTATAGACGCCGTCCGCACTATATCTTGTTGAACAGTGTGACACACGCACACACACACGCACAAGCGTACGCCCACATAGACCACTCGACTTCTGGCGTGCTTCTCGTCACATGACGTACTCGTTCAGAACTGACATCAATGACAAGGCTGGCGGAGAAAATTGTTTGACTTGTACTGCGTTGCAACCACACCCACCCTTTCGCATCAAGACCTCATTATCTGAATAGACATTAGACAATCTACAAGATTGGACTTATATTACAGACTATGATTCTGAGGAGATTTCACCACAAACTGGCGCATGTTTCGCGTTAATAACTGACCATCAACCAACGTACCACTCGTTTGTCCGCCAATCACTAATCAACTTCCTTTGCGCCACAATTTGCGTGTGTGGCGAGCACTGGCGACCTATTCATTAGCGAATCACGAGCTCGTTGGGATTTCAAATTTCGAAATTCAAAGTGATTTCGCAGATAATTATTTCAACTGCGTCTCTGAGTTGGCAAGGGCACTGGCCTTTCCTCCAGCGCCGACTTGTGCACGGACCTCATTAACATTACAAATGTTAGCATTCGAAAACTTCGCTAATTCAAGTGAATTAACTTAGACTAGCCTCGCTAAAATTTCGTGATAGTCGGTTTCTTTCTTACGTTTGTCTTTTCAGTTTTCCACACATTGCAGAAAGGCTGTAATAGTATGGCGGCTGGTTAACTATGGCATGAGAGGCATTGCACGCAGGCACGGTATAACGGACCACGAGGCAATGTTGAGCACAGCGTCGTGCATGGATGTGCACTAGCAACAACGTGAAATTCGCGCACGGTACGGAGGTTATGGAGCTAAAAAACCGTGGCGTCGTGAAGGGAACAAGGAAGAGAACAGCCGGAGCTGTGACGTCATAACTATGCTTGGCGTCGTTTTGATGACTACTTTCTTCCGCGTTATGTCCTGACCTCCAAACATTCACTACACCTTCTGTGTGACACTGACAGCGGCATTATACCTTTATGCAACCTTTTTGAATTATATTATACCAGGTCTATGATAGATCATAGATGTGTTGTTTTATTATTCGTAAAAATTACCTTATTGAATATGTCATGATAACTGTAAACTCGCTTGACATTGAATTGCATGTTTAAAGTCACAGCTCGAGCTGCAGGAGATATTGTAACAGCTGCAGAGAACGCAAAGACGTAAAGAGGAAACGCTGCTTTCTCATTTTGTTACGCCATTCCAGCTCTCCCTGTTTTTCCTGTTCTGTCCGCATGTAGGTACACTGTACAGTGTGGGTGCATGGATGCCTATAGTCTATATTCCAGTTAGATGGAGAGTCGCCTGTGACTGGTTCCGGACAGATTAGTAATTATGTTCGTCATTCACATAATTTAGCACACTTCATAAACTCGTCGTCTCGATTATCTTTTGGTAATCACTGGTTACTTCAATTCGATACCGTAGTGGTATGTTGTGTGGATTCCGAGTAACAATACTAATAATTATTTGACAGACTTTCGATACATCATCGTAAATAGAATACTAATTGTTATAATATATCGAATATTATAAAATTATGGACTATGGAGTTGGTTGTATTTGCACACGATATATAGTATGGATTATAAACATGCACGCAGCAAAATGAAAAGTAACGATTTCAATACAGACATTTTGATATTTCACGTATACTAAAATATGCTCGACTATATTGTACCTCGCTACATCAATACACAATATTATAGATTGCTCCAAACAATGAAAACCAAACTTACGTGTCAGTTTCATCAATAATGTTGCTCGCTATGAAATAAATCAGCCACCGAGTTTGAACAGACATAGGAAGTAGAATAACATAATTTCCAGTCCCAGGGCTCCCAGGGAAACAATGGAATTGAGTCATTTTATTTTATTATTATAATATTGTGTTTATCATGTTTGTCAAAGCCACAAAAGTTGCGGATTTTTGTGCAACTAGTTGTGTTCCGAACACGGAAACGAAACGAACGATCATGATTTATTAATCATTGTATATATGTATATATATATTGTGTAGTTGTATTTATTGTCGTCCGATGTAAAAGTTTTAAAAGTAGCTTAAATAGGATAGACAATAAATGAATAAACTAGATGAGAGTCCAATCGTAATCATTTTCACGCTATTTAGTAAGCAACCAGTCGACATCGAGAAATCGATACATTTTACGACGTTGTTGTGTGATTACTGATTAGTATTTTGAAATTTTATATCTAGATGCTCGTTTTTTTCTGCGTAGACGACCTTGAGCCAAATGTCGCAATGAAATCTCGGGACAAGAACGAGATTCCTGAGAGGCTTCGACGTAAATAGGCCTACCAGACGCTGGACAATCTCTGTAAGGTCTCTACATGGAAGGTCAAGTACTTGGCTAAGAGCTGGAACCCTAGGGCGTACGCATGCTGCACGCTATAGGTAGATACCCTCGTGTTTTGCATATGCTTAAACTTCTGAGCATATTTCGCTTTTTGATTTTTGAGTCACTAACCATATGGGCACGTTTACCCTACACAACGTGTGATCATCTTTGTGTTTAGGGTTCTAGTGTGCACTATAAACCCTAAAAGGTCGTGTAGCAAATATAATAAATATCCAGTCACGCCAGTATAGTTAGCTATCTTCTAACACTTTACTTAAAAAAAAACTAACCCAAAATATGAAAAAGTGAGCACTGAGCAGCCATATCACTATCAGTAATGCGCTGTTATCTACCCCATGCAGGAAACTGTGTATTATGTTGGTAGAACTGAATTAGCTTTTCATCTCGGGTAGGATATGATTTATATGCTTTATACCTTACAAAACCTTTTACTTCGGCAGGTATTTATTGTGTTTTCTCAAAGTCGTAAAACACAGTACTTAGCATAGCCGCATGTTTACTGATGTATGCAATAATACACATAAACCACATTTCACTTTCGGCGACTTAGGTCCCGAGATACCATAAGCTTCATTTCTACAATATACACATGTAGTGTGCCTAAAATCGTGCCTATCTGACCCGCTCAGTAGCTTCTAGTTGGACGAGCAGACGACAATGAACCATATGCGCCCGACGTAGGTGTAAGGTACGCATGAGCAGAATAGCAAAAGCGGCGATCTGATTTGAATATGAAATATGTGCACGTTACCTTCTCCATTGGTTGTAGACGTCAGTCAGAGAAACAAGAAGGGACATCCTACCGGCTTCTGTCCCAGGCCCACACACATCAACCGACACGTTTAAATTTAAAACAGAACTTCCACGAAGTTACGGCGGATGTAGTCAAACAAAGAGACGATACGGCAGCTTGGCTAGCTCGCGTCGTCTGCTGCGCCGCTGGCTGCTGCGAACCGTCTGCACAACTGTCAAAGAATAGCGGAGCCGAGTCTTGAGCCACCACCTCGCTACGTCGATACAAGCAGACTGGATGGTAGGGTGAGAAAGAGCACCTCCATTCCACCTCATCAGCCACGCAAACCGGCCATCTACCTGGGACCAGACGCCCCAAGGACTTCTTTTCAGGCAAACGCCGTTAGCATTTCAAAAGAATAGATTGATCTCCTTGTGACCAATTAGAATAGACTCCGAGCATGATCTACGCAAAGTGTATCACGACTTTTTGATTATAAATATTGTTTGCGGATCTTGGATTGGTCAGTTTATGTTTGCAGAGAGGTGTTTATTTAGTAGTTATGGGTGTCGCAGTGGCCGCGACGACACGGTCCAGTTTATTAATATTTATGTATCGAAATTTGTATAAAAATTAGCACGTTTAATATTAATCAACTTTAGTGCACTGAGCAGACATGTTAATCACTTTTACCTTCACTTTCTGCGTCAACGGAGGAGTGCGCGCACGTTAGAGATCTACGTTCAACGTTCAACTGTAATGCAATTACTTGTTCGGGGATTTACTCTTGCGCCCATTGAACAGTGCATTCATTTATGAGAAGAGAAGACGCAAAATGGGGATATCGCACATATCCAGCCGACACGTTGGTATAGATAGGGCAGGCTGGAACGACACGAGGCAAGGCAACAACCTCCATGTGTTACCCAGAGAGCCGCTCCTTGAATTCAGGCGGCAACGCTGGCGGCAGCACTTGACGGACAGGGCTAGGCCACGCCCCCCGCGCAGCTGATGCACTCGTCGCGATACGTCTCGATACCCTTGCACCCGTTCCCTCTATTTCTAATCTGATTTACATCTATATGTGCATTCACACGCATTCCCTTAGCAAGGATTTGTCACGTGCTGTGTTATAGTAACACTTGTACCTCGACTTGTACGTTCCACTGTCGAGAGAGATAATATCACAAAAACAACTACACAATGGCAGTGCAGATAATGAATTATCCAAGTAAATAAACCATGTACAGTTGATTGGTCCATAACAAATTGTGGCTACAAACTGTGTATTATGGAATGGTCGATGAACAAAATATGTTGAAATTTGCTCAAATTGGCACTTACATTCAACGCTCTACGCTATAATCGTTTGAAATTTGAATGCCATATAATTATGGGTGACAGAATCAAATTTTGATTCTGATTTTTATCAGTGGCTAAAATAAAAATGGTTGAAAGTAGAAACCGTGGCCTATTACAATATTTTATATTGATCTTCCCATTGTTCGTAAGAGCCCTCACAAAGTCTGCTAATATCAAGGGTGGGAAATTTGTGCAAACAAGAGTCACGCTTGAAACTTAGCTGACTCACATAAAATACATTATAATATATATAATATATAAATATCATTTTGTAGTATAATTAATTTAGGTGGTAGTATTCAATTTTCAAGTTCATTATCCATAGAAAAGATTTGTTTATAAATTTTTTTAAAAAAATATCAATTTTTTTACATTCTTGACGAATTTTGAATATACATTTAGTACGAAAACATTTTCATGGTAAACCCAATCCAACGTTTATTTTCACAAAATAAATGTCAACGCTTCGACGACGTGCACACTGTAGAGTCGTACTTTTCAAGACATACAAAAACAAATAAAAACCCACAACAACCAAAAACACTTGCATAGAATGTTTTCGTACTATACATTTTCAACCAACAAAATCTAACAAATCATATAAATATATATATATATATATATATTTTATTTTTATTGTATTATCATAATTTTTGCAATTTTTAATTTCCACTCAGAAACGATTATTAACTGGTGGTGCGTCACTGGTTGTGTAGTTCCCAGGGCCACCACTATCCCTTGCTTGTGTGACGGTGTCGGGGAGGAGGTTGGCTGGAAGGTCACTGCAGACGGGGGAGTAATCGGCGGTCGAAGAGTGTGGTTGGTTTCTGGTTTTTCGTGTGCGAGGTTGGGCGCCAATGGCCCCTCTCCAATAGTTTGTCCTCCTTGTATGCAATAAATAAGACCACGGTAGTGGCAACGACTGTATTGTAGTTTTGTAGTCAAATTTTGAATAAACATAGTTGTCTATATAGACACGTATACTCAATATAATTATCCCATAAGTTTCCCGAGCAGCACATACCCTGTGCTAGTGCAAGCGACACTACAAACTTATCTAATTTCCGGGACATTTGAAATTACCCGTTTTTTGTCTACTTGACGCGTTCACACCTGTTTGCACGTGGACCTTCCACGATAATCTTTAGTTGGCACACATTCAACATTACGAGGTCGTCGTGGTGGGGCCTACTTGTTGAGTAGATAGATGCTATTTTGAAACGCTTTTTATTGAAACTTCTATATTATAAATGATAATATCAATGTGCAAGTTATACAACGTTCATGAGCTAACAA
Organism: Isoperla grammatica; assembly: GCA_945910005.1. NCBI lineage: Eukaryota > Metazoa > Arthropoda > Insecta > Plecoptera > Perlodidae > Isoperla > Isoperla grammatica. The sequence continues at coordinate 31,865,827 of OX246737.1, read as the reverse complement.
CGACCAAGTTTCATTCGACAAAACAGATACAATAAGAAAACAACACAGCAAGTACATGAAGTAGGAACTAAACTTCTAGAACCCTAGTCAAATTCTTGAGGCGGTTGAGAAGATTGTCTCCCTTCTTGATGACCCCCTGGTACAGCGACGCTCTGTTGTGGTTAACGGACGGCGGGGTCGGCACTAGCTGGTCCATCTTGCCGTCACCGGTGTGGTTGCCCGTGATGACGCACCCTCCCACGTGGTCGATCTTGCACTGGAGGCGGCCGGCGGCGGCGAAGCGCGCCACCTCTTGTTCAATCAGCTCCTCGGAGACACCGAACGCTTCGGCCATGCTCTTGAGGCTGAGACTGCGGTACGCGCACAGCATCTGCGAGTACGCGCGTAGTTTCATCTCGCGCACGTAGTGACGGTAGTGTGGTTGCAACACGGGGTCCGACTTCATGAACTCCTCGACCAGAGCGAGGCTGCGGAAGAAGGCGGCGTACTGACACTTGTACAGCGAGGTGAAGTAGTCGCGCAGCTCCGAGGCGTGCGCGTGCATTGCCTGCGGTATCACGCCGGGCTTCATGAGGCGGTCGTGTAGCTCGCCTCGCGGTAGCGCGATCATGGCCGCCACCAGAGTGTAGCGGAAGAAGCTCTCGAACGTGGCGAGCTCCGTCGACTCGAATGTCGGGATGGAGTCGAGGAAGAGAGGCGCGGCTTTGGCGTAGTTCCTGAACGCCAGACTGCAGAGGGCCTCGTACGCCTTGAGCTTGTTCCGGGCACTCCAGTCGCCGCCGCTACCGCTGTTGTCCATGAGCTGCGCCGCGCGGTCGACGGCGGCCCGCATGGCGCGCGCGTCGCACCCGTGGAAGTAGGCGACGCGGAACAGCGCGAAGGTGGCGTCCAGCCGACGGTTCAGCGAGATGCTCTTGTCCTGCGCCTTGGCCGTGGCCAGGGTCACGGCGGCGTCCTTGTCGCCGATGGAACACAGGTAGAGGAGTTTCTCGTGCCACGTGTTGGGGGTGTCGTCGTCAAGTGTTTTGTCTTCCTCTATGTTCTCGTCGAACTGCGCCAGCTGGGCGGTGTTGGCTTCTTCCATCTTGGTCAAGACAGCCGTGTCGATCGGCCACCCCAGCTGCTCGCACACCTCTCTGTAGTAGGGAGCCATGTTACCCTCCACTATCCCCGACATGAGTTTGTCCCTAAGTTCCATGTTGTCGCTGTGTTCTGGTGATCGCAACATGAAGCATGTCTTTGCAAGCTCCATGTAGGCCGGCGTTTCACGTTCGACTTCCATTTCTGTGGTCCTGTTGGATAACAAACGCCGCAGTTACACTGACCAGTAGTAGTAGAGGGGAGGGGGCGGGGGAGGGCGGATACTGATTTCTTGACGAAAAATATTATTATATACGTCGCTCTAGTCATACAATAAAAGTAGAAAAAGTAGGAACAAGTAGAATAGAATAACTTTATTAGTCAAGATTTGAGCTAAAGAAAAATTCAATTTAATAGAAAATAAATTAGGCCATACTGTAATATACAATAAATAGAATTGTGAACATCAACATAGTATGAAATAATCCAATTTTGGTCACGTCGTAAGGCGTAGCCTGTAAGGTCCTCAACGACCTTTCCTATTATAAAGTGGTGACTGGCAAAGGGTTGCTAATTGTTTTCCTGGTATCCACTCGGACTTCAATAACAAAAATGCAAATAGTTTTTGAAAACCGACATTCAAACAGTTCCGTCTGAGATAACAATTGAACAACCTTCCCAGTTCCAATCAACCGCACTAATCGGACATGACAGTTCCTCCCCGCATTCTTTTTTTTTATTTATTTATGAATTGGCCCCATACATAATTTTATGCCATTTAACAGTGACCAGTATAACAACGGATGATTAACAACGATGCATGATGATAAAGAAGGGAGGAGGGGAAACCCGGTATCGGCACGTAGCCTACTCCTGTCGAAAAGTACTAAGGGGACCACCAGCTTTATCTTACCATCAGCAGTTCCAAAACTTCTAGCGACTCAAGGGGGTGTACAGCCTGGACTAGTGAGAGAAACGAGTTATCGTAGCTTGAGGTGATCGCAGCTCGCAGTGAAACCCATAATAACTACCGAGAGTCCGTGTTGGACGGACTTAACCTAAAATCCACTATCAATTCATAACAATGGTAATGTTGATAAAAAAAAAAGTGCACATCAAAATTAGGTGAAGTCAATGACAAACATTATTATTAAATTATTATTAAATTATTTAATAATTACCGAAAGTCCGTGTTGGACGGACTTAACCTAAAATCCACTATCAATTCATAACAATGGTGATGTTGATAAAAAGTGCACATCAAAATGTAGGTGAAGTCAATGACAAACATATAATTATTAAATTATTCTTATTATTTCAGTCGCCGTAAATATAAGATTGAACTATTCTACATAGCTTAATAACAATAAAGTCCAAATATGTAAATCTAGGTAATAATAATCTAATTCAACGTGAAATGTAAATAGCCCTAGGCCTAGGCCTACCCTAGTCAACAGCCAACATTTGTTTATGTGGGGAAATACATGCGACTGCCCTAGTCTTACATTGTTCCTATAAAGGGGAATGCAATAGTATTTTGAGCGACATACCTTTTCGGGTGTAAAACACAATCTTTACAATTTATTTTGCTTTTATTTAACTATTTTCTGTAAGCAAATCCTTTTACGTATGTAGCGGCTGGCCGAAGCGAGTTCAAATTCTGCGACGTCAGTGTAGGCCTTCTCAACACTCATCGTCTTGCCATGGTCTTGCAAATGTTATTGATTATGTCTGAAAGGCGGTGGCCGGTGCGCGCGCACTGCTAAGATTACGGCGCGAAATCCAAACAGAAACTAGAGAAAACATTTAACAGATATTGGTTTCTGGAACCTCTACGGGCCCAGGCCTGAAATACCGGGCCCGGACTTCTATATTTAGGCCCGTGCCGACCTCTAGTGTGGATAACAATTATACACACACATTGTTGGCTGGAGGTAACTTCACTGCTTTAATAAATGAAATTAATTTTTTGTGACTGGCATAAAGAAGACTGTAGCTGATGAAATTTGGATACGGAATGAATTTAGTTACCAGGCCGTAGTGGTTGTTATTGTTAATCCATACAATAGAAACTTTTCAAAGATTTTATAAAATTGTGAATGTTTTACAATATTCTATTCTATGTAAATTTGCTTTCACAAGCTAACGATATAAAGAAGGACTGCGACCATTCGAATGGATGTTTCGATTCAATGTCAACATCGTGAACTAATTTCAATATTGATTTGATACATTCAAAGCAAAATAATAAAACTTTGAAACACGTTCTACTTTTCCCGGGCAGTTTTCAAGGGCAGCAAACTGTGAATCATATGACATTTTTACCTTTGATGCAATCACCAGCCATCGGTGCTTGAAAACCTACTCTGGTTCGCAAGTGCTATTGTTGTAATATACACAATTGTAATAATATGGAATACATACATACCCGTTTGTAACATATTTGAACTAATAACTACGAAAGTTCTATTTTTTTTTTGTAAACGATTCTATGTCAATTTCGGAAGATCTCCAACTCAATTTGCAAAATGTATTCGAACGTCAGCCCTAATAAAAACACAACATTTGTGGATTTCCTTTAATGAGCGAAATGTTTATTTTACAGTAAAAAAGTAATGTTTATAGTTACAAGTGCAGGCAGCATGTAGCCAATAAGTTATAAAACGTATCATATCACTGTACAAACCTATATTTGAGGATAACAAAAATTGATATCAAATTACCAAACTTGATTAGTTCATAGTAGTACTAATGACGGGATGTATACTATGTAGTAAGTAGGAATTTTTGTGCATTGGGCAGTTTTGTCACCCTATAGCACATGACCCTTTCAACCCTAATTAATATGGTTACAATGACGTGCAATGCATACTGTCTGGTACACACTTTAATCAGAACGTTAAGCTGCAACTGATAGTAATTATCTTCTACATTCATAAGATCAGTATCAATTTGTACTGCGTGCATTGAGGACTTCAATTCTGAACACATTTACAATGTTTATATATGTACCGTTCAACTGAGAACTTGAAGTTGGAATTGATGGTTTTGTCTGCTGATTTACTTATTGTCACAATATGTTTGTCCGTTTGTCTTTTCCTTACTACGCAAACATTTTAATACAACTTGGTCCGCTTATAGTTGACATAAAAAACAATTTTAAGGCACAACATTTGGAAAGGCTGTATCAATTAAGATTCCCAACAATTGACGAACGTTAGGCAGTCACATCATCAATCAATCTTGGCATCTTCTAGGACGCACATAAACATTTTCGCACATGTCATGTTCAACCCATCTGTAAAAGAAATAAAAATTATTCATGCACACCTTCTCTCAATTAATATATTTTACACATTCATTTTAAAAAAATGACATAAAAACTACTGTACATGGAATAAGAGTCTCATATTACGCAAATAAATCTATTTACGTACCCATATCAGTGCTTCCCAAACGTTTTAGAAACGCGACCCATATTTTAGAACGAAAAACATTCCTGACCCACCCTGCTTAATAGATATAGGACTACATGGTTTGAAAAGTGGGAGGGGGGTGGGAGGTGGGAAAGTATTTTTTTAACATATTTATTTCTCTTGAAAAAGTTTTTTAAATTTATGGTTTACATTGAATACAATGCACAAAAGACTGCTCTATATTTCTCATAATGAGACATGTAGGAAGGGTACACTTGTTTTCGGTTTCTGAAGGTGACTGCATTAACATCTACATCAATGTGGCTGATTTTCAGGCGCAAAGAGTTCGACAGTTGCAGTTTGTTCCGAAATTTGGTATTAACTCCTACCATCAAGGAAAATCCAACTTCTCAGATGTACGAAGATGTTAAAGGGATCAGCACCTTCAAAGCATGGACCTGATTCGGAAGACGTCATATGACCTAAGCTGTCGAGTACGTCGTTAAACACCACCAATCATCATCATCCAGCAGAAAGAGGATGACACGTTGGTTGAAAATATAGCTATTAGCTAAAACATTGGGTCACATCCTTGCGGTTGGAAATTAATTTTGAACAAGGCGTCTTCACACGATCGTTGAGTTATTCGTCGGCTTTGCTGAAATCCCAGTCGCCATGTGTCAAAATAACGTAAAGCAAACCAAAATAGTATCAATCTTTAGTCACAGGTAGCTCTTTTCACATCAAGAAAATAACCAAAGCAAGTTGACGTTTTGATGAAGATAGAGATAACCAGATAACCCTTCAAATGCATGGCTTTGGAAGTGCTTAAGAACCGGTCTGAATATCCTCAAGTTAGTCAGCTAACCTGTTGCGGAAGGTGCGAGTTCCGATTCTTGAATTCGTATACACGTACGTATTGTGTATTTGTCTTATTTCCATCCCTTTTTGGCTCTACATTTAAATGAAAACAATTACAAAATATTCAATTTTCCAAATATTATTTTTCACAACCCACCAGAAATCAGCTTACGACCCACAGTTTGAGAAACACTGATCTATAAACGGAAATATTGAAGATGCTAAGTTAATGTAAACAGAAAAGGTTGGACACAGTTGTGGCAAAACATTATTTGATAAGCTAAACTTTTTATAAATTATGTATGTACCCGTACCATATATACGTGTATATACAAACAGACAAATGGATGCATGATACATTTTTATCCAAAAGGTGTATATTATTTATTACTGTTCACACTTTTAGAGACTCAACAAAATATACCATATTTAGTATTTACATTAACTTACCTGAAGTCCTCACTATCCAATGTGGTTTATTCTCCCAATATATGAAGATAAGGTACACTGGTACTCCACAGATAATGAACGTAAGTCCGATGCCAACTTCCCACGGAGAAACGTAGCAAGGCAGAGTGACCAGGAATAGGCAGATTACAAAGAAGATGATAGGGAAGACAATGTTCACCTGAAACATATCAATCAATTAAATCTTTTAAACTTTCACTATTTTATTTTTTTATTTTATTTAATTTTGCTTAGTATTTTATTAGGTATTGTTTCACTGTATATTCTATAGTTGTAGCCATGCATTGTCCTCCTTAATTTGTATGTATTTTTATAACTGAATAGGATAGAGTAAATAAATAAAATAAATACAAAAATGAAAAGTAGTACATGTAAAACTTACCTTGATAGGACGTTCCATATCAGGCCTCTTGTATCTAAGGTACAGCAATCCAGAAACAGAAAGCGTCGTAAATAGAGCTTCCACGAAGCTCACGTAATTAATGAGGACGTACACATCTCTTATTAATAGAAGAACTAACGTAATTATGCACTGAAAAATAAAAAAAACAGTAGTAACTACAAATTAAGTACCTATTAACTAATAAATTATTATTTATAGTAAACAAGCAAAGCATCTTAAAAAACTTGTTTTTCTCTTTTTTTGTTTGTATTTTATTTCTAAACCACATCAGTCTACACTTCAGGTAAGCTGTTGGGGTCCCTTCTACCAATCATACAATATGTACGTAGGCCTATTATGACTTGAGAATGAGATAAAATAAATTGTTATAAAAGTAATTTTTAAGCTGTAATTTTATTACAACTGCTATAACTTCATACATTTTTGTATCCATAAAGCTGAATTAAAATTGTTAAACAAGACTAAATCATAATACAGTATAAACAATGAAACAAATATTACTGTTTGTTATTTAAAAGTAATTGTACCGGTCAGGGCTTAATTTGTAATTGAAAAGGAACCGGAACGCATATATCGTTTGTCAAATATAATTTGGCATCAACCCCGCCCACATACTATATACATTGTGAACACAGATAATATGTAATTATTAATTAGTTATCTGTTTAGTGTCAGTGGTCAGTCAGGAGGTTATTACGTATGTATTTGGGTCTGGCTAATTCATAAACTTAAATAACTTGCATTCAAACCAACAAATAAAAAAATATATTTGTGAAATTTTCAGTCACGAGTTTTTAAGGAGTAACCTACGTTACGCAATAATACCGGAACGCGCGTTCTGGTTTCGGAAAAGGAATCGGAACTGCGTTCCGGTGCGTTCCGGCTCAAATTAACACCTGGTACCGGTACACGATACTTAAATTAAACCACCTGGGCTACAGGGAGGATAATGTTAGTAAAAATAAAATAAAACAATGTTTTATTAATTATTATCTACCCACTTAGTTAGCAACCAGAACAAATGTTCAGTGGGGAACACTATACTGTGCTTTATTACTGTTACGGCTCCAAAGTCACCATTTACACATTATTTAGAACAGTCAACTTGCTGCTTGCCAAGTTCTCCGCTCATGTCCAAATATTTCAGCTCGCAATCAGTAGATGCGAAAATATTCTTGAAACAAGTGTTAAAAGAAACAACTACCCTAGCGCAAAATATCAGATATTAATACAGTATAGCTTCAATGTGTTCAGCAAACGAAGCACTCAATAAATTCAAAGTTGTTCTGAATCAGCATTGTTGATTCTTACATTTGTCCGCAGGTGTTCGCACTGTCCAATCACTGATTCATAAGTTTCATATTTGAAATATCGATCTTTGATTGGTTACCGCTCACTCGTCGATGGTGTTCGGAGCCTACAGGGTTGGTTTAGTCGCTTTAAATTAAAGTCCCCCACTGCAAATCAGGTTCGTTACTGAGTAGGTAGACTCTAAATGTGAATTTATTTATTTTATTTTATTTTAAACTCCCTTTCAGGTAGCAGCACTTGATTCAAACAAGAAATACGAACAGCTATGTTCTAAACCATGTAGAAAAAAGAGTGGGTGCTGATAGAGATTATTCCGGGCATGATAGTCAAGTGATTAATGTTTCCATTTCAAAATTTTCCAAGCAAGGCGTTTTTGTTCTATCACATAAATTTTATTATGTGTACAAATATCTAAATCTGGACATTTCAAGCTCATCCTGTATAGAGTACCTCTATAACAATGTTAATTGGCCTTTGATCTACTAGTTTTATAGTACCTTACCAATGAATATTTCAAACATGGCATGTGGTATTGGTTAGAACTTATTTTACACTGCAGAATGTAATCTCATTGTTCTGCTATTATTTGTTACGGTTTAGTGTCATTCACGGGTGTTTTTTCCCTCATGGTAACATCGAATAATATAACATTTTTATGTATAATATTCATTTTAAGCCTAACTTACCAGGAAAATAAGAGAAGGTACCGGTGTGAATCTTTCCACATTAATCAGTGCAATCGCCTTAGGTAAATGGCCTTGGCGGGCCCCAACAAAGAACAAGCGTGCAGATGCAAATATTGCACCATTGAGAGCGCCAAACGTGGAGCAAGCAACGAAGAATGGCATTATCCAAGCCATAACACCAAGTAGTTTGTCACCAAATGTCTAGAAAGAAATTCAGAATAATTAGTGCAATGTTATGCCCATATGACACACAAATGTACAGGTGCATATACACATCAAGAAAACGAGTTCTGCCAGTACATAATAACTTATCCCAATACAGGCACACAAGATTTAAATGAACATTTAAATATTACTATCAAATCAATATAACCATACCAAAAATTATTACAATGAAATCTTTTGTATGTTTTCTAATTGACTTACATTACGCTGCTTTCCATGCAAGATTCGAGGCAAAATCGCTAAAGCATGCGTCGCCTTCAGCAGCAGTCATTCATTGTTTGGTGTGCGCGTGTTTTACTTTTTAGTTGTGTTACGATGGACAATTAATTTACAGTTCGTGTAGTCGTTATCTGTGGTGTTAGCTAGAGATTTTTTTTTTTTAAACTTCTACTGTACAAGATAATACGAACTCTGCTGATATTTTACTTCACCCCTGTCTTTGTTCATTATATTACAATTTGTAATTATAAATTATGTTATGACGTGTTATTATATTATTTATTATGTCTTATATCTGGGGTGACAAGAGAAATAAACGATTTTAAAATAAATAATATAGTTATTATGCAAAGCATGATACTTTTACAGTCATTTGTGGATTTCGATTATTCAATGGTTTGATCTCTAATCGATATATCACCAGAAATACTTTAGCGAACCTAGCTAGAAAGTGTGAAAGCTAGGCTACTTCTGGTAAAATCACTTTATGGCAGTGTTGGGGCAGTTCTTTTTTTAAATGAACTTTCTAAAAGTTCAGTTCACAGCTCAAATAATGAACTTTAATAAAGTTCAAGTTCTTTTCAAAACCTAAAATTTTGAAAAGTTCAAGTTCGTCTAAAATATGAACTAAGTTCTTTTAAAAGTTCTTTTGTGAAAAAGTGTCACCACATTGTATTAACAGTCATGCGAATAATCGATTGCCTTGTATGGCTTAATTAGGAAGAAAAACATGCATGTTAAGGTAAGATATTGAATGCTGGCATTAGGTGTCTGATGTAGGGCTATAGGCGCCTACCATTGTAGAAATAAAAAACTTAAGAACTTCAAGGAAGGATAATTGTATTGTTGTTTCAGTTTATATTATTACAGACATGTGAAAATAGTGATTAGTGTATCGATCGATTAATTAGTGATAGTGATAGCGATTAGTGATAGTGTATGTATATGTATGTACAAAAGTGCTGTTCTTCACTAAAACTACCAGGGCTAAGCCCGTCCTATTATTGTTTTATTTTACAAAGACTAGTAGGCCCCTTTAGTTGGTAAAAATTGTTGATAATAATTGTTATGTATTTTATTATTGATGTGTTGATTGATCATTTGAAGTTGATGTTAATTCAAACTTGTTGACATCATTTTAATTTTTTTAAACAAAATTTTCAATTTGAACTTTTTTTAAGACAAGCGTTTGAAGGTGGCTAAAAATAGATGGTAACTACTGGGTAGAGTTCGAACGGCCAGACTTGAATGTAATTCTACTCCATGAATGGTGGCCGGTAGCTTTTTAAAATCAGCTGAAGGAGAACCGAAAACGATTCGCGTGTTCCTCGACGGCGCGTTGACAGATGCTCAATCATCGAACAGAATGAACTTTCAAAAGAACTTTCTAAAATTGAAAAGTTCGTTCTCAAAAAGAACTTTTGAAAGTTCAAGTTCACTCATTTGAAAAAAGAGTAAGTTCGTTGGAAAGTTCACAAAAAAAGAACGCGTTCTCGGGAACGCGTTCTTTTTAAAAGTTCTCGCCCCAACACTGCTTTATGGTATGCCAAAAAGTTGAACAAGATTCAACGAGTGGAAATATTTGCCCAACTCAGCTAAGTCCTCGATGATTTGTGGATTTTGGCAAAATGGCCGCTGCTGACGCAGGTGGTACTGTATCAAAATGTATTTTCTGAAGAAAACAGTGGTATAAAAGACATTGTTGTAAAGTCACTGCATCCGAGATATTGTAAAATGTCCAACTTATTATCGTTGATATTATTAAGAAAGAATACTTCAAGGGGGCAGTTGTTTACATAAGTTATGACGTCAAGAGCCGTTTTTCAATAGGGAAGTCTCATCAAAAATAAATATTCCTCAAAGCAGCTAAAAATGGAAGATCATTATCTAAAAATACGGGTGGTATAATTTTTATATCTGAGAAGCGTATATTTCCAATTCTATTAGCATTTTAAGTTTGAAATTTGGAACTTCTTGTTCCGTAATTGAAAAACGGATCTTGACGTCATATGTCATGTAAACAACTGCCTCCTTGAAGTATTCTTAATAATATCAACGATATTAAGTTGGACATTTTACAATATCTAGGATGCAGTGACTTTACAACAATGTCTTTTATACCACTGTTTTCTTCAGAAAATACATTTTGATACAGTATTTACCAAAACGTGTTTAAAATAATGCAATTATTTAACATATTGTTGTTAATTAATGTTGAGAAGTGTTCATTTACTAACTATAAAGAAACGTTGGTTCAGTTAGAGTCTTATGAGAGCAATAATCTACTAAAGGGTAGGATTTCAGTACTATTTGCATGATATAAAATTATTGTTTACTGACATATGACGTCAGAACCTTGAAATCACGAGCAAGATGGCGCAGATCCGTTTCTGAGCGTGTTTTGACAGCAATATCTTTGACTTGCTGTTAAAGCGATGTTAATGCACCTTTCGAGCCGAAATCAATTAGTTCCCGTTTATTTTAACTTGAGGTAACCAGTAAGCAAATAAAAAAAATGCGTGAGACTTCCCTATTACGGAACAAGAAGTTCCAAATTTCAAACTTAAAATGCTAATAGAATTGGAAATATACGCTTCACAGATATAAAAATTATACCGCCCGTATTTTTAGATAATGATCTTCCATTTTTAGGTGATTTGAGGAATATTTATTTTTGATGAGACTTCCCTATTACAATAATTTGTATAACAGACCAACTTATAGTCATCGTACAACATCTTCGGTAATGCTTCCGTCACGGGTGGGTGAGCGGCAGCCAACCAGCGACCGTGGCTGATTCAGATACCTGCTGGGGTTGGCCGAGACCGTAAGCACGTCATTGATTGATGACGAAAGCATTACCGAAGTTATTGTAAGACAACTTTACTTGAAATGATTCTTTTCTATGAAGACATTGCAAGTACAAGGCACATACAAAGTATTTAGCACATTGTAACTGATAACAAATATTATTTGGAAATAAATAATTCAGTTTACTTACAACAGCAACAGCACTGGAAGACAGTATTTCATCTCGTGTAAGGACGACGAAGTATGCAACGTTTGTTAGTACGTAAATAACCGTAACTAAAGGTAAAGAAATCCCAATTGCTTTTGGTAAATTTCTGGAACAAACCATCAGATGTGCATTAATTAACTAGTATCCTAAATTAACAAAATGCAATTAAAACTAAGGAGTGTTAACCACAGTATCAAAAGTAGTACCAACAGTACCAAAACTCAAACTATTTTCTTGCTCTGTAAACACATGTGCATGCGGGTCCTATGCCTATGGGCTGTGTTCAAGTCGAAGAAGCGATCAAGTAATACTACTACAACTTGAGGTAGCTTTTAGAATATGGTAATGAATGTTCGTCAACCCTTATTGCCGCTATGCCACGCTAGTGTCGCTGTGCGTAAGTTGTTCAATAGAGCCGCTATAGAAGTTTCGGTAACGGGTACTGTATGTTTATTTATTTGCCTTCCATCACACACTCATATGATCACACAAATTGTGGTGTAGCAAGTTTTGGAAGTTGTTATCGGATTCTTATACTGTGGTAAACAACTGGCCTACCCCATGGGACCACAGAACCCACAATGCGAGGGGAGGGGGGGGGGGGGCAGTTTTGTGGGGATCCCTCATAAAATCAAGATTAATATATGAACATTTTCAAAGTAAGCAATAGCCTTAAAAAGTAAATTGTATAATATTATATGATATCCATCACAAGATTCCAGGGTATCCCTAGTTTAAATGTTAAACTTTAAATTATTTGACAACAAAAAGCCTTTCTGAATGCAAAGGGGATTGTTCTAAAGTCATTTTTCAGACTCTTGTGAAAACAATTTTGCAACATTTTCCACCTTCGACCACTGGCTATACCAACCACAAAAAAGCAATCCGTTGAGTAGAGTTAAATTTGATCTGTATTTACTATTTTTACTATATTTAAAACACTTACTTGTACGGATTTTTCAATTCCTCTGTCACAAAGTTGAGATAGTTCCTAGAGAGAGAAGGAAAATGATATATGTATTAGTATATTATTCCAACAAAACCAACTGTCCAAACTTAGTTTGATAACATTTCGAACAGTATTTTATATTATCTCCTCATGATTAAAAGGTAAATGTTTGTTACTATTACTGAACATTTTTTTTATGGCCAAGTTTTAATAAAAAACGAGCATAAATACAGTATAATTTTCTATGTTAAAAATGACCATGACATTTTTAAGTAAATATGTTTTAGAAATTTGGAGTGCTGTATACACCCCAAATAATATCCGTGTGGCTAGGAGTTCAACTCACCAGCCAGAGTACGAGAAGAGGCCGGAGTAGAAAGCCAAAGCGATGTATCCTGGCTCGGTATTGGTCCCTGCAAATGGATCCTGAAAGTTGTCCGTCTTACCGGACACCAACACCCACAAGCCAGCGAGAACGATGATCACTAACGCCAGAATCTTGGTCCCGGTGAAGATGTCTTGGACACGTGTTGCCCACTTCACGTTGTAGCAGTTTATCGCCGTCAGCAGACCTGGAAGCAACAAGTACCTTAAGGAACTGCTGCACTTTTCAATCATATACTACGAAATTTAATTAGAACAAACAATAATTTAGGTACCTACACAAAATAAAATAGTAACTTGAATTAAAAAAATATGTTCATGTGAACCCTTTCATTGATTATGAAGAATTTTATTGTTGTCATTATGTGTGCATGTTGAAGTACATTAGATGCTACACACTGCAGGAGGCCCATTATGTAAATAATGAACAGTATAGGAACTTTAGTGAAGGTCAAAGATAGTAAGATATACCCTGTCGGGTGGTGAAGATGGTGCAACTGCAAATTATTATAACACTAGTATTTGCCAATTATTGAATTGCTCGCTCGCATGCTATTTACAGGGAGAAAATATGTCAATAGTTATAGCACAGCAGACCGGCATAAAACAGGCTGGTTTGTTTTGGTACAAAGGGACCAAACATCAGGAATATTATTTCTTTAAAGATTTGTTTTTAAATTTGGAATGTATTATTAAATAATAATAATTATTATTATTATTATTATTATTATTATTATTATTATTATTATTATCATTATTATTATTATCATTATCATTATTATTATTATTATTATTATTATTATTATTATTATTATTATTATTATTATTATTATTATTATTATTATTATTATAAAATAAAATGAAATAAAAATGAAATGATAAAATTAAATGAAATGAATTATTATCATCATCATCATTATTATTATTATTATTATTATTATTATTATTATTATTATTCATATTCATTCCGTGTTTAGCCATCGTAGTGTGCGGACGTGTCGGGCGACCTCTCCGTGGAGATAAGAGCAAGGACAGCTTTTCGATCGTGAAAGTTATGTCGCACAGTAAATGCGGAAAATGTGATCGTCAACTGCCAGAAGATGGTGATTTTGTGTCGTGTGATGGTTGTGAAGTTAATTATCACTACGAGTGTTCAATTAGGAAATCAACGTATACAGCTAAATCGTCTCAATTGAAGAAGGACTGGAGGTGTGCTGTGTGTAGAGGAGTGGGACAGCAAGATACGTCGGTTCAAGATACACTCAAGGTAATCATTGAAAAGCTTGATTCTGTAGGGGCTGATGTCAAATCATTAAAGGAGGAAGTGATGAACTGTAAAAAGAACTATGAAATTGTGATGCAATCTTTACAAAAAAGTGAAGAAACCGTGGAATGGCTGTCAAGAAAACTCGAAGATAGAGAAGAAGAAATCAGTGCACTAACTTATGAGGTCAACCAATTAAATCAGTACGGGAGGAAAAACAACATAGAGATATGCAACGTAATAGAACACGAAGACGAAAACGTTGAGCAAATTGTAATTAAGGTAGCGGCCGTATTACAAATTGATTTGCGAGAGGAAGAAATAGAATCGGCCCACAGGTTGCCATCGCGAAACTCAGAATACCCTAATACAATAATTGTTCAATTGGCTTCGAGGAAGATGCGAAACGCACTTGTGTCAAAGCGTCGCCAGTCAATTACAAACAAGCAATTATTTGGGAATCATTGTCGGTCGGAACTTAGCGTGAGAATAAGGGAAAATCTCTCGCCGTACTACAAGAATCTGCTGTGGAGAGCTAAGCAAAAATCAAGAGAAGTAGGATATAAGTTCGTGTGGTGGAGTAACGGAAAAATTTTAGCGAAAGAAAACGAATCTTCTCGTCGTGTGTTGACAATCAAGTCAGTTGCTGACCTTTGCAAGCTGAGAAACGAACAATTGCCAGTCACGTAAGTTGTCTGTCACACAAACACCTCATCTACGTCGATTAAGCTATTTTCATGGACATAACCGATTTGGACTCTGACCTACAGATAAGTTGTAATACCGTTGCTTGTTTTGATGACTGGGTTTGTGATGATTCTGGTTTAACATGTGTTCATTTAAATGTGCGATCGATAGCGGCTCACTGGGATGAGTTAAACATAGTTCTTAGTTCCTTTAATGGTAAATACGACTTGCTTCTTCTCAGCGAGACGTCTTTACCGGACAATCAACACAACTATCATTTAAATGGTTATGACTCCGTATGTAATTCTAGAATCGGAAGGAGAGGAGGAGGATTACTTTTATTTTTTAGATCTACTTTAAAATTAGAAAATATTAAGTTTGCTTTTGTTTCTTTTGAAGGTATCGCAGGTGTTATTACTTTAGATAATGTAACTAAGATTGACATGCTCTGCGTATATAGACCCCCTGATAACAATGCAAAAAATGATTTTATTGATGAAATAGACCGCCACATAAAGGGTAACCATAAAAACAAATTCGGGCTCTTCATGGGAGATATTAATTTAAATCTCCTCGACGTAAATAATCCGTATGTACAGTCTTATGAAAGTGTTTTAGCATTAAATGGATACTTAAAATGTATACACGTTCCGACAAGGGAAGAATTTGTCCGAGACGAATTAAAAGTTAGCTGTATTGATCACATCTATATTCGTGGAATAATAAAAGGAAAAGTTAAAGCTGCGGTAATAACATCGAAAATTTCAGATCACTATCTTACACTCGCATCACTTGGCGTTGGAACCTTAAGTAACAGAGACGATTTGTTGACAGAAAACATAACTGTACGTTTAAATGAACATAAACTATTAAAAGAATTGGAATATGTTAATTGGGTAAACTTGTTGCACATAAACCGCTGTGAAGAACTTTATGATCGAATATGTAACGAATTTGACAGTTGTTACAAAAGGTCACAATATACTTCACATGTGCGTAGTAGAAATAAAACTCCAAAATCATGGTTAACACCCGCGTTACTCCAAAATATGAAAAACAGAGACAAATTATTTAATCAGTGGAAGAGCTGTAATCCATTAAATCCAAATAAAAGATTATATAGAGACAATTACAAAAAATCTAGGAACAAGGTCAATAAAAGTATACAAGTAGCTAAGGTGAATTATTATAGGGAAGAGATTAACAAAAGTAAAGATGATATAAAAGGAACCTGGAATATAATAAACAAAGTATCAGGACGGAAAACCAAAGATCCCGTTGATGTAGTAATAAACAAGTATTTAGGCAAAAAACATACTCACGAATATATAGCAAACCAGTTCGCTGACACTTTCGTACAGGAGGTGGAGGACGTAACGCATGACTGCTATTTATCTTGCGGGCCAGAAGATAGTATAAAAACTAATGTGCAATCAATGTGGTTGCCTCCAGTAGAAGTAAGCACAGTAGAGACAATAATTGATAATTTAGATATTAATAAACAACCAGGTTTCGATGCAATTAGGGTGTTGGACATTAAAAACATAAAAAGTGAGATTTCTCCAGTTATTGCGCATTTGATTAACTTGTCAATCAAAGAGGGGAAGGTTCCACAAAAAATGAAAGTGGCCATAGTAAGGCCAATTTATAAAAAGAATGACCATATGTGCTTTTCAAATTATCGTCCAATTGCAATATTATCAGTAATAGAGAAAATCTTAGAACGTTATATAGCTGACCGTCTCATAAATTATTTAACTAAATTTAAAATAATAAATAATAAGCAGTTTGGGTATCAGAAAGGAAAAAGTACTGAGGAACTCCTGCTTCAATTCACAAATTTAATAAATACAAAGCTTAATGAAAACTTACATGTTATTGCAATGTTTGTTGATTTTACGAAAGCCTTTGACACCATAAGTCACGTAAAACTTTTGGAATCATTAGAAAAAATTGGAGTTAGAGGCAACGTTTTGAAATGGTTCAATAGTTATCTAAGCAACCGAACATTAACAGTGAAAATAGGGAAAACTTTTAGTAACATTAAAAACGTTCAATCAGGAGTTCCCCAAGGTTCTATTCTGGGACCACAGTTTTACATAATTTACGTAAATGAAATTGGGAATATAATTAAAAAGTGTGCAGCTTTTTTCTTTGCTGACGATTCAGCAATTGTTGCAGTGCACAGAGATCTCGCGACAGCTACAATCTATGTTAATGATGATTTCCGTAACTTACAATGCTGGACACATGATAAATCTTTAGTTGTCAATTCGTCAAAAACTAAATTCGTGCATATTTGTATGCCACTTAATAAAGATAGGAACACAGAAATAAAGATAAAGTTTCATTCAATAGATTGTATTCATAATATGGCACTAAAATCGAAATCTGGTAATATTTGCAATTGTCAAAAACAAATTGAATCGGTGCTTGAACATAAGTACCTAGGAGTTTTAGTAGACAAGGATTTTTCTTGGAAGTCTCATATTAATATGCTATGTAAAAAACTTCGTTCTTGTGCATACCAGTTATATAATTTAAAATCAATATTACCTTTTGGTTTGATCCGTGTCGTTTATATTGCTCTGGTGGAGGCAACCATATCGTATGCTATTCTGTCTTGGGGAAACGCGTCAAGGTATATTTTAAATAACTTATTAAATTTACAGAAAAGTATACTCTTATTGATTTACCCCCGCAGTACATATTACATTCAACCAGACTTTCCGTTCATCTACAGTTTCTTTTCTATTTTACCTGTTGATTTACAATATAATTACCGTTTAATAATTAAGCATTTCTTTGACTCAACCTACAAACGACCCTACATACATTCGAAAATCACCCGATCAGCGACAAAGGGACATTACATTGTGCCTTTGTCACACAATAAGTACGGCGATCGTCGTCTGCAGTCTGTGGTACCACGAGTATTTAATTCACTGCCAGGAGGTCTATTATACGCAGACAAATTGTCAACTATTAAACGGCAATGTAGATTATATTATTTGAATTATTTAGAGAATTAGTCATGGTAAATTTATATTTGTATATATAATTATGATTGAACGAACCACTTATTGTATTTATGCTATTTCTTGTATTTCACTACTCTCTTTGTATTTCTATTTAACCATAAATTATATTTAAATTACATATTAAACTATATATCATAAATTATATCTTTTGTGTGTCACGACCAGTCCGCATACTGCACTTTAATTATATGACTGTCCCACTGACAAACCACTATGTGGTTTAGTGGGAATTAAAACAATTTCTAATATTGTACGTATGTGTGAAACGATTTAATAAAAAAAAAAAAAAAAAAAAAAAAAAATTATTATTATTATTATTATTATTATTATTATTATTATTATTATTATTATTATTATTATTATTATTATTATTATTATTATTATTATTATTATTATTATTATTATTATTATTATTATTATTATTATATTATTATTATTATTATTATTGTTATTATTATACATATTACATCTATGCCCTAGCTAGACCAAGCCTCATGAAGACATACGAAGACGTTTGAGGCTCTAAAGGTTTTTCTGGTTCCCTTCCGGTCCTATGTAGGCTTTTGGAGACAGAAAACTATTATTGTTATCTTTACATCTAAAAAAATGAATTGCAAGAGGACCATTTTGAGCAACGAATTCTAGACAAGTCGCAATTGTACTAATTATAAGGAGAAAGATTATCTCTATTGAAGTGATGGTGAAAATAATGTAAAATTTCTCGTTTTATCACTTATTATCAGCACATGGACGCTGTAAAACAAATTGCTAATTGGACAGATGACGAGTATAATTATGACGAAAGAGGAAAATGTACGAAATTCCTAGAACAGTAATAAAACGATGCGGGCTACGAATTGATATCTGACGAGAAGCCCCACTAGAAAACAAATAAAATCAACAAGAAGGGCGGGCGGGCTCCGTTTAACAATAATGAGGCTCCAATTTTCGAATTATGAAAGGATAAATAACCGCTTCCTCATAGCTGTCGGTGTCGGCATCCGTCAAAGGACTCGTGTATGATACAAAGCCACGCCAATTACGAATCATTTACGCCTAAACTATCTCAAAAATGGGCTCAAAAAATTAGGCCAGATGGACACCTTTGTTTCTAACATTATTCAAAGCTAAAATGAAAAGGATAATATACGGGACACGATACGTATTGGGCAAAACTCATTTTGCAACTTCCACTGCTAGCAAAGACGAAGAGTTAAAAAAAGACACGATGAATCAAGCAACACGTGCAATTCTTAGCTATCAGTCACAGAATATTGTCAATCGACGGAAAATAGAAACATGGGTATCGAAGACAAAAATCGAAGTCACTTCCCGATTTCCAAACTCGATCGACATCGACAGCTTAAGATCAAATCATATCCGATCCCATAAGATCAAAAGAACACAAAAATCTATCGATATAGAAAATAAATTTTCCATTACCCGGCCATGATATGTTATGTATTTTTTCGGCGCAAACAGCTCTGGTAGGCCTATGTTTAAAAAATGAGTTCGACAAAATTATGGGATCATTTTCTTTTGTGATGCGTGAGTATAGAATTCATTGGAACTTCTTGTACCTTTGACTTTTGTGTTTTTGTACCTTTGACTATTATACTTTATAAAATAAAAAAAACGATTCGATTTGTAAATAAAAAAAAGTTCGGAGATCTGCATCATCGTCATTGAAACCCTTCACTCAAATCTGAAATCAGTATAATCAAAGTACATTTCGAACCGTAAGGATAATAATACGGTGAATTTTGAAAAGAGTATGGGTGCCTACTGTTTCTTTTGAGTCATCAAATAAAAATTACTACTACTACAATATATGTATTACACAGGCCTACATTGTATTTTCCAATGTGTTAATGTACACAACTGCATCTCATTGTGATTTTCTTCTGAAGACATTGAAAAGCAACGTCTTATGAAGAACTACAATAGCTCATTCTCATAGATACTGAAGAACAATATTTAGTGTGTGTTGCTCAGTGAAAGCAATGAGTGATGATAGTCCCTCGAGAAGAATCCGGGATCATTCGTACTTGTCATAAGTACAAAGTTCTCGTATGGCAAACAAAACGACAGATCTATAGATTTTACAAATGGAATATTTATCGTAGTCATTGAGTATCGACAAGAGAGTCAAGAAGTGACGGATTTGGTTATCGTTATTGTCTAAAGTCTAGACCTGCGCAAAAGCTGAGCCGACTTGTATCAAGTGCCAGGTTCAACCGCTAGCAACTGAAATGAACTGCCAACTGAACTAGCAACTGAAATGAAATGTCACAGTATACATTTTGTTTTTACTATTGTGGATTATGTTGTGAGCTTCAAAACTCGTACCTATCTTACGAGAAAGGTAAACAGAAATAACGACATGGATTTGTTTTCTTGCACGCAGTGTATAACTGTATATGTAGGGAGGGACCAAATTGTTATTATCTTATTTTCGAATACTATATATATACACCATTACAAAAATATAATTATGAATGTTCCTGTGCGCTTGCGACAAAGGATTAAATAATTTTAATTTTTCGTAGGAATCCCTGTTATAGGATACACACCACAGCTTTACCTGATGTGCCCCTCTTCAGGTGACTAACTATAGGAATGTTATAGGGCGTTTGGATAGTTGGGTAGGAATGTCCAACGGCTGTTAGTTAGGACTCAATCCCAGCCTGCATTCGCCATTCGACTGAGGAAAACCTCGGAAAAACCTTCAGTCAGGATTGCCGGTAGCCGGAATCGAACTGGCAACCTCCCGAATTATTAGAGTCTCGCGTCTTATCTAACCGAACTGGCGACCACCCACCAAGCAAGACAAGATGGAAAGAGCCGCGCTTTGGAGTATTTGTGTGTGTTTTACTTTATTCAAATTAATGTGCATATTCGACCAGTTATATGCCAGTAAACATGAAATTGGTAAGAATTTTATATTGAAAATAACATGGATCAACATGGATTTCCAATGTGGTGCAAGTGGGGTGGGGGTTCCATACGGGTGTGTGTGTGTGTGTGGGAAAAAGTATGCGTTGTACGTTTGACTAAGTGAGTACAATTGTGCGTGTGACCTTATGAGTGCGCGTGCGTCCGTATGTATGTATTCGAGTGTGCGTGTGAATGCGTGTGAGTGGCCAAAGTGAGCGAGCGTGTGCGCGAGAGTGTGTGCGTGTACAGCTGACGGAATTGTGTGCGTGTGAGAGACAGTGTGTGCGTGTACAACTGATGGAGCGTGTGCGTGTATGTATGTACAATTGCCGGAGCGTGTGCATGTGCGTGTGAGCGACAGTGTGTGCGTGTTCAACTGATGGAGCGTGTGCGTGTATGTATGTACAATTAACGGAGCGTGTGCATGTGCGTGTGAGCGACAGTGTGTGCATGTACAACTGACGGAGCGTGTGCGTGTGCGTGTGTGTATGTACAACTGATGGAGGGTGTGCGTGTGTATGTACAACTGCCGGAGCGTGTACATGTGCGTGTGAGCGTGTACAACTGACGGAGCGTGTGCGTGTGAGCGTGTACAACTGACGGAGCTTGCGTGTGCGTGTGTGCGTGTACAACTGACGGAGCGTGTGCGTGCGTGTGAGTGACAGTGTGTGCGTGTACAACTGACAGAGCGTGTACATGTGCGTGTGAGCGTGTACAACTGACGGAGCGTGTGCGTGCGTGTGAGCGTCTACAACTGATGGAGCTTGCGTGTGCGTGTGTGTATGTACAACTGACGGAGCGTGTGCGTGCGTGTGAGCGAGAGTGTGTGCGTGTACAACTGACGGAGCGTGTGCGTGCGTGTGAGCGAGAGTGCCGATGTGTGTAGAGAGGGAAGTGACATCGATTATCCTGTCATTGCAAGTTAGCGCTCATCAGGGTTCGTCACCTTGCTTGGGGTGGCCTCCAATCAGTGGCCTACTGAACACTCGTTGCCGTAGTCCTAGCTCTCAACCATTACAACACCACGCGTCACCCACTCGATTCTCACACAGCCATGTTGCAGAGTTTCGATCTCAACATCGACATCGAACGCAATTAATCGATGTCAAATCGTGACATCGAACATTTTCCATCATCGACATCGTAACGTAATAAATCGATGTCGATAAAATCAACGTTTTTAAATTAATAAAATATTAGGTATATTCTTCTAAGCTAACTAAAATAAAACTCAATTTTTTGTTGTGTGAACATATTTACCTCGTCTAACATGAACTGTAACTAAACCTCAAAAGTGTTTTCGTTTATGTTATTTATTAGAAAATTAATGTGTGGATTGTAAATTGTTTTTTGACGATTAGAAAACAAAAATAATTAAACGATTAAATATATGGTCGATGTCTATTCCCATCCTTTCTTATTATACATATATTCAGTTTAAAAAAAAATGATTTACAAACGACAAAAATAAATACAAGTACGTAACAAAGAATGGAACAATACTCAATAGGGTAGGACGTACTTAGTACATTGCACGGCCATAACGGACAGAACACTCGTTTAAACTTCGCATAGTTATTATAAATATACATGCAGACATATTATTGTGACGCTCTGAGCAGGTAATTGATCGACAACAAACATTGCTTATCGATTATGATGCGATTAAATTTTGAAAAATGTAAAAAAAGTGGTATTTTTTCTTGGATGGTCTATAATAAATGTTAAACATATGTGATCAAGAGGGCAGTTATTTAATTACTTTGGTAAAAATGTCATACGTAGCCTGGCCGATAAACATCATCAGTCAAAATGTCAAGTGAGCGCAGTTTCTGCCTGGATCACATCTGACTGTCGGAAACCGTTCAACATATTTTGAAAATTTGAAACACTTCTTCCGTATAGGCATTCTCTTCTTGACAATAGTATGTGTTGAATACACGGCAACGGGCTAATGTTTAACCAGGCAACGAAATCACAACTTACTGCATTGTTATATCGGGATCGTATTTCATAAGAATTACGAACATATTGTGTAACATCGAGTTACAA
Source organism: Isoperla grammatica (assembly GCA_945910005.1). Classification (NCBI taxonomy): domain Eukaryota; kingdom Metazoa; phylum Arthropoda; class Insecta; order Plecoptera; family Perlodidae; genus Isoperla; species Isoperla grammatica. The sequence continues at coordinate 31,842,825 of OX246737.1, read as the reverse complement.
AACAAAATTTAGCAATGACAAAGTTAAGAATAATTTTTTGAATGCTATTACATTTTTGTTCTGGTAATTAAAACTTTTCCGTAAACGAGCAATTAATAAGAAACTGCTGCTTCGAAGAGGTTGATCAAGAGAAGGGTGGGGGGGGGGGGGGGGTTAAGGGGAGGGGACGGTTGTTACATTTTTTAGTGCGCTCGTGCGAATAAAATACAACAAAGAAAACTAGTCAATTTAATAATAGGATCTAATTAATGTTACTGCAGAAACAAAGTGCTCACTCATTGAACTGTCGCGGTCGGACTAGAGGGGTGCTGCCACCATCCTATTGGTCTTCCCTGAGGAGAAAAGCGGGAACAGGAACCCTATTTTGTAGCTCGGGCGCGTGGGTTTCAAGTACATAGTACCCGAAATATAAATACTTATGACTTTAAAATGATACTGTTTAATTAGGTAATAAAACTATTATAATACAATCATATTTCAAACTTATAATAACACTTACTTGTATTTAGATGTGGGTTGATTAGACACTATTGAATTTGAAATTATACTGTAACGAATGTGAAGCAAGCGTCTCACATCCGCCTGCGAGGCAAGCCCACGGAAGAGTGCCTGAGTGGATCAGCCTCCCCGAGTTCCTAGCATCACTGACTATTCTAGAAGGTATCTCAGCCTTAGGGGATGAGATAGTGTGTCACTCTTGAGTGCTAGTTTGTTTTCTATTTACTGAGAAAGAAGATTATTTATATCATTATATTTAAGTAGTCGCGCCATGACAGAACAGAGATTTATAGCTCGCTGAGTATTTAGGACGGACAACCAATTGCTAATATAACAACTCATAGCACAACGTATCCATGGGTGTTGGGTGTAAACTCGCTTGTTTTTCAAGAACAGGCAATTATTAGAGTCAAATATTGTAAGTTGTATTGTGTTTATATATAATATCGCATTGGTCATCGGTCGCTATTAATTAAACGGGGTTCTATTTTTTATATGGCAACTATGCAGCAAACTGAAAATATATTTTTGTGTGCAGGCGAGAAGGCTTCCTGTGACTTCTTATCTTAGAGAAGATTATTTCAATCAATATTTAATAACTTGTGTGTAGTTTTATGTTAACAAGCAATTTGTTTTGTAAACTTTTAAACCACTTTTCCAGTAACTTTTAAACAATGTACAGTATAACCAATATTTTTATATGATGTATTTTATTATATAGATCACTCAAAGCAAAATCCACTAAACTAAAGGAAGATTTTGATTAGCATACAAGAAACGGATAATATTCGTATTTTTACATACATTATACAAAACTGAACCATATTAGTCAGGTCCGCTGTAATTTTATGAACGTCGTTTGAAAATAATCCACCGAAAGTTTTAAAATTAGGCCTAATTCAGACAACATTAGCGATTACAAAAATAAATCAATTTATACACAATGCTATGATCCACGAAACACAACACCAAAATTTAGTAATGGGTGAGCTATACCTAATTCGACTTGGACGTGAAAATGTGATCATTTCCTCGTCTTCGATCTTGTGACCCAACCAAGCCTGGCTGGCGTACATAATCCGTACCAAGTATTGGCTACATCACTCACACAGGTATTCGATAAACAGAGTAGAACGAACACATTTTTCTAAATGAAACCATCCACTTGTGTTTCACGGGAAAGAAAATAGTTTGTTTGTAAACAATGTTAGTTATATCAGTTTACCCGTAACCAATGACACGAAGGCGCCAATACATCCAAGCGTTGTCTACCTGAGTTTATCAGTACCTTTAACACTTCACTTGCCTTGAACAGTTCGTTTTACGACCATCCTAACATCATTCTATTAATGTACGCAGAAGGGAAATATAAAGATGGAATGCAATGCAAGCATGCAAGCGTTAACTGCAGTCGATAAAATATCATTAGTTGGTGTCAGCATTGCGCAATATATGATACAACAAACGCGCGTGTAGGGCAATTACTTTCACACGTGTGCATTGTAGACCTACGTATACATTATTATTCTGAGTTCCTAGCTGGGTTTCACATTTATCCCAAGCCGGGACAAATCCGTACACATACGCAGCACCAAATTTGTGCTCAAACCAAAATATTTCATTCCCCTATATAATTTTTTACGTTAACTAGAGAGAGCATTTTAAAGCATTTTTAAACGATCGAAATCAGGAGTTCCACAGAGTTACATCAAGTTTTGATGACAATTGACACTCATCAGTATTTCGGGACTAGTGAACGGCCCGGGACGAGGCCTCCACAACAACATCCATACGAAACGTCAAACGAGATGTTCTAACAAAATGGCCACTGACAGCGTTGCCAAATCAACTGGCAACATGTTCTGGGTTCCATCCTTAGCCGGGGCAAATTTAGCGACATTTTTTGTATCTCTTTATTATGATGTGAATGCAGAAGGGCTACATCTTCATTTCCGAGTGCTAGTCCTGAAAACTATACACGTCATAATATATATTAGAATGATATGTGTTCATAGTACACACATTGGGTTATTGTATACAAGAAACATTAAACCGACGTCATCAATTTCAGTTGAAGAGCAGTACTACGATATTATACTAAAACAATTTTTCTCTCCTCCTCAGACGCAATGTATTTTTGGTTTCGAACTTGTGGCACTGGCTTGTCCTTCACTTCACTTCCATTCCGTGGTTTCATTGTTGTATACGGTATGCGACATACCGAACCAAGGGTAGGTGCATGAGAACTGCAATTTACTATAACTTACTTACTACTACTTCTCTGCAGGTTACTGATTAGTCTTTCTCATCAACTTACTATATTGCCCATTGATTTGTAGATTGTGCCAACGAATAATACCGTGTGTCCGGGAGAGTATAGCTAGATTCAACGTTCTGTCCAACCCAGTGGCGTATCCAGGAATTGGGAAAGGGGGGGTTTTCAACCCATATTATAGAGAGTGGAACCGAAACACAATTGGGGTTTCGGGGGGCTTGCCCCCCGAAAAAATTCTCGTCAAGGTCATTTTAGTGCAAATCTGTGCGTTTTACAGCGGCCAACTGAAACAAGATTACTCAGTTTCTGGCAACACATGTTTTCCTTAAAAAAAGATAAAAATATAATTGAAGATCGATGCGTGTATTTTCAACAAAAACAAATGCCTAAAAATACTGTCTATTGAAATGTAAACGGTCATTTTCCATGTTTCCTTTGCAAAAGGGGGGGGGGGGGTTGGGGGGGGTTGTCCCCCCTGCCCCCCCGTGTATACGCCACTGGTCCAACCATTGATTTACTTATGTCGTCGAGTGAAGTGTTCTAGTAGCTGCTGGGGGGATCTTTTTATGTGACTCGCTTCCTTTTATGGTGGCAGTAACTTTTGAAAATAAAAGTTATGAGTGCATTGTAGAACATCGTAAAAGTCTCATAGAAACAGGCTGTACTTTGTTGATTATGATATATAACTCATATATAAGACATCTAACGATAACTTTACTAACTACTGGTTATCATTAATTAGTGTAGCAGTAATTAAAGAGTGAGCTTAAATAGAAAAATAAAAGTCATCGTTGCTTGTAACGGTGACCCACATCGACATTAAACAAGTAAAGTTAGTGTCTATTTAATGTAAACTTGTCCTCATCGTCATCAACTATTGTGATAATTAATATATTGGGTAAAAGTAGGCTAGTTGTAATATTGGTGAATGAGAAAAGAGAACTCAGCAAAGGCGTTCTGATTGCTAAAAGAGTACGACGGACTCGCAATGTAAGCAGCTCTAACCTATCATCTTTTAAAACACATTGCTAGGGACCCTAAATAACTGTAAATAAAACGACCATATATCGGTACAAAAATTATCAAAAAGCGGAACAAGAAATAAAGCCTGTGTTAAAGCCAAAACTCAACAAAAAGCGGTAAATAAAACAGGTAAATTACGACCAAGTGGTTAAAGAACGCAGATAATCTCTACATTGTTGTAGATTGCATACTGCAATACTTGACAGGCCATTGCGCTTGCTATGAGTATAAGTGTTCGTAAGGATGATGATTACAAGATACATGGTGCACCGGAACAGGATACGATATTCAACTCCACCCTTTTATTACTGATCTATGCTGATCTATATTCTGTGGTAACTGTTTCTGTAGCTCAACGCCCTCTCCCTTTTATACACATCATCACTACGATTGTGCGACGTCTCGATTACCCTTCTTACATAAATAAATTCGTTACATCTGAATATCATTCCGAATTTCATAATCAATTGAGAAAAAGTATGCAATTTGACCTTTATTTCATAAACTTTACGGTATGATGTGTTGAATGAAGGAGTGGTAAAACGTGTGTATTTATCTATTTAGGCCCGGTTTTACAAACGGTTAACGGGCCGTTAACGGGGCCGTTAGCTGACGGTGCTTAATCTGTAACCCAACAAACCCTTGACAGATAACGGACCTTCAGCTAACGGCCCCGTTAATGGCCGATTGAAAAACTGGGTCTTAAACTGATTTACAAAGGGAAGAATAAATATAAGAACATCATAAAATACACAATTAATGGAAAAGAGCGATAAAACACAAAACAGAAACTATGTAAATGTACAAATAAGTAAATAACGATATTCCAAGAAAAACCAAAGTACTAAACCGACAATATGAAACAATATGTACAATTTTATTCGCTGTCGAAAGGGTCGAAGAGAAACAATCCCCAGTTATTTTAAGGCCGAGTACTTGTTCCAATTTTACTAGTATTCTCACTTAGTGCAGATGAGTATAATGAGCACAGCACAAGAAGGAAATAGTTCACCAGTGTTTTACCCCAAACACAAAAGAGAATGGATTAAATTAAAATCCGTTCTTAGGCATCGAAATGAAAATATGTTTTTGTGTTCAGACAGTTGATCCTAATCTAATTCAATAATAAAAGATTCGATACACGAAACACTATTGTGTTTCTTTGTGCGAAGTTTGTTTGCCATAATAGTTTGTACAGACGCCATAAATCAATTCACTTACAAACTGGAACTAGCACAATCGCTACGATGTCATAAACTAGGTAAGAAAATGTTGTTAAAAACTGTTGCAATATACTGTTCTCAAAATGAGCTAGGACCGTGAAAACCATTGGAAAACGCCAAAGTCTGCTGCCAAACAAACAACCAATTTCACATCCGTATTTTGAGAACATATGTAGTTCTTCATATCTGTCTCAACATTATTAAAAACACATTACGAAAGATACGAACAAAAACCTTTATTCCTCACACTTTTAAAGCTTTTTGTATCGAAGACTAACGATAAATAGCTATTAATAATGCAATGTTGTTAATTAATTAATTACAATGATAACGAAGATGCAAGAGATAAGATAAGAGATACATATACATGCAGTAAACACAACCACCACATATACAGAAATTGCAATTTATATTTTAAAGTTAAACTCTCACCGATCATTTCCCACTTCTATACAACATTCAACACGTGTTCTAAATTAAGGTATCAGGATCGCAATCGCAGTCCAGATATCGCAAAAGAGTTAACTTTAATGTTTGCTTTAATGGTTCTTATATGGCGCTGTTCACAACAGTAAATCGTAATAATTGTTATACGGCAATTAATGATTGCGATCCAGATTCCGACCACGACGATACTAGTTCTGGCTTAGTTATGCCACTGAAGCCGGCCAGCATGACATGATCTACCAACGCACACGTGTAATCGCGGTCCAACAACAGCGAAGGTCTACCTAAATTTCCTTGTCACTCATGGCATTATTTTGTTAAGAGTCAATTATGCAGAATTCACGCAATGAATAGCGGGGTGGGGGCAAAGGTCATTGATACAAGGTTCTGACGCCTATCTCTAGATCATCCTTATCTCGTGATTACTCTCACAATGATCGCTCACGAGAGTCGATGACCTATAATGAAGAATGTGCGACCCAACCTTGGTTTGATTACAATATAGTGTAGCACAGTGGCGTATATAGGGAGGGGTGATGACTGAGGCAGAGAGGGGTTAGCCCCCCCCCCTAGTGAATGCACGATATAATATATACAAACGTAATAAAATAATGTATTGGTGAAGTCTTCAGTATAATCTTATATGGCACGGCTACAGTACACACGGGTAGGTGTAGGTCTACTACACTAGAGTGTCAGAATCTACCTTATATTTATACCGTAACTAAACTCCAATCTAGTTTGATACAAAAAAAAATTGTTTTGTCTGTGGCTCTATTGTGAAGCCTCCCCCCCCCCCCCACTCCAACATTGCATAGAGCGTGGGAACGATTTAATTCCTGATACTTATATATATATATATTCATAATTTCTGAGTTCTCGTACCGAGCCAGTAACTTGCAGAATATAATGTGACCGACAATAATTTGCATCACACCGACGACCGACATACCCGTGCAAATAAAACTAACATTTTCTTCACTTATTTGAACACATCCTAACTTATACGGACCTATAACCTCATACTTGCCATTGTAATGTGGCGGAGATGTTCTTTGCTGAACGTACCGATTCGAGGCTCTTTTTCTCTCTTTTGCTTGCAGTAGTAAAATTAGACATATGGGTGACATATGAGCTATATCAACATATTGATTCGTACAGATGGAATATATGAATGCATATTACTTGTAATTAACAGTCGATTAATTAACGGTCCATACATGTTATGGAGTGGAGTCTGGAATAAAACAAGGACGTGACGTCAGGCTATTTCACTGTACAAGCGGTAGAAGAACCGCCGCGAGTAATGCAACGAATGTCAGGCCTGGAGAAGTGCGATAGATAGACTGACTCGGTCTCCTACACGAAAGCAAGCATCTGAGTACCTTTGGTTCAACCTACAGAAGGCTACCATTGGTATCGATATTTTGGTGTGTTTACGTAAACATTTGGTCAGAACGGACGTGGAGCGAATATTGTTAATTTGTCGGGTCGTTGGGCGGCAGTAAAACGCCTCGATCAAAGGCAAACGACCTAGCCCAGCACGTTTCGACACCTTCAGACAGGAAACGTTTCAATCCTACTCTCAGACTACGTTAAATATCCATCAGTTACACAGTTTTAAAACTTTTCATAGTGATGCTTGCGTTTCTTTTCAGGCTTATAAAATCACTTCTAATAAGAATGATACATACATATCCAGCCGGTATCGACCGTGTATACTCACAGGTGATGACTGCTGCCAGTAGTCGAATGGCCTCGTAGGGTGGCTCGCACCCCGGCCACATGGGCTGCAGGATGTACTGAGCGAAGGTCAAGGCAGTGATAGCGTTGCCGGTGGGCACGATGATGAAGAGGGCGACCCACAGGTAGAGAAACGCGGGCAGCGGTCCGAACGCCTCGCTGATGTACGCGTAGTCACCGCCAGACTTCGGGATCATCGTACCTGTAGAGCAAGCGTCAAGGTCAGGGGATTCCCGGACAACGCAGTCCGCATCACACTTGGCGCGGAGATGTTTACCCACATCAATAAACGAGTCAATATCTTCGACGAACATATTGAATTCAAGGTCAAAAACGCATCAATTTTAAGTTTTTAACTAGCTATATACTGTTCCATTTTTCTAGCTGTTTGATTCGCGCTTGTTCACGAATTCAATAAGTTTGACGGAAGTGTTGAACTGTGTCCCCATGCACACCTGTACATGTCATGAAAGAACCTTACTGATGCGGTCATCATAGACGAGTGACTTGTGACCAAACAGTGATCGGTATCTGAAATAGATTGAGGCCAGCTGATTGGCCACAAATCAATCGAAAGAATCTGCCAAAGTGGTTGTGGGACAAGTATATAAGGAAGATCGAATATTTTCGGAAAATGTAGTGGGTATATAATTATTATAGGAACATTAAATAGAACCCTAGGGACGTAGTAGTCTAAAGAAGAAATGAAACCTTTCGAGATTTGCACAGACCATATCACGTTCTGTTCATTTGAGATTGTTTCAAAGATTTCATTCATTTCATTTGATTCATTTTTTTTTAAAGAAATTTCATGACATGCATCACTCGCAGCGGAAGTAGGTAAAGTTTGATTTAAAAAAAGGCGTCATGTGCGAACACATTCGCGTAACTCCGGTTGTGTTTGTTGACTGCATAATCAGAGCTGGGGCACTTTTCTCGCTATTAATGAAGGTCCAATATTAAAATGGCAAATTAGAAAAAATATCTTTCATTTTCAATAATATTGTGCTACAGTATCTTATAGATATAATGTTCTTTTTTGTGGGTTATAGAAAACGTATTTTCCTCGACGTTCCTCGAGCTTTTTTATCATTTATAATTCGATTTTAGGTTTTACGTACTCTGATGAATCAGGGTGCTGGGTGCCCATATTTGCGAAGTGCAAAAACAAGAAGGATTAAAACGGAAGTCAAATATGAGCCGGGATCGAATTTACATCACAGCTGCTAATTTTTTTAACACTATTTTTTTATGTTCATACTATTTCACTTCTGGGAAAGAATTTTAGCGGATGGGATGGGTTCTTAGGTTGAAGGGGGGGGGGGGGGGGGGGGGGGGGTGGTGGTAATTGTAAGATTGCAATTACTAGATGGCTGCCAGATTACGCTCCGTACTGCCATAATAGTCACATGGATACCGGGTAATTTTTTGAATGGCGTATTAGAGTATGTATTATGATGTTAGGCGGGAATTTTGACAAACAATTTATTGCAACCTACCCCTTACATGAGGGGCAGGTCGCAGGTGGCGGATCCCTTTAGACTGCGCAGTTACCAAATGCGTAGGCTGACTTCTCACCCCAAGCCAAGACGTATAACGTGTGAGTATTCCAAGTACGTGTGATATTTAACCACGGCGTCAGCTTATAAGCTGATATGAACTCAGTATTCCGACGGATGTAAACTCGCTTACGATGGGAAAGTCACAATAGAACGCATGTTTTGCCTCTGTATGGTCCCTGTCGCCGGCATCCCAGTCACGATTATCGAAATCGGCAAAATAAAATGCTGGCTGTCGTCTTGGTTCGCCATTCTGCAATAGGATAACATCCACTCAGCGAATCAAGAACTATGATGATGCTAATCAATTAGAACATAAAATAATATCCTTTGTTCTAGAAATGAGTGGCGTATTTAAAAAAATCATATCGGGGGGGGGGGGGGGAGGAGGGGCCCAGTCACCAAAGATCATTTCTTGTTAAATTCGTATAAGTTTTTTTTCTACTAAAAAAAAAATCATCTTCAAGAAAAATTCCAGAGATTACACCCCCCCCCCCCCCCCCTCACCAGAAACACACATCCAAACACAGTCAGTTTATGTGCGCAGTTTCAGCAGTCAGTTCAAACTAAATATAATTGATAATAATTTTATTATCAGTATACGGACACTGTATGAAGTGATTCTTCATAATACATATAATTGATAACAGCTAGTTAAAACATCAGTACTGGACTGGTGCACTACCGAAATTGTATGATGTGATTCAATTGTATTAACTCTTAATAAATATAATTGATAACAAATCAAATGATCATTTATAGTATATTTAAGTATTTTTATTTAAGTATAATTTAAGTACCGGTAGGCCTATAATAATTTATTTAAGTATAATTTATGCTGAATGACACTACGTATACCGATAATGTTTACCGATAATGTTTACCGATAAGTGTTTCTTATTATACTGTATAATCAAAAACACTATCAATGTTATAAACGTTAGTAACAAATTAATGTCCCCTTTTATCCGAGAACAACGTATAGGCTTGAGATTGGCGTTACGTAATTATTGCGATTAGTGACGTCATCATAATATGCACGCGATAACGGCGAGCGTCAGCTGACACGTGACACCTCAATACCCCGAGGAGAAGAAACCCCGTGTTGAAAATGACAGGACGCCATCACTTTGAATGTACACAAAGACAAGTCCAGTATCATTTCCGGAACGATCTGTCAATTTTGATTTGGAATTTTGTACTTGTTGACATTTACTTTGGCACGCTGTGTACATTTGATACTAACTGGAATTGACTGGTACACGTCACGTAGCACGGCCAACTCAACTGTCTTACCAATAATTACTCATTGCTATTAGTTGAAAAAATAATATCTTTTCTATGCTGACAAAGTTTTAAAAAAATGTCATCTTCTTCAATCTATTATTTTCTGCAGTCACTCTTTTTTATAATATTGCAGTATGTTGTCTAAAATTATTATAAATATATGTTTGATAAATTGTACTATTGTGTCTTTGTGTATAACAATGAACAGTCTGTGAAAAGTAATTATACAGTGAATAGGCGCGTTGTATTCGTCGTTTTGTTAACTATGTTTGTTGTTTGTTGATGTGCTTTTGTCCATTATTTCACAAATCAAATTACCGAAAGAATTTATTTGCTAATTCAAAACAGCTCAATTACACGTATATTCACAGACAGTCCAAACGTGAACTGCGGACTTGACTTAATCAACTTAACATAATTAACACACATTCAACAAGCCTCATAAAATATATTCAAGACACCCTTCCTTCGAGCTCAAATACATTCCTACTCAAAACCCACCGCCCGCCCACACTAACAAGGTCTGCTGGGGGGGGGGGGGGGGGGGATATTAATGGGTTCAATGTGTTCAGTGGCTTATATCGTTTTGACCATGATGACTGCAAGGATTGGAGTTTCACCCACTATTTATATACATAAATCGACCACTTGGTCGTGAACAAATTAATTATTTGCCTCGTGCCAAGTACATGTTTATTAGGTTCTTGACACCATTTCGTTTTAACGTAGAATCTGAATTTAGGAAGCACCTTGAAAAGGTCCACTCACATTAAAACACACAGTTTTTAGTTACCCGTTACGGAATGCCTACAACTGTGCAACTGTGCACCTTTGCTTCTGCCCCGGTTTTGTAAATAAACAAATACAGACAGAACAGTACGGTCCAAAGTCTACAGGATAACTCCTGAAGATCAAAAGCAATTATTTGTCAATGATTCCCTATCTGGACTGGATTGTGGTACCTCCCACCAGTTACTCCCGCCAGTACATCGCGCCTCCCGACCAGGGGAGGCGGGTACTCACAGCTCCGGGGATGTGCGGGGCCAGGTCAGTTGGCCATATTGGTTGGCTGACAGGACAGGTCAGTTGGGAATTGCCAATTGGGATGTATTAATTAATCGAGTATTATTTTCTTATCATAGCCAATTATTCCTTTACAATTGAAATAGCTACTTATCAGATGATCCTGATCCCTTTGTAGTCAGAAATCTACAAAATTAGAAATTAGAAAAATCAGATAGTAATAGATGGTTGTCTATTATATTATATACACTAAGATATAGCTTTGAAAGTTAAGTAGCTTTACGGGCATATTGTATCACGCAAGTAAAATGTAAGATTACGGGTTTAGCGCGCAAGTAAAAATATTGTAAAAATATGTAATATTGTATTGTATTGCACTTGTGGGGCATGCCCTGTTGTCAATAAAGAATCAATAAATGTCTCTAGGAACTATGAGGAAATATGCTAGATAGGCTTATGCATTGTCCATCCATTTACAATTTACGTATTGTCGGCCAACTCACCGATTGAAATTGAAAATGAAATGCAACCTCTACGAGAATTTTGAATGTTGACAAAATATAGTTTCTTTGTCAGCAGCTCTTTCACGACCGAAATAAAGTAACCAGGGGTTTCAGCGAGCAGACAGAGTGAAAGGGTTCGGGGTCAATAACAGCAACCCCAAACCATTAGTGTAATATATAAAACACCTGTAATTAAACAATATTGACATCGATGGAAGGAACCAACTTTTCATTATGAGTTTAATAATTATGTTATATTATTTATTTATTAATTATTAGGCCTGATTATATTAATTATTATAATTCTCGCACAAGTGTGATTAAAGTGTAAATCAAGAAGGGATCTTTATCAACAGTCCAGCAACTGGCAACCTTATAGCCAAGTGGCTTTGGGGACACAGACAGATGATCGTTTCTAAAAGCGTAAACCAACTAGAAAATGAAATTTATGTACATGTAAATGAAAAGAGAAATGATCCTTTAAAAATTATTCATGTTCAGACATTTTCCCCTCGGCTCTCCTAAAGCAACTGAGTGAGAGAGAGAAACTAATTTCTCACGCAAAATACAGATGCTGGAATAAATCAGAACAAGCTCAAATTCAACAACCAGACTGTAATTTAAGGTTCCATATTTGAAAAGTAAAAAAAAAACGGGACATGATTGATATTATGGAAATGAAAAAGTAGTCTGGAATCACATTCGCATCACAGCGGCTTAGCCAATTGCTTTAGCCTATTATTAAATTTTGAAAGAGTATACCAGACAATAATGACCAGACCATATCGTCTCTCTTATGCTTACGCGTCTTGTTTTCTTTTTCAAATAATGTAGATGATAATATAATACCATAATAATATGGTATAATAATTCAATAATAAGATAATTCAATTTGAATATCATTTTTAAGATAGTTCCAGCATGCTATGCAGTGACGTGTTCCATACAGGGCATCACATGTATACGCACGAATGTATTGAACGTCAGCAAAATGGGTTTCGGACACAATAAATTGCTGACGAAATTGCCTGTATTTTTACAACAATGGGTCAACAAAATAGCGTCCCGGTGTGCAGTTGACGTGAATGGAGTGGGACACCGGGATAGGTTCCTAAAAACGGGACGGGACTCTAACCTATGATAACTGATAATGATGCAACACTACAGGTAGGCCTACTAACCGCAAGATAATATGAAATCAACTCACCCAATTCAGCGTAACAGAGTGCACCAATCATAGAAAGCAGTCCAGACATGATCCAGATGACAAGACCCAGTCCAATGGATCCCGAGCTTCGGAGGACACCTTTCGGTGAGACGAAGATGCCAGCGCCGATAATGACGCCGACGATAATCGCGACGCCATCCAACAACCCCAATTCCTTCTTGATCCGTTTCCTCCGGCTCTTGTACCTTGTTGGCGGGCTTCTTCATTCTGAGGTGGGCCTACACTCAATCACACACACGCACGCACTTACGCACACCACGCTCCAGCCACATGTGAGTACCAAATGACAGTCTATTACACGCGCGCTTTCAATTGTCAACAATGTGTTCGTCGTGGCGGATCTTCGAGACGTTTAAACATGGCAGCTCTGGGCGCAGGCGCCGTACTTACTATTGGCTGCGTGTTCAAGTAAACAATGAAACCAGCTGTTGCATTAGCTGATGGCCCCACGTGGTCTCCAGACCAATGAAAGCCAGGTGATGCCTAGAACCAAGCAGATGCACGGCTCCGATAACACTGGGGCATCTACAACTACCAGCCACGCAATTTATGTCATTGGTTTGGCTGATGCAACTACGATTATAGGTCTCAACAGAAAGCACGAGTCGGCATGTCCGGTCTCTAACCGCCAAAACCACGGCAACACAACATCGTTTCAAACCGTATTCAAACGCACAACCTAATACCTATACACTTTTTGAACACTGTCACGAATCAAATATGAATAGATATTTCGTGCACACCCTTACCATGTTTCAACGCCCTGTAAGTCTACGTGTGCGTACACCTGCGTCGGTAACTCTACTAAGTATGCTACTGGCAAGGGCGCACCACCGAGCTTCCGCTGTAACAGTGGTTGACAGGGGAGCCGCGACTGAGCCGACGAGAGCTGAGCTGAGAGCTGTGGCCTCACTCATTGTTCCCCTTTGTATAGCCGCACAGGCAGGCTCGTCATTGGCTCAAAGACCAACAGCAGACTGGAGAGCAGGGGGAGGAATGTTTTGCTTTGCATTCAAACATGCTGATGCACAAGGTGAGGGGTAAAATGCACACGTGGCCGCCCGGCAATAGAAGTCACATTTGTATTTCGTACATGTTATATAACATTCTGTGAATCAACGCTAAGCTCCTCTTCGAATTAGGGGAAGATGACAGGGGGGGGGGGGAGGGGAGGGAGGGGTAGAAGTCATAGATATTTCCTGTCGAAAATATCCAATTACCAGGAAGTGCTCATAAGGCCGACTCTGGCCGATCAGTATACTCGAAAGAAAAACTACCTTGCTTATTATATAAAAAAAAAAAAATACGTTGTATTTTTTAATTAATTGATTAAGTTCGCACGTGATGTTTCTGTTTCACGTTTACACAATCGCGCGCCACAATATTTTGGTAAAGCGCAAGTCGACCCGAGCACCGCTAGGAAACTAGATCTGCGCGCGCACGTGTTTGTCATGTGTTTGCTGTGAAACAATTGGCCGAGTAACGAGTTTCGCTATTCTATATTTATCAACTTTGTTCCACTCATTACACATGTCTTTGATATGTTATGCACGGCAATTTCCTTACTGCCACCCCCCCCCCCCCCCCCCCCCTCCCCTGAACCTGAATGGAACCTGAATGGACGTATTCAGGGTTTGCAAAGGGCTTTGCGTGTGCATAGTTAAACAAACGCAAATCATCCATGAGGGCAGAGTGTTAAGGAGAGGGAAGACCTACTACACACAAAAAAGAACAAAGGGTGTAAGAAACAGAAATAGAAACGGTTAATGAAGAGAAAAACAAGGATGGACTTGAAAAGGGAAAAAGAAAAGTGAAAAAAGAAAAACAAAAAATATCACAAAAAGAAAAGAACTGATATTATTTTTATCATTGGTGTGGGAAACCATTCACATTGTTGCTGAGGTCTACATTTCAATCCTGGCTGCGCTAACACGTACGGTACGTTATGTGACGTTTCTCTACTTTTACATTTACATTTTACAATTATCAGTAATTATTTAAAGTGAAGATATGGATACTTTGACATCCATTGTTAAACTCGTACTTGCATCTGTGTGTATTTTTTTAGAAACAAAATTAACGTGAGAATTCCTAGCAAAACTGAACCTTCGTCACAAATTGCTACTTACCTTCTAATAGAAAATATATTTACGGTCATTGGCATGAGCATTATCTTTATTTTCTCACATTTTGAAGACAAGACAATAATGTTTTATTATGTTTACCTTTTACGATCTCCACGGAAAAAAAAGTAAAAAAATAAATAATGTGCACCAATTTTTTAACAGCAATGCAATGTTTCAAAAATCTTGTATTAGGCTATTCGCGGATGGTACATGTAAATCGAGTGTATCCTTGGTGTTTATTTATTTATTTATTTATTTATTTATTTATTTATTTATTTATTTATTTATTTATTTATTTATTTATTTATTTATTTATTTATTTATTTATTTATTTATTTATTTATTTATTTATTTATTTATTTATTTATTTATTTATTTATTTATTTATTTATTTATTTATTTATTTATTTATTTATTTATTTATTTATTTATTTATTTATTTATTTATTTATTTATTTATTTATTTATTTATTTATTTATTTATTTATTTATTTATTTATTTATTTATTTATTTATTTATTTATTTATTTATTTATTTATTTATTTATTTATTTATTTATTTATTTATTTATTTATTTATTTATTTATTTATTTATTTATTTATTTATTTATTTATTTATTTATTTATTTATTTATTTATTTATTTATTTATTTATTTATTTATTTATTTATTTATTTATTTATTTATTTATTTATTTATTTATTTATTTATTTATTTATTTATTTATTTATTTATTTATTTATTTATTTATTTATTTATTTATTTATTTATTTATTTATTTATTTATTTATTTATTTATTTATTTATTTATTTATTTATTTATTTATTTATTTATTTATTTATTTATTTATTTATTTATTTATTTATTTATTTATTTATTTATTTATTTATTTATTTATTTATCTATTTATTTATTTACTTACTTATTTACTTACTTATTTACTTACTTACTTACTTACTTACTTACTTACTTACTTACTTACTTACTTACTTACTTACTTACTTACTTACTTACTTATTTATTTATTTTAATATAATATATTTAATACATTTAATTTTTGTTTTTTATTTTTAATTCAAAGTTTTAATTTTTGTATTGACCTAGGTAAGTATTACTAGTACATTCATTTAGCTATGTATATACATACACAAACTACTGGTGGGAAACAAGTAATAAAAGTGTGTCGGATTATAAGACCAGATTGCGCGCTCACTTCCGCTTCCAGTGATAAACGCAGTATCTTTTTGCAACTGATATTACTATACCGCAACACAGTGCAATGTATGCAACTGTAGTGCAGGCCAATCATTCTCTCCCTCTCCCATGTAAGTGCAGTGCACTTCTAAACCAAGACCTTTGTTCTGTTATCAGAGATAGTTGAGTGTAGAGATGACCTTGTCCATGCGCATAGTGGCGGAAGTGAGGTCTAAATTCAGTTTATGTCTTTGCCGTTGCTCCAGTACAGCGTGAATTTGTACACCAAGCTGTGTTTAGTAACAAGTGATATTTCAGTTTATTTTTCGAATATTTTGGCATTCTCGCAAATATACCACGCTTCCATTTTCTCCATAGACCTTGGCACACATTGAGACTTGGCATCTGTGAAAGGAGGATCGTTGTATTGTACTGTTGTAAGACAAGTCGCATTACCCCTGATCGACCTAACACGCATATTCAAATATTGTTGAAAATAAAATTTCAAAGAACACCAATTCGTATTTTACTTACGCTTCTTTTCTTGCTAGTTCCTTCTTGTGCGATTGTACCTTCTTCTTATGTGCAAAAGGCACACGGTTCAATTACCAGTTCGGTATTTTTTATTACTTCTGGAATTGATTTTTATCTATCAATTCGTACTAGGATGCATTTGAACAGCATTTAGTGCCATCACTGCAAAGCAAACAAAAACTGCAAAGTTACCCCATACCCCATCTGAAAATCGCTAGAACGATTTTTTAGCTAGACCTTTTTATTTCCGTTTGCATTTTATGAATCATGTTTTATCGCAAATCGAAACAACAAAACAAAACAAATGTGTACTAAATGGAACTGAATTGTATGTGTTGAAAGTTTGGATGTATAATGAGATATTGTATACGGGTGTTAAAAAAATTAATATTGGTTTGTGTTCACGGTATTTGTTTCATATTTTATTGTTTATTTTGTATTGTAGCAATTGTCACCGTTATCGGTATCACCAGCGTCTAACTACACAACCATCATTTGTATAATGTAAATTATAATTTTAGGCGTTGTATGTCTACAACTTACATCTATTTTAATAAAAATAATTATTATAATAATAATTATTTAAGTTTAAATTTAATAATGAAATTATATATTGTGTCACTTGTTGTTGATCTTATGGGTTTATTCTTGCTTCAAATGCAGAAGGTCCATGGTTTCGATTCACGGTTAGGGCTGCGGGTGTTGTTATTTGAACATTGACTTCCATATGGTACCTACTTATGTAACGGGTGACTTGGAGCCATGGCGGCTCCTAATGTCCTCCACTGAAAATGAGTACTTGTACCTGAATAGGTAGACAATAATATCTCAGTGGTATATTGAAAAAATCATTCTATTTTATGTATCTTTTCTTTATTATGTTTCTGTTATTTCTAAAGTTTGATTCGTATATATAGCCTATAGTGCAGGCGTCGTAAGGTAGTTAAATTTACCTTGGTTTTGTCTCAGCGATAGTGGTGAATGAAATGCGATATTGCACACTTGCGATATTGTGTGTAATTGCCATTCTTAAACAATACAAATGCGCCATTCATTAGCAACACAAAGCATTGCCACGCCCGCTAGCTACTGTTATCAATTCAATTCAATTTAATTTATTAGACACATACATAAACGTACATGTTATTTTCAGATCCTTACTATAGATACAATAGTTCAGCATTGAACTTTGCTGGAACGCTCTCCCGGTCTGGACCCTTTAGAGCAGAATTTTCAAATATCATTTTATCAGATAAGCAAGGCAACCACATAAGTAAAAAATACTTGTTCGTGGCTACCATGTTACAAGTTTGGACTTTAATGTTTTACAGGGACGTACGTAATTCTTAAAAAAAAAAATGTAAACTAAATTATACATCAAGATCAACTTACTACTAGTAGCAGCAATGTTATTACTTATTATCTGTGCTATTATTGACATTAATCACCAACTCGAAGTTCTTGACGCATTCTTTGATGGACTTCTGACATGACTGTCGTTTGTAGATGGAATTCGTTCTCAAGACAAGACGCATGCATGAAAGATAACTTTTCTAAAGACTGTTTACTGAAGGCAAAATCTAGTTTAATTTAACCAAACTGAACATATATACTTGTCTAGTGAAGATTCGAAAATTTAAAATAAGCAATACGGCACAGCATCTAACACACTTGCTGTGCATTATCTAATTCTACCACACAAAATCTTAGATCTCATATAGGTCTAAGTGAGAAAACTACGAATACAACCTTCAGATACATTGCGTACTTTCAATAGAGCCATTGGTAACATTATAAACCATGGTCGTATACTCTCGCTGAGAGGTGAATAGAGTCTTATACAACCTCTGCCATACCTTTACTGATGCTAAAACAACAATAGTTTATTGGTAGTTAAATCGTCCATGTTTAAACCTTGAGCAAATCATATTGCATAACCTATGCGCATCACTGACAATAGTTAATTATCATTTTTACCGTCGGGTGCGGTATCCCTGTAAAGCGGACCTCGCCCTGTGATCATACGTCGCTATGTCCTGAAAGCGTTCACCCGCTGTGGTCTCAAACTGTCGAACAAAGGGCTAATGAATTATTTCTGAGAAGAATATGAATAATACAAAATAAAATAGCAATTGATAATAAGTTTGTCCCTTCCAGGACATGAAACCGCAACCCACGGCTATACGCAGTGAAGTACTCAAGTAATGGGGTTCTTTAAGGGGTATTGAAGTCAGAAACTTATCTCATCCATGAGAAATAATGATACATAAATGTAAAAACTTCCCACCCCACATAGAAAGAAGGAAAAACTTAAATAAATTGTATAATTGGGGTTAGTTTCCAAACAATAATTGTGTTTAATTGGAATTATCATATACGTGATTTTCACCTTAGAGCAACAAGAACATCAAAGACAGGTACAAATGATTGGGTCTTTGATATGAACGCAGCAGTTCCTTAACTTGATTAATATTATAATGAACCTTGAGTTCAATAATTTTCTCAAGTTTGTTTTAATTCGGTTATTACTGCAACCCGACAATCACGTACATGCTAATTCCCTTTATATATATCTTGACCCCGTTTCCAACATTAATTATCGGGTAGGGGGGAGAAGCAAAGTACTCCATGTCTTGGGCTAATGTCTTCTTTGCCGGCTAGCCAGGCCTGATACAACCACCTCCTCAAACTCTTCTTCGATCACTTCTTCCGTTACCAGAGGGCTGTTTAGTAGTTCCCTCCATCGCTCACGGTTTTCCCATAGTCTTTCTGCTTCAACTTCGTTCCATGATCTTCCTATATTATCCACACTGTCTCTAATCTGATTCATCCACTTGTCTCTTGGTCTGCCTACTTTCTTCTTATGCCCTTCTTCTTGTTGTTCAAACTCTCTTCTTGGTATCCTAGTCATGTCCATCCTTTTCATATGTCCAAACCAACGAAGACGTTCTCTCTCCAATCTTACCTTCACGCTTTCAACACCTAATCTTTCTCTGATCACACTACTTCTAATCCTGTTATTCTTTGTCACACCCAGTGTGCAAGAAAAAATAATTGTTTAGCAACTAGCCAGAATTATTCGATATCGTTTATTTTTGCCCACTTTTTTTTTTATAAAAACTGGGTCAAACTTAATTCAATTATTTTATTTATTTAAATTTACTGTGATTTACCTGCCCCATGACAGGACAGGATGGCCAGTGTTAGGGTTATAGGTGCGCCCACACCCTCTTTAGCCTACAGCTGGCACATACATTTTTTGTAAACTTAGTAGAAGTCTACTGCTTTGCAGGAGTTTCTTCGCCCCTTGGAGAGGCTGGGTCTGCAACCCGCCTTCCTCTGATGTAACCGTTGTTGCCTATAAGTATAACCCAGGCGTTCGAATCAATGCGCGCAGGCTGTAATACCCAACGCCGACTATTCATTTTCCTGACATATTATGTATATCACTTATTTGAATGTGTGTAATTGTGTGAACTTATATAATAAATACATTTATGTTCTACTTGTGGGCTGAAGAGGATAGATGAACCCTACACTGGCTATCCTGACCTTACCCAATATGGGGCAGGAAAAGTACAATAGATTCGAGTGCGCGCGTTGTGAGTGTATACAACGTGTTAAAATGATAAAGGACATATTTATTTACCGTTTTGTTCAAACTCATCTTTATTTGCTTAGTAATTACCCCAAGTACAAATAAGTAAATACTACAATTTGGGTTTGTTTACCTATAACGTAATTGTTATAGCAAGTAAAATATTAAATTCTCATTCCCAATTAAAAACGGGTCGCGCCATCTTGCTACCAATAAACAATGTACATTTGGTATGTAAGATTCTCAGTCAGAATTGTGAATGTATGATGAACACGTTTAGTCATAAAACCAATTATTTATTATGAACTCATCATTTCTTGTACAGCCTACGTCTCAGCATGGTGAAGATTGTACGGTATTTGTGCACATGAGCTATTTTGCAAAATAACGTGTCGGAAATAATGATGAAAAATACATAGTTATTGTATTTTTTTTTATATCACAAATAAGTTATTATATACACGTTGTTTGGTACACCATAATTAGATAATATATTCTAACATTTATGTAGAATATTATCAGTGCTACACCAAATGTCTATCAAACGTTGCACGTAGTTTCTCCAATTCAATCCAATCACTTAGATTTTTTGTATATATTCTCAAACATTCAACTAAAACTTATGCCATAGAATATATATGCAGCAGTTATGTTGTAATCAGCCATTGGACACTAAAAACGAGAAGAACGGGAAGGGAAATATTGTAACAATTTATTATAAAATATTAAGATATCAATCAACTTCATACAATCTTTGCCAGTTTAAAAATATATTTAACATTCACTTTAAAGTATTGTTCGTGGAAACCGCACTTTATTACCTTATTCTCGACAATAACTCAAACGCTCTCGCTTCTCCGAGCTCATTATATCTTCTTTCCAACTTTAACTGTCTTGAGACGATGGATTCATGTAAAACTAATCTTCATTCATCACACCATGTGACGGTCCAGTTTCATGATCATCCACTGAAAGAACGCCAACACCGAGAAGGAGAACGTCAGAGGAACTGCGCCAGCCTTGAGCCACTGCCACAAGCTGAGGGAAACAACATAACAGGTACCGGCATGGTACAGCACAGATAATACGAGATGTGGTACAGTTACATGATGAGCCACTGAAAGAAGGTCAAGACAGAGAACGTCAGAGACACTGCGCCTGCCTTGAGCCACTGCCACAAGCTGGGGGCGTGAAACAAGCAAACAACATAACATGTACCGGCGTGGTACAGCACAGATAATACGAGATGTGGTACAGTTACATGATGAGCCACTGAAAGAAGGTCAAGACAGAGAACGTAAGAGACACTGCGCCTGCCTTGAGCCACTGCCACAAGCTGGGGGCGTGAAACAAGCAAACAACATAACATGTACCGGCGTGGTACAGCACAGATAATACGAGATGTGGTACAGTTACATGATGAGCCACTGAAAGAAGGTCAAGACAGAGAACGTAAGAGACACTGTGCCTGCCTTGAGCCACTGCCACAAGCTGGGGGAAACAACATAACAGGTACCGGCGTGGTACAGCACAGATAATACGAGATGTGGTACAGTTACATGATGAGCCACTGAAAGAAGGTCAAGACAGAGAACGTAAGACACACTGCGCCTGCCTTGAGCCACTGCCACAAGCTGGGGGCGTGAAACAAGCAAACAACATAACAGGTACCGGCGTGGTACAGCACAGATAATACGAGATGTGGTACAGTTACATGATGAGCCACTGAAAGAAGGTCAAGACAGAGAACGTAAGAGACACTGCGCCTGCCTTGAGCCACTGCCACAAGCTGGGGGCGTGAAACAAGCAGACAACATAACAGGTACCGGCGTGGTACAGCACAGATAATACGAGATGTGGTACAGTTACATGATGAGCCACTGAAAGAAGGTCAAGACAGAGAACGTAAGAGACACTGCGCCTGCCTTAAGCCACTGCCACAAGCTGAGGGCGTGAAACAAGCAGACAACATAACAGGTACCGGCGTGGTACAGCACAGATAATACGAGATGTGGTACAGTTACAAGATGAGCCACTGAAAGAAGGTCAAGACAGAGAACGTAAGAGACACTGCGCCTGCCTTAAGCCACTGCCACAAGCTGGGGGCGTGAAACAAGCAAACAACATAACATGTACCGGCGTGGTACAGCACAGATAATACGAGATGTGGTACAGTTACAAGATGAGCCACTGAAAGAAGGTCAAGACAGAGAACGTAAGAGACACTGCGCCTGCCTTAAGCCACTGCCACAAGCTGAGGGCGTGAAACAAGCAGACAACATAACAGGTACCGGCATGGTACAGCACAGATAATACGAGATGTGGTACAGTTACATGATGAGCCACTGAAAGAAGGTCAAGACAGAGAACGTCAGAGACACTGCGCCTGCCTTGAGCCACTGCCACAAGCTGGGGGCGTGAAACAAGCAAACAACATAACATGTACCGGCGTGGTACAGCACAGATAATACGAGATGTGGTACAGTTACATGATGAGCCACTGAAAGAAGGTCAAGACAGAGAACGTAAGAGACACTGCGCCTGCCTTGAGCCACTGCCACAAGCTGGGGGCGTGAAACAAGCAAACAACATAACATGTACCGGCGTGGTACAGCACAGATAATACGAGATGTGGTACAGTTACATGATGAGCCACTGAAAGAAGGTCAAGACAGAGAACGTAAGAGACACTGTGCCTGCCTTGAGCCACTGCCACAAGCTGGGGGAAACAACATAACAGGTACCGGCGTGGTACAGCACAGATAATACGAGATGTGGTACAGTTACATGATGAGCCACTGAAAGAAGGTCAAGACAGAGAACGTAAGACACACTGCGCCTGCCTTGAGCCACTGCCACAAGCTGGGGGCGTGAAACAAGCAAACAACATAACAGGTACCGGCGTGGTACAGCACAGATAATACGAGATGTGGTACAGTTACATGATGAGCCACTGAAAGAAGGTCAAGACAGAGAACGTAAGAGACACTGCGCCTGCCTTGAGCCACTGCCACAAGCTGGGGGCGTGAAACAAGCAAACAACATAACATGTACCGGCGTGGTACAGCACAGATAATACGAGATGTGGTACAGTTACATGATGAGCCACTGAAAGAAGGTCAAGACAGAGAACGTAAGAGACACTGTGCCTGCCTTGAGCCACTGCCACAAGCTGGGGGAAACAACATAACAGGTACCGGCGTGGTACAGCACAGATAATACGAGATGTGGTACAGTTACATGATGAGCCACTGAAAGAAGGTCAAGACAGAGAACGTAAGACACACTGCGCCTGCCTTGAGCCACTGCCACAAGCTGGGGGCGTGAAACAAGCAAACAACATAACAGGTACCGGCGTGGTACAGCACAGATAATACGAGATGTGGTACAGTTACATGATGAGCCACTGAAAGAAGGTCAAGACAGAGAACGTAAGAGACACTGCGCCTGCCTTGAGCCACTGCCACAAGCTGGGGGCGTGAAACAAGCAGACAACATAACAGGTACCGGCGTGGTACAGCACAGATAATACGAGATGTGGTACAGTTACATGATGAGCCACTGAAAGAAGGTCAAGACAGAGAACGTAAGAGACACTGCGCCTGCCTTAAGCCACTGCCACAAGCTGAGGGCGTGAAACAAGCAGACAACATAACAGGTACCGGCGTGGTACAGCACAGATAATACGAGATGTGGTACAGTTACAAGATGAGCCACTGAAAGAAGGTCAAGACAGAGAACGTAAGAGACACTGCGCCTGCCTTAAGCCACTGCCACAAGCTGGGGGCGTGAAACAAGCAAACAACATAACATGTACCGGCGTGGTACAGCACAGATAATACGAGATGTGGTACAGTTACAAGATGAGCCACTGAAAGAAGGTCAAGACAGAGAACGTAAGAGACACTGCGCCTGCCTTAAGCCACTGCCACAAGCTGAGGGCGTGAAACAAGCAGACAACATAACAGGTACCGGCGTGGTACAGCACAGATAATACGAGATGTGGTACAGTTACAAGATGAGCCACTGAAAGAAGGTCAAGAAAGAGAACGTAAGAGACACTGCGCCTGCCTTGAGCCACTGCCACAAGCTGAGGGCGTGAAACAAGCAGACAACATAACAGGTACCGGCGTGGTACAGCACAGATAATACGAGATGTGGTACAGTTACAAGATGAGCCACTGAAAGAAGGTCAAGGCAGAGAAGAAGAACCTAAGTTGCACTGGCACTCACAACACCAATATAGAAAACTTTTTATTCACATTTATAACGTTGTAATCGTCTCGATTAGCCTTTGTTGCACAAATATGAGACGTTAAGCCCCTTTAATCAATCAATCATCAACATTGTAACTCAATATATTAGTGGAGTAGGTCAACCATACTAATGCGGGCTTCCTGGAGGAGGGATTTGTGGCCAATCAGTGATCCGTATTTGAAATTTGAGCCCGACTGTAGACCATGATCCACGCGCTTATGACGGAAACATGTCTAATGTTGTTTTGGGGACGATACCACACTTTTATGACAGTATATTATGTTGTCATTTTAAATTGAATGAAGAAATCCATGTCCAGAATATTATTTTTCTGTAAGCTCATAAGGTATAAGCTATATTTAGACATACTGTCATTTATATTGAATTAGCAATATCTTCAATACTTACTGGAATAATATTTTCTACATCTACTCGACTGTGTTCAATAATGTATAAGCAGTTAGCAAATAGAGAGTTTACTTTGGTCATAATACACCTGTAATTAATTTGCTATATTACCTATATCTGAATAATGTTAAACATTTTTGTAAATTTGTCTTTTACAAAAGTGCAGAGTAATTTAGATCACGGGCACAAAAAAATTCAAATTAATTACTGTTACACAACTTGTTATTAACTTAAATAAGGAAAATATGTATTTTGATTGTAGCGTACCCTACTAGCGTAACTAGCATTTCAACGCACTTTAAGCCGCTCTAAAGATGTACCAGATATGAGAACAATCTTCATCATTTTGGGATTTGCTACGAACAATATCTCAACACAACTACACCAAACATACAAGATGGCTGTATTTGCTACAATTTTGTCAACGGTCTACGTGACAAAATATAAAAATATATTTGATACAGTAATATAAATTGCAAGGAGTAGTAATGAAGGATAGGGTTTAAGCAATAAATGTCAACTACAAAGTTTAAAAAATATATATTATTTCATTATATTAATTCCATTTTTAACCAACAAAAGTAGAACTAATGGACGGTACAGTGTTCACTTGTTTACCGCTGTAGGTATAAAAATTTAAGAAATATCGAAACAAATGTGCCAAGAGTCTACAATACCTGAGCGGAAAGCTTTGTTTCAACTTTAAGATATGTTTAAAAAGAGAACACGAAATGCTATATGGGAAACTAGCATTGGCTGTGCTTGGAGAGCCAATTGGTTTGATTGGAAACACACATCTTGCGTCATTTCCCTCTTGATGTTGCCTCAACGTTAATGTCTATAACGACTTTCGATTCTATAATCACCATAATCTCTTACTTGAGCAACAAGAATTGAGAAGCTGAGTACAAATGTTATTCATCAGTCCTCTCACCTCACCTAATAATGCGCAGATATTATTGTAAACTGGGTCAATTATAGACTTAGCTGGCATTGAGTCAGTGCTCTACTATCTTCATAATCACGACTTCATGTAAAAGGTCGCCTATTCGAACCTCAACCGAAATCTTTTCCAAAGCTTTTTATCCATCATAAGGTGAATAATTGGGATAATCCAAAACTCATTACCTATATCTAGTCAGCAAGTGTTTTAACATAAAACCTGCCTTATACTAGTAGGTATCCATTATTCAAACAGTACACTCAATTTAGCCCACATTCTATTGACCTGCGTAATTCCTCAGACATTTTGATCACCCAATATAACAATCGAATCAATCAATAAAAATCATGCAACTTTTGCCCAGTTTGATCAGTAACTGCAGCACATAACGAATGAGTGTTGTGCAGTTTCTTGGCTGAATGAATATGGCGAAACCCATCTTCCCACTATCAGGATCTAAATAGTGTCTCACTCTAATCACTGGTAATGCAGGGTTCATGAGATGCACGTCAACGAGCACGGGTGGACGGCCATGTCTCAACTGACCAATCAGTACGCAGCAAAGTCTAGTTGGCTGGAATCGAATTCGATTTTCGACTTTTGAGGTCCATGTCATAAGCACCAAGCAGGGAGGTGGGTCAGACAGCACTATTGAATGTCACAGGGTAATGCAGGGTCCAATTGCCGCCAATGCTACTCTCTAATACTGGGTTTCGTGCGTGTGCGTGTGCGTGAGTGTGCGTGTGTAACTGAGTTACTCGTAAGGCTCGTCGGACACGAAGAACGGTGTCGGGGTGGGAACCAGGCCAGAGGTCACGATCACTACTGGTTTTATTGGCCGATCCTCGGGATCTGTAGGCGTCTGTTCGATCTTGTGCACAACATCTTGACCCTCCACGACCTGGTGAACAAAAAATGGGATGAAAACCTGTTTAGTTGACACAGAACCAGTTTGAAGATAAATCTTGGTGTCGGATGTACCGGTACCCACCTTGCCGAAGACTGTGTGGTGACCGTCGAGCCATGGCGTCGCTATCGTTGTGATGAAGAACTGACAACCGTTGGTGTCCTTGCCTGCAATTAGTAAAGAAATGTAATAATTAGCAAGGTCACACAAAAAGCCTATTTTTATTCTAATTAAAGGCTGGTCCACACAGATTTTGAAGACATAATGCATAAGGTTTTAAGACGTTGTTTTAATAACAACAATGAAAACAACGTCTTAAAACTAAAACTTTGTGTGAACGCCAGTACGTGTTTCCTATGATCCAACTTTACGACTACGCGTTAAACCTTAAATCGTATGTCTTAAAAATCTGTGTGGACCAGCCTTAACATGTTGTTTCCACACAACATACCAAAACAATTACCAATTATTGTTTATATTCATTTTGCAACTATTCTGCTCAGCAGCCCGTGACGCACGGGGCAGTCTATAATTGCAAGACGCATTGCAAAACGTCAGATTCACGTTTTCTGTTATATTTTATTTTACGAAGTGCGTAGCATTAAATTACAAACATATTTGTATCAGCATCCATGGTACCTAAGTTAAAACGTCGTTTTATTTTCACTGTTTTACTGTAAATTTATCTGTAAAAATTTAAAACTTTTCTAAGTAATACAAATATAATGTATGACACAGACTTCAAACCCAATGCCTGTTCGGCGCTCGTCCCTATCAAATCGAAAGTTTGATAAGTAAACACATAGCATAAATCTTCTTTTCAGATTAGAAACGTTGAGCAACCTGAAATCTAATTCGTATTGCATTTGATTACACCAGCATTGCGGGGGGTTCTTTCAACCGCTGTGAACTCTGATAATATCCATATTGGTTTACACAGCATGAGGGGTCGTTAATCATTTGGCTAATGAACATCCACGATATTTTGTCTCAGCTTGGCACGTTATGAAACGAGCCACGAGGCATTTCTTTGTCATTATTTATGTTTGTTTGAGTGTATTCGCAGACGTACTGGCTGTATCTATTAAGTTATATGGTTTCCTGGGCACCGACACCAGGTAGGCCTACCCCGGCAAAATCTCGGTGGCCTGGAATGGCCCAGCGAAATGGCCTGCTGCTCGAGCAAGTTTCTTAATTAAGCGAGCGAAGCGAGCGTTTCCACGAGACTCTTATGGCACTTCGCTCTGTTTTTTTTTGTTTGTTTTTTTTTTTTTTTTTTTTATGTCCGTCGATAGCGGTCGAACGGAAAGTCCGATCAACTTGAAATTTGGACCATCCACAAGCCTCGATGTGGATTGAAGGTGTATAGTTTTGAGGCAAAATCGTTTGAAAAGTTACAAAGTTACACCATAGTTACTGCAAAATATTTTTTTGAAACAAAATGGCGGCAAAATGTGAGATAGCCATATTTTTTTAAACTTTTTTCCGGTCACGAATATGTTCATTTGTTGGCGATACGATAAATATTGGCAAAGTTACGCAAAAGTTACTCGAAAATATTTTTCTGAAACACAGTAACAGAAAAATGTGAGGTGGCTATCTGATAGTAAATTTTTGTCCGGTCACGAATATACTAATTTAAACGCGATCAGATACGTATTCGAGGTAGAAATTACATTTCTATTGCTGTCAATAACTGTTAGTAACGGTGGCGGACCGCGGCGAAAACAAGACACCGAAAATTCTTAGCAACGCACATTGCACTGCATCCAACAATGTCGGGAAGTATAAAAGCTATGGAAATTAGAAAAATTTTTGCAATGCGCATTCTTGAATTGTTGTTAATTGTTGTTTGTATTAGCATTGAAATCTTTTCGCCAGAAAGTTCGTAGATATTGACGCGCTCGCTTATCAACGCGTCAAACAGAGCGTTTTCCTAGTTGTACTGTAATAAAAATCCTCCGATATAAACGAGAGTCATTATGTATGGACACAGGTGGATAGATTTTAATAACGCGGCAATACGCGCGGTAGCGTGGGTAAACGTGTCTGCAGTATATTATGCTGTGTATTGTTTTGTCTATTGGCACACAACACAATGGTGTGTTCACTGGTTGCGAAGCGATTGTTGGCTGTACTTAGTCACCCCCCGTTCCCGACATTATTAAGCGAGCGAAGCGAGCGTTTCCACTTGACTCTTATGGCACTTCATTCTGTTTTTTTTTTGTTTGTTTTTTGTTTGTTTTTTGTTTTGTTTTTATGTCCGTCGATAGCGGTCGAACGGAAAGTCCGATCAACTTGAAATTTGGACCATCCACAAGCCTCGATGTGGATTGAAGGTGTATAGTTTTGAGGCAAAATCGTTCGAAAAGTTACAAAGTTACACCATAGTTACTGCAAAATATTTTTCTGAAACAAAATGGCGGCAAAATGTGAGATAGCCAGATTTTTCTACAGATTTTTCCGGTCACGAATATGTTAATGTAATGGCGATCTGATAAGTATTGGCAAAGTTACACGAAAGTTACTCGAAAATATTTTTCTAAAACGCAGTAACGGCAAAATGTGAGGTGGCTATCTTATAGTAAAGTTTTGTCCGGTCACGAATATACTAATGTAAACGCAATCCGATACGTATTAGAGGCAGAAATTACATTTCTATTGCTGTCAATAAGTGTTAGTAACGGTGGCGGACCGTGTTGAAAACATGACCACGAAAATTCTTAGCAAGGCACATTGCACTGCATACAACAATGTCGGAAAGAATAATAGCCATGGAAATAAGAACAATTTTTGCAATGCGCATTCTTGAATTGTTGTTAATTGTTGTTCGTATTAGCATTGAAAACTTTTCGCCAGAAAGTTCGTAGATATTGACGCGCTCGCTTATCAACGCGTCAAACAGAGCGTTTTCCTAGTTTATTGTCCTGATTAGTAGGTAATTGTTTTGCCCGGCCTGATTTTTAAGCGAGCGAAGCGAGCGTTTCCACGAGAATCTTATGGCACTTCGGTCTGTTTTTTTTTTTTTGTGTACTAGACTCTAACGGCACTTTATTCTGTTTGTTTTTTGTTTTGTTTTTATGTCTGTTGATAGCGGTCGAACGGAAAGTCCGATCAACTTGAAATTTGGACCATCCACAAGCCTCGATGTGGATTGAAGGTGTATAGTTTTGAGGCAAAATCGTTCGAAAAGTTACAAAGTTACACTCGATAACTGTTAGTAACGGTGGCGGACCGCCGCGAAAACACTAGACAGAATGACAACGAAAATTCTTAGCAACGCAAATTGCACTTGCACTGCATTCAACAATATCGGGAAGTATAATAGCTATGGAAATTAGAAAAAATGTTGAAATGCACATTCTTGAATTGTTGTTAATTGTTGTTTTTATTAGCTTTGAGATCTTTTCGCCAGAACGTTCGTAGATATGGACGCGCTCGCTTATCAACGCGTCAAACAGAGCGTTTTCCTAGTTATTACTAATCCAGCCCTGAAAAGTGAAAATGTATAATATTTACAAAATTTTCTGTCAGGTGTTCATTTTTGTAAGACATTTCAATTTGCATCATGCATGTTTTAAGAATTGGTAAAGATTCCAAATTTAGATACACGATGATTTGTGGAAATTGAAGGATTCTCGGTTTTATTATACATTATGCAAGGCTTTAACAATAGGATAGGACGGATAAAGAAATCGTACACCTCAATGACGAGGTACGGGAAGCCATGCAAGGCGAGGTTTTAAACAGCAACGTAGTCCACGTTACACACAAAGTCAATTCGTGATTGTTTTACATAGTGATGCCAGTGACAATGCCACTAAGAAACGTAGAGTTCAAGATTGAAAATCAATGAACCACGTCATGTTCTTCAAATGGTGACAATATTTTATTGCGGGCGGGTTGTCGGTGGTTTTGTCGATGTTCCACTATGCGTAGAATAACAAAATGTTCCCTCACCAGAGTTCGCCATACTGAGGAAACCGGGTCCAGTGTGCTTCACTTCGAAGTTCTCGTCAGTGAAATGGGGTCCATAGATGCTGGTGCTGCCAGTTCCGTCCATCTTAATGATGTCTCCACCTGCAGACAGACAAGCACGTCATACTTCTCGCCTATTTATACATGGTGACATGACATCGTTGAATTATTTGTTTTATACCAGATATCCCTTTGGCTAATGGCACGTTGAAGCCAATTTACCATACACGGAACCAGACTTGCTATGTCCACCTAGAGCCTCACTGAAACTGACATTGATTGGGTCCGTTCCAACAGCTTTAGGTGGGATTATAAGGAAGTTAGATTATGTTTTGCTACATGGCTGTCCCCACATTATAGCATTACTTCCGATGATCCTGATACACATTGGTGGAGTGGTCAGAACCGATCACCAAGCTTTGTGCAGGGTGTGGGGTACCTACGGAGGGAGTACGGTTTCAAGACGAACCATGAGCGATATTTCTTGACAAGTAGGCAAAGTATTTTTACTCTATGATGAAAAACCATGATGGGCCGGAGTCTTTGTTGACTTAAAAACATGTATAAAGTATAAACTCATTTACAGAAGCGTTTATTTTTTAAATTAAAAAATAAATGCTCATGAGAAATCAAATATAATACAATTTCATGAGAACGATAGAGGCAGCGTACTGATTTCAGGGTGGTGACCCTTACCCTTGTGTGTAGTGTAACAGAAGGTGAAACATTTTGTCCATGCATTTACACAAGGGAGAAGCATGGAACGAACTATTCTCAGACCTGTGAGCTATGAGCAGAGCACAGTGGAAAAGTATTTTTCGAACGAACCTCTGGACAAAATGCGCTTTCATTATTTCTTTTGTGCAAATCAATATTCAAAACAATATGATGTGATCCAATTTTGATTACAACTAAACATTTGTAATTTTAATTAGTTTAGTTATAATTGTTATTGTAAGGACTTAGGAGATTCTCCCTGACGCCGTTTAAACTTTGAAACAGATGTGATTACAGATGCCTGTGAAGATATACCTTGGATAAAAAATGGTATGTTGGCGACAGTGTGGTGTATGGCTGTTCTGCTAGCGCCTCCTTGTTCATGAAACCAGGCTAATCAAGACGTTGGCTAAATTATATTGCAATCTTCGTATAAGAAAACAGCCATTGAGATCCACGCGATACCAGGATTTGACCCTTGAACTGGGACGCAGCAGTTTATCAACCCAAAGCAGAATCGATCGCGGCCACCAAACTGGCTCTAGTCAGAAACCATTGAGAGAGGTGAACCCACTTTATTTACATAATTTACTGGTATCTTCCATGCGAACAGTATGGCCGAATCTCTGCTTTTGGCAATTAAAATCGTAACCTCTCCGATACGGCGAGATCTCTGACCTCGATCCTCTCGACCCGTGGCGTGACAAACTATTATCAGTCTCGTGTTATCGCGCTCCACGCGTGGGACGGAGTTCCGGTCGGACTTGCCTTGGATCATGAACTTCTTGATGACGCGGTGGAACTTGGAGTTGGCGTAAGTCTTCCCGTCGAGGCCCTCATCGGCGATGGTCACGAAGTTCTTGACGGTCTTGGGGGCGATCTCGCCGAACAGACCGAGGACGATGCGGCCGGCGTTGGTGTCGCCAATGTTGACGTCGAAGTAGACTTGCTCGGTGACTTTGAACTTGGAAGCCTGGAAACCGTACAAGGAGTTATATGATAACACGCTCACGCTAACACGCTCTTGCTATTAGTAGGGTAGCAGTACTAGAGTGACACATATAATTGATATTGATCCCAGCTATCCCCTGCTGAGGGACTAATAGACAGAGCAGGGCTGACCTGACCTCTATTTGGGATTGGAGTTTTAATTTTTGTTGTTTTTTGGGGTTGTTGGGTTGTTTATGAAGTTATATTTATGAAGGAGGGGGGAGAAGATCTCAGCGCTGTTAGAACATTATTCACTCGTTTTAAATTTTACAGTGATCTCATGGGATCCGAACTCTAGACAATCCCTTATTTATGTAGACTCTTCTGCTTTCATTTGGTTTTTGCCCTCCTCTCCCCCCTCCATTTCACCCTTGACACTGAGCTGAGGTGGGGGGCTTTCCTACCCACCACCAAGATATGGCATGGTCGTAGTATGACAATTAAGATGATTATTGATTGAGGGCCTTTGGACTACTGGGTTTGTTGCTTCTTCCAATGGACAAGGTTACAGGTTCAATTCCTGGCTCAGAATAGAATTTTGCCATATATATATAATTTATTTTAAATTTACCAGTATTATATAACCGATAACGCTTGTAAATTGTAACTATACCCTCGTCGTCCCCCCCCCCCCCCCCCCCCCCGCCATGCATGAAGGTACGTTCTTGTAAGTGTGTAGACAAAACAAACACCCACAAAAGCGTGATTCATTCTTTTGCTATAAATGCTGTTAAACTTTGAAAGGTTTTCTAACAAGCCACGAGTTTTTATGTACTTCGCACACATCCATAAAACTTCGCTATGTTTACTCTTGTTATGAGATGGTGATTCGGATAGGCAGTCACGCATGGGATACACGTGGTAAGTTGGTGATGCTGGCGGCCGTTATAGTTATCCGGACTACACCACTCACATGCCAAAGTTACTGTAGTAAACTGAAGCCAAACCGTTGTCGGCATCGTGATCGGATCGGGACCGCAACCGTACATTTTCCCATTACAATAATTACATTTAGTTTTGAACAGCGTCGAGCCATGTAAGGTAAGGTAACTCTTTCACGATTTGCAGATGCGATTGCGATTGCGATCCCGATACCGACAATTGTGGGTAGGGCTTTATTGTGCCTGACTGGGGGGGGGGGGGGGGGGGGCAGAGCGATGGCACGTTGGGTTGAATGTACTACTATACGATTCTTGTTGATTTACACCTCTATTATTGTAACTATATGCTATTCGTGACGATGTGGGCGGTGGGGGGGGGGGGGGGGGGGTTATAAATGAAGACGGACAAACAACAAACCCATGTCTTATACGGGATTCGAACCCATGTTCCTAGGATCCATGCATATCACACACGTGCTCACAACATCCAACCCAAAGCCTCAACGTGTATAGCACAGCACTGTCGTCATAATGGTGTGAAGCAGACTTCGCGGGTCTGACATCGAGACATAAATAAACAAGCTTACATACAATACACAAAAAATGGTTTCAGTGGGCTGAGCTGAGGAAGCTGTCGTGTTAGTCTGTAAGTTGTAAGATGACTCACAGTTCATTAAAATCTCATGCATTTCTTCGGAATGTTCCTTGGTTGTGGTACGAAAAAATACTTGCAGTGTTTTAATGAATATCGAACACATTTTTTCAAAACGCGTCTTTATTGCGGACGTTTCATCTATAGTGATTTATTTCATGCTTGAATTATGTGTTAGTATATTAATTTGTAACTAAATAGAGAAAAAGCATGCACTTGGATGTGTAGTAGTATTATATTATGTCCGCTCGTTTGGCGGCTAATCGAAAGAAAGAGATTATGTGCTACAGCAACAGCAACAGGAAGGAGGGATCATTGGTAAAACAGCCGGCTGCTTGGAAAGAGGGGGAGTGGATGGGATTGATTGGGACCTTGGTAAATGATTTGATCATTAAAAAACATATAGCACGCCCATTTAAAAATGATTCAAAGTGATATTATAATTATTATTATTGTCATATCAGCATAACAGCTTCATTCAATTTCAAATTGGGACCATGAGTTCAATCAGGTGTTTATTGACACCAAACTGCGCTCCACGCTCCATCGCCATAGTCGGTACAAAGAAATGTCATTGTCACTAAGCAATTGAAATTCTCGAATCTTAAGTGCCCAATTTAAGAGCGACTGGTGTAGACCGGACATTCACTTGAACAGCGCAGCGTGCTACGAATAATAACCATGATTGTTAGTGATTGGGGGGTCAGCGACCGAGTTAGTCAATAGCTAGCAGCTTACGCTAGGCTGAGAGGAGTGACTTATTCAATCAAGCGTGTAATAAACTAATTGTAAGATGTGTTTACCTGAATTG
This sequence comes from Isoperla grammatica, assembly GCA_945910005.1. Classification (NCBI taxonomy): domain Eukaryota; kingdom Metazoa; phylum Arthropoda; class Insecta; order Plecoptera; family Perlodidae; genus Isoperla; species Isoperla grammatica. The sequence goes on along the minus strand of OX246737.1, from coordinate 31,808,018 downwards.
AGGCGACGGCAAGTAGCACCACTAACAACACCCTGGTGGTGGAACCCATTGCGAAGTGTCTAGTCCTGTCTAGTGGCGGGCGGCTTCAACTAGCGACGTCTACTGTTCGCGCGCAGTGGAAGACTGAAGAATGGTAATCGCATCAAGAGATTAAAGAGGGGCTCCTACGTCATCGACCGCTACGTGGCCTTACCCCGAGGAGGACGATGACGGGAGAGGCGGCGGGAGGGTGACGCAACTCAGCTGGACCTGCAGCATCGCTCTGTGTTGTTGAGAAACACAGCGCGGAATGTCCAGTACAGGACATTCCATGCGACAGATTTGGAATTATAAATTAAAGGAATAAATTTGAAAAATTTTTAACTCACGTTACTCGGTGTGCGAATGCTCATCTGAACTTTGCCAATTCGACATGGGGACCAGAATTTCGAATGTGCCCCTTATTCAGATTCATGGGCCACCCAGCCCACCCCCCCTATTGCAGAGGGTAGTGGAGGGGTCAGTTACCCAACTATCACTTGGGATTACGATACATCTAAAATTAAAAGATCATTTTCGCAAACAAATTATATTTTTACTAATTTGCTATAGTTCATTCAAATACATACACATTACGCAATGGGGATAAACAGCCGGTTGCTATTGGGCATATAATGTGTATAAGAAAGTTTGTGAAGTCTATAATATGATGATGATGATGATGATACTATTTTTATAATAATTGTATTGATCTTTCTTAGATAATCTTAGATCCTTACAAAGTGTAATTATTATTAAATTAAGATTGTATAGAAACTTACACAAAGTAATTATTGTAGAATATTGTACACATTATTTTGAACGCTTTACAATTTATTTCTATTATGTTACATTACTATAAAACATTCACGTACTACGTAACCGCGCCCGTCGTAACACATTCCTGTGAGTTATTTTAGAAGCCGTTTAAACTATTGTCACGAGCACGACAAATCAATTACACGCACACGTACAGGAATTACTATAACCTTATCTACTGTTGTCACTGTGATTCAGACATGTTTATGATGTTTTTTTTGAAAAACACGTAGCCTATATTTTCAAACGGGAACCTTTATAAAACAAAAAAACCTCAACCTCAAACCTAAAAAACAATATAACTGGCTCTAATGAAAACAAAGGTTTTGGTTTTGGTTTCGGTCCTCAAAATTGTCTACTAGTCTACTATAGTGTTTCAGTTCAGGCCATTGGTTACGGTCTCAGTCCGCGGAAAAAACATGCTATAAATAAAAAAATAAAAAAACGTTTTTCTGTTTCGAGATGAATGTAGGCGAAAAAGCAAACTTCTCTCATATTGTCCAAAATATCATATTTTATAAGTAGCCTTCCTTAGTCGATTATCCTTAGGAACACTGCGATTCCTGAGTTCCAGTTTCGAATCCTGACTCGGTCGTTAGTGCCTATTCTATGGCGATATTTTTATCCTCACAACCTCATCATCGACCAAAATATGAGACTACAGCCAAAATATTATCATCGTTATCAACACAAACATCACTTATCTAATTGCATTCTTAGCACTGACGGGATGGCTCCGCCCAAGAGAGCTTTTGGTCATAAGATTAATAGGGATTACGTTCTAACTAAGCCGACATCCAAATTCAATAATATATCAGTGCACCGGTATGGATTCAGTAAGTATTGTTAAAGATACATAAAGTATGTGTGTAAACGCAGTCCCAAGCGTTCGATATTAGATATTTCACTAAATCTTCTAAGTAAAAAGTGCTATAATTAATAATAAACCGACTTATTCTAAGAATGTGTTCAATTTTTTGTTAATTTTGAATTCCTTCCTAGGAAAAGCAATTATTTACTAGTTTCAAAGTTCAGTACTTGATGCAAAACAAAACATGCTGTGGGTAATGAGAACAACCTTGTCTCGTCTCACGCAATATTACCGGAGAGTTAAATACCGCAATTAATGTAGACGTTCAACTAGAAATAAACGACTTATGTGTCGATTGGGACTATTTTTAAGTTAACTAAAAAAAAGCAAACTAGAAAATGAAGCGATTATTCGTTAGTCCTTCCCAATTGCTTCGTGTCAGAGCGGAGCTGTTTTTATAGTACTCACCACCTTGTTCATTCTCTCTTCACTTTTCCTTTCTTCCCATCATATTGCATAATGCATATTGCTCTATTCCTCCATTTACATCACATCATCGTTGGCGAGGTCTGTCTCTTGATCTTAATACATATGAACTATTGTACTTACAAGTGACATTTCCCCAGCCAATCTTGTTTTCCAAATACTAGCTACGTCGTCTTACTCACTGATCTTCATTCCGCAATCCGTCATTCGGCCCCATCTTTCCAACAACACTGCACAATCAAACATATTGTATTATCTACAGCTTGTAATAGCGTTTATTGTTTATTAAACGTACTAGTAAAACGCTCTGTTTGACGCGTTGATAAGCGAGCGCGTCCATACCTACGAACTTTATGGCGAAAAGTTTTCAAAGCTAATAAAAACAACAATTAACAATAATACATGAATGCACATTGCAAACGTTTTTCTAATTTCCATAGCATATTATACTTCCCGACATTGTTGGACGTCGTGCAATGTGCGTTGCTAAGATTTTTAATTTTGTCTAGTGTTTTCGCCGCGGTCCGCCACCGTTACTAACAGATTGACAGCATTTGAAATGTAATTTCTGCCTCTTATACGTATCAGATCGCGTTTACATCAGTATATTCGTGACCGGACAAAAATTTCACGTTGACCATTTATCGGACGGATCATGGGTCATGGGCTATACTCGTTGTTGTGCCTCAGTGGGTCCCCACCAGCAAGACATGTAGCTTTGTGGTACATGGAATCCAAAATTTCAAGGGAAATTTGTCTTGAAATTTACTATTTAAAACATATTTGTTCTTAATAATATATTATATAGAGCATTTTCGATGCCTTGTGATTTGTATTTTCTTATAACGAGGAGGAAGAACATTAGAATATGGAAACCCAAAGGATGAGATTATGCCCGGGTATTAGAGCGCCTTAACATCGACGGTTATTCGCGCGTACATAGTAAAGCTTTATAAAAAATAATAATGGATATTATTTTTATTTGAATCTGCATGGATACCCTGAAATGTAGCTTTGTGGCCACTCAAAATGAAAAAGCAATGGTGTTTATTGGTATATGATGGCATAAGAAAGTGTATAAGTAATGTTTAAAGCAAAGCAATAAGCAATTGTATTTAATAAATAACAAATTCAAGATTAAAATAATAATAAACACACTAATTAATGTAATCATATTGTAATAATTATTTTTTCATAATCTTTGACAGCCCTAAGTAGCTGAAATACGATTGAAGTGGCTAACATCAACGTATGTAGGCTTGTTGTTTCTGGACCCTCTAAAATGCTTCATTAATTGCCTTATCTCGCGAATAACTTCCATGTTTGGAGCAAAGACGCATCCGCACGTGCGTGACAGACTTCAGTTCGGAGCGTTGGACCAGTTAAACCTTGATGACGTCACTGACGGGAATAGAAGGTCAGTTCAACTCATCAACAATCCTAAATCATAGCAACGTGGAGGCTATTCCGACAAACCAGACAACAGTTGAGAGTTGACGAGACAGTGCCAGAGTTCAGTGCTAACTCTGATTCAGAGGATGCCGTCTGCAGTATAACACGTGAGGCGCTAATTCGGGAGATCGCCGCCGGTTTGATTCCGGCCACCGGCAATGCAGACAGAAGGTTTTCCACAGACATAAAGACAAATTCTGGGATTGAGGGTATTTGGTCTTACTAACAACCCTAAGACATTCCTCCTCAAATAATATCCAAACTCCTTAACATAACTAATATTAGTCACCTCACCTGAGTAGGGCTTGAGGTTTGTAGCAATACACAACTATCAACACTTATTATAAATTATGGTAATACGCTATAGAGAGAACTGAAAGTCGTTGCTCATTCCAAAACCCACTTCCTTGGGTTAACTGTAAACCCAAAGCCCACTTCGACTGGTTTTCTCACTTCAATTCGCTGTTACATAAATCATGTTTTGCACTATAATATATCTCTATATATACCTCTTATTTTTTATATTTTACATCGCTAAAATACAGGTACTGAACCCCCCCCCCCCAAACAATCATTTAGAATGGTATAATATGGCGAATGGCAGTCGCTTCTGGGATAGAGGTTAGTATGTAATATATTACTGTATAAATTGTGATTGTAATGGTGATATGATCGTGTTAAAACCATCCTCCAATTACAAGTTACTTGTATTGTATTGTATAGTAAGATGGTAGATTTACAGTTTTTATCACTCTGTTGTCCCATTAGCTACTACTGCTTGTGAAAACTATACTCAACTGCTTCTGAGTAATATTTATTATTATTGACTCTTGTTCGGATAGATGGCAGCGTCGTTTATCGAGACGATGTGTGTCTTATAGTGATATTCTAAAATGGAATAGAAAATAAAAACCCTAATTCTCATCTTCCAAAGTCCTATACAAATTGGAGATACCCGCATGTTACAATATCGAAATACCAAGTTTCCCCTCACAGTCTCACCAAAGACAACAACTGACCAATATGTCACTTCACACATCTCCATGTTGTGTGTGAGAGCTCACCAATGCGGCTGTATAATTATTACACACATCGTAGCTTATCCTATCATTAGAATATCAGTTGTGGGAAGCAACTCGGAAGCTGTTTATAATCGTATGGGATGGGTTAATTAATTGCATCATACAAGGTGCAACAATGGAGCGTCGAGCTAACCGGTCAACGAACCATCGACCTCCTGCTGGGATTAAATGCAACAATAAGGAACGAAGGTCGCAACAAGTGACTCTCTGTCCTTCTGACCCCGAAGGTCGTTGAAGCCATCCATTCAAAAGGTCTTACGTAGATTTTCCTTCGTAAAATATTTCATCATGCTTGCCTGTCTCGAACAAGAAATGTGTGATGTTTCATTGGATTGCACGGTACTTCAGATGTCAGTCATCCAACATGGCTGTTGATGACACAATTACAATTACAACCAATCTGGGTGACACATGCAGTAGAAAGACAAGCTTGTATATTATTATCCACCGCTTACCAGAACGCTGACACGGCCAGTGCGCTGCAGCAGAATGTTGACGAAACGTTGCATCAGAAGAACAATGCATTGCATCAGTACCATCACCGGCTTAAAAACATTAGGCGTCTTAAACACGTGGTGAAGGAAAGTCAATAATAGAGTCGGAGTTAGAAAACATACAAGTGCCGTAGAAAAGCTACGATTACTGCTAGAAGAAAAAGCAACCCCAGAATAAAAAATTCAAAGTTGATGGCATTTAAAACGAGTAAAAGCCAGGTTAAAGTTAATTTTCTCAATTGAAGCTTATTAAAATGATCAGTATGAGGTTCAGTGTATGTTATTAATGTTATTCAAACAGTCAAATTGATGACACATATATCTCTGCTGATGTTTTCTTTAGAAAGCTGGAAAATATGTCATTCAGTTGGGGACGGGGAAGGGGGAAAGCTAAGAGTTGGGGCAAGTCGACTTGCTGAAAGATTAATATTATACTTATTATTATACTCATGATTATTATACTTATTATATAATATATTATATATTATACTCATTATTATTCCACTTTTATTATTTTAAAGATTCTGTAGGCCTCCTGATTATTTTGTAGTCTTCCAACGAGTTTTATTAGCGATAAAGTACCTGTATGGCTAATTAGATAACTGTTGTTATTATTATTGTGCTGTAGATACGATGATTTATGAAATCTAAGATTGATTGATTATTTGGGCTTATGAAATCTAAAACTATTTAGCGAGGGTAACTGGCAATATTCAGTTGATGATTTTTAAGCCTTATATCAATTCATTGCCTCTCGTAGATGATAATGTAAAGGTGTTTGATTAGGTTATATTATGTTAGAAATCTAAATTAAGATAATATCATGGCCATTGAAGGAATACAATATTAAATTTAATCGTAATACAATAGCATTCATGGCATTTATGAAGAACTACGGTGATTTACAATATACATATAATTATGTATTACTAAATGGTTGCATTGTTACTGGTACTTGCTGTGGAATTGGTAACTTGCGGTAACTTATGGCGACTTGAATTTCATTTAACTTATATGAAAATAACAATTTCTATTCAACTCTCAATACGTATTGTGCGGAACTCTCACAATGCAAATTGAAGTAGTTAACACAAAATATCTTTATTCACAATATTAGGAGAAAACAAAACAATATGAATCATCATTACAAAATAATGCGAATCCAATCAAACAAACTAGTTAATATCCTAGCACTGAATATTACTCCACAACCCCCTTGAGACAGTACGTCCACTTGACGTTGGCTGGTTCGGGGTCGGCGCTAGTGACAACCAGCACTGAATATTACTCCAAAACTCCCTTGAGATAGTACGTCCACTTGACGTTGGGTTGCTCAGGCTCGGCGCTAGTGATAACCAGCTTCCCAGTCAAGGGGAACTTCAGGTTCATAACCTGCAGCAACTTGACGGCGGCCAGACTTACGCTGATTTTGAGCTCCTGCGGGACAGGCACAAGAATAACAGACTGTGAGATAGAAGAGAATAATCATGACTTTACTGTTTGTAATGGTAGAAAAATTCGTGTCACAAATAAACAATATTTTGTAGATTACCATTTACAACATCTTTTGTGCAGAATCCATAATTATGGCTCTCGAATTTAGTATTTATACATATATATTTATATTTCTTTCTTTAAATGTTTTTATTTAACTTTTGCAATGCAGCGTTGCAATACAACTTAACACTATTAAATAAGATCGTTTGAAAAATGGACATGTTTATTGGAACAAAGAAAAATTCATAACACAGAGCGCTAATTCTCTCCGGGAGGACACATTTTGGATTACTTTTTTACGGTTTGAAAGCATTTTTAACCGATAAAACCAAGGATTTTTAAGTGTTGATGGGCATTGTAGCCATTGATATAGACTAAAACAGATTCTGACGTCATAGGCTACTGAACTCACTCACCTTCTTTGGCTTGATGGTCTCGGACGAGTGTTTGAGGGTGAACACGGGCAGGTCCACGTAAACGTTAAACGTCTTCGTCTCGGGGAACACGTTCTTGAAGGGGATGGTAATGGTGGTGCCCGCCTTCACGACGAAGGGTCCTTGAGGCTTGGCCGGGGTACATTGGCCGATCAGAGGAAACCTGAAGTAGACATGGAATTGTACGTTTTACCTGCCTGTTTGTATACATTCTAATAATAAGAGAATTTTTAAATGGACAAATTAAAATCAATGGTGGCTTGAGATTGACATTTAAAAATAAGATAAGAAGCCTGCACAGATCCCCCCCCCCCCCCCATATCTAATAAAATAAGTTGAGAAAACTTGAAGGTACATATATATAGACATTTTAAGGAACATTAAACAACATTTTCTTCAAAAAGTACCTGCAAATAAGACACACTCAACGTTGTATGGTACCATAGCACTGATCTATAGGTATATAGATTAACCTGTCGTTCCAAAATGAAGCAATCGGTCTACTCTTAAGTAGGGGTAATATATTAGTGTATTACATTCCTCATTGCAGTCAATGTGCTTCCCACTTCGGTGTGATTTTAAGGGTGTTGCATAGAAGCTCGATCCACTTACAGGAATTCTCCCGCCACTGGCGAGCTAATGGTCAGAGTGGCTTCTATGGTCCCGACGCTGCAAGGCTCGAACACAACGTGCACTGACCCCTTCGTGTTGGCGACTAGTGACACCGCTCGGGTCTCGAGCAGGAAGTTCTTGGGATCGCTGAGCTGTTTAACACACAATGAACTCATATGTGACTCACCCTTATAGGGACAAATACATTTGCCAGAGGGTTTAGGTTTGATATCCAGTAGTACTACCAATGCTGCCTGTTTGATATAAACAAAAATAATGATTGATTTATACTATTTCAGTAGGTAAAATGTGGATTTACATAATTTCAAAAAAAGCATAGTAACTCTTAAACTTTTTCATTTGACTATATTATATTTTCTTGAAATGTAGCTACTAACTTCCGATGTCCCGTTCTTCCAATAAATAATAAATTTGAGCCTCTTGGTCACAAATGGCATTATAATATTTTCAACCAATCAATCCATCATCCTTCATATCCGTATATCCCCTCCCCCCCGCCCGCTCCGACAATCGTCCATCATCGTCTCTTTGTCGCAAATATCGTTACTGGATAAATTGGAGAACGAATGCTTGCAGCGTTTAATGAGTCTAAAGCTGAACGCCAATTTTGGAGGTTTACAAAAACTGGCTACCTAACCACACGCAGTACTGATTACAGAGCATAGTGTTATTAATCACACAGTATAGAAGTTGTCACACACATTGGGGGCGCGTACCGTAAAGCAATCGGCTCGCCCGTCCCAAGGTTTGATGGTCGAGACCTCTTGTCGCCCGACCAATTTACGGGACACTTAAAATCGATGACTTGACGAACCAGGCGCTTTATAATACACGTCCGACGTCCTGGATTATTACCACACGTTCAACTCTTTAGATGTGTCGATCTTGTTTTCCAATATTGTTTTGATTACCACTCTCATTATGTACCAAAGATGTTTGAGTGCAATACAACTTACAGTACACATAAAGTCTGCTTTGACGCGGGCAAGGTTCATGAAGGAAACATCGTGTGCAGCATCAGACCCAATGGGGGCATTGAAGACCGTGGGGTTGATTTTGAGTGCCGGGGTTGCGACCAAGTTCACTTCGTACGGGAAGACTCCCAGTTCGGAGCAGGATACGTCGAGTTTGTACGACGCTTCACCGGTCCGCAGGGGCAGATACTCCAGCAGTACGTTTTCCTAAGCAAACGGACGCCACAGTACAGGATATAGCCCGGTACACACACTTTCCTTAATTAATGCACATAATATGCTATAAAAGTGAATACCGTGGAGTGTTTCCAGCTGCTCGTTGCACAATACCACCAAGGCAATAGCTCAGAAACATAGGAAGCAATTAAATTCAGATTTGTATCAAGTGCAGAAACCCAAAACAATTTATATTTTCAGCAATTCATTTAGGGTAACGGAATGTCAAAGGGATATATATTTTATTTAAGAGAGAAGAAAAGGATGCCTGTCTCTAATAGTTGACCAGATCTAGCACGATGACCTGACAAGCCAAATCCACGTGGGCATGTGATAGGAAGGAGTAGGACTCACGATGGCATTCGCCTTATTGACCGAGGAAAATCGTTTGAAAAACTTTAGTCAGGATTGACGTTGACCGGTATTTATTATTTATATCTGGGAAAATATCCCGAAATAAAACTTAGAACAAATACCCATTTAGTGTCTAATGTACTCACATTCGACTTCGGTTGCACCGAGAAATTTGCCGGAAATTCTAGCTCGTTGGTGCCCGCGCACGTGACGGTGAAGTTGATGACGCGCTCGAGAGGGTTCGCCACGCGTAGCTTGTAGGACACGGGTAGACGCACGTTGGTCACCATCTTGATCTTGTCGAGAGGATCGCAGCGAAGTACCCGCATTGACAACTCGTACCACTGGTACTCTCGCTCGTCATTGGTAAACGTTACCTATCACAGGATAACACGAGTTGGGAATAGAAATGTAAACAAAATAACGCCCCATTGACAAGGTTCGAAATTTCATTCAAGTTCCTTTAATTTAAGGAAGAAAACGAATCATAGAATGTTTTACACAACACCGACTTCCATGGTTTTTTGGCATTAAATTCAAAGAAACTTGTTCAAAACATTGAACTGCCTGAATGGTAAATGGGGCATTACAGGTATGTATATTAATATCAGATCCAATGTGGTCACATTATAAGAAGAAGATAACATAATGATAGTTACAAATTAGTAAGTTGTTACTATACCCAACTCTGGCCATATTGGCAACGTATGACGTACAACGTTACTGTTGTTATGCTCATATCCACTTACTTTGAACACGAAATTGCTCTCCTTGTAAGCAAAGAAGTTGAGACGATAGTCTCGTTCACTGTTGCCCGGTATGTCTATGACGTCGTTACCAGAGAGGCTGTAAATAGCGTCTCCCTTGTCAGACTTGGTGCACTCGTGGCTGATACGGAACCTCTGGGATGTCTGAAACAGGAAACGACCACGCGAGGTCTCACCCGTTAACATTTTCTAACTCACATAATGTTCAACTCTTTTCCAGAGATAAAGGTTGATACCGACCTGAGACCAATTGGCGACTGGTAGAAGTTCACTGTACGCCGTCTTGTAAGGCACGTCCCGCGAGATCCTAGCAATGGGCGGTGGGGGGTCAGCGATTCCATTGAGGGCGTACAACAACCCTTGACCTTCCGGCAGGCGGAAGAACACGGAACCCTGGAAATAGGATGCACTGACAAGTTTGTAATAGATTAACAGGTTGATCCTAATGAGTAATGAATGCACAAGCAAAGCGAGAGCTTTGTATACTCGTCGTATAGGTCTCGTAAAACAACCTCGGTAATGCTTTCGTCATCAATCAATGAAGTGTTTACGGTCTCGGCCAACCCGAGCAGGTATTTGAATTAGCCACGGTCGCTGGTTGGCTGCCGCTCACCCACCCGTGACGGAAGCATTACCGAAGATCTTGTGCAGCGAGTATACAACATCTTCGGTAATGCTTCCGTCACGGGTGGGTGAGCGGCAGCCAACCAGCGACCGTGGCTAATTCAAATACCTGCTCGGGTTGGCCGAGACCGTAAACACTTCATTGATTGATGACGAAAGCATTTCCGAAGTTGTTTTAAGAGACCTATGGTATGGTTGCCGGAAAAGAATAGCTTATTTTGTTATTGAATAGAACAGTAATTTTCAAGACCTGTAAGGTTGGAGAAAAATACTAACTTGAAATGAAATGTGTTGATACAGTGCTGAACATTCACTAATATTGAACATGAAGGGGGAGAGGGGAAGGTTTTGGTATGCCATCGTATAGTTTGGAGAACGAGATATCCCGCAGAATCAGTTTTAAGATGACGCCTGAGTTTCCTATTAGGACAGCTGTACACTCACAGTGTGCTTGACATCTCGCGACATCCTGTGTGGGCAGTACGTGATCTCGTAGTTGTGTACTGAGCGTGGAGGTACAGTGATCACGTCGGCACCGCTGAAGAAGTCGCCCGTCACCAGGGGAAAGATCTGCCACATCTGACCAGATCTGGAAGTGATTTACATGGAAATCGTTAACCGATAGCAAGTCAATCCTTTCAAGTCAAAAGGAAAGTTCTGCCACATCTTACCAGATCTGTTTTATCTGACCAGATCTGGAAGTGATTTACATGGAAATCGTAAAGCGAGAGCAAGTCAATCCCTTCCAGTCAAGAGGAAAGTTCTGCAACATCTAACCAGATCTGTTTTATCTGACCAGATCTGGAAGTGATTTACATGGAAATCGTAAAGCGAGAGCAAATCAATCCCTTCCAGTCAAGAGGAAAGTTCTGCAACATCTGACCAGATCTATTTTATCTGACTAGATCTGGAAGTGATTTACATAGAATTCGTATGGCAATAGTGAGTCGAACACCTCCAGTCATCAATCAGCAAAACACGGTCAAGTTAGTTCTGGAATTGATGAGGAGAGTGGGAGAACTTTGCATCGCATGGTTTATCCAAGCTACGGGGTATTATTGGCGAGTAGTTTCTCTTAGTAGCATGTCATTTCTCTCTGGGGCTGTTCCTGGTTTGCACAATGGCAGGACGTGTTGGCATAATTTAAACAATCCCCATGTACTGAACTAGTTTTATTTGTTTTCTACCCATTCCCGAATGTTCCACGTAAGATGCGTTTTGTAAATCAGTTCAAGATAATTATTACAATGGATGCCCAGCTCCAAATTCTCCTTGTTCCACATTCTTCATCCAAGCATGTCCAAGCTGGAAATTAGGATGTGAACCCAATTGTATAATTAATAAATTAAAGGTCGATTTGCGGCCATGTGTATTTGTTGCCTGCTATATTAACTAATACTTATTATCAATTGGGGCTCATTATACACAATCGATGGATACAACTTTTGTAATAACGGCTTCAAAACAATTTTTATATGTGGGCAATAAGTGTCAAGAGTACATTACAAGCTTCAACCCCTCAGCCCGTAGCACTCTGAACTGTAGGATTGGAAACAGGATTAACAAACCCAAACGTTTCTGCACACTAAATCGAGTAAACTATGCTTACTTATTGTAGACGGGGATGATTTTCGTTTCTCTTTCTCTAACCGCTCTTCTAAATTGGAGAACTTCTTTGGGCAGTGGCGTAGGTGCACAACTTCCCGCGAGTGTTAGATGCTCAGCGGGGTAGTTGTCGATATGACATTCCACCTAGAAACGAAATATTATTATTATTAGAAATATTATTGTAATAACTATGAGCAACTTTGTACATTACAAGATTTGGTGAGTCCTCAAAGTTTGCTAACCATGATTTAATCAGAATACAAAACTTACCAGTAACGAATCCCGGCTTTTATTAGCATAAGTAATCATATTATTTATCATACATCCCTCTTGAATCACCCAAGTTCGTAAGGTGAATCAGCAGGGGCGTCACTAGGATTCTGGGATTGGAGGGGGCGCCAGCAGAGGCAGACTGGGGGGGGGGGGTAAGGGCCTCGCACGGAAAAGGATGTTAGAGGCCCGGGACTTGGCGAAGCTTTAAGGGGTCTGGGGCGAAGCCCCAGCCGCCGGAGGCGAAAAATTTCCAGACTAATATTTTGTTAGAACGCATATAAACACGTTTAAAAATCGATAAATGATGATGAGTTATGTGGAACAACGTGTTAAACTGTGAAGAATCAGTAAATAAAGTCAAATGGCTCCTAATAATAATAATAAATTTAAAAGTAATTGTAAAAAAATCGTAGATACTGGCTGCGTGTTAATGTGGATGCAATTTCCTTTGACTACTGTGTCAGATTTGACCAACAGTCTATTAAATAAATAACAGTGAACATACTTCAGTTCGGATGGCCACGTTCTGCTTAGTTGGGTGGAAGTTCACGGTGAAGGTAACCTCCATGCCTGGCGAGCAGAAGCCACAGTCCGGTGAAATGCTGAAGTTTGAGTCCCACTTGGCACTGTTCCAGTTGAAACTAAAAACGATATTTTACATATTTAGTCGCATATAGAGAAGATGCCAAGGGAGAGAAGCGTTTTTTTAAAATTGTATTTACTTTTTTTACTTTAAATACGTATCTCTGTGTAGTGACAATTTAAATTCGATTTTAGTTTACTTCAAAACATGCAGTGCTACTTAACAATTTAAATAACTCTTACATGCTTATAGATAGTGCGAGTTGTGATTTAAGCCCGATTCACACAAAGTTATAAGAATGTTATAAGGTATAGGTATAGTCACAAGCCGAGTTGGGCCATAGGGATTACGTACAAGGGTTCACACAGACGTGTCATTGCAATAGCAATAGCAATTGCAATATATAGACTGGTATAAGAGAGTTCAGATATTTCAACTTTCTTATGACGGACCAATCATGCGTTGAAACGTCACTTATAACACGCCAATGGGATGCTAGCAACTTGAATCAATGTAACAGATGTTTTTATTGTAAATTATTAGTCAAAACAAAAACTCACGGTATACATCCGGTTCACATCAAATAGACCTTGCATCCGGTGACTAAGTGCAAAATATCTTCTCCCATCGGCGTCATTAATGATTTAACAACACAACAATAATGAATAATAATCATTATTGTTTTTCTTATTATTTTTAACTATTGTTTTTAAGTATTGTCGATAGATTCGATGCCGGTTTAAAACGTAAATAACAGCTGCAGGAAGTCAGCTGATTGACAGCCAGCTGTAGTTACTCAAACTGCCGCCAGAGCAAGTCAAAGAAGTCTACACAAAAATGTAGTATCTTTTCAAGAAAGTCTTTGGCGTCCTCAGCTTATACCTTATACCACTTTCTTATACCCTATTCTTATTGCTATTGCAATACCTTATAACTTTGTGTGAATCGGACTATGATTGCCTATTTTTTAAATCTTAGCAAGATATAGATGAGACCAAACACGTAAATATTGTGCATATTGGGAAGAAAAGTAGATCTCACATTTTCTTCGTCGTTAAGATGTTGGCAGACAAAACCAGTCATCTGGTCTTACCTTGCCCCAATTTCACCCGTGTTTAGGAGCGACACCCTCTGCTCGGAGACGCAGCCTTCGACCACGGCTCCAAACGTGAGGTACGGCCTACTGAGTGAAAACTTCGCGCCCACACAGCTTCCCTTCACGATGCACAGCGGCTCAACGTTTTCATGAAGCTGCATACACACCTAAAACGATTTTATACTTCGAGATCAGTTTAAAACCCTCCTCAGCGACCACAAATAAAGTCATTACAACCACAAGAGTAGATGTTATAATAAAATGCCTATTTTGCTCTATATAGTAACTCTTCGTAGTAAACCTGGCCAGGGACAATGCATGTCTCTCTTCGTGACTAACAGCTTGGTATTGCGGTATTTTGAATGGTTAGGAAGAAATGTTCGAGGGCTAACAGTATGACCTAATCCCAGCATTCTCCTTGTAAGATGTGACAGAGGAAAACTTCGGGAAAAACCTTCAGTCAGGACTGCCAGTGGCCAGGTATCGAACCATCTTACCGCTGAGCTCCCTATGTCGACATTGCATGTGCTCATTGTAAGACTATCAGCATATACATTTCCCTTTAAATGTACGGAAATTAAGTAGTTTCATATATCATAATTTGTAAACTTAAGAGTTATCGTCACCATTGACGATTACAGATTAATCCACATATCTTATTTTCATTGATCCATACCTTTTTTGAAAAAGGTTTCAACCTGACGATGGGTGCAAACTTAACAACCACATCAACGGTTTCCATAGGTTTAATAGTAACAGGCTTCCGTGGCGAGATGTGCACGTTGCTCGCCATGGCTTGCTCCAGCTTGAGCTCGTCCAGGTTGACCTTGACGGTCCCCTCCCCCGCCCCCTTCAGGGGGTAGAGCGGTACCTCGTCACACAACGAGAACTGGACCTCGATGGGCGCTCGACTCTTGTTCATCACGGGGATAGTCTTGATGGACGAGCGGCCAACGTCCAGCGCGCCGAAGTTTAAGTTCTTGTGCGACGGGTTCACCAGTGCGACCTTGAAACACAACAAACACGAGGATCAAGCAAGTGGCAGCTCGTAAGGTGAGGCAGGTGAGACTGAGCCTCACCAAGGAATCTGACATGTTTTAACTTTACTCTATTATTTACATAGTAGGACGAAATCTGCTTTTCTATTTCTAACTCTTTGAGACTACGCCTGATCAGTTAAATTGCCTCAGAGCTGCCCCTGATACGGGGCCAGTGTTGTAAAAGTTACTTTTAGAAAGTAATTCAGTTACAGTTACAGTTACTTGCTTGGGAAAGTAATTCAGTTACAGTTACAGTTACTTTTTCCCCAAAGTAACTGAGTTACAGTTACAGTTACTTTATGAAGTAACTGAGTTACTTTTTAAGTTACATCATGAAATTTCTTAAAAATGCAATGATTGACAGCATTACAAATAAAAAATATTTTTTTACTGGAAATAATGGCACGCAATAATGGCACGCAAAACTGTTTGTTTTTGCTAATTATATATTTATTCAGGCTTATAGTTATAATGGTACTTCATTACTAACAACTACATGTCTACTACTACTACTACTACTACTACTACTACTACTACTACTACTACTACTAAGGAACACTTTACCGTTTACTGGTGATTTCTGGTGAATTTTTATATTAACATCTAAGACTCTGCGGGCACTAACTAACAAAATCTACGGGAATTATCTAAGCATTACAATTTTCGTTACAGATGGCAGTTGTATTAATTTATTGTTGTCATGTCTGTTAACCCTGCGGTGCTGAGCCGCTACGTCGGTTGGCGCCTAGAGCTATCAGCTGGCCTGTCCTTAGCGGGCAATACGAAATCGTAGAAAAATGTAGTTCCATCATATGACACACAAAAAAATTCGTTTTTTGTTTGTTTTTTAGGTTGATACAAAGCGGTATTTTTTTAAATTTTGTACCACTACAGAACGAGCATGCTTAAGAAAAGTAACTCTAAAAAGTAACTGAAAACTGAGTATAATTACTTATAAAAGTAATTGAGTTACAGTTACAGTTACATTGAAATAAAAGTAATTAAAGTAGTAACTCAGTTACTCAAAAAGTAATTAATTACTTTTACTCAATTACTTTTACTCAGTTACTTTACAACACTGTACGGGGCCCGTGTCTGTCAGCCAGTGAATGTATGATGACTTGTCACAGGTTTGATTGCCATTCATTTTGGAGCTGACACACAAAGTTTACCCTTTTCCTGAGCAACTAGAAGCAGCCAGGCGGACATTCTGCTAAACTAAACAACTGGGCACGAAACATAAATATTGCGACTTGAAAAATATGAATTTCTAGAGTGTTGCAATTTATGGATATGAATCAAACTGTATTACCAGGAAAACGAGGAGTTTACATTAAGGCTATCGAGATGTTTTGTGACTGAAAAATGAAGATAAAACGAGTGAAAATAATGTGAAAGAGCAAAGTATAAAATTATGGAAAAGTTCTCTAAAACAGATGGACCGTTAGTTCTGACAAATTTTGAGGCCTTAAAAAATACTAAAAGATAATTGAAAAGCAAGTGGAAGGGCAAAATAGTTGAAATAGTTACAACAGATAATCGAGACTCTATTGTGGATTATGGAGAAATGAAAGGATGGATATATATAGAAGATTTGCAGGAACGAATGGAAGTACAGCTTTTCGAAACTAATCCACGAAATAGAGATTGATATAACCACACACAAATTAATTTTAACAATCCAATTGGATGACACAGCCATTGCAGATACATTACAAATTGGTCTAACATCAGGATTCGTAATCATACTATTGTTGAATGAAGTGAACACACAACTCCTGAAGGATTGACTGACACAGAAAATAATGTATTCTTAACCTCGATAGGAGCTTCGTATTAATGATCCACTTTTAAGTAAACGTTTCTCGAGATATTGAATAGACAGAGAATCAACAAACTGCACTCAGTGTTTGCTCTAGTATTTATAACGAGCACTTATCAAACAGTGTTAAACACCTATGAATGAGGGCTTGTGAGTCAACAGGACACTATAGACAAAACTTTCAGGTTTGGCCTACATCATGGACGTTATTTCATTTTAAAATGTTAACATCAACTAGAGATTTTGTCGTGTGCCTTAATTGTATTAATTTGTTTTAGCTATTGGAGAACGTTTGGTGTCAAACAAACTGTCACGATTGCCATATTGTAAACTCATAAAAATGAAAATTAAATGTGTACTACAATTGTCCTGACAGTTGGTTGCTTCATAAATGTGGATTGAGTGCAGTGGATAGTGGGGTCTTAAAAGAGTATGTTAACAATATGTAAACACTCTAGTTGTTGTACTACTTGGCGCAGCGCACACGGAGAGGTAAACAAACACACCTGTAGGTCAATGCCCTCGCCGCGTACGATGACGCTATCCTCGAAGACTCCGTTGATGAGGAAGGAGAGAGTCTCCTGGTATTGGCATCGGCTTCGAGGGTGGAACATGACGGGTATCTTGAACACACTGTGCGGGGGAACGGTTGTGGGACTGACTTGCAGAGTCAAGTGCGGCTTGTCTTCAAACAGGGACTCCACGCTGGAGGACAAAACACCATGCGTTAGTATAGCTCAGCCTGATGTCAAGTTGCATATAGTGAGAATGTCGATTTTCGAAAATGCTTTCGTAACTGCTGTTGATATATTCTTCTTTTAATCTTTTAAAATACATTTGTGCCAGATGAAGAAAGCTATAAAACGGTAATGACGCATTCTAATATGTGGAACATTTTGTTTGCTTCTGGTGTGCTTGTGGTTGTGTGAGCTTATTTTAATTGCAGGGAAATATAACGACCAAAACTACTACGGTTACAAAGATTCGTGTGAAAAAGTGAGTGTGGGGGACTGTGAACTATAGTAGACGAAAATATATAAAATTAAATAGTAGAATGACTACAACGTAAAATATCGCTATATTATATTGTTCTAAAGAGTTGAATTGAAACCTGCGACAGAGTACCTCTCTTGATTTCGCGCGTGCATCACAATGCTGGCTCCTGATTTCAACATTTGGGATGGGGTCCAAACATACTACAAACCTTAATTGATGTATAAACATTTAAAATATCCGTTTGAAATTTGCATGATTGAATGTAAATATTGATTGAACACGAAAGAAGAAGCGTATGAAAAGCATTGGTTGCAACAGTGTCGCACACTTTTCAGACTCGTCAACAGAATACAGGCTAATGCCTACACGTGCATCTCTTACACTAGAGGTTGTTCGTCGTGGTTTGAGAAGTCTATTGCGAAGATGTAGTGACAGACGTCCCCTTGTTGGATGAAGCACGGACCAAAGTCGTACTCTTTGTTCGAGAACTGGAACATCGGCTGACCAGCACTGCCACTCAGTAACAGTCTATAGGTCGGCCCTCGGCTCACCTGAAAACACACGGTTCAATATTGATTACGGTCATTTCATCTACTTATCATCACGTTATTAAATACATTTAGTATTTACATAATATTATATAGCAAAGCATTCTCGAAAACACAAACACCCATGATACACAACGTTCACGTGTTTGTAGCCGTATACAAAACGAGTAAAATTGTAGCTAAATCTCCACAAACGACTGTAAGTATATTCCGTCTTGATAATTCTTATCATTTACGTCTATGGTTGTGGTTTTAACCAAGGCAAATAAAGTGGAAACGTCCATAAAAATAAAACTACATCTAGTGTGGAATTATAAGAAGAAAAATCAAATGTCTAGCTTGTCAACCGCCATAGTTTTTTTTTTTTTTTTTTTTTTTTTTTTTTTTAGATCTTAAAGTAGTTTGTTGGTAAAATTTAACTCATCTCTCTTGGCTATAATAAGACTCACCCATAGTGCGATGGAAGTGGATAGCATAAAATAGCTTATTATTCCGCGTGAAAATCTTTTGAGTTTCTAAGGGCGCTTTCATAGCAACACGGCAACACGTTTTTTCCGGACCGGCAGATCACGTGAACCAATCAGAAACTTGCCGTGCCTGCCCTGATTGGTTCACCTGACTTGCCGGTCCGGTAAAAACGTGTTGCCGTGTTGCTATGAAAGCGCCTTAACGGTGTACTGTGTTCGAAATATAGCATCCCCCGTTCCAAGTTGACGGTCCGCCCGCTGCGCCCCCACGGCAAAATGCTTACTGGCTTGGTTTGAAGGTGAAACCTCAAGTGCATTGATACATCCTATACGCTAAGTGGTAACCCAGAGAGTGAGAATAAACCAAAATAAATTTCCTACCGACAGCGAGAGGGGGAATTCTTTCAAATCCAGTCTCTTCATGAATGTGACAGACATCGTACACGAACGTCTCGACTGCGAAGTTATTAAACCTCCACTCTCCGAGAAGGTGAGCTTGAATTTCTTTTGCTCGGCGATCTCTGCGTTGTAGATCCAGCTGAAGAAGAACGAAATCTTGCCGATGTTCGTCACTTGGAAAGTTATATATTTTGCGTGGTTCAGGATCAACTGCACAGGAAACAGAGGTTTACTCTACACTACTGCTATGTGATACAACAGTAGGCACAGAGAGCTATAGACACACCGAGAACAGGGATGCAATGTGGCGAAGGTGCTCGGAACATCATCATGGTACTACATGATTGTGGCACCAATATCAATGTTCACAATAACATGTCATTTCAGAGACTGAGTATGGTTAAGATCATATTCCGCAAACTGTGTTTTCTTCTGTTGGTCGTGTCGTGTGGTAAGGCAAATACAAGTACAACACGCAAATTAACTTTTATCACTGTCGTGACGGCGTCTAAAACGTTCAGACTCAAAATAACAGGTGTTTGTACTTACGGATTTGACTCTATGACAATTACATTTTACTCTAATATATAGTGTATTTATGATTTATTATGTATACAATGTCCATGGTATTGACCTACTGGTGTGAGAAATAAATTGCTTACAGCTCATGCCTGTACCGTGGTTAATTGGAATTGAACTTTAATGAAGTAATAATAGTTCCAACTTCCACTGTGGTAATAAAAGTGTTATTTTACAACGGCGATAACAAATTATTAATTGGTTCTGGATGGTTATTGAATGTGCCATGTAGTTACCAAGGAACACAAGGTCAACTACTTCCTGTAAACATCGTCACAAGGAACACACGGTCAACTACTTCCTGTAAGCATCGTCGCAAAGAACACACGGTCAACTACTTCATGTAAACATCGTCGCAAGGAACACACGGTGAACTACTTCATGTGAACATCGTCGCAAGGAACACATGGTCAACTACTTGCTGTGAACATCGTCGCAAGGAACACAAGGTCAACTACTTCCTGTAAACATCGTCACAAGGAACACACGGTCAACTACTTCCTGTGAACATCGTCGCAAGGAACACACGGTCAACTACTTCCTGTGAACATCGTCGCAAGGAACACACGGTCAACTACTTCCTGTGAACATCGTCACAAGGAACACAAGGTCAACTACTTCCTGTGAACATCGTCGCAAGGAACACACGGTCAACTACTTCCTGTGAACATCGTCGCAAAGAAGACACGGTCAAGTACTTCCTGTGAACATCGTCGCAAGAAACACAAGGTCAACTACTTCCTGTGAACATCGTCGCAAGGAACACAAAGTCAACTACTTCCTGTGAACATCGACGCAAGGAACACAGGGTCAACTACTTCCTGTGAACATCGTCTCAAGGAACACAGGGTTAACCACTTCCTGTGAACATCGTCGCAAGGAACACAGGGTTAACTACTTCCTGTGAACATCGTCGCAAGGAACACACGGTCAACTACTTCCTGTGAACATCGTCTCAAGGAACACAGGGTCAACTACTTCCTGTGAACACCGTCTCAAGGAACACAGGGTTAACTACTTCCTGTGAACATCGTCGCAAGGAACACACGGTCGTCGGCAGTGGCGCACACCCCACGGGAGCAGGGTAGCGGCCGCTCCAGTAGCCCACGGGAGGGGGGGGGGGGGGGGGGGGGGGGGGTCTGCATGAGAAAAATGTGAAAGTAGAAATGTGAAACAAAAAATAAAATAAAAACACACTAGAAAAGAAGAAAGTCCAAACCCTAAAGGAAAGAATGGATGGGTATAACATGGTATAACTATAACCATTGTGTTTAAAATACCCTTAATGGTATAACCAATGGTATAATGTTATCCCGACATGAATGTATTTCCTTAAAGAATAATAATCTCTCTCTGGGAATTATGAAGGATATTGCACTTTTTACACGGCGCCGAATGCAAGAGGTTAAGGAAAATCCAAATTGTATCCCCAAAGACGCATTTGCTAAACTTTGTGAAGTGTACGGACACTTTCTTGACCAAACGTATCTTCTTAAAGAATACTCCCGGTTTTGTAGGAGCTGTTTTGAATTTGAAAAAGCAGTAAACCTCCCTATTCATCTCCATAGTCAGAGCAGGGAAAAGACAAGAGTTGGTGCCACTGCCGACGTTGATTCTTCGGAAAACTCAACGGAAGAGTAAATTCAATCTGAATCGGAGAGCTCGGAGGAAAACGAGCCACAGGAAGTTCGGAAAACCATAAATTCAGGCAGTCTTGTTGAGGTTTTTAAGGTGTTCTGCCTTAGCAGGCTGAAATCCACATTTCCAAATGGCAGCGTAGCTCTCGCTATTGCTGTCACCCTTCCTGTGTCAAGTGTGACTACAGAAAGAGCTTTCTCAAAGCTTAAGCTAATTAAAAAAAATGCTAAGGAGTACTATGAGCGACGCATGTCTTGGGGATCTTATGGTGATCTCAATGGAGCACGATAATCCGATCGACTTCGACAGAGCAATAGAAATCTTTGCTGAAAACAGAGCGTTTGTAAAGAAGTCTCTTTCGTACTGGTAATAAGGAGAGATTCATCGCCTTCTCATAGGCTACTTTTTTGTGCCATATCCACGTTTGAGTCACTCATTCATTCATTCATCATTGAGTCTCATCTTCTCTGTTATAAAATCTGATCATCTAATTTCTATCAATAAGAGTGGTGACATTTGTACTCATTTACCACCTGAGTATACAGTAATAATTGCATTAAAAACAAACACTTAAAACCACGTCAAAAACAAGTATTTAAAAAAAAATCGCCTGCGGCGCTGTTGGTGGGGGCCATCCCCCAACTCTCCCCATTGTTTCATTTGTCCGGTCCCTTTTCCATTTGGGTATTTGTCCCAGATTTCCCGATTTGAAATATGGTCACTTTAAACAATATATTTTCGCAGTCAGGATTACCAACATTCATCAGCACAGGTAACACATTTTATTTTAAAAAGAACATGTAATCTCGTCAACTAGATCACATATTTTCAAACTGCTTTTCTTAAACGTGCGTATACCCAGCGTAACCTGCGGACACCATCCACTAGGCCTATATAACAGGATTAAGTTATTGCTTACATTAGCTTGGAAAGTACTCTAAAACTCGTAAAATGCCACCAAATGCAATGAGAGGACCAAAAAATTTTCTGGGGCTATGCGCCCCAGACCCGCATAAGCTGGGGGGCATCCCCCCCAGACCCCCCATTGTAGTTCCCGGAACTAGGGGGGGGGGGGTCACGAAGAAAGTCGCTCCAGGAGTTCAAAATAGGGTGTGCGCCACTGGTCGTCGGTCCAACTTACCGTGCCCAGATCGATACGGTTCAACTGCATTGGACATAGTTCAATCTTCTTCCGCTCATCGTTTTCGTAACACGCCACCAGTTGAACCGCGAAGCAAACCCCGAGAATACTCAACTCCAATGGCTTCCTCAGCTTCTTCACCGAGCATTTCAGTTGGAACGAGAAGTCGCCGGGAGCCGTGGGTGAGAAGCGAATACTGGAACCAACACATTTCTTACAAAATCTGTTCAACTCGTAAAGCTAGCTCATACTTTTTGTTATCAAAATATCACGATATATATATCTCGCAATTTATTTGTTATCACGGTTCTACTCCTCAGGAACCTTGTGGTGAGTCGTAGCCAATCAGCGGGTGGTATTTTCAAACACTGACACGTCCCTCATCTGAGTCAGCATCCCCAAGGTTGCTGTGGAACGACTACCGGACTGACCAGTTTTATAATATTATATATTATGTGTGTATCGGTGCACATTCGTGCACGACAAGAAAAAATACATTATTTTAGGTAGCAAATATTAACAGACATGAACGAAATTTCCCACGGAACCAGGGCCAGGATTCACAAAGATGCCTAACTCTATAAGTTGTCCTAAGTTAGGAACATCCTAGCTGTAGATAAATCAAGATACGCATCTCTGGGTGTTACTCACATCCACAAATACAATATTGTTAGTGAAATTGTTGACATTATACTATATTTTATCTTTGTGAGATCGCAGAACCACATATGCGTGATTTATATCACTAAGATTTGCCTAAACTAGAACGTCCTAGCACTTAGGCACCTTTGTGACCCAGTACTCTAATTTTAATTATATTGTGTATCACAAACCTGATTGTCACTTCGCTTTCGGGTTGCATAACTCCTGACATGGGTTTAACAACAAGATGTTGGAGACGACCTTCAGAATAGAGAGAATTCTGCTCGAAGGAAAAATCCAATGCGATTTTTTCCTTGTTCGCCAATACGACGAGTTCTTCTATCTCGAAACCGATCAGCGTGGGCGTCAGATTGACGTGCGCGTTCAGGAAGTAGGAGTGCGCCTCAGTGGCGGTGCCGACGAAGAGGAACGGAATCTCGAGGCTGTGTTCGGGCACGACGAACGTCCAGAACGACTCGAAGGTCCCGACGTCGAGGGGGGTGAAGGCGATCTCCACGAGGGTCTGTTTGCCGCGCTCCATCCACCCCTGGAGGGTGGTGCAGTGGAAGGCGGGCACGTCGTCCGGACACTGGGGACCCACGGTGTGCCACGAGTAGCTGTAGGCTCCGTCCGTGGGGTTCACGAGCGTAAACCTCCTGGGTGGGTCGAGAAGGGTCCTTTTGACTACGAGTAACTTACTGGCTCTATCAAGGTTTTTTTTAACCGTCTTGCTAAGATAAAATCTATTATTCGGCGCCCAAACTTTTCTATACGGAAGCACTAAGCAGTGAATGGTTTAGCATATGTCCACTACTGAATATTGTTAAGCGTTCGGCTAAAATAAACCTAAGATTCAAAATCTGTCAATCCTCGAGTGGAGGTTTCGGAAAAATGTGTTAAAAATATGATTTTTCGCATTGTAGAAATTGATGCGATGACATGACTTAGGAGTTCAACGAGCTACAGCCAGTGCATCTACGCGACCGTACGTGAATAACCACGTCAACCACATACTTTTGAGTTGTCATGTGTAGATAGATTTTGGGGAGAAACCCTAACAGAGAAAAATCAAATATATCTGGTACATTTTACGATCAGTTTAGATATAGCATAAGTGACGCAACACCTACTTGATGTAGCATACGTGACGCCACCCTACGTGAAATACGTGACGCAACTCATACGTGATGTTTGTGATGAAACACCGACTTGATGTGGCCTCTCCGTGATGCAACTCCTACGTTATACACATGATGTAACACCTATACTTGATGTAGCGTGACGCAACTCCTAAGTAATATACGCGACGCAACTCCTACGTGATGTAACGCCAACGTGATGTAAGTGATTAAACACCTGGTTGGTGTAGCCTACGTGACGCCACCCTATGTAACGCAGCTCCTACGTGATGTAAGTGATGCAACATCTACTTGATGTAGCGTGACGCAACTTCTACGTGATACACATGTTGCAACACCTACTGGATGTAGCGTTACGTAACTCCTACGTGACGCAACTTCTACGTGATACACATGATGCAACACCCTCTTGATGTAGCATGTGACGCAACTCCTACGTGATACACATGTTGCAACACCTACTTGATGTAGCGTGACGCAACTCCTACGTGACGCAACTCCTACGTGATACACATGTTGCAACACCTACTTGATGTAGCGTGACGCAACTCCTACGTGACGCAACTCCTACGTGATACACATGTTGCAACACCTACTTGATGTAGCGTGACGCAACTCCTACGTGACGCAACTCCTACGTGATACACATGTTGCAACACCTACTTGATGTAGCGTGACGCAACTCCTACGTGACGCAACTTCTACGTGATACACATGTTGCAACACCTACTTGATGTAGCGTGACGCAACTCCTACGTGACGCAACTTCTACGTGATACACATGATGCAACACCCTTGATGTAGCATGTGACGCAACTCCTACGTGATACACATGTTGCAACACCTACTTGATGTAGCGTGACGCAACTCCTACGTGACGCAACTTCTACGTGATACACATGATGCAACACCTACTTGATGTAGCGTGACGCAACTCCTACGTGACGCAACTTCTACGTGATACACATGATGCAACACCTACTTGATGTAGCGTGACGCAACTCCTACGTGACGCAACTTCTACGTGATGCACATGATGCAACACCTACTTGATGTAGCGTGACGCAACTTCTACGTGACGCAACTTCTACGTGATACACATGATGCAACACCTACTTGATGTAGCATACATGACGCGACTCCTACGTGACGCAACTCCTACGTGACGCAACTTCTACGTGATACACATGTTGCAACACCTACTTGATGTAGCGTGACGCAACTCCTACGTGATGTGACTCCAACGTGATGTAAGTGATGAAACACCTAGTTGGTGTAGCCTACGTGACGCAACTCCTACTACGTGATACATGTGTTGCAACACCTACTTGATGTAGCGTGACGCAACTCTTACGTGACGCAACTTCTACGTGATACCCATGTTGCAACACCTACTTGATGTAGCGTGACGCAACTCCTACGTGACGCAACTTCTACGTGATACCCATGTTGCAACACCTACTTGATGTAGCGTGACGCAACTCCTACGTGACGCAACTTCTTCGTGATACACATGTTGCAACACCTACTTGATGTAGCGTGACGCAACTCCTACGTGACGCAACTTCTACGTGATACCCATGATGCAACACCTACTTGATGTAGCGTGACGCAACTCCTACGTGACGCAACTTCTACGTGATACACATGTTGCAACACCTACTTGATGTAGCGTGACGCAACTCCTACGTGACGCAACTTCTACGTGATACACATGTTGCAACACCTATTTGATGTAGCGTGACGCAACTTCTACGTGACGCAACTTCTACGTGATACCCATGATGCAACACCTACTTGATGTAGCGTGACGCAACTCCTACGTGACGCAACTTCTTCGTGATACACATGTTGCAACACCTACTTGATGTAGCGTGACGCAACTCCTACGTGACGCAACTTCTTCGTGATACACATGATGCAACACCCTCTTGATGTAGCATGTGACGCAACTCCTACGTGACGCAACTCCTACGTGATACACATGTTGCAACACCTACTTGATGTAGCGTGACGCAACTCCTACGTGACGCAACTTCTACGTGACGCAACTTGTACGTGATACCCATGATGCAACACCTACTTGATGAACGTGATGCCGATGCCGACGACCTTGAACTCCACGACGCGCGTGTTGGGGTCGAGGGGGCGCCCGTGCGGCCCCATCATCGCGGCGTCGCGACGCCCACTGGTCAGGTAGTCGGACTCCTCGACGCTGAAGTGGGCGAAGGGCATCAAACTGCGCGCGTGGATCGGGATCTCTAGCTTCACTCGGTCGGGAATCAGATTGGGGATCCTTGGATGGTAAAATATGAAAATACACATTTACATTACATTTATGGGGTTTTATTATTTACATGAACAATGAACATAGAGAAAGTTGTTTCTGTAAAATATATTTAATTATTCATTCGTTGGCTAAGGAAAAACGTTAATAGATGTTACTAAAGGTTGTTATTAAATGTTATTTTAATGTAGGTTAAAAAACGTAATTTACATATTGGAAATAAATGTTAAATTGTTGTGTATATTAATGTACTTACGTACTAAAATATACGTATGTAGATTATTATGTATTCTGTATATAGCTATTGTGAATCCTTAAGTTCCAACCACATTTGATGGCATCGTTATTGTAATCGGGATCGCAATTATTGTAGAAATATGATTCACCAGTACAATCCATTACGACGTTACGATTTTGTTGTGAACACCGCCATAAGAACCAAGTAAGTTAACTCTTTCATGACTTCTGGAATACGATTACAATCACGAGGCCGTCCGTTGTGGTTGAGCCTTTACATGATAATTTCAGACTATTGTAAGAATTTTGTATATAATGCAAGTGTTTTCTAAAATGTTTCGAGGTTAATGTCACAAAAATGACCAGTCGTCGTTCCAATAGGCTACATGACTTTTTTCTCAATGTGTAATGATTCCACTTGTGTGTCATTACATTGTTGATAATTCAAAACATTTTCATGAAATAATTCTTGGTTGAAATACAAATCTTGCTCTACAATGAATGAAGATCAATTTATAATAATATAATCGTGTGCTTTTAGGATGAAGTGAACTTTTAGGGTTTCGATTTCGATACATTTCTGTTCTTCAACAGCAACATAATTATATAATTTTTTACAATAAACTTGTGTTGTTTGTTTGTCCCACATTTCCAATGTGGCCAGCGGTAACGTTCTGATTTCCCACGAGAATAGTCTATTTCATATTTCAAGGAAGAGGAAAGGAAAGAAAAGAGTAAACTTTTTTCTCAATAAAAAAAAGAACCCCCTTGGATATAACAAAATGTGTATCTAAAAATCAATGTCAATAATATATCAATCATGGTTTTTCTTCGTTTCTATATTTTTAATGCGATTTCGAGATTGGTTGATTGGCTATAATAACGTGTGTTTCTATTTATTTTTTAACGTCTCGGGGTTTAAGCGAGTGAAATCCATTGGGCTCTAAAGTAGACACGTACACGCAGGTCAGCTTAGCCGTGTAATCCAACACGTCCAGTGGTGCGAAGTAGATATTGAAGTTGCACTCTGTGTCCGGGGCCAAGACCCCCTCTGTCGGCTCGATACGGAACGGCATGAAGTCGATATCCGCCAAGGACCTCTTCTGAGGCGACGGATCAGTGGGAGTGGTGGGAACTACAGGGACGGGCGACTCTAGATCCGCCAGGAAGCCCTCACGGCCTGTGAAGCATTTTAGTGATACACATCCACACACTAATGCTTGTTTCACTACCTGGACGTCGACGAGCGCTAGCGCCAGCGCCGAATCGAGCGCTCGGCGCTCGATTTTCATGGCGATTCACGACATCACAATCACTTCCGGCAACACAGTTTCCGGCACACTTCGTTTTGACAACAACATGGAAGGAGACGACGATACGGTTTACGAGTTGATTATAAATGAAGTACAGAAATACCCGGCTTTATACGACTTTCAAAGTAAATTGTACAAGAGTCATAATAAAGATTTAATATGGAAAAAAATCTCAGGAGATTTGAACATCGACGGTAAGTAAATTTTATCGACATAAATGAGTGCATACATAACCTCACTCAATCTAGACTAGGCCTAGCTAGACCTTTGAGTAGGGCTAGCCTAGGCCTATATGTAATGCTTAAGACCATAGCGTATTAATGAAATAATCCAACACAGAATTAATAACAATCTTCGTCGTCTTCTCCTTCGTATTTCACGCAAACGAATTATTTCAGCCTGATTAAGAAAGCGTACCATCTTGAAATCTTCCCTACAGCGTTCTGTCACTGTCAAAATGACAAATTCCCGCGTTTTTATGCATTTCGTTCAGAATATAGGTGGCGGAGAACGGAAACGGTACACAAGCGCCGAGAAGCGCCGGCAACAGAAGTTGGATTCAACCAACTTGGGCGCTTCAGAGCGCTTCGAAGCGCCGCTTCGCCCTGATTGGTCGGATCATCCACTTCCGGCGCTCGGCGCTCGTCAACGTCCAGGTAGTGAAACAAGCATAAGGGCTGGTCTTACAATCTCCTAATACGAAAGTTATTTGTAGCAATTAAGCTATTTGGAGCATTTCAAGGGTTTTGATTGGTGGTTGCCATGGAGAAAACAAGCTATTCGACGAATAAGTAGTTATTGGGACATTGTAAGATTGGACCTAAAAAAGTTTTCGAACCTGTTCTACTTCTACATATCATAAAGTAAACGTCAAATTAGGTACATTGTTTACACATTTGCATTTGTTATGACATGAATTTATTGTCGTTATATCAATTCCTCCAATGCAGTAGGTTTCAGGTTCGAATTCCGGTTTGGATTGCGAAGCTCTTAACTTCTGCAATTCTTACAAATAGGTCAATGTGATGCGTAGTTGTAAACGTCTAAACATTAAATTGATATTACAAAGTGTTTCACTAAAGATATTAACATATTTACTATGATTGTTGTTTCAATGATAAATTTATCAAGATATTTTCAAAATTTTCCAAACCAGTTCCATTTTTTAAACTCGGTATCTTTTTAAAACCATTATATGTTATTAATTACAATTAAAAAAGATGTGTGATCACCTATCCTGCAGAACTCCCAATTCATGAGAGTTTAATTACTTTTAAATACTTTAATGTTACAACGTAAAACAAAATGCCATCTCCTTGAGAATTTCTTGAGAAAATCTTTGTTCAAATAAATATTTCCGAAAGGTGCCTAGCAAGAACATACAACTAAGGAGATTAGAAACACGGAAATACTTGTAGTTACAAAGAAACAAACATTCATAAGCAACGTTAGGAGATATTACATATTTGGTTTTCGGTTGTACAATTTGAAAACATTTTGAAGCAATTTGAATTGACAAAAATGGAGATTTCCGCAGGGAAGGTGGACACAGCCTTAATGCAATCGTAGAGCCACCTATTTTCGTAGCATACCTGAAAGAGGTTTTGCCACTTTCCTCTTGTGAAAGAACCTCCTTGGTGATGAATACGCTACGGATTTGGGGTTCTTGGGCAGAATGTCGGTACTGAGCGCCGACTCCAGCACTTTGAGAATGGAGGCGCTGGGCACCCTGGCGACTCTCTCGTCCAAGGTCAGACTCCACTTATATTCCAGGGGGACATCACTTGTGTTCTCGAGAGTGATGTAGTGGACGCGAGTCTAGCAAGAAAGAAAAGCAAGATGCATAAGGTATAAGTAAAATGAGTCACGTTAAGTAAATTAGTGGTGGGAGTTATATTAGAAGCAATTTATGAGGCAACAGATGTTGTAGTGTCAGATAATGGCACACATTTCTAGACATCTGCAGCTAGTTAGTTGCTTAAAATAGCGGTTTCAGTAACTGCAGTTCACAACACTATTCAAAGTTCAATTAATGAAATCGAATCTATATAAAATGTAATATTGATTTGAGTTGATTTATAAAAGCCATCTGCTGATGTTGTCGTTGTCACTACAATCCTCACTGCGACTGCGCTAATGGGATCTTTGCCTATGCAGCTGTTAGCTAACGACCGTCCTAAAATTCTTGATGGGATCCACATATTTGAAAAGAGTTTCAAATAAGGGCGAGTTAACCGCGGATATGTTATTTTGCGCCACCAGTACTGCGAGTAAGAAACTGTATACTACCAAAGATAAGCTTTGAGGTATAAGTGGTTAAGTTGTCAAGTGGTGATATATACTATACAGCATATTATACAAAGATTTGCTGACTGAATTCAAGCGATATTCCTCAGATAGGGTAAGTTGTAAAAGTATCATCACGTCACATTAGCACACTCACGAGAGTGACACAGATAGTCTCTGTCACTTGTGTTGTTGGGGAAGATCTAGTCCTTCGGTTTGTATGGTAGAACTACAACCGGCCTCAGCTATTGTTTCATCAGTGACATTCCATAACATACCCACATTAGAGGACCATTCCCAGTACTGCTTTGAGGCGTAGCTGCTTCTTGAAGTACAAATAATCAGGCTGATGTGAAAAACTAGCAAAAGGTTTGGCAGTAGCCGGTTGGACTTGTTAGAGCAAATAAGCAAGAAGGTCGTAAATTTATCCAGCTAGGTGGTGTAATGATATTAAAGTTGTTTCTCATAGTAACTTACACCTGTGCTTACACACTTTTTGTTATGTATTCTATATCTGCAACAGAACCGAGGTTCCATTAGTGCAAAATTGAATAGACTATCACATGATGATTGACTAAGATTCTATAGTCTAGTAGTCTCATAAGTATTCTTATTTCTTACCACCAAATTTTCCAAATAAGAATGAATACCTCATGCAGTGAAATAAAAAGCATCAAGAAAAGAAAGGAATTCACAACTGAAGGCGTCACCTATCCAAATAAGAATGAATACCTGACCAAATGAAATAAAGAGCATCAAAGAAAAGAAAGGAATTCGAAGCATCAACTGAAGGCGTCACCTATCCAAATAAAAATGAATACCTGACCAAATGAAATAAAGAGCATCAAGAAATAGAAAGGAATTCGAAGCATCAACTGAAGGCTTCACCTATCTAAATAAGAACGAATACCTGACCAAATGAAATAAAGAGCATCAAATAAAAGAAAGGGTTTCAAAGCATCAATATTTGACTTCACCTGGAACATAAGCGTCTCTAAGAAGTTGATCTCTTCTGTGTCACACGCGAAGTTTGTGTAGTCACTCAAAGCAGAAACCACGAGTGTAATGGGGTGAGTTGTTTCGCTGATGACTTCGTGCTTGGGTTCTGGGTCTTCTGGTTCTGGTGGATTGGGTGGCTCCTCCTCTTGGGGGGGTACGTCCTCACCCCTAAAATGTGGAACATATAAACATACAATGATGCATGAATAAAAAAGTTAAACACAAATAATGAGCGGTTCGGCGTTGCTCTGAAACCACTAAAATGTAAAGCTCATAAATTGGAATACTAGGGAAGGGCTATCTGTGACACGTTGGCACGTGATAGAATTGAATTAGCACACCACAAATATTCGTTAAAATAAGGACATTTACTATTACTAAATTTCGAGAACGGTTGGTACGTTTTATTGAGGGAAGGGAGCGGGGAGGTAATATTGAGTGCAATGTTTGAACCACGTGGCCTTATGTGCGTCAACACTGTTCTTATAATTCTACGAGAGGTGCGGAGCGGCGATGTTATATTATTGCTCCCGTTCATCACAGTGATTATAAAATACTTTAGGATCGCGCTAAAATTATCAGGATCGTGACGGGACGGAGATTTATTATACACTATGGCTAGCCCACATTTTGCCGTCATTTTGTTTTGGAATAAATATTTCGTGTAACCATGCTGTACAAAATTATCTTGTTGATGTTGTCACTAATTTTGGATCAGTCCACATCGAAGTTTGAGTAGTTGATCGTTATTAGTATTACTGGTCCTGATCATATAATGTTTAAAATATATAAAACTGGGTTCTTACTTTACTTCGTGGACTTTTGATTTCGCTTTTGACGTAGCAGCATGTGATGGCAATTTCTCAGATTTCGACGTCGTCACTTCAGTTGGTACTTTTTTCGGCTTAGCAGCATTTGACAGCAAGTTCTCTGATTTCAACGGCGTCACATCACTTAGTACTTCTTTCTGCGTAGAAGTGTGTAACAGCAAGTTGTCGGATTTTGACCCCGTCACCACTTCACTTTGCAATACTTGGATCTCCAATGGTTTTGGCACCTCATCGACCTGTCGATCATCCCAGCCTGTTGCGACATCACTGTCGTCGCTGTATTGAATCTTGGAGACAGTACATTGCAAAGGTACCTATGTACAAGAAACAAGAACCGAGGATATATCATAGCGATAGTACATAGAAGTTCATAAATTTGAAGGATCGAGGTGGGGACATTTATTAAAGAAACTGGTGAGGATGACCACATGAGGATGAACATTTACCTACTATAAGTTTTGTTGATCGATACTTTTATTCCAGCGTCGTAAATAGATATAATAAGAGTAGATAGTCATATCACTTTATTTGAAACATTTCAGAGCATCTTTCTCTATTGTTCAAGTAAGAAGAACACGCAAGAGCATTCAGTGTTTTTTCTTAGAGTGCTACAGTATAAAAGATAAGACAAAAGTAATATTTTTAGTTTAAAAGGAATTCACTGATGAATCGTTAAATGTTGAAAGCAATTTTAAGTATTGAGTTCAATTTTTGAGTTTGATTTCTTAAATGATTAAAACAAAACATAATTTACCTTTAGTACAACGGGCTCCTTAGATCTGAATGAGATCAGCGTCTCTTTGCTCATATTCGGCATGAGGTGACCTCTTGAAGGGCAAACGATTACGTTCGGCTCCCGACTCCACTGGAAGCGGTACGTGTCCACATCCGAGTTGTTTGTGATCTTGAAGCATTTCTTAGCGACCTGTTTGATGTAGCAGGTGCCCAAGTCTACGTGATAGCTGGGTGGCTCTAGTTCCTCGTCATCGAGGTTAGTGACGAGCATTCTCTCTTGGGCAGCATCCTTGTAGAGGCCGTCTAAAGTGATGTCCTCGACGTAGCCCTCTCCACTCAGTAGAAGCATCTCGTTCTCGAAGGGGTTGTCCACAATGAAGAGACGGATGTTGTTCGAAAACTTGCCGAATTCTTTGGGCTCGAACTTGATGATAAAGGAGCCACATTTTTCAGGGAGAAGTTTTACAACAGTCGTGTGAGGAATGTCCTCTGAAACAAAAAATGAATTACCATTTTTGTGGATGTCACTTCACCTGGGATCTTGTAGTTTCATAGAACATGGAAATGCGTGTGGCTCGGTCATAATACCAGAAATCTCGTTGTGGAAGCATATTAAGCAACTTGGAAAAAGAACAAATGCATTTTCTACCAACGATAACATTGTACATAAAAAGTAGTACTGGGCCAAAGTGAGTTAATGCATACATGTTCAAACATTCGCATATTATGCTGCATCTAATACTAAAACGCATTATATTCACATAGTATTCTTGAAGAATTTTCTGATGGATACAATATGGGCCTCATTTGCAGCTATGTTCGCTACACTACATTGTAATTATGTATGTAATGTTTATATGAAATAGTGTTTATTGAGTTGTGCAGATGGTTTTCGAGTCGGAAACATCTTCAACTCATACAAGAGTTAAATTGTGCCTTTTTATAAATACATACTTGTAATCAATCATGTCAAATGCAATGATAAAACAATATTATGATCAGCCAATAAAACTTGAACTTGAATTCTTTCCTTGAACTGTTACAAATTAAGGATCTATCGTAAACTAAACACGGTGGGAATCAATTCCAGAACCCACCTGTTGGTTCCGGCGGGACCAACATCGGAATTGTGTCTTGAGTGGGATGCAACATGAAAACATCTTTCGTAGAGTCTTTGTTCAATTCCACAATCACCTGAAAAGGAAACACCATGATTTGGTTGCGGGAACATGAGGATATAACTAGAAAAAAACACTTATTGAATGATGAGAAGAAGTTCAAGTATCCTAGTATTTTTTTTAAATTTCATTTCTGCAAACATTGGTAACTTTCCGATTCTTTTCTTGGGATCAAGTGTCACATTGATGCGAATATATGAACACTTAAAAAAATTGAGTTAACGTTTGTTAATGCTTCTATCCAAAATACCCACCTTACAGGCGACGATACCGATGTTTTTAATAACAAACTGTTTGGTCGCGTGTTGGCCCACTACAGTCGGCCGGAATGTGAGCAGAGTTCTTCCCTCGAGGTCCTTGACGAGCGGGGACATGACGGACACTTGCGGTATGATGCCCTCGCCAGTCAAGGTCACGCACAGCTTTTGACCTTGAGTCGTGATTGGCGTGTCAACGTTCACTTCGAATGACGATTTGTACACCTATCAGTCATGAAACAGAAATTGGATGTCACAATGTAGATGTATGAGTAGACATCATTGTGGTGTTCGTAATACAAATTTGTTCGATTCATGTGTACTGAAAAGATGCAGCAATTTACATTTTCTATTGGATGTCGTGTTTGAAAAAGCAAATTCCAATTGGTGGTGTTTGATGATCTTGGATGATGCGCCATCCATCGGCTAAATCTCGACTTAAGTTACGCACTGGAATACACTTTTGAACAATCAATTATTTTAGGAGTCAAACTCTGGTGCAGAAAGCTTATGTATTTATTTGTTTGGCTTTATTTATACATAAATGTTTGCATGATCACACATTTCTAGTGGACCACTATTTGTTTTAATCTTCCCTTATTGACTAACAAGTAACAAGTCATACAAATAATACAACAATATAGAATGATACACAATTTACCAAGAGCTCATTCCCAGTATTCTCAATGATTGAATGAAGTGATCAAACCCTTGTCAACACTTTTGTCAGGATTGTCAGTGATAGGGGTTCCCATTCATTAGGTAGGGGCTGCCAAACACCAATGTCGTTGCAAGTGGGTCGTTTACATTACTGACAACAACGAGTGTAGTGGAGGAGAATATGCAGGTACATACTAAACGTTTGATTTTAAACCTATGCTACCTAAACTTATTACAATTTTTACACACTTACCTCCATGCATTTGAGCACTTACCTCCATGAGCGTAGGCTCGAAAGTGATCGTAAAGATTTCGCTGGTGGAGGGCGCAATACTGATGTGCTGGGACGTCGTAGAGAACACATTCTCGGCGACCCTCACGCCCTTGACGGTCGCATCTCGAACTGTTAAGGTCAGGTCGCATGGCACGAGACCTGGGTTGCGCAGACGTAGACGCGCAATGTGCTTTGTGCCGACACACACGCGGTTGAAGACGAACTCTTCGTTGAAGCGGCCGTACACGCAGTGAGTGCCAACCTTGCAACATAGACAACAGGACGTGACGTCACTTTGGGGTTGCGCAGACGTAGACGCGCAGTGTGCGTGAGGCCGACACACACGCGGTTGAAGACGAACTCTTCGTTGAAGCGGCCGTACACGCAGTGAGTGCCAACCTTGCAACATAGACAACAGGGCGTGACGTCACTTTGGGGCTAACATTCTTGTTGTACCTGCTCGCTGTAACGGCCTAGCTAATAACCAGAATCATAGACTTTTATCTCAGATTGATCTCGAAGATACTAGAGAAACACCTTATTCTGCAATCAATAGCACATTGCTCTTAGGGCTCAAGATATATCATGCAACCGCAAAGATTTGACTGTGTCACCTCGAGAGGCGCCTCGAAGGTGTTGACGTCATCGCAGACGTAATGCTCGTGGAAGATCCCGTCGATGTCGGCGAAGTCGACGGTGGGCAGTGCTCCAGCGGCGATCAGCTGTAACGGGGTCCCCGGCTTCGGCTTGGGCTCCTCCTCGGATATCAGCACGACGATGTCCTCGACGAAGGAACCCTCGCTCGTGACGGTACACTCGATGGTGAGCGTCACCGTCTCGTTGGGGAAGACGATCCCGCTGCTCGAACCCACGAAGAAGGGGCCCACGCGGAGTGCACCTCCCCCTCCCTCGCCTCTAAAGGTAACATTGCCTTCGTTAAGTATTACGTGTTAATAAGGATTGTTGTTAATCACTGTACTAAATTGTAAAATTTATAGATTGTGAATACGATTGTAAGGAGGCCCATTTATTATAGTAGAACAGCTATTCATGTGTTGATATATAGTAATGAAGAAAAATAAAGTAGTGTTCTTATGCAAATGTTGAATAACACCTTTGAATTGAAAGCTATAGATTTTCCTATTTCTTAACTTTTTCCCCCACATTTTCCTGACCTACGTTAAGTTAATTTTTATGAACATCGACCTATCGACAATATTTAATAACAGCAACACATACCCACTCAGTAATAGCGGTGTACACAATTGATAAAACGATATCTGTGATCTATAGCGTTTAGAAAAACCTGCAGTTACCTTTTTCCCTTTCCCTTTGACTTGACACTCGTGCCCTTCCCCTTCTTCCCTTTCTTGCCCTTCTTATCCCCCGTACTCGACTTCTTTTCCGTGCTTTTTTTGCCCTTTTCCGATTTTGATGACTTCTTCGTTGACACTGACTTCTTTGATGACTTGGACGACTTCGACGATTCTTTGCTTTTTTTCGATCCCTTCTTTGACGATCCTTTCTTTGATGATCCTTTGCTTTTTTTCGATCCCTGATCAAACAGACAAAATATATCTGTGTGAAATATGTAAATTAAGCTATACAATACAGTGTCGACATTATTATTTCTTGTGTACACGTCAGGATCAGGACGTAGCAAACAAATTATGCAGTAGCTACGTTGTCAGTTGGTCAGTTCATGGTCAGTTCACATCGGTATAATATAACTGCGCAATTTTGTCACTCTCTGGCGGAGGTTCGTCGAACTTCTGATCTCGGACGTCGCAC
Source organism: Isoperla grammatica (assembly GCA_945910005.1). Classification (NCBI taxonomy): domain Eukaryota; kingdom Metazoa; phylum Arthropoda; class Insecta; order Plecoptera; family Perlodidae; genus Isoperla; species Isoperla grammatica. Next base: position 31,770,539 of record OX246737.1, on the reverse strand, counting down.
CCTTTCCAATGATGATAAAATAGCCATAGGCCTACTATTCATATTATATAATCAATTTTGCAAATAAAACCAAACTCAAATCGAATAAAATACAATAATATTATGCCTAACAAACTAAGCGAACTACAAACTAAATATGAAATCTATAATCATTATTTCATTGCGATCTAGAATTATTTTCGTTATTCAACGTTCTCAATGAACACATTTTAAACATACAGCATTGGTGCATTGCGATGTCATGCTAAGATGGGCAGCCATCCATACCATCCAAAACACCCGTTATTTACATTTGGAAGTGTTAGATTTTGCCGATAAGTAAATTATTGTTACACAATATTGTCAATCTATTACTTGCATGCATTCTATTTGCTAAGAGTTCCATTCTACTACTTGGAAGGTATTTGAATGGAAAATGGCGCCAAAGTTTGCAAGTTGGATAACCGTCTCTAAAACCCTGACAATTCGACGTACTTTCGAGCTGTGGCTCTTTGCGTCCTCGTCTCCCTCCTTCTCCATCTTAACGATCGTGTACTTGAAGTCGTAGAGGCCATTGTTTGTGATGTTCAGCTTAGCCTCCTTCTTTGTCCCGATCAGCATCGGGCCGAAGTTGATGTCGGGAAGCGGAAAGAGAGTGCATCTGAAATATTATAGTCTTGCATTATTTCGTAGCGCTATTTAGTATATCAACTGAGCAATGAGCATGATAGGTTTTCAAACCGTTTGTATTAGCCTACATACTAATAACCGAAAGAGATGGCACAGTGTGTAGCACATGAGGCCCTAGTTCTGGAGGGCATCGTTTCGATACCCGCTTCCGGCAATCATGACTGCAGGTATTTTCCAAGGTCTTCCCCAGTCACCTTGACACTCTGAGCTATCTGGTAATTTGATTAAAAATTAGCTAACTCTTTTTCAAAATAAGAACCAAATTCTAAAGTTAACTCCAAGCGAAGGCACTGAGCTTAGCAAGGGATCTGTTATTTTCGAACATTCATTTATCTTGCCTATAGATATCATAAATAATTGTAGTATTTTCCAACCATTTGCTTAGGGGTCAGAAATGTTGCAGTAGCCATGTTTACAGCAAAACGTGGTTCTAGAAATGGCAAACTTACGTCGAGTAGATCGTCTTGGCAGATATAACGATAGGAATAACGCCGACAACAACCCCCTTGTTGTTAATATCGGAAAAGTAGAGTTTGAACACTGTTGCGTGGTCGATATGGAACTCGGTGACTGGGAAGAACACAACCTGAAACAGAACATGACAAGAATGTTGCTCATAATGTTTGCATACCTACACTTGTCACGGAGACTCCCAGGAAAAGGAAAACATCCTATAATAAAAGTTATGATGGAACAATTCGTCAGCGAAAATGGACACGTATGCAAAATTTAAAGAAAATCATAACAATTTTACTAGTAGAATGTAGATCAATAGAAAAGTGGATAAAAAATTGATTGCAAATCTGACAACAGAGATCTTGAGTCTCTACTAGTTAATTACGCGGTATTATCTTTTTCACTCACCCTCTACATGAGACAGGGATGGGAGTAGAGTTTTTGTGTGAACTATAGGTGTAGAATAAAGCATGCTGCTGTAAATACGTGACACTTAAATGACATCACACGAGTTCGGTAAAAACAACCAGTATGCGAGCAACTTGGTTACAAAATGTATAATATATTTTTTTTTAATAAATACTGAGCAACCCAAATAAACGTGTGGTCTAATCGCTCCACCAAGCAGTCTACCAGGCTCTTTTGTAGAATTCAGCACAAATTTATCCTTGTCTGCGAATGAGAGGGGCGTCATGCAAAAATGCAAAAAGGAGATAAGTTCCAAATGGAAATCTTGAGATAAATGTCCATAACGGAAAGGTTAATGTAGTTGCATGTAAGCCAACCTCTATTGAGGATGTGATGTAAAAGAAATATTGAAATCAGGTTTTCATCCTTGTCTCGTTAATCAGGTTGATAATTAAAAATGTCTATTGACAGATGACTAAGTACTACGTAGGTCCAATGGTTATTGTGTTTTTCATTCTATAAAATAAAAAAAAAATTCAATAAATTCAATTCAATAAACATTCTATTCTTATATAGCCTGTCTAGTCTGCTACATCGCGGTAAACCTCGGGCAGCCAAAACGACAGGGTGAGGGCTGTTTCAGTATGCAAACTGAAACAAACCTCCCCCTGCCGCATGTCCTTAGCCTTGATAACTAATCTTTGCATATATCTTACTTACTAGATTAACAGAACTGTTTTCGAAAAATAAAACTCATGACGCCTCTCGATTAATGAGTGACACATACACATACAAAACTGAACTTACTTGTACGTGTAGTGGCTTCTCCCCAGAACTGACAGTGCCAGTTTGCGGCACTAGCATGAACACCAGATTCATGTCCGGGATGTACACGTCAAGCACTTTCTCAGGGTCCGCTCTGGAACAAGTTTCACGCGTTGGTTTTACATCAACACTATTAACATCACTAACTATGTTGATTAACATCAAATAGCATATAAACACCAGATTCATGTCCGGGATGTACACGTCAAGCACATTCTCAGGCTCCGCTCTGGAACAAGTTTCACGCTATCCAGATTAAAGATTTGCACTGTCTTTATACATCGATATTTAACTTCTTGATTGAAAATTGACATCAAACACTACTATAGCTTGTCGTAAATACCATGGATACACATCTGTTTGTACTGTACTTTGTATTTGCTCATCCAATGTATTTACCGGTACTTATAAATACATATATGTTCAACGTTTGGTTTTCCACACCAAAGTATTATTTTAGGACGAGTCCTGAACCCCCGGAACCGTCTCCAAGCCATTTGAACGTGTTTGTGACAAAACACCCTAAAAAATTCCCTGCGGGGCAAAACTATTGGGCCATGCCCCCACCAAACACCCGGTTCCCCGCATTGTCTATACTTTACACTCGCAATCGTACATGTATGTATGTATGTATGTATGTATGTATGTATGTATGTATGTATGTATGTATGTATGTATGTATGTATGTATGTATGTATGTATGTATGTATGTATGTATGTATGTATGCAGGGGTCGAAATTAACGTTTTTGGCCACTAGCCCTCCGGGCTAGTTGCATCAATAGTTCTCTAGCCCGAGACCATTTTTACTAGCCCGTAATGAAATAGATTATATTGATGTAAAACGATCATTATTCATACATGAAAGTTTTGAGTCACAACTCACAATATTCGAAAGGTTTGACGGGTTTTTATGGGGGACTAGGGAGTGAGTGGGAACTATTGTTTACCATAATAAACCTGTTGGCCTAAATGAAAAGGTTTTTATTTTTTGTATGTTCTACTGGAAATGGAAAATAATATGATTATATGATATTAAAAAAGATGTATTGTGACTTAGCGTGAGATATATACTGCTGTAGTCTGTATCAATCTGTAAACACATGAAAATTACTATATATTTTTACTTGAATACACACCTCTGGCCCCCACACAAGTACTGGAAACTCGCAAGGTGATCGGCGCGAAATGTTATGATTTTTTGAACGGCAATTGTAAGCTCTGGAAAACGTACTCGCCCGTCGGGCTAGTGAAATAAGATTTTTACTGGCCCGAGCAAAGTTTTACTAGCCTCGGGCGAGCGGGCGAGCGTTAATTTCGACCCCTGTATGTATGTATGTATGTATGTATGTATGTATGTATGTATGTATGTATGTATGTATGTATGTATGTATGTATGTATGTATGTATGTATGTATGTTTGTATGTATGTATGTATGTATGTATGTATGTATGTTTGTATGTATGTATGTATGTATGTATGTATGTATGTATGTATGTATGTATGTATGTATGTATGTATGTATGTATTTATGTATGTATGTATGTATGTATGTATGTATGTATGTATGTATGTATGCCATCTTTATTCACAACAGGGCATACGCCCCACAAGTGGAATACAATAAACTAAAAAAAAAACATGTCATAATAATACAAACTTATTACAATTTACACTTTACACATATCTAATCACTCACACAACAATCCCATGCATACTCTCGCACCCTCACAGATACACTCACTTCCAGTCTCCATAGGATGCAATTCACCATACACGCTCAATCACATACAATTGTTACTTCTCCGAGTCCACTGACCCCAACCCCCTGTAATATGTAATAACACAACTATTGTCACTCCGGCGGCTTAGGCAGAACCAAGAACACGCGCTTGACGCACGCCACCTTCATGCAGTGGCATAAGCAAAGAACCAAGCCCCCCCCCATGCCCCCCCCCCCCCAAAAAAAAAGTACACGGAGCAAGGAACCGTTTCCAATCTTAGAGACGCCTGTGTCAATACTTGATAGAAATTCGTTATCTCTTGATTCATAGCCGAATAAAATAAGAGAGAGCAAATATAAGAATAATAAAGAACAAAGCATAAGAATATAAGATCCCTACTCTATGACATGATAACATTGTTCACAGGCGTTTAAATCGTCACATGTGAAAAACAAAAAACGCTTTTGCCGAAAAGGCCTCCGGCGGCTGGTGCTTTCACCCTGGACCCCTTTCTGGTTAGGATGTTCGACACCCCATCCCCCCCCCCCCCCCCCCCCAATGGTCAATTCTCAGATATGCCACTGTCTTCATGTGCCCCCCCTAGGAAGAAAAACTTGCGGCGCTACTTGAGATGGAGAGAGAGAGAGAGAGAGATTGATTGATTGATTTCGGTCTTTGTTATGGGCGGGATTAAAGCCAGTGAGGCCTTTTCTTACATTCAACCGGTAATATAATACAGTAAATAATAACAATTTGATGATATACATTTGACAATGACATGAATTAATTTAGAACATGGAAATACACAATATTATAACTTGAATCAATATGCTGCAATGTATAGTCCAAGGTGTCGATAAAGGTACTTTGTTTTTAAATTGGTTTTAATTCTACCAGAACAGAACGCAAACATTTAATGTAACCGCATTGTTTTTTAAATTACACGCGATCGATGTGGAACTTTTACTGTCGTATTATTATCAATAATTAATATCCTTGCAATAATTGTCTTATGATAACGATAATAATTTAACTGAAAATGGAAAATTTCTAGAAGGTAATAAGTGTGACAGTTTTAAAAGCATATTGGTATCAAAATTACTAGTCAAATAATAAGAGCAACAATGACTTGAAGGTATTGCATTTCTCGTTGCTAATAAGTGTGACGAGTAGGAAATAAAAGCTTATGGACTGTGACGACATAAGAAAGGGGCACGATTGAAATTTTTGTTAATTAAAATACCTCTTATCAACCTCGCTGGAACGAAGAAGCTCAGAGAACGTATAAAACCTCTCGACGCAGTTGTGTCCAGAATAGATCTTCTCCAGTGTTGCTTCGAGTAGTTTCTGCCAACTGGAAGGTGCGTATGATCTGCTGGAACTTTCTAGGTAGTAAAACCCGACGTTTCGTAAACCGACGTTAGGCGTCAAATACTTGGTTGAAAAACAGGACGATTTGAGGTTTTTATTGTAGTACGGTTGTACCATCAACTCTTCAATGGTAAAAATGTATTTTTGTATCGACTAGAAAACGTCAAGTTTCGGCAGCCGGAGCCCCCGACGCCATAGCAGAGAGGGCTCAGCGCTCTGTCCCGTCAATAGCTCCATGTTGTTGTTGATGCAGCAATGAACGCCTGTGGCTGTGGTCTGTGCTTGCAATGCTGGCGGTGTTCCTCATGGGCAGGGCTACCAGAGCCCACGACGCCATAGCAGAGAGGGCTCAGCGCTCTGTCCCGTCAATAGCTCCATGTTGTTGTTGTTGCAGTAATGAGCGCCCTGTGGCTGTGGTCTGTGCTTGCAATGCTGGCGGTGTTCCTCATGGGCAAGGCTACCAGAGCCCACGACGCCATTATAGAGGGCTCATCGCTCTGTCCCGTCAATAGCTCCATGTTGTTATATTGTTGCAGCAATGAACGCCCTGTGGCTGTGGTCTGTGCTTGCAATGCTGGCGGTGTTCCTCATGGGCAAGGCTACCAGAGCCCACGACGCCATAGCTGAGAGGGCTCATCGCTCTGTCCCGTCAATAGCTCCATGTTGTTATTGTTGCAGCAATGAACGCCCTGTGGCTGTGGTCTGTGCTTGCAATGCAGGCGGTGTTCCTCATGGGCGAGGCTACCGGAGCCCACGACGCCATAGCAGAGAGGGCTCAACGCTCTGTCCCGTCAATAGCTCCATGTTGTTATATTGTTGCAGTAATGAACGCCCTGTGGCTGTGGTCTGTGCTTGCAATGCTGGTGGTGTTCCTCATGGGCAAGGCAGCCGGAGCCCCCGACGCCATAGCAGACAGGGCTCGGCGCTCTGTCCCGTCAATAGCTCCATGTTGTTGTTGTTGCAGCAATGAACGCCCTGTGGCTGTGGTCTGTGCTTGCAATGCTGGTGGTGTTCCTCATGGGCAAGGCTACCGGAGCCCACGACGCCATAGCAGACAGGGCTCGGCGCTCTGTCCCGTCAATAGCTCCATGTTGTTGTTGTTGCAGCAATGAACGCCCTGTGGCTGTGGTCTGTGCTTGCAATGCTGGTGGTGTTCCTCATGGGCAAGGCAGCCGGAGCCCCCGACGCCATAGCAGACAGGGCTCGGCGCTCTGTCCCGTCAATAGCTCCATGTTGTTGTTGTTGCAGCAATGAACGCCCTGTGGCTGTGGTCTGTGCTTGCAATGCTGGTGGTGTTCCTCATGGGCAAGGCTACCGGAGCCCACGACGCCATAGCAGACAGGGCTCGGCGCTCTGTCCCGTCAATAGCTCCATGTTGTTGTTGTTGCAGCAATGAACGCCCTGTGGCTGTGGTCTGTGCTTGCAATGCTGGCGGTGTTCCTCATGGGCAAGGCTACCGGAGTCCCCGACGCCATAGCTGAGAGGGCTCGTCGCTCTTCAGTCGAACCAGCTGTTCGTTACGTAGCTGGTCCGGGATGTAATGAGAGGGGCGTATGGTGTTAACTAAATGATACACAGTGAAAACCATCTCTATGAAGGTTTATGTTTATAGAAGAGTTTCATAATATTTGTAATTGTTTATTCACTAATTCACTATAAAAATGTTCTTCAGGAAGTCAATTCCCGGAATCTCTTTTGGTTTCAGAATAGAATAACTCCAGAAAATAGTATTTCTCTTTATTGGAATCACTTGTACGATCATAGCAGATATACATTATTATCATTATTCACGAAGTAGCCAACCGCCGTGTATCGATCCTCTCTGCCTCATTCCGAGTGGAAAGAACATTCCAAGGGAATGCCAAAATTCGGCACTTGTCAAGTATCATGCCAAGTTCGCCACTTTACAAGTGGTGCCAAAGTTCGTTACTTAACAAGTGGAATGCCAAAGTTCGGCACATAACAAGGGGTATGCCAAAGTTTGGCACTTAACAAGTGGAATGCCAAAGTTCGGCACATAACAAAAGGTATGCCCAGGTTCGGCACTTAATAAGTGGTATGCCAAAGTTTGACCCTAATTGTGAAGTATGTCAAGGTTCGGCACTTTACGAGTGGTATCACAAAATTTTGCTCTAATTGTGAGGTCTGCCAAAATTTTGCACTCTACTAGTGGTATGCCAAAGTTTAGCGCTTTGCGTCGTCGTTGCCAAAAACGTTTTCGAAATGGAACTAGATAGCGAAAATAATGTTTTTTTTTAATTAAAAAAGAATGTAATTTGTTTAATTGTATATTGAATTAATGAATGAATAAATAATAAATTTTATTTGAACACAAACATACAGCACATATTTTCCCGTAATACACTACCTTACCTGTTTTCCCAAGAGAAATAAACCTCATTGAAAACACTGGACAAGTGGAGAGAAATTAGGAAAATATAAAAAGAAAAATGTAATTAATCAGCAAAAATATGAAATAGCGAAAAGAATTGAAACGAAGCACAAAAAGGGTGCTGTAAATGTGATTATAGCCAGCTAACCACTATTCACCATCCACATGCTACACACTAGACTGAACGGTACCACTTTGGGCACGTGATCTTATATTACAATATAATATAAAACATTATAATATATATAAAACCTAGTAGTTGGACTATACACTGTTCCTTGTCAAGATCAAACAATTAAAACCGCAATATTTCGAGCCCTAATCAGAGCTCTTCAACGGGCGAAAACAAAGGGAGTTTGAGTTTGTTTTCGCCCGTTGAAGAGCTCTGATTAGGGCTCGAAATATTGCGGTTTTAATTGTTTGATCTTGACAAGGAACAGTGTATAGTCCAACTACTAGGTTTTATATAACGTTTTTACCTGTTCTACTATGTTTCCATCTTTTAATTATATAACTTATTTATTTATTTATTTATTTATTTAATTATTTATTTATTTATTTATTTATTTATTTATTTATTTATTTATTTATTTATTTATTTATTTATTTATTTATTTATTTATTTATTTATTTATTTATTTATTTATTTATTTATTTATTTATTTATTTATTTATTTATTTATTTATTTATTTATTTATTTATTTATTTATTTATTTATTTATTTATTTATTTATTTATTTATTTATTTATTTATTTATTTATTTATTTATTTATTTATTTATTTATTTATTTATTTATTTATTTATTTATTTATTTATTTATTTATTTATTTATTTATTTATTTATTTATTTATTTATAGATTTATCTATTTATTTATTTATTTATTTATTTATTTATTTATTTATTTATTTATTTATTTATTTACTTTATACATTTAATTATTTATGTTTTTTATTTTTAATTCATGTTTTAATTTGTGTATTGACCTAGGTAAGTAGCACTAGTACACTCATTTCTATGTATATACATACACAAACTACTGGGGGGAAACAAAATAAGTAATAAACGTGTCGTGGATTATAAGACCAGATTGCGCGCTCACTTCCGCTTCCAGTGATAAACGCAGTATCTTTTGCAACTGTATAATATCAAACGAACAGTAGTGTTGATGCCGGGTTCTCATGGCCTAACGCCAACGTACTGCGAGAAGTCGTTGCCCATTCAGGCAGGATACGCAGCTGACTTATCCGTAGTATACTTTTTTTTATTACTCAAATTGAATAGTTATGTTTATATAATCATATTGTATTATCGATTATTGTACGCTTTTCGCCGAGTGCCTGCGATAAATACTGACCCAGTGTTAGGTTTTGGAAGTTTGTCTTCAGAAATTACAACAATCGTACACCATCTACAACTCGGCACGCTTTTATCGTAGGTACTCGCTTAAAGAGTACAATTCAGGAAAAAAGCGAAATATTGTAATGCGATGAGATAACAAAATAATTGAAATTTTCGAAAACGTTGTTCATTAAATATAACTGCTGGTTTAATAACAGGCTAAGAAGCTATAAAAACGATTTAAACCATAAAACCTCGCTTCAATACCAACCAGTCAGTTGTTGCCATCCATAAACGGCAGTCTTCTCGTGCCTTGGTCTTCATTTGGGGAAAAGAATCATCACTTCGAGATGTGTGTGCGATCCAGTAAAATGTCATTCTTTTTAAAATTACGTGTATTTAATTATTTAGTCTAAATATTTAGATTGAGCTATGAATGGCGTTTTTTAGCCGAGTCACTACGATGAAAACTGATCGACTTTTATTACTAATGTAAATTTGTCCTAAGAAAGAACGACTAATTTTAAGTAATCAACAAATCAGTCAGTTTTTATCGCAGAGACTCGGCAAAAAGAGTGTTATTGATAAAACAACCTAAATATTGCAACCTGACAGTCAAATTATCGAAATAATCAAAAACGTGGCTCAACAAATAGTTGCCGTTATGACAATAGGCTAAACTAAAGGGACAACAAAGCTATAAAACCATAAAACCCTGTACGTCAATTACCGCTGCCACTAGCAGGCACTCCTCTATTTCTTGGAAAAGGGAAGCGACCGCCTGCAGCAGCCGCCGTTGTTATACCCCCTCCCCCCGCCCCTCTGACAGTGCTGCCCCTGAGACCATACATTCCTCTATTCATAAAGGTCTAAAAGGTTGCCTAGCCACACAGGGTACTATAGAAACATTTGATTTCAAATGCCGCTCAATTTTGACTGGTGGCGCTATCTAACACATTTTTGATGTCAACCCATAATGATAGATATTATCAACCTGTAGAGGCACGCTACCTTCTATTCTCTCTTAATGCTGCTGTGTAATGCTTATCGTAACCCAAGTATATTATACATAGTGCGTAGATTACTATTGTGCTCACCCACACCCATCTGCAGTTACAATAGTCTCTTAGATAAGCCTTCTCAATAAAATTCAGATTTTTACTGCCGGAGATGACCTAAGTTCTTTTTCCAAAACAACCCAACGTTTAAATATTGATTTAAATGAATCCCATCAGCACGACTGACTGAGATGAATAAAACAGTCATTTCCATTGTCTTATGAGAGGCATTTTGCATATGTTGGCAAAGCGGTGGGTGGAGACAATTAACCGGTGGCTTTTATAAATACTGGCATTTGGTTGGGCAATGCCTCGCTCATCTTTGACGTCGGCATCAACAAGGTGTCTGTGGTCACGACTTTAAGATCACCCTTTAGGGTCGTAATAGCTTGTTGCAATATCACAATTTCGTGATGCCTTACCTGAATATCATGTCGTATTTCCCTCTGTTGATTATTTGGAACGTCTTCCGGTACTGCTGGCCCACTTTGACCTGGCCGAAGTTGATGTGGGTATCCTCGGCTTCCTGGAACTTGACGTCGATCATGACGTCGAACGCCTCCGCGCTGATGTAGAGGACGTCGGTGAACACGGGGTCACCGCGGGAGTGTTGGTCGTAAACCTGGAGCACACCACAACGTGTAGCGCTAAAGTCAGTGGTGTACTCAAGGTTATGTGGGGGGGGGAGGCTTTTAGGTATCCTCCCCTTCAGTAGAACGCCTCCACGCTGATGTAGAGAACACGGGGCCACCGTGGGAGTGTTGGTCGCAAACCTGGAGCACACCACAACGTGTAGCTATAGAATGCGCTAAAGTCAATGGCGTAATCAAGGTTGTGGGGGGGGGGGGGCTTTTAGGTAAACCCCCCCCCCCCCCCCCCAAGTAGAACGCCTCCACGCTGCCACGCTGATGTAAAGAACACAGAGTCGCTGCGGCAGTGTTGCTCGTACTCGTACACCTGGAACACAAGACAACGTGTAGCCCCCATGCAGTAGCTCCCGTTGTCCATGTCATCGCCATTTTTGACAATAGCTGTAACTTCATAACCCTTTCCATAAAGATTTCGATTTCTAAAACGTATTATCACAGATAGATCGAGGGCGACATTGTAGCCCCCCCTTCCACCATCACGTGACAATCACAGACAGTAATGGCAATGTAGAGTGTGTGTTATTGGCCCATATAAGTTCCGATCGAGGCTCCGGTGCAGCAAGTAACAACGTCAGTTCATGTGTATTTATCCAAAACGCTTTAACGCAGCATAAAGTAATATGTGCAATCGGTAGTGCTAGAATTTGTATCTAGAAAGTGTTTTGCTTGAGTAGAGCGATACCCGTTTATAACCTTTTCACACTATGGCCACTAACAGAAGTTAGGCTATATACTAATTGCTGTTAAGAATGTAATGAGAGCGTAGTTAAGAGATATAACAGAGGTTAATTTAATACTGCGTTCCTATATTCAAGGTCTACTGGATTTACTCCTAGCAGAGTAAAATAGCCGTGTTTCCGTGTGGCCGTGTTGCCGCGTTGGTGGAGGTGCCAGTCCGGCTATAGCACAGGACAATTCTAAAAATAGCCGTGTTTCCGTGTGGCTGTGTGGCCGCGTTGGTGGAGGTGCCAGTCCGGCTATAGCACAGGACAATTCTAAAAATAGCCGTGTTTCCGTGTGGCCGTATTGCCACGTTGGTGGAGGTGCCAGTCCAGCTATAGCACAGGACAATTCTAAAAATAGCCGTGTTTCCGTGTGGCCGTATTGCCACGTTGGTGGAGGTGCCAGTCCGGCAATAGCACAGGACAATTCTAAAAATAGCCGTGTTTCCGTGTGGCCGTATTGCCACGTTGGTGGAGGTGCCAGTCCGGCTATAGCACAGGACAATTCTAAAAATAGCCGTGTTTCCGTGTGGCTGTGTTGCCGCGTTGGTGGAGGTGCCAGTCCGGCTATAGCACAGGACAGTTCTAAAAATATCCGTGTTTCGTGTGGCCGTGTTGCCGCGTTGGTGGAGGTGCCAGTCCAGCTATAGCACAGGACAATTCTTATAATAGCCGTGTTTCGTGTGGCCGTGTTGCCGCGTTGGTGATGTGCCAGTCCGGCTATAGCACAAGACAATTCTTATAATAGCCGTGTTTCCGTGTGGCCGTGTTGCCGCGTTGGTGGAGGTGCCAGTCCGGCTATAGCACAAGACAGTTCTAAAAATAGCCGTGTTTCCGTGTGGCCATGTTGCCGCGTTGGTGGAGGTGCCAGTCCAGCTATAGCACAGGACAATTCTTATAATAGCCGTGTTTCGTGTGGCCGTGTTGCCGCGTTGGTGGAGGTGCCAGTCCGGCTATAGCACAGGACAATTCTTATAATAGCCGTGTTTCGTGTGGCCGTGTTGCCGCGTTGGTGGAGGTGCCAGTCCAGCTATAGCACAGGACAATTCTTATAATAGCCGTGTTTCCGTGTGGCCGTGTTGCCGCGTTGGTGGAGGTGCCAGTCCAGCTATAGCACAGGACAATTCTTATAATAGCCGTGTTCCGTGTGGCCGTGTTGCCGCGTTGGTGGAGGTGCCAGTCCGGCTATAGCACAGGACAATTCTTATAATAGCCGTGTTTCCGTGTGGCCGTGTTGCCGCGTTGGTGGAGGTGCCAGTCCGGCTATAGCACAGGACAATTCTAAAAATAGCCGTGTTTCCGTGTGGCCGTGTTGCCACGTTGGTGGAGGTTCCAGTCCGTCTACAGAAGTTGACATATGTCTGTCTGTCTGTCTGTCTGTCTGTCTGTCTGTCTGTCTGTTTGTCTGTACGACGTCATAACGTAATATCAATGATTTGCGCACTATATAAAATCAATAGAGTTGTTTATTATAAAACGAATTGAGAGAACTCTAACCTTAGGAACACAGGTCGATAGTGAGAATGAGAATGATCTATAACTGGCCATAGAAAAAACGGATGGGATTGATAAAAGTCAGTTAACACACTTTCCTTAGACTAAAAATTTAAGATTTAATATTTTGGTCCTAGACACGTACTTTTCAAACTGTTTTACTTAGGGTCGCTACTATTGGCCGGATTTATAAAAGGCCGCCTCTCATTGGCTGGGCTAAGAATTTTAGTTATAAGAGCTAACAAGTTGCTATGGTTTCCATAGCTAAAATCTTAGAAAGATATTATGTGAAAGCCATGATCCTATATTGGCTTGATTCAATTGAATGAACCATTACATCTTAAATCTTAGCAAAGTGTATAAACTGACCTTTACGCAACGATGTGTTAGCAGCGTCAAGAAGGTTTAGAAGGTTGAGGATGTCAACAGTACATATTTTTAGATCTAGGGGTTTGGAGACAGTTAGCGAAAAATGCTCGGATAAGTTCTTTGTAAAATAAATAAAACTAGTGTTTAATTCTTTTTTAAAGTAGCTTGGAGATACATTATCAGTGAGTCTGATAACAGATCTAGTTACAATATTGATAACAGGAAGTGTAAAATAAATACTAAAGGGGAACGCATACCTCTAGCTTTAGTGGTTTGTTCTTTATTTCTTGTGTCTTCGACGCCACGAATTTGACTGTCACAAGTTGATTGTCTTCCGGAAGAATCATCCCCGCCATCTTGGATATCTCGAAGTCTTCCTTGACAGTGTCGTCATCGTCCACGAAGCACCACCTGAGCGGCACTGGGCTGTGATTGGTCAGCACCACGTTGCGGAACTCGATGCGATGCAACAATAGGTGATCGAATGAGATAGACTGGACGTCCATCTCAAAGTCTGGCTGGATGCCGTAACATTCCAACTACAAGAGAAAAACAATTATGGAATTTCTCGTATTTGAATGGGAGTCTTTCAGTCAAAATTTCTCACCAGAGTGCAGCATAGAACAACCCGGTTTTAAAATAGTAAACAAACGCGGATTGCAACGGGAACGAGCGTGATGACAGGTAGTTAAAATTTACAACATATATTTGGTAACGAGCATAATCTCCTCAAATATAATAAACAGTAATATGTAATTAATAAGCTATAATGCCTAGTATTGGCCCTAATCATTATAGATCTACATTATTCAAGTTTATCACAGCCTTTAGCTCTCGACTTTTCAACCACTAAGACCTCGTTCTCATTACTCGAGTTAAAGCAACTCGGGTTGAACGCGAGTTGTCGACTTGCGTTTTAATTGGTCGTAAGCTAAGTAGTTTGCAACCTTTACACATGGAGCGCTGTAGAAGACACGTATTTTGTATGAATTTCAGGCTGGCTAAGTATTGTGCTAAGGAGTGTCGTTTCTTCGTCGGAAAATGTAGACGTTATTAATTCACTTAAAAAACAAACTGCAGTAAACACACGTAGGCCTAGCGTAGGACAACAACAAATTTACTACCAAGTTTTGAGGTTATGTAGTCAGACGAACCATGGTTGGCGACCACGCGGTGTTTATACTGACTAGCGTAGCACAATAACGCGAGTAACTCGGAGTTCGGACGGGTTGAAAGTGCAACCATCGTAGCAACCTGCGATCGTTCACACAAGGAAATTAACCCGCGTAACCCACCAACCCGCGTTAAACGCTAGTAATGAGAACGAGGTCTAACTAGCTGACAGATGACATTGCCTGTGTGTTGCAAGAAGCACCTAATTTAGTTGTTTTATTTGAACTTTAATTTAAAATCATTGTTTGCTGAGGCTCCGATTTTATAGTCATATTTATACAACAATATTATTTTAAGACAAATTCATCAATAAAAACAAAGGCTAACAGACCGTAACTAACAGCTACGGACGACCTACCCTTGTCTCTCTGCATGTTGTCGTATCATAAAGGCACAGGAAACACATATTACCACTCTGAAAGATCACTTTGTAATGTTTTCAGTGTCAATGTTTCTTGATATTGGTAATAAGGTGTCATAAATAATATTACAAACTAAATCAGTCGAACACGGGCGTCACATTATAGAAAAAACGCCGCCATGTTCCCCCACGTGAAATTAACTTCTGACAAACACCAGGCAAACACGATCATGGCAATAAAGACAACTGACCATCAACCGACGAAGAAACACGTCAAGTATCCTAGCAACAGACAGAAGTCACCGCTTTATTGATGTTAGTATTTATAAGTCACAGCCTATCAAAGCCAGTATTTTCTAACACCGCCTTGCCGATCAGTGTATTTTCATTTTGACAGGTGGACCGCATTTTTCGGTGCTGCGCTCTGGTGGTTGAGCTTTAAAAGATCCCCATTGCACTGCCTTCTAGCGGATGAATCCTTCAAACGGGCTTAACAGATGAACTTTCATACACTTCAATACACGTTTCTTTTAATTTGCCATTTAGATTGTCGCCGTAAAGTCCGATTCACACAAAGTTATAAGGTATTGCAATAGCAATAAGAATAGGGTATAAGAAAGTGGTATAAGGTATAAGCTAAGGACGCCAAAGGTTTTCCTGAAAAGATACTACATTCTTTTGTAGACTTCTTTGACTTGCTCTGGCGGCAGTTTGAGTAACTACAGCTGGCTGTCAATCAGCTGACTTCCCGCAGCTGTTATTTACGTTTTAAACCGGCATCGAATCTATTGACAATAATTCAAAACAATAGTTAAAAATAATAAGAAAAACAATAATTATTATTATTCATTATTGTTGTGTTGTTAAATCATTAATGACGCCGATGGGAGAAGATATTTTGCACGTAGTTACCGGATGCAAGGTCTATTTGATGTGAACCGGATGTATACGTTGAGTTTTTGTTTTGACTAATAATTTACAATGAAAGCATCTGTTACATTGATTCAAGTTGCTAGCATCCCATTGGCGTGTTATAAGTGACGTTTCAACGCATGATTGGTCCGTCATAAGAAAGTTGAAATCTTATACCAGTCTTATACCAATTGCTATTGCTATTGCAATGACACATTTGTGTGAACCCTTGTACGTAATCCCTATGGCCCAACTCGGCTTGTGACTATACCTATACCTTATACCATTCTTATAACGTTGTGTGAATCGGACTTAACTGTACATAATACAAAACCGACCGTGAAAATAAACATGACAATTTATTAAACGTAAAGCGTTCTATATAGGTATTCTTGTTTCTATGTGTTTCTTTATGTACAACGAGTGGTTTCTTTAAGCATTGTGTTCGTTAAGTAGTCGTTCGTTACATCTGTAGTTGTAGTTACAAGAACGATAATTGCAATAGTAAAAATACAACTTTCACAAATTAAGATACGGAAATAATATCGGAAGGCCGGTAAAAGTTCGATATAAGGCCAAACAATGTTCTTTTCTTTGTAAACATTAAGTCGATGTTGAATTATACTAATATTAATGAACGCATACATTTATGTTGCTGTTGAATGAATTTTCCAAGGCCGAATTACTCACATTACTTTAAATGTGCAACTAAATATATATATATATATATATATATACATTTTATCTTTACCCCCGCTTTGATTAAATAATTACTATTACTTTAATGTTGAACGATAATATAAATGAAAATAAATAAATAGATAAATTCACATTTAGAGTCTACCCACTCGGTAACGAAACTGATTTTCAGCAAGGGACTTTAATAAAGCGACTAAACCAACCCTGTAAGCTCCGAACACCATCGACCGCGATCGTGAGCGATAACCAATCAAAGATCGATATTTCAAATACGAAACATATGAATCAGTGATTGGACAGTGCGAACACCTGCGGACAAAATGTCAGATTGAGTGCTTCGTTTCTGAGTTAACAAGCGCACTGTGTTTTGGTAAGAATGACTCTCGGAAACTGACCTAATAATACTATCGACTGCACACTTTGCGGTACTATATGATAGTATGCGATACTATGCACTACTATGCGGTGCTATGTTATTTTGTACCGGCTCTTACAAACGAGCACAAGTACAAAACAATTATATAATATAACATATTATAATACGTATAGCTGGTGTTACGTTAAAATAAAGCGCTTTGAGCGATATCCATGTCAGTCAAACAATTTTAATATTGATGTCGCCTCATAATATAATTTGAGCTATTATGCTAATACAAGATTTTCGTTCATTTGTTGTAAATAATTTAATACATTCGTTAAGTACCTGACCAAACACCATTAGGACACTTACCGTAATGATCTCGGGTTTTGGGTTGTTCTTGATGCTCAAAACCAGAGTCTCGTTGTTCCTGCCCACTGTATGTGGACTGGTCCACAGAGTAAGGGTGTCGGAGCATGATGGCTATACAACAGGAGCAGAGGGGGTTACCGACACAAAATTATTGATGGCGTAGCAGAAAAACTGAAGATAATCAAATAAAGAACCTGCTTGAGATGCAATCATAAGGACTTGTGTAATATAATATTTAGATACTTATCAAAACACATATCAAAATAAATAAGTAAACTTATTATTAGAATGTTGACAGTAATGATTGCCGTTTGCGGAAATCGAGTCAACTAATCTTTATTTGAAATGAAAAGTTTTTTTAAAATTATTTACTTCAAATTGAAAATTGAAGAAATTACAGATTAGAAGCTATTTTCAATGTATAATTCTTAAAATGAGAAAAACTGATAACTATGTTTTAATACATACGATCAGTAGTTGCATTTTTAGATAGACTTGTCAAACGTATTTCTTAATTTTTCGTGTTAACATTTTATTTGCCTGCTTCGTCATTTACAAGAGGTAATTGGTTCGAATGGTTTCACAGTTTCGTACGCAATGCCATATTCTGCTACATTTCGGTAGTAATGATAAGCTATTGATCAGAAATTAGTATTTATTCCTAAACCTTTTCTAGTTTTTAAGACACCAATAGACTACCATTTTATTTAAAAGAAATAATCGTCTGGAAAATTAAAGAAAATTTGCTATCATAATTATTATTCCTAATTAAAATTCTATTATTTGTACGTTTCTCATTGTTTCACTAGTAATAGTGCAAAACATATTGTTTTATTTGGTACCCAATTGGTTACCTACTCTAATAAGGTACACTGGGATTAGTAACATATCACATTAAGACCAAAGGGTACCACTACGTGAAAACCCGCAGAAAAGTTACAATTTTTAATTATATCTCAAGATTGCAACACAAAATTGAAAATCTGAGTTAACAACACACTGTTTTTTGGTAAGCCCTACAGACTGAATGAAATAAAACCATTACGTAGTTATTTTTTATTATTACATCGATAATTAGTAATAAAATTTATTAAAAATAACAACCATTCTGATTATAATGTAAGACACAATTTAGAGCATTCACTATGTAGGGCTTACCAATCCACAGTGCGCTGTTGATTTATATTTTCAATTTCGAAGTCCGTTATTGAGATATAATTTAAAAATAAAAAATTTTGTGCGGTTGTTTTTAGATTACATGTTCACATCACGCACATCACATCTACTAAATGATAGTAGATTATGTTTATAACTATTTCCATGAAAAGTAAAAGAAACTATGAGAGACACTCTGAACAAATCATACTCCAGCAAGTGAAAATCTCCGTCCGAAACCCACCATCACCCAAGTGGGGGCGTACCGAATATACGAGTACTCAGCAGTACCGAGTACGACTATACGAGTGTGTCTTGCAAACAATTGATTACCTCGATGTTGAGCACTTCCGGCTCAAACCCGAACTCGTCGACTTGTTCGGACGTCTTATCCAAGTATTCGAACTGCAGCGCCACCGGTAGGTACGAGCAGTTGGTGAAGTTGAACTGCGAGGTGAGGTCAAACACTCTGATCGGAAAGATATAATACTCGTCAGTGTAAGCAGTGCAAGAGCACCTTGAAGTTGATTCAACAAAGTAGTCTCATGCTTACATGAAAAAAACCCAGACCATCTATACCCTAATGTTACGTTTACAGCTACGCGTTGCGAGCGAAGCGAAGGCGCGAGCTCCAATCAGTGACCGAGTTTGCGTGAACTTACTTCTTTGCGTGAAACTCGGCCGCTGATTGGAGCTCGCGCTTTCGCTTCGCTCGCAACGCGTAGCTGTAAATCGACTTTATAGACTAGATCAGTTTTGAAAAAATGTGTCTCCTTCTCGAAAATGGGGTCCCGGCTTGTTAAAAGCTGCCAACAAGGTTATTATTTCTCAGGAGAATGTCCTGCATTCAAAAACCATTGTTGGCAGTTTTTGTTTTGAGTATTTCACCCCTAAACACCCCAAAAACCTCCTAAAAACGTTTTTTTACGGAGTTATCTTTAATAATTCATAACTAATGAGATAATTCTCCTAAAATTTGATTTAAAAAACGTTTGGCTAGTAAACAGAATTTACAATAATTTGGCTAATTCAGATTTTCAATTTGTTTCGAAATCAATCATGAAATGAGCCCTCAAACACAAAGTTTTCAGTTTTTGCTGATCATCAAAGAAATGTTTCACTTCATTGCAAACAAACGGTACAAGATTGGGATGTGACTTTTTCCCCAAAACATTGCATACAATTTGTGATCAGTAAGCCATCAACATATTTAGTCTGCATTGTTTAGTTATTGTGTAGTAATTGAAACAAGACGGCAAAGTGTAATAATCCTAGGGGCGTCGGAGCGCAGCGCTAGCGGCGGAATCAATCACAGCGCTCACACGGATCACGTGATCATAAAGCATACATGTGCGAGTGCGAGCCTCATGCACGTGTCTTGTCCAGTGAACTGTGGTTTGCGCCCTTGCTGATTTTCAGGGTGAGTTAGACATTAGAAGATATTATAATATATACATGTAATTACTTCTTTGTGACCTTGTGACTATACAGACGATATTAATTGCGTTATGGCTTTGACATAATAACTACGCCCAAAAACACTACATGGAGTGGGGTGGGCAATTATTGCCGAAAAAACTAAGATGCTTTTCTAACCATCTCGCAATGATGACATTACTCATAACGAGAGCACCAAAGCTCGACAAACACTGGACAAGACCACGGAGGAACAAGTGGCAAAAATATTGGTTAAATGTCACGTGTTTTCTGACATTGGAAACTCGGATATTCTCTGCAACCCTATGACCAAGGATGCTGCATCCCCTGTTATACAAGAATCGTTATTGAACGCATACTCACATGGGGAAGATCAGCTGCTCAACTTTGTAACTGAACGCATCTGTTCAACAGAGAATGCAGTTTTTCATCAACATTGTCCAAAAATTGCAAAAAATAAAGCTCCTACAATGGCATCGTTATATCAAGCTGTAAGAAAGAAAGATACCGAAAAAGAAGAGATTGTTAAAATTGACAGAAATATTTTGCATCGGCTACTAATAGCATTTAAAGCTGGTAGAACAGTTGACATGCAATCTATTCTTAAGCATGAGCTCTTAAAGGTTCCAATTGCACTCTTTCAAATGAATGGCTCAATCAGGTCAGGTAACAAAGCCTTGCTAGCTGCAGAACTAAAAAAAAACATCAACTGTGCGACGGCACTTACTTTGACAGGTAAGTCCTGTCTTATAATCGACGGTCAAGCCCTGGTGATGATCATTGGCAAGCCAGAAAAAGCCAAAACATTCGGAGATGTCGCCGACACGTTCGTGACTGCAGTTACGAAACTTGGAGCTAAATACGATAGAATTGATGTAATTTTTGATAGATACATTCGGTTGTCTATCAAGTCATCAACGCGACAAAAACGGACAACGAATTCCATACCAATCAGGCGAGTCATAGAAGACAGATCCGTCCCTGTTCCTAGCAAATGGGGTGATTTTATATCATCGCCAGAAAACAAAGAAGATTTGTCAAGGTTTCCATATGACCAAAGCAAAGATTGTGGTTGTCGCAGGTGCATTCAGTGAATCAGAAGAAGTCCGATGTAACTCGGTGGTCAATATTGACCACTTGAAAAAATGGCACGAGGAGGGAGATACTCGATTTATTCTACATGCGCTAGAGGAAGGATATAATAACCACGTTGTCATGGCTAATGATACAGACGTGTTAATGCTTCTTGTAGCGCATTGTAAACACATCAAATCAACGCATGTGTGGCTCATGACTGGAACAAGTACCAAACGCTGCTTCATTCCGATCCGACAAGTTTGTGACCAACTTCCGACATCTGTAAGAGATGTATTACTTGCATTTCATGCAATCACTGGCTGTGATAGTACATCATTTACTTACGACCATTCAAAGAAGAAATCATTGAAAGTTCTTCTAAACAACTATGACCTTTTAGATCGAGTTGGGGAAGGGGAAATGACAAAGAATAAGCATCAAAATGTGGAGCGGTTTTTCTGCAAATTATACAATTTGCCAAGTAGCATTGCAACAGTGGATGAAGGTCGTCACAAGTTATTCGCTAAAACAATGAGACCAGAATGCATGCCTCCGACAAGCAACGCCCTCCATTTTCATGCGAAACGTTGCCATTACCAAACAATGATTTGGAAGAATATTCGAACACCAGAGGTAAACAAAATTACTTTAAATAATTATATAATTTAGTCATATGGTTGTTTATTTTATATTTCACATTTTCTGTGTTTAGGTGCATCGTCAGTTCAATCCACTGCAATTTGGATGGGAAGTAATAGATGACGTATTAGTTCCCGTTCCTATATGTCTCTGCCTGCCATTCCACAGAGTTGCAATGAAATAATTTCATGTGGATGCCAAACTGGTTGTAGAACATTGCGATGCAGTTGCCGCAAATCGGAATTGCCTTGCACTGATGCATGCAAATGTTTTGATCTGGAAAGTTCCTGTTGCAATGTGGTAAAAGATAATCTTGAAGATGATGTATTGTAAGCAGAGACGCTATGGTACCTATTTTAAATATTACCTATTTTATCCACTGATCTCGCTGACGTTCCAAACAATATTATGTTTGGAAAAATAAACACATGCCTACAGATAATATATTAATTATTTCATCAGATCACATGCCTACATTACGTTGCTCCTTGTTACCAATTATGTAACAATATAGCTGAATAGAGCGTTTTTAAATAAAAGCTGGCACTGATGCCATTGGTTCCTATAAGGAACCTCCAGATTAGCCGCCCAATCAGCGGAGTGCATTCGTCGTAGGCGAAATGGTGTGGTAGTGGGAGAGTGGCTTGATATTGTTTGTTGCAATTGGTCTTCTATGTACAATTAATAGTGTGTGCCCTTTTTTTGCCGTTTTCGTGTTCTAACGACCAAAAGCTAATGATTTCGACGTTTTCGTCAGTTTTTATGCCTGCTGTCTTAAATATAATATTTTGCCGCCTCTCCCAGTGTAATAGGTCAACTGGTCTCCTAAATGTGAATATGTGCCTTTTTTGCCGTATTTTGTCTCTCAATGCCAAACGGTAGCGATTTCTATGTCGGTATCGTTTTTTCTTAACTTTTATATAATATCGAATTGTTGGACACCTGTTCAAGCGTTATCAGTCAATTTCTTCCGTAATTTTTGTAATTGCCTTTTTTACCATTTTTTGGCTACAAATAGTACAAGTTACCGATTTCGATTTCCGGATTGCCTTTGCTGTAATCAGGTAAAAGTTACGAATTTTTTGAGTCCACTATCGGCTTGTCCGGCCGAATGACTCCATTATGTTATATTTGGGGGCATAGGTGTTTTTATCCATCGGAATTTATTGTATTCACAATTTTGCTCTATTTTCTTCGAAAAAGCTTCATTGTATTCCACCGTCATTGAACGTGAACATATGTAAACGCGAATTTTTTTCGTTTAGTAATTCTCGATACACAGCGTCCACAATAGTAAACAACATTTTGACGGGCACTTTTCTATCGTTGTACTTTCGTTTTACACCCCAATTATAATACTAATCATATGTTTGAAGTACCTATCGCATTAAAGTGTCTTTGCTGAGTATATTTATATTTTTTTTTTTATTGTTGGCGTTAATAATGTGGTTTCTGTGATTTTTTTTCTTCTGGATGGCAAAAACCAACCCTAAATACGATTTAAGGGTATAAATGTAAAAATGGCGATTGCCAACAATGTTATTCGGATTCAGCGTTCAAAAATCTATTAGGATCACTTTGTTGGCAGCTTTTAACACGTCGGGCCCCAAAGCTTAAAAATGATTGAAACTGGTCTAGTCTATTAAGGAAAAAACCGAATCCAATAGTAGTACCAACTTAATTATCTATACTTCTCTTCTACTTGAAACGGGTAAAATAGGGACAATTATTTAGGACCTGGGATTGGATACTTGAAAACTCTAACGCAGCGGCTGAACCAATGAGGTTTGTGCATTCTACAAAGTGGAAGACAACCTTTACGAATGTGTGAAAGAACGGCAGGAATTTGTTGATTTTGTGTAAACAGCGTGCATGATAGGGGCAGTGAGGAAAATCTGAGGTCATTATTAAAGGGTAAGTCTGTGGTTCTGTTCCACAAACAAAATAGCATACATGTATATATATATATATATATATATATATATATATATATGTTGAGACGTAAGTTTTTGTATACAAACTGAGATGTTACAGAGGGTTTTGGGGTATTAGTCCACGTTTTGTGAGGAGGTTGTTCTTTTACATACCTTCTTTCACAACGTTTCGCCATAAATGAGGTTTAACCGCCTTACAAATCAAGGACATGGAAGAGGAACCTAACATCAGCGGTGAACACATGACAAGTGACAACAACTCGGACACGACGCACCGCTTGCCGCATAGGGATGAGACACTCGCTTTAAGGGCTCCGGGTGTCTCAAACCAGGTGACAAGAACAACGTCATCTCTCCCCCTTTGACAAGGAGCAGAGCAAGATTGTGCACGAGCAGTGCGCCACTGCAGCTAGTTACCGCTTGCACCGCCATGCAGTCTCTACCGAGCGCTGTGATCGGTGCGGTGCATGACGTGCACAAGAATTGCAACACTCTCGGTACAGTCGAGCCCAGGCGTTTGCGACGACAACACACGCGACCCAGACCTATCACCTGATGATGCCGCAACATTTGTCGGCGAAACGTTGTGAAAGAAGGTATGTAAAAGAACAACCACCTCACAAAACGTGGACTAATACCCCAAAACCCTCTGTAACACATATACATATATATAATGGCTATTCTCCATTGAGTGACTCTTCTTCTAACCTACCGTTTGTCTTTGGGCCTCGATACTATCACTGCTCCGAAGTCAAAGACTTGATGGTCCAGGAAGAAGGTAGGCATGTACACCCTTTCATTTCCTTTTGAATCCTTTGTCTGCACACAAATGTAATGAAAACATAAATTAGATACTGTAAGTATTTTTTGTACAAGTTTTATACACACACACAAATACAATTATATAAAAAAACTTTCACAATCTACGAGAACATCCTTCAAAATCACTGAATACTTTTCAATTTTCATCTTCACACTAATATTTAATTTTTAATTTTAGGAAACACTGTTTATTATTATTATTTTTATTATTATTATTATTATTATTATTATTTTTATTATTATCAAATTTATTATTATTTCTATTGTTATTATTATTATTATTATTTATGAAAATTACTTCATAAGCTAATAAAATATGACTATAATATTATAGAACATTAGTTGGCACACTACCATTATCACCTTTATACCATTAAAAAGCACATTGATGTCACCATTTATTCATGTCATCGCTACATCACGTCTCCCTTTTTGGACAAGCGTTGTGCATTATACGTCAGTATAACCCCCCCCCCCCTCCCCCCTCCTCAACCACTCCTCCACCCACCACGCAGGTAGTTGTGATATAACGGATGGCTCCATGGCTCCATGCTCCATGTCTTTACGAGGCGGGTCGCATATGCCCTCAGCAATGAACGAGTACTGCACTCACCATAGGGAACATAACGGATGGCTCCATGTCTATACGAGGCAGGTCGCATATCCCCTCAGCAATGAACGAGTACTGCACTCACCATAGGGAACATAACACATGGCTCCATGTCTATACGAGGCAGGTCGCATATCCCCTCAGCAATGAACGAGTACTGCACTCACCATAGGGAACATAACGGATGGCTCCATGTCTATACGAGGCAGGTCGCATATCCCCTCAGCAATGTACGAGTACTGCACTCACCATAGGGAACATAACACATGGCTCCATGTCTAGACGAGGCAGGTCGCATATCCCCTAAGCAATGAACGAGTACTGCACTCACCATAGGGAACATAACGGATGGCTCCATGTCTATACGAGGCAGGTCGCATATCCCCTCAGCAATGAACGAGTACTGCACTCACCATAGGGAACATAACACATGGCTCCATGTCTATACGAGGCAGGTCGCATATCCCCTCAGCAATGAACGAGTACTGCACTCACCATAGGGAACATAACACATGGCTCCATGTCTATACGAGGCAGGTCGCATATCCCCTCAGCAATGAACGAGTACTGCACTCACCATAGGGAACATAACACATGGCTCCATGTCTATACGAGGCAGGTCGCATATCCCCTCAGCAATGTACGAGTACTGCACTCACCATAGGGAACATAACGGATGGCTCCATGTCTATACGAGGCAGGTCGCATATCCCCTCAGCAATGTACGAGTACTGCACTCACCATAGGGAACATAACGGATGGCTCCATGTCTATACGAGGCAGGTCGCATATCCCCTTAGCAATGAACGAGTACTGCACTCACCATAGGGAACATAACAGATGGCTCCATGTCTATACGAGGCAGGTCGCATATCCCCTCAGCAATGTACGAGTACTGCACTCACCATAGGGAACATAACGGATGGCTCCATGTCTATACGAGGCAGGTCGCATATCCCCTCAGCAATGAACGAGTACTGCACAGACCATAGGGAACATAACACATGGCTCCATGTCTATACGAGGCAGGTCGCATATCCCCTCAGCAATGAACGAGTACTGCACTCACCATAGGGAACATAACGGATGGCTCCATGTCTATACGAGGCAGGTCGCGTATCCCCTCAGCAATGAACGAGTACTGCACTCACCATAGGGAACATAACACATGGCTCCATGTCTATACGAGGCAGGTCGCATATCCCCTCAGCAATGAACGAGTACTGCACTCACCATAGGGAACATAACGGATGGCTCCATGTCTATACGAGGCGGGTCGCATATCCCCTCAGCAATGAACGAGTACTGCACTCACCATAGGGAACATAACACATGGCTCCATGTCTATACGAGGCAGGTCGCATATCCCCTCAGCAATGAACGAGTACTGCACTCACCATAGGGAACATAACACATGGCTCCATGTCTATACGAGGCGGGTCGCATATCCCCTCAGCAATGAACGAGTACTGCACTCACCATAGGGAACATAACACATGGCTCCATGTCTATACGAGGCAGGTCACATGTCCCCTCAGCAATGTACGAGTACTGCACTCACCATAGGGAACATAACGGATGGCTCCATGTCTATACGAGGCAGGTCGCATATCCCCTCAGCAATGAACGAGTACTGCACTCACCATAGGGAACATAACGGATGGCTCCATGTCTATACGAGGCGGGTCGCATATCCCCTCAGCAATGTACGAGTACTGCACTCACCATAGGGAACATAACGGATGGCTCCATGTCTATACGAGGCAGGTCGCATATCCCCTCAGCAATGAACGAGTACTGCACTCACCATAGGGAACATAACGGATGGCTCCATGTCTATACGAGGCAGGTCACATATCCCCTCAGCAATGAACGAGTACTGCACTCACCATAGGGAACATAACGGATGGCTCCATGTCTATACGAGGCAGGTCGCATATCCCCTCAGCAATGAACGAGTACTGCACAGACCATCCGACCAACTCGATGGTGTAAGTCTCTGTGAAGGACCCCTCTTTCGTCGGCTTGAACCGCATTTTCCAGTAGAGCTTCTCCCCCGGCTCCATCACCCATCTTGTCTTGAAGTCGTTGTCTTTAGAACATAGTCAAGAAGAATATAGAATACACGCGAAGTTTGGCCGGATACATTGTTTTTCAAATATAAATACCAAAACATAAATTTCAAAATTTGAAGGTGTTGACGTATTTATTTATTTATTTATTAGGACACATAATATTTATACAATTACAAATTTACTTATAATGTATGAAATAATTATTTGAAACAGTTTTCACCGTGTAGTCCATGTCTCTACGTAATAAAATGACAACATTTAATAACACATCAAAATAAGCATACGTGACCAACGTCAAATTGGAGAAATAGGTTTTACGTATGTTATATATTTTTTGTGCTTTGGTGTTATATTATTCTACTTTATGGATATTTATTTTTATTGTTGACTCGTCTATGGCGCAGACAAAGCGGCTGGTAGCAGTGCTATCTATGTATCTGTCAGATGTGCCCCTGTTCTAGGAGCTGCTATGTATACATGTACGTCACCCTAAAGACACTATAATGCATTCCGGTAGTATCAAAATGAATCACTGCACAGGTGATGTTGGCCTGTAGGCCTAAATTGTTGAATATTGGACGCGCTTTTGTACAATATAAAATGGCGCTGATAATGGTACAGCTTAGCAACGATACTCCTAACAGCAAATACTGTATAATAGGCGCTTTTATTACAGTATTTGCTGACAGTTTGTGGCGTCTTTAATTATTAACACTTTTACGACTTGCACAAGCAGGTCATATTATGTCTGACGGAAGTGATTGATGGGGAAAGGATCAACAAGTAGGATTACATATTCAAAGGGGTAAGAGGAGAAAAGGGATTGGGAAGGACCTCATTTACGAATGGCAATGGCCGACGAGTAGCCTGCTATACCGCATGGACCAAATCTATCTACTACGAGGCTGGACGGGGAATGCCCAGACGAGTGAGACGGCTATATCATGGAAACATCCGCAAAGTAGCTTTATTGTAAAGCGGAGCCTCTTCTTTCGATCCGGAATTTAGTTTGATACCGAGTTAAATAATATTATTTAAACATTCTACACTTCTTTTACTATTTTGATGTAAAACAATGCAAAATACATCTTTTTACTGTCTGTTCAAAGTTCACAGTAATTATAGTCGTTCCTCACCTGCTCTTCAACTCAGCCTTTCCTCGGAGTCGCGCTACCACCAACCACAGGGCAGTATTGGCATGTAGACTGCTCTGTGATTGGTGGTTGGGCGAGTCTGAGGAAAGGCCGAGTTGAGAAGCACGTGAGGAACGACTATACATTTGACCCTAAGTGTTGACTTGTAACCCAGGACACAAGTGGGTGTATGGCAAGAGGGTAACAAGTTTTGTACCGAACAAGCTCAGTCTATTTATACCTTGGCATCCAGCATATACGGCGGCTCGGTCTGACTCAGTGGAGATTATGCTTGACAACTCGATGGTGCTTGACCCCGACTTCCTTCGTTTTGAATCTTTCCTTTTGGGTGAAAGTCTTCCAGATGAGGATCTTCCCTGACGTGACGTCAAGCTGACGGACTTAACAGGCTTTATCTGGAGAACAGTTATTATCAACACTGTCACCAATATACTATACCAGTTATGATTGGGATGGCGTTTCTATTGCACAGTGCATTGGCCTCGGACATTCAATATATTACACACACTGGGGCACTGGTACTAAATATTTGTGTACGTCTCAAAACACATATTGATGGTCATAGATGGCAAGAAGTCCACAAATCGCAGCTGGTTCTCGCACGTCTCGTGTAAGTTCGACAAGCCTTCGCTTCACAGTTCAAGGTAAGTAAATGGATGCCCAGATCTCCGTGCCATACTGATTAATTGACTTACACATTTAAATTTGCCTTATACTAGCTTTAAAACAAAATAGAATTGCAACATCTTCCAAGGAACATCTGCACTTCACTTCTAGATAAAACTAACAAGAGGAATATTTCAATGGGCGAAAGGCAAAGAAACAGTGGTCTCAAAAATATAAAAGAATACAACAGTGGTTTAGCATTTTGAATACTGATTCCTAAAATCCATTTATAAAAGTTATAATGACAACTTAATGTAAGTGGCCGTGCAAAAAATCTGCTAAAAACTAGTAAAAAAGAACTACAAAGTTAACTCAGTTACAGATGCATATTTTCATTCCGCCTAAAGAAACAAGATATTTATAAACCTTTCAATTGATCTACATCTGTATAGTCTTATTCACCTCGGCTTGTGAGTTGATGGACGGAGCGGGAGTGTTCGTCTCCGTGGGCAAAATGACCTCCAACGACGACGGCGTCAGCAGTTTGTCGGTAAGAGAAACAATGTCCTCGACCGGTTCGATCTCGGGTTCCGGCTCGAAGTGGCTCAGAGAGAACTCGTGACAGAACTCGCGCGCCTCGTGTGGTTGCGGCTCTTGGACACAAGTGAACAGCACGGTCGCAATGTTCGGGCTGTCGTCGACGGTAGCTGGTAACAACACCACACGAGGTTCCATCATCACTGATGCACATTCGACTCGCGAGTACATCACGTAATTTGATCTATTTTATTCAACACGAAGCTCTTCTGAACAGTATCCTTCCTGGTGATGCGTAGCTCCAGTTTACTCGACATTGTCGGCCACACTCACTTAAAACAAAGCTGACGCTTTTCTGGACCGCTCTGTATTCGCCCGTCAAACACGAAGGAACGTAGCGCATCTACATGATTGTAATGGTTTGCTGAGTGTGGCCGACGTGGCGGAGAAAAATATTAACACCAGAAGAAGGTTTCGAACGAGGTGGAAGCGACATGCTATATAAAAAAAACTAAATGCATGCACGCACACGCACACACAAACATAGTACATGAACACGAATAAAAAAACTTGCGTTATTATTCATTTTACACACTTTCTGCGATTAATTTATTAGTACATTATTTATAAATTTGTGTAATAATGCATTATCACAAAGGCGTGTAAAAATACAATTAGAACATGGAAATAGATTATTGTGGCGGATGAAAAATACAAATAAGACTGTATATAAACTTATGAAACTTACCCTTTTTCACTCAATTTTTAATTGGAAGTAAAGCCAAGACTGTTCCTATTAGTACTGTACTGTGTAACAAGATCACTCACGTTTAGCCTCCTCGATCTCGGGCGTGTCTTCTTGCAGAACGTTCAGAATAACCTCAGTCATCGGCTGGAGGGGGTCAGTGCTGTCCACAACCCACACGGGCACTCCTTCCATCGCCTTCGCGATCTCCTGCTGCTCCGGGGTCAGATTCTGCGCACACAAGCTACTAAGATTCTGCGCACACACACACACACACAGACAAGTTGCTAAGATTATTCTGCGCACAAACACAAGTTACTAAGATTCTGCGCACATAAACAACAATTCTGCGCGTACACAACACACAAACAAATTGCTAAGATTGTTTTGCGCACACACAGACACAAGTTACTAAGATTCTGCGCACACAAACAACAATTCTGCGCATACACAACACACAAACAAGTTGCTAAGATTATTCTGCGCACAAACACAAGTTACGAAGATTCTGCGCACACACACACAGACAAGTTGCTAAGATTATTCTGCGCACAAACACAAGTTACTAAGATTCTGCGCACATAAACAACAATTCTGCGCATACACAACACACAAACAAGTTGCTAAGATGGTTTTGCGCACACACAGACACAAGTTACTAAGATTCTGCGCACACAAACAACAATTCTGCGCATACACAACACACAAACAAGTTGCTAAGATGGTTTTGCGCACACACAGACACAAGTTACTAAGATTCTGCGCACACAAACAACAATTCTGCGCATACACAACACACAAACAAGTTTCTAAGATTATTCTGCGCACAAACACAAGCTACTAAGATTCTGCGCGCACACACACAAACAAGTTTCTAAGATTATTCTTCGCACAAACACAAGATATTAAGATTCTGAGCACACAAACAAGTTGACACAACGTTACTAAGATTCTGGGCGTACACAACACACGTCATACAACAGTTGCTAAGATTATTCCGCGCACAAACACAAGTTACCCAGATTCTGAGCACACACACACAACAAGTTGTTCAGATTCTGTGCATATTCACAAGTTGCTAATATTTTGCGCACGCACACAACAAGTTACTAAGATGCTGCCCACAGAAACAAGTTACTATTACTTACTAGTTACTATTAGTTTTAGTACTAGTTACTTAGTATTAGTTACTACTTACTAGATGTTAGTTACTATAGAAACGTTATAGCCAAGTTGTCTCATGCTGAAGGAATAGCACCGACTTACTTTTCTGTTCTGTAGATTCTAAACAGTTCCATTAGTGATAATTTAAGACCGTGTATTGGAATTATGACATTCCCAAACACAGTGGGCATGACTATAATGATTAATGAGCCTTGTGCACTATACTAATCGGAAGATCACCTTTAGGAATGTACGAAATTTTATTTTAAAATAATATTAATATATGATATACAAAAGGGGAGGTAAAAAACTACTGCTAAAATACATAAACATATTAGTACAAAACTTGCAACAGACCGATCTAGTACTTGCTTTGTTTTCATGTATACGATACGATGCCACCACTGATGCCACGTTGGTACAAATAATAATAAAGATACGTCTAAGGAGTCACGGATCAGGTGATGACGTAAGTACGGTGTGCTAAGACTGTTAGCAGGGAATTACTAAGGGAATTTGTAAAGTAATCAGCCCCACCATTCACCTTTCGACTGCATGAGGAAAACCATGGTAATCCCTTCAGCAAACATTGCCGGTAGCCGGTAGCGAACCGGCGACCTCCATAATTAGTCTAAGGTCCATATGCATAGTCCAGACTCAAGCTTTCCTCAACTCAGCCTCTCCTCAGTCTCTCCCAACCACCAATCACGGAACGGCATTGCCATGTGGACGGCTCTGTGATTGGTGGCTAGGTGAGGCTGAGGAGAAGCAGAGTTGAGGAGCGCTTGAGTGTGAACTATGCATTCGGGCCTAGTGTGTGTAAGAAACCCAACGAAAGTACGAAAGGAGCATTTTACTTGCTAAAGTGGTTCCACATCAACCTTGTGAATGAGGACGTCATAAATGGGCGTGTCGGAGCCAATCAGCGGGTGGCTTTTTCAAAAACTGGCATTCGGTTGATACAGAGTAGGGAGAAAAGGGGGGTTCTGGCACAGAGGAGCGAAGGAGCGTTCATTGATTATTGTTGTGACATTGTGACATGACGTAGGTTAAGGTCAGTGAAAGTATGTTATGCGGCTTTACTTTGTACAACAACAACACTATTAAGTCGATGATATTTTCAAGATCACAGCATCTTGTTTTCGATGTAAAGTTAAAACAATTGAAAATATCATTGACTTAAAAGTGTTGTGGTTGTACTAAGTAAAGCCGCATACTCTCACAGACCTTAACCTGCGTCATATCACAACAACTGAACGCTCCTTCGCTCCTCTGTGCCAGAAACCCCCTTTTCTCCCTACTGTCCAGTCTCACTCATCTATTACGTCACCACCCACATTCCACAAGGTTGTTGTGGACTTGTTACGTAATGGACGTGGACGTTACCAGCTCCGGTATCGCATCTGGTGGATTCAGTTCCTGTTTGCGCTGTGGTTCGGTTTGCGTGCGCTTCTTCTTGCCCTTCTTAGAAGTGAGGGAACCCTTGGTCTGAAGCTTTGCCGCGGATGCTGGAATCTGAAGTGATTCTCTAGTCATCATCTAATCTTATCTTCATCTTATCTTATCTAAATTTATCTTAGTTAAGTCTTATTTTAGAACCAGGATTAGTAATTAAGCATATTACCAACAATGTTACTACAAAATCTGTAAAGAGTGTAATACACTCAAGATTGTACTACAATAAAGATTCATATTCATATGCAAGTTTGATGGGGATTTGCATTCAGTAAAACCACAATGAGATACATTACGGATTACGCCATTAAAATTGCCTTTGTGATAGGCAGGGTAGGTTTACAATAGACCTATATCTGCTTGTTCTTTGACGTGATCAACATATTTTGTTAAAAAACAAAAAGTTATACATAATTTACAGTTGTTATTAGTAGCCAGCCATGTCGTAATAATTAGATATTCAAAAACATTTTCATACCAAATCACGTGTGTAACATTTCAAATTCATAAAATTGTTTTGAATCAAACTAAACCCAACGCCATGTAATACATGATTATAAATAAATATTATGCTTTATTGTAAAGAAAAAACAAAATAATTTGCTAATAAATTTGGAAAATTCTTCAGCACGTCGAGGGATGTTCCTTCCCCTGGTAACCAGTGCCCGCAAAGAGGGCTCTCGTGCATATCTTTTATCGTCCTACTCATCATGATCTTCACTTCTACTCACTTGACCACTGGTTTGTCTTTGTCTTCCTTTTCATTCATGTCAGCCCTTTTAGGCCGTCAACACCATACACTAACCACGCCCCCACGCCCTATACTCCGCTCACAAATAATTTCCTTTCTCGGTCTGATTTGGTCGACGTCATAGGACTTGTCGAGTACATTCTAAAATTACCAATAAAAAATAATAATCCTTCTGCGTTATTTGTAACTTTAAAAAACATTTTCCAAAAAGATCCTTCCGGGACTATAACGCATTAAACTATTTCTGCACCTAAAACTTGTATAGCGTACATGTTTGAGTAAAGAACCATCACTTACTCTAGCCACGCCCCCGACTTTGTCCCAGTATTCCAGTATAAGCATTACTTCATTAAAATCACTTTCAAATGCGTTGAAGTTGAATTGAAGCTCGTCTGGATTTTCTATGACGATTCCCTCTGGGATCACGACAGCTTTGTTCTTACCTGGAAGTTTCCACAACATAACGTCACGCTATACTTTGTAAAATATTTGGCAATGAAAAGATACTTAGTCTTTAGAAATGCCACAACATCTTTCACACAAAGTAGTGGAGGCGCGTCGACGGGAGTTGCCAGTGCAAGGAAAGGCAAACACACAATACCTACAAGGACATTCAGAGTACATAGACGTATGCAAACTAACAAAGCTATTTCCATTAGTATAGCTACTAGTACTAGCTACCAGTTTAAGTGAAAGAACATCATGATCTAATAATATCTCTCATACGAGAAATATTGTTAGATAACACCGAATCAAATCATGATCTGAGTTGGAAGCATTTAAACAGCTGTATAATTACCAATATCAGTAACACAACAGTATGTAACAGTATGTTCAGCCAGTGTGTGTGAGAGAACAACATTGGGAACACCTATTGATATGTACATTTGCCGAATTGTCAAGACTACTATTAGGTGCTGCGGCCAAATCTCCACCGTTAAACACCCTTCATCAGAGAGTGCATCAATAACGTTCCTTCATCCAGAAACCTTAGATGAGGACGTTGATACAATAAAACATCCTGGTAGATCGCCTGATCTATTTTCAATTGGTAATAAACGCTATAAGAAACAAAAATGCACTGCCACGTTGCCTAAACTTCAAGGAAAAATAATCCTGTCTCCAATGGTTGACCAGAAATAAATGTTTGCTTGCTACGACAGTAAATTCTGGCACATGCAAAGAAAAAGAAAGAACAGTATTATGAAGGAAGGAAAACGACAACAAATCAGTGATGCAATGTTGTTTCTCTCAGCGTCTATTGAAGCTGGTTGCTTTACACGGGAATACACGTAAGAGTGGGATACCACTCAGCCATGCACAAGCAGCGCGCCAATCAAATGCGTTCAGAGAGCTTTGTACGTGGGTCATTCACATTCTAGTGTCAATAATAAAGTTATATAAATAATATATAAAGCTGACTATATATATATATATACGATCTTGTAGTAATCAATTACTGTGAGCGGTGACGACAGTTTGACAAATACATATATACGACCATGCGAGTAATTATCGATTGGAATGAAATTCTAATGTTGGCATCACGAGTGCTTTAGACATCAAGAATTTCATATTTAGTCAGTGAATTGAAATATAAACGTAATGTTTAAAGAAAACCATAAATAAATAAATAAAAAAATAAAAAAAATAAAGTTAATAAGATAGAGTAGGCCTATACAAAAATACTTAATATCTGCTACAAAAAATAAAATTATACCCAAAGAGTATAAGTTAGACACTAATGACTATAATGCTGTAGACTACAAGTA
The DNA here is from genome assembly GCA_945910005.1 of Isoperla grammatica. NCBI lineage: Eukaryota > Metazoa > Arthropoda > Insecta > Plecoptera > Perlodidae > Isoperla > Isoperla grammatica. The sequence goes on along the minus strand of OX246737.1, from coordinate 31,735,250 downwards.
CAAAAAATGAGTGAGTCAAATGAGTGAGCGATTGTTGAGGGAGGAATTCAGTATAAATGAGTATCGATCGTATTCGTACCAACACATGATTCTGTGGGCTAGAGAAATATTTTTTCCAACAATTACCTTTGCTCTTAGTCGACGATCCTTTAGATTTTTTAGATCCTTTAGATTTTTTAGATCCTTTAGATGCTTTAGATCCTTTAGTTGCTTTAGATGCTTTAGATCCTTTAGATTCTTTTGATGTCTTGGATGCTTTAGATGCCGCCTTAGACATTTTCGAAGCTTTCGCCGACGCCTTTGAGCCTGTCTTCTGTTTACTTTTCTTCTCGTCAACCTCTTCAAGGATATTCGAGTTGGAGGTTTTAATCGTCGCGTTGCTCTTTACCTTCGACTTCTTCTTCCCCACCTCTCCCTTATCCGACGCCTTTCCGTCGGCACCGTCGTCTGACTGTACGCGCTTCTCCTTGCCCTTCCCCTTCTGGCCCTTCTTGGAAACTGGAGTAACCTGAATGCGGAGAGAGTGAACATTGGACAACAAAAACAAAATATAATTATTTGGCTATTGCCTATTGCGTTAACTTGGGGTTGCTTCTCAAGAACTAACATGTCAGTATAGCGCAAGACTCTAAGAATATATTCACGACTGTGGCGCTGCCACGTGTACAACTTAGAGAACTTCCGTGGGCCAACAAAGATTATCTCACATCGCCGACTTATCCTTGTATTTTACAATAATTGATGTTTCCAATTTTGAATTTAGGGTCTGACTAAGGCGTGTCCGAATTCTACCAAAACAGCGTTTTCTTGGTCTAGGTCTCGATTTTACGTCATCGATCATCGGTGATGTATCAAGTAATGTCCAAACAGTCCCGCGCGACTTGACTTTGACACCCAGATTAAGATCTAGACTAAGTGCACACTTGTTCGTGGTCTTGATCGTGCCGGCTATAGAGCAATCTTACATTGGCGCCTCGTCTTTGTAACATCTTGAAACTTTGTTGTTGCTGGCAAAACTGGAGATAGAATAACGTCTAATCGAGACCTATAGACCACGCAGGAACAAGAATTACCATCGAGAATTATATTTCTATACTTATTTAAACCGAATTATTCTAAATTGATATCCATAACAACGAGTAATGACCTCTCAATAAAAATGTCTGATACCACAATTTTTGCTTCTGAATCGAGTCTTCTGATAATATATTAGCCTATGCTACCAATTATCTCTTCAATTAATCTATTTTGAAACCGTACTGAGTATCTGCGTTACAACCACACTGCGCTGCCACAAGTACGCGTGGAACCACCAGCATTATATTGAAATTGAAATATTGTTACCTGTTCCAACTTGTCTTTAGGTTTCTTCTTTTCTTCTAGTCTCCTAAGTCGTTCTTCTTTCCTTGCCTTAGTTTTCTCCTTTCTTTTTTCTAGTTTGAAACGATGGAAAAACGCTCTATCGCTTTCATCAATCAGCTCATCATCACTTACACTTTCGAAATATTGGATTTTGGCTTCATATTCTGCCTTTTCTCTTTCTTCTGTAAATAAAATCAGACAGCTTGCATGGGTGCCAATTTGTTAAACACATGGTTTTAAAACAATTATATATAAATACTCGCGGAGATTATTTTGTGTAAACATTTAACATGTGTTGTACGCATTCGTCTTATTTCAACTGAGATTGCGAATCCGTCAAATTCAAGCGTTATCGTTTATTAAAAACAAATCCAGTCAAATTATGGATATAGATTCAAAATTTAAGTAGCGTACTAATTTCTCAATACGCATTGACAGTGATAGATCGAGTATATTTGACTGTATGCAATTGAAGAGGAGTGGACTAATAACATGGTTTAGTTATAGTGGATATGTTGGGGGTTGAATTTCCTTCTGGTTATACACAGTACAACGTGGAAGAAAATTGCAAATTTTGTAAATTATATTCGTGTATGATAGATCAAATTTTTCAATAGATTATACTGGTAAAGAAATTGTGTGAACCTAGAAATGGGAAACAATTATTTCTAACTTCGATTTTCTAAAATGATTAGTAAATGCGAGATTTTCAAATCATATAATCAGTACTGGCTCGTGACTTTTCGGCAGCCAGGAAAACATCCGTTTTTTTGTCTGATGTTGCAATTGAAGTCTAAGCCCTCCTAAAAGTATTCAATCAAACATAATTTTGATGTGCATGGTTTGGATTTGGATTAAGTTAAGATAAAGAAAACTTTTTTTGTTTGTGTACGTATTCATTGTTCAATATTTATGTCGATCAAATTAAGTTATCTCTTTACTAAAAGTTTGTGAAAGGGATACAAAATGTATGTTTAATACTGGTCCACGAACATTGACTACATAGTTTTGTACAAACAATTTTAAATAAAAAAATGGACACACTTGTTATGATTGTGTACACATGATATTAGAACAATTTAATAAAATATAATATTGTTTATTGGTTCAGGCATTTTCCACTGTATGAAAAAATATTTATGTAACACACATGTACAAAAAAAGGAGAAATAAAAATAATAAATAAATAAACAAAAAATGAAAGGGTTAATTTAGTAGATAAGGTGATCTTACCTTTCTCTTGTTTTTCTCGTACAAGATAATCAATGTACTTTTGGAAAGAATTTATGTAAGTTATGTAATGGATGTACTTGATGTTCCCAACTATCTTGAGCACTGACGTCAGTGTGTTGGTAATGTTGTTGAAGAATGTGCTGTGTAGACCGTCGATCACGACACCGTCTCGGCAGTCGTCCGTCTGAAATCTGACAACCAACAGACAACGCATAGAAACACAACTTTGTTGTTCCATTGTTCCAAACTTTCAGGCATGGAGGTTTTCGTAATCACTGGTGGTTGTGAAAAGCGTCGTTCACGTTAGAACACGTTAAAAATAAACTTAATAAAGTTGAAACATTGTGATCAATGGGACAGTACCTACCCTGCGAAACCTCCGATTTCGGTCGGTTAACAATTATTCTTTAAAATGTTTTCAAAATAATGGACCAAAATAATCGAGAAATAAAAATAAAAATAATCGCGTATGAATCAGAATAATGGAACGTCAACCATAAGCCAAAATATGACATTCCCTAGCAAATTGAATGCTTTCTTGGGATTGTTTCAAATTAACTCATTTATTTGTGTTGTAACGTGTTGTTGCATCACACCTTTCGCAATCAAAAAGTTAATTTGAAGAACGGGAATATTTATTGAAACAAAGACACGTTAGTGAAAAAGAGCATTACATTCTTTATGGAATGACATGTTTTGGTTTAAATTTTGACTCTTTTTTGCATTTTAAAGCAATTTTAACAGACATAAATGGCCAGTTTCACAAGGTAGGTCGAAAAAAAGCACGAAAAAGTTGAATGAATGTGAACTTTTTCGTACACCACGTTAACTATTTCTTAATTTAGCCAATCACAGTGGCGTCTTTAAGTCGCGCTCGTCTACAAATATATACCGGTACCTCTGTTCTGTACAAGTTACTACTATACTTTACCATACGTGACAAAATAACTCCTTAACTGAAATTTCATGAATTCTCAACTATACTATTTACCGGTAGTCAATAATTACAAGTTTACTAATAGGGAACGACACTTGTCATCAACCCACGTTTACTCAGTAGCTATCGTAAATGGTTGTGAGCAAATCAATGCGTTTTTCGTATGTTACGTAATTTTCGATTTTTTTAAGTGGTTGTGAACGACACTTTACGATTAAGTATTCCAAGGCACTGCATAATGGGTACTATTCAGTGCTCACAATAACACCTTAAAGTCAGCCATACACACTAACATGCTTGGGATAATGTTTAGGGAAGAAGGGAGGAAAGACCACACAAAGAAGACATTTGATGGATCTACTTTATAAAATGTAAACACTATATCATATTCAAAATTCGAAGCCTTTTTAATTTTATATACCAACGGAATGCAATGCTTCTTTTGGAGAATGTCGAATTGTGCACATGTACATGGCATTGAATTTTGCCGATTTCTTGATTTTATGATTTAGATTTTCGTAATTTACACTTAACCTACTTTGTATTTATATTTTAGTTCCATTGTCGTGCTTATAGTTAATTTATTAGTTGCCTAGCCAGAAATAAATGTTATTAGTAGGTTATTTTTTTGGAGAACGCACCTTTCTTTTAGTATGTCCACCAAGCATTCGGGTGGTATGCTAGCCAGGGTCCCGTAGGGATTGTCGTCTTTCTTGCCACCGGCACTTTTCTTGCCGGAAGGGCGGCTGTTGAGGGACGCGGACCGACTGGAAGTGTTCTTATCAGATTTTTCAGATTTCTTCTTATCCGTCTTACTCTTGGCGCCTTTTCCCATTTTGGAGGCCTTACCTCCAGCCTTAGAGCCCTTTTCTCCAGCACTGGAAGTCTTAGTTCCAACTTTGGAAGCTTTCGCTCCAGCTTTGGAAGCCTTGTCTCCTGCAGCCTTGGAACCCTTACCTCCAACCTTTGAGCCTTTGCCTCCTACTTTATTCTTTGATTGGGCACCCTTGGATTTAGATGCATTGCGTTGCATGATTAACGCCAATGTTTTTTGTTGCATATCTTCTAATGCATCTTCGTAGCAAGCATATTCTACAACAATTATTTTGACATTATTTGTAAGTAAAATATTAGCTAAGGATGTGTAACGTGAAACTCGAGCTGCTAAACATTTAGTCAGCTACTAACTTGTGTTCGCCATGGCAACAACGAATAGGAAGCAGGGTCGAAATAGTGCAAAAAGTCTGAGTAGCTTATTAATATTTAATTTTTTACCATACCGGTAAAGAAAACGGTATTAGTTACGAAGAAATCGGAGCAACCTACTTTATAAAACGACAAAAAATAGAAGTTGTTTAACGGGGAATCGCTGCATTGGCGATGAACCACTCGTCTATGACAAAGGTTCCATAAAGTTGCAGATGAGTCCCGTATGGCAACCGCGAACTCCAAAATTTAGCAAACGCTCAACACGGGTTCAGATTAATACCAACAAATGATATTGGTCCACGAATGTGTGCCAGAATGCACAGTCAGAGGGTCTTGGACGTTAAAAAAGAGTCATCGTTGATACCTGGCTCAAGTGCGTCGACTAATCACTTATTGGAATGACTATGAAAACGACGTCGAGTGTTTCTTGAATTCTAGAATCCATCTTACTTACCCGGCTCTTCGGAGCTCTCCAGGTCTTGATTAGATTTATTCTTTGTCTCTTTCGGCGTCAGACTCAGGTCCATAATGAGTTGACTGTATGCCGTGTTGATCAACTCTCTGGCTTTCAGCGACGCGAATGTAGCGCCCTGTGCGGCCGCATCCAGAACTATTTCGTCTATGTTGAGCACGTTGAGTCAAGCACGCGGCCTGCCCGGTAAGCCGCGTTCACGTATTCTGCAACAACACGTGTATGAGTTTGTCGTTCATGGCGCGGATTCCCGACCTGGACGTCCAAGAGCGCAGAACGTGGAACGTAACGCCAATGAACCAATCACAATGAAGCTGCGTTCTACAACACGGTATTGTCCAGCAACTGATAGGTTCGTTGGGGTTTGTTCGAAGCTATCTGCTCTTCGACGTCGATCTCGGGGATCCCCCATCAGGTCCGCACTCCCAAAGACAATCACACGCGAACGCACCCGTGAGAGGAGCTCCGTGGAAGACCATCAGTACGCCGGACTTGGAGACTGTCGGGTCCTCGACTACTGGAACAGCCAACGCAGACTGTAGAGCATTCTTCACCGGCGCGTGAGTCATTTCAACTCCTTCCGCTAGGAGCTCGTTGATATGTTCTGTAGGACAGTGTATCATCGTCAGCGTCATGACTGTGAATACATGTCATTGCCAGAAGGGTAGCCTATACCTACACACGTTCGGTTGATAATGATGTACTCATATTTCTGGGACTAAGGTACGAAGCTAAACACAACCTCTTATACAATATTTCCACGTACAATTTAAATGCTCATCTAGAGACACCTTGGAAAGTAGGTGTGAGCGTACTCTAGTGGGTACCTCTTCACACAAACAAACAAATGTATAACCTAGGTGTGTAGCTGAAATAAGAGTTTAAAACCTACAATATTTATATTTCATTTGGTTTAGGAACACAATTAGTTTTCATTGTTTGATAAGAAAGATGCAGGCTTTTCGCAGCAGAATAATGTGTCTATAAACGGCTTTTCCAACTGATGTGAACCACGAGTTAAACGAATTCTTCCTCTATTGGATGACCAGAAAAATGCAATATGGCAATCCGATACGAGAAAAGAAAAGCGTGCTTGCCATGTATCGCCTCCTCGATCTCTGCGGGCGTCTTATTGGCTAATGGCTCGATGGTGATTGAGGGTGTCTGCGGTAGGGGTAGCGGCGTCTCCACGCTCATCTTGGACTCGGCCAGTGAGTGCAGGCTGGAGCCGGAGGTGTGGAGAGTGCGCGACGTTCGGCCTTTCTTGCTCTTCTTAAGCTCTTTGCTAGTTTTCAGCTCTCTCGACTCGATTAGCGATGACTCTGGCGGTTTTATAGACCCAGATCTCTCTTCTATGATTGCCAATGAATTTACATCTGTAAGGAAAAAAGAAATATTAGTTTTAGTTTTGAACTTTACGACGCAAAAATGCAACATAGCTCGGAAACTACTTAACTAATCAGTAATAAGTAATCACTACTCACACAATGCACTGAATTTATGTAGCGATCCAACGTTATCGTTCAGACTACGAAATCGTGAATAAGAAAGCAAACATTATTTTGTAATACTCAACATCTTACATCAACTTCTTTAAAGGATCTGTTATCGTTGCTTACCTAAAGGTACCCCCATACATACTAACCTCAATTAATCAGAACCCAGCTTATACATATCATACTTGTCCAACGCAAATCAATGAAAAGGTGGTCAGTCAAGGTTCAAGATCTTAGCCATAACCTGCGCACCCAGTATTGGAGGCTCTACCAAAACCACTACACGAGCTGAAATATCACTACATTCCTGGTTTAAAATAGATTTTGTGAACTAGAGCGGGTAGAGAGTGATGATGATATTGTTTCACTCGGCTTTTTCGTCAGCATGGCACAACTAGGGTATTGTAATTTAATACATAGCATATTACTTTATGTGGTGGTCCACCTACCTAGCGCGGCAGTTGTAGCATCTACGCTCCACAAGTATCCAACGGGTAAACCTAATGATTGAAATTGATGTTTTACGTGAATAAAATACTTGAAAATACAGCACCACAGTAAAAATACAGTACCTTCTTCAGAAGGTTGATTGTGTTCGCTCTCCTTCTGGCGCAGAATCAGCTTCGCGTTGACCTCATCAATCATTGTTTGATAAAACTCGTAGAACTCTGTAGGTAGTTTTTCTCCTGGTTTCCTTAAAGGTATGTAAAGCTCCTTCAAATTGTAGTAGTGTGTCAACACACGAAGAATACAGTCCTCTATTTGTATTTGACTGAAAACATAGAATAGCATTGTTGTCACGGGATGAAAACCCCATTTACAAGATCAATTCTAAACCCAATGAATCTAGTACAACCCTAGCCATGAAATCTACACGTGTGTGCATGTGCCAAAATTACAAGGGCGAAAGTGTGTTCATTCAACATCCAAGAGCGCAGGTTCCCACTGTAGCTTCATAATTCGGGAACTCCTAGGGCACTTCTGTCTTCTATAAATTATAATCTCTGACGAAGCTGTGACAAAACGTCGGTAGGCACAACGCTCATGATTCTTCATCATCTAAAACGCGTTTAGTAACACAATTTAGCTGCCTATTTTGTATAAATACATAATAAATATCTATTTATTTATGAGGGTATAGGCGGCCTACACGAGACAGAATTTAAAAAAAAAACTGGCCCCACTGGGAATCGATCCCAAGTCTCCCACTTACCAGGGTACCATTATAATAATAACACTATCGTGTCTTATTTCAAAAACCGTATTACGGTAAAACCAGTCACAAACGGTTTTATTTTTTTAAGATAATCAACGTTTTGACCAGGAATGGTACCGTCTTTCCCAAGATAGAAAACAGATGGCTGTGATTGGTTTAACCGTTAAATGTTTTCATTTATTACATTTTGTAACCAATAAAGTTTAAAAATACATTTGCTTTGTATACTATATAGTATATACTCTCATTTGTATATTGGCACTATATATATACACTACATTCTTGGTGCCTTTTACTCTCCACTACCAGTAGAGCATCTTGAATAGGAGGTTAACAGGCAATACCTACCTGTCAACACCTGTGAAGAAGAACTCAACAGGAAAGGCGCACGGGTTCTCGATAGTAAATATTTGAACGTCATGCTTAGGGTAAGGCAAAACGGGAGTGAACTTCAGTAGAGGTTCCGAGATAGTCAGACGTGGTTCCAGCCCCTCCCCAATCAGTAGGATCGTCTGGACGTCTGGATTGTAGTCAACGAGAATGAGGATACGCATCTCGAAAATACCCTACAAAGATTAGGCACACAATATTACTAAACAGCAAAATTTACTGGATCAAATTAATGGTAGAAGGGTGTGTGACATGCATTCCTCGCGCAGAACAATCCATAATAAATATTGTGCAAACGCTGCTGCAGCATTCGTTTCCTACTTTGATTATTTCTTACGTATATAATATGTAAAGCAAACAGGGCATAGTTGCCGACTGCCCTGCATCGAGAGCTTGTACAAGTAAAGGTTTTGTCCGAGCGTGTGTGTATAGTTTGTGCAGGGATCGGCTGGTGGTATTTCCCGCGCATTGTGCAATAGATGCTTATATACATGAAAAGTGAGATAGATTTTAATACACGCTGAATCCATGCACGGAACGTGTCGTAACAAGTTTTAAGCAAAAGGGCATTGATCAGCTCCATGCAGTAATATGATATTGTTACCAGCCTCAAAGCTACCATGTTGACATCACGGTAATTCACCTGGTGGATACCTGTATACTACGCCTTTATGTATTCCACGTGTATGCTAACAGGATGAACTAAATACAATATACATCGAAGTCAAACCCGTTATATTTCTGTTATCTGTTCAGGTAGGAGAAACTTCAAAGCATTAGAAACGTTCATACAAAAACTAAGCACAATTTACATAATTTAATTCCACGAATATTAAACAATATTGCATGCTAACTAATAACTATTGATAAATACTTACGGGACATGTTGGCTTGAAGAAAACGTCGACGTACGATGATTTCTTTGGTACGAAGTCACCACATGCCTGTTCTATTGAAAATGCCATATCCTCTTCTTTCCGACGGACTTCTACTTCCATTAATTTTTTGCGATGGAAAGTTTCCTTAGGAGACAGAGGCAAAAGGTGCGCCTCCCATTGACAAGGAACCCAACCACTAGAAATACAAACATATATTTATTACTGTATGTCAGGTGCGGAAGAGGGGAAAAGCCGAATCAATTTTTGTGCCGCACCCATTAATAGCCCAACATTTGAGCAGGCGAAAATCACAAGCAATAGGAGTTGGTCCTCCATATGGCTTGTGATCCAACAACAAAACACAATGGTTACCTTATTTTCAGTTCTTTTACTGAGAAACTGATCACCAATCTGTGTTAGGGTGTGGTGGATATTGGCAAAATGTTCGCTCACATCTCGACTATATATAATATATGGTTTCTTAGGCTTTCAAGGCCACTGACTGATGGATATAAACATTTTGCGGTGGTTTTCCCTGTGATGCAAATTGATGGCTCTGATAAAAACCGTTCTTCTCGACGTTTGTAAAAGTATGACTGTCTATCTTCAGAAGTCGATACGATGTCTATGACCATTAGGTATATAGCCGTCGAATCATTGATACTTTAAACCCAATGGTCGAATAGCTCTGCTCTCTTCGAAGCCTCGTTATATCCCCTAGTCTGGGCCAATGTCCGAACCAATCATAGTGTAGACGCGCTTTGAGTTGAGCGCTCTGATTCAACTAGAAGTGGAACAAAAGGCGCCAAATAACCCCACAGACTCCAACAGATCTCGTTGGGCAACCTTCGTCTGGGCCGCCGGCGCGTACCACGAGGAGTATGACGCGTGCACACACAGAGGAGAAACGCCCGCACCAATCAGAGTGCGTCTACACACTGATTGGTTCGGTCGGACGATGGCTCAGACTAGGGGATATAAGGAGGCCTCGAAGAAGAGAGCAGAGCCATTTGACTGCCATCCGTCATGGACATCGAATAGCTTTCCGAAACGTCGACAAGAACTGTTCTCATCAGAGCCATCAACTCTGCTCAATAACAAACATTCAACAGCAAACATCAACAGAACATCACAGGAAAAACCACATGTTCCAGTATGGCGAAAAGTATAGAAGGACGACTGCTTACCATGAACAAGAAGGAAGGTAGACAAACACGTAGATCAAAACCCATATCCTGCTCAAAACGTAACCTCGGTTGCACCTACATTGTATTTGTATATATTATTATAAATCGCATTAGGTATAGGTAACAGCAAACCATACCAATAGAGAATTGGTTAATTTGGTTAACATGTAATCGTGGATAAAAAGAATAACGCAAGCTTTGCAATAGTCGCAATAAGAAATAAGAATACAATCATGTTATAAAGCTTCAAGTCAGCTAGTGCATATGGTGTTAACATAAGTTGATGTTCTTGTACGCTTAGTTATATTTCTAAGTGGGTTCATCGTTCAATAAACTTACCTGTTTCGTACTTGAACTTGCATGAGTTTAGCTTCGCTGCACAATACCTGTTCAAAGTTCAGCACAGTGGTGGAAAGGGTGACGAAAGGTGTAGTCACCGTTGAATGAATCTCAATTGGAATTGTAGCACCATTGTGAACCTAAAGTAGGAGAATTTACATGGTGAACAGTTCTGTATGCACACATCTAAAACATGGAAGTGAAACAAATATAATACACAATATTATGTTGTGACTTGTGAGGATAAAAGCACTGATAGGCAAGTCAGCTTGTCGCGTTACTGTGGGAAAACGGGGTCACCACAAAGTTATAAGTTCAGAGATGAGATGTTGTCCTGAGTGAGGTCATAGTTGAGAGCAAGTTGACATTCCATGCATGTATTTGAACCATTGTAATGATTGAGCCAAACAATGATGATAATACCGGAAGCCTTTCAATGCCGAGCAGTGGAACCACAAACAGATGTCATATTGTGAGGTTATAAAAACCAGTCCAAATTACCTCTAAATAGAAGATATACATCATCTCTTGTTTTAATAGCGGATATCTCTCGCGTTTTGGTCTGAACGTGATGTGAACGACAGTTGTTTCATTTTGCTTGAGTCCCTTTACGTCAGCGAAGTGAACGCTAATACCGGAACCCCTGTAATTGGAATCTTTATCCGGTGGGACGAGGACCGCGTCGACAGGCATTGTTCCGAGGTTCTCCAGTAACGCCGAGTACGAGACTTCGGTATCGGCGATCACGAGACCGAGATCTGTGGAACGAAGTTAATAACATTTTACATTTGATCGCTGCCAAGAAACAGAAAGTTGGTGAGAACGACTTACAAGTTACAACTCTTTCTTATGTTCAATTTGATACAACAAGAAGTGTGATGAGACAATTTCCAACAGCTCGTATGTATCAGGATTTCGTCTGTACATGGAGTATTCCAGTCGTGGTCAACGATATGGCTTTCATTTGCACTTACTTAAGTCTAACTTGAAATCATTTCTTAAATCCAAAAGTTTCTACACCCTCCATGAATACCTCTCCGCCTAAATGTAGCCATGTATATGTAATGTAAACGTAAATAAACCACTATGTACATTATACTGTATCGTATGTACAAATTGTATCATAATATATGTATTCGTTAACATGTAAACGTAAGTCGTTTTAGGATTATTCTTCTCTCTCTCTCTCTCTCTCTCTCTCTCTCTCTCTCTCTCTCTCTCTCTCTCTCTCTCTCTCTCTTTCTCTGTCTGTCTCTCTCCCTCTCTTTCTCTAATTGAAGAGTTACACATATACTATGTATTAGCCCAATGAATAATATTACTCACTCCACCCAGTTCATCACGAAACAATATGTACAGTTATAAGAATAGGCCCAGATAAAATAAAAAATAAATAAAAAATAAATAATATAAATTCACATTTAGAGTCTACCCACTCAGTAATTAAACTGATTTGCAGTGGGGGACTTTAATTTAAAGTGACTAAACCAACCCTGTAGGCTTCGAACACCATCGACGAGTGAGCGATAACCAATCAAAGATCGATATTTCATATATGAAACAGATGAATCAGTGATTGGACAGTGCGAACACCTGCGGACAGATGCCAGAATCAACAAGGCCGATTCAGAACAACTTTGAATTTATTGAGTGCTTCGTTGCTAGGACGGCTCCAAAGTCACCGTTTACTTATTCCTAAGCCAAGAAGTAATGGAATTGAATCCACATTAGAAGTTAAAAAACTTCTGCCTGAAGCGGGAATTGAACCCGGGACCTTCTGCATTGGAAGCAGGGATGCTAACCACTGGACCAACGAGCCACCTAAACTGGACCAACGAGCCACCTACTGGACCAACGAGCCACCTAAAAACGCACATAGTAATGATACGTAGCCGTATTCTATAGGACATAACTTGATTTCCATGCATTCCCATTTCATTTCCATATTAAAAATAAAAATAAATAAATAAATAAAAAAAAAAATGTCCCAGTTACAATATTTCGAGTAAGGAACAATATTGAGGCATGCAAATGGATAAGGCTGGAATGAAAACGCTGGATACAAAATGTTCAGAAATGAAAGAAATGTATTTTCAAGTGGTAATATATGTGCTTGTAATTGTACATGTAACACGATAGCTTGTAATGACGTCACAAGCGCAGTGTTGACAACTATTTTGTGCACATATCGGACATCTCATTCGATAGCTCAAACTAGCACATGTTTGTCCTAATTTGTTTCATCCATTCTTATTAGAAATGATTGTGAAACATTAAAATATCTATTATTGAGGGAGAGAAGTATTACGATATATATTGTAGGTTATTGAGTCTCCTTATCCGAGTCGCCTTACTCCCTTTACTAACGCTTATAAGGATGACTTACCTATGAGATACGGAGGCACCTCTAATTCAGGGATACTCGCTTTACGACCAAAAACAATATGGTCGTACAGCAGGTCTGGGTTCTCCTTGATAAGATTATAAACTATCGTTTTCTCGATAGCCAAATCAATTTCAGCAACGCTAGGATAGATGTCCTGCAAATAATATCGTGAGGTATTAAGCATCGTTTTTATGAAACGAGCACATACACAAACTAACACCAATTGTAGATTACACCCGAAAACCACGCCACTTTCCTGTTTGAATACACTAATAATTCAACATATTTACCGAAAGTTAACTTTAAACATGTTATACTATAACAGTAACAGCACCATCACAACATTTCTTTTCATTACAAAATATATTAACGTTTGTTTGCTTTAAAAGCAAATGGCAATATGTCACCAACTATTTTACATTTGGGTCATGATCTTGCTGCGCCAACGCAACAACAGTTTCAAACCGTGACTATATTATTTTAAATCTTATTCAAAAAACGTTCACAAGGTTCTTGATGTATAGCCTAATTATATGAGTTCATTTTCTCAGTATAGAACTAAGTGCTGAAAATCTTAATATACACACAACATTTGTGACGCAAATAGTATTCACGAGAAGTATCTAAATCCAACAGTTATCCTGCAGTCTTGAGCATGATTGCTTTCTTTACGTCTTGTTAAGGATAAAAAATAAAATAAAAAAAAAAAAAAAACATAACATGTGCACACTTTTAACAATAGCAGCGTCGTTCAGGTGGAAATGGAGTTTTTACCCAAATAACACCACTTTTGAATGTTCGGGCTCATGTTTTTAGATAGATGTGACTGAACTATTATAATACGAATCTTTAATGATAAGAAAACTATAGTTGTCGAAGTTACATACCGAATATGTAATAATCACCCATCCTTTGTGTTTCAAATCATACAGATCTTTGTCTATGATAACTGTGTCGTAATACGTATTTGTCGTCAGTTGTGATCGTTTCTTATGTTTCTTCTTTTTCTTTGAGTCGTAGTCGGTGAGCAAACTAGCTACCGCTCTGTAACTCACATCAGGGGGTACGTCGTATGATTCTGGCCTTGGCAGACACACGTAAAGTTGGGGTAGGACTCCATTGCCTGTCACTTTTACAGTCACTGGTTCAAGGTAACCAATCTGAAATGAATTTCATGTCATTATATTCTAATTTTGTCTGTTTATTCTTGTATGATAGTATGTATCTTGATGATGATGCATTACCCCTCATTAAAGAACATAAACAACAACCACAAATAATACCGTTTTAAACAAGGTTTAACTGGTTTAACCATATTTCTTTAATCCGTAACTGCAGTAAAGAAATAATCCTTCGTCTGGTAAAGGTTGTATTAATCCAGTATTAAAATAAACATACTCATGATCACTATTAGCAAAAACCGATATTTGATTTGACTATGGTTAATATTATGAATAAATTATCTAATATTGACGTACATTAAACATATACACTGGACAGAAATTGAAAGTTTAACGTGCAGGTAATGAAAAAATAGAAAGAACTCGGCATTATCACACGGTGTGTGTTGTTTTAGCAATAGTCTTTATGTAAGCCGACATTACAATCGACCATCTAAATCATGGGCGAGAAGTAAACAAGTAAGTACAAGCAAGGTAGCTCACCTCCAACTCAAAAGATTGTTCAAACAGTCCCGTGGTGCCGGCAAGGTAGGTCACCGTAAACTCGACGCGGTGCTGGCCATTGAGGTGACCTTCCTTTGGCTCGACCTTGAGCTGACCGGGTACAAGGTCAACCTTGGTCTTCTTGGCGTGTTCGGGAGTATCGAGGGATTCTCGGCCCGAGTCGAACGAAGATTCCGACGATGTGTCGTCAGCGTAGCCAGTAAATGTGAGGTAGTCGAAACCTACGCAGCCTGTGTTGCAGAGCACGAAGGTATCCGTGCATTTCACAGCGAACAGCTAAGGTATCAAAAAAAAAAAACAATCGTAAATGAGATAAACTGTTTGATCAATACGCTCGTTGTTAGCTGTTAAGATTCCATAAACCCATCATCATCATCATATTCTGTGGAACCAACTTATATGTGAGGTAGGATTATATATTTATGATTAAAGTTATCCCAGTGTAACCTAAGCTTTGTTCGTTTGTCCTGTGATCACCACTCCAGGAGTACGGTATTACGAAAACCCCGTTTTTCTGTCCTGTAGTAAGTGTACGTGATGGGAGTAGCTGCAACAAGTTCTTTTGTCCAGTGGTAACTTACTACAACTGTGATGGGAGTTAGGTTTTTACACCTGCCTTCCGACGATCTCAACTGTGACAACTCTGTTTTTTGTCCAAGTAGGAGTAACTGTGATTTCTACTCCCATATCCGTTAAAATGACATATTTCCGGATTACTCCTGGCGTAAAATACTCCTGTTGAGGCAGGACAAACGAACAACGTATAGTCTCATGCTTACGACTAATCCTAGACCAATACCGCCAATTTATTGTTCTGCTTCTCTAGTTCCTACCAGCTGTTCTTACCATCTATTTGAAACAGGGTCCATTAGTGGTACTTAATTTAGGACCATATATTGGTTACTAATTACGTGGCTATTCCAAATACAGTGGGCGTGATTAATGAGGTTTGTTCATTGTACTACTACTTCCGAATGTGTGAAAGAACGCCGGAAATCTGTTGACTTTCTTTGAAACAGCGTGCATGATAGGGGCGGTAGATAGGGATGTGAGGTTGGCATGAGACTATAACAATCAGACATACAATCATTCATACACTAGTATGACGTACATACTAGTATAGTATATGAATGATTGTAGGCAGGCGACATCCTTTGAAGGGTCTCCGAGTTGTGCCAATTCTCTTGTCTTAGTGTGTATGTTATAGCTACCTGTTCCCCGAAATCAATGTGAGTCTTGCTGAGTCGATAAGTTATTTTTGACGCTCCACCCTTGATCATGAGTGTCTCGTCGGGCCCACCTTCTACCTGAAGGACCGCCACAGCCTCAGCAGAAACGTAGCCGTTCCCGTCGAATCCGACGGAGATTTGTTGGGATTCGTAAGGTTTTAGCGTACCATAGAATCCACTGAGATCGAACAACTGAAATGAGACGGTTTACACTGGTGTTGTCATTGTGGATTGGAACCTTTCATAACGGTGGCCAGTTCTGGTTTTAGTCACTGAGTTTAAAACGATTCCGATTCCGGTTCCGCTTGGATGAAACCCAAGTTCTAAAGATTCCGGTTCTACAAAATGGAACTGTTTCAAACGGTTCCAGGTTCCGGTTTTGGATCAGAATTACCAATCCCTGGATGAAATTGGATGGATTGGATGGGATTGGATCCCTGGATGACTTTAAAGGTTTGCGTACTTCTCAGACTGAAAAAATGTAAGTAAGGAAGAGCGCACAATCCTGAGCAAGCAATTCATGAGACACAAAATTGCTACGAGATTGTATTCCAACCTCTTTCAAACGCTATCTGAAGCTATCTATGCCTCTTGGAGACGTCAGCCATAGGGAAACTGCTTGCTTTGGATTCTAGAAACTCTCCAAAATAAGGATACACGGTGGAAAACTCCCCACCTGGTTGATGAGTGGAATCTCAGGCGGTCGAGTCGGAAGGTAGTTATAGATGTCCATCTTCTCTTCTGGCTCGAACCAGCATTCAACAAGTGGCCACAGCTTCTTCCTGATCTCCTCCTTGGTCCTGGCCGGCCGTGTGACCGCGACCTCTTGCGTCGCCGGCTCCTCTGGCTCCTGCGTCGTCGCCGGCTCGGGCTCGGGCTCGGGCGCGGGAGCCTCGCTGACGGTCACCGCCGCCGAACGCAAGGGAGAGTGCATCGGCTCTCGGCCGGGCGCGTCGAGAAGGGTGACGGCGATCAGACGCTCTTGGGGTGTGTCCGTCTCGTTGACAAATGAGCTGACGGACGTCGCTTGTATGGACGCCGCAGCCAGGGAGTCGTAGCTGTCGTCTGTGCTCACCTCAGAGACGGCTATAGAGGGACATTCTTCGTCGCCCTGGAAGGGTAGTAACATCCGTTGTGTCGTTATTTACCTATTTACGTCGTATGTACGAGGATCAGATCACCTTCCAAGTGCGATCGTTGCGGCAGCATTTAAGTGTCCCCAACTTCTCACCACTACCGATCAACCTCCCGTTACTAGAAAGTAAAAATCATTCACTCAAAGTAAAAATATGAAATATTATCTCGACAGTCAGTGACGTTCTTAAATTCGTCTTCAACCTAGAAAATTTAAATTGTGTTACAGATGTTGCATTTGGAACACTATAATTAACTAAGATTTGATTCATGTATATATATATATATATATGTACTATAGGTACCTAAGTACTTTGATACAACAATCTTCAAAAGTTAGATTTCTTGAGCTATAACGTCTTTCATTTGACGTACTATGTTGCAAACAATTAGGATTGCTTAAGATCATACAAACATATTAATGTGTTTAAATGGAGGAGATGTATAAACTGCTTACAACTTCTTAAAATATTCTAAAAGTATGTAGAATACTGTGTTTTAGTGCACTCAGCTCACAGAGATCTACAAAGTTTTTGTTACATAGTCTTAAACATAATGTGTTTACGGAATAGGAAAATGCAAACGTATTGGTGGACCTGTTGATTCAAGTTTCATTTGTATTTGCGTTTCGAAGTGAAGCTTTCGGACCCTCATGAGCTAGTCCAAATGTTGAGCGCTTATTGGCTAATCTATAGCTATTGAAATCGTACGGTTTGCCGGGTTTGGGCACACGTGGCGTGGCGCTAACTTGCCTTGGGTTCTTCAGCATGTTCGATCTTGATGGTTTCGGCCATCCAGAACCAACGGAACGAAAGCTCGATGGGGCTGAGATTGGTCAAGGTCAACTTTCTCTCGTCGGCCGAACCGATGGGGATGCACCCGAAGTCGAGCACCGTCGGCTCGACACCGACGTTCGGAAAGTAGACTTCCGCCATGACCGGGTACAAGTGCTGCGGGGACAATAAGTACAACTGAAGATTCAAGGCAAACAAGAAATATTAGTTGGCACTGATTACATTTAGAACTATTACAGTAGCAGGCAGGTAACTAGGTTCGAATTCACCAATCTAAGATTGTTGACCATGGTTCCAACAAATTCATTACTTTAACAATGCAGTGTCTTCTACCAGCCGGCGTGTTTTTTGATCGCCAATTAATGGGTGATTCGGGGACATGCTTTGAAATGGTATCATAAACGTCATGTTGGGTAGGCCTAAGGTTATTCTCAACTGCAAACAGTACCAGTTTGTCAGCCAGCAAACTTAGATCATCTATATTACGTCAGTTGGCTACAAATACCGGTAGATTAAATGCATTTGTAATTAGTGACAATACAGTTTATTTTCTTTATTGGTCCCTTGTTTGGATGAGGAATCCGAACAAGATAAAGTTGAAACAGGTCTTTTGACATTACGACCAACTTAATTACGTGCAGTCGTAATTGCCCGAAATTGTGAATTTTCATTTCCAATTCATGAGATGCTTTGCTGCTTTGAATGTGCGCGGTATATGTGTTACTCTATGCATGCGTCATTCAATGTCAGTCGTGTAAAGGGTTCTGCACAAACTTGGCCTCTAGATGACCTCACAAGAGAACCCAACCGCGGTAATGAGCCTGGGAAATAAAAGCCGCATTCTAGAGTTTAAGAGCTGAAACGATTCATAGTCTTCGGTGGCTGGGTTTCACCTCAGGCCGCATCTTCATACTGTATGTGATACACCATGATCAAGTCAGTACGTTCGCTTCGCCCTCCCTGGAGAAAAAACTATGAAACTCATAGTCGAGCCCTAGCCCAAAGGGCGCCCGTGATAGCCACGTAATAGTTTCATGCATGTTATTCCTTAGCTACCACGGGAGAGCGTACACACAAATGGACGACTATGGATTCGGGTCTTAATTCCGACGCTAATCTTAGAGTGCAGATATTTTTAATTTGACAAAGTTTGAATATCCTGTTCCCCCCATATATGTGACCACCGGCAAGCATAACCAATATGAGAAATTATAACTAATGTAATATGAAATGAATGATTGTCAGGTTGTCCCGGGACTCAGAGATGACCTGGGCCCTGATTCTGAATGGGCGACGATAAGTCTATTACTTAGACCAATATTACTGGTCTAAGGTCTATCACCGGTTTTGGTCGTTACAAGAAGGCCATGAGCCAATCACCGCCTTGTATTCGCCTTCAGTAACGACCAAAACTGGGGATAAACCTATCGTCACCCATACAGAATCACCCTAGCTGCTGGTCTGGTCACATATCGATGGAGGCCGGGGAGCAGCTGAGGAGTCAAACCAAGGTACCTTGCTCGGGTGTTCCTGGTAGCTAAACTCCATGTAACCCTTGGCAACCCTCGAGTAGAGACCCTCTTGATAGCCGGGGTCAAACTGCACCGTCATCATCACCCCCGTGTTGCCGGGCATCGCGAACAACGTCTCCCTCATCAGCTCACCCGTCAGGTCGTTGACGATCATGAACGGAAAGTCGATCTTACACTCGACTGACAGAGCCAAGGTCGCCATGTTGGTCACGCCAACAGAATCTGCGAGAACGTGGTTTCAGTTGTAAGTATGGATAAAACATGAGTTTGCAGCCACCAATGTATGGCTAATGTTATGCTAGAAGAAAATCGTTGGTCTTTTGGTGAATTTTATAACAATGGTTACATAGTAAAAGCAGTCTCGGTAGTAGTGTTCCTAAATATGACTACCGTGCGTAAACATGTGGAAGATGTCGGCTAGTCATGTCATATTCACTCCAGTTTGAAGGACTCAAAAGGTTTAAAAACGTGAAATTTCATTTTGTGTGGCAAGTTGTTAATATATGGAAGGTTTCCCTGATAAGTTATACTCTAGATTTACTTGTGGGTTATAGAAATCACGAGGAGAAAATATGCCCACATTTTGTTTCGCAGTAGTGCTTTAGTTGGACTTTTTCATGAGACTTATGTTTTCATTTTTTGTAATGACCTAAAATAGGTAACTCCTCAAGCAAGTAGAGAAACCCCTTTCAATTAGAGAATAATGATTCACAACGAGCCCAATGACCCAAAGCAGTCCTAAAAACATATTTTACAAGTTTGAAATCTACAAAGCAATTGTTATATAATTTGTAATATATATTACAAATTATTAATATACATTACAGTTTGTAAGAATATTGCAAACACAAAATAAGTCACCACTTCACTATCTCTAAGTTGACGAGCATGATCAAGTAAATAAGTCAATGCGTACATACGTCATGTGACAGGTGATTACCTTGCATCACTTCGATCTTGTCCTCGGGACCGATAATCACGTGGAACTTCATCTCCTCCTTGGAGAACTCAATGGTGGGCACGATGAAGGTCGCCGTCACGATGGTCGAGAGAAGAAGGTGTCTCTTGCCTCGGGGACCGATGATGGCGTGGCAGTAAAACGGTTCTGTCACCGTTGTCGTCTCATCACATTGCCCTTCAAGATTGAGTTCGACAGTTTCGCCGGGCGGTATCTCCATCTTACCCGGCCACAGCGTGAATATCCTTCCCCTGCGAGAGCGATACTAAACTACAGAAGCATCTCTAGCCGATCAAGTCATTGCAATTACGAATTGGTTGGTGATTGACGTTGCGTAAACAAATTTGAATTTTAAATAGGGCATTATCATAACAAACTTAATATTATTACAATTCAAAAACAGTATTTGTCTGTATAAGTAATATTTTATTTTTACCTTAATATGAAAGAAATTGAATTTACTTACTCCTCGGCTTCTAGGGCAAGAGTTCCCTTTGTAAATTTTGGTACGTGTTTGTCACTAGTGCTCCACATAAGTGTATGGTGTCTGGTACCTGCATTTGTCAGGGTTATTGTTTTCAATATATGCTTTTGGCTGAAATCAATAAGCATAATTGCAATTTTAATAAATCCTTGGAAATGTGTCATACTTTTTTAAATGAATATAACTAAGTAATCTCTATTTTATATTCGATAATTAAGCTTCTGGAGACAAGTCATGTGGCAAGTCTAGCTATCAGATACAAGAGTGTCTCGCTAATTATTATTTGGCGTCGTATATGCAGCCAGAGGAATGAAGTGGACATTTATTCTATATCAGCTACGTATAGTTGATGATTGCAAGCGATAGTAATTACTTACACCTGCATGTAGTGTGCTTCAGTTGTTTGCCTGAAGTGTGTTACATTAAAGGATTAAGTACTATGGGCACCGAAGTGGGCCAGTAACGTACCTAAAAAGGAATCCTAAGTCGCAAACAGGATCAATCTCGACATCTGTCACAATACTGGTTCCAACCCCGATGGCGTGCATCTCTATGGATATCTTCCGACTGTTGTGCACGTCAATATTAATGTTTCCTTGGAACTTTCCGGTATCTCTCAGTACCAGACTCACCTCGATTGTGAGCGTATCTTCTGGGGCCAGACTACCAGAAGGCGGATTTACAGACCACGTGCATCCATCCTTTGGCTGAAAGAACCATTACACATATTACTATGTGCAAACATCTTTTCGTACCGATCAATTCAAACGTGGTCATGCATGTGACAAATATTTCGAGTTTAAACGTAATTAATGTAATATGTTATCTGTAGCTGTCTGTCCCTTTGTATATTGTCTTTGTATATTGTCTGTAGGCGTTTTTAAATTAAACTGTGACCCCTTGCGTTGTGTTCCAGGAATTGGTACGTTTTTCTTATATTGTTTTTGTAAATTGTAGACAATATTGGAAACAATAGTTTCTGTCCTCAAAATGAAGTTGTGCCAGTTTCTCCGCTGGCATAATCTAGCGTGGTAACGGTATCGCGCATGCAGTTAGCGGGCGGGCGATTTCAAGGTTCTGTTTCCATCATAAAAAATCAACAATAACAACCACTCAAAAAGTGATTCACAGATTACGTCGATGTCACTCATTTGGAAATCGGGCTGCAATTCAGTTACGAGACGTGGAAATGAGGCGTTGTTTCTCGCGTTTAATTTTAATGAGGATTTCAGCCATATGAATATGATCAAACTAATACTGGTCGACGTCACAGACGAAACGAAACCTGCGCTGTGTACCAAACGATTGTTCTCGCATTGTTCTTGTGTTGTTTCTCGCGTTTAATTTTAATGGTGATCTCAGCCACATGATCGAACCCGTACCGGTCGACGTCACAGACGAAACGAAACCTGCGCTGTGGGCCAAACGAATCCTCGTTGAGCGGTGGAACTTTTTCATTCGACTTACGCAAAAGCGTCAGCGTCTAATGACTCGACATGTATTGTATGTGTTAGTGGTAAGTGGGCCTCTAACAACGACGCAAGTGTCACTATACGAGTGTAAAACGATGGAACACTTACTTGACAAACATCAAATCCAGCACAGATCGGCGAGTCATTGGTCAGTTGCAATGCCAGAATTGATGGCTTCAACAATGTTACATTTCCAAAAGACAACGTTGATGTCGATGTTGAGACTACTGGGCCCTGTCCACTACAATGCAAGTAACACATCCGAGCAGGCGTTGATCCCATCATATGAACACTAGAGATTGGACACAGAAATCAAAGGTTCGTTCTCAATCTAGAATGTTTATTGAATAATTAAGATACATTACATACAGTGCTTATTTTGGCCACAGTAGGAAAACAAACTCCTGATATGTGGTCTTTTAGAGAACAAAATGATACACATAAACTAGGAACTTATAAACTAAGGTATTTATAATAAAAGACAAGAATACTAGTAAAATACAATAATAATAATCAAATAGAACTTTGTTTAGCTGAGAATCATGACCCCCTTACAATACCTCTTTAGCAACTTTAGCTAGTGGTAATAGATTTAGCAAAAGATGATTCATACTAAATATTTTGTAATTGTACCTTGGTACTCGTAAATCTCCATCTTCTTTCTACAGTGCATGTGGTACAGTTGGATACGTAACATGACTTTCACGACCAGTAAAATACTTGTTAAATACAAAACAACGTACCACACTCCCCATACTTACTCGTACCAAGAAGACTTTACGCGCATGCAAAGCCCATTGCAAAGCAGTGAGCTGCACAGTTATTGGACTTTATGTCGACTTTCAAAAACGAGCATTAATAGTGTGATTGATATTTTATCAAAACAGTCTTTACATTCTCTTGCAAACTACAATGCAGTGTTGCATATTATATTTTACAGCTTCATAAACAATCATCAGGTCTTCTCCATTAGGCCTACTTTCTTGCATGATAAACTGGTACGACGCCCAAGTTTGATGCAGCTTCAATGAACTGAACTGATGAAACATGTATCATCAGTTATTATCGGTAAATTAAAGTATACGTTTAAGTATGACGGTATAGATATCTATCTATAGGTATTCCTGTATTCATAAAACGGTGTTCGTTCAGGGAAAAAGGGTCTCGGGGCCAAATCAAAGGTTTTTAGTAATTTCAGAATATTTAGAAGTAGTAACTAACCAATATTTAGTTTCGAAACAAGTAAAAACTGTACTTAAAATAGTTAAAATATTACAATATTACGGAAGTCATTTTGGAAACGAATTTAGGCCAACTGTAATTCTTTAATTCGCTTTCAAAATAATAAACGTGAAGATTAAAATTTTTAAAACTTTTTTAACCCACGCAGTGTTCAGTTCTTACGAAACTAAAATATTTTGGTTACTAAAAATAAATAAACTATTATTATTATTAACTTATTATTATATTATTAATTATAATAATAATAATAATAATTATTATTATTATTATTATTATTATTATTATTATTATTATTATAATTATTATTATTATCATTAACTATAAACCATTAATAAACTATTAAAATGCTAAATATTGTGAAGCGTCTATACTCAAGATATTACTAAATAGAGTTAATTTACGCAGTTTTAATAGTGATACTCTCTATCCCCGTCAACGCCGAAGTAATCGTAAGTTAAAATTAGCATATTTCCATTATGTGAACCTACTTTACAAACGTGTCCTGCTTTCCCAGTGTTTTTGTCACTATAGTCAAAGGTATAGTAATGGAGCTCTTAGGTTTGAGGATCCCTTGTGTGATGGTTGTTGTGAACCACATGCACTCATCATTTTCCTGCAAACAAATAGAACAATAAGAAGATTGTAGTTTGGCTCCTCACCTTCTGTAGTTCTGCATTATGTATTGTGTTGTGCTTGTGAGAATTTTTGTGTGTAAATTTACTATTTTCTTTTCTTTCGTAGACCTCTATTTTGTACTTATATTGTTATAAAGGTTGTAATAATTACCGGTGCGTCACATCTATGTGGTGGCGGCCATTATTGTGACCAATCTCTCACGTTTTGAATACGTTTATTTGCCTCCTTCGTTAATTGTTTTTCATCAATCTCTGTGGTAGATCAAAGTTTTACTAATATAGCATTATTTGTCACGAATGGGCATTTACGTATATGACTTTTCTCAATTTGATATTAACCACGCAAACATAACGTTCTGTTATTGCTATCTTTTACTCTTTCTATATCTTTTCTTCTTCTTTACTTTTTCTTTTTCTTTTTCTTTCACTTTTTTTAGAACGCTTCAAGATATTGAAGAAGTGATTATAACCAAAGCTTGGTTTTCGGGTTTCGAGTTTGGTTTAGAAAAAGCTACACAATCAATTTTCAAACATTCAAAATATTCAAATTGTTGCTATTGTTATTTCTGTTCATAATTAAAATAATGTATAATTAAGTAACTTAAGATATAAACATCGTATAACATATAACATTTGAAAAATTAAAATCAATTTTTTAACTGATTCAAAACTAAATCATAAGTTAAATCCACATTTTCAATATCTTAAAGAAGTGATCTCAAGATATCAATAAAAGAACGTAATTTGTTCGTGGTTTTTCATTGTGACGTACTCTAGTTGCACTAGGTTGAAATTAATAAATCAAAACATACATTATATTACACCAAATGGTAACTTATTATACACTCCATCATATGTGATTACACCATACCGGATTCGGAACGATGTAGAAATATCCCTGCACTTTGTCAACGTTCTCCAGCGCGATCGAGCGGTTATACGGGATGGTGAGGAAACAGAACTTGATGCCGATCTCGGTGGGCGTGCACGTGATCGTGGGCACCTTGGCGACATAATGAACGGGCAGGGCGACAGACTCGGTGCTCGCGTCCCACATGTCCACCATTAGAGAGGTGGTCCGCTCGCGCACGACATTGGGACGCAGCGTCAACTGCATGATGGACACAACGTCAGTGATGTATTCCACATGTCCAGTTGGCCTCTACAACCCCCTCACACGGGGATATTGTGAACTCCATGGAGTGCTGGGGCAACGTACCGTGATAGTCTTGCTGGAGTAGGCCTCTACAACCCTCTCACATGGGGATATTGTGAACTCCATGGAGTGCTGGGGCAACGTACCGTGATAGTCTTGCTGGAGTAGGCCTCTACAACCCCCTCACACGGGGATATTGTGAACTCCATGGAGTGCTGGGGCAACGTACCGTGATAGTCTTGCTGGAGTAGGCCTCTACAACCCCCTCACACGGAGATATTGTGAACTACATGGAGTGCTGGGGCAACGTACCGTGATAGTCTTGCTGGAGTAGGCCTCTACAACCCCCTCACACGGGGATATTGTGAACTCCATGGAGTGCTGGGGCAACGTACCGTGATAGTCTTGCTGGAGTAGGCCTCTACAACCCCTTCACTCGGGGATATTGTGAACTCCATGGAGTGCTGGGGCAACGTACCGTGATAGTCTTGCTGGAGTAGGCCTCTACAACCCCTTCACTCGGGGATATTGTGAACTCCATGGAGTGCTGGGGCAACGTACCGTGATAGTCTTGCTGGAGTAGGCCTCTACAACCCTCTCACACGGGGATATTGTGAACTCCATGGAGTGCTGGGGCAACGTACCGTGATAGTCTTGCTGGAGTAGGCCTCTACAACCCCCTCACACGGGGATATTGTGAACTACATGGAGTGCTAGAGCAACGTACCCTGATCGTCTTGCTGGAATAGGCTTCTACAACCCCCTCACACGGGGATATTGTGAACTCCATGGGGTTCACGGGTAACGACATATCCTTCTCAGAGAAGAATTCCTCTGCCAGTATGCTTGGTGTTCTCCCGTCTTCCAATACTCTCAGGGTGAACGTCACCGGTACCATGGACATGTTGCGTAGTTGAACCGACCGATGTACATCGAAACCTGTAAACAATAGCAAAGTACCAACTAGTGATGAGAGAATTGTCGACGAGTCCATAGATGACTTTGAAGCATCTAGTAAGGTACGTGGTGTCGTCATGAATATTATTGTGAAAGTGGCGTATATCGCGATTGCCATGCTAAAGCTAGTCTTAGGCATGGCTTAGGCAACATGGCCAACATTTCCTAAATACGATATAGACGAAAAATTACGTTATATACTGCAAAAGATGTCGAGCACTTCTCTTTCAAATATTTGTGTAATAATAATAGTTTTTCGTAGGAATACCCGTTATAGGGGGGACACCAGCTTTAGCTGATATACCCTGTTCAGGTTCAGGGGGTGTTGGGGGGTATTTGTATGTTAATTCAGAGACTTACCTAAAGCTACTTCTTTGAAATCCAGCCTAGTTTTGTCAAAGTGCAGAGTGGGGCTCACTATCTTACCACTGAAAAAGTCAACATACATTATATTTTCGAACTACAACACAGTGATAAACAAATAAAAGCGTTATTTTACTACACACTAAAGTAAAACATTACACACAACAATGTACATATGTAAAATTGTGCACAGCTCAATTTAATTGTAAACATAACACTTTAGCGGGAATTTCAGAAAATATATTTTTTTAAATAAAAATAATTTTCGGGACACTTCCAAATTAATTTAAAACCTCTCTTTTGTTTGATATATCAAAAGTTTTTCAAAACGTGTGCTCTTTTGATTTTCTACTGTTCTAGTTAAATAGGCACGTCATACATTGAAGTCAGCATGGGAAAAAAATTGGGGAAGAAAACACAAAAGTCTAT
The DNA here is from genome assembly GCA_945910005.1 of Isoperla grammatica. Classification (NCBI taxonomy): domain Eukaryota; kingdom Metazoa; phylum Arthropoda; class Insecta; order Plecoptera; family Perlodidae; genus Isoperla; species Isoperla grammatica. The sequence continues at coordinate 31,708,075 of OX246737.1, read as the reverse complement.
TAACTTACTTGAGTGTGAAGTGCAGTATCTCCTTTGACTCCAGGATGATAAACTGTATATCCTCAACGAACTTTCCCGGTCGGTTGTTTGAATAGGATATGACGAATGGTTTTACCTCACCGGGTTTCAGAACTAATTCGTGAGGGGCACACGTCACTTTGCCCCCGTTGTCTGTGTGCGTTTCTTTAAAGCCAATCGTCCCGGGTATGTCTCCATTATTCATGACTACCAACTGAAACAAAACATCACTGGTTATGAACTAGTGGATTAAACGTGTTGCTAAACATAACGTTCCCAGAGTTTTGACACGGAAGCCCCATACCCCTTTTACTTGAGGGGGCACAGGATGCAAACAACTGTTAGTTCACCTTACATAGTACATTTCTATGATCAGTGGGGGACATATGGCACTAAAGAGACTTTGTGTATGGATAAAAAATGATCTAATGCATATAGGTGTTGTTAAACTGGTCCTTGCATTGATGAGCGTTGGTTGAATTTAACATGGCGCAGACAATGATACAGCTAGCAGCGCTATCCCTTGACAGTTCCTTGCATTGCTGAGCGTTGGTTGAATCTAACATGGCGCAGACAATGATACAGCTAGCAGCGCTATCTCTTGACAGTTCCTTGCATTGCTGAGCGTTGGTTGAATCTAACATGGCGCAGACAATGATACAGCTAGCAGCGCTATCTCTTGACAGTTCCTTGCATTGCTGAGCGTTGGTTGAATCTAACATGGCGCAGACAATGATACAGCTAGCAGCGCTATCTCTTGACAGTTTCTTGCATTGCTGAGCGTTGGTTGAATCTAACATGGCGCAGACAATGATACAGCTAGCAGCGCTATCTCTTGACAGTTTTAGCGCTGGTATTAATACAACAAAAGGAAAGTTATTTGTAGAAAATAAGGTATTTGGAGGATTTCAAAAGTTTTAATTGGTGGTTACCGTGGAGAAAAAACCCTATTCGACGAAAAAGTAGTTATTGGGACATTGTAATACTGGGCCTTTGTGGTGTATAACCCACCTCGTAGGAGTGAGTGGAACAGAGGAAGATGTAGTCTATGTCCAGCGTGGTAACATTAAACTCCAAGGTCGGCCCGATGGAGGTTGCCCGCATCGCTAGGGGAATCCTCGCCTCCAAGCCGGTGACGTCACAGTAAGCGGAGACGGCGAAGTCCCCCGCTTCCTTGGGGTGGAACCCCACGACCACCTCGCGAGAACTGTTGGGCCATATCTCGCCCGTCTGAAACGAAGTCACACCTTTTCTTTACCATATAGATGTAAAGTCACTGTAAGTATCCATTAACAAAAAAACTCTGCAAAGAAACAATTTACCCTGTTCCGAAGCAGCCAGCAGATGCTTACGTCACATACGAATGATTCGTGGCCAACCTGTGAGTCCCAGTTTCAAATACCGATCGTTGATTGGCCACGAATCAGTTGTTTATGACGCACGAATAGGTAAGTTTGTTCCGTGACACGTGTATTAAATATAGCTGTATAGTAGGAGCGCAAGATGTAGTTTTTTGGCTCTCGTAAGCTATTCGTGGAAGAGTATAGCGGTAAACGGGATTATGCAAAGGTATGTATAACAATGTTTTTGGACCAGGGTTACATCGGCAGGATTGCTGCAGACGGCGTCAGTGGCGCCGCGACGCCACCTGACGCCGCCACACGACGCCACCGAACGTTTTGGCTTATAACAATTACACCGTTTGTCCTACAGAAAAAACAAAAATCATTTTTCATTTCGTTTTTAAATACGAATCGATTGGTACCAACAACGTTTTGATTAGATGAGCGTAGCGAAGCAGAGTGAATCTCACATTCAACTCGATTGGCGCTTCGTCTTTGATTGTGCACAAAAGTTTGTTCGACACGCACAGGTCACACGGCTTGACGGATTTGGCTGAAATTTTAGATAAACTCTTGTGACTACAAGTATAGATGCTGTTAACATAAACAAGAAAATCCGTCAAGATTCCAACCTACAAAAAATTAATTAGTTAAAAATATCGAGTTTTAATTTTTTTGTTCTTCGCGCACAGGTTAAACTTCTTAACGGATTTGGCTTAAAGTTTAAGTCAACACTCTGGACTTTTAAAGTAGATTCTGTTAACATAACCAAGAAAATCCGTCAAGATACCAACCTACAAAAAATGTATTATTGAAACATATCGAGTTTTAATTTGTTTTACGTTTTACTAAAAGTTATGGACGGATTTAAATATGTCTTTTATATTTATGTCCAAAATAAGAATATTGACACGTGATAAAAGTTTGAAAGTAGTAACTTGAACCGCCATTTTGTAAAAAAAATGTTTGTTTTTTTGTATGCAAAAGTTTGTTCGTCGAGCACAAGTCAAACGGCTTGACGTATTTGGTTGAAATTTTCAGTGAACACTCACGCTCACTACACAAGATGCTGTTAGTGTATCCAGCAAAATCCGTTAAGATGGCAACCTACAAAAAAATAACTACTAAAACAAATAAAATATTTTATTTATTTTTTAAATTAAAACTTGCCGTCGGATTTAAATAAATTTTTTAAATGAATTGCAGAATAATAGTGTCAACATATGACAGGAGTTTTTAAATTGTTTTGTTAACGGACATCTTGTAACCAAATATTTGTTTATTTACGGCAATATATATTTTGCTATTGTCAACTTTTTTGCTAATATCTGTACTCCCGTTTGGGTCCTGGGTAGAATTTGGCCCAGGTAATATATCTGTCGATTATAAGAGGCGAGAAAATAAGGGCCCTCCTTTCTCGCTGTCCTCCAAGGAGCATTTAAAGCACGCATTCCTGTCCACCACGATAAGTTAACAGTTGCTGACAAGAGCATATGCTTCGGTAGGGCCACCGTAGCCGGACAGATCGAAGCCAAACGAAACGAAATTATAGCAGGTAAATGCGATAAATAAAAAAAAAATCGGTTAACGCAGAGCGTTTTCCTAGTCATTAAATATTTATACTGGTTATATCATTATAACCTTACAAAAACGATTTGTTTAAGTAATGAGTGCTATCAGCAGTCACTCTCTTGGGGAGGTGTCCCCCTAGCCAGTAAAAATATATTCGTTATGTCCTTGTTACTTGAATCCTACACGACGTGGTGACCGGTTCGCCCAACAGTTTAAACTGCGCATGCCTTAAAAAATTAATAGTAGTTTATTTTTCAATCACATCCTTATACCGTTGTCTACGCATTTTTATTACTCCCCTATTCATACTGCCATAATAGATCTTGTCAAATGCAACTGCTCTAAATCAAGATGTGCATCGCGGTGCAGCTGCAAATCGCACGGTTTACGGTGTACGGAGCTATGCAACTGCACAACCGAAGAAGAGGACAACATTTGCTTGAACTCAGTTTCTGAGACATTGCCTGATACTTCATCCGATGAAGATGAAGATGGCTCTTACTAGATTGTAAGTACTTTTTTAAATTTTATCGTGTATAGCTTTGTAAAAATGTAGACATTGTGTGAAATGATGGAATTCAAAGAAAGTTCAATGCTGAACTATTGTATCTAATAAGTGAGTAAGTAAGTAAATAAGAGTATCAGTTATCTGTTTTGTGGACTGTGACTAAAATCAGGGTAGGAATACAGGTCATTTAGATGGTAAGCAAGTATGAACAGGGGAGTAATGAAAATGCGTAGACAACGGTATAAGGTTGTGAATGAAAAATAAACTACTATTAATTTTTTAAGGTATGCGCAGTTTAAACTGTTGGGCGAACTGGTCACCACGTCGTGTAGGATTCAAGTAACAAGGACATAACGAATATATTTTTACTGGCTAGGGGGACACCTCCCCAAGAGAGTGACTGCTGATAGCACTCATTACTTTAAAAAATCGTTTTTTAAGGTTATAATGATATAACCAGTCTGAATATTTAATGACTAGGAAATTCGCTCTGCGTTAACCGATTTTTTTTTATTTATCAAACAAGGCATTTACCTGTTATAATTTCGTTTCGTTTGGCTTCGACCTGTCCGGCTACGGTGGCCCTACCGAAGCATATGCTCTTGTCAGCAACTGTTAACTTATCGTGGTGGACAGGAATGCGTGCTTTTTATGCTCCTTGGAGGACAGAGAAACGAGGGCCCTTACTTTCTCGCCTCTTATAATCGACAGATATATTACCTGGGCCAAATTCTACCCAGGACCCAAACGGGAGTACAGATATTAGCAAAAAAGTTGACAATAGCAAAATATATATTGCCGTAAATAAACAAATATTTGGTTACAAGATGTCCATTAACAAAACAATTTAAAAACTCCTGTCATATGTTGACACTATTATTCTGCAATTCATTTAAAAAAATTATTAAAATCCGACGGCAAGTTTTAATTTAAAAAATAAATAACATATTTTATTTGTTTTAGTAGTTATTTTTTTGTAGGTTGCCATCTTAACGGATGTTGCTGGATACACTAACAGCATTTTGTGTAGTGAGTGTGAGTGTTCACTGAAAATTTCAACCAAATACGTCAAGCCGTTTGACTTGTGCTCGACGAACAAACTTTTGCATACAAAAAAACAAAATATTTTTTTACAAAATGGCGGTTCAAGTTACTACTTTCAAACTTTTATCACGTGTCAATATTTTTATTTTGGACATAAATATAAAAGAAATATTTAAATCCGTCCATAAATGTTAGTAAAACAAATTAAAACTCGATATTTTTCACTAATACATTTTTTGTAGGTTGGCATCTTGACGGATTTTCTTTGTTATGTTAACAGAATCTACTTTAATAGTCCAGAGTGTTGACTTAAAATTTCAGCCAAATCCGTTAAGAAGTTTGACCTGTGCGCGAAGAACAAAAAAATTAAAACTCGATATTTTTCACTAATTAATTTTTTGTAGGTTGGAATCTCGACGGATTTTCTTTTTTATGTTAACAGCATCTATACTTGTAGTCACAAGAGTTTATCTAAAATTTCAGCCAAATCCGTCAAGCCGTGTGACCTGTGCGTGACGAACAAACTTTTGTGCACAATCAAAGACAAAGCGCCAATCGAGTTGAAATGTGAGATTCACTCTGCTTCGCTACGCTCATCTAATCATAACGTTTTTGGTACCAATCGATTCGTATTTAAAAATTAAATGAAAAATGTTTTTCGTTTTTTCTGTAGGACAAACGGTGTAAAAGTTATAAGCCAAAACGTTTGGTGGCGTCGTGTGGTGGCGTCAGGTGGCGTCGCGGCGCCACTGACGCCGTCTGCAGCAATTCCGCCGATGTAACCCTGGTCCAAAATCATTGTTATAGATGCCTTTGCATAATCCCGTTTTCCGCTATACTCTTCCACGAATAGCCTACGAGATACACTTAGCTGCTCTACTAGTATTTACTAGAATACCATGCCCAGTATAGCTAACACAACCAACCCAGATAAGTCTAAACTCGTGCAAGAGTGGCCAAGTCAGTGCCTTTCTTTGTATAAAGTTCTAAACGTCAATTGTGTATAAATCTTGTGACAACCAATGTAAGATGTAGTGTAACTATTAACTTATCTAACTTCTACTGAAATTATTATCACAAATACCCTTTAATAAATGAGATATCATTTTATTGTGTAACTTGCCGGTACCTGCTGACAAACTTGAGTGCTTTGAAGAATAAAAAAGGGAAAGACTACTTATTGCTGGGGTGGCAAACAGTTGTGTCCTCACCAGATCACTTGATTTCCGACTAAATTCACTGCTCGCGTATGAGAATGGCAGCTTATCTACAATCTGCTTATCATCCACATTAACCGAGTAAGAGAATAAGGTGAATGTATGCACCGACGGCCTTGGATGTAGAGTCGATGTGTGTAACTGTGTATGAGTTATAAATGAACGTGTCTTACAGTTTGTACAAACCTATATTTACCTGGCGGGCATTGGACTGCTAATTATTTTCAATTTAATTTCAATTTTTAGATCATTTTATTCTCAAATCAAACATACTTCCACCATACAAACAATAAACATTAATGAAACATAAGAAAACAAAATATAATATATGCATACAAAAACTGAAAACCTTGTTATGGGAAGCTCGCGTAAGGAACGGAATCCTTGTGGTCGAGCTGACAATGTAAAATAAATATGTATATTTAACAGACAGTCTGTGGAAAGAAAATAATCACAATAAAGCAAAACAAAACTAATACTTATGTTACATTATGATTGTAGTTACAAATAGGAACGATAAGAAAAATAAAAAAAAAATAGTTTCAATTTTGAACGTAAGTATAGCACACAAAAACATATTATTAGCAAAGAAAATGAATACAAATACGTTAAGATGCAAAACAAAACTCGATAGCTTTATAAAATTAATTCAAAAATGTAAATTTAACCGATTAAAATTACGCACAAGTAACCAATCATTGACCTTTTTTTTAAATACAAATAAACTCGTAGCACTCTTTATTTCAAATGGAATTTCATTAAATATTTTTGGTCCTAGGTAGTCGACATGCCGCTGCCCCATTAACTTATATTTACGGGGTACAGTTAAGTTATATATTGCGCCCAATAACGCACTCCTTTAATAACAAAGTTACACAAATGCCACGTAAACACAAAAATCTTACCATTGGGTCGATCCTAAATGCATCATCTGTGAATCCAAACTCTTCATGCTGCAGCGCATTCACCTCGTCATTGTAGATTCGTTCGTAGACTAGATCGTTGGATTCGTAGTCGATGACGTTGTGGTATATAACCGTGTTGGCTCTATGCACCTCGTCGAGTTTCATAGTTATGAACGCTTCTTTCAACCTGAAAAGTTCCCACATAAAACTGTTCACATGCCAAAAAAGGATCGAAATACTGACCTTACCAATTATTTCCTCCGCCTAGTCTCCCAGACGTTTGATTCAAACTCGATTTTGATGGAAAATATAAGGCCGTACAAAATGTATTCATGCATCTAATAAACATAACTGTATTTTCTGCTAGAGGCATTCACCAAGAGTAACCAATCAATAACCAATAAATACAATTGTTTAATGTCGATCAAGTCGATATGAGTTCAATTTTTAAATTGTGGTGTCCAAATGTGATGTTAAATTCTGTGAATCCAGGTTCCGGTTTGTGTCAACTTTCAACCACCTTGTAATGCGCAATGCTTGCAATTAGTCATCCCTTACACTAATCATTAGTAGGTAAACAATCGATGTTATTCACGTTATTACTTTATTGATTACAACATTGTAAATCACATACTGCAAACATGAGGCTATAGTCTCCACCCCCCCCCGTCCCCCTCTTTATCCATCTCATGGTGATATTCTGATCTCACAACCTTCATGTCCAACCGCAATGTACCCGTTTCATGCACGTTGTTCTAACGAAAACGAAAAAATGTGTAAATATTATGCAAAAATTAAAATGATTTTAAATAGGCCTAGCAATAAATATTAATACTATGTAATTATAAATGATCTGCCCAAAAAGGGAGTCTCAATTGATCCGATGTTGGAGGTGCGACTGCGACACAATGTGATCTTTGACGTCACCTCCAATCGGAGATCAACGGAAATATAGGTTCGTTTGTTTTACCTACACTGACCTATACTTTACTCTGTTGTAGGCTCATTCGCTGTAAAAGTAGTTTGGGTATTAAGTGTAGCTAAGTGTAGGGCGTTTGTTTTACCTACACTGACCTATACACTTGACTCTGTTGTAGGCTCATTCGCTGTAAAAGTAGTTTGGGTATAAAGTTTAGCTAAGTGTAGGGCGTTTGTTTTACCTCAGTGATACACTTTGTGTAGCACTTTCTACAACTGCTTTTCGGCTCATGCAGCTAGTGTAGTGTAATAAAAAGGCGCCAAACAATTGTGTCAGTTCAAAATAAGGAGATCACTAATAACGAAATGAAAAACGCATTCTATTTCCACCACCAATGGTAAAACAGTAGCACTTTCATAATAAATTAATGCGTTAAAATTGACATTAAATGTATATTAGGGTTCTTTTGGACTATATACGGAAGCCAACTGTTTAGCGGCAGTCCAGGTTAGTGGAGGAACCTACATGACTGGTAAAAGTTACACCGTCCTTTCGGATGGGACGTAAAGCCCCCTTGGTACTTTTCGACAGGAGTAGCAGCTACGTGCCGGTACCAGGCTTCCCTTCCTCCCTTCTACATTGTCATTCATCAATCATCACTCATCAATCTAAAAAGGGCATTGTGCCCTACACTGGCCTTAAATACAATAAAATAAATAGATAAAATATATAAATATATATATAAGTATTCAGGTTTTCGCGGAAATATGTGTACCTGTTGGCAACAGGTACATATATATATATATATATGTGAAATCCAGAAATTAAAAAACCAACCCCGACTGGGAATCGAACCCAGGTCTCCCACTTGCCGGGTGGGCGCCATAACCCCTAGACCACCGGGACCGGTAATTCAATGACTGGATGTAGTGCATTAAGATAGATTGTGGCGGTGGAACAACACTGCAACGCTTGGGTTACACTTGAGTTGACCAGCCCACATATTTTTTAATGCGTAGCGTGACGTAAGCTTGATCGTGGCACCCGGCAAGTGGGAGACCTGGGTTCGATTCCCAGTCGGGGTTGGTTTTTTAATTTCTGGATTTCACATAACTACCACGTCAAGAGTGTTCTTGCAAAATATTCATATAGATATATATATATATACGGAAATAATGTGCGCATACACACCATAACCTCAAAACGTAAGTATGTCAGTGTAAAGCTTAGTGTAACGTGCAGACAAAAAGCGTTCTTATTCTGGGCAGTGTTGTGACTAGATAATCTATTTTTTATCTAGATAAAGATAAAGATAATTCCCCAAAAAATTATCTAGATAAGCTAAAAGATAAAGTGTAAAAAAATTATCTAGATAAAAGATAAAAGATTAAAATAATTATCTAGATAATTTTGAAAAGATAATAATGATATTATTGAGTTATTGACATGTTTCTTAAAAAGCAATATTTACTTATTTTTTTTCCATATCTATCACAATGTGGATGGATTTTAATAACAAAAATTTAATAACAAATTGCGGCCATTTTCAAAAAAGGGGGAAAACCAGTAGAAGTATTTTTCATTTTGAAAAATGGTATATTTTATTATTATTTTGTATCTATATTATGGTTAAACATTTTATCTATTTTTTTTATCTAAAAGCTTAAAATTTTAGATAAGATAATTTGTATTTTTATCTGGATAAAAGATAAAGATAACACCAACAAAATTAGCTAGATAAAGATAATAGATAACAGATTTTATCTCGATACGTTATCTAGATAATTTTATCTAGATAAGTCACAACAATGATTCTGGGTGACGCGCAATCACTACACTATGCATGTAAAACAAACAAACCTAATAACTGATCAATCTACGCAAAAGATGAAACCTACCTCTCCGTTTCTTTTTCATCTTCTTCTTCTGTCTCGAATTTCTTCCAGCTGAAGTTGACAATGTGGTCACTGTGGTTGTGGAGCCTAACGACTCGCTGACTCGATAGACCCAAGTAAGTCTCCTCTATTTGCAGTGACGTAGTGTCCAGCTCAATGTTGGCATCTTGGGACGTCGCTTTCAGAACAACGTAGACACTGTCCGCTGCAGGAAGAATATACGGAAGATTCGAAGTTGTTCTACTTAAACTTTAAAATTGCTTTCTAAATAACTTAACTTTTATTGCTATGATTTAGAATATCAGTTACAAATTTAATTGTTTTTTTGTTTTATAAACCAAAGAATTTCTTTAATAAAGCTCTCTCCATTCCTTTCGTTTTCTGCCAGTCTTTTAATGTCTACATCATAGGAATCTATTGCATGTTTCACATCTTGGTCTGTGGGCAGTCGTTAATATTTTCTCCTTTCACTTGTCTTTCAAAAAATATATTCGTTACTATTCCTTATACTTGTCAGTTTCAAGGTCAACTAGATAGCCGCTAGCATGCGGCGATGTATAACTTTAGCCGTGCACTCAGTAATTATTTTGTTTACATTACTGCATAACCCATACCATACTAAAGTGTATTGCAATGAATCTGTGGTCCTAGGATCCCGCCCTCCTTCCCCTACATCAAATCGCCGGGTAGTACCCTACCCCTCGCGGCTGGCCTGAGCTGACGATTCGAGGTATGGAGTGAGGTAGGGGAGGGTGGGCGGGATCCTAGGACCACAGATTCATTGCAATACACTATAGATGACTTCTAAGGTTATAGTGCGTTATCTCTCGCACACAGTACTGTCTCACTGTCTCATTCAACTTCGGTTAAAGACAATGGTACAACGATAGTTTCCAACCAATTACCACACCTCA